>QXEO01000132.1:0-1301078 GCA_007115705.1 Dactylis glomerata
GACCTCCCTCTGTTCTTCCTCTTTGATGCTTCTTCATAGCTTCTCATTGGTAACCACGCTTGCATAGATCCGCTTCAGTTCCTCTGCTTGTTATTCTTTGGATTCGATTAGCGTTGCCTAACAACGTTCTCGAGTGTTCTTCCTTAGAAGTTTTACCCTTATTTTTTGTTCCTATTTTAACTGCCTCGGTAGATCTTTATTCCTGCTAACATCTGTGAGAGTGGTATGCCGGAGAGACTAACCTCCCTCTTTTCTCCGGCCTTGATAGGAATAACATCACGGACTCCGGCTCTCACGCCTTATCCCGGCCACTAAGATGGCATCTTCAAGCATGACGGGCACCTCGGCCTCTGAGGAAGATACCTCGGCCCGAGCTCAAGGACGCTCCGGCTGGGAGGGGTCGGAGGTTACTCCGGCCGAGATATCCTGGGTCACCTCCACCAGGAGAGTCCCGGAGGGCGTAGCATGCCGGCTACCAGCAGGAGAAACTGTGCCGGCACCTGAACCTGGCGAACGCGTCGTCTTCATCGCCCACTTCGAGCGTGGCTTCGGCCTGCCGGCATCGGACTTCTTCCGGGACTTCCTCAACACCTACGACCTACAACCTCATCATATCCCGGCCAATGCCGTGATGATCCTCTCCGCCTTCGCTGCTTTTTGCGAGGGCTATGCCGGCATAGAGGCCCTTACTCAAGGCTGGGCGAAGTACTTCCAACTGCGGAAGCAAGTCGTCCAAGAGCCGCCCCGGAGCAAGGACGACCCGCCGGAGACGGCCCAGGAAAAGAAGGACCGCCCCATGACCCTCTGCGGCGCGGCCACCATCATGTCCCGAAAGGGCTCGGACTTCCCCAAGGTGGAACTCCTGGAATCTTGCAAGAAGTGGCAGAAAAAGCTTCTTCTACGTCAAGAACACCACCGACGAGGATCTGCTCAACCTGCCGCCATTTGTGGACGAGCCACCCTTGGCTATGACGAACTGGACCTACTAACCCGAAGAACTCGGTGATGCCGGTGAATGCGCTTCACCGGGTTAAGGGCGAGCTCCTGGATGCCGGTCTTACTCCTCAAGACCTGGTGGCCTGCTATATAAGCCGGCGCGTCTCCCCTCTGCAGCGCCGGTCGCACAAGATCTGCCAGATGAGCGGGCCAATGGACCCCACCCGGCACTCCACACACGAGCTGACTCCGGCCGACATTCTGCGCCGGATTAAGGATGTCTGCAAGTCCTCTCAGGCCACTTTTGCCTGGGGGCTAGAACCATACAGCCGGGATAGGCCCGCCCCAACGGTAAACCATCTTATCCGATACATAAAGTCCATGTCCGGCACATAGATACTTAAGCCGACACATGCCTGTTTGCCGACACATATCATATTGATCCGACATACCTCTTCCACCGGCATATTTCCTTGTCTGAATACTTGACTTTGCTGTTTATACAGAAATTCAGCTTCCAAACCATGGAGAACTCCCGGATCAAGATCGCGGCGGACCGCACCGTTGCGGATGTTGAAGATCCGGATCATTGGGATAAGCTTCCCAGGAGCACCCGTGCTGCAGCTGCCATGGGTAAGGGCTCTTCATCCCGGCATTATACTCAAGACCGGGGTGAGATTGATTCTGACGAGGAGATCCTGCTGTACTATGACCCGATGCCACTTGCGTATGCCTTTCCAGAAACACCTATTGCTTACGAGTTTCCAATGCCGTCCTCAGCTATCCCGGACGATATGGTTATCGACGCCGCCCCTCTGAACCAGGGACCTCCTTCCACCGGCGGACGTGCCGGCCGGAAGCGAGGGGTGAAGCCCCAGCCCGACACACCTCAGAAGTCGAAGAGGCAGAAGGTCGGCGTGCCCAAACTGAAGAAACCGAGACCTGTCGCCGCGGGGTAAGTTTCCTTTTCTTTGCATTTCCTCCGACATATCTCTTGCTTGTACTACTGACTTGGTGTTTTCTCTCTTTCAGAGCTCCTCTTGCGCCGGAACAAGCTTCTAGCTTGAGTGGCGACCCGAAGGTTACCAAGCCCGCTGCCCCTGCTACCTCCGACATACCCTCTGCCAGCCACACGACCTCCCCGGCGCCGGCATCTTCGCCTGCGCCTGAGAAGACCACCTCCCCGGCGAAGGACGTTCCTCCGCCGGAACAAGATATCTCTGCCCCCGACGTCCACATGGACTCGGGGGCTCAACAGGAAACCTCGGCTCCTGATGTCCACATGGACACAGGAGCCCACCAAGAAGCACCAGACTCCGGCGCGCCCACCAGCGACGCCGGCACAACTGAAGCCGCCGGAGCAGACACCAAGGGTAAAGGCCCTTTAGTGCCGGAAGTCCGGACTATCCCGGATCCTGCCTCTGCTGGCCAAGAAGCACCGGCCGCGCCGGAACAGCCCGCACCCGAGACTCCTTCAGCTGACAAGACCCCAGCACCGGCCAAGACCACTGCACCGGCCAAGACCACTGCACCGGCCAAGTCCACTGCACCGGCCAAGACCATTGCACCGGCCCAGACCGGCACGTTGAAGATTCAGCCGGCCAAGTCCGGCACACCATCTGCCGCAACTGCTCCTCCTAAGGCAGCGTCCCGGACCAGCTCTGCTCTGGCCCTGCATCTTGGCAGGGCAGCAGCCCGGCCGGGGTACCGGACCAGCTTCTTCGACACCCCAGAACTCGAGGGCCTCGTCCCTCTTGCGACGAAAAGTGATCAGAGCCTCGGCTCTCTTAAGGAGCAGTGCACCAAGTGGAACGACGCCAGCAACATGGACACTGCGGACTCAAGGAGCAAGAAGCTGGCCGAAGCCAAGACCAGTGGCGACCCAAGCGACTTCCTGGCAGCGAAGCCCATACCGATCGCCAGCGAGCTCCTCAGCATCCAGCAAAGACTTCACAAGTTGGCCTCTGCCACCAACGTAAGTCCTCTCTATTTACACACATATCCCCAGTCCCCGAAAATGTCGGCTGTCCGGGATATGGACATCCGGGATTTTCTCATAGTCCTTTAGCTAGCTTCTTTTGAATTAACTGCCGACATATGAGCTCGATCCGAGCTTCAAATCCTAGTCACCGAGGGCCGGGATAGGTGCGCAGCACCTGTGCCGGGTCTTTAACAATTTCACATCTCTATTATCTTTCAAATCCTCTTGACCGGGATATAAGCTCGATTCGAGCTTCAAATCCTAGTCACCGAGAGCCGGGATAGGTGCGCAGCACCTGTGCCGGGTCTTTAAAAGAATGATCACTTGATAAAATCTTCACTTTAATTATCATGTCAAATTTCTCTGCTGACATTTCAAATCCCGGCATTTTTGCAGCGCATGAACAACACCCGGGCCGACATGTTCCATGAGTTGGTGTGCGAGCACCGGAAGCTATCTGACGCACACAGCAAGCTTCAGCAGGAGCTGTCCCAGAAAGGTAATCTTTGCCGACATACTGCTGTATGCCGGATATCTTTCCTCTCTTTACTTTGCAATGCTTACTCTTGCCGACACGTAACCTTGTGCCGACATTCTTCAGCTGGTGCCGAAGCGCAAGTCACCGAGCTTCTCAAGAGGGTGAAAGAGCTTACTGGTATGCCGGATCCTGCTGTTACCCGGATAGCTACTTTATACTTCAAATCCTTTACTCTTTGTCACTGTTTTCTTTCTTCAAATCCTTTTAACTTGAAATCTTTGCAGATGAGAAGGCTGCACTGGAGGCACGCCACCAGGATTGTGTGTCCTCGGTGGATGTGGCCAAGCAACTGGACGACCGGGATGCCGGTCACAAGGCCGAGGTTGAGCAGTTGAAGGGCCGGATCACCGAGCTGCTGGACGAAAAGGAACAGAGGGAGGGCCTACTGAAGAAAACCCAGACCCTGCTTGTTACCTCCGAGACTGATGCCGCCAACGCCCATGCTGAACTGGATAGCCTGAAGGAGCAGGCCACCAAATGGGAGGTTACAGTTGCACAGCTGAATGCCGACCTTGCCCGTAAGCTTCAAATCCTTTCCCCTTTTATCCTTCCCGACATAGTGTAATCTTTTTCGGCATAGCATCTATGCCGACATATTTTCCTTTTGCTAACATTGTTTCTATTCTGCAGGCATGTTTCCCGCTTCCGTCGCTGACGTTGAGAGGGCTTTGCAGTTGGACCGAGAAAACCGGGGTGTTCCGGTTGACTCGCCCAACTGGGACATGTCGGAGCAGCTGCTGGCCCTGCAGTCCCGGAAGGAGGCCATGACCCTTTACACTGAAGAGCTCTTCTACGGCGCCCAGGAGGCATTCTCTGCCCTCTGGCCGGGACAAAGGACTCCCACTGATCCCGTCGACCTCGGCAACGATCTGCAGCTGGCCAAGGTTCGCCTCCGGGAGTGGCGAGATTCCGGCGCGAGGGTTGGAGCTGACGAAGCTCTCACCTACTTCTTGTCCTGGTATGAAAAGGCTGACTTGGAGACTTTGCGCACTGTGCGCGAAGGATCCATCTGGACCACGGATCCGGAACATATCCGGCGCCGACGGGAGCTGGCCCACAGCTATGTGGACTATGCCGACACCGACGCCTTCGTTCGGGATATCCGTGAGCCGGAGAAGAAGGACGATGCCGGGACATCCGCCGCTGCTGAGGGCTCCGACTCCAGCCAGGATGAAGATGAAGCTGAAGAGGCCGACACTGATGTCCCGGAACAGGCATCTGCCCGGGCGGAGGTGATGGCTCCATTCCATCTGCTGGGTCCGGCACACCTGAAGCCGCCACTTCCACTGCTACCGCTCCACCTGCCGGCGGCTCTGCTTCTGCCACTGCTCCTTGACTTTGGAGCATAAAAACTTTAAGTTTTATCAGATCCCCGGTATGCCGGGTGCAGATGTAATATACACGTTTAATTTCCTTTGGTTTGCTTCCTGAACAAGTTTTATCTTGGTTTGCTTGTTACTAATGCCGGATCATCTTTTGGCTAAGTCACCGAGTTGTTTTCCTGTTTCCTCAATTTCACAACCTTGGCTACTTGTCTACCTTAATTGGCTTTCGACGTATGAGTCTCAAGGTTGCTTCCTCGAACATACAGTACTTTAACTTTGAGACTTAGACTTCAAATCATCCGACACTTTAAATTTTAACTTTAGCTTTAACGAAAATGTCGGTTCGCTTGCTTTGTATTTCCTTAGCCGTTTTCCATGTGTAGACAATCTCCGGCATCTACTCTTGCTAGCCATGAAGCCGGGTTTCGGACAGCAGCTGAGTCGAAGAGTGGCCTTTGATGCCGACACATTACTAGGCCGACCTAGGAAACACTCAAATAAAGCCAGCCGGCATATAACAAAAAATTGTAAATAAACAACAAATATACCTCGGAGCTAGTTACCCGGCTTCTTCGGGATGCCGGTATTTCATTCATTAGTCTTGTGCCGGCACAACACGCCGGCATACAAAGGAAAATATGGAAATACATACATTGTGTTGCTCAGGAGTAAAAGGGGCGCAGTAGAGCTATGTTCCATGGCCTCTTGGTTTCTTCTCCGGACCTGTCCACCTTATTCTTCTTGGGTCCTGCGCATCTATAAGATAATAGGCATCATTGTGCAGAGCTCTGCTCACAATGAACGGCCCCTCCCATGGAGGAGTTAACTTATGCCGGCCTTCTGTTCCTTGCTTTAGCCGGAGTACTAGATCTCCCTCTTGAAATCTCCTTGGATTTACCTTCTGCGCATGATAGCGTCTGAGGTTCTGCTGATATACTGCTGTTCTTGACAGAGTTATTTCCCTTGCTTCCTCTAGCAGATCAACATCATTTTCTCTGGCTTCTTTAGCCTCTTCCTCAGTATATAGCACTATTCTTGGTGCATCATGTATTACATCTGTTGGAAGCACAGCTTCTGCTCCATACACCAGAAAAAATGGTGTGTAGCCTGTTGATCTATTCGGAGTTGTTCTTAAACTCCACAGCACTGCTGGCAGCTCATCTAGCCAACATCCCGGAGTTTTCTCCAGGGGCTCTATCAGCCGGGGTTTTATGCCGGATAATACTAGCCCATTCGATCTCTCTACTTGGCCATTGGCACAAGGGTGGGCAACCGACGCAACGTCCAGCCGGATTCCCACCTCCTCACAAAATCTGGCAAATGGCCCCTGGGCAAAGTTTGACCCATTGTCAGTGATGATGCTATGAGGAACACCATATCTCAAAATTATATCCTTTAAGAATTTCACTGCTGTGTGACCATCACACTTGCTTATGGGCTTCACTTCAATCCACTTGGTGAACTTGTCCACCATGACCAGGATATGGGTCATTTTCCCTCTGGCCGGCTTAAAAGCCCCGACCATATCTAGGCCCCAAACTGCAAAGGGCCAGGTTATTGGGATAGTTTTCATGGCAGATGCCGGCTGATGAATCTGGTGGGCATATCTTTGACAGCCATTACATTTCCGGACCAAGTTTTCTGCCTCTTGCAGTGCGTTGGCCAATAGAAGCCATGCCGGAATACCTTTGCCACCAATGCCCTGGACGAAGCATGGTGACCACACTCCCCCTGGTGAATTTCCCGGAGCATCTCCAGACCCTCCGCAGATTCGACACATCTCTGCAATACTCCGGTGGTACTTCTCTTGTATATTTCTTTGTTGATGATGGTATACGCTTTGGATCTCCTTATAACCCGGCGGGCCTCGGTTTCATCCGCCGGTACTTGACCATCCACCATGAAGTTCATGATAGGACGTGCCCATGAGGGCACTTCCCTGACAGTGAACACTGCCTGATCTATTTCCATCATCTCGACCGACACATAATCGATCTCCATGGGCTGCGAAGTCCCCGGGACTGAAGAATCAGCCCCCGGGTATGCCGGAGCAGTCCCCGGGTATACCGGCACAACCTCTTGGCACATTTTACCCTTGCCTTTAGTTTTGCTCCGGAATACTGTACTAACAGCATATGCCGGCCCAGTCCCGGGACTGAAGAAACAGTCCCCGGGTTATCCGTCCTGGCTCCGGCATCTATCTCCATTGGAACTGCTTCGTCTGGACCTGGCGGGACATAAATGGAGGATGACTCCGGCGAGGGTTTGATCGATGGCTTCCTCAGATGCTCCAGCGAAATGCCGGGCGGGATTGAATCTCGGGAAGACCCCAGCTTGGATAATGCATCGGCTGCATCGTTCTGAGCCCGGAGAACGTGCCGGAACTCACAACCTTCAAAGTAACCACTTAACTGCTGCACTAGGAAACGGTATGATGCCATGTTAGCATCATGCGCGTCCCATATGCCGGAACACTGCTGAATCACTAAGTCAGAATCCCCGAAGCACATAATCCGGCGAATTCCTATGTCCTTAGACACCTTCAGGCCATGCACAAGTGCCTCATATTCCGCCACATTATTTGATGCTGCAAAGTGAATCTGCAGGACGTATCTCAGCTGGTCGTTCTTTGGTGAACTGAGAACTATGCCGGCACCCAAGCCATGGATTGTCTTGGACCCATCGAAATGCATCCTCCAATAATTGGCATCTGGCAATGGTGGCTCATACTGTATCTCGGCCCAGTCAATAAAGAAATCAGCCAAGACCTGGGACTTGATTGTATCCCTCTTATCGTACTGCGGTGTATATGGTGAAAGCTCTATTGCCCACTTTGCTATCCGGCCGCTGGCATCTTTGTTGCCTATAATTTCCGAGATAGGGGCCTCGGCCACTACCCGGATTGGATGCTCTTGGAAGTAATGCTTGAGCTTCTTGGCCGCCATATAGACACCATAGGTCATCTTCTGATAGTGGGGGTAGTTTTGCTTTGAGGTGGAGAGGACTTCACTCAGATAATATACCGGCCGCTGCACGGTTTTGCCTCCTTCCTCTCGCTCTACTACCACCACAGCACTGACAACTCGGTTGGTTGCCGCTATATAGAGCAACATTGGCTCCCGGGGCATCGGAGACGCTAATACCGGCGCTGTCGACAACAACTGTTTCAATTCCTTGAAAGCTGCATCTGCTTGCGTTGTCCAGACAAATGTGTCGGACTTTTTCATCAACTGATATAACGGCAGAGCTTTCTCTCCCAGCCGGTTTATGAAGCGGCTCAGGGATGCGAGGCACCCAGTGAACTTCTGTACTTCCCTCAAATCTGTCGGCGGCTTCATCCTTTCTATGGCACGAATCTTGCCGGGATTCACCTCAATACCCCGGCTGGAAACAAGGAAACCGAGCAACTTGCCCGCCGGCACACCAAAGGTGCACTTAGCCGGATTCAACTTCATCCGGAATCTCCTCAGGTTCCCAAAGGTTTCCCGGAGATCATCTATGAGAGTCTTGC
Organism: Dactylis glomerata; assembly: GCA_007115705.1. Classification (NCBI taxonomy): domain Eukaryota; kingdom Viridiplantae; phylum Streptophyta; class Magnoliopsida; order Poales; family Poaceae; genus Dactylis; species Dactylis glomerata. The sequence continues at coordinate 8,292 of QXEO01000132.1, forward strand.
TCTCCTTGGTTTTTATGACGATATCATCGACATATACCTGCACATTTTATCTATCTGATCGTGCAAACACTTTTGCATGCACCTTTGGTAAGTTGCGCCGGCATTTCTTAAACCGAACGGCATAGTGAGATAGCAATAAGCCCCGTACGGGGTAATAAAGGATGTCTTTATTTGATCTGGCTCAAACAAGGGGATCTGGTGGAAACCAGAATAGGCATCTACGAATGATAACAGTTCACATCCGGCTGTGGAATCAATCACTTGATCGATCCGAGGTAGCGGGAATGGATCTTTAGGACATGCCTTATTCAAGTTGGTGTAATCAACACACATCCTCCATACTTTCACTATGGCGGGCTCGTCTTTCTTCTTTTCCACCAAAACCGGATTAGACACCCAATCCGGATGAAGTACTTCCTTGATAAAGCCAGAGGCTAAGAGCCTGGCCACTTCCTCCCATATGGCTTTCCTTCTATCGCCGGCATTCCGCCGGAGCGGCTGCTTCACTGGCTTAGCATCGGGTCTCACGTGCAATGCGTGCTCAGCCAGCTCCTCGGCACACCTTGCAGGTCCGAAGTAGACCATGCAAAGATATCCCGATTCTCACGGAGGAAGCTGATGAGCTCGCTTTCCTATTTGGGATCCAAACTTGCCCAACCAGGGCATGGCGCTCCGGGAAAGCTTCATCCAGAGGCACCTTTTTGACTTCCTTACTCACTTGAAAAGAAACGCTGCCACCGGGATTTGTCATGCCCGGCATATATTTACCGGCCACGACCGTCTCCGCAATCTCCACTGCTCGCTTGAGCCTCTTTCTCTCCTCTGCAATGATCAGAGTCTCGGCCAGATTGGATCCGGCGGTGGCACATGCCATCGAACGCTTGTAATCACCAATGATGGTGATCACTCCTTTGGGTCCCGGCATCTTCATCTTCAGATACGCCACATGCGTAGAGGCCATGAATTTTGCCAGTGCCGGTCTACCCAGCAAAGCATGGTAGGGGCTCTCCAGATCAACCACCTCGAACATGAGGTTTTCCACCCTGCAGTTATCCCGGCTGCCAAACATCACATCCATCCTGATCTTGCCCATCGGCGCACACGAAAGTCCCGGCACAATGCCGTGGAACGTGGTCTTGCTCGGTTCCAGCATATTTTCCTTGATTCCCAGCTTCTCCATCGTATCCCGATACATGATGTTGATGCTGCTTCCATTATCAATGAGGACCTTGCTGAATCTTACGTTATTAGCCGGCCCGACGAATGTCGGATCCATCACCAGAGCATATCCGCCGGGATTTGGCATGATCCGGGGATGATCTGCCCTGTCCCAACCAACAGCCTGGTCAGACCAGTACATCAGCTTTGGCACAGCCGACATAATGGCATTCACCTCCAGACTCCGGCGGTACAAGCTCTGCTTGTCTGTCCTCTCGGTCTCAAAGACCATATAGCTCTGATCATACTCCTTGTACTCATTCCGGCCCGCTCCTGGGCCTCCGGCATTATGTTCCGGATTATAGCTCTGGTCAACTTGATTTACGCCGGCATTTCCGGCGTTGCTCTGATTCCCAGGATTAACCGGCCTAGGTGGGACTGCAATCGTATTGGCCCCTATCAACGGCGATGGAGCTGCCGGGACAGAGGGTCTAGCCGGTCCCCAGGGACCTGCACGACCTGCTAATATGTCGTCCAGCCACGAACAGTTCCTTGTCAAATGGTTTGTCGGCTTTCCCGGCTGGAATGTGTGGAACACACAAGGCTTGTCCATGGCAAGACCCACTGTATACTTCGGCCACTGCTTCTTCTGGCCGGCGGCTCCGCCGGCATTCTTGTTGGTCCAGACATTCTTCTTCTGGAACGTCTGTGCTTGCTGCTGCGGCTGCTGCTGAGGCTGCTGATAGTTCTCATATCTCGGACGCTGGCTACTGCCGGCGCCCCCTTGCTCTTCCTCCACAGCTGCAACTTGTGCTGCCCCATACCGGTGATCCGGCCTTTCCTCTCTTCTCTTGTTCCGGTTATCAGTGCGATAATATTGCCCTGATCTCCCGGCATTGCTGGTGTTCCCCTGGGTTTGCCCCTGTCCTTGTGAATCGAGACTGGGCTGCTTGGGATCTCCCAGAGCATAACTATCAGCGATCTTGATTGTTTCGGCCAGCGTGGCCGACATTTGCCTCTGAAGCTTTTGCCATAGCATGGTGCCATGTTGGCACCCATGAGCGAACCACATGATGGCCTGCTGCTCATTGATTCCTTCGCAGGAATTGTGCAACGTGCACCACCTGGTCAGATAGTCACGGTCAGTCTCATTCACTCCTTGCCGGCAGTTAGCCAGCTGCTGCGGACGGTTGGGCCTCTTGTATGTACTGGTAAAGTTCGACACAAACTGCTCTTCGAAATCAATCCAGCCGTTGATACTCCCGGCCGGCAAATTATTCAGCCATATCCTGGCTGGACCTTCCAACATCTGCGGCACATATCGTACCGCCCATCTGAGGTTTCCTCCGGCGATGTTCACCGCTGTGGAGTAATCCTCCAACCAATCTTCCGGCTTCGTACTGCCATTATATGTCCTCGCGCCACGCGCGAGCTAGAAGAAGTAAGGCACCGGCTCCCCCATAATCCGGGGTCCGAAACACATAGGGCCCGGAGCTCCTTGTCTCTCCACCAACTCTGATTGGTGGATCTTGTCCAGCTTGAAACGTGCATCATTGGCTTCCAAGGACCGAGGTCCAAGCCGGGATGCTATTGGGCCTGCGATCATCTGCTGCTGCTGCTCCGGCTGATGCTGCTCACTATGCCGGCCTTGCTGGTGCTGCTGCTGATATCCCGCCCTGGCAAGGGCGGAATTGCCGTCATCCTCTCGATGTCCCGGATGAGCTGCACCCTGCTGCTGCGCTGCACCTCCGACGCCCTGTTGCTGACGCCGGGCTGCACTGTTACTCCGGCCACCACCGGCCGCGCCTGCTTCATGCCCGGCCGGCACACTCTGGCCGGGCTTCTTGCTGCCGACATACTTGTCAGCTTGGCCGACATTCTTCTGCACCACCGCCTGCTTTCCGGCGGCAGCCGGATCGTACACCTGGATCTGCTTGTCCCAGCGGCCAGAGGTCACACTTCCGGCACGCCGGGCGCTAGGATGCGGGGACGAGGCTTGGCCCCTCGACCTCGCACCGGCACCTCCCGCCGACACAATGTACTGGGACGCCCCGGCACCCGGGTTTGCCTTCTTAAAGGCCTCCTGCTGCTTTGTAGCTTCAGACAAAAGTTGGTTAAGCCGGGCTTGCTGCTCACGCAGTGCTTCGCCGGATAAACAAGATAAATCCTTAGCTACCTCGGCCGCCGCTCTAAGGTTCTTTACTGGCGAACTATAGACTACCTTAGGCACAGTACTAGTTGCGGTATGACTCTTATCTCTAGCATCTTTTCCTATCTCAGCATTAAGATTTCTGCCTCTAGTTTTAACCTCTTCTATCCGGCTAGGCCGGATTACTACAGGAGTAAAACCATGGGCTGCCTCATACTCACGGAGTTGCCGGTTAAACCGTTCGCGCTCCTGGTTCATAGCCAGGGCCTCGTCGACGAGGGCCTGACGAGATCCCTCCAGGACCTCCCTTGTCTGCTCCGGATCAACGCCGGATCGCACCGGCTCGAGAAGCCGGTCGATGATGGGAAGAAGAACCTCGCCCCTAGCCGGCACACCGGAAGTGCCGGCCAGGTTCTCCGCACGCTCCAACGGAGGACGCGCCGACCTCTTGACCTTCGGCGGCTCCGGAGGAGAAGCTCCGGCCGCTGCTGCTTTGTCGGCATCTTCCGCCGGCGGCACGGATGTGCTGGCCATCATCACCTCAGCCGGCTCTACTGAGCGAGCGCTACGCCCAGCGTGAGCCAGCCGATGTGACGGAGGATCCGACGCCACCAGCACCTCCTTCCTGCAAATTCTCTCAGTCCCCACGTACACCTCGTGGGAACCGAAAGACATAATCCGGCCATCCCTGGGGAACGGCCGGCCACCGAGACAACCGGCGTTGTCACTGACGAAACTGAGCGAGCCTAGCCTCTGGACGAGGCCAGAGACCACGCGCACTCCCGAAGCTGCTATCACAGACCCCGTCCGAATGAACACTCCGCCCAGCATATCGATCTGCCCCACGGTGGGCGCCAAATGTCGTCGTGGTGAAACAACATATGCCATAGGATGGCTTAAATGGGGGCCGAACTAGATGCTGGAGGATTCGGGAGAGGGGAACGAGCTAAAAAGCACGACAGAAAGAGACACTGATCTACCCAGGTTCGGGGCTCTCGTAAGGAGATAACACCCCTACTCCTGCTCTACTGATGGTATATTTGGGTTGATGTAGTACACAACAATGGTGCTTCCAAGCTCTCTGCTAGAGAAGGAAGATGAACTGCTAAGTGTAGGAACACAGAGTGACCAACCAACCTTCAACCTTCTAACCTTCTTCCAGCCACCAACCCTTTACCAGGGCTCCCTATGCCACCTTATATAGTGGTGGCCAGGGTTACAACGGTCATAGAAGACCAGGAGACACCAACTACACTCCAAACAGGACTTGCTGTCGAGGGCAGACGCCCACGACTTTCTCCCTGATTGCTCTCGATGGGACTCCCCTTGCTGTACCTCGTACCTCTTGAACTGTGGCCTTACCTCTGTGCGGTAAGCTCGTACTTGTGCACAGTGAGGGTAGGTAACCTCCACTGTGCACCCTGCCATCTTACTCTGCTACCATGCTGGGATGTTTTCTTCCTTGATTGTAGGGATGTGACACCTTGGTTGACTTAAGTATCCCGGATATGACCGTTGGCCATACCCAGGACTTTATATGCCGGACCAACGACCTACGAGGGTCGGGTAATCCGGCCTCCCCTACTCCTGCACAACACACCAAATGGTTAGGCCGGCATATCTAAGTATATGCCGGCACACTTTTATAAGTATTCCGGCTATGCCGGCATATCCAAGTATCAGCCGGGATACACATTATATGCCGGCCTGGCCGATGCTCTTATATTCCGGCCAGGCCCTTCCTTGATAACCCGGCATAAAGTCAATCATAGACCTTGTGTCTTTCTACTCTCTTGACCCTACTGGGGGTCATCCCCCGACAGGCTTCGCCTACGCACAGTCGCGAGAGAGAGAGGGAGGTGGAGGGGCAGCAGTTGGCCGGCGGCTAGGGTTGGAGTGGGGGGAGGCTGCGCCCTTGCCCCTCCTTATATAGGGGGCTGGCCGGCTGCCTTGGCCCCTCCTCCAAGTCCTAGGGCGGCGGCCTAAGGGGAAGAGTGGGGGGCAAGTCTTCCCCCTCCTCTTCTGGAAGGTTCCCTTAGGGTTTCCCCTAAGGGCTGGCCGGCTGGGCCTTAGGGGCCTTGTGCGCCTGGCCCAAAGTGGCTAGGACACTTCCCCTTAGGCCCACATAGGCCTCCGACAAGTGGGCCCACGTTGGTCCCACTCTGGAACCTTCTAGAACCTTCCGGTACAATACCGATAAACTCCGAAACAATTCTGGAATCCAAAAACTGCTTTCCTTTATATGAATCTTATTCTACGGACCATTCCAGAACCTCTCGTGATGTCCTAGATCTCATCCGAGACTCCGACCAAAAACTCATAAACCAATTATCCATTCTATCCTAGCGTCGATGCACGTTAAGTGTGTGACCCTATGGGTTCGAGAATATGCAGACATGATCTTCTATCAATAATCAACAGCGGGATCTGGAAACCCATATTGACTCCCACATATTCATCGATGATCATATCGGATGAACCACGATGCCAGGATTCAATTAATCCCATATATGTATTCCCTTCGTCACGCGATATTTTACTTGCCCGAGATTCGATCGTCGGTATCACCATACCTAGTTCAATCTCGTTCACAGCAAGTACTTTACTCGTTCCGTAATCCGATATCACTTCGTGATTAACTCCTTAACCACATGCTTGCAAGCGGTGTTGATATCGATTACCGAGTGGGCCCGAAGTATATCTCTCCGACTCGGGAGGGACAAATTCCATCTCGATACATACAACCCAACAAGTACTTTCTGATCACCTGAGAGACACCTTTATGATCACCCTCTCATAGGATGACGTTTGATGACCTCAAAGCTTTCTTCCGATACCAGGGAGTTGTATTATCTCATGGTCTAAGGAATACAATACTTGACATAGGAAAAAGCTTCGCAAAGATGAACACGATGACACGATCTAATTGCTCTGCTTTATTTGGGTCTGTCCATCATATCATTCTCCTAATGATATGATCTCATTATTAATTGACAACTCATGTCTATGGTTAGGAAACCTTAACCATCATTAATCAATGAGCTAGTCCATAGAGGCGTACTAGAGACATGGTGTTGTTCATAAACCACACAAGTATTAAAGTTTCCGCTTAATACAATTCTAGCATGGAATATAAACATTATCATGAACGAGAATTATAATAATAACATCTTTATTATTGCCTCTAGGGCATAATTCCAACAGTCTCCCACTTGCACTAGAGTCAATAATCTAGTTTACATCTAGTAACAATCTAACACCCATGGCATTAAGGTGCTGATCATGTTTTGCTCGTGGAAGAGGTTTAGTCAATGGATCTGCGACATTCAGATCCGTATGTACTTTGCTAATCTTCAGATCTGCATCTGATATATAATCTCGAATTATATGGAAACGGCGGTTGATGTGCTTGGTATTTGGATGATATCTTGGTTCCTTAGCCAGTGCTATGGTGCCAGTGTTGTCGCACAATATCTCTAGTGGGTCCAAGGCATTTGGAACCACACCAAGCTCAGTGATGAAGTTCCTGATCCAAACTCCTTCACTTGACGCTTCCGAAGCAGCCATGTATTCCGCTTCGGTTGTAGATCCTGCGATCACGCTTTGCTTGCAGCTTCTCCAGCTCACAACTCCACCATTCAAAACATAAACGTATCCTGTCTAAGATTTAGAATCATCCGGGTCGGTGTCGAAGCTAGCGTCGATGTAACCTTTTACGACGAGCTCCTCATCACCTCCATAGACTAAGAACATTTCTTTAGTCCTATTTAAATACTTTAGGATGTTCTTTACGGCTGTCCAGTGTTCCACTCCTGGATCACTTTGGTATCTACTCGTCAAACTAAGAGCATTGGACACATCCGGTCTAGTACATAGCATGGCATACATGATAGAACCTATGGCCGAGGCATATGGCACTTTTCTCATAGTATCTCTATCTTTTACCGTAGCTAGACACTGAGCCTTGCTCAATATCTTACCTGACAACATGGGCAATGAACCTTTCTTTGCTTTATCCATTCTGAACCTTTTCAGAACTTTGTCCAGGTATGTACTTTGGCTTAAAGCTATTAGGCGTCTTTGTCTATCTCTATAGATTTTGATGCCTAATATATAAGCAGCTTCTCCTAGGTCTTTCATTGAAAAACATTTATTCAAATAACTCTTCACATCATTAAGCATGCCGATGTCATTTCCAATAATCAATATGTCATCCACATATAGTACTAAAAATGTCAGTGAGCTCCCACTCACTTTCTTGTATATACAAGCTTCGTAGCAATTTGGAACAAATCCAAAACTCTTGATCACTTGATCAAAACGAAGGTTCCAACTCCGAGATGCTTGCTTCAGTCCATAAATGGAACGCTGAAGTTTGCACACCTTATTAGCATCCTTAGGATTGACAAAATCTTCGGGCTGCATCATATACAACTCTTCATCAATGTTGCCATTGAGGAACACAGTCTTGACATCCATCTGCCAAATTTCATAATCATGAAACGCAGCAATTGCTAATAAAATCCGAATGGACTTAAACATCGCTACGGGAGAGAAAGTCTCATCATAGTCAACACCTTGAACTTGCCGAAAACCTTTTGCGACAAGCCGAGCTTTATAGACAGTAACATTACCATCCGCGTCCGTTTTCTTCTTGAAAATCCATTTGCACTCAACGGCCTTACGGTCGCTGGGAGGGTCCACCAAAGTCCATACTTGGTTTTCGCTCATGGATCCCAATTCGGATTTCATGGCCTCTAGCCATTTCTCAGAGTCTGGGCTCATCATCGCTTCCTCATAGTTTGCAGGTTCACTGTTGTCTAACAACAAGACGGTTAAGACAGGGTTGCCGTACCATTCAGGAGTGGCACGTGACCTTGTCGACCTGCGAAGTTCAGTAGTAGCATCGTTCGAAGTTTCATGATCCTCGTCATTAGCTTCCTCTCTTGTTGGTGCAGACGGCACCAGAACAACTTCAGGTGCTGTGCTACTCTCCAACTCGAGAGAAGGTTCAATAACCTCGTCTAGCTCTACCTTCCTCCCACTCACTTCTTTCGAGAGAAACTCCTTCTCAAGAAAGGATCCGTTCTTTGCAACAAACACTTTGCCTTCGGATCTGTGGTAGAAGGTATACCCAATCATTTCCTTAGGGTATCCTATGAAGACGCATTTCTCTGCTTTGGGTTCGAGCTTGTCCGGCATCAACTTCTTGACGTAAGCTTCGCATCCCCAAACTTTAAGAAACGACATCTTAGGTTTAGCACCAAACCATAGTTCATATGGTGTCGTCCCAACGGATTTAGATGGTGCCCTATTTAAAGTGAATGCAGCGGTTTCTAATGCATAACCCCAAAATGATAACGGCAAATCTGTAAGAGACATCATCGATCGCACCATATCTAATAGAGTTCGATTCCGGCGTTCAGACACACCATTGCGCTGTGGTGTTCCGGGTGGCATGAGTTACGAAACGATTCTGCTTGCTTTAAGATGCGTGAGAAAATCATAACTCAAATATTCATCTCCATGATCAGATCGTAGAAATTTAATTTTCCTGTTACGATGGTTTTCCACTTCATTCTGAAATTCTTTGAACTTTTCAAACGTGTTAGATTTATGCTTCATTAAATAGATATACCCATATCTACTTAAGTCATCAGTAAAAGTGAGAAAATAGCGATATCCACCGCGCGTCGAAATACTCATTGGTCCGCACACATCGGTATGTATGATTTCCAATAAGTCCGTTGCTCGCTCCATTATTCCGGAGAACAGGGTTTTGATCATCTTGCCCATGAGGCACGGCTCGCACGTGTCAAATGATTCAAAATCAAGATACTCCAAAAGTCCATCAGAATGGAGTTTCTTCATGCGTTTTACACCAATATGACCTAGACGGCAGTGCCACAAATAAGTTGGATTATCACTATCTAATTTACATCTCTTAGCCTCAATGTTATGGATGTGCGTTTCATTGCTTTCGAGATTCAGAAGAAATAAACCATTCACAACAGGTGCATGACCATAAAAGATGTTATTCATATAAATAGAACAACCATTATTCTCAGATTTAAATGAATAACCGTCTTGCAATAAACACGATCCAGATATAATGTTCATGCTCAATGCAGGCACATAATAACATTTATTAAGGTTTAAAACTAATCCCGAAGGTAAAACTAAGGAGAGCGTGCCGACGGCCATCACATCAACTTTTGATCCATTGCCAACGCGCATCATCACCTCATCCCTTGCTAGCCACCGTCTATTCCGTAGCTCCTGTTTCGAGTTACAAATATTAGCAACTGAACCAGTATCATATACCCAGGCACTACAACGAGCGCTAGTAAGGTAAACATCAATAACATGTATATCAAATATACCTTTAATGGTGCCAGCCTTCTTGTCCGCTAAGTACTTTGGACACTTGCGCTTCCAGTGACCCTTGTCCTTGCAATAGAAGCACTCAGTGTCCGGCTTAGGTCCAGACTTGAGCTTCTTCTCAGCAGGGGCAACACGCTTGCCACTGCCTTTCTTGAAGGATCCCTTTGCACCCTTAGCTTTCTTGAAGCTAGTGGTCTTGTTGACCATCAACACATGATTATCCTTTTTGATATCCACCTCCGCAGCTTTCAACTTAGCGAAGAGCTCAGTGATCGTATCAGTGGAACCAATTTGATTGTGAGTAACTACGAAGCCTTTGTAGCTAGAAGGGAGTGATTGCAGAACTCTATCAATCTTGAGCTCTTCTGGAATCTTGCAGTCCAGTTGCTCAAGACGTTGAGTGTAGCCCGACATCTTAATGGCGTGCTCGCTAACGGAACTCCCTTCATCCATCTTGATGTTAAAGAACTTCTCAGAGATCTCATATCTCTCAGAATGGGCCTGAGTCTGAAACATGATTTTCAGTTCCTCAAGAATCTCATAAGGCCCACGGTACTTCTCAAAACGATTTTGAAGTTCCGGTTCCATAGAAAACAACATGGTACTCATAATCACATCATAATCATCTCTACAAGAATTGAAGTCAGCAAGTTCTTCAGTTTTCGCTGTTGCAGCAGGGGTGTCACCTAGCGCTTCCTCAAGTAGATAGGCTTTTTGTCTGCCAGCGAGAATGATACTCAGATTGCGGAACCAGTTGGTGAAGTTAGACCCATTATTCTTAAGCTTTTCTTTCTCAGCAAACACGTTGAAGTTGAAGTTGGATTTAGCCATTTGATCTACAACATTTGCAAGTATAGTTTAGACTATGTTCATGATAACTAGTTCAACTTAATCAAATTACTAGATGAACTCCCACTAAATTCAACATCCCTCAAGTTGTTTAGTGAACACGATCCAAATTCACCACACCTAATCCGATCTTCACGAGAAGAGATGTGGTTTCAATGGTGGACAACAAAGTGTCGATCATATCATTCATATGACTCATGTTTAACCTTTCGGTTCATGTGTTCTGAGGCCATGTCTGTACATGCTAGTCTCGTCAAGTCAAACCCAAGTATTTCTGTGTGTGCAAAATGATGACCCACAAGTATAGGGGGTGTATCGTAGTACTTTCGATAAATAAGAGTGTCGAACCCAACGAGGAGCAGAAGGTGTTGATGAGCGGTTTTGATCAAGGAATCACTGTAAATACTAGCAAACAGGTTTTCAGGGGTATTTGGTAATACGAGTAAATAAAGTGCGAGTAAATAAAAGACAGTAGTAACAATTGCAGCAAGTGGCCCAATCCTTTCTTCAGCAAAGGACAAGCCGGTTGTGTACTTATAATAACCAAATGTTCTCGAGGACACACGGGAGTTTCCGTCAAGAGCTTTCGCTTCATAAAGCCAATAGTCTTTATTGGTTTGATAGGTGTTATGGGGGTGAACCTGTGCTAACGCACTACCCTTACTAGGATAAATACACACTTGTGATTATACCCCTTGCAAGCATCCGCAAATACAAGAAAGTAATTAAGATAAATCTAACCCCAGCCTTAAACTCTAAGATCCTATGCTCCCTGGTGCAATAGTTTCCCAACGGAGGTTTAGGTTTCTGTTACTCCAGCAACCCCACAATCGGTAGCCAAATACACAATGCATCTCACTAGGCCCATAAATGGTGAAGTATCATGTAGTCGACGTTCACATGACACCACTAGTGAAATAGCACCACAACAATATCAAACCATTAAATATTTATCAACAATAATTCACTACTAACATCTTGACTTCTCCCATGTCCTCAAGAACTAAACGAACTACTCACAAGACATCATATGGATCATGATCAGAGGTGAAATAATGGTAAATAACAATCTGAACATAAATCTTAACTCAAAGGTTCCACTCAATAGCATCAACTACAAGAGTAATCAACACCGGGAAAGTTTCCCCTATGAATATAACAAGATTCAACTCAAGATGTTACAGCGTGATGGCGTGGTGATGGTGGAGATGGAGGTGCTGGTGATGGAGATGATGATGATGATCCCGATGAAGTCCAGTGCGATGGTGATGACGATGGTGATGATCTCCCCTCTCCGGGAAGGAATTTCCCCAGCAGATTTCTCCCTACCAGAGAGCTTTTCTCTCTCTGGTGTTCCCTGCCCCGCAGAGGCGGCTGTGTCTAACTCTGAGCCCCCCCTAACTTAGGTTTTCCGGGACGATGAAGTACACAGAGGGGCGAGACCAAAAGTGGGTCAGGGCGGCCTCACACAGGGCTGGCGCGGCCAGGGGTCAGGCCGCGCCACCCTGGCGTGTGGGGCCCCCCTGGCTCCTCTCGACTCCTCCTTCTGGCTTCCTGAGTCTTCTGGGAAAATATAATTTCCTGGTATATTTCTGGAATTTTCCTGATCTTCAAAATATGGTCCCTTGATGATCCTTTTTCTAGCAGAATCCTGACTCCGGCAGCAAATCATCCGATGATCATCAAACATGTGGAAACAAGGGAAATAACATAAGTATCAACTCTAAATATGAAATATATCAATGAATAACAGTAAATTATGATACAAAATAGTGATGCAAAATGGACGTATCAACCCCCCCAAGCTTAGACCTCTCTTGTCCCCAAGCGAAAACTAAACTCGGTAAACATGACCACATGTTTATGGAGTGAAGTGTCGATAATCAAAATACGGACAAGAAGCATCACATTCACCAAGGCACAGGTTATAATAGACAGCAACTTCCCTTTATAAGATATAGACTTGCAATAGGTAAAATGGATCACATGTAAAAATGCATAAGGTAAATTATAATTGGCAATGGCAAACCTTAGTTCTTGGTCAAAGGATGAAGAACAAGCTGTTCTTTCTTTTGAACGGAGCCTTTTAAAACAGAGCTAATATAGCAAAGACCATATGCTCAACAAGGTAAACTTTTGCATTCATAGAGAGCTTTCAAAGATATATTCCTTCAGACAAAAGCATTATACAAAACAAGGAAGATAGTAAACATGATTAAACGGATCAACATATGGATGAGTGAAACATAACAACTCAAATGCTTGCTTGAGAAAGAGGGAAAATAGGTTGACTCAACATAAAAGTAAAAGATAGGCCCTTCGCAGAGGGAAGCAGGGATTAAACATGTGCTAGAGCTTTTCATTTGCAAAACAGAGGTAAAAAGTTATTTTGAGAGGTGGTTGCTTTTGTCAACGACTAGCAACAGAGTTCTTGATATCTTCCATACTAAACAAGTGAGAGCGGTTCCGAGATGTTTGATTAATTGGCACTTTGGTGCTCTTTTATAGCTTTGCACTCCTCCCCACCTTTTTCCTTTCTCAAACCATGGCTAACCGATTCCATCGGGTGCCGACCAGCTTTCACATTCCATGGAGAAGTGCTTTTCTTTTTCTTTTCTTTTTTGAGATTGTAATGGTCTGACCAACTCCCTTGCAAAATTAATGACAAGCAGATGAAGCTGCCTAGTCGAGGGGTACTTAATTTAGTATGGAAGATAACAAACCCATCCACTACATCCTCATGAGCTAAAAATAGTGGCACAAAACGAGAAGTGTTTGAAGGTTTTTGAAAGGTAGCACATGAAAATTTACTTGGAATGGCTTGAAATACCATGCATAGGAATTTATAGTGGACTCTTTGGAAGTGACTAGGCTTTTGGGAATTTGGATGCACGAGAAGTATTTCCTCTCAGTACAGGTTTTTGGCCAGCAAGGCTAGGTAGCAAGCATAAGAGTTGCATGAAACAAACAAACATACATATAATAAGAACAATCATGCAAACTCCCTTGAAGGTACAACGATTTTAACTTTGAGAATAACAATGCTTATAAGCCAAACATAAGGAAAACTGAAGTGATGTAACTACAAACACTTCTTTATTCTTTTCTACTCAAACCTCAAGGTAAAATTGCTACTGACCAAGCTAGGTTTGCCAAAACCAACTAAATTTACTCATGCTCCCAAAGTGATACCAATACTAATCAACAAGACTAGTCATAAAAGAGAGATTGCAAACTAACATAAAGTGTGCGGAAAGTAAACGATAAAACTTCTCATTAATATTTCATTACCGCAACTCACACCAAGGGATACATAAATAACCAACTAAGGAGGATACTTCCAAACTGCAAACTATTCTATACGATAACTTCTCTATTCATGATATGACTCTACTTGAAAAGTAAATGAGCAAAAGGTAATGATGTGATACCGCAGCACTACCCCAAGCTTGGAACAAGCCAAGGGGATGCCTAAACCGATGACGAATTACTCCTTTGGCGGTGGATAATCTTTAATAAGCTTCTCAATCAATTCTTTTAGATCATCAATCTTGTACTCGAGGTTACGAATCATCTCAGAATTGTGCTCAACATGGTTCATGAACCTATCAGCAAGAGAATCCCAGCTCTTGGAATTATTTCCCCATCCTTCTTAACTCTTGGAGCTTTCTATCCCTGCATTGTTAGAACGATCTATATCCTAGCCAGAAGGTAATCGTGATTTGGGCACCTTTTGAAACTGACGTTCATGAATTAGAGTATGGAAAGGATTTTGGCTTGACAGAGATGTCCGTGGAGCTAAGGTGTGATGAGGCACACCCGCTCTGGTCCTTATGCGAGCACTCTTCTTGAACTTGTCATGATCTGTCACCACCCCTATGCTGGCAACCATGGTGTTTGGCCTTGAACTTTGATCTTCCTCCTCATCTTCACTTTCAACCTCTTCTTTCAGCCGGAAGTCTTTGGTGTCATCTTCCGGAGGTGTCTTCTCCTTGTCATCGCTTGAAGGGGCCATGCCTCCCCCAAGCTTAAGATCAACTCCTGACAGAAACAGCTTGAAACAAAACACGATGAGAAAATGATATACAGACCTCGGGGACTCCGGGGGGTTAAATAGGTGAAAATTATACATCGAAACGAAATCACAGGAGGAAACCAGGACGGAAACGAGTTCCGGGGTGTTCTCACACCTAGGTGGCGCGGCCAGGGGTGGGCCCCGCCACCTACGTGTGAGAAACACACGGACTCCTTTTCCTGCCTGTTTTCATCTCGTGATTTTTCATATTTAATAAAAACAGCAAAAATATTAAAGGACGAGCTTTTCGCGAAACTTCTCTGACTAGAACTGTTACCTATTCGAAAACGAACTCTGCAGGTACCTGCAATTTGTCTTGGATGAATTCTTCCAGAGAAACTATTTCAATAACATCAACATCTTCATTATAAGAATATCTAGAAATATAATGCTTGAGTCTTTGCCCATTCACCACTTGTGTAGAGTCATCTTTCAATGAAGCAATCTTAATAGCACCTGAGCGGTACACTTCCACAATAACATATGGTCCTTCCCATTTTGAAAGTAATTTTCCTGCAAAAAATCTGAGACGAGACCTATATAATAGAACTTTCTCACCAACATGAAACTCTCTCTTAAGAATTCTCTTATCATGCCATTGCTTGACTTTCTCTTTGAAAAGTCTGGCATTCTCATACGCTTCGTTTCTCCACTCATCTAGAGAACTCAAATCTAATAAGCTTTTCTTACCAGCTAGTTTAAAATCTCTATTAAGCTCTCTCACTGCCCAAAAAGCTTTGTGTTCTAATTCTAAGGGCAAGTGACACGCTTTTCCGTAAACCATCTTATAAGGAGACATACCCATGGGGTTCTTATAAGCAGTTCTATAAGCCCATAAAGCATCATTCAACTTACTAGCCCAGTTTTTCCTAGATCTATTGACAGTCTTCTGCAAGATAGACTTGATCTCCCTATTTGAAAGCTCTACCTGTCCACTAGTTTGGGGATGGTAAGCAGAAGCAATTCTATGATTGACATCATATTTAGCAAGAGTTTTTCTAAAACTACCGTGAATAAAATGAGAACCTCCGTCAGTCATAAGATATCTAGGCACACCAAACCTAGGAAAAATAACATCCTTAAGCATTTTCAACGAGGTCTCACCATCGGCACTCTTTGTAGGTATGGCTTCTACCCATTTAGTAACATAATCAACAACAACAAGTATATGGGTATAGCCTTTTGAAGGAGGAAAAGGACCCATAAAGTCAAATCCCCAACAATCAAATGGTTCAATAACAAGAGTGTAATTCATAGGCATTTCATTGCGTCTAGAAATATTACCAACTCTTTAACATTCATCACAAGATAAAACATACCTTCTGGCATCTTTAAAGAGGGTTGGCCAATAAAAACCTGATTGTAGAACCTTTTGTGCAGTTCTATCTCCAGCATGATGCCCTCCATAAGCGCTGCTATGGCATTTTCTTAATATCTCTTGTTGCTCATATTCCGGTACACATCTTCTCATAATACCATCAACTCCTTCTTTATATAAGTGTGGGTCATCCCAAAAATAATGCTTCAAATCATAGAAGAATTTTCTTCTTTGCTGAGCTGTAAAGGTTGGAGGCAAATACTTAGAAACAATAAAGTTAGCATAATCAGCATACCAAGGAAGGTCTCGCGAAGTTACATTTATTGCAGCCAACTGTTCATTTGGAAAACTATCGTTAACAGCAATAGGATCAAAAGAAATGTTTTCCAATCTAGACAAGTTGTCAGCCACATGATTTTCAGCACCTTTCCTATCTACGATATGCAAATCAAACTCTTGTAAAAGCAACACCCATCTAATAAGCCTAGGCTTAGCATCCTTCTTAGTCATAAGATATCTAATAGCAGCGTGATTAGTATGAATAGTAACTTTAGAATCAACAATGTAAGATGTAAACTTATCACATGCAAACACAACAGCAAGAAACTCTTTCTCAGTAGTAGCATAATTCTTCTGAGCAGCATCAAGAGTCTTACTAGCATAATGAATAACATTCAACTTATTATCTACGCGCTGTCCAAGAACAGCACCAACAGCAAAATCACTAGCATCACACATAATTTCAAAAGGTAAATTCCAATCAGGTGGTTGAACAATAGGAGCAGTAGTTAAAGCCTTCTTAAGATTTTCAAAAGCTTCTTTACAATCATCATCAAAGACAAATGGTACATCCTTTTGAAGAAGATTAGTAAGAGGCTTTGAAATCTTAGAGAAATCTTTAATAAACCTCCTATAGAAACCAGCATGACCAAGAATACTACGAATACCTTTAACATCTCTGGGACATGGCATTTTCTCAATTGCCCCCACTTTTGCTCTGTCAACTTCAATACCTC
Source organism: Dactylis glomerata (assembly GCA_007115705.1). NCBI lineage: Eukaryota > Viridiplantae > Streptophyta > Magnoliopsida > Poales > Poaceae > Dactylis > Dactylis glomerata. The sequence continues at coordinate 25,241 of QXEO01000132.1, forward strand.
TTTCAGAAATTTTATGTCCAAGGACAATTCCTTCATTTACCATAAAGTGGCATTTCTCCCAATTAAGAACAAGGTTAGTTTCTTCGCACCTCTGCAAAACTTTATCAAGGTTGTGCAAACAATTATCAAAAGAAGTTCCATAGACGGAGAAATCGTCCATGAAGACCTCCACAATTTCTTCACAAAAGCCATGAAAAATAGCAGACATGCATCTTTGAAAAGTAGCAGGAGCATTGCATAAACCAAACGGCATTCGTCTATAAGCATAAGTTCCATAAGGACAAGTAAAAGTGGTTTTCTCTTGATCATCCTTCTTAACAGCAATTTGAGAAAAACCAGAATAACCATCAAGGAAACAAAAATGAGTCTTCTTAGACAATCTTTCTAACATTTGATCTATAAACGGTAAAGGATAATGATCTTTCTTAGTAACTTTGTTTACCTTCCTATAATCAATGCACATCCTATAACCAACAACTACCCTTTGAGGAATAAGCTCGTTATTCTCATTAGGCACAACAGTCATACCTCCTTTCTTAGGAACACAATGGACAGGACTAACCCATCTACTATCAGCAATAGGATAAATAATATCAGCATCAAGGAGTTTTAATACCTCATTTCTTACCACATCCTTCATCTTGGGAATTAGGCGGCGTTGATGCTCCACGACTGGCTTCGCGTCTTTCTCCATATTAATGGCATGCTGACATAAAGTGGGAGAAATCCCTTTTAAATCATCAAGAGTATATCCCATAGCTCCTCGGTGTTCCCTCAATATCTCCAATAATCTTTCTTCTTCCTTTCCTGAAAGTTTAGAGCTAATAATAACAGGATATATTTTCTTATCATCTATATAAGCATATTTAAGATTATCAGGCAAAGGCTTTAATTCGAAAACAGGATCTTCCTTAGGTGGCAAAGTGGTACCAAGATCCTCCACAGGTAGATTATGGTTGATTAATGGTGGTTGACGAAGAAGAATATCGTCAATCTCTTCTCTTTCCTTGCTAAAAACATCACTTTCGTGATCTTCCATGAATTGCTGCAAGGCATTATTAGGAGCAAGAGCAATAGAAGCAAGCTGTTCAACTCGAAAATTTTCATTAGGCGTGTCATTTTCATAAGAAGTCTTAGCAAACTTGGAAAAATTAAACTCATAAGACTCTCCATTAAACTTAGTAAAAAAATTCTCCTTCTTACAATCTATCACGGCGCCACAGGTGTTCAAAAATGGTCTACCAAAAATAATAGGACAAGTTTTACTAGCCTCCTTACCAAGTACTAGAAAATCAGTAGGGTATTTAGTCTTACCGCAAAGAACTTCCACATCTCGAACAATACCAAGAGGCCAAACAGTCTCTCTGTTAGCAAGCTGAACAACCACATCAATATCTTCAAGTTCACAAGCGCCTATCTCGTGCATGATTTCTTTGTAAAGCTCTAAAGGAATAGCACTTGCACTAGCACCAATATCACATAACCCATAATAGCAATGATCTCCAATCCTGACAGAAATAACAGGAACACTTGTTTTCCTATGCTTTTTAGGATGTGAGAGAATGTTAGAAGCATCTTCACAAAAAAGAATATATTCATCCCCTACATCTTTAGTAACAAGATCCTTCAAAATAGCTATAGGAGACTTAATAGTAATTTGCTCATCAGGTTCTGCAACTTTCTTAGTACTTTTATTAGACACACTTACCAAAGTAGAATACTTCTTTACCTTAGCAGGAAAAGGTGTCTTCTCAAAATAAGGTTCAGGCACAATGCTATCAACAGTACAAACTTCAGTAGCTGCAGCAGGAATATGACTAATAGAATCTTTATAAGGCGCATGATATTTGTTCCAATCTTTCTTTGGAACATCAATATAAGAGGCAAAAGCCTTGAGACAATTAGCAAGTATTTGTGAATCAAGACCATAAGCAGTGCTAACACTATGAAAGTCATCGGTTCCCATAAAAGATTTAATGCATTCATAATCATAGTTTATACCTGACTTCCTACCTTTGTCGTTTTCCCAACCTTCAGCATTCTCTTGTATACGGTCTAGAAGTTTCCACTTAGCGTCTTCTTTCATATGAGTAAATGATCCAAAGCAAGAAGCATCCAAATAATCCTTATCAGGAAGAGTAAGCCGTGCATAAAAATTATCAGTAACAATATTATTGGGGAGCTCATGAATGGGGCATTTGAGCATTAGTAACTTCAATCTCCCCCACGCTTGGGCAATACTCTCTCCATCATGAGGCCAAAAATTATATATCCGGTTACGGTCTTTATGAATTTCACTTGGAGGATAAAACTTGGAATAAAAGAGAGGCACAATATCCTCCCATGCCATAGATGGACCATCTTGGAGTAGTTGATACCACTCTTCAGCTCTGCCTTTCAACGATAAAGAGAATAATTTCTTCTTGACCTGGCTTGGTGAAATACCTGCACATCTGAACAACTCGCATAATTCATGTATAAATAATAAGTGATCACCCGGATGGACAGTTCCATCTCCTGAATAGCAGTTATCCATAATACGCCCAACAATTTTCATAGGTATTTTAAAAGGATCAATTTCAGCAGGTGGTGGCGGTGGTGGTTCCTCCGCATGTGCAGCAGTAGTAGTAGATGTGTTTCCAAATAGGAAACCAAATGGAGAGTTCTCCATAGCAGAGTAAAATAAAAATAAAAAATAAAATAAAAACAATACTCACAGCGACGGTTACCTTTACCAATTCCACTCTTCAATAGCGCTACACTCCCCGGCAATGGCGCCAGAAAATAGTCTTGATGAACCACAAGTATAGGGGGTGTATCGTAGTACTTTCGATAAATAAGAGTGTCGAACCCAACGAGGAGTAGAAGGTGTTGATGAGCGGTTTTGATCAAGGAATCACTGTAAATACTAGCAAACAGGTTTTCAGGGGTATTTGGTAATACGAGTAAATAAAGTGCGAGTAAATAAAAGACAGTAGTAACAATTGCAGCAAGTGGCCCAATCCTTTCTTTAGCAAAGGACAAGCCGGTTGTGTACTTATAATAACCAAACGTTCTCGAGGACACACGGGAGTTTCCGTCAAGAGCTTTCGCTTCATAAAGCCAATAGTCTTTATTGGTTTGATAGGTGTTATGGGGGTGAACCTGTGCTAGCGCACTACCCTTACTAGGATAAATACACACTTGTGATTATACCCCTTGCAAGCATCCGCAAATACAAGAAAGTAATTAAGATAAATCTAACCACAGTCTTAAACTCTAAGATCCTATGCTCCCTAATGCAATGGTTTCCCAACGGAGGTTTAGGTTTCTGTCACTCCAACAACCCCACAATCGGTAGCCAAATACACAATGCATCTCACTAGGCCCATAAATGGTGAAGTATCATGTAGTCGACGTTCACATGACACCACTAGTGAAATAGCACCACAACAATATCAAACCATTAAATATTTCTCAACAATAATTCACTACTAACATCTTGACTTCTCCCATATCCTCAAGAACTAAACGAACTACTCACAAGACATCATATGGATCATGATCAGAGGTGAAATAATGGTAAATAACAATCTGAACATAAATCTTAACTCAACGGTTCCACTCAATAGCATCAACTACAAGAGTAATCAACACCAGGAAAGTTTCCCCTATGAATATAACAAGATCCAACTCAAGATGGTATAGCGGGATGGCGTGGTGATGGTCGAGATGGAGGTGCTGGTGATGGAGATGATGATGATGATCCCGATGAAGTCCAGTGCGATGGTGATGACGATGGCGATGATCTCCCCTCTCCGGGAAGGAATTTCCCCGACAGATTTCTCCCTACCGGAGAGCTTTTCTCTCTCTCGTGTTCTCCGACCCGCAGAGGTGGCTGTGTCTAACTCTGAGCCCCCCTGACTTAGGTTTTCCGGGACGATGAAGTACGCGGAGGGGCGAGACCAGAATTGGGCCAGGGCGGCGTCACATAGGGCTGGCGCGGCCAGGGGTCAGGCCGCGCCACCCTGGCGTGTGGGCCCCCCCTGGCTCCTCTCGACTCCTCCTTCTGGCTTCCTGAATCTTCTGGGAAAATATAATTTCCTAGTATTTTTCTGGAATTTTCCTGATCTTCAAAATATGGTCCCTTGATGGTCCTTTTTCCAGCAGAATCCTGACTCCGGCAGCAAATCATCCGATGATCATCAAACATGTGGAAACAAGGGAAATAACATAAGTATCAACTCTAAATATGAAATATATCAATGAATAACAGTAAATTATGATACAAAATAGTGATACAAAATAGACGTATCACAAAACTGGCTTGCACCCGTTGTATGTGAACGTAGAGTTTATAGCACCCGATCATCACGAGATGCTTCAAAACGATGAACTTTCGCAACGGTGCATATGAGGGGAGAACACAATTTTATCTTGATCTTTAAGTGAGGAATCATCTTATAATGCTACCGTCGTGATCTAAGCATAATAAGATACATAAAAGGATAAACATCACATGCATATAATTTTATGTGACATGGTATAGCCAATCTCCGCGCAATGATCTCCATCTTGTGCGCACCGGCATGATCTCCATCACTCCACCATGATTGCCTCCACCATGAATAGCAACTACAACTATTGCTAACTACTTAGCGATAAAGTAAAGCTATTACATGGCGTATAAGAAGTTGACTCGCAGGTCATACACAATTATAAAGACAACCATATGGCTCCTGCCGGTTGTGAACTCATCGACATGCAAGTCGTGAAATATTACAAAACATGATCATCTCATACATCACATATATCACATCACATCTTGTGGCCATACCATATCACAAAACACTCCCTGCAAAAACAAGTTAGACGCCTCTACTTTGTTGTTGCATGTTTTACGTGGCTTATGGGAGTAACAAGTTAAGAACGATTCTTACCTACGAAAAGCCACAACGGTGATATTATGGTTGCTAACATCCGTTGTAAATCTCATGCTTACTATAGTGAGAGAAACTGGCATCCACCAGCCGCATGTGTGGAACAAGCCACACATCAAGTGCGGAGCCGGTCTCGCGAACGAGGTCGCATAAAGTTGGCCTGGACCGCTTCGATCTCACTATGACGCGCCATAAGAAATACACAACAAAGAGGTTTGCAACAGAAAACATCAACGCCCGCAACAAGCATGTTGCGTTCTACTCGTGAAACACATCTACGCATAGATCTAGCTCTGATACCACTGAAGGGATTCGTAGCATAGTAAATCAAAAAATTTCCTACGGATGGGAACAGGAAAGCCAAGATCTAATCTAGGAGATGTAATCAATGAGAGAGGTAGATGATATCTTCATACCCTTGAAGAAATCGCACAGTGGAAACGTTCAACAGAACGTGGATGATGTAGTCGTACTAGCCATCTCCTCCCCGTGATCCGATCCGATCCTACGCCACAAGTGGCGGCGCCTCCGAGAGATGCACACGTACGGTGCAGCAACGTCTTCTCCTTCCTTGGTCCAGCAAGTATGGTGGAGAGATAGATTGGATCTGCAGCACAACGGCGTGGTGCTTATGGTGGAGAGTTTCTGCGGCAGGGCTTCGCCTACGCATAGTCGCGAGAGAGAGAGAGGTGGAGGGGCAGCAGTTGGCCGGCAGCTAGGGTTGGAGTGGGGGGAGGCTGCGCCCTTGCCCCTCCTTATATAGGGGGCTGGCTGGCTACCTTGGCCCCTCCTCCAAGTCCTAGGGCGGCGGCCTAAGGGGAAGAGTGGGGGGCAAGTCTTTCCTCCCCCTCTTCTGGAAGGTTCCCTTAGGGTTTCCCCTAAGGGCTGGCTGGCTGGGCCTTAGGGGCCCTGTGCACCTGGCCCAAAGTGGCCAGGACACTTCCCCTTAGGCCCACATAGGCCTCCGACAAGTGGGCCCACGTTGGTCCCACTCCAGAACCTTCTAGAACCTTCCGGTACAATACCGATAAACTCCGAAACGATTCCGGAATCCAAAAACTGCTTTCCTTTATATGAATCTTATTCTCCGGACCATTCCAGAACCTCTCGTGATGTCCTGGATCTCATCCGAGACTCCGACCAAAAACTCATAAACCAATTATCTATTCTATCCTAGTGTCGATGCACGTTAAGTGTGTGACCCTACGGGTTCGAGAATATGCAGACATGATGTTCTATCAATAATCAACAGCGGGATCTGGAAACCCATATTGACTCCCACATATTCATCGATGATCATATCGGATGAACCACGATGCCAGGATTCAATTAATCCCATATATGTATTCCCTTCGTCACGCGATATTTTACTTGCCCGAGATTCGATCGTCGGTATCACCATACCTAGTTCAATCTCGTTCACAGTAAGTACTTTACTCATTCCGTAATCCGATATCACTTCGTGATTAACTCCTTAACCACATGCTTGCAAGCGGTGTTGATATCGATTACCGAGTGGGCCCGAAGTATATCTCTCCGACTCGGGAGGGACAAATTCCATCTCGATACATACAACCCAACAAGTACTTTCCGATCACTTGAGAGACACCTTTATGATCACCCTCTCATAGGATGACATTTGATGACCTCAAAGCTTTCTTCCGATACCAGGGATTTGTATTATCTCATGGTCTAAGGAATACAATACTTGACATAGGAAAAAGCTTCGCAAAGATGAACACGATGACACGATCTAATTGCTCTGCTTTATTTGGGTCTGTCCATCATATCATTCTCCTAATGATATGATGTCATTATTAATTGACAACTCATGTCTATGGTTAGGAAACCTTAACCATCATTAATCAATGAGCTAGTCCATAGAGGCGTACTAGGGACATGGTGTTGTTCATAAACCACACAAGTATTAAAGTTTCCGCTTAATACAATTCTAGCATGGAATATAAACATTATCATGAACAAGAATTATAATAATAACATCTTTATTATTGCCTCTAGGGCATAATTCCAACAGTGGGGCCCTCGTGGCCCCCCTCCTACTCCTCTTCGGATCTCTGGAAGCTTCCGAGAAAAATAAGACTTCAGGAACTTGTTTCGTCCAATTCCGAGAATATTTCCTGTGTAGCTTTTCTAAAACACAAAAACAGCAAAAAACAGGGAACTGGCACTGTGGCGACTTGTTAATAGGTTAGTTCCAGAAAATGCATAAAAGTGCCACGAAGTGTAACGAAACAGTAGGCAAATGGTGTAAAAACAAGCATGGAGCATCAAAAATTATAGATACGTTGGAGACGTATCAAGCATCCCCAAGCTTAACTCCTGCTCATCCACGAGTAGGTAAGTGATAACAAAAGAATAATTTTTGAGGTGACATGCACCTACACAATCTTGATCATATATGTAAGCATTTGTGAGCTGAGATCATAAGAACTTAAAACATGGGCATGAAAGATATAATCTTAACAATAGAAACTTAGCAACCATGTTATAACATGAAAATGAATACAAACAAAAGATCATGAAAATGAAACAATGAAAGTCAAACGTGTGTTCAAATCATAAGGAAAAACATACAAATGGTTTTCAGCTTGTCCTTCATAGAGAGCAAAACATAAATGCATAGGACACCTTCAAGTTTAAGAGGGTGACTAGATACAAATAATTTGAGAACAAGTGAAACCAACAATATGAATCAATCAATGAAAACTTTGGGACAATGCACATTATACTAAGAATGGCAACTATGCTCTCTTAATGGTGCATAAAGATAGAAGGTGGTGACTCAACATAAAAGTAAAAGAAAGGCCCTTCGCAGAGGGAAGTAGTGATTGCAAGTTTTATAACCTTCAAAAATTATGGTACTTACCGGCTTTGAGCTCTCATTGCCCCCATCATAAGCATCTTGAATGGTTAAAGTTAATGCGAGAACAATTATGATGCATATGCTTGACAAATCATAAGTCGAAAACCTCGTGTCCCGTGAATACGAGTACCCAAACCTCATGCTACTCCACTTAGAGTCCCAAGCAAGGCTCTTGTCATTGTAAGTATATACGTATCATCGAGAACCGCCAACAGGGTACCTCCAGGCTCGATGACATGGAACAAGCCCACATCAAAATAACAGGACAAGCAGACAATGAACACCTCGACATCTCTTTTATTTGCCATTTGTTTAGCTTTTTATTTTGAGATGCGTCGTTGAATGTTCACCATGGGTATGCTGCAAATTTCCACCATGAATTATGCATGGCTTAGATTGGCGGCCCAAACGTTTCCCTAACACATATACAAACTCCATGGTCCCCGCAAGATTCCCAATTCATTTCACACCGCGGGCATCCATAAACAAAAGATCACGATATCAACTCAAATAAGAAGTGCAATGTTGAAAGCTTGCCCCATGACAGCATGGTTGGGCTAGTCTCCAACTTACAACTTGCAAGCATAACAACTCAACATAAGAGACCACAATGTCAAATTTTTAAGAACAAGAAAAAGTAAAGTGTGCCTTCCGGTTCGTGAGAGCTTTACTGACCAATTTTCGCATAACACTGGTAAGAGTTTAATTTGAAGAGAAAATAAAAACAAGTCAAATTTACTTGGAATAGCAAATTGCTAGTAGGTATGTATGGTGGACACTTTGGCAAACTTGGTTTTTAGGAGTTGGATGCACGAGTAGAGCTCATACTCAGTACAAGGCGAGGGCTAGCAAAAGACTGGGAGAGACCAACTAAGAGAGCAATAATGACCATAATCATGCAAAGCGACAAAGCGACATTAAAAGAAGCATAAGATGGCATCAAAAGTCAAAAACTAAATGATCATAGAGGCTATTGGCGACTTTGTATGAGTCTAACATGTGTGAGCATGCGCAAAGTCAACCCAAATAAAGCATCAAGGAGAAAACCAAAATAATGCTTCCAAACAATAAAAACAACGCATGATTTTTTCAAAGGCTCATTAAGCAATCTCAGTTATTTGAGACAAGTCATGCTACAGGAAAACCACTAAGCATACTATCAAAAAGACATCAAGCATGACATGAAAAAGCCTAAGCCGCAGTCTACACAAGCTCCTTCTTGTACCACTTTTTTGCATAAAGCTTTTTCTCTTTTCCAACACCATTCAAACTTTTTAATTCCAATTCTTTTGAGGAAAACCAACATGGTCCAGAGGCAAAAATACACCTTGATAAATAAATATAAGAAGATCTGAATGCAAATCAAGGCGAAAACGAAAACCAAAAGCAGTAGCAGAAAAAGAAGAACACTCGGTTTTTGATAAGAATGAAAACTAGAGCGTTCTTGGCAAATGAAAAGCAAGGCAACTTCTCCAAAAGAAATTTGTTGGGGTCCAACCATTTATTACAGCAAACAAAACTAAACTAATAAATAAAACTAAAACAACTGACGCTCCAAGAAAAACACATAGTGCATGAAGCAATAAAAATATAGTGTCTTGAAAGGTGACATGATTTTTGCCGATGAAGAAGGGGTGCCTCGGGGGCATCCCCAAGCTTTGACGCTTGTACTTCTTGGATATTTCTTGGGGTGATGCATGGGCATCCCCAAGCTTGAGCTTTTGTCCATTCTTCAACTCATCTCATCATTCTCCAATCCCTACACTTGAAAACTTCCTTCATACAAAACTAAACACAAATCTATAGCAACATTAGTGTAAGAATATCATATAATAAACCTCTTTTTGCTTCAGGTTTCAACCCAAAACCACCACATATTAAGTATATACTACTGTAGCAACTTCCCCAAAAGTTCCATGATCAAAAGAACTCAAAAGAAAGCGATAAAGCGGCAAACACAAATATTGGCAGAAATCTGTCAAAACAGAACAACTGACAAAGGCCGAATTTTTGAGGGGTTTTCTATTGCTCAAATCAAAAAGTGTTCAACTAATGAATGTTTGGATATAACCTGGGGCATATGCACAAGAAATCGCAGGTCCAAAAGATATACAGAGAATTTTCATGAATTTTTATGGTGCAGCACCGAAAACAGCTTCAGGACAGCAACATCCCCAAATCTTTACCTCACTCAAATTAGAGGCTTCTCTTGGCACAACAATGAAATAAAAAGGATAAGGAGAGGTCATTACAGTAGTAATGACTTCCAAGACTCAAATAAAAGAAAAATTACTGAAAATAAAACATTGGGTTATCTCCCAAGAGTGCTTTTCTTTAATGCCTTTGAGCTAGGCGCAGAAAATTGCGAATCAAGTATTTTCAAGAGATGAAGTGCTAGGGTCAGCGGGTGCCTTACGTATTTCTTTCTTATCTTTGCTCTTGACTCTAGGAAAGACATGGCTATTGCAAGGTGGGGAGATAAATCTTATATTGCCTTTTCCCACATCGATGACGGCACCCAGGAGCTTCAGTAGAGATCTTCCAAGTGTGATTTGTCCTTTTCCTACACATTCAATAACAAGATAATCAGTAGATATCATTCTTCCTAGGACTTTTGTAAAAACTCCTTCAGCTATTCCAATGGGAAATATAGTGGCATTGTTAGTAAGAGAAATTCCTTCTCCCCCCTCAGAAAGCTTCCAAAGACTCAAAGATTCATAAACATCCTTTGGCATCAGACAAAATTCAGACATAATATAACAATGAGCATGAAAAGTTTCACCACTAATGGTGATTTTTACCATAGGATACCAACTCGAAGGTTCAGAATTTGTTGGCACATAATCAAAATGCTGACACAAAGTATTGTAGCAAATATTCAAACTAGCAGTGCGAGTCTCAAGAGTATCAAATCTATTAAAAATGCACACAAGAGAGGAATCAAAATAGGTTGGCATGCTATAAATTGTAATCAACTTTTTTATAATATTGAAGGCTTGATCTCCATCACAATGAAGGAAATCTCCTTCTGCAGTAGCATCCAAAGCATATCTATAATGAAGAGCAAGTCCAAAGTAAAAGCTACTAAGAAGCAAACTCAAGGTCATTTTAGGTTCAGTTTTTCCATGCCAATCATAAATTCTAGTCCAAGCTTCTTTAAAACTTTCCTCATCCTTTTGTTTAAAAGTAAAAATCATATCCTCGAGCGACATAGTAGTAGCAACTGAACTAGACATAATAAACAACTACAAAGGATTCTAATTTTTTTGGGTTTTTGATAAAACAATGCAGGTAAAAATAAATAAAGTAAAGCAAAACAATAAAACAAAGTAAAGGATGTGCGTGCAAAAAACTCCCCTTGCAGAGGTCTTCGACTCTTCCCCAGCAACGGCGCCAGAAAACTTGTTGCGTTTGATGGTGCCAAGTTGATGGGGGAGTGTGTATTTGATGTGGGAGCTTCTTCTTCATCAATCCCCGGCAACAGCGCCAGAAAACTTGTTGGTGGCGCGGTGATGATAGTATGAAAGATGTGTAGTAAATGACCGGCCAGTTGGAAAACCCCAAGAGAAGGTTTTGATGAATATAGTAGCAAGTTTTCCCTCAGTTAAAAAACCAAGGTATGTCGATCAGGAGAAGAGCAGACAATACGACTGAAGGTGATGCTTGCAAGCTTCGCGACAGCTCCGGACAATTTATAGGGTGCCTCGTCCAAGCTTTGCTTTGCGAGCAGCAACATGGAACCTGCACACACACAACCAAGTACTTTGTTCCCAACTTGCGATGAGGTTGTCAATCTCACCGGTTTGCTTGAAACAAAGGGTATGAGCATATCGAGTGGAAAGTAATAATAGTATGCGAGTAAAGTAAACTGTGCGAGTAAAGTAAACAGGTGATAGAAATATGATGGAAATAGGACCGGGGTCCACAGTTCACTAGTGGTGTCTCTCCATAAGATAAATAACACATGCTAGGTAAACAAATTATAGTTGGGCAATTGATAGAATAAAGATAAACGTGATATATCAAGAAAATCACTATGTGATTTACTCTGAGCATTACAACAAAATACATAGACCGCCATCCAACAGCATCTATGACTAATAATCCACTCGCGGGGATATCATCCGAACACCCCATGAGTATTAAGTTGCGAACAACAGATAATTGCATTAAGCAAAGTGTGTAATGTAAACAAAGCATATGCCCTCGAGCATATGAATGTTGTTTTGTCCCTAGTAGCAACAACACATCTACAACCTTAGAGGTTTCTGTCACTCCCCCAGATTAAATAGAGGCATGAACCCACTATCGAGCATAAATACCCCCTCTTGGAGTCACTAGCAACTACTCGGCTAAGATAGCTACTAACAACGGAGAGCATGCAAGATCATAAACAACATAGAGATAACATAAGATAAATTTCAGTATAGCAACTCAATCATAACACCAATATTCATCGGATCCCAACAAACCAAACATGTAGAATTACATAACAGTGATCTCAATCATGTAGGGCAGCTCATGAGATCTAAACATGAAGCACATGGTGGAGGAGACAACCATCTAGCTACTGCTATGGACCCATAGTCCAAGGTAGACTACTCACTCATCACTCCGGAGGCAAGCATGGTGATGAAGAAGACCTCTGGTGGTGATTCCCCTCTCCGGCAGGGTGCCGGGAAGAGCTTCTAGACCCTCCCGATCTTTGGGTCGACGGCGGCGGCGGATCGCGATGTGTTCTGGAAAATTGATCGGGTCTTAGGTTTTTTCCGTCGGGGGGTCTTTATAGGCGAAGGGGCATCGTCAGAGGTGGACCAAGGTGCCCTCACACATAGGGGGCGTGGCCAGGGGCTGGGCCACGCCACCCTGGTGTGTGGGGCCCTCGTGGCCCTCCTCCTACTCCTCTTCGGATCTCTGGAAGCTTCCAGGAAAAATAAGACTTCAGGAACTTGTTTCGTCCAATTCCGAGAATATTTCTAGTGTAGCTTTTCTGAAACACAAAAACAGCAGAAAATAGGGAACTGACACTGTGGCGACTTGTTAATAGGTTAGTTCCGGAAAATGCATAAAAGTGCCACGAAGTGTAACGAAACAGTAGGCAAATGGTGTAAAAACAAGCATGGAGCATCAAAAATTATAGATACGTTGGAGACGTATCAACGTCTCAAACGTATCTATAATTTTTGATGCTCCATGCTTGTTTATACACCATTTTCTTTGTGTTTTGTTACACTTCGTGGCATTTTTATGCATTTTCCAGAACTAACCTACTAACGAGATGCCACAATGGAAGTTCCCTATTTTCTTTTGTTTTTGTGTTTCAGAAAAGCTACACAGGAAATATTCTCGGAATTGGACAAAACAAAAGCCAAAGTTCCTATTTTTCTCGACACGAGACAAAGTCCAAATCTGAGATGGAGGGGAGCCAGAGGGCGGCCACACCCCCCATGGCGCGGACCACCCTTGGCCACGCCGGGGCCTGGTGTGGGCCCCTGGCCCACCTTTTGACGCCGCCCTTCCACCTATATATTCCCCTCGACGGGAAAACCTAAAGCCCGATCAATTTCCATGAAACATACTGCAAGCCGCCGCCGTCATTGATGCGAGATCGAGAGGGTCCAGAAGCTCTTCCCGACACCCTGCCGGAGAGGGGAATCACCATCGTAGGCCTTCTTCATCACCATGCCTACCTCCGGAGTGATGTGTGAGTAGTCTACCTTGGACTATGGGTCCATAGCAGTAGCTAGATGGTGGTCATCTCCTCCATGTGCTTCATGTTTAGATCTTGTGAGCTGCCTATCATGATCAAGATCATCGTTGTGTAATTCTACATGTTGTGTTTGTTGGGATCCAATGAATATTGATACTATGTCAAGTTGATTTGCTGAATTATTATCTTTATGTTATCTCTATGTTGTTTATGATCTTGCATGCTCTCCATTGCTAGTAGATATCTTGGCCGAGTAGATGCTAGTGACTCCAAGAGGGAGTATTTATGCTCGATAGTGGGTTCATGCCTCTAGTAATCTGGGGGAGTGATAGAAACCTCTAAGGTTGTAGATGTGTTGTTGCTACTAGGGAGAAAACAACAATCTTGTGTTCAAAGACATTTGTATTTTTTACATTACACACTTTGCTTAAGGCGATAATCTATTGCTTGCAACTTAATACCCAACGGTTGCTCGGATGACATCCGGTGGGTGGATTATTAGTCATAGATGCAGTTGGATTACGGTCTATGTATTATATTGTAATGCCCAAGTGAATCTCATAGTGATCTCATGACATATGTATGCTTGCTCTATTCTATCAATTGTCCAATGTTGCTTGTTGCGTGGTGAATGACCAGCCCGTTGGGAACCCCAAGAGGAAGGTGTGATGAGTATAGCAGCAGATTTCCCCTCAGTTAAGAAACCAAGGTATGTCGATCAGGAGAAGAGCAGACAATACGACTATACGTGATGCTTGCTAGTTTGCAATAGCTTCGGACAATTTATATATGGCGCCTCATCCAAGCTTTGCTTGCTAGCTGCAACGCGGAACCTGCACACAACACAACCAAGTACTTTGCTCCCAAGTTGCGATGAGGTTGTCAATCTCACCGGTTTGCTTGAAACAAAGGTTATGAGCGTATCGAGTGGAAAACAGTAGAAGTATGCGAGTAAAGTAAACAGTGCGAGTAAAGTAAACAGGTGATAGCAATATGATGGAAATAGGACCGGGGTCCACAGTTCACTAGTGGTGTCTCTCCATAAGATAAATAACACATGCTGGGTAAACAAATTACAGTTGGGCAATTGATAGAATAAAGATAAACGTGATATGTCAAGAAGATCACTATGAGATTTACTCTGGGCATTACAACAAAATACATAGACCGCCATCCAACTGCATCTATGACTAATAATCCACTTGTGACGAATCAATCCGAGAACTCCACAAGTATTAAGTTGCAAACAACAGATAATTGCATTAAGCAAAGTGTGTAATGTAAACAAAGCATATGCCCTTGAGCATATAAATGTTGTTTTCTCCCTAGTAGCAATACCACATCTACAACCTTAGAGGTTTCTGTCACTCCCCCAGGTTAAATAGAGGCATGAACCCACTATCGAGCATAAATACCCCCTCTTGGAGTCACTAGCAACTACTCAGCCAAGATAGCTACTAACAACGGAGAGCATGCAAGATCATAAACAACATAGAGATAACATAAGATATATTTCAGTATAGCAACTCAATCATAACACCAATATTCATCAGATCCCAACAAACCAAACATGTAGAATTACATAACGGTGATCTCAATCATGTAGGGCAGCTCATGAGATCTAAACATGAAGCACATGGTGGAGGAGACAACCATCTAGCTACTGCTATGGACCCATAGTCCAAGGTAGACTACTCACTCATCGCTCCGGAGGCAAGCATGGCGATGAAGAAGACCTTCGGTGGTGATTCCCCTCTCCGGCAGGGTGCCGGGAAGAGCTTCTGGACCCTCCTGATCTTTGGGTCAATGGCGCCGGCGGATTGCGATGTGTTCTGGAAAATTGTTCGGGTACTTAGGTTTTTTCCGTCGGGGGGTCTTTATAGGTGAAGGGGCATCGTCAGAGGTGGCCCGAGGGGCTCTCACACATAGGGGGCGCGGCTAGGCCCTTGGCCGTGCCGCCCTGGTGTGTGGGGCCCTCGTGGCCCCCTCCAATTCCTCTTCGGATCTCTGGAAGCTTCCGGGAAAAATAAGACTTCAGGAACTTGTTTCGTCCAATTCCAAGAATATTTCCTGTGTATCACTTCTGAAACACAAAAACAGCAGAAAACAGGGAACTGGCACTGTGGTGACTTGTTAATAGGTTAGTTTCGGAAAATGCATAAAAGTGCCATGAAGTGTAACGAAACAGTAGGCAAATGGTGTAAAAACAAGCATGGAGCATCAAAAATTATAGATACGTTGGAGACGTATCATCCAACTGTAATTTGTTTACCCAACATGTTATTTACTTTATGGAGAGACACCACTAGTGAGCTGTGGACCCCAGTCCATTCTTTTATATTGTTATTACCGTTTACCATTTACTTGCTTTATTTACATTCTTGCAAACTTCTTTTCCATTACCTCCCCCTTGATGTAATCTCTCATTACTTGTGTTCCTGCCTTTGTGCATATTTATTTAATATAATCACACCATAGGGGCTTCCCCTATGGTTTCATAGTAAAAAAACATTCTTGCAAACTATTATCTTTTACCACTCAATACGCTTAATCCTTTGTTTACAGCAAACCGGTGAGATTGACAACCTCACTGTAAGTTGGGACAAAGTACTTGGTTGTGTTGTGTGTAGATTCCACGTTGCTGCTGGTGCAAAGCTATGCCCTGGACGAGGCGCCATATATAAATTGTCCGGAGCTGTCACGAAGCTAGTGAGCATCAACCTTCGAAAGTTGGTTCTTTCTCCTACTTGTTTGATAAACCTTGGTTTTATACTGAGGGAAGACTTGCTGTTGTGCTCATCATACCTTCCTCTTGGGGTTCCCAACTGGGCGGACATCTACACGCCATCAAGCAATTTTTTTGGCGCCGTTGCCAGGGAGAAAGAGGATTTCTGCAAGGGGAGTCTCTCGCTTCCAATCTTTTACTTTGTTATTGTTTTGCTTTACTTTATTTTTGCTTGCATCTTTTTATAAAAAATACAAAAAAATTAGTTCCTTTTATAGTTGGTATTCCATTAATTTTACTTTTAGTTCATTATGTTGTTCCCTAAGTATGCTCTAGAGGACCTTACAGTAGGTAGTGGTTCTATAATTGGGAAAGGTAACATCGAGGAGTTCTTTAATCATGTTAGTATGCATAAAGATGTTGAGGATATATCTTTAGCTGAGCTTGCTCCTAGTTATGTAGTTGCTACTGCTTATTTAGTTCACTTCTTCCCCATCCACCACCGTGCCCCCAATAGTCCCCCCTACTGCCTCCCCTCTCAGATCGCCGCCCGGAGCTCCGCCAAGCCCCGGGATCCATCATACCACCGGCCAAGCTCATCCTCGTGGTCTTGGGAACCTTCCCACCGACCAATTTGTGCCATGGACTCCGGTAAATGTGCTCCCCATCTCCTCCATCTAGGTTTTGTCTATATCTATGAGATGTGCATTGTTTCTGAAATTTTATATGGTGTAATCCCTTCTAGTGGTATTTTTCATTCTTCCTAGCAACTTGGAAGTGATTTTCATCTCCGATTTGATCTATGGTGTCTCCATGGCTCGAGCTCCTGTTTCCTACTGGAGACTCTGGCCCTGGCGGCCGGAGACTCCGTTCTGGACACAAAGCTAGAGACTCCGGCATAGATCACCTCTGTGAGGTGCCTATTACAACTAAGTTGCTTTATTTTCTTGAATCAAGGACTTGTCACCTTATCTATGCTATCTCCCTTACTCATTCATAGGTGTAGTGGCTCCAAGAAACCCGCTGCCCATAGCAAAGATAAGTTTGTTGTCAACCCTACCACCGGTAGGATGGCCCAGAGGTCAGTGATTGCTCAGCAAACCCGTGATGCCAAGAAATTGAAGACAAGGATGGCAGAAGAAGCAAGAGCTAAGTAGGCCAAAAGGCCAAGTTTGATAGCCTCTTGACCTTGGGAGATTTGTCTGCCTAGGAGTATGTGGAGATGAGGAAGCGCAACTTCTATGAGTGACAAGGGTATAGTTAATAGAGCCCGCTAGTTGAGTACCCCTGAGGCCCAATAAGCTAGGCCCAATTGTAATGATAGTCGAATACGAGTTCTTACCATATGTCGATATTGTAATCTGTATCGTACCCTACCCGATCCTCGAGACCTGGCCACCTATATATAGGGGCCAGGAGGGGACGGTGTAGGCCAGATTGAAAGCAAGCCAGGTTGAACACCCAAGTTTACTTTCGACACACACCTATTTCGACTAACTTTACCTTCGAGTTCATCCGACGCCCTATCTCCCCAATCCTAAGTCCTTCATCTAGGACATTTGTCGAGTTAACCCTCGTCAATTGGCGCCGACCGTGGGGATCTTGGGCATTGGAATCATGAATTCGACGGCTTTTTCGCTTTTAGCCAACAGCAGTGCAGAAGTCGACGAAAATCAAGAGATGGAGTCGACAATTGGAAGTTTGAGCATCCTCATTGGGCCATCGGGCTCATCTCGCCTTTCAGATCCGACGAAACAAGATCCGTCGGCAAGTGAGCCCGAAAAAGTAGCAATGATGGAATATTCCGACGGTTCATCCAGCGAGGTAAACTCGCCGGTCAGCCTAGGCGAAGAACTCAAAGAAATCGCAGAAGACAACAAAGCGAAGGAGAAATTCGACGAAGGAGTCCAACTCAATGATCTCATGATCTGCATCGACAGTATCTCAGACAAATCAACAGACACATGGAAAACAGGGTTAGAGCTTTCTGAAGATGGTGACTCGATCTTCTCAAGCTTCAATAGTAACATCGGCAAACAATGCCAGGTGCTCGCCATTGTGGAAGATAACTCAGAAGAATTCGATGAAAATAACAACCCAGTGATAAACCCAGCAAATATCGACAGAGGAGCAAATCACCTAGCAGAAGGGCAAACAGTAGAATCCCTCACAGCCAGGGAAAAAATTCGGCTATCAGTCGACAAGTGGAAAATAATAAGAGAAGCCGTAGAACACGGCACGCCAATACCATCAAATTCCAGCAAAGACATGCTTTTTGGGTATCATTACGCCCTAAGGCAGCAAGCAAAGCAATTAGCAAAGGAGAAGGTAGAGATACAAAGAAGAAAAGATTCAGCCATTGCAGCTAGCGAAGCTACTCGCAAAGCACGAAGCGACGCATCATACAGCAACGCAAGGAAAAATCGTCAACACGGCTCAAGGTATGACAACCTCGAGTACTCCGACAGGCAAAGTATCTCGAAAAATCTCGACTCGTCCTTCTTATCGGTCGACGAGCAGGGGAACATCCTACTGAAAACACCTGAAGCAGCATTAGTAGCAGCGCAAGCATATCTACTCACAACTCGACCAAGTCCAGGAGATCCTAGGGAACACATGCATAGAGCAGCATTGAACGGACTCAACATGGTAGGCCACAAGCTATCAGCAAAAGGAGAAGAAGCATATCAGCACAAAGAAGTGCATAAAGCAAGGTCACCTCGCCGTCAGAATAGTCCTAGGCACAGAAGCAGCAAGCATTGATCTCGATCACCATCACCAAAACAGCACGGCGGAACTCGAAGATCGCGATCCCCGAATGAAAAACGCGGCTATGAAGACGACGAGAAAGAGATGGGGGCATCGTGCTTTACCCGCAGGGTTCGCACTACTCCAGTTCCCAAGGGATTCAAGCTACCTCATGATCAGCAAAAGTACGATGGATCACAGGAACCACAATCGTGGCTCGCAGATTACTTACAAGCAGTTCAAATATTAGGAGGAACCAAAGAAACAGCAATGCAAAGTTTGCAACTACACCTCACCGGCGCAACAAGGTCATGGTTGAGCAAACTAGAGAAAGAATCCATTGGAAACTGGGAAGACCTCACAAAGCAATTTACAAGCAACTTCAGGTCGACATACAAACGGCCAGCATCAATAGAAGAAGTCAAAGCATGCGTACAGCAACGCGACGAAACACTACGGGCATACATCCAAAGATGGAGCCTCATCAAAAATTCAGCAGTCGAAGTTTCAGATGAAAGAGCAATAGACGCGTTCATCATCGGATTAAGGCGAAGAGACCTAGTCGAAGAGATGGGTAGAATCAAGCCGAAAATAGTGTCAGACCTCATGGACACAGCAAACAGATTTGTAGATGGAGAAGATGCGTGCAACAACAAGCGAACGCGATCTCTAGAGGACGATAGAAGAAATAGATATGGAAGTCAAAGGAGACGATCCCGAAACTACGACACCTACGGCTCGCATAGCCAAGTCGCCGCAGGATATAAAGACAATAGCTATCAAGGAAATGATCGCAGAAGCTCGGGATATCGAAGCTATGGAAAGGAGGACTATAAGAAGTTCCCTACAAGAGAATCCAGAGAGTACAACCCATCACCAGAAGATATGCTCAACGGGCCTTGTCATATACACTCAGCGTTCGTCGACGGGAAGCGAGTATCAAGGAACGCAATGAAAGACTGCACAACATTCTTAAAACTACAAGAAGCAGCAATAAACAAACAAACCGAAGCAAGGCGACAAGGATTCGAAGGAAGCAACAATCCTCCGACAAACCAGCAAGGAAACAACGGAGCTCCTCAAGGACAAGATCAGCAAAACAAGGGACACGACGACGACGAAGGGTATGTCCCATCAAAAGGACACATCACAGCAATGATACAACCTGTGCCTAAGTCGAACAAAGAAGAAAAGAGTATAACTCGACAAGTCAATCTAGCAGTCATTTCGCCTCCAGCCGCAACAGAGTATCTGCATTGGTCAGAACAGCCAATTGAGTTCAACAGAGAAGACCACCCTATAACGGTACCTCGGCTAGGAAACACGCCTCTGGTACTCAAAGCTCAAATCGGCGCGTATGATGTCGACAGAATATTCATGGACGCAGGAAGTGGAATTAACCTTATATACGCAAAAACACTCAGGGCAATGCACATATCGCTGGAGTTCCTGAAACCAACAGATTGTTCCTTCCACGGGATCATGCCAGGAAGTGCCAATTACCCACTGGGTTGGATAGCACTCAATGTTTGCTTCGGCAACCGACAAAACTACAGGAGAGAAAAGCTCGACTTCGAAGTCATGGACTGGCCATCTCAATATCATGCAATCCTCGGACGGCCCGCATTTTCGCGATTCATGGCAGTACCTCACTACACATATCTGGTACTCAAAATGCCAGGTCCAAGGGGAATAATTACAGTCAAAGGGAGTTTTGAAGTCTCAGATCTTTGCGACAGGGAGTTCCACAAGATGGCGCAAAACTTTGGCATGATAGCCAACTATGCAGAAAAAGTGAAGAACACGACTACAGAAGGCATCAAGCTACTCGAGGGACGCGCTACGGAGCCCGAGGTGAAGAAACCACAAATAGAAGCATCAGGGGAAGACAAAGACGTAGGAAAAGAAGAACAAACCATGATAGAATAAGCACCAAAAGAGTAGAGTAGAAAAGTAACGGCTGTAAAAGCCACGAGTTATACCAGGGGCAATGCCCTCTAGATCCAGAACACAGGTCATAGGCCGGATCTCTTGGGTCACCCCATGTATCTTACATTACAAGTATAAATAAAGACAAAGCGTTCCTCATATTCGAGTTTACGAGTCTTTCAACGAGAAGGTGCAGCAAACGCACGAATCATACAAGTACGCCTTGAGAATAAGTTTCAGACATATAGTCGCGAAATAAATAAACTCTCGCGTTCCACATACACCTTACAACATAGGGTTGTCAGAATCATCTACGCCTAAAGGATCTAAATAATGGTACTCACGGAAGAACGCAGCATCTGCCTCTAGAAGCTTAGCTACGAGTCTTCGAGCAGGTTGCCGCGTGTTCTCCATATATACCCGAAGGCTAGCTCCACCCGGAGCCAAACTCAGGGACATCGTGCTATAATTTAGCCTGGGGTGCCACTTGCGTATCCACCCAAGAGCAAAATTGGCACCAGCCACTAAGTTCAGCTCTATCAACCTATGAATATGATGGCTGGATCTGAAAGTATCAAGAAGAAGTGGGAAAGTTGCAGGCAAAGGATTACGAGGAAGCATAACGGAATGCATAGTTGTGAGAGCTCGCCGGCAACCATCAACTGACTCGCCAATATGCTGGGCACGGTCTTGAAGCAATACGATGGCGCTCCGGCGTCGAGGATCAGACCACAAAGTCTCACAGCCAGTCAACATTTTCTCCAGAGCCGCATTTCGCTCAGCAACTCGACGTTCCTCAGCAGCAAAATCCAAACAAGTACCTACGATGGTAAAAGATGTCACAAAAACAGCAGTGCACATACAGGGAAAGGAGAAGTCGAAAGAAGACTCACATCGCAACATCTCGCAGGCAGACTCGACAATGCCAAGAATGAAAGATTCGCATTCTTCATTATGAATAACCTTAGCCATCAAACTGGAGACCTTTTCCTCAAGGGAAGAGATTTTCTTCATATAGCTACTTGTTTGGCTAGCCTTTTTAATAGCCATCTGTGCTTGACATTTGGCCAAAGTTAGGCGAGCCTCAAGGTCAGATATCCTGGAAGAATACTTTGCGCATTGACTGCATCGACTAGGAGTCGACGAAATCTGAGGATCGAATCCACGGTCAGAGGAAGGAGCAGGAACGTGAGTCAAAGGATCATTGATGCGCATCGACTGCAAAGCCAAAAAGGAAAAGAAAGGAGAAAAACATTTCAGAGAGACAGCATAATACTTCATACGCTGGAAACATATTTACATAAGTGCAAGACCCTATGACTAAGGTTCTCGGGTTGCACGCAACTAGAATTTCTTGCATCCAAAAGGAGAAAAACTAAAAAACTACAAAGAAAGCCGAGTCTACGCCACCTGAGCATTGTGTTCCGTGGCAGAGGAGGGCACGGCAGCTTCCTCGCCAGAAGTCGATGGTGGTACTGGATTTTCCACCGCTGAAGCTGGTGCAGCAGGCACCGCAGAGGCTGCCGAAGGAGAAATAGTTGTCAGCAATGCAGGTGCCAACTTCTTCGCCCTCTCGAAGAAAACCTTCATCTCGTCACGGGTGTGGCCATGAGGGGAGCTAACCCTCTCCCAGTCGAAGTTCGTCCCATGAGCGAGAGAAAGCGCAATAGCACCCTCGGCGCCACGCTTAATGGAAAGGCCTTACAGCTGGAGAGTGGGGTCTTCAGTGGTATCGAAGGACTTGGCAAGTTCAGTCAAGTTATCCTTCGGAACTGTCGCCCTTTTCTTCGGCCACAAGCCAGCAAACAGCCGTGATAGAACGCGGCTAACTAACTCGAAAGTCTCCTGGATAGATATCCAGTTTTCTTCGAGTAGGTTAACCGCATTCATAAGAGGATCATCGTCCGTTTGCAAGGACGACGGAGATACCCCGGTAAATTCTGAGCAATAAAAAAGAAAAGAAGAGACAAGTGTCAACAAGTACAACAGTGCAACATAAGTCGACAATAGAAGACAAGGCAAAGCACTTACTTTCAGCGACAGTCGACATCGTGTGAAGACGCTCCGCCACGGCATGCTCTTGTTGAGCATGCTCCTTGTTGGCTTCAGCTAAAGCTTTTTCAGCTTTCTTCGCTTTGCTAAGCGCAGCTTTCTGCGACTTCTCAGCATTCGCTTTAGCAGCGGCCGCCACATCATAAGCTTTTCACGAAGCATTAAGCTCCGCTTCTAGTGACGCAATTCGAGCATTGGCTATTGCTAAGGCAGCTACAAAAGAAGACAAAAGGGAGTCAGATAAGTGGCAAAAGAGAAAGCACAGAAGAAAAGTAATGACTAGGACATCAAAATTGTACCTTCGGAAGCTTTCGCAACCTTTAGGTACCCTGCACACTCCGTGCCCAGGGAGATAAATCTCTTCACTAAAGCCTGAGAAAAGAAGTGTGTAAGAGTAGAAGTGCATGAATGGAAAGCAAGTAAAGAAGAATTGCTCACATCATCAGGAGAAACCGTAGATGCATGGGCTTCCAGAGAAACGTCGGTTTCTTTGGCCTTCTTTGAGCGTTTAGGGTATCGGGCTTGAGGAACCTTCTTCACACCGAACCTGGTAGCCCTCGGTGCAACATCTGGTTCGATAGGCTCATCAATAGCTGCAGGAGAAGTTGGTGGAGCAGCTGTTGGCGGCTCTTCGTCATCACTGCGTGAAGAATATAAGTTATGGAAACAAGGCAAGAAAAATGCAATCGAGGAACTCGAATACAATACTTACGATGCTAGCATGTCGAAGTACTCCATATCTTCTGCATGAGCGGGGGCTTTACCAGCTGCTGCAGAACTCGATGAAGCGATTTCGTCGACACGCTTCCTTTTCTTGTCGACATCGACATCTTCAGCAAGAGCGGGAGGAGAAGATGTCGACGAGCTAGTTTCTTCTTCTGAATCTTTGGCATCATCTCCATCCTGACTTTCGTCAGCCTCGGGGGCTTCAGATGCAGGAGAGGCCAGATCAGCCGGTAGGGGCCCTGCCTCTGGAAGAGGGGGACGAGAAACAAGGAATTGGTGACCCTGCATATAAATAAGAAAGCAGAGTGCAAAGTCAAATAATAATGCAAGTCGAAACAAGCAAAGTTTGACAAAAAGTGGACGCAAGGATACATACCTCAGGAAGAGGGTGCACAGAGTCGAAATAATCAGCGGTTAAATCCGCAACTGCATATTCCTTCGTGAGCTTGGTGAGATTCCGGACTCGCTTGTCGACATCTTCTTTCGATATCAGATCTTCAGATATGCGAGTAGGATCCTCCAAGCCGGAGTAATTCCAAAGTTTGGTAAGGCGGTATTGTAGGGGTTGAACTCGACATTGAATAAAAAACACCATGAGTTGCATACCCGACAGAGCACCCCCTTGACCTCCTTTTAAAGACTTGATGCGGGAAAGAAGAGGAAGAATTTCTTGTGCTTCTGCATCTGAGGGGAGTGTATCCCATGATGCCAATTTCTTTACCTCCTGGGAAGCATCAAAAGGAGGCAGGCTGAATTCATCTTCAGGAGAGGATTTGCGGTCCTTGATATAGAACCACTTTGTCCTCCATCCTTGGACAGACACGGCCATGGAAAATTCAAAGTATTGCGCCTCAGGGCGCACAGAAACGACGGCTCCGCCCAGTTCGGGTTTCCTAGCCAAAGAAACGTTGGGGCGGAGTCAAAAGATTGACCTCCACAGAAGGAAGTGGGGCTCAATGCCCAAGAAGAACTCGCAGAGAGTCACGAAACAGGCGATGTGCAGAAGAGAATTCGGTGTGAGCTAGTGGAGCTGCACACCGTAAACAAACAGAAGCCCACGGAGAAACTCGTGGGCAGGAAGAGAGAAACCGCGGAGGAGGAAAGCAAGGAACATTACCCAATAACCGCTCGAGGGCTTCGGGATTCGTTCAGTACTGGGGAATTTGATGGAATCTTCGGCGGCGATGAGGCCGTCCGCCGTAGCCTTCTCCACCTCCTTCTTTGTGATGGTGGAGCGAACCCAGTTGGTGGCAGAAGTCTTGGCCATGGTGCTCTTAGTGGCCAGGTGTTTCACGCGCATCCAGTACGAAGTGCGCTTGGGGGCTATGCACGAGAGAAGGAGGCAGAGGAGATCAGCAATGGAGGCGGCGGAGGGAACGAGCTGGTAAACAGTAAAAATCCCCCACTACGCCCTTTATATATCTTCTGGGAGAAGGATCGTGGGCCGAGACGTGGCGCAAAGAGCGGAAACGGCAGCCCACCAACGGTCAAAAATTGAGAAATTTACAGTACTGCCCATGCAACGGTTTGCAATGATACAGAGTGACGTATTCATTGATGTCATAAAGGATATATTATCGAACAGAAAATGGCGCTGATAAATGCAAAATTCTTAGAGAAGATTACGTGTGAAGGATTTTTCGATTATAGCCTTGGGGGCTACTACTCTTAAAAGATGGTGACTGGAAATCTTTAATGGAGTTGTGGAAGCATATTCGACGACAAGGCGTTCTAAGAGTATCTCGAAGATGAAGTATCTTGAAGTTGAAGTATTTCGAGTTGAAGTATGATGGATTGCACTCTATTTCGAGCCTATACTCGAAAAAATCTCTTTCGAGTATAGCCTCGGGGGCTACTCCCATCGGGAGCGCTAAGCGCACACCCGACGATATTTCTTGGTAAAGCAGTAAAGCTGGAGAAGTGCAGGGGTGTTACTCCCATCGGGAGCGAGATTTATGGTTGAAAGAAACCCGAATATTTTCAGTCAAAATTTGACTGCGACATAAGATTCTCGAGTTGCGTTATCGCAACGCGACTCGAATGCCGTGACTTGTCACGAAGGTAAGACCCCGGGATCCGTCCTGTGTGGCCTGGTATACGCACATGGATGCGCTCTGCTAGTATGTATCCGTGTCTACGACGCGAAGAAAATCCTGGTGGACGCACTGGGTACCTTGAGAACCACTGGGATTCATTCTTTGTAAGTCCTAAATGCGGCAAAAGAGTGGATTTGACCGGTATCCCGAATTCAAGTCCAAGGGGATTGAATTTGAAGTAGGTGACAAGTATCTGTTCCGGCAGTTAACTGACCTCTTGATCCGTCAGGGTTGTCAGGCTTGCTCATCAAAACCCCTTGCGAAAGAATATCATGAAAATAAGTCGAAAAGACTAAGTCGAAGATTTGAAGATGAGAAGAAGTCGAAGAATTGATCAAGTCGAAGATTTGAAGATTAGAGATTCAACCCGAATCTACAATTCTGGTAGAATCTCAGGGGCTACTGACAAGGGTATAGTTAATAGAGCCCGCTAGTTGAGTACCCCTGAGGCCCGATAAGCTAGGCCCAATTATAATGATAGTCGAATACGAGTTCTTACCGTATGTCGATATTGTAATCTGTATCGTACCCTACCCGATCCTCGAGACCTGGCCACCTATATATAGGGGCCAGGAGGGGACGGTGTAGGCCAGATTGAAAGCAAGCCAGGTTGAACACCCAAGTTTACTTTCGACACACACCTATTTCGACTAACTTTACCTTCGAGTTCATCTGACGCCCTATCTCCCCGATCCTAAGTCCTTCATCTAGGACATTTGTCGAGTTAACCCTCGTCAATGAGCTTCCTCACAATTCAAGGGATTGCTGCTTTTATTGGATGGAGCAAGAGCTTATCATGAAGGAGTTCTATGCTACTCTCAAGAAATATCCTATTTGCCCTCAGACTGTCATGGATTTTGCTCACTTCGCAAAGCATGGTGCTTATTTTGAGGAGGCCGTGTGGGTCACTCGCAAGCTTGGACTTCATCCTCTCATGAAGATTCAAGATAATTACAACATCACATTGGTCCTAAAGTTTTTTGCTACTCTGGTGTTTGGGGATGGTGAGAAGATCCCCATGACTTGGATGACTAGAGAAGACCTTTGCCACTCCAACTTCATTGATTTCTCCGCTCTCTTGGGCTATGAGTTTTGAGGAGCTAACACTCCATGTGGGATAAGGATGCATGTTGATGGTGAGTACTATGAGAAGAAGAAGATTGCACCTCTCTACATAGGCACCTCCAAGAAGATTGTCATTGGGGGCACTCTTGGGCTCTCTCAACGCTCCAACATTTTGCTTCGCATTTTCTGGGCCTCCATTGCCCCTCAAGCCGGTAACATAGATTCTATTTGTGGTGCCTTGGTGAATCTCTTAGTCTATTCTCATGAAGTTTATTGAAAATGAGAGACCGCGGATGTTGTGCCACTCGATGTGATGGATTATATCTACAAGGACATGTATGAGTGCATTGTCAACAAGAAGACCCCCTGTATGTACCTTTTATCATGAAGCTTATCCTTGATCAACAACTCAACCATGCTCTCCTCATGGCAAACCTCACGGCACACAAGAAAGTGAAGCTCCAAAGGAAGGCCCCCATCGGTCACTCTAATGACCCTTTTGCTCCCATGGAGGTGAACAAGAAGAAGAGATTGAAGAAGGGGTCTCAACTAGAAGCGGTCCAAGGATGAAGCATGCTAGCAATGTTGGTTCTAGCTCCAAGAATAAGTTTGCGCAAGAATACAAGAGGCTCAATTGGTTCCAAAGGAATGTTCTTTGCATGAATGTGGATATTCATCACAAGCAATATGATAGCTATGTTGCACAAAAGCACATGAATGACAATCAACAAGCTCTTCACAAGGCATTCTGGTCCACTGATCCGAGTTATGTGGAGTCTCCTCAATCATCTCCGTCTTCCGGCACTCACTCATATGGCAAGTGGAGCAAGGGTTTTGTGGATTGGAAAGCGTTTGATGAGGTCACCTCTCATCCTTCCGGCGCCGCAAGTGTGACTCATGGCAAGCAGCCCATGGCTCCTGAAGATGACAAGGAAGATGATGAAGACTATCTCTTAGGCTTTGAGGATGAAGATGAAGATGATGAGTGATCTCTTGGGCACTTAGCATCGCTCTTTTCCCTTTTTGGTGTCTCGATGCCAAAGGGGGAGAAGTAGTTCTATTAGGTCTTCTACGAGGGATTTGCTTAGGGATTTGTGTTTGCTTTGGTCGGGACACAACTTTCTCTTGCATGGTTTCATGTTGTGTCCCATTTATCTTAGTGTTGAACTTTTATTGTGTGTGGGTTTATGGATTTCTATGCTATTATGAGACTTGATTATCTATTGTGATGGTAAAGACTACGTGGTGGTAATGTTTCTATCTCTTGTGTAGTCTTTATATTCATTGTTAGTCTCTATCTTGTGCATGATTATATTGATGGATATATTATTGCTTGCACTTGTTATAATTGTAAAATATATAGGGGGAGTGATGATCCTTACTTGTATGTATTTGTGTTCCAATGCAAACTTCAAATTTGCACACAAGTAGGGGGAGCCTTGTCTATATATTTTTGTTAAGTTTGGTGCTTATATCTTGCAAATCCATATGTTGTCATCAAACACCAAAAAGGGGGAGATTGAAAGGGCATTTCCCTATGAAATATATTTCGGTGTTTTTAACAACATTTGGTGGATTAACCTTGCTATCAAGATTTGCAGACTTTCTAGGTTGATCTGGTGCCTCGTGGGTTTTCCCCAAAAAGATGAAAAGATTGGAGCTTGAAGTCCACCTGTGTGTTTAGGGCTCCGTAGTTTAGTGGGTTGCTTCATGAGGTTTGTAACACTGGAGAGGGTCTCCACGAAATGGAGCTATTGCCATCTATAGGGTAGAGACTCCGGCCCCTGTGGCCAGAAGACTCTGGCCTGGAGTTTTGTCCCCGGCTGCCAATCGGGTAGGACGGCTCAGATGTCGCCGGAGACTCCATGTCGACATGCTATAAGCCAGAGACTCCGGCCTCCCAGGGCCAGAGACTCTGGTTCGTGTCTTCCGACCTGCCAAGGGCGTTGGAGCTGGTCGGCTCAGACTCCAGCTCGGAGTTGGAACAGAGACTTTTGTCTCAGGCCGGAGACTTTGATGCTATAGTCATTTAGGCCGGATACTCCAGCCCTCATGGCCGGAGACTCCAGCCCTAGTCGACCAGTAATGGCTAGATTTCGTGGAAGACTATAAATAGTCTTCTTCTACCTCAAGAAGAGGCTACGGCTTCATCTCTCTCTCCACCATTACTACCAAGCTTATTTTCCCTAGATCTCCCTCTCTAGCCACTAGAACCTGAAGCCCTTTGGGGATTCGAAGGAGGAGACCTAAATCTACACTTCCACCGAAGGGATTTGATTTCCCCACCAATTTTGTGTGTTGTTTGATACTCTTGGGTTCCTAGCCAGAAGAAACCGCCCCCAAGCTCAATCTTTGTGTGTAAGAGCTTGGTGGGCTTATTGGGAGCCTCCAATTGAGTTGTGGAGCTCTTCCCAATACTTTGTGTAAAGGTCTCATGCCGCCTTCAAGGTCATTGCTTAGTGGAGCGTAAACTCGCCTTTGTGGCTTGTTCATCGGAGAATAGGATGAGCCTTTGTGGTGTTGGTGTCCTTTGTGGTACCACACCTCTCCAATGTAGACGTACTTCCCTAACAAGGAAGGAACTAGAGAATACATCCTTGTGTCTTTGTGTATTCATTGCGGTTACTTCTATCCTTTACTTGCACCTTTACTTATCTTGTTATTGCTAGCTTGCTTGTCACATTAGGTAAATTCACTTAGTAGCATATCTAGAGAATTTACCTTTCTTGTCTAGCCTTAATTTGAAAAAGAAATAAAAATTGGGTAGCTCCTATTCACCCCCCCCTCTAGTCGCTCATACGATCCTTTCAGTAGGCTTGGTGAGTCCTCTCGTACTCCCCTTGACTAGATAGGATGAAGATCCGATGCGACATGTCACTTAGCACTATCACAACACCCTCTAACCAAGAGTGATTCCCTATCTTGTCCCAAGGGCAATTCTTGTGTGGTTTACTTCACACAAGATCAAGAGAGACAACTAATACATACATCATAAATCAAGGAATGAATCATCTTTATTTCACATCATAATGTTGCTATGGTTTCTCTGCCTCCCTAAGAACTAGGCAAACTACTCACACATGGATGCAATCAACATCATAGTGGTAATATGAATGGCACACATATGAATGGATGAAAACTTGTACAAATCCACAAGGAGATCTAGGGATTTCAAAAAGAATGGGGAATGGATATAGATGTTGATGGCGACGGTGATGATAATGATGATGATGCTTCTTCCTCCAAGGATCCTTGTAGACGCCGGATCGATGCCCTCTGCGAGTTCCCCCCTCTGGATCCCTTCTGGAGGCAAGGTTTCATAAGTTTATGGTGTCTCTGCGTGTTGGATCTCTCATCCGTCTGCACGGGGTTGGAGTATTTGACGAGGCAAAGCCATTGACACTCTATACGGTGGCGATACGGGTGGGCTCTGCCCGTATGAGTCCATGTTAAAGTCTCTGGTACTTCTCCTCGCGATGGCCTTCCTCCTAGGTGCACGAATAAATGTTCAGTACACATCTGCATCTTGAGATTTGCATTTTATTCTTTAGAAATTACATCTTTAACTAGCATTTTCATCGCTCCTTATGAATTAGGGATCCTGGTGAAACAAGCATAGAAAGGTGCGCTAAAGCGTGGTAAAATACAAAAATCCTAATGTAACTAGTGCAAAAACCATAAGGTAAATATGCTGCTATTTGGACTCATCACCGGTCATCTATCTGCTTTCTAGTATTTCTTCACCATCTACGGGTAAATCACGACATCACTCAATACATTGTCTCAGAGTTCCAGGTGCTTGAGCATGCCATCAATATTAGAATTCCTCTCCGCCGCCATGCCAGACACATATATGTTCACTTTCTCTATCATCTTGGTTGTAGCAGAAACCCTAGATCTCTTGAGGGGAGGAGAAATTGGTCAAGGTTCGAGAAAAGGGTCCTTGGTGAGAGGGATCGATCGGAGGGGGGGGGACCATAAAGTGGATAGGAATTGGTGATGGAAAAAAAACGATCTCACTAGGCGACCAAGAATCACCTCCAGAGCACTAAAACCCTAAGCGTAGGTATGGCGACTCTACCCTAAGTCAAAATACAACGTATTTTTTCAAACACACTAAACGTTCCCGTATCCATCTTCTTATGTATCTGAACAATAATTTAGTTTTTTAAAATACTTTCAAATATGATTTTTGATTTCTTAAAAGTGCCGAGCTCATTTAACAAAATGATCAGAAATAAATGTCTTGAAGGATGGAGTAGATAACTGGATTTGGGAAACCCAATTCTGATCCAAATCGGCCCGAACAAACCCAGCAAGCTCTTTTCTTCCGTCCAGCCCGTCCGTCCGTCTCCGCCACCCCCGCCGACGCCGTGTTCTAGGGTTAGGGTTAGGGTTTCTTGCCGCCGAGAGGAGAGCAGGGGAGGATGGACGCTCAGCGGGCTCTGCTGGACGCGCTGATGGGGTCGTCCCGGAACCTGACGGAGGAGGAGAAGAAGGAGCACCGGGAGGTGGGGTGGGACGACCCTGACGTGTGCGGCCCCTTCATGGCCCGCTTCTGCCCCCACGACCTCTTCATCAACACCAAGAGCAACCTCGGCACCTGCCCCAAGATCCATGACCCAGTTCTCAAGCAAAGGTATCCTATTCCTAACCAATTCCAAATCCATCAGTACTGCTATTCATGTTCAGTCTAGCAGTTTCTTAGTGTTGTTCTATGGGTTATCTAAGGATTGATATGCATTTATGAATTTTCACAATGTTCTTAGCTAGTGTCCTTCATCCAAGGCAGGATGGTTTTCTCATGATTGATTAACTTATCTGTATATTCACAATGTTACTGCTGTTGTTTCTTCCTGCCCAAACACAGTTTTGAGGACTCCCCGAGGCACGCCGCCGTCCTGCCCAAATTTGAGGCGGAGCTTGCACACCGCTGCGAGAAGCTGGTCAGTTTTTTTGCCGCCACACAAGTAGCATCTGCAGCATAGGCACATACTCGTACTGCTTTGCTTCAACTAGCCAGATTCCTACCTCTGTCTTTGCAGGTGCTGGACCTGGACAGGAAAATCAGGCGCGGCCGGGACAGGTTGGCGCAGGAGGTTGAGCTACCGCCTCCTGCGCATGGTGACAAGTCTGAGCAGCTCTCTGTGCTTGAAGAGAAGATCAAGAAGCTGCTGGAGCAGATCGAACAGCTCGGCGAGACTGGCAAAATTGATGAAGCTACAGCACTTATGAGGATGGTACTGCATTTACAGAAACCCCTTGCTTGATTTGCGCTTGTCGACTCAACTGAGTTTTCTGTACCTGGATGGCTTGTAGGTTGATGTTCTGAATCTCGAGAAGGCGGCTCTGACTAACCAGGCGGAGAACAAGGCCCTCATGGTTCCACAGGAGAAGAAGATGGAGCTCTGCGAGCAGTGCGGTTCCTTCTTAGTGACCAACGATGTCCTCGAGAGGACACAGTCCCATGTTACCGGCAAGCAGCACATTGGTTATGGTCTGGTTAGGGATTTTCTGGACGAATACAAGGTGCGCAATGTCAGAACAGCAATCTTTGTGTTTATGACATCATCAGGTTCTGATGGTTGCCTTGGTTGCATTTTCAGGCTGCAAGGGAAGAGGAGAGGCTTGCGAGGGAGAAGGAAGCGGAGGAGCGTCAGAACCAGAGGGAGAGAGGATACCATAATGGAGGCCGACGCGACGAACCGAGGGAGAGATCCAGGGTGCAAGATCGTGATCAGTACTGTGAGCGGCACCGTGACCGAGAGAGGGGCTATGAGCATGGAGGTAGAGGGTCAGACTATAGAAGCGGTTCGTACCACAGGAGGGATTACGAAAGGGAGAGGCACAGAGATGGTAGGAATGGTGATACAAGAAGAAACCCAGGGAGAATGAGGAGCAGGTCCCGTTCTCCGGGCAGGCATGGTTATTAAATAATCTTGAAGAAGCCGAGACAATTAGTTGAAGTTATCAAACTTGTGAGGTAGACCATTACGCCCCTTATTCATTCTGCCCCAACAGGATTAAGTCTGAGTGCTGTCATTATTAAATTTAAACCTTACTCTGCTCTACCAGCTTTATTGAAACCATATGGTCATTTAGAGGGACAAAATCAGTTGAAGGTATCATCTGTCCTTTTGTAATTTATTGTTTGCTTTTTTTCTTACGTGTCCTCTCAGGTTGTGTTTTCAGTCTAGGAACTGAAAAATTGTTATGCGATAGAGCTGAAAGTTGGCAGGTAACCTGTAACCCCTGTCTGCCTGATATGCTAAACTGAAATTGATTTGCATGAAGCATAAAGCGAAGGTATTTGGGGCAAAGAATAGTTTTTTTTTATACTGTGGGCAAAGAATATGTAGTAGGCTACTAAACTAATTGGTTATTTTGGTAAGAAACTAACGCAAAAGCAGCAAGTAGCTAAATGCTCCAAACACTCTAATCACCATGCATGATTCATTGCTCAAATGGGTGGTTTTGGGCAGCTACCCTTGTGCCGCTGATGCTGCTCGCCGCCAGTGGTGCAGACGCAGGAGTTTAGGCTGGTAGCATCCATCATAGATACTGTCATCCTATGAGCATCCTTCTCAGGAGTTTATGCGGTAGTGCTGAAAGTCGTATGATGATATTGTCATCCTATGGCAGGTAATCCGTCACCCCTGTCTGTCTTCATGTTAAATTGAAATTGATGTACATGGCTGGGTAAGACCTGGAAGCAATTATCCCTCAAAAAAAGACCTGGAAGCAATTAGGCGGAGGTGTTTTTGGCAGAAGACGGTGACATTTTAGGACGTTGGTTATATTTAATTTCTTATTTATGAAGAGACTTTGGAGTTTATCTTACCAGAAGAAGATTTGAAATATGTTGGCTGGTGTAACAAGAGGCACATGCTAAATTTGAATTTACAGAAGATTGGGTGTAGAATTTTAACAGTATACGAGTGGTCTTTGAGTGCAGTATGTTGAATTTTAGCAAATTCTATATGTAAAATCATCAAATTGTTTCAGCGCTCATTCTTCTAGTGAATTGAAATGATTGGTTTATTTTGAAGTTGTATGACCAATAATTGCTTACTGATGTTAGTGAAAATACATTCTTATTCCTGGCTGTACTCAAGCAAGCATCGTGTGGTATTAAAAACCAGTCTGAAAGTCCGTTGTGTTTGCTGACAGATACACTGCCAAGTGCTCTGGATACTTTTTTTTTAACAAACTAGATATATTAACATTAAAGACCAAGATACATCATTACATGGCTCTCAACAGTAGAGCAAGAAATATAGGTGCCTAGCTGCACACAATAGAAAGATGATCTAGAATTCATGAAGAGGATGCTGAAGAAGTGCTCTGGATACTCTGAACATATGTAATCTCATTTCCACATCATGTAATAACAAAAACCGAAGTGAATTTGAAGCAATGTCAGATTTTTTCGGCCAACCCAAATGCTACTTCCTTTTCAATTCTTTCTGCACCAAAACACGAATCCTAGCTTTCTTTTGAGTTTTGAATAACATAGAGTTAACAAATTTTTGCAGCGGTTATGAAACCCAACAGATTTAGGCTTCTCTTACCAATTTCCTTTCCGGCTAACTGTAAAAATTGCTGACTTTGGAATTTGCGAAGTATGTTGGTTGGAGGCTTGGTGCAACCCATGCAAGATTTGAGTTACGCAATACTGTGTAGAATTCAAACGGCACAATACCTTATGGTCTTTCGAATTTCAGCAAGTATGTATGTAAAATCATCCAATTTGTTTGAGCACTTATTCTTAAGAGTGGACTTGAAGTATTCTTAAGTATTTTGAAGTTCTGTACCAGAAATTGCTCCAAATTGCGACAAGGTTAATCTTACTACTGGGTATGCATAAGCAGGTATGAAGTTTGGTATGAAAGCAAGTTTATAAATAGTGTTTGCTGATGGATATGCTTCCAAATCCTGTACACTCTGAACAATTTTAATCTCGTCCCATCTACGGTCTACCAAGCATCTTCTTCTTCTCTACTATAAATTTGAAATCCGGTGGTAGGTACGTCATGGCTGTTTTATAATTTGCCCCTTTAGCTTTTTAAATTCAGCCCGCAGTCCCTCAGAAAACTGTTCGACAAGAGAACTTCTTTCCTGTCTCCTAGGTCGTCGTCCTCCCTTCCCCCGCAGCACGAGCTCCTAGAGGTACCGATCTGGTGAGGGTGGCCTGCTGTGCATATGCCACGGGGCGGATCACGGAGCGAAGGTTCTTGTCGAGGACGCCTCCTCGCGCGGACTCGGTGCTGAGCATCAGCACGAGCACCTGGCGTTCCAGGAGGCCCTGATCTGGCGAAGGCGGCCTGCTCT
This sequence comes from Dactylis glomerata, assembly GCA_007115705.1. Lineage (NCBI taxonomy): Eukaryota > Viridiplantae > Streptophyta > Magnoliopsida > Poales > Poaceae > Dactylis > Dactylis glomerata. The sequence continues at coordinate 60,426 of QXEO01000132.1, forward strand.
GCGTGTGCCGCGCGGGCGGCCGGCGGCACGACGGTTCCTGTCGAGGACGCCCTCTGGATGGTTGCAGGTCAGGATCTCTAGCTGGTGCCGCACTCGGGCGGCCGTCCTCTGCCGATGTAAATTACCAATTCGTTCTTCATCTGACGAAGGCAATTGCAGACTGATGGTCTGGGCAGTGTCCGGCCAACAGCTTTGGAAAATTGCCAGTGCAAAAAAAATAAGTGAGAAGCAAAGTTCAATAGGCTGAACTTCATTAAGCGTTCGGTTCTCTATGACTGTTGTCTGTTGATAAAAATTGCGACAGCTCAACAAGAGCTTTTTTTTTAGATAAGCTCAACAAGAGTTTTATTTTAAGGCTGAAAGTTTGTAGGGAACAATAAAAATATCACTGTATATGAACCCTCAGCTCGCTTATACGAGAACATCCAGGCTCCGTTGGTTAAGACAATTCACAGCTGTTCTCATGTGAACGGGTGGGGGTTGGGAAGAGCAAACTGCCTAGAAGAATATAAGCAATGAAATAAACCACGCTGAAGTATTCCCATCTCTTGGAAGAGACCATAGGAGAAACCAAAATGAAGCAGCCCAGTAGAGCGAGGAAGTATATCAACTGCGGTTACTCCCTGATAGATTTGTATTTCCTTCTTAGAAGAATGCAATTAACATTATAAATACGCTTGTAGTTTTGAAATATTAATGCAGTTGAAAGTATGTTGACAAAAGAGGTGTGCTTACTTGTGCTCTCAGCAAACATATCCAAATTTAGACGATCTTTGATTTTAGTTTTTGTTACGAAGATTGTGCTGTGAGGCATGTTTGCACTCATTTGGCATGACTACCAAATTTGTATGTTACTCATCTGGCACCGAAGTATTTTTATTTAGTTGAATTTATTCTTATGTTTTCTGCACTATAATTTAAAATTTTAGGTATTGCATTAATACGTCATCGCTTTTTATAGTCCGTAGCAAAGCACGGGAATTTTGCTAGTAATTGTAATCTCATGGTTCAACAAGGCAGTGTTCGTCCCACATCATATATAATGACGAAACGAAAGTTAACTTGAATCAACATCACTTGATAGAAGATTTTCCGAACAAAACAAGTGCTGCTTCATTTGTGATTCTTTTGACAGAGATGATTCTGTTGCATCCTGTCCAATGCTGCTTCATTTGACCCTTTTGAGTTTTGGATAATAAAAAGTACTCCCTCCGATCAGAAATAAGTGTCGCATCATGAGTCTATTTTGAATAATAACGGTTTTGCTATTTCTCAGTAGACTAAGAAATAACTTATGGCTCAGTAGAATTTTAAACCATTAGATTTATATTGTGATTCGTGCAATTGAGTTACAAGTTGAGTTGCAACTGAGATTTTTTCAGTTGCAAGTGATGTTGCAACTATGAATCATACATCCGAACCGTTTGATTGCTTCGTGATTCGTGCTAATAGTAAGTTGCAACATGAGTTGCAACTGGGATATGATGACGTCATTCTACTCAGTAGACTGAGCCCTAGACACACCCGAATAATAAACATAACATTTTATTTTGAATAATAAACATAACATTTTAAGCAAATTTACAGCTGCAGTAACAAATTCTAGTGATTAACCTTCAACCCATACAGCTATCAACCAATTCTATATTGTAATTTTTTTTGCAACGATACTACTAATATCATCGCATGCAACAAATCCCCCCCCCCCCCCCCCCCCACACACACACACACACACACACACACAAATGGTACCAACCCAAACATTTTCTGAAGTTACAGCCCATCGAATGTGTAACCGAATATAATCATGGTAACACCAAAACTACTTTCTCCATGCTGAAATTCTGTCATCACACATCTGAACAAGCTCAAGTCTTCTCCAAAAAAGGCACCAACTCCAATAATTGTGACGTGATAAACTGCAGTATCATGCTCACAGCCTCATGTGAAATAGTGGTTACGGCATGATCTACACCATATGTGGACCAACTATCATGCCCTTCTCCAAAAAAAACACCAACTCCAGTAATTGTGACACGATAAACTGCAGTATCATGCTCACAGCCTCATGTGAAATTGTGGTTACAGCATGATCTACACCATACGTGGACCAACTACCAAGATTGAAACAAAATAACTGATGAACCTCGAGACAAGTCTAAATTAACTAACCCCAATAACTGTGACACGATTAACTGCAGTATCATGCACCCCAAACCGAGCATCAAATATCATACTAAGAACATTCTCAAATCACATTTATATCCCCATCACGCACCAAGATCAGTAATCTCCAGAAACTTTCATCAATATCACATTAAAAGTCCAATAGTTAACTTCCAACACCCATAATCCATGTAATCATCTAATAAAATACAGAGTTCCATGCCATGCTTTTAGTACATGACATCATCAAAGGCATCCACCAATATCCTCAAAGGAAATCCATGAGCCTAAACATGTCGCTTAACAAGGACAATTATAGTTTCTTAAAGGTCTGCGGAACAGTATTATCAGGATAGCTAACAACCAACTGACTTGAGAATCTAACAAGCAGGGGCATGGTGTTTCTGACTACCAAACCAAACACTACTGTCCTGCACCACCACCTGAAGACTGCATATATAAACAGATGCTAGTGCTGCACGATGCACATACCAAATGAGACATACAATACTACCAACTAGTAGTAATACCCACCACCTGCAGAACGCCCGCCTCTAAATCCCAAATGCCTGCCTCTATAATGTGGTCGGAATGTGGCCCTCCCATATTGCTGCATAACATGGGAGATAAGCCAGAATATCAGACAAATAGAGTGATAACCAAAAGACACAAGACAAATACTTACATCTGGGGCAGGACCACGAGCAGGGCCAGGGCTATAGTAATCACGTGAATAAGCACTCCCCATCTCAAAAAAGTCTGCAATGGCAATATACAATAAGAAACTATCACAAGTGAGTATGAGAGGGGCATCACAAAACATGTCCTTGCTCCATCTAAGATTGGATTACAACCTCTGTAGTGGCCTCCTCCAGAAAATGGTGGCTGCTCATAATGATCAAAGTGGCCCCCTCCAGAAAATGGATGGTCGTAATGGTCAAAGCGAGGGCGGACACGGGGAGGATCAGGCTCAAAGTATCCAGGACCAGGTTCCTATCAGAGAGAAAGTAAGTTCCGTGGAGATAGTAACAGAGAAGTTCATAATGCTTTAGAAAAAAATACTGTAACAAACCATCTGAGAGTATGGCCTCTTCACACTAGGCCGACCATCTACGTAGGAGTACGGATTTTCACCAAATGGTCCACTAAAATCACCCTCAGGCTCAAATGTCGGCCGTCTTGGTGGAGGGTATCCTCTCCCCCGCCCTCTACCAAAGGAACCATGCCTTCCTGATGAAGATTCCCATCTATCCTCTGCTAATAACAGCCAGCAGTGTAAAAATGTGTTCAAAAGTTTGAAACAGTAAAGTAAGTGTGTTGAATAGCAATTGGCAGTCCACCTCGAAACATAGGACCCTGCCTGGCCTGGAAATCAGAAGGCGAAGCTCCAAAACTGTTTGTATTAAATCTCCCGCCATGACCAGGAGCATGATTACTGAAACCCCTACCATCATGGAAACCTGCCCGGCGAGGGGCAGATCTTCCCCTATTAAAACCTTGACCTGTGCAATCATATAAGTCAACAAACAAATCAACATATAGTATAATTCTAAGAGGGGCACAATTACTTACCAGGCTTGTTAAACCCAGATCCAGAATATCCGATTCGAAACCCGCCACTCATTCCACCTTTCACAGCTTGACTTTTAGGTAGAGGATTTGAAAGTCTAACCCTTACTTTTAGCTGAGTTAAGAACACCAAATATTCATCACTTAAGCGTCAATTATATATGCAAATAAACACGGCAGTATTCCAAATCAGGAAGTACCTTGGATTTTCCATCATCACCCAATTCAGTGTTGTTGGTGGCCTCAATACAGGCAAGAGCTGCCTCATGGGTTGAGAAGTTTACAAATCCAAAATCATTTCTTTTGGCACTTGACATATTGCGAGCAAGCACAACTCGTTCTATCAAACCATAAGCTTTAAATCGGTCCTTAACACGATCTTCATCCCAGTATGGTGGAAGACCATCAATAAAAACTGACTTAACCTGAAACATGAAGTACTCCATGACATGACAAATTGTAGGATTGCATAGCGGTCGGAAGTGAAGAACAAACAATGGAGAACAATCCAAATGTGAAAATAGATATTGAAGAAGATGTTCAGTTCTTTCCCACCAAAGTACTGGAATGTAACAAATGACATTGATAAAAAGTGTAAGGCAAAAAAAATTGGTTATCATTTGGTGAACAGAAATTAACTTATTGTATAGAGTCATCTTTCATCCAGGAAGTACAAACATGCAGAAGATGTCTGATCTAAAATTCAAATTTCAAATAGATGTATTAGGTAGTACTAAAACCATTGTTGAAGGTACAATGAAATCTTTCTAAATTAAGTCACTTGTTTCAGTAACCCCATAGGTATAAAATCAAGGCATCTTGCTAATGCAGCAATTCTTTACAGATGTAGGAGGATGCTAATAGAAGTTCAAGCACCTGTGCCATGACTTCTGCATCTGGTTCTTTTATTGGCTCTGCAAAAGCAACTTTTGCGGTTCTTTCAGGATGACCAAACAGAGCATCTGGTTGCTGCAGCCTTTTGAATGCGAGCATCGCATCTGCGTGGCAAGCAAACTCAAGGAATGCAAAACCCCGACTCTTTCCCTCATTTTGAGTATCAGGAACAAGAGTTAAGCTTTCAACTCCTTGTACCCCGTAGTCACTCAGCCTTCTCTTAATCTGAAATATCGAAGGTACAGACTTATCAGGTTACTTATTTATAGGCTGGTGATTTTATATGTGAGGAAAACTCACAGCTTCCTTTGTCCACGTATTGCAAATATTTCCCAAGAATAGTGTATCGTTGTCCTCACTGGCAGCGACACCACAGCGTTTGCCATGTATCTGCAGTAGCAGAAAATTTGGCACACATATCAGATCACAAATACAATAATTATCATACTCCCTCCGACCCACATTGATGTATCTAGTTAAATTTAGTGTCCAAATACATCCATTTTAGCGACACGTAATATGGATCAGAGGGAGTACTAAAGAACACTGCGTTTAAAGAACACGTCATCCTCAAAGTAATATCAGGAGATCTGAGACATTATTACCATAGGATTCTTCATTTCAGCAAGTGCCCGAGTGACCTGCTCTTTGCTCACGAACTTGACAAACGCAAACCCCTTGTTCCTGTTTGTCGAGAAATCTTTGTGGAGACGGACCTCCACAACATCGCCGACCTGTCCAAACACCTTCCTGATTTCCCCCTCGACCACGCCACGGTCCAGCCCTCCCACGAATATCTCCAGCTCCTTCTTCAGTTGCCTGTTCTTGGCCATGTCCGACATGACCGTCCGCTCGTCCTCCTCCGCCCTTGACCGGTCCTCTTCTCCTTTGACCTTCCCTTCACCCATGGAATCCTCGAAAACCACCTCTTCAGGATCCTCTTCCTCCCGAGCATGATCCTCCTCTTCTCCTTTGACCTCGGCTGTAGCCTCCCCTTGACCTGCAGGATCCTCGAAGATGACCTCCTCGGGATCCTCCTCCTCCTCCTCCTCCTCCTCCTCTTCTTGCTCAGCATTCATTTCTTCTTGGACAAGTTGGTTGTGTAGCTTATTTTCTGCATTATCACTTGCACTCTGTGCAGGAACATGATCCTTGAGCACTGCATCATCGGCTTTCCCCCCTTGCAACTCGTGCTGTTTGACATCAGCCGCTTGTTTCTCGCTCGTGTCGGCCACTGCCACCTCCTGGTCATGTCCTCTAGCTTCTTGTGCAGGCATTGCGTCCTCTACGGCCATACCACGAGCCTCTCCACCATCCACCTCCCGCAGCTCCGCTAGTTGGTCATCATCAGAGAGCAGGACAACTGTCTGATCGACTGATCCTGGCATGTCAATCCATCAAACAGTTAGCGCGCGCGCGGCAAAGCCCCTTGGAGGAGCTAACTAACTAAACCACGAGATCTATCCACCAGACCTTGAGCCGCTGCCTCGTCCGCATCCGGCGAATGAGCGACGTCGGGAGCCTCCTGCGGCTCGGATTCTGCAAGGGAATTAGAGAGGAAGGGAGAGGAGAGGAGTGAGCTCAAGGGTGAGCGGCTGACCTGGGGATGAGCGGCCGCGCCAGCGTCCGCGGCCCCGTCCTCGTCCTCGTCCTCGGGCCCGGCCTCGTCCTCGGCTGCGAATGCCGGCAGCCGGCGAGGTCATGCTGACTAGCTAGGGTTCAGGGGAGCTCCGCCGCCTAATCTAGTGGTGACTTGTGAGAGATGCACACCAGCGCACCCGTTTTTTCTCATTTTTCTTTTTTTTCACAAGAGGAGGGGTCTAGAAGATCGGGATTTACTCTATCTGATCGAAAATAAATAAGTATGGATGACTTAGTACAAACTTTACATTAATTTAGAGCTATATCTCAGAAACTTGATGCCTTTTTGCACATCTTAATATCATACAAGGATATCCGGCTCCATTTGCTCAAAAGGATTCTAACATGACAATTTTCAAGCAGGCTTCCACATATCTAGGCAAGATGAAAAAAAGATAAATAATCATGACCTTCTCAAATAAAATTAAAATCTTCTGAGAAAAGTTATTAGAATGAGTTGCATCATGTTATCTCCTCTGTCTCCTAAGTTATACTATAGGACTGTTAAACTGCTACTACAGATGAAGCTGCTAAGCTATTGATGCCTCCCCCAGCGCCAAGGAAGCCCAAGCCCACTTCCAGATTGAGGGTATATTTTCTTAATCCATATACCATGATTTTATTTCAGGCTGCCTTCATTCCATAAAAAAGGCGTATACATTTTTCCTAAAGTCAAATGATATGAAAGCTTGTAGAAATATATGTTAATAACTATGGTTTGGCATGATAGATGTTGATAGCCTTTTGCTAAAAAGATTGGGCAAAGCTTATATTGTTGGGACTTTTAAAGAAGAGTTAATTCTTTCACTTTCATTCAGCTATACGCACCAGCTGGTCCTATTATATTAAACTTGCCATCAAGTTGTGAAGCTTGTGGGAGTAAAAGGGACCCTTGTTTGGGCACTCAGTTGGAGAAAATTTACGTTCTGCCCATTACCTCGAAGTCTAGAGAGCACCAGGTATGGATTATAAGTGGTTTATAATGAGTTGATGTACTATAAGATCTTCTATTTTCATTTCTCCTGTTGTCTTACATTTATATCTATCTCTCTTATAGGATGTCCCTTATGCCATTAGATCTATAGTCAACAATAAGTATGCACAGTGCGAGAATCTGACTCTGCGCGTTAATACGAATATTATAGGGATGTACACATTGCATGATGTGATGGTCTACAAGATGATGACCATCACCTATCTTTGTAGAGATGGGTGGCGTCAGTTCTAGGTGAGAAAAAATTGAAGGACGGGGATGAGGTGTTGATTGATTATTCTCTGAATGGGGACATAGTTGCAGGTGCTTACAAACATAATGATCGCATGAGAGATCATAGTACATGTAAATTTGCTTATATTTTTCATATATCATATTTACTGTTTTTGGAAGTAATTGTGCTAAACCTTTATGTTTGCTGTTCTAGATGGGGGATGTTGACGACCAGTCCTGCAACTGCAGTCCCCTCGATGCTGGCACTACCACCACCCTCGACTTGTCTTCAACTCCTTGCACCAGCTCCTGCACTGACACCGTCACCAGTTCCTTCAGCAGTCTCGGTTCCTCTTCAGCTCCTTGCACCAGATCCTACACCACCATCCTTGGCTCCTCTTCAGCTGCTTGCTGCAGCTCCTGCACCACCATCCTCGGCTCCTCATCAGCTGCTCACCATCGGCTCCTCTTCAGCTGCTTGCTGCAGCTCCTGCACCGACATCGTCATCGGTTCCTGCACCAACTCCGGCATCGACACCGCGACCAGTTCATTGCACTAGGCTTGGCACCAGGAATGATGTCATGGCAACATTCACCCACGTCGTCACCAGCTCTCATATGAAGGCAATGTTTGTGAGTATATGGCAGAATTGATCTATTTTTTATATTCTAGTGCATTTCTCTTGCTAATTTTGTGGGGTTTCTCTTTCAGGAAATTGCCTAAATGTATTGCCAAAGATCTTCAAGCCGGTCGAAAGGGTGAGATATGTCTCATCATGCGAAGTGAAGGTCTGACAGTCCATGGATGGTATGATGTTAATCCAAAGGATGACCGCTTGGCAGTTACTTCCAGGTGGTTAAAGTTTGTGAAAGGAAGCAAACTTTACTCTGGAGCAGCAATCAAGGTCAACATATCTCGCTGCTGTGACTGCAATGTTCTGCTCCTGAAGTTCATGCTGATGGCCTAGCTACCTAGTATATGGTGGCATGCTTTTGTGAATAAGTTCATTCTGTGGTTGTGTTATATATATGCATATGCACCGATTAACTATATGGGTGGTAGCTGTGATAAGCTTTTGGTCGACCTAGCTATATATGACATTGGGGTAGGAAGTAGGCCGCCCCTTGGACATGTTTGATTGTACTGAATTTATATATATATCTCTCCCTTCCGTAAGTTCTCTACTTCGAATCCTGGGCTGTACCTCCATTAATTGATCATTGCAAGCTGGAAGTTGGCTTACCCGAGCTGTCTGAATCTAGGCAAATCGAAGACTATCTGTCTGTTTGTCTCTGTTTGTCTGAAAAACTTCCACTGTTTCATGGTTTCAAATACATTAGTTAAAAAAATTGGGCAGATTCGAATCTACCCAAGCTATCTACAAATACCACCAAGCTTTTGTAAGTTCTCTGTTTCAAATTATTTGGTTGCACTTCTATTGGTCATTAAGCAGGTCGCTTGCTCGAGTTGTCTGAATCTAGTCAAATGAAGTTAGCTTTGTCTGATTTCTGCAAATTCCACTACTACATGGTTTCAAGTACATTAAACGGAACACTTAATTCTAAAGTGTTAAGAAAGAGTTGATTCCGCTCGTTCCTGTCCTTTGTTTCCCCCAGTCCGAAAACCTTCAAAATATAACCTTTCTAGCCCATTATTCCCTCAAGAAGCCTAGCCCAAGCTCAGCTTGCCCATGTTATTTAACGTACTGTAACATCTTATTTTTTGGAGTTTGTCAGACATGCTAATTTTTTTATATCAAAGGAAGATGAGTAATACAAGGAAAGTACCAAAATCTTATAAGCAGATATATATTTAAGATATATAGAAGAAATGTATAAACAATAAATGAAAAATGCACGTAAATCTTGCAGCCTGCGTAGTGGCAAGGCACACTTTTCACATCTATTGCGGTCTTGTACGTGTTCAAATCCTACTTTTTACTCTACTATTAATTTAATGGAACAACAACAATAATATATATAGATGCTAACATCAAGGACCCACCCGTCATTATCGTCCCTCGACCTTATGAAGTTCATATTTAGATTTCACGGGTCGCTTTGAAAATAAAAACCAAGTGCAATCACGTGGAACAAAATAAAATTTAGATAGCACACACGTTTCCTTTTCAGATAATTTGACATCCTGGACCCACCCATCAGCAGCTTCCATCAACCTTATCTAGTTCGAATTTCACAACCTCAAAAAAGTTTGAATTTTACAGGTGGGTTCGAAATAAAAGTTAAGTATGCAACAATCACGGGGAACAAAATAAATCAAACAGATTACATGTTTCCTTTTCAAATAATCTGACATCCTGGACCCACCCGTCAACAGCGTCCCTCAACCTTATCAAGTTAGAATTTTAGGGACGGGTTCAAAAATAAAAGCCAAGTAGCCAGCAATCACAGGGGAGAAAAAATCTAGATAGCACACATTTATTGTTCAGTGAGTCTGACATTGGGACCCACATGTCAGCAGCGCCCTCGACCTTAACAGATTCAAATTTCATGGGCGGGTTTGAAAACAAGTGAAGTAGCCATCAATCACGTGGAAGAAAATAACTCAACATAGCACACGTTTCTTGTTTAGATAGTCTGACATCGAGGACCCACGCGCCAACAACGTCCATAAACATTATCAACATAGCACATGTTTGTTGTTCGGAGAGGCTAGCATCGAGGACCCAGCCGACTGCAGCATCCATAAACATTATTAACATAGCACATGTTTGTTGTTCAGAGAGGTTGACATCAAGGACCCATCCGATAGCAGCGTCCATGAATAGTATCAACATAGCAGAAGTTTCTTGTTCAGATAGGCTGACATCAAGGTCCCACCAGACAGCTGCGTCCATGAACATTATCAACATATATAGCACAGGTTTTTGTTGTTCAGAAAGGCTGACATAGAGGACCCACCCAACAGCAGCGTCCATGAACATTATGAAATGCAACTGTCATGGGGTTTATAAATTGTACCGGAACCACAAATTGTGGGCAAGAGCTCACAAAAATAGCCATAAAACTCAAAACGATGAGTTTTTTTCATACCTTTGAAACATGTACCGAGTGTCATGGGCCTTGTAAATTGCCCCAGAACTCCAAAAAAGTGGGCAATAGCTCAAGAAAACGATGATAAAAACATGAAAATAGTGTTTTTGTACATGCCCCTCAAACATGTACCAGAATATCTTGGACCTTGTAAATCCTCCTGGAAACCCAAAACTATGGGCAATAACTCAAGAAAACGACCATAAAATATTGAAGACAACGAGTTTTTTTTATCATCCTCACAAACATGTACCGAGTGTCATGGGCCTTGTAAAATCGCATCAGAACCCCAAAACTATGGGCAAAAGCTCATGAAAGCGCCAATAAAACGCTAAAACGATTAGTTATTGGTTATGCCTTTCAAACATGTACCAACTGTCGTGGGGTTTGTAAATTGTTCCGAAACCACAACTGTGGGCAATTGCTCATAAAAACAGGCATAAAACTCAAAAACTATGACTTCTTGGTCATGCCTTTTAAACATGTACCAACTTTCATGGGGTTTGTAAATTGTACCGGAACCACAAATTGGGCAAGAGCTCACGAAAACAGCCATAAAACTAAAAAACGATAAGTTTTTGGTCATGCCTTTGAAACATGTACCGAATGTCATGGGCCTTGTAAATCGCCCCAAAACTCCAAAAAGGTGGGCAATAGCTCAAGAAAATGATGATAAAACGTGAAAACAGTTTTTTTTGTACATGTCCCTCAAACATGTACCAGGATATCTTGGAACTTGTAAATTGTCCCGGAACCTGAAAACTATGGGAAATAACTCACGAAAATGGCCATAAAATATTGAAAACAGCGAGTTTTTGGTCATCCTCTCAAACATGTACCGAGTGTCATGGGTCTTATAAAATCGCACCGGAACCCAAAAATTATGGGCAATAGCACATGAAAGCGCTAATACAATGTGAAAACGATTAGTTTTTCATCATGCCTTTCAAACATGTACCAATTGTCATGGGGGTTGTAAATTGTACCGCAGCCACAAACTATGGGCAACAGCTCGCGAAAATAGCCATAAAACTAAAAAACAATGAGTTTTTAGTCATGCCTTTCAAACATGTACCGAGTGTCATGGGCCTTGTAAATCACTCCAAAACTCTAGAAAAGTGGGCAATAGCTCAAGAAAACGTTGATAAGACGCGAAAACAACGTTTGTACATGTCTCTCAAACATGTACCAAAATATCTTGGACCATATAAATCATCCCGAAACCCCAAAACTATGGGCAATAGCTAACGAAAACGGCCATAAAATATTGAAAACAGAAAACAGCGAGTTTTTGGTCTTCCTCTCAAACATGTACCGAGTGTCATGGGCCTTGTAAAATCGAGTTAATGTGTAAATTGTAATACAATGTACAGCATTATATAGGCTGCTTATAAACAACACAAGCGTGCATGTATATGTGTGTGTATGTACTACAAATGAACAAACTAATAATTTCAATACACAATTAAGCCGCCCATCACAAAAAAAATACAACCAAATCCTCACAGCACAATCACCTTGTTCTTGCGGAACGGCGACAACAGCGAGAAAGACCGAGAGGCTGCATTTATGCGGTAAACAAGTAAGGTTACATTTTGGTTTCACCCTAAGAAATCATGGTTTATAGTGATGATGATTAAACTTTGATATATTCTAGTTTCGCTACTGAGCAAGAATATATTTATGGCGATGCTCTAACCTTTAGATGAAGAAACTGCAGAGTCATCTTGCGAAATGAGATTTTTCAGCATTGAACCTGAAACATTAACAACGATTAATAAGAAACGTTAAGATGATGTCATGCCAAACGCTTGCACTATAGTCATGTCTTAAATCACAGTTTAATTACCATCTCCTGCTGGGGCTTCGTCCACAGACGACACATCGGAATCCATTGTTGAAGTGTGGCTTTTCCTGCCAAATTTCAACAGTTTCCTGAAGCCTTTCGGTTCTTTGCTTTGGGGTTTTTCGTTCTCTTCATGGGTCTCCTCGGCTGAAACCACGTATCCAGACTCCGGCACACGTGCCCTGACGCTCTGTACACGCACAAGTGCTTCGGTTTCGCGCGGAGGTAACGAGTGGTGATAACCAGGCGGGGCATCCTCCAATGATGTTACCCTGGCAAAAGGGGCCTCATAAGGTTTCTCCATCGGAGCCAAGATTGGTTTCTCAAGCTCATCCTTCTGATAATCGGGCACATCCGCCTAGTCATAACAAGCATTTCAATTTAGTAGAAGGCTGCTACTCAATACCAAAATCAAAGTACTTATGCATAGAAACAACAAAACAAAGAACAATGCATCGAGTAAATGAACTGGGAAAAAGAATAATGTATAGACCATACCTCATACAAGTTCAGTTGGTTGTCAGATGTATGGATGGTAGGACTCACATCTCCAGTAAGAACGACTGGAGAAGGTGGATCCCTGATGGCATACTCCGATTCCAGACTGGGATTCTCCATTCGGTCATTGTTACAAGTTTCATTCTCTGCTATTCTTGCAGGAGGTAGAATAACAGGAGGGGTAGAAACCACTTCGTTTTCAAGCATCACAACTGTCTTCTCGACCACCACATTGTCATTGCTGTCGCTTGCCCTGGAAACTTTACCATTAGCTTTCTTTCCAGCACCACTTTCCGAGGTAGGATGTGATTTAGCTCCACGTGCCCCCTCTTTTGTTTCTTTTGCCACCGTCCTATTTTTCACAACAATAGCAGGAGGTGCACGTGGGGATTTGACTTTCAGTTCTGGGAGGGCTGCTGACTTGCTCTGGTCAAGCTGTAGTATAGCAGAGATTTTCTTTGTCTGGACATCTTCCAGCATGCTTCTTCTCCGTGGGTGGTCCGCATTTGCTGACTTTGAGTTCGAAGGATGGTCAGTCGGAGAATTGCTTTTAGGTTCAGCAAGTTTTTTCAGTCGCTCGCTCGACGATTCAGTTCTCCCACTTCTCTCTTTCTTGATCTCAGCCAACGATGAGGTCAACTTGCTCACTCCACTTGTCGTATCACCAAGTTTGCTCGCTTTAGCTGTTTTCTGAGGATCACTCCCTGGGGTACTTCTAGCAGGAAGTTTTCTTAGAGGTGAAGAGGATCCTGGTTCAGCGTCACTGAACTTTGAGCTCTTGTAAGTACTGGGTGAAATCTTTGGAGAAGGTTTTGCTTTAGCCTGTGGTGGCGTTGATACTGAATCAGATGTGCCACTTCTTGCAGCAATTCTCTTTTGCCTCTCTTGCTTAAGCTTTTCTAGGCGTTTAATCTGTTCGGCTTCCTGAAAATACGGAAAAACACAAGTTTGAGCAATCCAGCTAAAAACTATAGTTCTTCTGATGAAAACAAATGAGATCTTTTTGTGAAAACTGTGATCATAAGAAATCCATCAAAAGAAAAGGTGAGGGACATCCAACTTTTTTATAGCAAATTACAGTGTATCAAACAACTTATAATTCTCGGCAACTTACAATTAAAGCAAGATAAAGGAAATCAGACCCGAATATTGGAGTTGCAGCTTACACTTGTTAGGCAATCCAAATATTAATGTTATTCGGTTATATCCTTCCATAACTAGCGCTTGATATCTTGCTCATGATCAGGCCATTTATGGTTAGGATTGTATTTGATTGTTTCTTGTATACTTGTAAATTGCCTATAAATACAAGATACCAGGAGACCCACGATTGTGTGGTCAATCATCTCTTTCTCTCTTTCTATCATGGTATCAGCCAAACACTACTCCACCTCTTCCACCCCTCTCCGCTACCACCGCCGGCCTAGGTTTGCTCGTCGCTGCAGAGCCTCACCCATCCCCTCCGCCGCCATGTCCGATGCCGGCCCTCATCCCCATGCCATGCTCTGCTATGGCCACCGCCATCCAAAACATCAAGTCCTTGATCTCCGTCACGCTCGATCTCAAGGCATCAAACTTAAGTGGCGCAATTTCCTCTCCATCGCCGTCACCCAATTCGCCCTCACCGACCACCTCGAGCCACTGCTCCGTCCGGCCGATGAAGAATGGCTGCGGATGGACTCCACGGTCATCCGTTGGCTGTACGGCTTCATCATGCCCGACATCGCCGACATGGTCATGACGGCGGGCAGCTGTCTCTGTCCTCGATCGCATCACCGCCCTCTTCCACGACAATCAGCAGGCGTGTGCGGGCTACCTCGGCCAGAAGTTTCGCAACATTGAGGAAGGAGACAAGAGCGTCACCGACTACTGCCTCGAGCAGAAGACGGTCGCCGATGCCCTCGCCGACGTCGGCTCCCCGTCTCCGACAACGCCCTTGTGTGGAATACCATCAAGGGCCTCGGCAACAACTTCAAGGACACCGTTCCCCACCTTGCCTCAATTCCACAATATGCTTCTCCTCCACGAGCTCAAGCCGTCCTCCATGCGCTCCCCATCGCCCGCGGTTTTCTACTCCACCCCTACCCCTAGCGGTCACCATGGCGGCCTGGCTCCTCCACCGCAGCTCCAGTCCGCCAGGCATCCCAGCTATGGCGCTCCAGCGCTGTACGGCGCCCCCTCCGGCTCCTGCAACAACCGGTACAAGGGGAAGAAGAAGAGCGGGGGCAGCGGCGTCCCCCAGCCTGCAGAACCCGTGTACTGGCGCCATCCACATGTACCCGATGAGGGGTCACGGCGGGTCTGCTTACCACCCAGCCGGGTACGGCAACCCCAACGGCCTCCTCGGCCCACACCCCTCTGCCCCGGCACGGCGGCCAGCGGCGCAGAGCTACGTGGCCATGCCGGCCCCGGCGTACACGCTCCCTTCGCCCGCGATTGTCTCCTACCCCCCGGCTACCCCACCTATAGCAGCACCTCGACACCGACTTGGGATCCCTCTGCCCTCGCGAGCTACTTCAACACCATGACCCTCCAAGCTCCAACCGAGTGGCACATGGACACTAGAGCCTCCGCTCACATGTCTTTGGACACGGGTAACTTCACCTCTATTTCTTCCACTCCCCCATAGCAATGTGTCATCGTTGGTGATGGTTCTTCTATTCCTGTCACTCACTCTGGTGATGTCTCCCTTCCCACCTCCTCTAATCGCCGTCTCAATCTTCGAGATGTTCTCGTCATTCCACGCATTGTTAAAAATCTAATTTATGTTTGTTAATTTACCACTGATAACTCTTGTTCATACTCTTGTTCAATTGAATTTGACCCGTGGAGTTTTGACAGGGGCTGTGATTCTCAGGTGCAGCGGGTGATCTTTACCCGCTCTTGTCGACGCCAAATGCCCTTGCCGCCTTCACCGCGTACTCCACCCTTTGGCGCCGCCGTCTCGGTCATCCTGGTCCCAAGGTGTTCCGGCGTCTCACTTCGTCTTTGTCGCTTCCGATTAATAAAATGCTCAAAGACCCTAATTTGTGTCATGCATGTAAACTTGGTTGTCATGTACGATTACCTTTTCCTGCTTCTACCCTTCGACACCCTCGCCGGTCCCCAAGTCTGTTCGTGGTGCTCTCAAAGAGCCAAACTGGCTCGCGGCCATGAACGACGAGTATGGCGCCCTCCTCGCCAACGATACATGGGATCTTGTGCGTCCTCCCGCTAACGCCAACAACGTCTATGGAAAGTGGATCTTTCGCCACAAGTTCAAGGCCGACGGCACCCTCCACTGCTACAAAGCTCGTTGGGTGCTACGTGGCTTCTCTCAGGAGCATGGTGTCGACTTCGGCGAGACTTTTAGACCGGTGGTTAAACCCGCTACCATTCGGGTTATTCTGTCCGTCGCTCTCTCCTCCAACTGGAAGATTCGCCAAATTGATGTCAAGAACGCCTTTCTCCATGGACTTCTCGGTGAGGTGGTTTTGTCACCAGCCTACTTGCTTCGTCGACAGCACACGCCCTGATCACGTGTGCCGCCTCAACCGCGCCCGGACGTTCACTCGTCCGGACATCGCTTACGACGTGCAGCATATTTGCCTCCACATGCATGACCCTCGTGATCAGCACTTGTCCCTGGTTGTCCTTCGCTACATCAAAGGACATTGCACCATGGTCTTCAGCTCTCACCATCCGCTACGGGTCGCCTCATCGCGTATACTGATGCGGACTAGGCGGCTGCCCGGACACTTGTCGCTCCACTTCTAGCGACTGTGTGTTTCTCGGTGATAATCTCATCTCATGTTCCTCCAAGAGGCAGCACACTGTCCCCCACTCTAGTGTTGAGGCCGAGTATCGAGCTATCGCCAAAGCCGTCGCCGAAGCCAGTTGGCTTCGCCAACTCCTTCAGGAGCTCCATCGCCCCCTCCCCAGCGCTACAATTGTCTTCTGCGACAATGTGAGCGCGGTCTACATGACCACGAACCCGGTTCAGCACCAGCGCACAAAACACATCGAGATTGATGTTCACTTCGTTCGAGATCGTGTTGCACACTTGCACTTGGGCATATTCGAGTTCTTCATGTGCCTTCTCGGCAGTTCGCGGACATCTTCACCAAATGCCTACCGTCACCGTTGTTCCTGGATTTTTGGTCCAGTTTCGTTGCGACTGCAGGGGGCTGTTAGGCAATCCGAATATTAATGATATTCAGTTATATCCTTCCACAACTAGCGCTTGATATCTTGCTCATAAACAGGCCAATTATGGTTAGGATTGTATTTGATTGTTTCCTGTATACTTGTAATTCACCTATAAATACAAGATACCAGGAGACCATGATTGTGTGGTCAATCATCTCTTTCTCTCTTTCTATCAACACTATCTCGATCCAGATTTATCTCTTATCTTGACAAATTGGTGTTTTGGTTTGCATTATAGCAAACAATTAGAAGAATCTTGACAGACTAATATAATGCGAGAATACCAGATCAAAAAATTCAAAGTTAAGATTATACTATCCCCAGACCCAAAATATCTATTGCCTTGCAGGTTGGTTTTGGTCTGCTCTAGTTTTTGTTCCAAAATTCTAGGCAACGTTCTCCACATTATGGTCTTATTAATTGCTTGTAGATAGCCATGTTATATACCGTTACTAGGGCAGGAAACTGCATTAAAAAAGGGCATTTGATCCTTGGTTATGGAGCTAAAACAGCCAAAAATGGAAATAAAGTGGATATTCGTTTGTCAAACAAAAAAACAGACAGAACAAAGTAATGAACACTGAACAGACAGAACAAAGTAATGAACTATTTAGTATATACAATGGAAAGTAACATATCAAAACCTGCTCCTTCTTTTCCTTCTGAAGACCCGCTTTATACACCCTTAGGTTCTGCGCACGTTTCTGCGCATCGGTTAGTGGGCCTTTTGATGATGATGACAATCTCTTTGCCAAGGCATCCTTCCTTCTTTTATCAAAACTCCCCTGTGAACTTCGTAGCTTCTTATCTTTACCCGGCATCTTTTCTTCATGCTCGATGCACACTGATGAATCCTCGACTACCGTGGTGTCAGGTTGAATCTGCATGTGACTATCATAGTCCATTGTTGGATCGTATCCAAACGAGACATCTTCAACTTCACGCTCGGGCATCAACTCATCTGGCTCATAGAAAAGTTGACCTCCAGCCTTAGCATCTGATGTCTTGTGAACAGTTATGGGAAGCTCGACATCTATGTCAATGGCAGTACGGCTTTCTGCTCCATGATTATCCTGTGAGCTGGACCTAACAGGTATCATGAAGGACTCGTCAGCCACATTGCGCACATTCTTTTCCTCCGTAGCAGGTCTCTTGTAATGTGCCTCCGCAAGAGGGTCCAGGGAACTCCCTCTGTCCATTGAGTTGTCCTGTCCATAAACCATTAAGTCGTCACCTGCTCCTTTTCTGTATCCTCCACCTCCAGCTTCTATCTCCTTTATATCACCATCTGCAAAGCTCTGACCTTCCCTAGACATCATAAGTTCATCACCAGACATCATCTGCCTTGCCCTAATTCTCCCATTGGCTGAACTAAAAGATACTGCATTTCGCTCATCGACATCAGCAGGACTTCGCTCAGATAAAATAATAGGATCCTCCATACTTCTGCTCTCATTCCTCCTAGGTGGCGGTGGCTCTTTTTCACTTGCAAATAGGTCTTCGTCATTATCTCTTGTCTTCTCTTCATCTCTGAGCAAGAAATTCTGGAATGCATTCCAATTTCCTTGATCTCCATCTTGCCCATGAGGTATTTCATCCTTATACTCATGTTCAGACTCAACAATGATCTTGCCCCCTTTTTTTTTTGAACTTGAGCGCTTATGATTCCTCTTGCTAGATTTAGTGTGTGAATCATCATCACTATCCACTGATGCTACATCTGAGCCTGCATGTGACTCGCTCTCTGATGACCCATGCTTTTTTGACCTTACATTTACATTGCGTATGACAATTACATTAGACTTCTTCTTGCTTGACCGCTTGCCCTTTTTATTCGACTTGCGACCATGAGAACTGTCCCTTTCCGAACCGCTTTGGTCACTTTCGTCCTCCGAGTTCTCAAAGTCCTTGCTATCTGATGAGTGCTTCCTTGACGGTCTCCTTTCTGAGTGGTTGTATCTGGGATCATCTGTTGGGGGATAGGGAGGAGGGTAATACGGGTTCACCCCAGGGTAGTATGGCATGCCTTGCATGGGGTAAGGCGGATGCATTGCCCATGGCGGATATGCTGATTGATATGGACCATTGGTGTGCTGGGGTGTCCTATAATCTGTCAAGTAACATGAAAATTAAACTAAATAAATAAATATATTGCTATAAACAAGTTAGTTGTGTGCGCAAACCTGCAGATTGACATAAGGTAAATAATCCAAATGTTTGCACAGTAGCCAGGCAAACAAGATGCTAAAAATTGGAAGAAAATTGTCGCATTTAAATAAGCAGAAGGCAGCAATGAATGGGAACAAATCAGATCAACACTTTTTAGACAACACAAAACTCAGAATGAAACGTGGGGGTTGGGTTGTGAAAGAAGTAGCAATCATGCTAACGAAATCAGCTTATGAAGTAAAAGATAAATACTAAACAAAATCTGCTTCTTTTGAGCATTTGGAAAGTTCAGTCATGGCACCAACATACCAGCTCTAGCAGCATCTTCACCATTTGCATCTCCATTGGAGACAGACATTGTTTCTTTGTCTCCCATAAACATAATGCCAGCAGCATTGAAGGGGGGAAATTCAGAGCGTGCAGACATTGCTTCAGGTTCAACGTCAATCCACTGTCCAGTTTCATGTTTTTGCCTCCACAAGTCAATGAACAGTGTGCATGCCTTCCTGTAAATTGATAGTGCACAGTTAGACCAACAGATTCGATACTAATGCACTCGCATAAATTGCTTAGCGATAACGTAAAACACGGCCAATGAGATCATTGTGTGTTCCACTTGATCAAGAAAAGGTTCGACCGTAGCAGTAAAGTAAGGCGTGTACTGTCTATAGTCAGCATTATCTAGCATGATGTGTAAGCGCTACTTGTAGGCATTAGGAAGAAGCAAGAGAGAACAATTTATGCACTGCGACAACATTCAACAATTTGAAATTGCCTATACTGAATAAGCCCGTACTATTAGCATCAGAACAGAATATGGAGTCCTAGAGGATTAATAAGCAGCCACAAGATCACAGTATCTACAGGCATACCGTGTATTCATAAAGGAAAATCCAATACATCGAGCACGACACTACTTTGTCTATAAGAAGGCCATACATACATCATGCGTGAAGCACCAAAACGCTCTGCGAATGAGATCAAATATAACAGGTTGTCTATATCAAACCCAGCAGCTACAGCACGTGCAAAGGCCATAGCCTGCTCTTTACGTAGGACAGTTTTGCGAGTCTCCAGCACTCTGAGAAGCTGAACTCTGCAAAATATTGTAAAAAAGTTGTGTTAACACCTTACTGCAGTGCAGATAAGGACTTACTACCAGAGTGCAGATAAAGTAATCAAAGAGCTGAATTTGACTACAGAATGAGTGTGAGAAATCATTCATTAGATAAAAGCATATGTTACTGCATGAAAAAAAAAATGACAGTATAGATTTTTCATGTAAACAAACATAACGTCAGAAATGAAGCGACTTCGAAGAAAACATCATGAAGAAAATGGGGCTTATGTGTATAAGTACTTTGAATTCTCCTCATGTGCTCCAGCGTTATTCTGCAGCGGGGGTGCTAGATGTGTGTCAGGCTGCCACCGATACAAGAATATCAGAGTTATAATACCCGTTTACCACCACACATTCACAGAAAAAAAAATGTAGTTTTATTTATCCATGCGACGCTACCTTGTACAGAACGAGTGCGTTATCCACATCAGGATCATAACTGGTCTTGCTGCCTGTAAAGGGGACATGTCACGTATATTTGTCAACTGAAAAAAGGATACAGCGTTTAGATTGATATGTCAAGAGAAAACATAATTCCCACTGAATTTAGAAACTTCCTAGAAACTTGGACGCTTAAAGATGGTTAGATCCATAATCAGTTTCCAATGAGTCAGTTAGGTAAAACGGGAAAATTTATATAAAAAATAAAAAATTGCTCATGCATCAAACATCAAGCATTGTCTTTTCCCTTGCACAGCCCTAGTACTTTTAAGTTGTCCAACATCGTGTACCTAACTCAACAGCTGTGACTGATGCTACACTGCACCAAATTCTACAACAACTAATAGATTCTAAAACAGCAACGCTTGCGTCGCTGATACGCACATAGGATTGTCAGCTATGGTGGATAAATATTGCTGAAGATTTCTTCATAGATACTGTGCATGCAGATTGCAACATGATGAAAAGAGTTCAGTATTACACCTTCCACGCCGTTGTCTGCTGGTTTCCCATTATGGCCTTCAGCCTAACAAAGCGCAAACACAACCATGTCACTGTTCTGCTTTTACAGTATATAGATAATGCCCGCAAAAGGTTCCAGTGTAGATAACAACAATGCTCTACTTACAGATCTTAACGCAATGTTCTCGTTGCTCTGGACAGCGATGGCGTCCTCGAGCTGCAGCATCTCGGACTCCACCGTCGTGACCCGCTCCAGCACCTCCGGCGTGCTCACGAACCGGACAAACCTGCCACGGAACCTCTCAAATGAAATGACCACCGCCAGACAGCAGTACTGTATTAGCAGCAATCTGCAAAGAGTGTCTAACCTCTCGATGGTGCCCCTGGTGAACCAGGGCGCGTCGCCGGCCTCCGGGCCAGGCTCCAGCAGGATGGTGTACCCTCCCTTGGCGATCTGCTCCTGGGCGGTCTTGAGATGGGCCACGAACGGGTTCAGCAGGCCTGAGGCTATCTTCTCCTTGCGCCCATTGGCTACCACAACCAAATCACACCTACAGCAGCAGTCACTACTGATCAGAAGAAAGATTCAGGGGAATAGGAATGGTGATCTCCCAGAAGAAATTACCTGGTGCGAGTGGGGGTCAGCTGGAACGCCGCCGAATCAAGCCGCGTCTCCGGCCTCATCGCAGAATGGAATCAAAACAGAGTGTCCTCTCCCTTCCGTTTTCAGATCTTGCGCCGACCAAAACGGAATCCAGAAATGTTGAAGAATCTGCCTGGACGGGGTGCTCAAAATCGGGAGCAGGAGCAAAATGCAGGTAAGGATTCAGAAAAAGAAAAGGGAAAAATCAACAACTTGGGATAGATTCTTGCGCTACGAATAGAGGAGATACTACTTGGGATGAATAGCAGGGGTAAAAATATATAGATACATAATTAAAATCTGGGGGAGAGAGAGAGAGAGAGAGAGAGAGAGAGAGAGAGAGAGAGAGGTGTACCAAGTGTGAGAGGAAGCTGGTTTGCTTTCCTCTTATTACAAGACAGGAAATGAAATGGTGGAGAAGACGGAGGGGGAAGGGAGGCTGTCCAGTCCAGCTCCAAGCTGTTGTTGGGTGGGAGTGAACAGCTTCTTTCTGAATAAGAAACCAACTTCAGAATACATTTTTCCACGCATCGATGCAGATTAATCATTTTTTGTAAGGTAAATTTATTTATTTATTATTATTACATCCACTAGCAACAATCTAAGATGGCATTGGATTCCAGTAGTCTAGACATGAAGAAGATAGCCTGGCAATGGAGGTATATGAGAAAAAAACAAATCACCTAGTCTCTCTGAGTGACATAGAAGAAACAAAGTATATTTATGAGGAGCAAGTTGCATACCTGCAGGGAGGGAGATAGGCAGGTTAACAGGAGATCCAAGAAGAAGCTTCCTCATCTGCCGCTTTAATTTGGTTGAATAGTTTGGCTACTTTGATGGACAGAAAGATATATTCCTTCGCTGCAGAGATAGAGAGAGAAGTGGATTTATCACGAGACAATTAGTTAGATAGTTTCCTTTGCAAGGGATCATGATATCTTACTTTCAAATTCTTAACTGGTTTTCTTGCCGGTTGTCTCATACTCCACCCATGTGAACTCTGAAGCCAACTGCTACTAATATCAGTACAACTGACTAAGCTTACCAAGTGGTCAGATAATCAACATGCATGCATGCATACTGGGAGGCTAATTAAATGTAATCTCGATTAAGAGAATCATGTAGAATCATTGATATGAAATGATGTATGGTGGATGAGGTGGTTAGCATCCATAATTTTCTTCCTCCTCCTCTTCCTGTACACCCTAGGGCCCCCTCCTTCTTTAAGTTCTGTTTTGCTAATTGTTAGTGTCGGGGGATGACCCCCAGTAGGGTCAAGAGACTAGAAAGAGATGAGATAAGAGATTGGCTTTGTCATGGTTGACCAAGAATGGGCCTGGCCGGCATATAGAAGTATCGGTCAGGCCGGCATATAAGCTTTATCCCGCCTGGTACTCAGGAATGTCGGCTCAGCTGGGGTACGATATGTAATATACCGGCATATATAATATGCCGGCCTAACCATGTTGATATATTATGCAGGAACAGGTGAGGCCGGATTACCCGATCTGGGGTCGGTGGTCTGGCATACAGGTCTGGGATATGACCAATGGTTATATCCGGGACATAGAAGTCAACCAAAGGGTCACATCCCTACAATCAAGGAGAGAACCTTCTCAGGCATGGGGAGAGATCATGGTGACAGAGTGCACAGTGGTGGTCCAACAACCACCACAGTGCTAAAGTACCGTCCTTGCCTCCACAGTGGTAAGGTCACAGTCCACGAAGTACAAGGTACAGGGACGGTGAGTCCCATCGAGAGCAATCAGGGAGAAAGTCAAGGGTGGCTGCCATCGTCACCTTGTCATATTTGGATTGTAGTTGGTGTCATCTGCTCTCAGATGACCTAACCCTGGCCACCACTATATAAGGTGGCACACGAAGCCCTAGCCAAGGGTTGGTCACTCTCTAGTCTCTCAGTTCATAGTTCATCTTCCTCCTCTCACAGAGAGCTTGGAAGCACCATTGTTGTACCTCCATCGATCCAGATATATAGAGGCAGTAGTGCAGGAGTAGGGGTGTTATCTCCTTACGAGAGCCCCAAACCTGGGTAGATCGTGTGTTCCTTTCTGTCGTGCTTATCAGTACGTTTCCCTCTCCCGAATCCTCCAGTACTTAGTTCAGCCCCTACTTAAGCCATCCCATGGCATATGTTGTTTCACCACGACGACATTTGGCACCCACCGTGGGGCAGATCGATGTGCTGGCTGGAGTCTTCATTCAGACGAGATCTGTGATAGCGTCGCCGGGAGAGCGCGTGGTCTCTGGCCTCGTCCAGAGGCTAGGCTCGCTCAGCTTCATCTCCGACAACGCCGGGTGTCTTGGTGGCCGGCCTTTCCCCAGGAACGGCCGGATCATGACTTTTGGTTCCCACGAGGTGTACGTGGGGACTGAGAGGGTTTGCAGGTATCCGGAGCAGGTGCTGGTGGTGGTGGATCCTCTGTCGCATATGCTGGCTCGTGCTGGGCGTAGCACTCGCCCAGTAGAGTCGGTAGAGGTCATGATGGCCGGCGCAGCTGCGCTGTCGGCAGATGGTGCCGGCAAAGGCGCTGCAGCAGATGTTCCTCCGGAGCAGAGGCCAAAGAGATCAACGCGTCCGCCGCTGGAGAGGGCGGAGAACCTAGCCGGCATTTCTGGCGTGTCGGCTAGGGACCAGCCCCTGATCCCCATCATCAACCGGCTTCTCAAGCCGGTGCGGTCTGGCGATGATCCGGAGCAAGCGAAGGAAGTCCTGGAAGGGACGCGTCAGGACCTCGTTGGCGAGGCCCTGGCCATGCACCAGGAGTGGGAAAGGTTCAACCGCGAGCTACGTGAGTATGAGGCTGCCCGAGGTTTTACTCCTGTCGTAACCCGGCCTAGCCGGATAGAAGAAGTTAGAACTAGAGGTAGAGATCTAAATGTTGAGCTAGATAAGGATACTAGAACTAGAGCTCATAGTGCTACCAGTACTGTGCCGGCACGCCCTAAGGTGATATATAGCTCTCCAGTGAAGAACCTTAGAGCAGCAGTAGAAGTAGCTAAGGAATTGTCTAGTTTATCTGGCGAAGCACATCGTGAGCAGCAAGCCCGGCTTAACCAACTTTTGTCTGAAGCTAATAAGCAGCAGGAGGCCTTTAAGAGCGTGAATCCAGGTGCCGGCGCATCTCAGTATATTGCGTCGGTAGGAGGTGCCGGCGCGAGGTCGAGGGGCCAAGCCTTGTCCCCACATCCTAGCGCCCGGCGTGCCGGAAGTGTAACCTCTGGCCGCCGCCGGAAAGCAGGCGATGACACAAGGGAATGCCGGTCAAGGTGACCGGAATGTTGGCAACAAGAGTGTTGGCCAGAACTATCCGGTCGGGCAAGGAGCGCGCTCGGCTGGTGGTGGCCAGAATAACAACATTCCCCGTTATCCGGCACAAGTCCAGCAACAGCAAAAGCAGGGTGCTGGATACGCGGTGCAACATCAAGGAGGAGGCCAGCCGAGACATCGAGAAGATGATGGAAATTCCGCCCTTGCGAGGACGAGATATTAGCAACCTTGGCAACAGCAATACCAGCAAGACCAGCAGTATGAGCACTACTAGCAAGACCAGCCGGTGCAGCAACAAAACATGATTCCGGGCCCAATTGCCTCCCGGCTAGGACCTCGGTCCTTGGCCTCGGATGATGCGCGCTTTAAGCTGGACATAATCTACCAGACAGAGTTGGTGGAGAGGCAAGGAGCTCCGGGTCCTATGTGCTTTGGACCCCGGATCATGGGTGAGCCGGCACCTTACTGTTTCCAGCTTGTGCGTGGCACGAGGACATATAATGGCAGTACAAAGTCGGAAGATTGGTTGGAGGATTACTCCACAGCAGTGAACATTGCCGGAGGAAACCTTCGATGGGCGGTGCGCTATGTACTGCAAATGCTTGAAGGACCAGCCAGGATATGGTTGAATAATTTGCCAGCTGGAAGTATCAACGGCTGGATGGATTTTGAAGAGCAGTTTGTGTCCAATTTCACCAGCACTTACAAGAGACCCAACCGCCTGCAGCAGCTAGCTAACTGCCGGCAAGGAGACTACGAGACAGACCGTGACTACCTCACTAGGTGGTGCACGATGTGCAATTCCTGTGAAGGAGTTGTAGAATCGCAGGCCATCATGTGGTTTGCTCAGGGGTGCCGGCATGGCACCATGTTATGGCAGAAGCTCCAGAGAGAAATGCCGGCCACTTTGGCCGAAACAATAAAGATAGCAGACAGTTATGCATTGGGAGATCCAACGCAGCTGACACTTTCTTCATCAGGACAGGGGCAGTCCCAGCGGAACAACAGTGGTGCCGGGGCATCAGGGCAGTTCTATCGCCCTGATAACCGGAACAAGAGAAGAGATGACATGCCAGATTATTGGTACGGGTCGTCCCAAGTGGCGGCCATGGAGCAAGAGCAAGCAGGCGCCGACAGTAGCCAGGGTCCGAGATATAAGGGCTATCAGCAGCCTCAGCAGTCTCAGCAGCAACAGCAGCCACCGCAGCAGCAAGCGCAGTCGTGGCAAAAGAAGAATTGGATTAACAAGAATGCCGACGCGGGCCAGAAGAAGCAGTGGACAAAGTATACAGTTGATTTGGCCATGGACAAGCCTTGTGTTTTCCACACTTTCCAGCCGGGTAAGCTGGCGAATCATTTGACCAGCAACTGTTCATGGCTAGACGACATAATGGCAGGACGTGCAGGTCCTTTGGGCCGGCTAGGCCATTTGTCCCGATAGCTCCATCGCCACTGATAGGTGCAAATACAGTAGCAGTACCACCCATGCCGGCTAATCCCGGGAATCAGAACAACAGCGGAAATGTCGACGTTCATCAGGTTGAGCAGAATTACAATCCAGAGTTTTATGGCAGAGGCCCAGCAGCGGGCCGGAATGAGTACAAAGATGCTGATCAAAGTTACATGGTCTTTGAGACCAAGAAAACTAATAAGCAGAGTTTGTACCGGCGGAGCTTGGAGGTGAATGCCGTTATGTCGGCAGTACCAAAATTGATATACTGGTTAGACCAGACCATTGGCTAGGATAGAGTAGATCATCCCAAGATCATGCTGAACCTCGGCGGGTATGCACTAGTGATGGATCTGACATTCGTTGGGCTGGCAAACAATGTGAGGTTCAGCAAGGTCCTCATTGACAATGGAAGCAGCATCAACATCATGTACTGGGATACGATGCAGAAGCTGGGCATCAAGGAGAATATGCTGGAGCCAAGTCAGACAACATTCCACGACATTGTGTCTGGACTTTCATGTGCGCCGATGGGCAAAATCCGGATTGATGTCATGTTTGGCAACTAGGATAACTGCAGAGTGGAGAACCTCAAATTTGAGGTGGTAGATCTGGACAGCCCTTACCATGCATTGCTGGGTAGGCCGGCATTAGCGAAATTCATGGCGTCTACGCATGTGGCGTATTTAAAGATGAAGATGCTGGGGCCCAAAGGGGTGATTACCCTACGCATGTGGCGTATTTAAAGATGGCATGTGATTCGGCCGAGTCAAGCTTGGCTGAGACTCTGATTATTGCAGAGGAAAAGAAGAAGCTCAAGCGAGCAGTTGAAATTGCTGAAGCAGTTGTGGCCAGAAAATCTATGCCGGGCATGGCAAACCCGAATGGCACCACCTCCTTCCAGGTGGCCAAAGAAGTGAAGAAAGTGGCTCTAGATGAAGTTTTCCTGGAGCGACATGCCCTCATAGGCACCGGCTTGGACCCGAAATAGGAAATCAAGCTCACCAGTTTCCTCCATGAGAATTGGGATATCTTTGCATGGTCTACTCAGGACCTGCAAGGTGTGCCGAGTGAGCTGGCTGAGCACTCACTGCATGTAAGGCCGGATGCTAAACCGGTGAAGCAGCCGCTCCGGCGGTTTGCAGATGATAGGAAAAAGGCGATTTGGGAGGAGGTGGCCAAGCTCTTGGCCGCCGACTTTATCATGGAGGTGTTGCATCCGATTGGCTGTCTAATCCAGTCATGGTAGAAAAGAAGAAGGATGAGCCCGCCATAGTCAAGATATGGCGGATGTGTGTTGATTACACAAATTTGAACAAGGCATGTCCTAAAGATCCATTTCCGCTCCCTCGGATCGATCAAGTGATTGATTCCACAGCCGGATGTGAACTATTATCATTTGTAGATGCCTATTCTAGTTTCCACCAGATCCCTTTGTATCAGCCGGATCAAATAAAAACATCCTTTATTACCCCATACGGGACTTATTACTATCGCACTATGCCGTTCGGCTTGAGAAATGTTGGCGCTACTTACCAGAGGTGTATGCAGAAATGTTTGCATGATCAAATAGATAAAAATGTGCAGGTATATGTCGACGATGTCATCATAAAAACCAAGGAAAGCCGGACTCTAATAAATGACCTCTGGGAAACTTTTGCAAATCTAAGAAGGTTCTGGATGAAGCTAAATCCGGCAAAATGCACCTTTGGTGTGCCGGCGGGCAAGTTACTTGGGTTCCTAGTCTCAAGTCGGGGTATTGAAGTAAATCCTGGCAAAATCCATGCTATAGAGAGAATGAAGCTGCCGATAGATTTGAAGGAAGTGCAGAAGTTCACTGGATGCCTTGCATCCCTGAGCCATTTCATAAGCCGGCTAGGAGAGAAAGCTTTGCCATTATACCAATTGATGAAGAAATCCGACACATTTGTCTGGACAACGCAAGCCGATGCAGCTTTCAAGGAGTTGAAGCAGATGCTGTCAACAACACCGGTATTGGCGTCTCCATTGCCGAAGGAGCCGATGTTGATCTTTATAGCGGCGACCAACAGAGTTGTCAGTGTAGTGGTAGTAGTGGAGCGAGAGGAAGGAGGCAAAACCATGCAGCGGCCGGTACTATTTGAGTGAAGTCCTTTCCACCTTGAAGCAAAACTACCCCCCATTATCAGAAGATGACATATGGTGTCTATATGGCGGCCAAGAAGCTCAAGCATTACTTCCAGGAGCATCTAATCCGGGTAGTGGCAGAGGCCCCTATCTCGGAGATCATAAGCAACAAAGATGCCAGTGGCCGGATAGCCAGGTGGGCAATAGAGCTTTCACCATATACGCCTCAGTATGACAAAAGGGATACAATCAAGTCCCAGGTGCTGGCCGATTTCTTCATTGATTGGGCCGAGATACAGTATGAGCCACCTTTGCCAGATGCAAATTATTGGAGAATGCATTTTGATGGCTCCAAGACAATACATGGTTTGGGTGTCAGCATAGTTCTTACTTCGCCCAAGAATGACCAGTTGGAATATGTTCTGCAAATTCACTTTGCGGCATCTAACAATGTGGCAGAATATGAAGCACTTGTGCATGGCCTAAAAGTGTCCAAGGACATAGGCATTCACCGAATTATGTGTTTCGGGGATTCAGATCTGGTGATCTAGCAGTGCTCTGGAATATGGGATGCGCATGATGCGAATATGGCATCATATCATTTGTTGGTCCAGCAGATAAGTGGTTACTTTGAAGGTTGTGAGTTCCGGCATGTTCCCCGGGCTCAAAATGATGCAGCCGATACATTGTCCAAGCTGGGATCTTCCAGAGAATTAATTCGGCCCAGCATTTTGCTGGATCTCTTGAGGAAGCCGTCGATCAAGCCTTCGCCGGAGTCAACATCCATATATGTTCCGCCGGATCTAGAAGAAGCAGTTCCTATGGAGATAGATGTCGGCGCCAGTTCAGATAACCCGGGGACTCTCTCCAATGTCCCGAGGACTGGGCCGATGTACGCGGTGACTGCAGTGTTCCAGAGTAAGAGCAAGGGCAAAGGCAAGATGTATCAAGAAGTTGTGCCGGTATACCCGGGGACTGCTCCGGCATACCCGGGGACTGACCTTTCTATCCAGGGGACTTCGCAGCCCATGGAGATCGATTATGTGTCGGTCAAAGTGATGGAGATAGATCAAGCAGTGTTCACTGTTAGGGAGGTGCCCTCATGGGTACGTCCTATCATGGATTTCATGGTCAAAGGAGAAGTGCCGGCGGATGAAGCTGAAGCCCATCGCATTCAGAGAAGGTCGAAAGCATACACCATTATCAACAATGAGATGTACAAGAGAAGTGCCACGGGAGTACTGTAGAGATGTGTCGAATCAGAGGAAGGCCAGGAGATGCTCCGGGAAATTCATCAGGGGGAGTGTGGTCACCATGCTTCATCCCGGGCTTTAGTATCAAAGGTTTTCCAGCATGGGTTCTACTGGCCAACGGCACTGCAAGAGGCAGAGGACTTGGTCCGGAAGTGCAACGGATGTCAGAGATATGCCCATTAGATTCATCAGCCAGCATCAGCGTTGAAAACCATTCCATTGACATGGCCTTTTGCTGTTTGGGGCCTGGACATGGTCAGGGCATTTAGGCCGGCAAGGGGCAAGATGACACATATTCTGGTGATGGTGGATAAATTCACCAAGTGGATTGAGGTGAAGCCAATAAGCAAGTGTGATGGCCACATAGTACTGAAATTCTTGAAAGATATAATCCTGAGATATGGATTCCCTCATAGCATAATCACTGACAATGGGTCAAATTTTGCCCAGGGGCCATTTGCCAGATATTGTGAGGAGGTGGGGATCTGGCTAGACATTGCCTCGGTCGCTCAGCCTTGTGCCAATGGCCAAGTAGAAAGGTCAGATGGACTAGTATTATCTGTCGTCGTGGTGAAACAACATATGCCATGGGATGGCTTAAATGGGGCCGAACTAGATGCTGGAGGATTCGGGAGAGGGGAACGAGCTGAAAAGCACGACAGAAAGGAACACAGATCTACCCAGGTTCGGGGCTCTCGTAAGGAGATAACACCCCTACTCCTGCTCTACTGGATGTATATTTGGATCGATGGAGTATACAACAATGGTGCTTCCAAGCTCTCTGCTAGAGGAGTAAGATGAACTGCTAAGTGTAGGAACACTGAGTGACCAACCCCTCACTATGGCTCCCTGTGCCACCTTATATAGTGGTGGCCAGGGTTACAATGGTCACCTGAGACCAGAGACAGCAACTACACTCCAAACAGGGTAGGCTGACGAGGGCAGAATCCCTTGACTTTGTCCCTGATTGCTCTCGATGGGACTCCATATCCCTGTACCTTGTACTTCCTGGACTGTGACCTTACCACTGTGAGGTAAGCTCTGTACTTGTGCACAGTGAGGGTAGGTAGGTCTCCACTGTGCACCCTGCCAACACGATCTTCCTCCATGCTGAACTGAACCTCTCCTTGATT
Source organism: Dactylis glomerata (assembly GCA_007115705.1). Lineage (NCBI taxonomy): Eukaryota > Viridiplantae > Streptophyta > Magnoliopsida > Poales > Poaceae > Dactylis > Dactylis glomerata. The sequence continues at coordinate 91,555 of QXEO01000132.1, forward strand.
GTAGGGACATGACACCTTAGTTGACTTATATATCCCGGGCATGACCGTTGGCCATACCCCGGACCTATATGCCGGACCAACGACCTATGAAGGTCGGGTAATCCGGCCTCCCCTGCTCCTGCACAACACATCAAATAAGTAGGCCGGCATATCTATGCATATGCCGGCACTCCTCAATAAGTATCCCGGTTAATCCGGTATATCTATACTGCCACCGGGATACACTTATATGCCGGTCTGGCCGATGCTCCTTTATTCCGGCCAGACCCCATCTAGGTCAACCGACATAAAGTCAACCTTACTCTTTGTAATTTTCTAGCCTCTTGACCCTACTGGGGGTCATCCCCCCGACATTAGTCCCCGAAGCTGTCGAGGTCCCCCAGTCTTGACTGAGGGGCCTTGGCAGGTTTAACATATCTTCATTTCATTATATCTCGGCTCTATTGTTATATGCCGACGATTAGATTATATGCCGGGACATCCGCACATATACCAGCTACTATTCCTTCTCCAAAAGTTAATCCGGCCGGCCCTGAGGGTATGCCGGACAGAATGTACTCCCTGGGCAGTTACACCGGCACATAGATTGGACTTCCTTGAGAAGCCACGCCCGACAGTTTGCATCGAAACTTGCAACCGCCCTGCCTCTACGAACGGTCACACGATGTGACGGTTCACAGTGCACCTACTGCAGGCCATCATTGCCTAGTGGCACGGTTACAGGAACCGCCGCCCCACTCCGTGCCGCCACGTGGTGACTTACCGCAGAAACGGTCGGGGTAGTGGAGCACTACCACCCCCACGACCCTTACCCGGAGATATATAAATAGGGCGGCGGGGGTTAACTTCTCCTTTTTACCCCACACCATCGTCTTCTTCCCCTGTCCCTCTGCCTCCTGCGCTTCATCGCCGGACCGAGGAACAGAGAACCTGCGTCGCCGTCGACCTGCTCCACACCGCCGCTGATGCTCTACGACGCCCGACATCTTCGTCGACGACGCCGCCACCGCCGCCTCTCTTCTCCGCGACATTGCTAGGAGATTGGACCTTCCTCTGCACGCTCGCCGTCGTTCCATCTCCGCCGGCCAAGCTTCGGTGAGTTCCTCCTTCTCTGTTCTTCCTCTCTCATGCTTTTCTGTAGCTTCACAATGGTAACCCTACTCGCATAGATCTGCGGCAGTTCCTCTACTTGACATCTCTTTGATTCGATTAGCATTGCTAGCAATGTTCCTTAGCGGTTCGCGGGTGTTCTTCCATAGAAGTTTTACCCACGTTTGTTTCCGATTTTAACTGCGATGGTAGATCCTCTTTTCCTGCTAACTTCTGTGTGAGTGGTATGCCGGAGAGACTAACCTCCCTCTTTTCTCTGGCTTTGATAGGAATAACATCACGGGACTCCGGCTCTCACGCCCTGTCCTGGCCACCAAGATGGCATCATCAAGTATGACGGCCACCTCGGCCTCGGAGGAGGATAACTTGGCCCAGCTTCAAGGACGCTCCGGCTGGGAGGGGTCGGAGGTTACTCCGGCCGACATATCATGGATCACCTCCAGGAGAAGAGTCCCGGAGGGTGTGGCATGCCGGCTACCAGCGGGAGAAATTGTGCCGGCACCTGAACCCGGCGAACGCGTCGTGTTCATCGCCCACTTCGAGCGGGGCTTTGGTCTGCCGGCATCGAACTTCTTCTGGGACTTCCTCGACACCTACGACCTGCAACCTCACCATATCCCGGCCAATGCCGTGATGATCCTCTCTGCCTTCGCTGCTTTTTGCGAAGGCTTCGCCGGCATAGAGCCCTTCACCCAAGCTTGGGCGAAGTACTTCCAACTGCGGAAGCAAGTCGTCCAAGAACCGCCCCGGAGCAAGGATGACCCGCCGGAGACGGCTCAGGAGAAGAAGGACCGCCCCATGACCCTATGTGGCGCAGCCACCATCATGTCCCGGAAGGGCTCGGACTTCCCCAAGGTGGAACTGCTCGAGTCTTGCAAGAAGTGGCAGAAGAGCTTCTTCTATGTCAAGAACACCACCGATGTCGACCTGCTCAACCTGCCGCCATTCGTGGACGAGCCACCCTTGGCGATGAAGAACTGGACCTATAACCCGAAGAACTCCGTGATGCCGGTGAATGCTCTCCACCGGGTTAAGGGCGAGCTCCGGGATGTCGGCCTTACCCCTCAAGATTTAGTGGCATGCTTTATCAGCCGGTGCATCTCCCCTCTGCAGCGCCGGTCACATAAAATCTGCCAGATGAGCGGGCCCATGGACCCCACCCGGCATTCTACACACGAGCTGACTCCGGCCGACATTCTGCGGCGGATCAAGGACATCTGCAAGTGTTCTCAGGCCACTTTTGCCTGGGGACTTGAACCATACAGCCGGAATCGCCCCGCCCCAACGGTAAATCCTTCTGGCCGACACATAGTCTCTTGTCCGGCACATAGATATCTAAGCCGACACATATCTATTTACCGACACATATCATGCATGGCCCGAGATATTGTTATTTGCCGACATATTCCTTCGTCTGACCAATTGACCTTGCTCTTATGCAGAAATTCAGTTTCCAGGCTATGGAGAATTCCCGCATTACCATAGCTGCAGATCGCACTGCCGCAGACCCTGAAGACCCGGACCACTGGGACAAGCTTCCCAGGAGCACCCGTGCTGCAGCTGCCACGGGAAGGCCTCCTCACCCCGGCAATCTACTCAAGACCGGAGTGAGGGTGATTCTGACGAGGAGATCCTGATGTATTATGACCCAAAGCCACTTGCATATGCCTTTCCTCCCACACCTTTTGCTTATCCTATGCCATCTTCAGCTATCCCGGACGATGAAGTAATCGACGCTGCGCCATTAAGCCAGGGACCTCCTCCTGCCGGCGTACGCAGTGGCAAGAAGCGCGGGGTCAAACCCCAGGCTGAGCCGGCGCAGAAGAGGCAGAAGGTTTCGGTGCCTCACCCGAAGAAACCTCGACCTGTTGCCCCAGGGTAAGCTTCTTTTCTTTGTATTGCCTCCGACATACCTCTTGCTTTGATTACTAACTTGGTGTTTTCTCTTTTTCAGGGCTCCTCTTGCGCCGGAACAAGCTTCCGGCTCGAGTGGCGGCCCGAAGGTTACCAAGCCGGTGGCCATTGCCACCTCCGACATACCATCTGCAAGCCACACGACCTCCCCGGCGCCGGCATCTTCGCCTGCGCCCGATAGAACCATCTCCCCGGCGAAGGACGATCCTCCGCCGGAGCAAGACAACTCTGCCCCCGATGTCCACATGGACTCGGGGGCTCAACAGGAACCTTCGGCTTCTGATGTCCATATGGACACAGGAGCCCAACAAGATGCCCCAGACTCCGGCGCGCCCACCAGCGGCGCCGGGACTACTGAGGATGCCGGCGCAAGCAACAAGAGCGCCGGCATAGATAACAAAGGAAAGGGCCCTGCAGTGCCGGAAGTCCGGACTACTCCGGAACCTGCCTCTGCTGGACAAGCTGCACCTGCCGCGCCGGAACAACCCGCGCCCAAGACTCCCTCTGCTGAGAAGACTCCAGCTCCGGCCAAGACCGCTATCCCGGCCAAGACCGGCACCCTTAAGATCAAGCAAATCATCAAGCCCGGGACACAGTCTGCTGCCACTGCCTTTGCCAAAGCAGCACCTCGGCCCAGCTCTGCCCTGGCCCTTCACTCTGGTAAGGCAGCATCCCGGCCCGGCTACCGGCCCAGCTTCTTTGATACGCCGGAACTTGAGGGCCGCGTCTCCCTGCTGTCGAAAAGCGACAAGAGCCTTGGATCTCTCAAGGAGCACTGCATCCGGTGGAATGACGCCGACACCATGGATACTGCTGAGTCCAGGAGCAAGAAGTTGGCCGAAGCCTCGGCCACAGGCAATCCAGCTAATATCCTGGCCGCGAAGCCTGTTCCTATTGCATGCGAGCTCCTTAGCCTCCAACAAAGACTTCACCTCCTGGCCGATGCCACCAACGTAAGTCTTTTCTGCATATATATCCCCAGTCCCCGAAAATGTCGGTTGTCCGGGATACGGACATCCGGGATTTTCCAACACCTTTCTTAGTTAGCTGTTCTTAAATTAACTGTCCAACATATGAGCTCGATCCGAGCTTCGAATCCTAGTCACCGAGAGCCGGGATAGGTGCGCAGCACCTGTGCCGGGTCTTCATCAATCTCATATCTTAGTCATTTTTCAAATCCTCTTGACCGAGATATAAGCTCGATTCGAGCTTCAAATCCTAGTTACCGAGAGCCGGGATAGGTGCGCAGCACCTGTGCCGAGTCTTCATCAATCTCATATCTTAGTCATTTTTCAAATCCTCTTGACCGAGATATAAGCTCGATTCGAGCTTCAAATCCTAGTCACCGAGAGCCGGGATAGGTGCGCAACACCTGTGCCGGGTCTTTACCAATCTGAATACTTCATATAATCTTCAATTGTACTGGTATGCTAGACTTTTCTCATAACCTTTCAAATCCTATCTCCTTTGCAGCGCATGAACAATGCACGTGCCGACATGTACCACGACTTGGTGTGCGAGCACCGGAAGTTGTCAGATGCGCATAGCAAGCTCCGGCTGGAACTGCGCCAGAAAGGTAAACTCAGCCGACACATCCACATGTGCCGGATGTCTGCCTTCTTTTACTCCGGAATATTTCTCTTGCCGACACATAACCCTTTTACTAACATATTTTTAGCTTCCACTGAAGAGCAAGTCACCGCGCTCCTCCAGAGGGTGAAGGAGTTGACCGGTATGTCGGTTTCTGCTGATTCTTTACTACTCAACTTGTACTTCAAATCCTTTAACTCTTGTCACTGCTTCTTATCTTCATATTCTCTGAACTTCAAATCCTCGCAGATGAGAAGGCTGCACTGGAGTCCCGCCACCAGGACTGTACGCCCTCTGTGGATGTGGCCAAGCAGTTGGATGACCGGGATGCTGCCCACAAAGCTGAGGTTGAGCAATTGAAGGGCCGGATTGCCGAGCTTCTGGAGGAGAAGGAACAGAGGGAGGGCCAGCTTAAGAAAGCCCAGGAACTGCTTGTCACCTCCGAGACTGATGCCTCCAATGCTCACGCCGAACTGTCTGGCTTGAAGGAGCAGGCCACCAAGTGGGAAGTTACAGTTGCCCAGCTCAATGCCGACCTCGCCAGTAAGCTTCAAATCCTTTTCCCTTATCCTGCCCGACATACCATGTCCTTTCCCGGCACAACTTTTACGCCGACATATTCTTCTTTTGCTAACATACTCTCTATTTTTCAGACATGTTTCCTGCTTCCGTCGAAGACGTTGAGAGGGCTCTGCAGTTGGATCGAGCGGACCGGGGTGTTCCGGTTGACTCGGCCAACTGGGACATGTCGGAACAGCTGTTGGCCCTGCAATCCCGGAAGAATGCCATGACCTTCTACACGGAAGAACTCTTTCTTGGCGCCCAGGAGGCATACTCTGCCCTCTGGCCAGGACAAAGGATGCCCACTAATCCTGTCGACCTCGGCAATGATCTGCAGCTTGCCAAGGTTCGCCTCAGGGAATGGCGGGACTCCGGCGCCTGGGTGGGAGCTGATGAAGCTCTCAGCTACTTCCTCTCATGGTACGAGAAAGCAGACTTGGAGACTTTGCGCACTGTGCGCGAGGGATCCATCTGGACCACGGATCCGGAACATATCCGGCGTCGGCAAGAATTAGCCCACAGTTATGTGGATTATGCCGACACCAAAGCCTTCGTCCGGGACATCCGCAAGCCGGAGAAGGAGGACGTCGCCAAGGACGCTGCTGACGCTGAGGGCTCCGACTCCAGCCAAGATGAAGAAGAAACTGAAGAAGCCAACACTGACGTTCCGGAATAGGGATCTGTCCCGGCCAGAGGTGATGGCTCCATTCCATCTGCTGGGTCCGGTACTCCTGAAGCTGACATCTCCACTGCTACAGCTCCACCAGCCGGCGGCTCTGCTTCTGCCCCTGCTTCTTAACTTTGCCGCACCAAAAAACTTTAAGCTTTATCAGATCCCCGGTATGCCGGGTGCAGATGTAATATATACTCTATTTCCCTTTAGTTTGCTACCTGAACAAGTTTTAACTTGGTTTGCTTGTTTATCAATGTCGGATCATCTTTTGGCTAAGTCACCGAGTTTGTTTTCCTGTTTCCTCAACTTCACAACCTTGGCTACTTGTCTACCTTATTTGGCTTTCGACATATGAGTCTCAAGGTTGCTTCATTAAACATACAGTACTTAAACTTTGAAATTTAGACTTCAAGTCATCCGACATTTCAGGTTTTAACTTTAGCAATTACATAAATGTCGGTTCGCTTGCTCTATATTTCCTTAGCCGTTTTCCATGTGTAGACAATCTCCGGCATCTACTCTTGCTAGCCATGAAGCCGGGTTTCGGACAGCAGCTGAGTCGAAGAGCATCCTTTGGTGCCGACACACTACTAGGCCGACATAGGAAGCACTCAAATCAAGCCAGCCGGCACATAAACAAAAAACTGAAAATAAACAACGATATATCTCGGAGGCAGTGCCCGATCTCTCCGGGATGCCAATTTTTTATTCATTAGCCTTGTGCCGGCATAAAGTGCCGGCACACAAAGTAAAATATGGAAATACATACATTGTGCTTCTCAGGAGTAAAAGGGGCGGAGTAGGGCTATGTTCCATGGTCGCTTGGTTTCTTCTCCAGACCTGTCCGCCTTGTCCTTCTTGGGGGCCTGCGCATCTATAAGATAATAGGCATCATTGTGCAGAGCTCTGCTCACAATGAATAGCCCCTCCCATGGAGGAGTTAACTTATGCTGGCCTTCAGTGCCTTGTCTTAACCGGAGTACTAGATCTCCCTCTTGGAATCTCCTTGGATTTACCTTCTGTGCATGATAGCGTCTGAGGTTCTGCTGATATACTGCTGTTCTTGATAGTGTTATTTCTCTTGCTTCTTCCAGCAGATCAACATCATTTTCCCTGGCTTCTTTAGCCTCTTCCTCAGTATATAGCACCACTCTTGGTGCATCATGTATTACATCTGTTGGAAGCACAGCTTCTGCTCCATACACAAGGAAAAATGGTGTATAGCCTGTTGACCTATTCGGAGTTGTCCTCAAACTCCAAAGCACTGCTGGCAATTCATCTAGCCAGCATCCCGGAGTTTTCTCCAGTGGCTCTATCAGCCGGGGTTTTATGCCGGATAACACTAGTCCATTTGACCTCTCTACTTGGCCATTGGCACAAGGGTGAGCGACCGACGCAATGTCCAGCCGGATTCCCACCTCCTCACAAAATCTAGCAAACGGCCCTTGGGCAAAGTTCGACCCATTGTCACTAATGATACCATGGGGAACACCATATCTCAAGATTATATCTTTTAAGAATTTCACTGCTGTGTGACCATCACACTTGCTTATGGGCTTTACTTCAATCCATTTGGTGAACTTGTCCACCATGACCAGGATATGGGTCATCTTTCCCCTCGCCGGCTTAAAGGCTCTGACCATATCCAAGCCCCAAATAGCAAAGGGCCAGGTTATCGGGATAGTCTTCAATGCTGACGCCGGCTGATGAATCTGGTGAGCATATCTCTGACATCCATTGCACTTCCGGACCAAGTCTTCTGCATCTTGCAATGCCGTCGGCTAGTAAAACCCATGTCGGAATACCTTTGCCACCAATGCTCTGGAGGAAGCGTGATGACCGCACTCCCCCTGATGAATTTCCCGGAGCATCTCCAGGCCTTCTGCAGATTCAACGCATCTCTGCAATACTCCGGTGGCACTTCTTTTGTATACCTCCTTGCTTATGATGGTGTATCCTTTGGATCTCCTTGCAACCCGGCGCGCCTCGGTTTCATCCGCCGGCACTTGACCATTTACCAGGAAATCCATGACAGGGCGTGCCCATGAGGGCACTTCCCTGATAGTGAACACTGCCTGATCTATCTCCATCATTTCGACCGACACATAATCGATCTCCATGGGCTGCGAAGTCCCCGGGACTGAGGGATCGGTCCCCGGGTATGCCGGAGCAGTCCCCGGGTATACCGGTACAACCTCTTGGTACATCTTTCCCTTGCCTTTACTTCTGCTCCGGAATACTGTACTTACAGCATATGTCGGCCCAGTCCCCGGGACTGAGAGAGTAGTCCCCGGGTTATCTGACCTGGCTTCGGCATCTATCTCCATCGGAACTGCATCCTCCAGGCTTGGCGGGGCATAAATGGACGATGATTCCGGCGAGGGTTTGATTGACGGCTTCCTCAGATGTTCCAACGAAATGCCGAGCGGGATTGAATCTCTGGAAGATCCCAGCCTGGACAATGTATCGGCTGCTTCATTCTGAGCCCGGGGAACATGCCGGAACTCACAACCTTCGAAGTAACCACTCAACTGCTGCACCAGGAAACGGTAGGATCCCATGTTTGCATCATGCGCATCCCATATGCCGGAACACTGCTGAATCACTAAGTCAGAATCACCGAAACACATAATCCGGCGAATTCCTATGTCCTTAGACACCTTCAGGCCATGCACAAGTGCCTCATACTCCGCCACATTATTTGATGCTGCGAAATGAATCTGTAGGACATATCTCAATTGGTCATTCTTGGGTGAACTGAGCACTATGCCGGCACCCAGGCCATGTATTGTCTTGGAGCCATCGAAATGCATCCTCCAATAGTTTGCGTCCGGCAATGGTGGCTCATATTGTATCTCTGCCCAGTCAATGAAGAAATCAGCCAACACCTGGGACTTGATTGTATCCCTCTTATCATACTGAGGTGTATATGGTGACAACTCTATTGCCCATTTGGCTATCCTACCACTGGCATCTTTGTTGCCTATGATTTCCGAGATAGGGGCCTCGGCCACTACCCGGATTGGGTGCTCCTGGAAGTAATGCTTGAGCTTTTTGGCCGCCATATAAACGCCATATGTCATTTTCTGATAGTGGGGGTAGTTTTGCTTCGAGGTAGAAAGGACTTCACTCAAATAATATACCGGCCGCTGCACGGTTTGGCCTCCTTCCTCTCGCTCTACTACCACTACTGCACTGACAACTCTGTTGGTCGCCGCTATATAGAGCAGCATTGGCTCCCTGGGTATCGGAGATGCCAATACCGGCGCTCTTGACAACATCTGTTTCAATTCCTTGAAAGCTGCATCTGCTTGCGTTGTCCAGACAAATGTGTCAGACTTCTTCATCAATTGATATAACGGCAAAGCTTTCTCTCCCAGCCGGCTTATGAAACGGCTCAGGGATGCGAGGCACCCAGTGAACTTCTGTACTTCCTTCAAATCTGTCGGCGGCTTCATTCTCTCTATGGCACGAATCTTGCCGGGATTCACCTCAATTCCCCGGCTGGAAACCAGGAAACCGAGCAATTTGCCTGCCGGCACACCGAAGGTACACTTAGCCGGATTCAACTTCATCCGGAATCTCCTCAAGTTTGCAAAGGTTTCCCGGAGGTCATCCACGAGAGTCTTGCTCTCCTTGGTTTTTATGACGACATCGTCGACATATACCTGCACATTTTTATCTATTTGGTCATGCAAACACTTTTGCATGCACCTCTGGTAAGTTGCGCCGGCATTTCTTAAACCGAACGACATGGTGAGATAGCAATAAGCCCCGTACGGGGTAATAAAGGATGTCTTTATTTGATCCGGCTCATACAAGGGGATCTGGTGGAAACCAGAATAAGCATCTACGAATGATAACAGTTCACATCCGGCCGTGGAATCAATCACTTGATCGATCCGAGGTAGCGGGAATGGATCCTTAGGACATGCCTTGTTCAAGTTGGTGTAATCGACACACATCCGCCATACTTTCACTATGGCGGGCTCATCCTTCTTCTTTTCCACCAAAACCGGATTAGACACCCAATCTGGATGAAGCACTTCTTTGATAAAGCCGGAGGCTAGGAGCCTGGCCACTTCGTCCCAAATGGCTTTCCTTCTATCGCCTGCATTCCGCCGGAGCGGTTGCTTCACCGGCTTAGCATCTGGTCTCACATGCAATGCGTGCTCAGCCAGCTCCCTCGGCACACCTTGCAGGTCTGAAGTAGACCATGCAAAGATATCCCGATTCTCACGGAGGAAGCTGATGAGCTCGCTTTCCTATTTGGGATCCAAACCTGCCCCGATGAGGGCATAGCGTTCCGGGAAAGCCTCATCCAGAGGCACCTTCTTGACTTCCTTGGCCACTTTAAAAGAAGTGCCGCCACTTGGGTTTGTCATGCCCAGCAAAGGTGTGCCGGTCACGACTGTTTCAGCAATTTCCACTGCTCCCTTGAGCCTCTTCTTTTCCTCTGCAATGATCAGAGTCTCGGCTAGGTTAGATCCGGCTGTTGCACATGCCATTGAGCGCTTGTAATCACCAATGATGGTGATCACTCCCTTGGGCCCTGATATCTTCATCTTCAGATACGCAACATGCGTAGAGGCCATGAACTTTGCCAGTGCCGGCCTACCCAGCAAAGCATGGTAGGGGCTTTCCAGATCCACCACCTCAAACATGAGGTTCTCCACCCTGCAGTTATCCCGGTTACCAAACATGACATCCATCCGGATCTTGCCCATCGGCGCACACGAAAGTCCCAGCACAATGCCGTGGAATGTGGTCTTGCTTGGCTCCAGCATATTTTCCTTGATACCCAGCTTCTGCATCGTATCCCGGTACATGATATTGATGCTGCTTCCATTGTCAATGAGGACCTTGCTGAATCTCATGTTATTAGCCGGCCCAACGAATGTCGGATCCATCACCAGAGGATACCCGCCGGGGTTTGGCATGATCCTGGGATGATCCGCCCTGTCCCAGCCAATGGCCTGGTCAGACCAGTACATTAGCTTCAGAACTGCCGACATAACGGCATTCACCTCCAAACACCGCCGGTACAAGCTCTGCTTGTCTGTTCTTTCGGTCTCAAAGACCATGTAGCTCTGATCATGTTCCTTGTACTCATTCCGGCCCGCTGCTGGGCCTCCGGCATAGTACTCTGGGTTATAGTTCTGATCTACTTGATTCACGCCGGCATTTCTGGCATTGCTCTGATTCCCAGGATCAACCGGCCTGGGCAGGACTGCAACAGTATTTGCACCTGTTAACGGCGATGGAGCTGCCGGGATAGATGGTCTAGCCAGTCCCCAGGGACCTGCATGACCTGCTAATATGTCGTCCAGCCATGAACAGTTTCTCGTCAAATGATTTGCCGGCTTACCCGGCCGGAACGTGTGAAACACACAAGGCTTGTCCATGGCCAGACCCACCGTATACTTCGGCCATTGCTTCTTCTGGCCAGTGCCGCCGCCGACATTCTTGTTGATCTAGACATTCTTCTTCTGGAAGGGCTGCGCTTGCTGCTGTGGCTGTTGCTGTTGCTGCTGAGGCTGCTGATTGCCCTCATATCTCGGACGCTGGCTACTGCCGGTGCCCCCTTGCTCTTCCTCCACAACTGCTACTTGTGTTGTTCCATACCGGTAATCTGGCCTTTCATCTCTTCTCTTGTTCCGGTTATCAGAGCGATAGTACTGCCCTGGTCTCCCGGTGCTGTTGTTGTTCCCCTGGGTCTGCCCCTGTCCTTGTGAATCAAGGGTGGGCTGCATGGGATCTCCCAGAGCATAGCTATGGGCAATCTTGATTGTCTCGGCCAACGTGGCCGGCATTTCCCTCTGAAGCTTTTGCCACAACATGGTGCCATGCCGGCACCCATGAGCGAATCACATGATGGCCTACTGCTCCACAACTCCTTCGCAGGAATTGCGCAATGTGCACCACCTGGTCAGGTAGTCACGGTCGGTCTCATTTACTCCTTGCCGGCAGTTGGCCAGCTGCTACGGACGGTTAGGCCTCTTGTATGTACTGGTGAAGTTTGACACAAACTGCTCTTCGAAATCAACCCAGCCGTTGATACTTCCGGCCGGCAGATTATTCAGCCATATCCTGGCTGGTCCTTCTAGCATTTGCGGTACATATCGTACCGCCCATCTGAGGTTTCCTCCGGCAATGTTCATTGCGGTGGAGTAATCCTCCAACCAATCTTCCGGCTTTGTACTGCCGTTGTATGTCCTCGCACCACGCGCGAGCTAGAAGTAGTAAGGTACCGGCTCACCCATAATCCGGGGTCCAAAGCACATAGGACCCGGAGCTCCTTGCCTCTCCACCAACTCTGATTGGTGAATCCTGTCCAGCTTGAAGCGCGCATCACTTGCTGCCAAGGACCGAGGTCCTAGCCGGGATGCAATTGGGCCCGCGATCATCTTTTGCTGCTACTGCTCCGACTGACACTGCTCATTTAGCTGGCCTTGCCGATACTGCTGGTCTTGCTAGTGCTGCTGCTGATATCCCGCCCTGGCAAGGGCGGAGTTCCCATCATCCTCCCGATGTCTCAGCTGACCTGCACCTTGCTGCTGTGCTGCACCCCCGGCGCCTTGCTGCTGACGCCGAGTAGCACTATTACTCCGGCCACCGCCGGCCGACACTGCTCCTTGCCCGGCCGGCATATTCTGGCCAGCCTTCTTGCTGCCGACATACTTGTCAGCTTGGCTGGCACTCTTTTGAACTATTGCTTGCTTTCCGGCGATTGCCGGATCATACACCTGGATCTGCTTGTCCCGGCGGCCGGAGGTCACACTTCCGGCATGCCGAGCGCTTGGATGCGGGGACGAAGCTTCCCCCCTTGACCTTGCGCCGGCACCTCCTACCGATGCAACATACTGGGATGCCCCGGCACCTGGGTTTGCCTTCTTAAAGGCCTCCTGCTGCTTGGTAGCTTCAGACAAAAGATGGTTAAGCCGGGCTTGCTGCTCATGCAGTGCTTCGCCGGACAAATTAGATAAGTCCTTAGCTACCTCCGCTGCTGCTCTAAGGTTCTTCACTGGTGAGCTATAGACTACCTTAGGCACAGTGCTAGTTGCAGTATGACTCTTAGCTCTAGCATCTTTACCTAGCTCAGTGTTAAGATCTCTACCTCTAGTTCTAACCTCATCTATCCGGCTAGGCCGGGTTACCACAGGAGTAAAACCATGGGCTGCCTCATACTCACGGAGTTGCCGGTTAAACCGTTCGCGCTCCTGATGCATGGCCAGGGCCTCGTCGACGAGGGCCTGACGAGATCCTTCCAGGACCTCCCTTGTTTGCTCCGGATCATCGCTAGATCGCACCAGCTCGAGAAGCCGATCGATGATGGGGAGAAGCACCTGGCCTCTAGCCGGCACGCCGGAAGTGCCGGCCAGGTTCTCAACGCGCTCCAACGGAGGACGCGCCGACCTCTTGGCCTTCGGCGGCTCCGGGGGAGTATTTCCTGCTGCTGCCGCTGTTGCTTTGCCGGCATCCTCCACCGGCAGCACTGATGTGCCGGCCATCATCACCTCGGCCAACTCTACTGAGCGAGCGCTACGTCCAGTGTGAGCCAGCCGATGCGACGGCGGATCTGCCGCCATCAGCACCTCTTCCCTGCAAACTCTCTCAGTCCCCACGTACACCTCGTGGGAACCGAAAGACATGATCCGGCCATCCTTGGGGAACGGCCGGCCGCCGAGGCACCCGGCGTTGTCACTGACGAAGCTGAGCGAGCCTAGCCTCTGGACGAGGCCAGAGACCACGTGCACTCCCGAAGCTGCTATCATGGACCCCGTCCGAATAAACGCTCCACCCAGCATATCAATCTGCCCCACGGTGGGCGCCAAATGTCGTCGTGGTGAAACAACATATGCCATGGGATGGCTTAAATGGGGCCGAACTAGATGCTAGAGGATTCGGGAGAGGGGAACGAGCTGAAAAGCACGATAGAATGGAACACAGATCTACCCAGGTTCGGGGCTCTCGTAAGGAGATAACACCCCTACTCCTGCTCTACTGGATGTATATTTGGATCGATGGAGTATACAACAATGGTGCTTCCAAGCTCTCTGCTAGAGGAGTAAGATGAACTGCTAAGTGTAGGAACACTGAGTGACCAACCCCTCACTAGGGCTCCCTGTGCCACCTTATATAGTGGTGGCCAGGGTTACAACGGTCACCTGAGACCAGAGACAGCAACTACACTCCAAACAGGGTAGGCTGACGAGGGCAGAATCCCTTGACTTTGTCCCTGATTGCTCTCGATGGGACTCCATATCCCTGTACCTTGTACTTCCTGGACTGTGACCTTACCACTATGAGGTAAGCTCTGTACTTGTGCACAGTGAGGGTAGGTAGGTCTCCACTGTGCACCCTGCCAACACGATCTTCCTCCATGCTGAACTGAACCTCTCCTTGATTGTAGGGACATGACACCTTAGTTGACTTATATATCCCGGGCATGACCGTTGGCCATACCCCGGACCTATATGCCGGACCAACGACCTATGAAGGTCGGGTAATCCGGCCTCCCCTGCTCCTGCACAACACATCAAATAAGTAGGCCGGCATATCTATGCATATGCCGGCACTCCTCAATAAGTATCCCGGTTAATCCGGCATATCTATACTGCCACCGGGATACACTTATATGCCGGTCTGGCCGATGCTCCTTTATTCCGGCCAGACCCCATCTAGGTCAACCGACATAAAGTCAACCTTACTCTTTGTAACTTTCTAGCCTCTTGACCCTACTGGGGGTCATCCCCCCGACATTATCCAGCATAAAACCCCGGTTGATAGAGCCACTTGAGAAAAGTCCCGGCTGCTGGCTAGATGAATTGCCGACAGTACTTTGGAGTCTCAGGACAACCCCGAATCAATCCACCGGCAATACGCCGTTCTTCCTTATGTATGGGGCAGAAGCAGTGCTCCCAACCGACATTATGCATGATGCACCAAGAGTGGTGCTATATACTGAGGAAGAGGCTAAAGAAGCCAGAGAAGATGATGTTGATTTGCTAGAGGAAGCAAGAGAGCCAACATTATCCAGAACTGCAATATATCAGCAGAACCTCAGACGCTATCACGCGCAGAAGGTGAATCCAAGGAGATTCCAAGAGGGAGATTTAGTGCTCCGGCTAAGGCAAGGCACAAAGGGCCGGCATAAGCTAACTCCTCCATGGGAGGGGCCATTCATTGTGAGCAAGGCTTTGCACAATGATGCCTACTATCTTATAGATGCGCAGGCCCCCAAGAAGAATCAGGTGGACAGGTCCGGAGAAGAAACCAAGCAACCATGGAACATAGCTCTACTCTGTCCTTTTTACTCCTGAGAAGCTTAATGTATGTATTTCCATTTTGCTTTCAGTGCCGGCACTGTATGCCGGCATAAGACTAATGAATGAAATGTCGGCATCTCGAGGAGATCGGGCACTGCCTCTGATATATATTGTTGTCAATTTCAGTTTTTTATTTATATGCCGGTTGGCTTTGTTTAAATGTTTCCTATGTCGGCCTAGTAATGTGTTGGCACCAAAGGCCGCTCTTCGACTTAGCTGCTGTTCGAAACCCGGCTTCATGGCTAGCAAGAGTAGATACTGGAGATTGTCTACACATGAAAACGACTAAGGAAAGAGAAAGCAAGCGAACCGACATTTGTTCCTATCTAAGCTAAAACTTGAAGTGTCAGATGATTTGAAGACTAAGTTTCAAAGTTTAAGTACTGTATGTTTAATAAAGCATCCTTGAGCCTCATACATCAAAAGCCGAAAAAGGTAGACAAGTAGCCAAGGCTGTGGAGTTAAGGAAACAGGAAAACAAACTCGGTGACTTAGCCAAAAGATGATCCGACATTAATAAGCAAGCAAACCGAAATAAAACTTGTTCGGGTAGCAAACCAAAGCAAATAGAGTATATCTTACAACTGCACCCGGCATACCGGGGATCTAATGAAACTTAAGTGTTTTTTGGTAAATCTAAGAGGCAGGGGCGGAGGCTGAGCCGCCGACAGGAGGAGTAGTAGCAGTGGAAACATCGGCATCTGGAGTGCCGAATCCAGCAGAAGGAATGGAAGCATCACCTCCAGCCGGCGCAGACCACTGTGCTAGAGCTTCAACGCCGGCATTGCCGGCATCTTCAGTTTCCTCCTCATCCTAGCTAGAAATCAGACCCTTCAGCATCTTCAGCGCCATCCTTCTTCTCCGGCTCACAAATGTCCCGGACGAAGACCTTAGTGTTGGCGTAATCCACGTAGCTGTGGGCCAACTCCTGGCGCTGCCGGATAAGCTCCAGGTATGTGGTCCACGCGGACCCTTTGCGCATAGAGCGCAGAGTCTCTAGATCAGCTTTTTCATACCAGGATAGGAAGTAGGTGAGGGCCTCATCGGCTCCAACCCGTGCGCCGGAGTCTCGCCATTCTCCAACGTGAACCTTGGATAGTTGCAGGTCATTTCCAAGGTCCGTGGGATCTGTGGGAGTGGTTTCTCCCGGCCAGAGAGATTGGTATGCCTCCTGGGCACCAAGGAAGAGGTCATCAGTATATGCAGTCATTGCATTCTTGCGGGCTTCCAGGGCAATGAGCTGCTCCAACATGTCCTAGTTGGCAGAGTCAATCGGGACATTCCTGCTCAGCCGATCCACCTGCAGGGCCTTCTCAATGTCTTCAATAGAGGCAGGGAAGAGGCCTGAAAAACACAGAAGATATCAGAAATATGAGTATAGGTCGGCATGATTATTATGCCAGAAAAATTGTTAGTATGTCGTACAGGATATGTCGGACATGATATGTAGGGCAAGATGAAAGTTAGAGAATTTGAAAGCTTACTAGCGAGATCAGCATTGAGCCGAGCAATATCAACTTCCCACTTGGTGGCCTGCTCCTTCAAGCTCTGCAATTCAGCCTTGGTTCTGGAGGCCTCGGCCTCTGAAGTGACAAGCAGCTCCTGGGTCTTCTTAAGTTGGCCCTCCCTCTGCTCCTTCTCATCCAGAAGCTCAACAATTTGGCCCTTCAGCTTGGTTATCTTGGCCTTGTAGCCGACATCCCTCTCGTCCAGCTGTTTGGCCACATCCACTGAAGACACACAGTCCCGGTGGCGAGCCTCAAGTGCTGCTTTTTCATCTGAAAGGATTTGAAGTTAAAGAAAGTGAGAAAGGCAAAAGGATTTGAAGGGCAAAGTGATTATTTGAAGGTTTACAGGACCTGGTATACCTGTGAGCTCCTTCACCCTCTTGACAAGCTCAGTGACTTGCTCCTCAGCAGTGGCTGAAAAATGTCGGCAAAAGAGTTATGTGTCATCACATTAAGATGTGTCGGCAAGAAAGAGGTTATGAAGCATAAAAGATGAAAGTAATCCAGCATATGAGGTTATGTCAGCTGGGTTTACCTTTCTTGCTCAGATCAAGGCGAAGCCGACTGTGTTCATTTGATAGCTTGCGATGCTCGCACACAAGGTTGTGGTACATATCCCGGCGCTCATTATTCATGTGCTGCAAAATAGAAGTGTTAGGATTTGAAGTATTATAATGAAGATCCGGCATGTCAGAATATCAGAGTGTCTATCAAACTATTATTGAAGATCCGACACAGGTGCTGCGCACCTATCCCGGCCCTCGGTGACTAGGATTTGAAGCTCTAATCGAGCTTATGTGTTGGATAAGTGGATTTGAGAGTTCTATCAAGTTTTTATTTTGAAGATCCGACATAGGTGCTACGCACCTATCCTGGCCCTCGGTGACTAGGATTTGAAGCTCTGGTAGAGCTTATATGTTAGATCTGAAATTCTACCAAGTTAAAGAAGAGTTGTTGGAAAATCTCGGATGTCTATATTCCGGACAGCCGACATTTTCGGGGACTGGGGAGATATATGGTTAAGTATAAAAAGAGCATATGCTAGAAACTTACAGTGGTGGCATTGGCTACAAGGAAGAGCCTCTGCTGGATGCTAAACAGCTCGCTGGCAATGGCCACGGGTTTGGCCGGTGTTACTGGTGGGTTGCCGGCGACAAGGGCCTGAGTCTCGGTGGGTGCTTTCTATTTGCCGAAGCTAGCTGTGTCCATAATGTCGGCAGCATTCCACCTCATGCAATACTCCTTGAGAGAGCTGAGGCTATTGCCACTCTTTGTCTGTAGGGGAGCGCAGCCATCAAGTTCCAGGGTATTAAAGGAGCTAACCCGGGCTGCTCATTTGCTGGTGTGGAGTGTCATGGTAGTGCTGGCAGGGGGAGTGACAGCCTTCTCCTTGATGATCTTGGTCATCTTGAATGTAGTTGGCTTGGCTTGAGCAGGAGGTGTCGCTGCAGCCTTTGCAGGTGCCGGTGCTGGAGTCGTGGTAGGAATGCTGGTCTTGGCCGGGGCAGGAGCGGTCTTCTCTGGAGCTGAGGTCTAAAGTACTAGTGTTTCCTCTAGAGCTGAAGTCTGAGGCGCTGGTTTCTCCGGCACGGTTGGCGTAGCCTGTCCCGAAGCAGTTTGTGCTGGTTCAGCCCGGACCTCCGGCACTTCAGGACCTTTCCCTTTGTCTATGCCGACGCTCTTGCTGCTTGCGCCGGCATTATCAGCAGTTCCGGCGCCACTGGTATCAGCGCCAGTATCAGGGGCATCTTGTTGAGCCCCCGTGTCCATGTGGACATCGGGGGCAAAAGTGTCTTGTTCTGGCGGAGGGTTGTCCTTCGCCGGGGTGGAAGTCTTCTCGGGCGCAGGCAAAGATGCCCGCGCCGGAGAGGTAACAGGGCTCATTGCTGGCATATCCGGGCACACAGGAGACACCGGCTTATCGGTATGAGGGCTGGCACTGGAGCTGGAGGCGTGCTCCGGAGCAAGTGGAGCTCTGAGGAAGGAAAGAACAAGTTAGAAAGCAAACGAAGAAAAGTGCAAGAAATGGTGAAAAGGGGAAGAAACTTACCCTGAAGCAACTGGCCTCTGCTTCTTTGGGAGAGGCACGCCGATTTTCTGTCTCTTCATCTTCTCAATGGGTTCCGCCTTAGGCTGGACTCCGCATTTTCTGCCGACACATGTGCCAGGGGGAGGTCCCTGATTCAGAGGGGCAGCATCTACAACTTTGTCGTCCGGGATAGCTGATGACGGCATAGTGGGAAAAGCATAAGCAAGGGGTGTCAGATCGAGGAAAATCTGGCAATCCCCATCAGAATTGTCGTGACTCCAGTCTTGAATGGAATGCCGAGAAGAGAAGGCCTTACCCGCGGCAGTAGCGGCGCGGTTGTTCTTTGGCATCTCGTCTTCGTGATCCGGATCTTCAGGATCCGGCATGGTGCGATCTGGAGCGATAGTAATCCGGGAATTCTCTAAGTCCTAGAAACTGAATTTCTGCAAAGGAGAAAAAAAGTTGATTAAAAACCAGAAATATACCGGCGTGAAGGATATGTTGGATAAAGCATGAATATATCGGCTAAGTAAATATGTCGGACTATGAATAGAAGTGTCGGCTAAGGCTAAGTGGTTTACCATTGGGGTAGGGCGGTCCCGACTGTATGGTTCAAGTCCCCACGCAAAAACAGTTTGCGCGCTCTTACAGATATCCTTCACCCACCGAAGAATGTCGGCGGGGCTCAGTTCATGTGTAGAATGTCGGGTGGGGTCCATAGCCCCGCTCATCTGGCATATCTTGTGAGATCGCCGCTGAAGAGGAGAAACTCGCCGGCTAACAAAGCATGCGATGATATCCTCTAGCGTCAGGCCGGTGTCGCAGAGCTCGCCCATAACCCGGTGGAGGGCGTTGACAGATCCCACTGTGCTCGTGGGATTATATGTCTAGTTCTTCATCAGGTCCACCGTGGTAGTGTTCTTCACGTAGAAGAATGTCTTCTGCCACTTCTTGCAAGATTCGAGCAGTTCTATCTTCGGAAATTCGGAGCCCTTCCGAGACATGATGGTTGCAGCACCACACTGTGTCATGGGATGGTCCTTCTTCTCCTTGGTGGTTTCCGGAGGGGCATTCTTGTCCCAGGGCTCCTGCGCACTTTGTTTCCGCAGTTGAAAGTACTTGGACCACCCTAGGACAAAGGCTTCTATGCCGGCGTAGCCCTCACAAAAGGTGGCGAATGCCGACAGAGTCATAACCGCGTTTGCTAGCAGATGGTGGGGCTGGAGCTCGTAGTAATCCAAGAAGTCCCGAAAAAAGTCACTAACCGGGAGAGCGAATCCTCGCTCAAAGTGTGCTATGAAGACCACCCTCTCAGTTGGCATAGGTGCCGGCACAGATTCGCCGGCGGGCAGCCGGCATAATACTCCGACCGAGACACGTCGGGTGTTGGTGATCCATTCTATGTCGGCCAGGGTCACTTCAGACCCTTCCCAGCTGGAACGTCCCTGAGCTGGAGCCGTGTCATCGTGGTGAAACAACATATGCCATGGGATGGCTTAAATGGGGGCCGACTGTACACTAGTGGATCCGGAGGAGGGAAGGTGCGGTAGAGACGGTGCACAGAACACACTGCTAACACACCGAGCTACCCAGGTTCGGGGCCCTCATGAGGAGGTAACACCCCTACTCCTGCATGTCTGATCTATATGAGCTTCACATGAGAGCTACAATGGTGCTCCTTGAGCTGTTCATCTGGCCTATCTAAGGTTGCACTGGGCAGGAGCTAAAGAGCTAGTGCTACTGAGAAGGGAGAGCTCCCATGGAGCGAGAGAGAATGAGCCTCCTCTGGAGGCTGGGGTGATCGTTCCCCCTGGTGCCCCTTATATAGGGAGCCCAGGGGACAAGGGATGCCCCACATAACACTGTACACACACTGTTGCTGAGTTGACTACTGGGGTCTTGTCACACTGTAGCCTGCATCAGCACGGTACCATCCTCGGTACTGTGCACTGCGTCATGGTCATGGGCTTGTCCCATCGATGTTGTACTTGGAGTACTTGGTTTTCGTCTTCTAGCGTCTGTCTTCAGGATTTCCATGTCATCAGTCTTATCCTCCTCCTGAGGATAAGACTGACTAGAAGAGAGGAGTATGCTGGTTTGAGCCAAGGGGCGTCCCAAAACCAGCATATGATGATGAAGAATGTGCCAGTCCGAGCCTAGAGGCGTCCTAGGACCGGCACCAGGCAGTGGAGTCGATGCTGAATGACAAAAATGATCCGGAGGAAGTAAATCTCGGCCCTGGAGAGGAGTAATCTGGCCTGGGCTAGGGAATCCCGGCCTGGCATGGCCGGAATAGTGCATAGAAGGCGGCCCAGCCGGAGTAATACAATCCGGCCCAGCCGGTATTAAGCGAGAGCGGCCTAGAGGAGTAATCCCGGCCAGGCCAGATCCTCCTGATCCGGCCCAGCCGGGTCTGCACTAGAGGAAGCCCACCGGGGCGCGCGGGGCAGGGAGCCCAGCCAGGACAGTAGCCCAGCCGGGAGACGAGGGAGTCGGCCCACCCGGGCGCTGGTGGAGAGAGTCCGGGGTGCGGGGCGGAAGGCCCAGCCGAGGCAGCGGCCTGCCGGCCCAGCCGGCGTGGGGGAAGTCCGGGGCATGGCCGACCTGGCCCAGCCGGGGGAAGAGGGGTGTCGGGGTGGCCTGCTGCGGCTAAGCGGCCTAGCCGGAGGAGAGAATCCCGGCCCAGCCGGGTTATGAGCTTATCCCGGCCTGGTAAATTTTATTCCGGCCTAGGCTTGGTTAATCCGGCCCAGGCTGCTGCTTATTTGCTTTTTAATATTCCTGTAACATATAACTTGATATATAATGCACATATTAATTATATAGAAAAGGGGTACTTTGGTATACCCGGGGTTATATCCCCGACTCTAGCCCCCGAGGCTATGGAGGACTCGCAGAGTCATGCACAGACTTCAATAATGAATATACCAAAGTCCCAAACTCATATACTCATAAAAACTGATATGCTGGCCTGCATAGGCCTATCTCATGCCATCATAAGCAATGTCCTGTTTGACATATATCTGATATGCTGGCTTTTATGGGTTATCTCAAAATACTATTGTGCCTTCTTTGGCTATATCGACATTTTGCCTCTTGGGCTATGTCTCATCGACATCGTTTGCTTGGACAATGCCGGAAGACTGCCTTGCCTTCTTTGGCCATATCGATACTTTTCCTCTTGAACTATTGGCCTCTTGGGCTACTTTGCCTCTTGAGCTACTTTGCCTCTTTGGGCTTTATATCGACACTTTGCCTCTCAGGCTATGTCTCATCGACATTGTCTGTTTTGACAATGCCGGTATACTAATATGCCTCTTGGGCTACTTTTGCCTTTTGAGCTATTTCGCCTCTTTGGGCTTTATATCGACACTTTGCCTCTTAGGCTATGTCTCATCAACATTGTCAGCTTTGACAATGCCGATATACTGATAAGCCTCTTGGGCTACTTTTGCCTTTTGAGCTATTTCACCTCTTTGGGCTTTATATCGACACTTTGCCTCTTAGGATATGTCTCATCGACATTGTCAGCTTTGACAATGCCGGTATACTGATAAGCCTCTTGGGTTGTGCCATCACTGGGCACTTGTTAGTATGCAATATGATAAGTTATGTTAATATGTCAAACCGAGTTACTCTGTGAGACCGGATACGATATGAGATATGATACTTGTTAGCTTTGAGATCAATGTCTCGATACATTACTGAGCCAGAATTGGCGATAACTGAAAGGATTATAGAATGCCGTGATATGCTGGCATGCCGAAATAAACGGCGATATGAGTTATTGATAGATGCCTTGATATGCTGGCGAACCGAAATAAACGGTGATTGGGGATTCTGGTTGATGCCATGATATGTCGGCATACTGAAATTTTGCTCTTGCCATGATATGCCGGCATACTGAAATTTTGCTCTTGCCATGATATGTCGGCATACTGAAATACCTGCGACTCAAGATATCACTTAATAACCTGATGTGTTGACAAACTGAAATACCTGAGACCTAAGATATAAATTGAAGCCATGGTGGTATAATAGTAATTTCTTCTCTATAACGGCAATATGGAGAGTCATAGCCGGATAATAGATATATATATATATATATAGTGAGATGTCCAACCTGTTCTATAGTCATACTAAAAGACATAGCAATGGTCATAGCATTTGACACATTGCAATCTAGCATATGGAGTTTGGCATATAGCCTATAGCATTCGGCATATAACTCTTGAAATAAAGCACTTGTCATATAGACTGAGATAGAGCGGTTTGATATAAAACAACCTAAATTGGCATATAAGCTAACTTGGCAACTCATAGGAAGGACTAGGCACTCATGTGCTGGCATATAAATGTAGACATACTGTAACTGACATGCGAGATTTGACATATCGCATATAGCATTCAACATATAACAGTTATACATGGCACATAGCAACTGGTACTGAGATTGGTATGTAAACTGATATGACTGTTAACTCACAGTAGGTAGCATATGGCACTCAGCATATAGAAACTGGCATATGAGACTTGGCATATGACAGCCGGCGTGTAACATATAGCACATGGTCAAATTAGATACTACACTTGTCACAGCAAATAGCAATAGTGGTCTCTATGCAAGGTGGTACTCATAGCATTTGGCATATAAGTAGATACTGAACTTGATATAGCAACCGGTATACTGATTCTAGCACTGTAACAGGTATATAGACTGACACATGCAAAGATATATAATTTGACAAAGCAACTTGCTTAAAGTGACAAATCTAAGTCTAAGATATGAGACATCCTCTAAGTCATAGAATTTGAGATGCTATTGTTGGCATACAAAGCCGGCATATAACATGCCAAGAAAGAACTTTGCACAAGACTGTAGACATACAAACTGATACTAAGGATACTATCTGTAGCAGGCATATGTAGCAATTTGGCATAGAAACAGACATACAGGAGTAAACTGAGTAGCTAGCATGCAAGCACGCAGACTAGTTTAAGCTAGAATAGTAATCAAGAGTTGATTGGCTAGGCTTCTGCCTAGCCCCCGAGTTAATTTTTCTATTTAAAGAGCTAGTGAGTTTTGACTAAACTGATTAGCCCCCGGGTTGACACACTTAATCCCGGAGAGACAGTTAACCACCCGCAGATGCTAACTGGCGAAATATCACTCTAAACCGACTGAAAAGAAGTGCGACCCTGCTCACTATAAATACTTACCTGCAGATGCTCGAGGTGAAGGCGGAACGGTCCCTGGTACGATGAACATAAAATATGCCGACCGGGACATAAAATATGCTGGCCAGGACATAAAATATGCCAGCCAGGACATAAAATATGCCGGCCAGGGCATAAAATATGCCGGCCAGGACATAAAATATGCCGGCCAGGACATAAAATATGCCGGCCAGGACATAAAATATGCCGGCCAGGACATAAAATATGCCGGCCAGGACATAAAATATGCCGGCCAGGACATAAAATATGCCGGCCAGGAGAAATCGAGTGCCGGCCCGGAGATGCTGATGTAGATCCGGGACAGCCATATGCCGGCCCAGGCGAGTTGATGTCAGCCCGGGAAGATGAAGAAGACCTGCAGTGCTCGGAGGCGATGCTGATGTCAAGCCCCTGAGCAGATGAAGAAGATCCCATCCGGATGTATTCCTACCAGCGCCTTGATCCGCCCCACGGTGGGCGCCAAATGTCGTTGTGGTGAAACAACATATGCCATGGGATAGCTTAAATGGGGGCCGACTGTACACTAGTGGATCCGGAGGAGGGAAGGCACGGTAGAGACGGTGCACAAAACACACTGCTAACACACCGAGCTACCCAGGTTCGGGGCCCTCGTGAGGAGGTAACACCCCTACTCCTGCATGTCTGATCTATATGAGCTTCACATGAGAGCTACAGTGGTGCTCCTTGAGCTGTTCATCTAGCCTATCTAAGGCTGCACTGGGCAGGAGCTAAAGATCTAGTGCTACTGAGAAGGGAGAGCTCCCATGGAGCGAGAGAGAATGAGCCTCCTCTGGAGGCTAGGATGATCGTTCCCCCTGGTGCCCCTTATATAGGGATCCCAGGGGACAAGGGATGCCCCACATAACACTGTACACACACTGTTGCTGAGTTGACTACTGGGGTCTTGTCACACTGTAGCCTGCATTAGCACGGTACCGTCCTCGGTACTGTGCACTGCGTCATGGTCATGGGCTTGTCCCATCGATGTTGTACTTGGAGTACTTGGTTTTCATCTTCTAGCGTCTGTCTTTAGGATCTCCATGTCATCAGTCTTATCCTCCTCCTGAGGATAAGACTGACTAGAAGAGAGGAGTATGCTGGTTTGAGCCAAGGGGCGTCCCAAAACCAGCATATGATGATGAAGAATGTGACAGTCCGAGCCTAGAGGCGTCCCAGGACTGGCACCAGGCAGTGGAGTCGATGCCGAATGACGAAAATGATCTGGAGGGAGTAAATCTTGGCCTCGGAGAGGAGTAATCTGGCCTAGGCTAGGGAATCCTGGCCTGGCCTGGCCGGAACAGTGCATAGAAGGCGGCCTAGCCGGAATAATCCAATCTAGCCTAGCCGGTATTAAGCGAGAACGGCCTGGAGGAGTAATCCCGGCCAGGCCAGATCCTCCTGATCCGGCCCAGCCGGGTCTGCACTAGAGGAAGCCCACCGGGGCGCGTGGGGCGGGGAGCCCAGCCAGGACAGCAGCCCAGCCGGCAGGCTGGCCTAGCCGGGAGACGAGGGAGTCGGCCCACCCGGGCGCTGGTGGAGAGAGGCCGGTGCGCGGGGCGGAAGGCCTAGCCAGGGCAGCGGCCTGCCGGCCCAACCGGCGCAGGGGGAGTCCGGGGCACGGCCGACCTAGCCCAGCCAGGGGAAGAGGGGTGCCAGGGTGGCCTGCTGCGGCTAAGCGGCCCAGCCGGAGGAGAGAATCCCGGCCCAGCCGGGTTATGAGCTTATCCCGGCCTGGTAAAGTTCATTCTGACCTGGGCTTGGTTAATCCGGCCCAGGCTGCTGCTTATTTGCTTTTTAATATTCCTGTAACATATAACTTGATATATAATGCACATATTAATTATATAGAATAGGGGTACTTTGGTATACTCGGGGTTATATCCCCGACTAGCCGGATTACTATCTTCCGACACAGAAGTGGCCGTCATACTTGAGAAGGCCATTGATTTGGCCGGGACAGGGCGTGAGAGCCGGAGTCCCGTAGTGTTAGTCCTAGCAGAAGCAGATAAAGGGGGAAAGTTAGTCTCTCCGGGAAACAGATCGCGCACAAGTTAGCAGGAATGTTAGATCTACGGTCATAGTTAAATCAAGAATAATTCGGGGGGAAATCCTATGACGAAGAACAACTCTGAACTTCACTGAGAAGAATACCAGCAATGCTAACCGAATCAACCAGATGTCAAGCTAAGTAACAAAAGGAGATCTAGGCAGATGGAGTTACCAGTGCAAAGCTACAAAGATGCATGAAGGAAGAGGAACAGGGAGAGAAAGAAGAACTCACCAGGCTAATGGCGACGGTGGCGGAGTAACTGCAAGCTTGCAGTGAAGTTGTAGATTTCACCAAGCAATGTACCGTTGGGGAAGAAGAACCACGGTGGCATTGAGGAAGACGTCGGGGCGCGATGAGCAGTGGCGCCAGTGTGAGGTGGAACGGCGACGGCGCGGAGTCTCTGTGGCTCGGTCCGGCGGAGGAGAGTTCGAGGTGAAGAGGTAGAGGAAGAAGACGAAGTAGGGTAAAAAGGTAGATTTACCCCCGCTCCCCTATTTATACCGAGGGGCAGCGGTCGTGGGTATGGTGGGAGTGCTCCACTACCCTGACCGTTTCTGTAGAGGTTTGCCACGTGGCGGCGCAACGTGGGGCGGCGGTTCAAATAACCGCGCCACTATGCACATTATGGCAGTGATTGCTGCAGTTATTAATGGCTCGCAATGATCACACTGTGAACCGTCGCTTGATGAGACCGTTCGTAGTGGCAGAATAGTTGCAAGTTCTGAGGCAGAATGTCGGACTTAACTTCTCGAGTAAGATTCAGCTGAGTGCCGGCGAAGGGCAATGAGAGACTTGTCCCGTCCGGAATACCCTCGGGACCGGCCAGAACATTTGTTAGAGAAGAGAGAGGTGCCGGCATACAAACTGATGGCTGGCATATGAGTTAATTTCCGGCATATATGTAAGAGCCGGGATATCGTAAAGAGGAGATAATATGTTGAACCTGCCAAGGCCCTTCAGTTAAAACTGGGGGACCTCGACAACTTCGGGGACTAATGTTGGGGGGATGACCCCCGGTAGGGTCAAGAGACTAGAAAGAGATGAGATAAGAGATTGGCTTTGTCTTGGTTGACCAAGATTGGGCCAGGCCGGCATATAGAAGTATCGGCCAGGCCGGCATATAAGCTTTATCCCGGCTGGTACTCAGGAATGTCGGCTGAGCCGGGGTACGATATGTAATATGCCGGCATATATAATATGTCGGCCTAACCATGTTGATATATTATGCAGGAATAGGGGAGGCCGGATTACCTGATCTGGGGTCGGTGGTCTGGCATACAGGTCCAGGATATGACCAACGGTTATATCCGGGACATAGAAGTCAACCAAAGGGTCACATCCCTACAATCAAGGAAAGAACCTTCTCAGGCATGGGGAGAGATCATGGTGACAGAGTGCACAGTGGTGGTCCAACAACCACCACAGTGCTAAAGTACCATCCTTGCCTCCACAGTGGTAAGGTCACAGTCCACGAAGTATAAGGTACATGGATGGTGAGTCCCATCGAGAGCAATCAGGGGGAAAGTGAAGGGTGGCTGCCATCGTCACCTTGTCCTATTTGGATTGTAGTTGGTGTCATCTACTCTCAGATGACCGTAATAACCCTGGCCACCACTATATAAGGTGGCATAGGGAGCCCTAGCCAAGGGTTGGTCACTCTCTAGTCTCTCAGTTCATAGTTCATCTTCCTCCTCTCACAGAGAGCTTGGAAGCACCATTGTTATACCTCCATTGATCCAGATATATACAGGCAGCAGTGCAGGAGTACGGGTGTTATCTCCTTGCGAGAGCCCCGAACCTAGGTAGATCGTGTGTTCCTTTCTATCGTGCTTCTCAGTACGTTTCCCTCTCCCGAATCCTCCAGTACTTAGTTCGACCCCTACTTAAGCCATCCCATGGCATATGTTGTTTCACCACGATGATAGTTAGCTCTGTCGGTAGAGCTTGGCCCCCCGTAAATCCATTTCTTGAAAAAGATAAAACAATAATTACATATCATAAAATTTATCCCCTGCTTCGGCGGCTTGGACCTCCCCCGATCTCCCTTCCCTAGCTTCGCCGCCACCGGAGGTGTCGTCGGGCAAAGCCCACGCGACACGGCGGCGATGGGGCTCCTGCTGGATGCAGCCCTGGAGTAGGAGGTGGCGCACGTCCCTACCCCTCTGGTTTTGGTGGTGCGAGACAGCGGCCACCAGAGTCAAAGACTACGCATGGGGATCTGTGGGGCGGTGCTCGATCTGGGCCCGTTGGGGCCTGGAATCACGGTGGTGCCTAACGTTGGCTTCTGCGCGTGTAAAGGCCTCTGGTGCCCTGCTTGCACCACTAGGGCACTGGGGTATCGGCCCCGAGGTGGCGGCCTCCTCTAGCTAAAGTGGTCGGCTAGCTTGGGCCTAGTGTGAGCGATCTCAGGATACCACACCAGGTTCTGGCGGTGGTTCTCCAGTCGATGCCGAGTTCTGGGCGACGTGGTAGCCGGTGAAAACCGAGCCTACTAGCGGACAATGACTGTGTCTCATGGCGTCACCATCTTTTTGAAGGCATTGTCTTTGTTCGTTCTCACCGCTTCACTTGGGGTACTCTGGGGGAGACCCTAGATCTGGGGCTTCCAGAATCAGTTGATGGCGGCGCCCGACATCGTTACCCCTCTTGTGGGCATCATTTTTGGATTCTATGACAGCTAGAGTAGTGCTACTCTAGGGTATCTGGGTCTCTCGGATCAAACGATGGCAGCATGCGCTGCCGTTCTTTCCCTATGGGGCATCATTTTGGACCAGTCATTTGCTAGAGGTGGTTCTGAGGTGGCGCGGCGTGTCCCCTACCGCATCGACTTCAGTGGGTCTTGGTGGCGTGGTGCTGTAGAGGCTTGATGGAGGTTGCATTTTGTGTTGCATGCACAGGGAGGAGGAACCATCTGGCATTGTGGTGGCATCGATGGCGAGCATGGTGAGAACCTTCGCTTTGGTCTAACACCCTGGAGATGGGTTCGTGGAGAGAGAAGTGGAGGTGACCTTGATGACCCACAAGTATAGGGGATCGCAACAGTCTTCGAGGGAAGTATTACCCAAATTTATTGATTCGACACAAGGGAAGCCAAAGAATATATGTAAGCCTTAACAGATGAGTTGTCAATTCAGCTGCACCTGGAAACAGTCTTTCTCACAGCGGTTTATCAGTAACAACAGTTTTATAGCAGTGACAGCAGGGAAACAGTAACAGCAGTAGCAAAATAGCAGCAGTAAAAGTAACGGTTGTAAACAGTAGGAACAAATACTGTAGGCATAGGGATGGATTACGGGCGTTGCATGGATAAGATAATTCATGAAATCAATGAGATATGGGCATTGCAGATAAATAATGATAAAGCATCCTAGTACAAACAATCATAGGCATGTGTTCTGTATATAGTCGTACGTGCTCACAAGGAGAAGCTTGCACGACATCTTTTGTCCTACCAGCCTGTTGCAGCAGGGCCTCAAGGGAAACTACTGGTAATTAAGGTACTCCTTTTAATAGAGTACCGGAGCAAAGCATTAGCATTCAGTGAACACATGTGATCCTCACATCATAGCCATCCCCTCCGGTTATCCCAATTTCTGTCACTTTGGGGCCTCGGGTTCCGGACAACAATATGTGTATACAACTTGTAGGTAAGACCATAAGCAACAAGTATCATCATAGAAATAATAACATGTTCAGATTTGAAATCATGGCACTCGGGCCCAAAGTGACAAGCATTAAGCACAACAAGTTGCAACAATGTCATAGGCACTAAATAAAGATACTAGGCACTATGCCCTATCAATCTCATATCAAATTACATGAACAATCTCATCCAATCCCTACCATCCCCTCACCTACAGCCAGGGAATTACTCACACATGGATGGGGGAGTCATGGATGGTTGATGGAGGAGCGTCGGTGGTGATGGTGATGAAGATCTCCTCCGAATCCCCGTCCCGGCAGGGTGCCAGAACGGAGTTTCTGGTTCCGAATCGCGGTTTCTGATGGCGGCGGCGCAGCGGAAGTCTATCTGGGAAAAACGCCGTCTCCCCGATCTTAAGTCGTCAGGGGGTATATGTAGGCGAGAGGGGAGACCGAGTGGGTGCCTGGAGCCTCCTCACACAGGGGTGGCGCGGCCAGGGCTGGGCCGCGCCACCTATGTGTGACAGCCCCTCAAGCCCCCTCTCCGTCTCGTCTTCTGGCTCCGTGGGTCTTCTGGTGAAATAGGATTTTTCATGATTTTTCCCAAATTTTTACTGGAAGTTGAATTTCTGCACAAAAACGAGACACCAGAGCAATTCTGCTGAAAACAGCGTCAGTCCGTGTTAGTTGTATTCAAAACACACAAATTAGAGGAGAAACAATAGCAAAAGTGTTTGGGAAAGTAGATACGTTTTGGACGTATCAACTCCCCCCAAGCTTAGCTATTTGCTTGTCCTCAAGCAATTCAGTTAACAACTGAGAGCGATAAAAGAAACTTTCACGAACACATTTGCTCATATGATGTATATATACTAACTGTGTGATCAAGCACTCAGGCAATTCATAATAAGAAATATGCAACTAATGTCACCTCATAGTCAAGCAAGCTATGAAAGAGTGCCAATGCACTAATAACAAGTAACATGTACATAAGAAGTTACAAGATTGTAATATGCATAAATGATATGAAAGAGTGGTATCCTGCTTGCCTTTATTTGTAGAGCAAAACATAAATGCTGAGGCACCTCTGAAGTCCAAGGGAAGACTAGAAGTTAAAGATATCAAAGATACAAGCATCAAAGTTATACCACAATTAACCGTGTTCTAGGACAAGCACATTACACTAAGAATAACAGCTATGCTCTCAAGAAGTGCTTAAAGTTAGAAGATGGTGACTCAACATAAAAGTAAACGAATGGCCCTTCGCAGAGGGAAACAGGGATTTAACATGTGCTAGAGCTTTTCATTTGTAAAACAGAGATAAAAGTTTCTTTTGAGAGGTGGTTGTTCTATGTCAACGACTAGCAATGGGGACTTACTATCTTCCATAATAAACAAGTGGGAGCGGTTCCGAGTTCTTTGAAATTTGGCACATTGGTGCTCTTTTATAAAGCTTTGGCACTCCTCCCCACCTTTTTCCTTTCTCAAACCATGGCTAACCGATTCCATCGGGTGCCCACCAACTTTCACATTCCTTTGGAGGAGTGCCTTTTTTTCTTTCTTTTAGATTTAAGATTATAATGGTCTGACCAGCTCCCTTACAAAATTAATGACGAGCAGATGAAGCAGCCTAGTCGAGGGGTACTCAATTTAATATGGAAGATAGCAATTCCGACCACTACGTCCCCATGAGCTAAAAACAGTGGCACAAAATGAGAAGTAGTTGAAAGTTTTGAAAGGTAGCACATGAAAATTTACTTGGAATGGCTTACAAATACCATGCATAGGAATTTATAGTGGACTCTTTGGAAGACTTGGTTTTTGGTAATTGGATGCACGAGTAGAGCTCATACTCAGTACAAGTGAAGGTTAGCAAAAGACTGGGAAGCGACAATCGAGAGAGCAATAACTATCATAATCATGCTTGCGACAAAACAAAATTAATATAGGCATAAAAATGATACAAGAACTCTAAGGCAAAGTAAATCATCGAGGCTTAATTGACCTTTTATTTAGTCATGTGCATGCTTGAGCATGTGCCAAGTCGATTCAAATGAAGCTTTCAGAGGTGGATACCACAATATCATACCATACTATGAATAAAACAATGCATGCAAGCATCTACATGACATGCTACAGGCTAATAGTAGATTGAAACTAATCATATGAGAGCAAGAACTACAAAGCATCCATTAGATGACATATACCTTACATGAACTGACTAAGCATGTCCACATAGATGAGTATATGTACAAAAATGAAAACAAATAGAGTTCATACCAGCCTCTTACCACATCTCGGATTGTCATATGTCGTCATTATTGCTCTTCACTTGTGTGGCTTGAATAATATAAAGTGAATACCAAGCTCCAGTGGAGTAATGGGAGACTGAACTCTGCAACAAACTTTACAAAACCGAAGAAGAACAACAAATATTTTTGGGGTTTTCGATTTTTTTGAAGCAAAAGCGGAAGGAAATAGCAACAAAGCAAAATATTTTTGGGTTTTTCAAGTAGCAAACCGAAAATAGCAAATAAAGCAAACCAAAGGTAGAAAACTAAAGAACCAAATAGAGAGAAACAACGGAAATATTTTTGGTCTTTTTGTGTTTTGGAAGAAATGAAAACAAGAACGAGAACAGTAAAGAAAGCGAAACATGAATATACAAAGGACCGACAGAATATGATATGTAGATGAGTGAACCGTCGGCGTACCTCCCCCCAAGCTTAGGCTTTTGGCCTAAGTGGAGATCAATCCCAACTCGGCCAACTCTGCCATGAGGTGGCGCCTCCATAGTGTGACGAAGAAGCACCATCGTCCTGATATGAGTTTGAGGACTCCCCGGAGTGGTACGTGGTGAAGTGATAGGGCGGCTCCTCCTCTTCCTCCTGGACCACCACGCCGTGTTGGATGTTGAAACCAAGCAGCCTAAGCTGATCGTCCAACTCCACCTTCGTGCGCGACCATGGCTTCACGTGAATGCTGAACAAGTTAGGCTGAGGCAAGGGAATTTCCCTTTCCTCTCCATCAGTGAATAACATCCTGTAAACTAATTTCCCTGCACAAGAGTTAGCAGTAACAAAATGATGGAGCTTCATAGCAGCAAGATCAAGCCTTTGTGGAGCCAACAATACATCATTAGGAGCAATAGAAAGTCCTAGCTCAGCAACAATGCGCGCGGCAATAATACCTCCATAAATAGGTCCCCTAGCGGCTAGGCGACGAGCAATAACAGCACCAAGGTTATACTTCCTACCAACATCAAGAGCGGTAGCTAGAAAAGCTAAATGATAGTTGGAGATGTTGCTAGTGTTTTCTCTACCAAGTACACTAGTTGCAAGATAGTAAGTAAAATATCTAATAGCTGGGAGCTGAATATTTCTTATCTTGCCACGCTGTGCATTGCGGTCATCATCATTGGTCACCCCTCGGTAAAGCTCCAACAAATCAGCGGGGTGATTTTGTATCTTCTTGGCCGTTCCAAACATGGGAATACCTAAAATAGAACAAAACCTCCCCAAGGGCATGGTGATAGACTTATCATAAATCTTAAATGCAACGGAAGGATTGTAATGAGCATTAATAAATTTAAAACTTTCAACAAAAATCTTTGTAAGCAAAGCATATTGGTTTCTTTCATCTGCCACGTAATCGGTCAATCCAACCCTGTTAATAAGAAGCAATAAATCATCAAGAATCCCTGCATCACTCAAGAAGTTAAAACAAGGGAAGGAGGACGGATGTGCATCTCCATCGTCCCCTTCAGGGTTTGGTGAGATGAGATCCTCATTATAAGATATCCTATATTGAGCAGTGGATCTTGAGGGCCTTGATGACCTTGGTGCATCACTTTCAAACACTTCTCCATATGTGAAGTTAGCCATCTCCCTTCTCTGAAAATTTTCAACAAACTCATAAAAAGTGATTTAAAGACGAGCACATGTAGGAAACTACTATGGTGAGTTACTAGAGAGCTATCATGCATCAAAATATCAATTCTAAGCAAGAGAACAAACATGCATACTCATTTATACTGTCACCTACAATGCTAAAATACTCAAGAAATACTCTACCAAAAGAAAATCTACTTGGACAAGTGGAGGAGTCACATACCGGAGAGCAAATGATCCAAATTTCAGCAGAAATGTTGGGCTGAACAAGGAGATCGAGAAATCCAGGTGAAGAACAGCAAGAACTCGAGCTTGAGCAAATGGGACGGTGTTTTTTGGGAGAGAGAAAGAGCAGGGGAAGAAGAGATGAGTGAGTGGCCTGGTGGGGCCCCCTCACACCTGGGTGGCGCGGCCAGGGCTGGGCCGCGCCACCTGTGTGTGAGGTGGCGTGGCTGCCCCACCTGGTGCCTATCAAGTGTCTCTCTGCCCCATTTTTGACATAAAAATTTATAAAGAATTTTCTGGAATTTTTCGAGAAACTTTATTTTCGAGGATTTTTCAAAAATTGGCACATCGATAAACTTAGAAAAAACGAGGATGAAAAGATTTCAAGCAAATCAAAACTAAGCATGCAGCAGCTCTGAGATACTCTTAATCAAGCAACTTAACTGTAGGAATAAAATTTGATGAAAGTAAATACAAGTGAGGTGGAGTGGATGCGGTGAAAACGAAGTTTCGTTCATATAAATTCACTTTGCTAACAAGGTTGATCAAGTCTTGTTACCAAACTAACTTTATATGAGGCAAAACTTTGCACTTCACTTAATGCTTATGTTACCTCAACTTTGATAGGTATAGCCCCAACCATAACAATTTGATATTCTTCCTTGGGCTTTTGCTCTGAACAAATAATTTGGCCAACTTTGATGGTCTCAACATGCTTGATTGAATTTAGAGCATTCCTCCTATCAATCTTCTTGGGAAAATAAACTGTATATTCTTTGTCATTAACATTAAAAGTGACTTTTCCTTGATTGCAATTAATAACAGCACCTGCAGTGTTTAGAAAAGGTCTCCCAAGAATAATAGACATATTATCGTCCTCAGGCATTTCCAACACAACAAAATCAGTTAATATTAAACAGCTGTTAGCAACTTGAACAGGAACATTCTCACATATACCAATGGGAATAGTAGTAGACTTATCAGCCATCTGCAAGGATATATCAGTTGAAACCAATTTTTCTAAATCAAGTCTCTTATAAAGGGAAAAAGGCATGACACTAACTCCAGCTCCCAAATCACATAAAGCAGTTCTAACATAGTTATTTTTAATGGAGCAAGGAATAGTTGGTATACCTGGATCTCCAAGCTTCTCTAGAACTTTACCATCAAAAGAATAATTAGCAAGTAATGTGGAAATTTCCTCACTAGGAATTTTCCTTTTGTTAGTAACAATATCTTTCATGTACTTTGCATAAGGAGGCATTCTAATAGCATCAGTCAAAGGAATTTGCAAAAATAAAGGTCTCATCCATTCACAAAACCTGTTGTAGTGTTCTTCTTCCTTGGACTTGTGTTTCTTACTAGGAAAAGGCATTGGCTTCTGTACCCAAGGTTCCCTCTCCTTACCATGCTTGTTGGCAATGAAGTCTTCTTTGGTTTACTTGGCATTCTTATCAATCTTCTCTGGTTCTTCTTCAACTTCTTCTTTATCTTCTTCTTTATCGGAAGCATCTCCTGGTTCAGTTTCAGCATCAGGAATAGAAACACTGTTAGGATCTTTACCTGCATCAGAGGATTCTGCAGTTGTTTTATGCTTCTTCTTCTTCTTCTTGGGAGGAATCTCATCACTTGAAGTGCGTTGAGAATCTTGCTCAACCCTCTTAGGATGTCCTTCAGGATATAATGGGTCTTGAGTAGCAGCACCACTTCTTGTGCGTATTTCACATGCTTGCTTCTCTCTTGCAGCATTAACTAGCAGGTCTTGCTGCACTTTGGTAAGCTGATCAATTTGTGTTTGAACCATTTGAAAATGTTTAGCAAGTATCTTCACATCATTGGCGGTTCTCTCCACAATATCCTGCAACTTGTTAATAACTCTAGAATTCTCCAACAGATGATTATGCACCATTCTATTAAAATTTTCTTGCTTAACAATAAAGTTATCGAACTCATCTAAGCATTGATCAGGAGGTTTAGTATAAGGAATATCTCTTTCATCAAAGCGTTGGAGAGAGTGCACCTCAATAGTAGATGAGCGAGGGATTGGCTTACATAATTCTTCAATAGGAGGTAAATTCTTCACATCTTCGGCCTTAATACCTTTCTCCTTAAGAGATTTCTTAGCCTCCTTCATAACTTCATCATTTAATTCAATCATCCCTCTCTTCTTCGGTGTAGACTCTATAGATGGCGCAGGGGTTGGTGCTGGTGTTGGCTCAACTAAAGTCCAATCATCATGATTCCGGCTTATTTTAGCCATTAATTCTTCAGCTTCAGCCGGAGTTCTTTCCCTGAAAACACAACCAGCACAACTATCCAAATATGACTTAGACTCATCCGTTAGTCCATTATAGAATATATCAAGGAGTTCATTTTTAGGCAATGGTTCTTTCGGCAAAGCTCTAATTAAAGAACAAAACCTTGTCCAAGATTCAGGCAATATCTCTCCTTTTCCCTGTTCAAAATCAAAGATTTTCTGCACAGCAGCATGTTGAGCACTAGCGGGAAAATATTTCTGAAAGAAAGCATTAACCAAAGCAATAGGACTAGTAAGAGATCCAGGAGACAAGCTATTAAACCAAATTTTAGCAGCATCTTTCAACGAGAAAGGAAAAATCTTAGCAACAAAGTAAGTGCGGAGCTTAATATCATCAGAAAACAAATTACTCAAAGTAGAAAGCTCATTCATGTGCTCCATAGCACTCTCATCTTTAGTACCACAAAAAGGAGTTTTCTCAACAATAGATATGTAAGATAAATCCAAAGAGAAATCATAATCCTTGTCTCTAATATTTATAGGAGAAGCAGCAAACTTAGGATCAGGAGACAAATTGTATCTAATAGAACGTCTGGCAAGAAGTTCTTTAACATTACCTGCATTACGAGCAGCATGTGCTTCTGCAATAAAATCATCATTAAGCTCAATGTAAGCATCATCATCATAATCATCACTAGAACATTCCCTAGACTCAGGTGAACTAACAGGTGTAACAGTGGTGTTTCCCAACTTAGCTCTAGCAATAGTAGCATCTAAAAAGGAACCTAGTGAACCTCTCTCATCAAGCACGGTAGAAGCATCATCTAAATTATCAGTGGCACTTTCAATCTCAGCAGAAGTAGTAGCAGTAGCGTGTGGGTGTGGTGGTGTAAGCAACTTACTCATAACAGATGGTGAATCAAGAGCAACAGAGGTGTTGAGAGTCGTACCTCTTCTTGTAGTGGATGGCAATATAGGAACTTTTCCATCACGAGGTTTACCCATGATGAAAGGATTGCAGCGAACAATATGAATACCAAGTGAACTTACAAATAAAGCTATGCTCCCCGGCAACGGCGCCAGAAAATAGTCTTGATGACCCACAAGTATAGGGGATCGCAACAGTCTTCGAGGGAAGTATTACCCAAATTTATTGATTCGACACAAGGGGAGCCAAAGAATATATGTAAGCCTTAACAGATGAGTTGTCAATTCAGCTGCACCTGGAAACAGTCTTTCTCACAGCGGTTTATCAGTAACAACGGTTTTATAGCAGTGACAGCAGTGAAACAGTAATAGCAGTAGCAAAATAGCAGCAGTAAAAGTAACGGTTGTAAACAGTA
Organism: Dactylis glomerata; assembly: GCA_007115705.1. Taxonomy (NCBI): domain Eukaryota; kingdom Viridiplantae; phylum Streptophyta; class Magnoliopsida; order Poales; family Poaceae; genus Dactylis; species Dactylis glomerata. Next base: position 128,914 of record QXEO01000132.1, read on the forward strand.
GGAACAAATACTGTAGGCATAGGGATGGATTACGGGCGTTGCATGGATAAGATAATTCATGAAATCAATGAGATACGGGCATTGCAGATAAATAATGATAAAGCATCCTAGTACAAACAATCATAGGCATGTGTTCCGTATATAGTCGTACGTGCTCACAAGGAGAAGCTTGCACGACATCTTTTGTCCTACCAGCCTGTTGCAGTAGGGCCTCAAGGGAAACTACTGGTAATTAAGGTACTCCTTTTAATAGAGTACCAGAGCAAAGCATTAGCATTCAGTGAACACATGTGATCCTCACATCATAGCCATCCCCTCCGGTTATCCCAATTTCTGTCACTTTGGGGCCTCGGGTTCCGGACAACAATATGTGTATACAACTTGTAGGTAAGACCATAAGCAACAAGTATCATCATAGAAATAATAACATGTTCAGATCTGAAATCATGGCACTCGGGCCCAAAGTGACAAGCATTAAGCACAACAAGTTGCAACAATGTCATAGGCACTAAATAAAGATACTAGGCACTATGCCCTATCAATCTCATATCAAATTACATGAACAATCTCATCCAATCCCTACCATCCCCTCACCTACAGCGGGGGAATTACTCACACATGGATGGGGGAGTCATGGATGGTCGATGGAGGAGCATCGGTGGTGATGGTGATGAAGATCTCCTCCGAATCCCCGTCCCGGCAGGGTGCCAGAACGGAGTTTCTGGTTCCGAATCGCGGTTTCTGATGGTGGCGGCGCAGCGGAAGTCTATCTGGGAAAAACGCCGTCTCCCCGATCTTAAGTCGTCAGGGGGTATATGTAGGCGAGAGGGGAGAACGAGTGGGCGCCTGGAGCCTCCTCACACAGGGGTGGCGTGGCCAGGGCTGGGCCGCGCCACCTATGTGTGACAGCCCCTCAAGCCCCCTCTCCGTCTCTTCTTCTGGCTCCGTGGGTCTTCTGGTGAAATAGGATTTTTCATGATTTTTCCCGAATTTTTACTGGAAGTTGAATTTCTGCACAAAAACGAGACACCAGAGCAATTCTGCTGAAAACAGCATCAGTCCGTGTTAGTTGTATTCAAAACACACAAATTAGAGGAGAAACAATAGCAAAAGTGTTCGGGAAAGTAGATACGTTTTGGACGTATCAGACCTCTGGAGCTTGCACACAAGGAGCTTTCTTCGGATTTTTTTGGGAGTCAGTGTTGGCGGTGGCCGAGGCACAAGGTCTTGTTTGGTGACTTCAATTTATATGATTGTTGTAAGGCTTTTCATCAGTCATTGCTGAATAAATGAAATAAAAGAAGGTCATATGCATCTCTTTGATGCAAAGACTGGGGCTGTCCCATTTCAAAAAAAATGACTACTAATTTCATGCAGCCTAGAGCTGATGCTTGCTAGCTATACACTTCCATGGAAATGTGTAGGTTAATAATATAAATTAAATAATTACTGCAGATGGAGTTGCGGACAGAAGCTATGATGTTCACCCACTAGAATATTATCATCTTTGTGTATTTACATCAGTCTATTTAAGTGCGAAGGTAAAGTCTTACACTCTGCCCGGGTTTGCACATCGGATATTCGCTATCGTTCATGCTTCCATTATGGGCACATTCAACGCAACTGCTTCACCAAATTGCGCAAGGTCCATATCTATCGTATTAAAAGAAAATCACCTGATTTTATTGACTCCCCTATTTCTGGCCCTGCCGTTCGGCCTTCTTCTTCGGACCTGCCACCTTCATCCTCCCCAAACCCACCCAACCTAATCGCTGCTCCACCGATCGCCATTGCGCCACCATAGCCAACTACCAATGTGACCCCACTCCCTACCTCCCTCTGGGCACCGACATCATCCCGCCTAGTGCCCACCATCCCCGTCGTGGCTTCCACGTCTTCAGTGGGCCTCCATTATTGAACTGTGATGACTGGGCCATTGTCGTCCTAGAGCCTCAGATGGACCCTGAGCAGTTTGCTGGTGATGCTGCTCTCATTAGGGAGTTCCTCAACAACCACGGCTACCACGTTCGTCGGATCACAGGCTCTGGTATGGGTGCTGCTCTTGTCCAGTTCTCTGATGGTGTCTCCCGCGATACTGCTATCGACAGTATTCTGCGAGTGATCCCCAAGAATTGAGGCTTAAACCATCGCAATTGTACTTTCACGCATGATGTCTAGATTATGATGATGAATTTCCCCTTAGAGGCCTGGCATGTTGAGAAGATCAGTCAGTGAATTCGGTCGTTTCCTTGTATGGAACCGTGATGGATCTAATAGAGCATGCATTCTAGTTAAAATTGGAGTTCCTAATCTGCTGGAAATCCCGATCAGCCAAGTTCTCTGCGAGAACACCAAGGACAATGGGCATGGAAACTCCTGGACAGTGGTTAACTATATTCGACAAGCCAATCTGCTAGAAGGTATGGGAGGTGACAATGACCCTCTGCCACCGGACGATGCTAATCCCCATCCACTGCCCAACCTGCCTTTTGGTGGCATCTGGCATGATGCTGATTGTGTCCAAGCTGACAACAATGCCAACAAAGCCAATGCTGCACATGGCAATGCTCCTGCTGCTCCCATGCACGGCAATGTTGCACCTGCTGCCGAGGGTGAGGACCTTGTGTTACACACTCCACCCCAAAGCCCTCAAGCTGCTGGCCACATCCACAACAACTTGCAACCTAATTTGATGCAATGGATGCCTTCTCAGCTATTCACAACTCTATGGGTGATCTCATGACTGGCTTACCTGATATTATCTATAACATGGATGTTGGATCTTTCACTGGTGCCAAATTCCAGCTCATTGACATCCAAGATGATACTAGATCGGAGAAGAAATGTCTAATAACTATTTGCACCTCTGCCACACCTGATGCTATGAAAAGCTTTGTTTCTCTGACTCTCATTGAGGAGGAAGAATCCATGGACAGTTATGCTATGGACCATTACAATCCTATTGATGATCATGTGGAATGTGCCTATGCACTTGACACTGAATCTAATGAAGTTCAGCCGACAATCACACCTGCCAACAAGAAACAAAAGTTTGTTGCCAAAGACGTTTGTGATGTCAAACATAGTACAAGAATTTCCAACTCTGTGCAGGATACAAGGACAAACAAGTTGTTGACATGGCAAAGGACAAGGATACCATGGTAGATCAAGCCAAGATGCAGGGCAAAAGAAAAAAGGTTGAAAAGCACCAAAGAAGAATATCAAAAAAAAGTTCACTACTGAAGTTAAACTCTGATGCCCCTCCCCCACCTGAACTTCCTATTAGCATTGTGCAATCCATGGGCATAGAGCAATGCAAGATACCTCCTAGTGAGACATCTGTGGAGAAACTCACCTCCAACTGTGGCTAATGGATTGTCCCATCTTTCCATGTCCACATGGCTGCACCTGCTGCAGTCATTCTATCTGGGGCTCTTTTTATCAAATTCCATGGAACTACTCTTGGTATTATAATAACTAGTGAGACTACATCCTGGATGTTGAATTACCAGCACTATGTGTGTGCCACTATGGCCAGCCCTGATTTCCAATGAGTGTTTACTCACTGAATTCTATTATGATCATGTACTGCACATGTATATGACACACCATAGTCCGATAGAGAAACTATGTTGTCTCTATAACAATGATTCTTCAAGCAAGTTAATCAATGACAACATCATGGAATATATTGGATTGGAATATTAGGGCTATTAATTCCCAGGCCAAATGGGATGATATTAGGCAGAGAATTGATGAATGCAATTGTAGTATAATATGCCTACAGGAAACTAAAAGGGAACAGTTCGATCAGTCTTACTTAAGGAATATTCGCCCTAGAAAATTCTCCCAATTCCACTTCACCCCATCTATTGGCAACTCTGGAGGTCTCATTACTATTTGGAATGGAAACCTCTTCTCAGGGTGATGAGGGTTTAACTCAACAATGCCCTAGACTAAGGACTTAGGATTGGGGGAAGAGGGCGTCGGATGAACTCAAAGGTAAGGATTCAGACAAGCAAGGCAAAACTTGATGTGTTTTTGAGACAAAGCTTAGTATTTCGGCTAAATCTTAGTCTGTACCTGGCTATCCTCTCCTGTCCCCTATTTATAGGTGGCCAGGTCTCGAGGAACCGAGAGGGTTCTATACAGACTCGCCGTGTATGGCAATTTACATATCAGTTTCCTTATTCGAATACAATATGCTTTGGCTTCTATCTTGGGCCTATGTTTCTATGGGATTTTACCCAAATACACCTCAGGGGTACCAACGCCATGGGCCTCGGTAGTCATACCCTTGTCAGTAGCCTCCAAGATTCTATCTGAATCATAGATTCAGGTCAAATCTCTAATTTAATATTCGACTGGCATATAATCTTTGACTGACTGAATCTTCAACTTCTTACTTATAATTGATCAACATCTTATATTTTCTATCTTTAACGGGGATTTTGGAGAACGAGCCTGGTGCTTCTAGCAGATCAGGGACCAGTTAATTGCCTGAGCAAATACTCATTACCTACTACAAACTCGAGTCCCTGGACTCGGTCAGGACCTAGTGTAATCTAGCTTGTGCCGCATTTAGGACTTACCAAAGCATGAATATCAGTATCTCCTAGGGTACCTAGTGCGTCCACCAGGATTTTCTTTGTATCGTGGATACATAAAAGTTACTAGCAGAGCGCATTTGTGTGCGAGTACTAGGCCATGCAGGACGGATCCTAAGGTCTTACCTTCATGATCTTTGCGAGCATGGCATTCAGACGTGTTATTGCGGCGGACGTGGTCTGAGAATATAAATTTTTCAAGGGCCTTGTTTGGCTGTTTATAATACCCAAAATTGTCGGGTTACTTTATTCAACTCTTTGCAAATCCCTCCCGATGGGAGTGAAATGTCGAGTTTATTATCTGGTGTTTACCACTGGTGATGAAGTCGAGTTTTTTAATCTTCCATAGTAGTCAATTGTCGTGGTTTCGTCAACAGATCTGCCATAGAGGTAGGGGTATGGCGGTTTGTGGAAGGGGGTGAACACGGAGGAGCGATCTGGGATGGTGGTAGCACGAGTTTACCCAGCTTCAGATCCCGCGACGGTGACGAGATCCTACGTGCTGCTATAATTCACTATATGGCAACAAGTGCTCAATTACAATGATGAGGTTGGCTGTTTTGCTATGCGATTGGCCATAAGACTAGAACCTCTCTGCCACAAGGGCTGCTCCACGCCGGGCTTATAAAGGCGCCTGGCGTGGGCTACACGTTGGTACCGGAGCGGATACAACTAGGAGTCCTAGACTAAGTCCTATGCATGTACGTCAAGGTAACTCGCCATGGGCCATCTCCGGATCCACCATGGGCCTGTCGTCAGTAATCCGCCATGGGTCTGTCTAAGGATCCGCCATAAGCTCCTGCCTCCAGTACCGCCATGGCAACTTCAGCAACTGGGCCGCCCGGTATGGCGAATCCGCCATACCACCCCTGATGGGCCACCCTGGCTTGCTGATTTAGGACTACGTCGCTGGTATACCTATTTGGTATATCCCTAACAGTAGCCCCAAAGGAACTTCAAGATTGCCATCCACATCTACCATGCATAGTCTTGGTGAGTTACTTCCGCCATTGCTCTTCTTCCCTTCTGTGCTGGGATGGCGGTCATCTTGATGTTCCTTCTTCCATCTATTAATCCGCCGTAACTAACGGATCAAGCGACGTAGTTATCTTAGCGAGATTTTCGGGATCCGTTGGATCATACCGTGGAAATCCGCCGTAAATTCCGGTACATAGTTCCTTCTAGGGCAAGATTTACAGTGCATGCACTGTTTTCGCCAAGTTACTTTTTTACCCCTGGACACGTGTCACCGGATTAGGGTTTCTGCGATCGGGATGAGCGGTGGTGATGGCGGGCACGAATCTCGAGGCCCGGGGTCTATATATACCCCGGCCTCTCACCCCGGCCAGTTTACCCCTCATTCGCCCCGTCGCTCTCTCTCTCTTCAGCGCCGCCACGAGAGCTCCATCGTCTCCGACGAGCCGCCACGGAAAACCTCACCGCCGGTAGCTATTTCCGCCGGAGCAGCTTGCTCAGGCACTTCACGGATTTCACAGCGGAATCTTCCTTTCTGCCAGATCACCTTCCCGCCACCATTCCGAAGCCGAGGAGGAGGATTCTCCCCTGCAACAGTCAACTCAGGGAACACATCCCGCAATGGCGGATTTGGACCCAGAGGACATTATGTCCGAAGCCGAGGAAGAGATGGCGGGAACAAACGCAGATGATCCCGTAGATAACAAAGCGGAGGGTGAAGCTGAGGTGGAAGGAGCCGAGGACGAAGAAGAGCAGATCCCCCAGAACCTCCATGGGTATTGGCAGAAATCCCATGTCAAGGACACTGACATCCAAACCATGGAGGGCGAGGGCACCGTGGCACCTCAAGCTGAATCTGGATGGCGAACCGACTTCAAAGCCCTGGTGCCTATCCCCAACCCCTCCGAAATCGTGATGCTCAAATCTCACGTGGAGAGGGGTCTCAGTATGCCTCCATCTCTTTTCTTCACTAACCTTCTGAAATTCTACGGATTGTAGCTCCACAACATATCACCAAACAGCTTGGTGTCTGTGGCGGGCTACGCAGCTTTGTGCGAGGGATACCTCGGGATCCGCCCCAGGGTAGACCTCTTCCAACTTTTCTTCTCCGTGCGAGCCAATTACGAAGATGATGGATCCCTTCGAACCTGCGGAATGGTTTGCTTTCTTCCACGAAGGTCGAAGGAATACCCTTTCATCATGCCTCTGGATTCCGCCATCGGATGGAGAGGGTCCTGGTTCTATATGGCGGATAAGCCCGCGCCATCTCAAGCCTGCGGCCTTCCTCCCTTTAAGAACGTTGCCGCTGAATCTCGTGACTCCTGGACGGCTGTCAACGACGAATCCGCCACTCCCTATGTCAAGCTCTTGGCTCGGCGGATTGCCAGGCTATCTGTGGATGGCTTGAAAGGGATCGACACCATCAACTGCTGGATATCCCGGCAGATTCAGCCGCTTCAACACCGTGACAACCTGATGCACGAGTATACTGGTGCAAATGATGGCATGCGTTGTTCGGACCAGGAGCTGGACCCTAAAGTCGTCGAGAAGCGCATCCGTTCCCTGATGAAGTCTCCTAGGAAGAAACCTTTGAAGTTCAGCATGGCTATGTTTGAGAATGGCAGCTACCCTTTGGTAAGTTCCCTTTCCGCCATAGTACTGCATGATACCTTTATATTTCATAAGACATAACATTTTTCTTCTTATCAGCTCAAATCGCTTGGTCCTGCTCACTTTGCCCATCCCCTTCGCCGCTCCAACCTCAAATCTACCGCTAAGGAGGAAGTTGTTCACTCTAGCGGAAACAAAGAGGAGATGGCGGGGAATGTGGATGACACAGCCCATACGACCCAAGAGAAGGCGGTTCCCAAGAAACGGGCTGGTAGCGGGAAAACTCGCGGTGGTGGCGGGAAATCTGCTGATTCCCGTCGTTTCGAAGCTCAACGCAGGGCGGAGTTAGAAACGCCATCCAAGAATACCGCTACCATCAATCTGCCCAAGTCAAGGTAACATTTGGACATCCTTCTTCATTGTTGTTGCTTTCCATCTCTAATCCTCCTTTCCTCAGAAGAAAGAAACCTACTGTCAAGGAGCCGTCATCCAAGCGAACCAAGCCCTCCCCTGCTGCTGTTCCGCTCACCCCTGACGTACCAACTCCCTCCGCTTGTATCGATATCGATATGGAGGATGCTGGTGGTCAGTTTGACCCAATGCCAGAAGCCAACCCAACGACTGAAGCTGCGGCTAATGATGTCGTCCAAAGCGAAAAGGCTTCTGGCTCGTTTCAGGGTCAAGTGGCGGATGCTCCGACGGGGGGCAGTTTATTTTGGAGACAAAAGCAACTTGAGGTCGTCAATCTTATTTCCAGCCAGGAAGATGCCAGCAACCAGCTGTCCAGCGGCATTGCCGCTTTTGTTGAGAAAACAGCCACTATGAAGAAGGTATGTACTCCCAGTAGCCCCCGAGCGCCATGGCGGATTTTTAAATTCGATCCGCTATGGAGCTTCAAGAGTGACTTCTGTAAGTTTTTGAATAGGAGAGCCCTCGAGCGCTGGTAGTTCACAGTGCTCTATAGAGAACTTTTAAATTTCATACTGAGTAGCCCCCGAGCGTTATGGCGGATGACCATCCGGCATAAAGCTCTTAGGAAGACAAAAAATCAGCATAAGTAGCCCCCGAGTATCATGGCGGATTCTATCTATCATGATGCTCTAAGTGACTAAAAAATCATCGTGAGTAGCCCCCGAGCGTTATGGCGGATACTTATCCGGCATAAAGCTCTAAGAGTGACTAACACTTCAAATTATTTTGCCAGAACTACAAGAAGATGGTAGAGGACCTGGTCCAGGTTGTCAGCTCGCAAGAGAAGGAGCTGGCAACCAAAAGCGCTCTTGTGGCGGACTTGCAGCAACAGCTTGAGAATAGCGGTAATTTACTTCAACAAGTTTTAATTCCCTTATGCTTATTCAATCAATGCTGTGCTGATACTTCCGCCATGCAGATGTTGCCAAGCTCAAGTCCACACTTGAGAGGGTGGAGAAGGGCCACGCCATTGCGATGGATGAGCTGCAGCGGCAGCTCTAGAAATCTCTGGCTGCAAACACCCTCCTCGAAGAGCAGCTAAAGGACCAGAAGCGCCAGAACCTCAAGAAGGACAAGGAGATAGAGGATCTCCGCAAAGCCGCTGCTGATTTTGAAAAGTGGTGCGAAGGCTTTAACGAGCTCCTCCATCACTTCCAGGACTCCTTGCTAGGTACCATTTCTTCTTATAACGTAAAGTTTTTCAATTTCTGCTATGCCGTGCGTGACGCATCTTCTTTTTCCGCTATGCAGTCGCTTTGGGGCAGGGCGAGGCGGATACCGCCGAAGGCTTGCGCATGGCCACCGACGCAGCGAAGAAGGAGCTTGATGGCCTTCTCAACGCTGGTCGCCAAGCGTGCGGGAGCCTGCAGATAGCGGGTTCTTCCAACCTCTCCGCCCTTGTGCTTACCCAGAAGCTGCTGCTAGTGCCAGGGCTCATGGCGGACTGGAAATAGTCCTCTGCTCGTGGTGGTGCCAGGACTGCTCTGACCTTGGCGAAGGCCCGCTATCCCGAGATGGACCTGGACCTGCTCACCTCCGGCATCCCGGAGAGCGGCGAGGACGGTGCGCCGGTGGATGAGGCCGCCATTCGATAGAGCGTGCTTGGATACGATCAACTGTGTGCCCTTGGTACTCAGTTGAACATATACTATGAAGCATACGAGCTGCCAGGGTCGCCAAGCCAGGCTTCGGCATCAGCCTCCGCAGCTACTGCAGGCGGTGATGGCGGTGACGAGGTGTCCTCCAAGGTTCCGCCGTCTTCTTAGGACGTGCCCTACAATATGGCAGGAAAAAATACTTTGCATCAATTCGGCCAATGAGTGGGTCTGTAATTTAAACTTAAACTGCGTGTGAATGTTTCTGCACTGTGACTGATCTGCTTGTGGCGGATCAGTGTAATGCTTTTGAACTCTTGCAGCTTGTTTTTTATGAAGTGGTTTTATTGTGCGAAGGAACTGCCAGGCCTAGTTTTATGCAACTTGTAGTTTTTGACATGCCCAAAAAACAACACTTTGAAAAAAAAATCACGCGTAGGATTATGCGATCCGCCATCCGGCTCTCTGTGCTTGACTTTTCGTGAGATGGCGAAATCTTCGCGCGAACAATCCTCTAGGGTGATGATACTTAATAGCAACCGTCCAAAACCCTGAGCAGATGGTGGCTTAGATTGTCAAAAAGTCACTACTCTGGAATCCACACAGAAAACATCGAATGAAGATCAAAACATAAAAAAGCTACGCGGACCGCTTATGGCGGATTTAAAAGAGACGCAAGTGCAAAGCACAATTGCGCAAAAAGGTTCTATACGATCTAAATGAACAATAAAGGAGGTAAAAGACTCAGAAAAAATCAAGAGTGAACCAAATGCTTTATTTCATTGATCATATAGAGGTGCCTATTACATAGCTAGAGAAGTGCTAAGTGTAGAAAGGACGTAGCTGTGCAATGTTCCATGGACGATCTGTCTCGTCGTAGATATCGTCAGGGTCTCTTCGTTTGCGCTTCTTACTTGGTCGCTTATCTAGCTCGCGAATATCAACGAGGTAGTAGGAACCATTCAGTAGAGCTTTGCTGATGACGAAGGGTCCTTCCCAAGGCGGGGATAGCTTGTGGGACTTCTGTTGCTTGAGGCGTAGCACCAGGTCGCCTTCTTTAAACGAGCGTTGGCGAACTCGCCGGCTATGATAGCGGCGGAGATGCTACTGGTAGATGGCGGATCTCTGGGCTGCTAGGTCTCATTCTTCTTCCAGCAGGTCCACAGATAGTTGTCTGGACGCTTCTGCATCTTATTCCTTGTAGGCCTCGACTCTTGGAGAATCGTACTGAACATCACTTGGCAAGATTGCCTCCGCTCCATAGACTAAGAAGAAAGGGGTAAGGCCAGTTGATCTGTTTGGCGTGGTCCGTAGACTCCACAGCACAGATGGCAATTCCTCTGCCCAGGCTCCAGCTGCTCTGTGCAGCGGTGCTTCCAGGCGTGGCTTAATCCCTGACATGATTAGTCCGTTGGTCCGCTCAACTTGGCCATTAGACTGTGGATGCGCCACAGATGCTAGGTCAAGGCGGATTCCGTTGTGATGGCAGTATTCTTCCACTTCTCCCTGAGATAGATTAGTGCCATTATCGGTGATGATGCTATGTGGGATGCCGAATCTAACCACAATGTCCTTGACAAATTTGAGGGCAGTTTTGCCATCAAGTTTTCTGATGGGATTAGATTCCACCCACTTCGTGAATTTGTCTACCGCTACCAGGAGGTGCGTAAATCCCGAAGGTGCTGTTTTTAGCAGACCCACCATGTCCAGCCCCCAGACTGCAAAGGGCCAAGTTATAGGAATCGTATGCAGTGCTGTGGCGAGCATATGGGTTTGCTTGGAGTACATCTGGCAACCGTGGCAGAGCTCCACAATACGGTCTGCATCTGCCTTGGCTGTTGGCCAGTAGAATCCATGGCGGAATGCTTTAGCTACTAGGGATCTGGCGACGGCGTGATGCCCACATTCGCCTTCGTGGATCTCTCTTAGTATTTCGATTCCATCCACTTGGGATATGCACTTCATGAAAACTCCCGAGGTGCTTCGTTTGTAGAGCTGGCCATCTATGATGGTGTACGCTTTGGCTCTACGCTCGATTTGTCTTTTTTGGACTTCGTCTTCGGGTAGCTTCTTGTTTGTCAGAAATTCCAGGTAGGGCTCTGCCCATGGCGGATTGCTGGGCAAAACCGCCATGATGGGGGAGCTTGCTAGTTCCGGGTTTTCTGGATCCACCATCTTTACCGATGGTACGCGCAGATGCTCGAGGAATACTCCTGGCGGAACTGCCTTACGGCTAGATCCTAGTTTTGACAAGGTATCGGCCGCCATGTTATCTTCTTGTCGTACGTGCTTTATGTCGTAGCCGAGGAAACTTTTGGCCATCTCATCCACTTCGTCTCTATATGCCGCCATAACTTCGTTCTGAGCTTTGTATGTGCCAGCCACCTGCTGAGCCACAAGGTCAGAGTCTCCACAGCACATGATGTGTTGTACGCCGATCTCCTTTGCGACACGTAGCCCGTGCAGTAAAGCTTCATACTCCGCGATGTTGTTGGTGGTGGGGAAGTGGATCTGGAGAACATAGCTTAGCTCATCTCCCTTGGGAGATTTGAGTGTCACTCTAGCCCCCGAGCCATGTAGCAACTTTGAGCCATCAAAGTGCATCACCCAATGCTCTAGTTCTGGGACGGGCGTAGTTTCCTGCGCTTCCTTCCAGTCCGCCATAAATTCCACCAAAGCCTGAGACTTGATGGCGGTGCGAGGCTTATAGTCGATGTCGAAAGAGACCAATTCAATGCCCCACTTCGCAACTCGTCCTGTTGCGTTGCTGTTGTTGATGATGTCTTTCAGTGGAGCTTTGCTCACCACTGTGATCTTATGGTCATAGAAGTAATGCCTCAACTTACGAGAAGCCAGGAAAACTCCGTATGCCAATTTTTGGTAGTGAGGGTAGCACTGCTTGGATTCCGTCAGGACCTCGCTGACATAGTAGACTGGTCGCTGTACGCCGTACTCCTGCGCTTCTTCCTTACGTTCTACCACCATGACGATGCTGACCACCCTGTTAGTTGCCGCCATGTATAGTAACATGGGTTCTTGGTCTTCGGGAGCCGCTAGGACTGGTGCAGTGGATAACACTCTCTTCAGATCCTTAAGCGTAGCGTCTGCCTCAACGGTCCAGACGAATTCGTCTGATTTCTTCATCAGCTTGTAGAGTGGCAAAGCCTTCTCGCCAAGACGACTGATGAACCTGCTCACTGCTGCCACGCAGCCTGTAAGTCGCTGTACATCTTTTAGATCTATGGGCCAGGAAATGTCGAGGATTGCCTTGATCTTCTCCGAGTTAACCTCAATTCCACGGTGGGAGACGATGAATCCTAGAAGTTGTCCAGCTGGCACCCCGAAGACACACTTCGTGGGGTTAAGCATCATGTTGTACTTCCTAAGATTGTCAAAGGTCTCTTGCAAATCCGCTATAAGGCCATCTTGCTTTTTAGACATAACCGCTATGTCGTCCACGTATGCGTGGATGTTTCATCCGATTTGATCCGCCAGGCACTTTTGCATAGTGCGCTGATACGTTGCTCCTGCGTTTTTCAGACCGAATGGCATTGTGACATAGCAATATGTGCCATAAGGTGTTACAAACGACGTAGCGAGCTGATCGGACTTTTTCATCTTGATCTGGTGGTATCCTGAGTAGGCGTCTAAGAAACACAGCAGCTCCGATCCCACCGTCGAGTCAATGACTTGGTCAATGCGAGGCAAGGGAAAAGGGTCTTTTGGACACGCTTTGTTCAGGCTAGTGTAATCTACACACATGCGCATAACTTTTGTATTTTTCTTAGGAACTAGCACTGGATTTGCCACCCACTTAGTATGGATCACTTCCTTAATGAAGCCTGCTTTCAACAGCTTGGAAATTTCCTTTGCTATGGCGCGGCGCTTTTCATCTCCGAAGCGTCTCATGGCTTGTCTTACTGGCTTGGAGCCAGGAATTATCTGCAGAGCGTGCTCGGCGAGTTCCCTGGGTACACCCATCATGTCAGATGGCTGCCATGCGAAGATGTCCCGGTTCTCACAGAGGAACTTGACGAGCGCGCTTTCCTATTTAGGGGACAAGTTTGTCCCAATGGAGGTGGTCTTGGCGGCATCGCCAGCGACAAGTTCCACCTATTTTGTGTCGACCGTAGGCTTGAAGGTGGGCGGGGAGGCGGAAATCTCCTGCTTGGATGCCGGCATCTCCGCGGGGTCCGTAGCGGCATGAATTTCTTTGAACTCCTCACCGAAGAACACTGCTTCCACGAAGGCGGCTTCTCCTTCCTCGCACTCCTTTGCCTTTCTAAAACTGCCATAAATGGTAATTATGCCATCCGGGCCTGGCATCTTTAGCTGATTGTAGATGTAACATGGCCTGGCATGGAAGCTGTGGAAGGCAGGGCGCCCAAAGATCACGTGGTATGTGCTCTTGAACGGGACTACCTCAAAGGTTATAGGCTCTTCACAGTAATTTTCCTCGCTACCGAAGGCAACTTTGAGTGTGATGGACCCAAGGGACTTGGCTTGGCGACCAGGAACCACCCCATAAAAGGTAACCGCGCTATGGCGGAGTTGGGTCTTGGTAAGGCCGAGCTTTGTCAAAGTTTCCACGTACATGATGTTCAAGCTGCTGCCGCCATCCATTAAGCATTTGGAGAAGTCATAGCCATGGATTACAGGGCATACCACCATGGCGTAATATCCATCTGGGATGTGCTCTGGATGATCATCGCGGCTCCAGTGCACCGGTACTTCAGACCATCGGACGTACTGGCGGATTTTTGGCACGGTGGCATTGAGGGAGCGCATAGCAGCTCTCTGTGCCTTGGCCGTGGGGGGTCCAAGGAATGTGTGAAAGGCACCTTTTTTGTCCTTGATTGGGTTGCCCTTGCCAGCGCCACCCTCTGCCTTTTCGGCGGGTTTGGGCGCAGGGTCTTCGTCCATGTCACTGCCATCCCTAGACTCCTTGTCTTTGTCCACTTTTCCTTTGCCACGAGGCCGTTGTCGCCGGCTACGCTTGAAGCCAGCCTCTTGATCCGCCTTAAGGTCGTTGACAAACTTGCAGTTCCGGTTGGTGTGATTGCACTTTCCCGAGGCGTCGCGGTGGGCGAAACATGGCATATCGCGATATTCGTCGTAAGACACGGGGGCGGATGGCGCCGAAGCGGGAGTGGCAGAACTCCGCGGCTGGCCACTGCTAGTACCGCGTCCTCTGCCGCGCTGGCCGTTTTGCCCCTTGTCAGCGAAGGTTGTGGCCACCATGTCCGGAGCCTGCTGCTCTTCTGGCGGATTTTTCCGTTTGTTGCTGCTATTCCGCTTTCCAGTGTTCTGGATGGCGGAAGCTTTCAGAGATTCGCGGGCGTCATTGTCTGCGGCCGCGTAGTTGCTTGCAATGGTGATCATGGAATTTAGGGTTAGTTTCCCTTCGTTCCTTTCACGCAACAGGCGATGGCGGAGCAGTTGGCCTCTATCCAAACTGTCAATAAATGCGAGGATGGCGGATTCGTCAGTAACCCCTTCACAGGAGTTCTTCATATCTAGCCATCGTGCGAGGAAAGTTCGGGAGGTCTCGTCGTCGGCCCGTCGGCACCGTTGGAGGTCACCAATATTATGGGGTCTCTTGTAAGTCCCCTCGAAATTTTCGGTGAACGCAGTTTGCATATCAAACCAGGTTTGGATGGAGTTTTCTGCCAAGTCGTTGATCCACTGCCTCGCAGTGCCGGATAGCATCAGGGGCAAATAGCGGACACCAACATTGGGTGATCCCCCGGTGAATTGTACTGCGTTGAAGTAGTCTTGTAGCCAAGTTAAAGGCCGATCGACTCCATTGTACTGGCGGATATTTTTCTCGATCTTGAACCCATGCGGGATGGGCTCATCACGAATCCGTTGTCCAAAGCACTTTGGGCCGAGGAAGAAGGCTATTTGAGACTTGGCAATCTCGTTTAGATGGGTACGAGCGTCGTAGGGCTTCTGGTCCGGCGGATCCTTGCGAGAGTTGCGTGACCTTGCTGGTCCACCACCACCACCGCCACCGCCATGGGGGCTCCCTGGTGGGGATGGTGAAGGGTCACGTCGTCGTTTGCTCTCGCTATCCTGCGACTGATCTTTGCAGCTACGATGGCTTCCTTCTGTTCTTTGTGGAGATGGATCGTCGCCATGGCAGCGGGAGCCTTGCCCTTTGTCATCGTGATGGCGAGTGGAGCAATGCTTGTCCTTGCCACCGTCACGGTGCGCGCCATCGTCATGGCGAGATCGGTCCCTTCTCTTAGATCCACCGTCTCTGCTGGTTTCCCGTCGTGGCAGATCGTCTCTGCGTCCAGCGTCACGGCTTCATCCTCGCTTGCCATCATTGTCGCGTATGACGATCCCTCCCTTTGGGACTTCGAACGTCTTATACTTTGGTGGCGGCATGTTGGTCTTATGGCGAGGGGTAGCATTGTCTTGGTGGTATCCATAGGCAGGGTAGTTCTTGCGGGGTGGCGATGGATTTCTCTGCGGGCCTTTGCCATTTGGTTTGTCATCGGAGGATATTGGGATGGCGTTCGCCCGGTTGCGAGCTTCTCTTCTTCGGATTTCTGAGGACCCGGTACGAGATTCGTTGTCAGGGCACGTACCATGGTTGCCAGCCCCCTGAGCCTTAGAGGCAGTGCTGGACCTGCATATCGCGGGATCAGATTCGAGCCGTCGTGACGACGTAGCCTTCTCCTGCTGCACTAATGCTTTGGTCATCAGTTTCACCGCCGTTTCTAGGGCTGCTGGGCTCTTATTATGCTCCAATAGCTCCTTTGTAGCCACATTTTCAATGGGCGTAGCCCTGACTTCATCGCGGTTTTTATCCACGTATGGCGGATTCTTGATGTACATCTTGGCCAGAGTTTTCGCTGTTGGTACGGTGAAATCAAGGTTTCGTACCAGCTGCGGGTCGCCTCCCTCGGTTATCTGGTTCTGGATGAGAGTAACATACTTCTCCTCCATGTTCCTTGCGCACTTCAGCGTGTCTTGAGCTTTAGCAAATTCGCCATCAAGCCGCTGGCCCATCTTCTCGACTCGCTTTGCTTCCTTGAGGAGTGCTCGCCTCTTCTTCTCGAGATCGTTCACATCTCTGATATAGTCAGGGGTGATTGGATCTGCCAGAGTTCCGTAGACGACCTTGTCCAGCGGGGTCGTGAAGTCTTCCGGGTGCTGGTCCTCGGGGATGGCGGGTTGCAGAGGCCTGGGTCCGCCGTGGATCTCAGGAAGTTGCTCCGTGGCAGGATCGGCGGCTAGTGGCGGGTTACCCTGCTCTTTGCCGGCATCTCCGTCGTGAACTGCCTGAGATGGCGGATCACCAGTTGCCTGCCCAGCATCATCTCCTTTGTTGGTTACGAACACTTGCTTGGCCGCTGCTTGCTGTTCTTCAAGTGCCTGCTGCTCCAACTCCGCCTCGATTTTCCTCATGGCGGCGTCATAATGGTCAGAATCATAGCCCTTGCTGTCCCAGTCATCCGATTCACCACTTTCGTTAAGTGCCTCAAGGATGGATTCACCTGGGCTATCTTCTCCTCCATTGGAGGTAGATCCCGAAGTGATGCCTGCGAACGCAACAAGGTAGTACCGTGGTGTCTCTAACGCCAGATTACTCATGGCGGATTTACAGCGGTCTTCCACCACTTCCTCTACCTCTAGGGCGGGCTGGGTGGGATTATTTTTCAGATCCGATCTGGGCAACTTGGAAAGTTCCAGGTCAGATGAGTCCTCCTCTGTCTCCAGCTCGAAAGCGGTCCGTTTGGGGATTTCAGCCATACCGATCCGCCGGAAATTGGTTTCTGTGGCGGGGGTAGGGTTTGTCTCTCCAATGAAGATATGGATATCTCCAATCGGAACGACGGTGAATCGAGCAGGGTCTTCTCTAGCCGGCACCCAGAGGTTATCCGCTGGGACAATGGGGAAGCCGGAATCGTAGAGGACGCGCCCGATGGCGACGGTGTCGCCGATGCCTGCAAAGGCGGATCCGTGCTCCAGACGCGCTAAGCCCCACGGTGGGCGCCAAATGTCGTGGTTTCGTCAACAGATCTGCCATAGAGGTAGGGGTATGGCGGTTTGTGGAAGGGGGTGAACACGGAGGAGCGATCCGGGACGGTGGTAGCACGAGTTTACCCAGCTTCAGATCCCATGACGGTGGCGAGATCCTACATGCTGCTATAATTCACTATATGGCAACAAGTGCTCGATTACAATGATGAGGTTGGCTGTTTCGCTATGCGATTGGCCGTAAGACTAGAACCTCTCTGCCTCAAGGGCTGCGCCACGCCGAGCTTATAAAGGCGCCTGGCGTGGGCTACACGTTGTACCGGAGCGGATACAACTTGGAGTCCTAGACTAAGTCCTATGCGTGTACGTCAAGGTAACTCGCCATGGGCCGTCTCCGGATCTGCCATGGGCCTGTCGTCAGTAATCCGCCATGGGTCTGTCTAAGGATCCGCCATAAGCGCCTGCGTCCAGTACCGTCGTGGCAACTTCAGCAACTGGGCCGCCTGGTATGGCGAATCCGCCATACCACCCCTGATGGGCCACCCTGGCTTGCTGATTTAGGACTACGTCGCTGGTATACCTATTTGGTATATCCCCCACATCAATAATTGTCAATCATCGGGTGCGCAATCAGTGCTCCCGATGGGAGTAGCCCCGAGGCTATAGTAAAATTATAATTATTCAAGTATAGGCTCAAATTTTCTTTGAATTTATGCATAATCTTTGTCCTTGTAATTTTTCTATCGGGTGCGCGACCAGCACTCCCGATGGGAGTAGCCCCCACGGCTATGATGGGGTGCTTGCAGCCGATTATAGCCTCAAAACTAAACTTCTTCGACTGAACAGAACTTGTATTTTTCTTCCTCTTCGAAATCATGACATCATTGCTGACAAGAAGGATGAATGCCCGCGTTTCACACTTGATAGAATCTTTGATGTGTCAATTGTGCACATCATGACCTACACGCGTGACCGCTTATTGGCTTGTTTTGACTAAACGCTGACCAACGCACATGGGGGTAGCGTGGTAAATTTCCAAATTTTCTATGCGCAAGTGGGCTACCACTTCTGCTTTGCACGCCACGTAGCAGCCCATGTTGTTTTCGACGCCGGTGTATTCAAGGGGGAACCCTTTTTATTTACTGTTACCCCTAGTTGTGTTATTCCACCGCCACCACTACGTCTTCTTCCTCGCGCCACTTTCTTGCTCTAGCACTCCATAGCCGCTAGCACTTCCTTGTGTATGCGAATTAAGCGCCTAGCCCATCACACTCCAATGGCGAAGCTTTCCAGCAAGAGGCAAGCTGCTGGCTAGACTGCATCCAAGATCACCGCGGCAGATCTGAACAAGGCGAAAAAAGGATTGATTTCTCAAGCCGTGGAGATTGTCTTCCCTGGCAACGAGATCATCTCCCGCCCGAAAGATGGCTTTCGGGTGATGTTTCTATCCTTCCTTCTCTGCGGCTTGTCCCTTCTTGCCCACAAATTTCTTCATGGGCTGCTATTTGTTTATGGCGTGCAGCTGCATCAGCTCACTCCCAATTCCATCCTGCATATCGCCTGTTTCATCACATTATGCGAAGCTTTCCTCGGTGTTGATTGATATCCCACAAGTATAGGGGATCGTGTGTAGCTTTTTCGATAAGTAAGAGTGTCGAACCCAACGAGGAGCTAAAGGTAGGATAAACTTTCTCTCAAGTTCTATCAACCTCTGATACAACTCTACGCACACTAAACGTTTGCATCATCTATGAAATAAAACTAGAGCAGCAATACGGGTATGAGAGATAGCTTTGCAAGATAATAAATACAAGAAAGTAATTGTTAGTGCTACAGCAATAAAATATAATAAGTAACTATAAACTAACAGTACCATGAGTATGGAAAAGTGGTGGTAATAGTGGTGGCTTTGTCCAAATTCAATTAGCGAATAAATCGGGTTTATTGTCTTCGATGTAGTTTTTTATGTGGGAGAGGCTAAATATACATGCACTTCACTACTTGGAAATACAAGTATATGATTGGATTGTTAGAAAGCATCTGCAAATACTAACAATGCATTAAGGTTTCCCCAACCATAGGCTTAAGTTAATGGTCCTCTTACTCTCATACGTGCAACGTTTCAGTTCGCGTCCTCCTGTCACTCCGGCAGAACTTCCCCCTTCCTCTTACACATACTACAAACCCTATGATGTTTAATCCATGCGCGCACAAATATAATGGACACCAAAGGACTGTACCATATCAACATACAACTCTAATGAACCAAAGACATTGAAGCAAGCAATCAAAAGACAAATAAACTATACAAACATGACATAGATCATAGGATTATAACTTATAGCATCGAACACCATGTTTACATAGGACGATACAGAGGTGTGTGGGAGGATGAACCACTGTATACAAGGAGGAGTTGGTGATGGAGATGGCGGTGAAGATGATGAAGGGGGCAGCGGGAGGCGTAGGGCGGCGGCGGCGCGGGGAGCTCCTTCCCTGCCACCGACATCATGGGGGAAAGCCATCCCTTAGCCCCCTTCCTTCATGGCTTCTTGGGAGCCCTCTCCCATGGAGATGGGATCCATGGGGTAGGCAAAAACGTGTCTTTTGGCGGCTGCAATTCGTGGGTGGAGGAGTCACCTACGAGTTAGGTTTCCTCCCTTTATATAGCTTCTTGGATTTCCGTCACCTCCTCTAGGGTTACAGAAAATCAGGCTTATATCGGGTGTCCGGAGTCGGAATGAGTTAAATTTTATATGTAGAACATTCCCCGCAAAATTTCCAACAACTTTGTAGTTGGGGAATTTTCCGTTTGATGCTGTCTTCAACCCGTAATGTGACCATCTTCGAAAAAAGTTCTGGGACAGATTTCTAGAAAGTCCCGATTTGACTCCAACAAGGTTTCCCCTTGTATTCTTGGTAATTTCTACACATCAAAGTGTAAAACAAGAACATTGTGCACTTTTGCAATTATTAGTAGGTTAGTCCAAATAAATCATAAACTTTATATAAAAACAAGTGTCAAAAGCATAATATTAGCATAAAGCCATCAAAAATTATAGATACATTCTGGACGTATCAACATCCCCAAGCTTAGTTCCTGCTCGTCCTCGAGTAGGTAAACGATAAAAGCATATAATTTTTGATGTGACATGCAGCCAACACAACCTTGATCAAGTACTCTAAACATAGGCATAAAAGATATAATTATAATAATAGAACTTAGCAACCATGTTACAACATGAAAAGCAACACAAACAAAACATCATGAATAATAATGCATTGAAAGTTATTTGTTTGTTTTGAACATAGAGAAAGCATAGCAAAGTGGTATTCAGCTTGTCCTTCATGGAATAGCAAAACATAAATACATAGGACACCTTCAAAGTTCAAAGAGTGACTAGATACATATAATTTGAGAACAAGAAATACCATAATCATGAATCAATCAATAATAAATTTTGAGACCATGCATATTATACTTAGAATGACAACTATGCTCTCTTAATTGGTGCATAAGGATAGAAAATGAAGACTCAACATAGAAGTAAAAAAGAAAGGCCCTTCGCAGAGGGAAGTGATGACCCACAAGTATAGGGGGTGTATCGTAGTACTTTCGATAAATAAGAGTGTCGAACCCAATAAGGAGCAAAAGATGTTGACAAGCAGTTTTGATCAAGGAATCACTGTAAATACTAGCAAACGGGTTTTCAGGATTATTTGATAATGCAGATAAATAAAGTACGAGTAAATAAAAGACAGTAGTAATAATTGCTGCGAGTGGCCCAATCATTTTTAGAGCAAAGGACAAGCCGGTTGTGTCACTTATGCTAACCAAACGTTCCTGAGGACACATAGGAGTTTCTGTCAAGTGCTTTCGCTTCATATAGTTGGTTAATCTTCATTGGTTTGATAGGTGTTATGGGGGTGAACCTATGCTAATGTACCACCCCAACTTGGACTCATACATACTTGTGATTATACCCCTTGCAAGCATCCGCAACTACAAGAAAGTAATTAAGATAAATCTAACCACAGCCTTAAACTCTGAGATCCCACACTCCCTGGTGCAATGGTTTCCTAATGGGGGTTTAGGTTTCTGTTGCTCCAACAACTCCACAATTAGTAGCCAAATACATAATACATTCCACTAGGCCCATAAAGGTGAAGTATCATGTAGTCGAAATTCACATGACACCACTAGTAGAATAGCACCACAACATAAATATCAAACCATTAAATATTACTCAACATAATTCCACTACTAACATCTTGACTTCTCCCATGTCCTCAAGAACTAAACGAACTACTCACAAGACATCATATGTATCATGATCAGAGATGAAATAATGATGAATAACAATCTATACATAAACCTTAATCCAACAGTTCCACTCAATAGCATCAACTACATATAGTAATCAACACCGGGAAAGTTTCCCCTATGAACTAGACAAGATTCACCCCAAGATGTTACAGTGGGACGGCATGGTGATGATGGTGATGAAGGTGCTGATGGCGATGGTGGTGATGATGATGATCCTGATGAAGCCCAGCTCGATGGCGGTGATGATGGTGACGATTCCCCCCCTCTCGGAAAGAATTTCCCCAGCAGATTTCTGCCTGCCGGAGAGCTTTCTCTCTCTATGTGTTTTCCGCCCCATAGAGGTGGAGGAGTCTTTCTGCGATCCCTCCCAGTCTTACGTTTTCGGGGAGACGATATACGCAAAGGGGCGATGGCAGAGGTGGGCCAGGATGATCACACCACCAGGGGGCGCGGCCTAGGGCTGGCCCGTGGCACCAGGTGGTGTGGGCCCCTGGTGGCTCACTTCACCCTCTCCTTCTGGCTACTTCCATCTTTTGGCGAAATATGAACTTCTAGGTATTTTCCTAGAATTGCTGGTCTTTAGAAATATTGTATCTTGACGGTCCTTTTTCCAGCAGAATCCTGACTCCGGCAGTGAATTCTCCAATAATTATCAAACATGCAAAATAGAGGAAATAACATATGTATCATCTCCAAATATGAAATATATCAATGAATAACAGTAAATTATGATATAAATAGTGATGCAAAATGGACGTATCAACCCCCAAGCTTAGACCTTGCTTGTCCCCAAGCGAAAACTAAACTTAGTAATCATAACCACAGATTTATGGAGTGAAATGTCGGTAAACAAAATACGAATAAGAAGCATCACACTCACCAATACACAAGTCATAATAGACAATAACTTCCCTTTATATAATTTAACTTGCAATGAGCAAAGGTGTCACAATAAAGGTGCACAAGGTAAATCATGATTGGTGATGGCAAACCTTTGTTCTTGGTCACAGAACAATAAACAGATTGTACTTATATTTCGATCAGAGCCTTTTATATCAGAGCTTATATCGCAAAAATCACATGCTCAATCATAACAATCTCTTTACGGTCAATGATAGCTTTCAAAGATATATTCATTCAGATAAAAGCATCATACTAAACAAGGATGGATAAAAGACATGATTGCAAAAATCAACATATGGATGGTTGGATCACAACAACTCAAATGCTTTGTTGAGATAGAGGGGAATAGGTTGAATCAACATAAAAGTAAAAGATAGGCCATTCACAGAGGGAAGCAGGGATTAATCATGTGCTAGAGCTTTTCATTTGTAAAACAGAGATAAAAATTGTTTTGAGAGGTGCATGTTCCTATCAACGAATGGCAACAGAGTTCTTGCTATCTTCCATACTAAACAAGTGAGAGCGGTTCCGAATTGTTGATAAAGGCATTTATATGCACTTTTTTTTACTTTGGAACTCATCCCCACCTTTCCTTTCACAAACCATGGCTAACCGAATCCTTCGGGTGCCTGCCAACTTTATCATACCAAGGAGGAGTGCTTTTTTTTTGTTTTTGTTTTTTTGTTTTTGATGTTATAATGGTCTGACCAGCTCCCTTGCAAAATTAGTGACGAGCAGATGAAGCATGCAAGTCAAGGGGTACTTAATTTAGTATGGAAGATAAGAAACCCAACCACTACGTCCTCATGAGCTAAAAATAGTGTCACAAAATGAGAAGTATTTGAAGGTTTTGAAAGGTAGCACATGAAAATTTACTTGGAATGGCTTGAAATACCATGCATAGGAATTTATAGTGGACTCTTTGGAGTAACTTGTTTTTTTTGGGAATTGGATGCACGAGAAGTATTCCCTCTCAGTACAGGTTTTTGGCTAGCAAGGTTGGGTGGCAAGCATAAGAGTTGAGTGAAACAAACAAACATACATGTGATAGAAAACAATCATGCAATCTTCCTTGGAAGTAAAAACGATCTTAACTTGAGAATACTAAGCTTATGAGCCAATCAAGAAAGAAAGATAATGAAATAATGTATCTACATGTATTTCCCTCTTTTCTACTCAAGCCTCAAAGTATTGTTGCTACTGACCATTGCTAAGTTTGCCATAACCAACTAGATTTACTCATGCTCCCAAAGTGATACCAATAATAACCAACAAGATCAATCATATAACAAAAATTGCAAACTAAAATAAAGTGTGCAGAAAGTAAAAGATAATACTTCTCATTAATATTTCATAACCGCAACTCACACCAAGGGATACATAGATAACCAACTAAAGGAGAGATACTTCCACACTGCAAACTATCCTATATGATAACTTCTCTACTCATGATATGACTCTACTGAAAAGTAAAAGGGTAAAAGGTAATGATGTGATACCGCGGCACTCCCCAAGCTTGGAACAAGCCAAGGGGATGCCAATACCAATGGCAAATTACTCCTTCGGTGGCGGTGGTGCTATCATGATTGGGGCGAGAAAAATCTCAAGCATCCTGCGAAGCATGCTGTTCTCCTCTTGAAGTATCTCCACCTCCCTCTTCAGAACTCTATATTTATCGCAAAACTCATCGGTGACCCAAAGGGCTTCCTTTGCTGCAGGGAAGGAACTTAGGTCTGGAATTGGTGGTCTTGGTCCCTGCATATTATGAGAAAAAGCACGTCCAGTGTTAATTGATCCTACAAAAGTAGGTTCTCTTGCCCTTGATCCTGCAACCATCTGTCCTTCCTTCAGCTTGGGGTCTTGGTGATCATCCTCCAAAGGCTTCTTGCCCTTGTTGTTGTTGGCGGGGGCCATGGTGCCTCTAAAACTGAGAACAGCTCCTGACAGAAACAGATCAAAACAAAAACACGACGAGAAAACGGTATACAGACCTCGGGGACTCCAGGGGGTTATATAGGCAAAAGTTTAACAACAAAAGGAAGGCATAGGATGAAACCGGGTCGAAAATGAGCTCCGAGGCGACCACACCACCAGGTGGCGCGGCTAGCAAGGGGCCCGCGCCATGGTATGGTGTGATGCCTCCGGGCACTGTTTCCTACTCGTTTTTGTCTCGTAATTTTTCATATTTAATAAAACACAACAAAAGTATAAGCAGAACAATTTAACGCGAACCTTTTCTGACTAGAACTGTTACCTATTCGAAAACGGACTCTGCAGTTTCCTGCATTTGTTCTTTGATGAATTCTTCTGGAGTCACCACTTGAATAATATCGATATCTTCATTATAAAAATCTCCAGAAATATAATTCTTGAGTCTTTGCCCATTCACCACTTGCGTAGTGTTATCTTTAAGCGAAGCAATCTTTATCGCACCTGAACGATATACCTCTTCAATAATAAAGGGTCCTTCCCATTTTGAGAGTAATTTTCTTGCAAAAAATCTGAGACGAGACCTATACAATAGAATTTTCTCACCAACATGGAATTCTCTTAAGAATTCTCCTATCATGCCACTGCTTAACTTTCTCTTTAAAGAGTCTAGCATTTCCATAAGGTTCACTTCTCCATTCATCTAAAGAACTCAAATCAAGCAACCTTTTCTTACCAGCAAGCTTAAAATCTCTATTAAGCTCTTTCACTGCCCAAAAAGCTTTGTGTTCTAATTCTAAAGGCAAGTGACAAGCTTTTCCATAAACCATTTTGTAAGGAGACATGCCCATGGGGTTCTTATAAGCAGTTCTATAAGCCCATAAAGCATCATTTTACTTACTAGCCCAATTTTTCCTAGACCTATTTACAGTCTTCTACAAGATAGACTTGATCTCTCTATTTGATAACTCTACTTGCCCACTAGTTTGGGGATGATAAGCTGAAGCAAATCTATGATTGACATCATATCTAGCAAGAGTCTTCCTAAAACCACCATGAATAAAATGAGAACCTCCATCAGTCATAAGATATCTAGGCACACCAAACCTAGGAAAAATAACATCCTTAAGCATTTTTAACAAGGTCTCACCATCAGCACTCTTCGTAGGTATAGCTTCTACCCACTTAGTAACATAATCAACAACAACAAGTATATGAGTATAACCTTCTGAAGGAGGAAAAGGACCCATAAAGTCAAATCCCCAACAATCAAATGGTTCAATAACAAGAGAATAATTCATAGGCATTTCATTGCATCTAGAAATATTACCAACTCTGACATTGATCACAAGATAAAATAAATTTTCTTGCATCTTTACAAAGGGTAGGCCAATAAAAACCTGATTGTAGACCTTTTGTGCAGTTCTATCTCCAGCATGATGTCCTCCATAAGCACTACCATGACATCTCCTCAATATCTCTAGTTGTTCATATTCTGGAACACATCTTCACATAATACCATCCACTCCTTCTTTATATAAATGTGGGTCATCCCAAAAATAATGCCTCAAGTCAGAAAAGAATTTCCTTCTCTGCTGAGCTGTAAAGGTTGGAGGCAAATACTTAGAAACAATAAAGTTAGCATAATCAGCATACCATGGTCTCTCTCGCGAGGTTACCTTTATTGTAGCCAACTATTCATTTGGAAAACTATCATTAACAGGAATATGATCATAAGAAATGTTTTCAATCTAGAAAAATTATCAGCAACAGGATTTTCAGCACCTTTCCTATCTGCAATATGCAAGTCAAACTCTTGTGAAAGCAACACCCATCTAATAAGCCTAGGCTTAGCATATTTCTTTTCCATAAGATACCTAATGACAGCGTGATTAGTATGAATAGTAACTTTAGAATCAACAATATAAGGTCTAAACTTATCATAAGCAAAAACAACAGCTAGGAACTCCTTCTCAGTAGTATCATAATTCTTTTGAGCAGCATCAAGAGTCTTACTAGCATAATGAATAACATTCAACTTCTTATCTACTCGCTATCCAAGAACAACACCTACAATAAAATCACTAGCATCACACATAATTTCAAAGGGTAAATTCCAATCAGGTGGTTGGACAATAGGAGCAGTAATTAAAGCCTTCTTAAGAATTTCAAAAGCTTCCTTACAATCATCATAAAAAACAAAAGGCACATCCTTTTGAAGAAGATTAGTAAGAGGCTTTGAAATTTTAGAGAAATATTTAATAAACCTCCTATAAAAACCAGCATGACCAAGAATACTAAGAATACCTTTAACATCCCTAGGACAGGGCATTTTCTCAACTGCTTCAAGTTTTGCTATGTCAACTTCAATACCTCATTCAAAAAATTTATGTCCAAGAACAATTCATTCATTCACCATAAAGTGGCATTTCTCCCAATTAAGAATAATATTAGTTTCCTCACATCTCTGCAAAACTTTATCAAGATTGTGCAAACAATTATCAAAAGAAGTTCCATAGACAGAGAAATCGTCCATGAATACCTCCACAATTTCTTCACAAAATCCATGAAAAATAGCAGACATGCATCTTTGAAACATAGCAGGAGCATTACACAAACCAAAAGGCATACGTCTATAAGCATAAGTTCCATAAGGACAAGTAAAAGTGGTTTTCTCTTGATCTTGCTTTTTAACAGCAATTTGAGAGAACCCATAATAACCATCAAGAAAACAAAAATGAGTTTTCTTAGATAACCTTTCTAACATCTGATCAATAAATGATAAAGGATAATGATCTTTCTTAGTAACCTTGTTGACCTTTCAAAAATCGATGCACATCTTATAACCAACTACTACTCTTTGAGGAATGAGCTCATTATTTTCATTAGGCACAATAGTAATTCCTCCTTTCTTAGGAACACAATGAATAGGACTAACCCATCTACTATCAGCAATAGGATAAATAATACCAGCATCAAGGAGTTTTAATACCTCATTTCTTACCACTTCCTTCATCTTAGGAATTAAACAGTGTTGATGTTCAACAACTGGCTTTGCATCTGGCTCCATATTAATAGCATGCTGGCATATAGTAGGGGAAATCCCTTTTAAATCATCAAGAGTATACCCCATAGCTCGTCAATGTTTCCTCAATATTTCCAATAACCTTTCTTCTTCTTTTCCTGAAAGTTTAGCACTAATAATAACATGATATTTTTTTTATCATCAATATAAGCATATTTAAGATCATCAGGTTAAGGTTTTAAATCAAAAACATGATCTTCCTTGGGTGGTAATGTGGTACCAAGTCTTCCATAGGTAAATTGTGTTTAAGCATCTCTAGTTGACGAAGAAGAATCTCGTCAATCTCATTTCTTTCTTGCATAAACATCTCACTTTCGTGGTCCTCCATGTATTGCTACAAAGCATCGTTAGGAGCAAGAGCAATAGAGGCAAGTTGTTCAACTCTAAAATCTTCATTAGGCAATTTAGTTTCATAAGGAGCTTTGGTAAACTTAGAAAAATTAAACTCATAAGATTCTCCATCAAACTTAGTTAAATTTTTCTCCTTCTTACAATCTATAACAGCGACAAGTATTCAAGAAAGGTCTACCAAAAATAATAGGACAAGTTTTACTAGCAGCTGAACCAAGTACTAGAAAATCAGCAGGATATTTAGTCTCACCGCATAGAACTTTCACATCTCTAACAATACCAATTGGAGAGATAGTTTCTCTGTTAGCAAGCTGAATAACCACATCAATTTCTTCAAGTTCACAAGAACCAATTTCATGCATGATCTCTCTGTAAAGCTCATAAGGAATAGCACTCGAACTTGCACCAATGTTGCATAAACCATAATAGCAATGATCACCTATCCTGACAGAGAGCATAGGAACACTTGTTTTCCTAGATCTACTAGGATGTGAAACAATATTAGAAGTATCTTCACAAAAGATAATGTGGCCATCTTCTACATTTTTAGTAACAAGATCCTTTACTATTGC
This sequence comes from Dactylis glomerata, assembly GCA_007115705.1. NCBI lineage: Eukaryota > Viridiplantae > Streptophyta > Magnoliopsida > Poales > Poaceae > Dactylis > Dactylis glomerata. The sequence goes on from QXEO01000132.1 coordinate 157,332, forward strand.
TACTATAGGTTTAACAGTTATCTGCTCATCAGGTTCTAAAGCTTTCTTTGCACTTTTATTAATCACACTAGTTAACATAGAATGCTCCTTTACCTTAGCAGGGAAAGGTGTTTTCTCAAAATAAGGCTCAGGCAAAATATGATCAATAGTACAAACTTCAACATTTCTAGCAGGAACACAATTAACAGTGTCTTTATAAGGCGCATGGTACTTGTTCCAATCCTTTTTTGGAACATCAAGATAAGAGGCAAAGGCCTTAAAGCAGTTGGCAAGTATTTGAGAATCAAGACCATAAAAAGCACTAACATTATGAAAGTCATCAGTTCCCATAAAATATTTAATGTATTCATAATCATAATTTATACCTGACTTTCTTCCTTTGTCGTTCTCCCATCCTTCAGTATTTTCCTAAATACGGTCAAGAAGATCCCATTTAGCTTCTTCTTTCATACGTGTAAGTGATCTAGAACAAGAAGCATCCAATAAATCCTTATCATGAAGAGAAAGCCTTGCATAGAAGTTATTAATAACAATATTACTAGGAAGCTCATGAATGGGACATTTGAGCATTAGTGACTTCAATCTCCCCCACGCTTGGGCAATACTCTCTCCATCATGCAGCCAAAAATTATATATTTGATTCCAATCCTTATGAATCTCACTAGGAGGATAGAATTTAGAATAAAAGAGAGGTACAATTTCCTCCCAGCCAATAGATTGGCCATTCTTCAGCAGCTTATATCATTCCATAGCTCTGCCCTTTAGTGATAAAGAGAATAGTTTCCTCTTAACTTGGCTTGATGAAATACCTGGACACTTGAACAACTTGCATAATTCATGTATAAAGAGCAAATGATCACCAGGATGGACAGTTCCATCTCCTGAATAGCAGTTATTCATAACACGTTCAACAATTTTCATAGGTATTTTAAAAGGATCCAATTGAGCAGGCGGTGGTTCATGTACTATCGTAACAATGGCAGTGGTATTCCCAAATAGGGAACCAAATGGAGACTTCTCCATAATAAAATAAAATAAAACAAAATACGGAAATAAAAACAATACTCACAGCAAAAGTTTCCCTTATCAATTCCACTCTTCAATGGCGCTTAACGGGGCCAGAAAATAGCCTTGATGACCCACAAGTATAGGGGGTGTATCGTAGTACTTTTGATAAATAAGAGTGTCGAACCCAACGAGGAGCAGAAGGTGTTGACAAACAGTTTTGATCAAGGAATCACTTTAAATACTAGCAAACGTTTTTTAGGAGTATTTGATAATGCAGATAAATAAAGTACGAGTAAATAAAAGATAGTAATAATAATTGCTGCGAGTGGCCCAATCCTTTTTAGAGCAAAGGACAAACCAGTTGTGTTACTTATGCTAACCAAATGTTCCTGAGGACACACGGGAGTTTCTGTCAAGTGCTTTCGCTTCATACAGTTGGTTAATCTTCATTGGCTTGATAGGTGTTATGGGGGTGAACCTATGCTAATGTACTACCCCAACTTGGACTCATACATACTTGTGATTATACCCCTTGCAAGCATCCGCAACTACAAGAAAGTAATTAAGATAAATCTAACCACAGCCTTAAACTCTGAGATCCTACACTCCCTAGTGCAATGGTTTCCTAACGGGGGTTTAGGTTTCTATCGCTCCGACAACCCTACAATTAGTAGCCTGATTTGCGGTGCTAGCCACCCAGTTGGGAACCCCAAGAGGAAGGTATGATAAGCACAGCGGCAAGTTTCCCTCAGTATGAAACCAAGGTTTAATCGAACCAATAGGAGAAAGAAACCACTTTCGAAGGTTGATGCTAGCTGGCTTGGCGATGACTCTAGACAATTTGTTTATGGCGCCAATCTGGGTGTAGCTCTAGCACCAACAGCAACGTGGAACCTGCACACAACACAACCAAAGTACTTTGTCCCAACTTGCAGTGAGGTTGTCAATCTCACCGGTTTGTTGTAAACAAAGGATTAAACGTATCGTGTGGTAAAAGATATTTGTTTGCAAGATAGTAAATAATGCTTGTAGAAAGTAAACGGTAATATGAATGTAAAAGAATGGACCGGGGTCCATAGTTCACTAGAGGTGTCTCTCCATAAAGATAAATAACATGCTGGGTAAACAAATTATAGTTGGGCAATTGATAGAATAAAGAAAGCAAGCAATGCATGTACATGTTATGAGGATCACTATGAGATTCACTTGGGCATTACAACATAATACATAGACCATAATCCAACTGCATCTATGACTAATAATCCACCCGCCAAATATCATCCAAACAACCATTGGGTATTAAGTTGCAAGTAACAGATTATCACCTTAAGCAAAGTGTGTAATGTAAACAATACAAATGTCCTTGAACACAAGATTGTTGTTTTCTCGCTAGTAGCAACAGCACATCTACAACCTTAGAAGTTGTTGTCACTCTCCCAGATTACCGGAGGCATGAACCCACTATCGAGCATAAATACTCCCTCTTGGAGTCACTAGCATCTACTCGGCCAAGATATCTACTAGCAACGGAGAGCATGCAAGATCATAAACAACATAGAGATGATAAATCACAAATCAACTTGACATAGTACTCAATATTCATCGGATCCCAACAAACACAATATGTAGAATTACATAACGATGATCTTGATCATGATAGGCAGCTCACAAGATCTAAACATGAAGCACATGGAGGAGGAGACATCCATCTAGCTACTACTATGGACCCATAGTCCATGGTAGACTACTCACACATCACTTTGGAGGCAGGCATGGTGATGAAGAAGGCCTTGATGGCATGTAGATGTCCGCCCAGTTGGGAACCCCAAGAGGAAGGTATGATGAGCACAGCAACAATTCTTCCCTCAGTATGAAACCAAGGTTTATCGAACCAGTAGGAGAAAGAACTAACTTTCGAAGGTTGATGCTCGCTAGCTTCACGATAGCTCTAGACAATTTATATATGGCGCTTTGTCCAGGGCGTAGCTTTGCACCAGCAGCAACGTGGAACCTGCACACAACACAACCAAGTACTTTGCCCCAACTTACAGTGAGGTTGTCAATCTCACCGGTTTGCTATAAACAAAGGATTAAGCATATCGAGTGGTAAAAGATAGTAGTTTGCAAGAATGTAAATAAAGCGGGTAAAAGTTAAACGGTAATAACAATGTAAAATAATGGACCGGGGTCCACAGTTCACTAGTGGTGTCTCTCCATAAGATAAATAACATGCTGGGTAAACAAATTACAGTTGTGCAATTGATAGAATAAAGCAGGCATACAAATGTCATGAGGATCACTATGAGATTCACTTGGGCATTACAACATAATACATAGACTATAATCCAACTACATATATGACTAATAATCCACCCTCCGGATGTCATCCGAGCAACCGTTGGGTATTAAGTTGCAAGCAACAGATTATCGCCTTAAGAAAAGTGTGTAATGTAAACAATACAAATGTCCTTGAACACAAGATTGTTGTTTTCTCCCTAGTAGCAACATCACATCTACAACCTTAGAGGTTTCTGTCACTCCCCCAGATTACTAGAGGCATGAACCCACTATCGAGCATAAATACTCCCTCTTGGAGTCACTAGCATCTACTCGGCCAAGATATCTACTAGCAATGGAAAGCATGCAAGATCATAAACAACATAGAGATGATAATTCATAAATCAACTTGACAAAGTATCAATATTCATCAGATCCCAACAAACACAACATGTAGAATTACACAACGATGATCTTGATCATGATAGGCTGCTCACAAGATCTAAACATGAAGCACATGGAGGAGATGACAACCATCTAGCTACTGCTATGGGCCCGTAGTCCAAGGTAGACTACTCACACATCACTCCGGAGGCAGGCATGGTGATGAAGAAGGCCTGTAATGGCCTAGAAAAATCCCTTTTTTAGAATTGTTTGTTCTTTTATTTTTGTGCATCATCATGCATTATCACCTTGCATGTTTTTCTCAATCTAAATTGTTTCCTTAAAACCTATTTTATTATTTCGCTTGTATGGTTTTATAATAATCTTCCCCTTCCTTTCGTATTTTAATTCAAGCTTAAAACTACAGTAATAAAAATGTTTTGGGGAATTTGAACTGTTTTAAAATATGTTCTGAAATTTGCTTCAAACCCTCTCTTGTTTTTCCCTAAAAAATTGGTGCAAGAAAAGAAGAAGTCATCTCAGAAGAAAAAAAGGGAGAAGAAGAAAGGAGCCCAATCGCTTGGCCCATCTACCTCACCGACCCCTCCTCCTGTCGCTCGCTCTCGTCTTCATACGGCAGCAAATCCATGGCGCCATGTACACGACCTGATGGATGGGACCGCTGATGGGATGCCTCCTGGTTCTATAAAATAAGAACCTCTCCTCCTGCAACCCTAGCTCCACCACCTACTCCCTCCTACCGCCGCTACTCTCTGCTTCCCCTCCCTTCATTTTCTCTCCCCCTCGCCTCGCTCTCGTGCTCGTTCCCGAGCGTATGCGCAGTCGGCTCTCCCTCATCCAGGCCACAGCCTCCTTCCTCGCTGGCAGCACGCAGCAAGGCCGCCTCGTTAATGATTCCTTGAAAGATCGTCATCAACGGCATCAGCTGAACACCAACCTCACCCATGTCCGCGTGTCCCTGCAAGCTAAACGATGTCCTCGGCCACGAAATCGCATCCGCGGTGAGAGTCCGCACCTTTTGAACTTCTCCTTCCTTCCTGTCTTGCTCTCAGTTGCCCCATCGACGGTGACCATCGTTTTCTTCCGTAGGACAACGTCATCGTCCCTGCAGTTCTACTCTGCCGCGCGTCCGCGCTTGCCATCGCCGTCCGTTCTCTCCGTCAGACCCAGACTCCTAGTGACCATGCCCGGCTCCTCTCTCCGCCTAGCGCTCGTGCTCCCGTTCACTTCGTCCTTCTGGCCGGGCGCGTCAAGATTGTCTCCGTGCTTGTTCTCGTGCTCTGGCAGTCTAGCTTCATCGTCCTCATCTCACACCGTGCGGTCTCTGTAGCCACAGAGTTCTGCATCGCCCCGTTGTCTCCTTCCGTCATCGTCAGTTTCAGCAAAGCCTCAAGCTTTCTATCTTGGTACACATAAATTTGTGCCATTATCGTAACAATAACCGAAGCCAGCTCAGCCGGTCTGTTCCTTCTAAACTTTCAGGAGATCCATAGTTCGATTCTAGGGCTGGGCAAAGTTCAATCTTTTTGTGTTCTCCCTGAGCACTGACAGCTGGGCCCCTTTCGTCAGCAACCACCGGCGCCAGCGCAGTAGTCTCTGTCCAGTCAACTTTCCCGTCAGCTTTCGGGTCCCGTCCATCAGGGTCTGGGGCTATCTTTCGCTGGGTGGGAAAAGTCTCACATCTTTCTCTGTTTTTTTAGAAAATTCCTGCAAGTATGTTAGTCTTGCAAAATTCATAACTTTTAATCTATAACTCGAAACAAAAAGTATTTTATATAAAATTTTATCAGAAAAATGTGAAGAATCTGAATATGCCATTCATATGCCTGTTTCCATCTCGCATCATGTCGTGATGTGATAGTTTGCACATCACATAATAATAACATATGGAGTATTTGGGTATTATCCAAATATGGTAACCCCACTTTATTTATTTTTGTGTAGCTCACCCATGCCTTGTCTTTTCCATGCTAATCAACATTTAAATTTGCCTGGTAGCAAAATAACTTGAACCTAATATGTGTGTGTCAGGATTCCAATTCCGCTTAATTTGGATAAATTGTATTGCATCATAATTGCCATGCCATGCATGCATTCACATGATCATGCCGATTCTTTTGCCATAGTAATAAGTGTTACATCCGTTGTTTGTTGTAGTGATTTGCTTCTTACTGGATAGGACGCTTCGAGGTGATGTGAGCATCGACAAGTTTTTCGGGTGTTCTTCGACAATCTTGCCAGGCAAGCTTTCCCACCCCTTACCTACCTATAGGGGGTACTCATTACCTATTTGTGTTTATGCTTTATGCTTTATGCTAGCCTTTCCGATGCTTTGTTCGAGTCATGTATCCTATCCACCTGTTTCCCCAAAGCAAAACTATATATTCGCCACCTCCCGCCTATTACCTTTTATTTGTTGTTTGAGTTGGCCTTGCGAGTCATAGGCAAGCTTAGGTTGTTTCAAGTTGTTTTATCTTATCGGGTTGTTGGGAAGTTTATCACATGCTCTACTTCATATATGAGATCGATATGAAATTGGAGATAAGTTGGTTATTAGATGTTGGAGATAAACATGATTTAATTATGTTACAACTACACTTGATTAAGTAGAGGCATCGGTGAGTCATTTTGCCTGTTTTATGATGGCTTACTTGTGTCCCCTAGGACCCCGAGTTCGCATGAACTGTTCTAAGCTGAGCGCGCTAACCACTTGCGGAAGATTCCATGGGGTCTCCCTTGACTTACTACTTTTTCTCGAGTTAGTTTATCGGGGGCACAACACCGTATTTACATTTGGATCTGCATTTGGTTTGGGCTACCAGTGATGGTGCTTTAGGTTCTAAGCCCCCCTCGAAAGGGTGTGGTTGTGCCTCCTGTGATGGTTGGCAGGTTTATTTGACTGCAGTGCATTTTTATGTGAAGCTGGCGGATCCCTCTGATGGGCTCTCTTCTAGTCTTCTCTATTCTCGCAAACTTCTGAGTCTGTCTTTGGAGCTCGGCCAACTTCGTTACGGGTAGCTTAGTAGGGTGGCCCCCCTAAACTCTCTTGAAGAACTAGCAATGGTCTTGTCATGATATCCGGCCCTTGTCTAGGTTGGATTGATCGAGCGTGTATGGGTACATTGGTGCACCCCTGCAGGGTAAATCTTTTCCAAAAGCCATGTCCGCGGTTATAGACAACTTGGAGCCGTTCTACTTGATCATAGAACAACTTGCACCTAATTGATGATAAAAAGTGGCGTAGTAAATAGTTCTACTACAATATTAAATTGTTATAAAATTGTTAACCGTGTGAGTGCCTTTGATATTGCTTCTTTGTGTGGGCACAACGAGGTGATTCATCGGCTGGGTTATGTTTGGTGTAGTATTCTAGTTGGTTCCTTTATGCGCTTTCTTATCTTATTCTGATTAGACTGAAGTTGTAGAGTGTCTCTATAGGTTCTTTAGTGCTTGCTCGCTGCCACTTAACCCCACCATACAGCCGACGTCCTTTTGAGTCTCTCGAGCTTGTCTGCGTACCTCACATACAAAGGTGGCTTGTTGACTATGCTTTATATGTCTTGAAGTCTTGCTAAGTACTTTGTACTTATTGCTGCTCGTCTCGGATTTTTGTCAGAGCAGGTTTGAAGACAGGTACATGGAAGCGATAAAGTTAGCAAGGTTACCCTTCCGGCTTGGCCTGGGCAGGGTTATGGACGCCATCGTTTATCTTCAGGCCTCTTAGGCCCATTTGTATTCTTGTCCGTACTCGGATACTATTTTGCTTTATGTATGATTTAGATCTTTGTATGTATATTTGGATCTTGACTCGTGGAGTCTTTGCGGTTATATCATATACTCTTTTGTGGGTTCCATCGTGGACTTGTGTAATGTTACTTTCTTGATTCCACCCGGTTAATGTGTATGTTGCGACGTGCACATTTTGCTTGGTGGGCGTTTCCAAAGCGACATCGTGTGAATTGTGGTGTGATTGCTATAATTCGCAAGGTGTCGATTTTGGGGCGTCACAAGGCCTCCGACGGTGATTCCCCTCTCTGGCAGGGTGCCGAGAAGAGCTTCTGGACCCTCCCGATCTCACGTCAACGATGGCGGCAGCTTGCAGTATGTTTCATGGAAATTGATCGGGCTTTTAGGTTTTCCCGTCGAGGGGAATATATAGGCGGAAGGGCAGCGTCAGGAGGTGGGCCAGGGGGCCACACCACTTGGTGGCGCGGGCCAGGGGCTGGCCACGCCACCCTATGGTGTGCCTGGCCCCTGGTCCCCCTCCGTCTCTGCTTTGGACTCCGTCTCATGCTGGAAAAAATAGGAACTTTGGCTTTTGTTTTGTCCAATTCTGAGAATATTTCATGTGTAGCTTTTCTGAAACACAAAAACAGCAGAAAACAGGGAACTGACACTGTGGCATCTCGTTAATAGGTTAGTTCTGGAAAATGTATAAAAACGCCACGAAGTGTAACAAAACATAAAGCAAATGGTGTATAAACAAGCATGGAGCATAAAAAATTATAGATACGTTTGTGACATATCAAGCATCCCCAAGCTTAACTCCCGCTCGTCCTCGAGTAGGTAAGTGATAACAAAACAGTAATTTTTGAGGTGAAATGCACCATCACAATCTTGATCAACGATGTAAAGCATTGAGTGCTGAGATCAAAGTACTTAAAACATAGGCATAAGAGACATAATCTTGACAATAAAACTTAGCAACCATGTTATAACATGAAAAGTAACACAAACAAAAGATCATGAGTAATGAAGCATTGAAAGTCAAGTGTGTGTTTCAACCATATAGAAAAACATAGCAAAGTGGTTTTCAGCTTGTCCTTCATGGAATAGCAAAACATAAAGGGATTTCTATTTTCGTGCCCCTGGGTCGTTAGTTGTACTCAGTTTTCCCCAACCGCTTAACTTTTCCTCAGTTTTCCCCTTGCTCCAGTTTGAAACCTCTCGTAGACGCTCGGACGGGAGGGTTGCCGTCTGGTCAGAGGCCTTAGACCGTTACTGGTGACGGCTAGGGAGCCGCGGTGGTTGTGAATGGACCGTTGCTTTTGAATGGTGTTGACTATTGGCCCAATGAGACACGTCGGACTGGTGGTCACTCACCCAAAGCTTTGCCCTCCGCCCGAGACTAGAAGAGCTCACCGCCCCTCCGCCGCCACGCCGTCCTACCCTCCTACCTTATGGCGTCATCCACCCCCGAGCCGCCCCTGTCCCCACCACCACCCCCGGGAGGCGGAGAGGGCTCCGCCTCCACTAGATCTAGATCTACCCCTATCGCGGTAGAGTTTGTACATCCGTCTGGTGTGCCGATTATGCCCCTCAACAGCAGAGAAGATTGGGAATCAGAGGGATCTAATGCATGGATTCCATCTGGGTAAGCATCATCTGCCTATGTGAATTAATAGTAGGCAGTTTTTGAGCGCGAATCGTTGTTGCTCAACTAACTACGTTGGTTTTCGAATAGGATTGATCCATCGCTGGCTTTTTGGCTGGTAGTTAGGCTGGATACTAGGTTTTTGCGTGATTCTGAACGCAATGTGAGCGGATTTTACATCCCAGCGGTGGTTGCAACTACCATCTCGTTGAGGGATTTAAAAGATAACATCTGTGCTCAGTACCCCTGGGGCGCTGGCGATTCAGTTGATTTCCAATATTTCAACAGCATGGAGGGAAGATATGTTCCACTAATTTCCGACGACGATCTAGGAATTCTTTTTGCTTTAAATGATTCTTGCCATGTTGGTAAAATTCGAATCCATGTGGATAGGGTCTAGGCATCATCTGGTGTTGGGGCATCATCAGGTGGTCGGGCGTCATGTCTCTCTAGTGTTGCTACCTCTGCTAATTGTGTGTGCCACCCCGCTCCTTGTAGGTCCACAGCAACACCATCTGTCCCCAGTGCTAGTGGTAGTGGTAGCCAGATCGTTCCTGCGGTCGATGTGGAGGACAATGCAGAGATTGAGGATCCGTCTCCTCAAGATGATGAGGATGAGTTGATGTTTCCTGAATTGGTAGATCGATGCAGTAAGCAGGCAATGGAGGATCAATACATGGAAGATATTGCACAAGGTGCCAGATTTGATGACACTGATGATGAAGAGAAGGATGAGAACAATGACAGCGTCGTTTTAGCCGATTACGAAGGTGATGACTTGCCAACAATTGAGCGGAACAGGGAGGATCCTCAGCTTGCAGAAGGCACCGTATTTCAAACGATGATGGACTGCCGTAATGCAATTACTACATATTGCATTCTCACCAAGAATGATTATGAGGTTATTAAAAGTGAGCTAGGTAGGTTCACAGTTAAGTGCCCATACAAGAGGTGTAAGTGGAGGCTGCATGCATCCACAATGCTCAGAAGCACCATGGTTCAGGTACTGCGCCAACCAGTTGTGTATTTTAGATCACGGTGTAAAATTTGTTAACTGTTACTGACATCCCTTATAATTATGTTTCTAGATAAAGAAGAACTCGATCGACCATACTTGTCCACCACGAGCGGGAGCGCCAGAGGAGAAATCAAAGCTAGCGAAGACTAGGTGGTTGGCAGATGCAATCATAGATTGGCTGAGAGAAACTCCATCACATGGTCCAACAGCACTCATAAAATTGATATCTGATAAGTTTAATATAAAAATACCTTACATGAGGATGTTCTATGCAAAGGAAATGGCTCTTGACAGGTTCAATGGTCCATGGAATGAAAGCTTTCAGTTGCTTTACACTTTCAAAGCTGAAGTGGAGATGGCTAGTCCAGGCAGTGTTGTAGCGATAGACAAGCATACAGTTCCCTACAAATTGAAAAGCAGGAGGATAATGCAGAAGGAATGTTTTAGAAGGGCTTTTGTTTGTTTCAAAGCTTGCTGGAAAGGCTTTCTGGACGATTGCAGGACTTATTTGGCCGTGGATGCAACAGCTCTTCATGGCAGGTTTAAAGGACATCTAGTTGTTGCTACTGCAGTTGATGGACACAATTGGATGTTCCCTGTTGCTTATGGAATTTTGGAGGTTGAGTCAGAGGAAAGTTGGACTTGGTTTCTACAGAATTTGCGCGACCTTATAGGTCATCCACCAGGACTTGCTATCCACACAGATGCTTGCAAAGGTTTGGAGAGTGCAGTAGAAGCAGTATTCCCTCGAGTGGAGCATAGGGAATGTATGCGACACTTGGTATAGAATTTCACAAAGAAATTCCAGGGTAAAGTTTATACTGACAACCTATGGCCAGCTGCATACACATGCAGCATTAGGAAGCATCTGTTTCATTTGGAAGTGTTGTATAAACAAAAACCTGGGGTGAAGGAGTACTTGAATGAACATCATGGTAGGGTGTGGTCAAGAAGCCAATTCAATGAAATTTGCAAGGTAGACTATGTAACAAGTAACCTTGCGGAGAGTTTCAATGCAAAGGTCAAGTCATTGAAAGGGCTTATGCTGTGGCAAATATTTGATAAGATTAGGCAGATGATCATGATAAAGATCGATCTGCGTCAAAGAATTGCAGCCACAAAATATGTTGGCCATCTCATGCTCCCATGTTTGATTAAGTCTTTGCATTCCAGGGCAAAACAATTGAAGATGAAATGCATCAGAAAAGGAATGGAGGCTGAGGTAACCTACAATGACAGTAAAAACAGGCAGTGGAGGTATCCAGTGAGTTTGGTTGATAGGACATGCCATTGTAGGCGATGGCAGATCTGTGGGATACCCTGCATACACGCATTGTTTTTCATGAGTGTTATAGCGGGTGCAGAAGGTGAAGTTGATCAGTATGTGTCAGAGTATTTCTTTGTTGCCAAATTTAGGGCTGCATATGCTATGAATGTTCCTACCTTGTTGGGAAAAGACCAATGGATGAAAGTCAATCCAGGCTTCAAACTGTACACTCCAGTTTTGACTAGACCGACAGGTAGGCCGAGGAAGAATAGGATCAGAGCTAGTGCAGAGGGTGGTGCACTGATTCGACGACGTAAGTGCAAACGTTGTGGAACCCCTAGACACATTGCTAGGCTTTGTAAAAATCCAGTTGACCTAGCTTTTGGAATGGAAGATCAGGCGGGAGCAGCAAATGCAGAGGAGAATGAAGCAGCAATTCAACATGAGGAGATTGAAGCAATGAATCAAGAGCTGCTTGAACCGATGGATCGAGAGCTGCTTAAACCGATGGATCGAGAGCTGCTTGAACCGATGGATCGAGAGCTGCTTGAACAGATGGATCGAGAGCTGCTTGAATAGATGAATCAAGAGCTGCTTGAACCAATGGATCGAGAGCAGAGGGAACAAATGGATCTAGAGGCCGTTGAAGCAATGCATAGACAACTGAGTGAAGGAATTGATCGAGAGCTGGGTAAACCAATGGATCAAGAGCAGATTGTAGAAGCAAGGGAAGAAAATGCATTAGAAGAAAGAGTACAAGCTTCGTATGATATGGTTGTCTCGGTCTTGGCACAACCCGAAGAGAAGAAGAAGAACAAGAAAGAGGGCAAAAGGAAGGTAGACACCGGTAATATCCCTGGTAGGGTTACCCGGAGTAAGGTGGTGGACCCAGCGAGTCACACCAGGAGCAAGAGAAAGATTTTATTTTAAACAATTAATTTGAATGTATGTATTATTGCAAGTTTTCTATGGTCATGCAGCTCGAATAAGTTCATTGCTTAAGCCACATTTATCATTTTCTAAGTGACTAAACTCAAAAAATATAATTTTGGGTTTAGTTTAATTCAAAAAATCAAAATAATTCAAAACATGGTGGAACCTTCCCATGGAGTCTTGTTATGTTACCTACAACCTAGAGAAATAATAATGGAAAAGGAAATTTATCATTTTCTAAGTGACTAAACTCAAAAAATATAGTTTTGGGTTTAGTTTAATTCAAAATAATTCAAAATAATTCAAAACATGGTGGAACCTTCCCATGGAGTCTTGTTATGTTACCTACAACCTAGAGAAATAATAATGGAAAAGGAAATATAGAGATATGAAGTTTTTCCCAAAACCACTTCCTAGTCCATGAGCTACTAGCTATGAAGATGCAGGGCTTTCTACTCAACACACCTCCCAAATACCCACTATGCTTACAAACTTTGTCCAAATGAGTCCAAATTCGTCACACTTGTGTATCTTTGAATTGCAAACAATATCACGTCGGCCAAAATGTACTATATTGTTCAAATAACACAATCTAACAATTTTTATGCCAAAAGCTACAATTTCCCTTACTCCCTTTATTATTTGAGTGCCCCTATTTTACTTAGTTTTACTCAGTTTTCCCCCTCCGGGTCCACTTGTTTTACTCAGTCCTACTCTGTTTTGCCCTTCCGGTAAACATTTCCTCACTTTCCCCCCTCTTAGTTCTACTCAGTTTTCCTCACTTGTACTCACTGGCTGATCTCTGATTGGTCAAGATGTATGTCACACGGATCTTGGTTGGTTGATAGCTCAACGTACGCTTGCACCATGGGATCATTTATGATCGGACGACCTGTATATCTCTCTCTACCTCGATGGACGCATACGGAGAGAAGAGCAGAGCACATACCTACCAACCCTAGCAGTCACATCTTCCTCTCTTACTCTGGCGGTCGCGGCGGCGCGGATCTGCAGCGTGCGTGCGTGCGGCGGCGCGGATCTAACCGTGCGTGCGGCGGCACGGATCTAACCATGCGTGCGGCCGCGCGGAACTGCAGCGTGCGGCGGCGCGGATCTAACTGTGCGTGCGGCGGCGCGGATCTAACCGTGCGGCGGCGTGGATCTAAGAGTGCCGGTGAGGATCTAAGAGTGCCGGTGAGGATCTAACCCTCATAAATAGTTGAAATGTCTCTCTCTGTCTCACTTTTGTTTATCTTCTCAGATCTGTTGATGATGAAGAACACCAAGACGGTGGCCGTGCCGACAGTGCTCACCGATGCCAAGACGATTGAAGCCATCGCCTACAACATCGCTGTGACGGTGCAGATCCAGCCTTCAATGTCGGAGCCTGCCGATGTCTCACTTCTGTTACCCTCCTCAGATCTGTTGCTGATGGACACCAAGACGGCGGCCGTGTCCACAATGCTCATCGATCGTCTTGAAGCCATCGCCTACAACATCGCTGCGACCTACAACATCGCTGCGACGGCGCAGATCCAGCCTACAATGTCGGAGCCTGCCGATGTCTCACTTCTGTTGCCCTCCTCAGATCTGTTGCTGATGGACACCAAGACGGCGGCCATGTCGACAGTGGTCATCAATGCCAAGACGATTGAAGCCATCGCCTACAACATCGCTGCGACCTACAACATCGCTACGACGGTGCAGATCCAGCCCTCCTCCATGTCCGAGTTTGCGGATGGCGCAGATCCAGCCACCAAGACGGCGGCGGTGCCAAGAGTGGTTGCGAAGCCGCAGATCCAGCCCTCCTCCATGTCCGAGTTTGCGGATGGCGCAGATGACCACCCCTCAGCCGCCCGTCGTCCAGGCCCTTCTAGCCCATCGGTGCGCGGCCGTGTTCAATGCCGCAAATTGGGATAAATTATGATAAATTTGTATTTTTCAATTTCAATTTGGGATAAAATTGTTCGAACTACTACCTCCGTCTCAAAAAAAGCTTCTCCACTTTCTCGATGTGTCCCTGTACATCCGAATGTATGATTTGAATTCTATCCCAACTTGATTGGGAAGATTGATATGTATTTGATCCGAGAGGCTGGTACATGCTTTCACTTTTAGGATCCCTTCACTTTTGGAACTCATCCAAATTCACTTTTGGGATCCCTTCACTTTTATAAGATGTTCATGCATGCTAAAATTATCGCGCGCATTACTTAGCACAACTGGGAAATTGTATGCCAAAATACAGTGGTTAGAGCCACACCAAAATACAGTGGTTAGAGCCATCTACTGAATAACAATTCTATACTATCTATATCATCTACCACAACCACATAACTGCTAGGACATGGATGCCCCCTAATAAAACTGCCCAGATGAATCTACTTTTCGCCTCTCCCATCACTTGAAGTTCATGTTCTAGATTTTCTACCACTTGACCAGATATGGCAAGATCTGTCTCAAGTATCAACTTGTCCTTGCGAATAAGCTCTGAATTCTTCTTTTCTTCCTCCTTGCGAATAAGATCTGTCTCAAGTATCATCAGGTTTTTACAGGCCAATTCATCACCTAAATTGGCCACCTTCTCCTCCAAATCCATCCTCTGGCTACACCACTGGGTTGATTCATCTTGGTATGCAATATACCATGGATCATCGGCTTGCCTGGCGAACTGTAACAATAATGGAAAAAAGAACAACTGAAATCACTCTAACAGGCCATGGCGGCACTTAAATTCAATGGTAGTACAGAGAGCAGAAGCTAGATACCTGCACTTCCGATGAGGTAGGAGAAGTAGAACGTGGCCACGACATGATCGAATCCCCACCCTCACCGGTGTACCCGCTACGACCAGACATTGAGGACTATTTCGCACCTACAAACTCCAATAAATTACGGGAACCGAATCGATTAGGGGGCGGGGGAGGAGGAAGCGGAGGTCTTACCAAGCTATACTACCAATTGGTGCGTGGAACAAATCCCGGTCGTCATGGGCGGCGGATCTGCTTGCGGTGGACTTTCCTGCGGTGGGTACAATGCGTGCGGACGAAACAAGTGCTAGAGCCATGGTTGACATGCAGCGCCGCAGTCCGTCCGACGCCGCTGGGGGATAGAGCCGGTGGCGCGACGAGGCACCGGCGATGGCTGCTCCGTCCGAGGGTGGGGAATGAGCTGCCAGCGGTTCTCCGATGACTAATGAGATACACAACACTAGGTTCCAGCCATGTTTAGCATAAGATTCACTTTAGATTAAGCTGCGAAAATAGTCACCTGCTGGGTCTAGCTTAAGAAAAATTAATTAGCGAACTTGTTGCTTCTCTCTAGCGAAAATAGTCACCTGCTGGGTCTAGCTTAAGAAAAAGGGCGACCCCAGCGGTCATTGGCTGAGGCGGCCCCACAGAGCGGCTCTATATGATTTTCTCTAAATAAATAGACGACCCCAGCGGTCATTGGCTGTGGAGGCCCCACAGAGCGGCAATATATGATTTTCTCTAAATAAATAGACGACCCCACTGGTCATTGGCTGTGGCAGCCCCACAGAGCGGCCCCATTGGTCATTGGCTGTGGAGGCCCCACAGAGCGGCAATATATGTCTTTTCCTGAAAAATACACGACCCCACTGGTCATTGGCTGCGGCAGCCCTATAGAGCGGCCCCATTTGTCATTGGCAGCACCGCGTATACAATCAGGAAATAAAACAGCCCACATGTCAGCGATAGATGGATGGCTGCTCTGATGTGTCTCCTGACCCTACCCGTCAGCACCATTCAAAAGCATCGGTCAATTCACAACCACCGCGGCTCCCTAGCCATCACCGGTAACGGTCAAGGCCTCTAACCAGACGGCAACCCTCCCGTCCGAGCATCTGCGAGGGGTTTCAAACTAGAGCGAGGGGAAAACTGAGGAAAAGTTAAGCGGCTGGGGAAAACTAAGTACAACTAACGACCCAGGGGCACGAAAATAGAAATCCCAAACATAAATGCATAGGACACCTTCAAGTTTAAGAGGGCAACTAGATACAAATAATTTAAGAACAAGCAAAACCATAATCATGAATCAATCAATAATAAATTTCTGGGACTATGCACATTAAACTCAGAATGACAACTTTGCACATTAAACTCAGAATGACAACTATGCACATTAAACTCAGAATGACAACTATGCTCTCTTAGACGGTGCATAAAGGTAGAAGGTGGAGACTCAACATAAAAGTAAAAGAAAGGCCCTTTGCAGAGGGAAGCAGTGATTAAACATGTGCTAGAGCTTTTCATTTGTAAAACAGAGAGATAAAAATTTGTTTTGAGAGGTGGTTGGTCTTTGTCAACGACTAGCAATTGGGTTCTTACTATCTTCCATAGTAAGCAAGTTTTTGAGAGAGAAATTGGCAATTTGGTGCTCTTTTATAGAGCTTGGCACTCCTCCCCACTTTTCCTTTCACCAACCATGGCTAACAGATTCCATCAGGTGCCCACCAATTTTCACATACCATGGAGGAGTGCCTTTTTTTCTTTTCTTTTTTCCTTTTTTCTTTTTCTTTTTGGAATAAAACAATATGGAAGATAGCAAATCCGACCACTACGTCCCCATGAGCTGAAAACAGTGTCACAAAATGAGAAGTATTTTGACGGGTTTTTTGAAAGGTAGCACATGAAAATTTACTTGGAATAGCTTGCAAATACCATGCATAGGAATTTATAGTGGACTCTTTGGAAAACTTTGTTTTTGGGAGTTGGATGCACAAGAAGTATTCCCTCTCAGTACAAAATGAAGGCTAGCAAAAGAATAGGAGCGACCAACTAAGAGAGCAATAATGGCCATAATCATGCATAGCGACAAAACATCATTAAACGGAAGCATAAAGTGGTATCACAAGTCAAAACCCAAATGATCATAGAGGCTTATGGCGACTTGGTAAAGTCAAACATGTTGTAAGCATGCGACAAGTCAACCCAAATAAAGCATCAAAGGAGAAAACCACAATAATATGCTCCCACATAATAAAAACAATGCATGATTCTTTCAAAGGCACATTAAGCAATCTCAGTCATTTGAGACAAGTCATGCTACAGCAAAAAGTACTAAGCATACTATCAAAATGACATCAAGCATGACATACAAAAGTCTATGCCACAGTCTAAAGAAGCTCCCATTTGTACCACTATAGGCATGAAACTTTTTTCTCTTTTCCAACACCATTCAAACCTTTTTGAAGCCACTCTTTTGATGAAAACCAACATATACCAGTGGTCTAAATACACCTTGATGCAAAGATATAACAATATCTGAACAAAAATCAAGGAAAAAACAAAAGCTAAACGCAGTACTAGAAAAAGAGAACACTCATTGAACGATAAGAGTGAAAACTAGAGTGTTCTTGGCAATGAAAAACGGAGTGTGTCTTCTCCAAAAGAAATTTGTTGGGGTCCAACCATTTATTGCAGCAAACAAGACAAAAGAAAACTGAAAGCAAAAGTAAAGACGCTCCAAGAAAAATACATAGTATACGAAGCAATAAAAATATAGTGTCTTGAAAGGTGACCTGATTTTTGCCGATGAAGAAGGGGTGCCTCGGGGCATCCCCAAGCTTTGACGCTTGTACCTCTTGGATATTTCTTGGGGTGACATGGGCATCCCCAATATTGAGATTTTGTCCATACTTCATCTCATCTCATCACTCTCCTTTCCCTACACTTGAAAACTTTCTTCATACAAAAATTCATACAATTCTATTAGCAACATTAGTGTAAGCATAATAGTAAATCTACTCTTTTGGTTCAGTTTCAAACTCAAATACACCATTCATTACTGTAGCAACTTCCTCAAAAGTTCTGTGATCAAAAGAACTCAAAAAGAAAGCGATCGAGAAGCAAATACAAATAGTAGCAGAAATCTGTCAAAACAGAACAGTTGACAAAGATCGATTTTTTGGAGGACCTACTTTTGCTCAAATCAAAAAGTGCAAAACTAATGAAAGTTTAGAAATAACCTGGGGCATGTGCACAAGAAATTGCAGATCAAAAAGATATTTTGAGAATTTTCACGAATGTTTACGGTGCAGCGTAGAAATCTGTTTCAGGACAACAACTTCCCCAAATCTTACCTTCCTCAAATTAGAGATTCTTCTTGGCACAAAAACGAAATAAAAATGATAAAGAGAGGTCATTACAGTAGTAATAACTTCCAAGACTCAATAAAAAGGAAAAGTACTGAAAATAAAACATTGGGTTATCTCCCAAGAGTGCTTTTCTTTAACGCCTTTGAGCTAGGCGCGGAAAGTGGAAATCAAGTAATATCAAGCGATGAAGCATCAAGTTCATAATTTGCTCTAAGAATAGAGTCAAAAAGTAATTTCTTTCTCTTTCTAGGGAAGTGTTCCATACCTTTCTTGAGTGGGAATTGATATTTAATGGTGCCTTCCTTCATATCAATGATGGCACCAACTGTTCTAAGAAAAGGTCTTCCCAAAATAATGGGACATGAAGCATTGCTTTCAACATCCAAAACAAGGAAATCAATGGGAACAAGTTTATTGTTAACCATAATAAGAACATCATTAATCCTTCCCAAATGTTTCTTCTTAGCAACATCAGCAAGAGGAATATCAAAATAACAAGTTTCAAGCGGTGGTAAACCAAGCATATCATAAATCTTTCTAGGCATAATAGAAATGCTTGCACCAAGATCACATAAAGCATGGCAATCAAAATCATTCACATTCATATCAATGATGGGCTCCCAACCATCTTCTAACTTCTTGGGAATAGAAACCTTTTGTTTCAACTTTTCTTCCCTAATTTTGATGAGAGAATTTGTAATATGCTTTGTAAAAGCAACATTCATAGAACTAGCATTAGGACTTAAAGTAAGCTTTTGCAAGAACAAAATTACTTCAGAGATATTGCAACCATCAACATCAAAATCATTAAAAGAAGTAGAGCTATTGTCTTCCATACTCCGAAAAATTTCAGCACTTTTTGTAGAAAAAGTTTTTGCTGTTTTGGGCTTTTTCGCACAAGGAGTAGGAGTTTTCTCTACACCAGTCAAAGTAAGAGGATTGCTAGCATTAGAAACAACATCACTAGAGGTGGTAATAGTGCAAACCTTCATATTTCTAGCCATCTCGTCTTCTCTTTCCCACCTAGCATGCAATTCTGCAAACATCCTAACATTTTCATCAATTCTAACTTGAATGGCATTCAAAGTCTTGCTTTCTTTCATATCATTAGGCAAAACTTTTAGTTTCAGAAGTTCAACATCAAGAGCAAGGCTATCAACTTTAGAAGCAAGAATATCAATTTTACCCAACTTTTCCTCAACAGACTTATTAAAAGCAGTTTGCTTACCGATGAAGTCCTTGAGCATGACTTCAAGCTTAGAGGGCGCGCCCCTAGTGTTGTTGGAGGAATTACCATAAGAGTTTCCATAACCATTACCATTGGTAGAAGGATACGGCCTATAATTGTTGCTAGCAAAATTCTTCCTATAAGCACTGTTGTTGAAATTATTATTTCTAATGAAGTTCACATCAACATGCTCTTCTTGAGCAACTGACAAGGGTATAGATAATAGAGCCCGTTAGTTGAGTACCCCTGAGGCCCGTTAAGCTAGGCCCAATTGTAATACTAGTCGAAATACGAGTTCATGTCGTATGTCGATATTGTAATCTGTATCGGATCCCACCCGATCCTTGAGACCTGGCCACCTATATAAAGGGGCCAGGAGGGGACGGTGTGGGACAGATTGAAGGCAAGCCAGGTTCTACACCCACGTTTACTTCCATAGCCACCTTGTTTGACTGAGTTTACCTTCGAGTTCATCTGACGCCCTGTCTCCCTGATCCTAAGTCCTTCATCTAGGACATTTGTCGAGTTTAACCCTCATCAATTGGCACCGACCGTGGGCGCCGACCGTGGGGACCAAGGGCATTGGCATCATGAACTCGACAGATTTTTCGCTTTTAGCCAACAACAACTCGCAAGTCGACGAAATTCAGATACCCTTTGGAACCGTTGATTTTTAACCTCACCAGTCAAGTTTCACGCAAGTATTCGAGAGTATGGATCAAGATATGGATTTGACGATCGGAAGTCTAAACTTTCGCGTCGGATCACTAGGTTCGATTCGCCTTTCAGATCTGATGAAAACGGGTCCATCGGCAAGTGAACCCGAGACAGTAGTAATGCCAGAGTCATCAGAAGGCTCTTCCAGCGAGGTAAACTCGCCGGTCAGCTTAGCAAAAGCAAAAGAAGGAAAAATCGCAGGAGGCGACAAAACCATGGAGAATTTTGACTTAGAAGTGCAACTCAAAGATCTCACGATCTATCACGATGACACCTCAGACTAATCAACAGACACCTGGAAAATGAGACTAGAACTTTCTGAAGATGACAATTCGATCTTCTCAAGTCACAACAGCAAACTCGACAATCGATATCAGATACTCATCATCACAGGAGATAACTCAGAAGAACTCGACGACAACAACAACCTAGTGCTTAATCCAGCAAATATAAATAGAGGGGCAAATCACTTAGCAGAAGGAGAAACCGCTGACTCCCTCGCAACAAGGGTAAAAGTTTGACTATCAGAAGACGAGTGGAGAACAATCAATAGAGCTGTGGAGCACGGTACGCCAATACCAACAAATTACAGCCAAAACATGCTTTTGGGATACCATTACGCCCTAAGGCAACATGCGAAGCAATTAGCAAAGGAGAGGATTGAAATACAGAAAAGGAAGGACTCAGCCATTGCAGCAAGCGATGCTGCTTGCAGAGCACGTAGTGATGCATCATACACAAACAGAAGGCATCATCGACATGGATAAAGGTATGAGAATCTAGAGTACTCAGAAAGGCAAAGTATCTCGAAAAACCTCGACTCATCCTTCCTATCGGTCGACGAGCAAGGAAATATTATCCCAAAAACTCTGGAAGCAGCATTGGTGGAAGCTCAAGCATACCTGCATACAACACGACCAAATCCAGGTGACCCGAGGGAACATATGCACCGAGCAGTGCTAAATGGATTGAAGATGGTAGGCAACAAATTATCAGCAAAAGAGGAGGAGGCATATCGCAACAAAGGAACCCATAAACCAAGATCACCACGCCGTCACAACAGTGCTCGGCACAGAAGTGGAAGTCGCCGATCTAGGATGCCATCACCTGGATGATACAATAGTCCAAAGAACAAAGGAACCCGACGATCCAGAACTCCCAACAGAACATATGACTACGAAGATGATGAAAAGGAGATGGGGGTGCCATGCTTTACCCGTAGGGTTCGCATCACGCTAGTACCCAAAGGTTTCAAACTACCCCATGATCAACAAAAGTATGACGGATCTCAGGAGCCACAGTCATGGCTTTCAGATTATCTACAAGCAGTAAAACTATTAGGAGGAACCAAGGAGACAGCAATGCAAAGTTTGCAATTACACCTCACCGGTGCAACAAGGTCATGGCTAAGAAAATTAGAAAAGGAAACAATTGGAAGCTGGGAGGAGCTCACAAAACAATTTACAAGTAACTTCAAGTCGACATACAAGCGGCCAGCATCCATAGAAGAAGTCAAAGCCTGCGTACAGCAACGTGGGGAGACATTATGAACATATATCCAAAGGTGGAGTATTATCAAAAATTTGGCAGTCGAAGTCTTGGACGAAAGAGCAATAGATACATTCATAATTGGGTTACGACGAGGAGACCTAGTCGAAGAGATGGGCAGAATTAAGCCAAAAACAGTATCAGATCTAATGGATGTGGCAAACAGATTCGCAGATGGAGAAGCTGCATGCAACAATAAATGCACGCGATCGCCAGAAGATGATAGAGGAAATAGATATGGAGGTCAAAGGAGAAGGTCCCGCAATTACGACAATTACAGCTCCCACAGCCAAGTAGCCGCATGATATAAAGATAACAGCTACCAAGGCAACGATCGCAAAAGTTCAGGATACCATAACTATGGCAGAGAAGAATACAAAAAGTTTCCGCCAAGGGAATCCAGAGAGTACAACCCATCACCAGAAGATATGCTCAACGGACCATGTCATATCCACTCTGCGTTCGTCGATGGGAAACGAGTATCTAAACACGCAATGAAAGATTGCACTACGTTCTTGAAACTACAAGAAGCAGCACTTAACAAGCAAGCCGAGTCAAAACGCCAGGGATACGAGGGAAACACAAGCAACACGCCTGCAACCCAACAATGAAACAGTGGAGCTCCCAAGGGCCAAGATCAATCAAACCAGGGATGCGACAACGATGAAGGATATGTTCCATCTAAAGGGCACATCACAGCAATGATACAACCAGTGCCCAAGTCGAACAAAGAAGAGAAAAGCATAACTCGACAGGTTAACCTCGCAATAACTTCACCTCCAGCAACAACGGAATATCTGCATTGGTCAGAGCAACCCATAGAATTCAGCAGAGACGATCACCCAGTAACAGTACCTCGGCCAGGAAACGCGCCCTTGGTACTCAAAGCCCAAATAGGGATGTACGATGTCGACAGAATATTCATGGACGCAGGAAGTGGAATAAACCTGATCTATGCAAGAACTCTATGGGCAATGCACATTTCATTAGAGTTCCTAAAGCCAACTGACTGCTCCTTTCACGGAATAGTCCCAGGAAGTGCTAACTATCCATTTGGTCGAATAGCACTCAATGTCTGCTTCGGAAATCGGCAAAATTACAGAAGGGAGAAACTCGACTTCGAAGTCATGGACTGGCCATCACAATATCATGCGATCCTCGGGTGACCCGCGTTTTCGCAATTCATGGTAGTGCCTCACTACACTTATCTGGTACTAAAAATGCCAGGACCCAAAGGAATCATTACAGTCAAAGGAAGCTTCGAGTTATCAGACCTATGCGACAAGGAATTTCACAAGATGGCCCAAAACTTTGGCATGATGGCAAGCTACGGGGAACCTAACTGCAAAACAAAAAGCACGACTACAGGAGCCACGCAGCAACTCGAAGGAAACCCCAAGGAACCAGAAGTAAAGAAATCTCGGGTATAGCCATCAAAGCAAGGGAAGTCTACAAGAGAAGAAGAGAAGACTCAAGCGACATAGGCGAATAAATATAGTAGGAAAATAAGGCTGTAAAAGCCACGAGTTATTCCAGGGCAATGCCCTCTAGATCCAGAACACAGGTCATAGGCCGGATCTCTTGGGTCATCCCATGTATCTTACATTATACGCATAAATAAAAGACAAAAGTTCCTCTTATTTGAGATTACGTGTCTTCAAAAGTTGCGGTAAGCGCACCAACATACACACAAAGTGCAATGCTCTGAGGACAAATTCTGGCATAAAAAGTTGGAGAGCAACAAATTCTCGCATTATACGCACACAAATATTACATCAATGGCTGATCAGAATCGTCTACTCCCAAAGGATCTAAATAATGATGCTCGCAGAAAAATGCGGCATCCTCTTGAAGCAACCTAGCTACAAGTCTCCTAGCTGGTTGGAGGGTAGCATCCATATGAACTCGCACTCGAGCTCCTCCCGAAGGCAAGCTTAGTGACATGGAAATAAAATTGAGCCTCGGGTGCCACTTGCGTGTCCAACCAAGTGCAAGTTCTATCAGGCGATGAATGCGCTGAGTAGACCTAAAAGCAGCAAGCAGCTGCGGAAAAGTTCGAGGAAGAGGATTACGAGGAAGCATGATGGAATGCATAGTAGTCAGAGATTTTCGACAACCATCAACCGCTTCCCCAATGTGTTGAGCACGATCTTGGAGGAGCACAATGGCACCACGACGCCGGGGATCAGACCAAAAAGTTTCGACTCTACCTGATGATCTCTCAAGAGCCGCGATCCGTTCAGAAACATGGCGAGCTTCACTAACGAAGTCTAAGCAAGTACCTACAGTAATACAAATCATGGGCCAGCAGCATTGCAGGAAAAAAGCAAAAGAGGAAAAGTGGCAGGAAAACTTACATTGCAGCAACTTGCAAGCAGACTCGACAATACCAACCAGAAAGGAGTCACACTCCTCCAAATGTACAACTTTAGCTGTTAGACTCGACACCTTATCCTCGAGTATGGATATCCGCTTCATAAAACTGCAAGATTTGCTGGCGTTATCCATAGCCATCTGCGCTTGGCGCTTCAACAAAGTTAAACGGCTCTCAAGATCTGCAATCCTTGAGGAATACTCAGCACAACGGCAAGAAGGACGAGGAGGCGACGAAGCTCCAGAGTCGAAAGCATCGGCAGAAGATGGAGCTTGACCGCGACCAGATAATTCACCAGCACGCATAGGCTGGAAGGCAAAAGAAAAAGAGGAGAGGACAATCTCAGAAGCTAAACCGAGCACAACATTTCACAAAAGAGGGTATATTTACAAAAGCATAAGCCCCTTGACTAAAGTTCTCGGGCTACATGCAACTAAAGAGTTTGCCACAAAAGAATAAAACGAAAAATTACAAGGGAGGCTAAGTCTACGCCACCTTGGCCTCATGATCCATAGCAGAAGTAGGCGTAGCAGAAGCAGCACCAGCGTCGGGAGGAGGCATAGACCCACTTGTCGCCGGAGTTGAAGAAATCGGCGTCGTACCAGTCGCGGAAGCCGCCGAAGGGGAAATCATTGACACGATGCCCGGCGCATACTTTTTCGCCTTCTTGAAGAAGGGCTTCAGTTCCAAATGAGGATGGCCGGGGGAAGAGCTAACCTTCTCCCAGTTCACCTCCTCACCATGTGCATATGAAAAGGCAATGGACCCCTCGGCACCTCACTTCAAGGAGAGACCCTTCATAGTAAGTATGGGGTCGTCATCGGTGTTGAAGGCTTTGGCAAGATTCTTCAAGTCCGGTACATTGGCCTTCTTCTTGGGCCACAACCCGACAAAAATCTGCGTAAGTACGCAGTTAACCAACTCAAAGATTTCCCAGACAGATATCCAGTTCGCTTCCAGCAAGCTGACCGCGGCTAAGAGAGGATCTTCGTCAAGCTGCAAAATCGACACGGACACTTCACTATATTCTGCAAAACCAAGGAAACAGCAAAACAGCAGAAAAGGAATACATCAGCAAGCATAAGAGAGCAAGAAAGCCGACAAAATGAAAGAAAGTATAGTATGTACCTCCAGCAGCAGCAGACATCTGGTTTAGCCGCTCAGCCACGTCCTGTTCCCGCTGGAGGTGCTCCTTGTTAGCATTAGCCAAGTCCTTTTCCGCTTTTTTCGCCTTAGCCAATGCTGACTTAGCAGACTTCTCAGCATTGACCTTGGCAGCAGTGGCGGCATCAAAAGCTGTCCTGGAAGCTTCGAGTTCAGCTTCCAGCGACGCAACACGAGCATTGGCTGCCTTTAGAGCACTTGAGTTAAACAAAGAGGAAAGAAAAAGTCAAGCAACGAAGCAGAGACAGGCATGCAAAGATGAGCAAGTGTTAAAAAACGAGACTTACCTTCAGAGGCCTTGGCAACTTTCAGGTACTCGACGCATTCATTGCCCAAGTCAGCAAATCTCTTCATCAGGTTCTGTCCAGAAAATAGGACATGAGTATCAACGTGCAAAAATTGAAGTAAATATAACAGTATGTTTACGCATGTCGTCGGAGGAGCTTGTGGATTGATGGGCCTCAAGGGTAGCACCGGCGTTGGAAGCTTTCTTCAAGCGCCCAGAGCTACGAACAGTGACTACCTTCTTGGTAGGCTTCTTCGAAGCTTTTTGAGGTTTCGCTGCTAGATCAACCTCTTGTGGCGGCGGATCGTTGATGACAAGAGTATCAGTGGTGGGGGCCTCACCAGCAAATCTCTTCGGGTTCTCCTTGTCACTGAGAAAAAGAGAAAACGACAAAGTCATCTATCAAGGTCGACAATAAAAAGCTAAATATATGAAAACAAACAGATGAATACTCACGAGTCCATGAAGTCGAAGAGTTCTCCGCCATCCTCTGGCTCAAAGGATTCCCCAGCCATAGTGTTAGGGGCGGAGGCACTAGAAGAAGCAAATTCTTCGACACGTTTCCTCTTCTTGTCCACGACAAGGTCTTCAGAAAGCGCAGGAGGAGGCGACATTGTTGAACTGGTCCTTTCCAGCGAATCCTCGCCTTCGTCTCCATCATGGCTGTCCTCAGTCTCGGGGGCTTCGCAGGCCACAGAAACAGGAACATGCGGAATGGCCCCTCCCTCTAGGAGAGGAGGGCGAGAAACAAGAAGTCAATGATCTTGGAAAGACAAACAACCCGAAAGTTATAAGGCGAACAATAATAAGAGAACGACAAGACAAGTAGAGACAACAAAAATTACCGCAGGCAAAGGATGCTCTCACACGCTTGTCGAGATCCTTCTTCTCCATAAGATTTTCAGATACTCGAGAAGGATCCCCCAAGCCGGAAAAAGTCCACAACTTGGAGAGACGATGCTACAGGTGTTGGGGATATACCAAATAGGTATACCAGCGATGTAGTCCTAAATCAGCAAGCCAGGGTGGCCCATCAGGGGTGGTATGGCGGATTGCCTACCGGGCGGCCCAGTTGCTGAAGTTGCCACGGCGGTACTGGACTCAGGCGCTCATGGCAGATCCGGAGACAGGCCCATGGCGGGTTGCCTTGTGGTGCACGCATAGGACTTAGTCTAGGACTCCAAGTTGTATCCGCTCCGGTACCATCGTGTAGCCCATGCCAGACGCCTTTATAAGCCCGGCGTGGAGCAGCCCTTGAGGCGAACAGACTTAGTCATAAGGCCAATCGCATAGCGAAACAGCCAACCTCATCATTGTAATCGAGCACTTGTTGCCATATAGTGAATTATAGTAGCACGTAGGGTCTCGCCACCGTTGCGGGATCTGAAGTTGGGTAAACTTGTGCTACCACCGTCCCGGATCACTCCTCCGTGTTCACCCCCTTCCACAAACCGCCATACCCCTACCTCTATGGCAGATCTGTTGATGAAACCATGACAGTTGGCGCCCACCGTGGGGCAAAGCGCGTCTGGAGCACGGATCCAGGCGGGATTTGCCTTCGCAGGCATTGGCGACACCATCGCCATCGGGCGCGTCCTCTACGATTCCAGCTTCCCCATCGTCCCAGCGGATAACCTCTGGGTGCCGGCTAGAGAAGACCCTGCTCGATTCACCATCGTTTCGATTGGAGATATCCATATCTTCATCAGAGAGACAAACCCTACCCCCACCACGGAAACCAATTTCCAGCGGATCGGTATGGCTAAAATCCCCAAACTGACCGCTTTCGAGCTGGATACGGAGGAGGACTCATCTGATCTGGAACTTTCCAAGTTTCC
This sequence comes from Dactylis glomerata, assembly GCA_007115705.1. Lineage (NCBI taxonomy): Eukaryota > Viridiplantae > Streptophyta > Magnoliopsida > Poales > Poaceae > Dactylis > Dactylis glomerata. Next base: position 184,887 of record QXEO01000132.1, read on the forward strand.
TAGATCGGATCTGAAATACAATCCCACCCAGCCCGCCCTAGAGGTAGAGGAAGTGGTGAAAGACCGCTATGAATCCGCCATGAGCAATCTGGCATTAGAGACACCGCGGTACTGCCTTGTTGCGTTCGCAGGTATCACTTCGGGATCTACCTCCAATGGAGAAGATATCCCAAGTGAATCCATCCTTGAGGCACTTAACGAAAGTGGTGAATCGGATGACTGGGATAGCAAGGGCTATGATTCTGACCATTATGACGCCACCATGAGAAAAATCGAGGCAGAATTGGCGCAGCAGGCACTAGAAGAACAGCAAGCAGCGGCCAAACAGGTGTTCGTGACCAACAAAGGAGATGACGCTGGGCAGACGACCGGTGATCCGCCATCTCAGGCAGTCCATGACGGAGATGCCGGCAAAGAGCAGGGTAACCCTCCAGCAGCCGCCGATCCCGCCACGGAACAACTTCCTGAGATCCACGGCGGACCTAGGCCTCCGCAACCCGCCATCCCCGAGGACCAGCACCCAGAAGACTTCACGACCCTGCTGTATAAGGTCGTATATGGAACTCTAGCAGATCCAATCACCCCTGACTATGTCAGGGATGTGAGCGATCTTGAGAAGAAGAGGCGAGCACTCCTCAAAGAAGCAAAGCGAGTCGAGAAGATGGGCCAGCAGCTTGATGGCGACATTGCTAAAGCTCAAGACACGCTGAAGCGCGCAAGGAACATGGAAGAGAAGTATGTTACTCTCATCCAGAACCAGATGACCGAAGGAGGCAACCCGCAGCTAGTACGAAACCTTGGGTTCACCGTACCAACTGCGGAAACTCTGGCCAAGATGTATATCAAGAATACGCCATATGTGGACAAGAATCGCGATGAAGTCAGGGCTACGCCCATTGAGAACATCGTGGCTGCAAAGGAGCTATTGGAGCATAATAGGAGTCCAGCAGACCTAGAGATGGCGGTGAAGCTGATGACCAAAGAATTAGTATAGCAGGAGAAGGCTACGTCGTCACGACGGCTCGAATCTGATCCCGCGCTATGCAGATCTAGCACTGCCTCTAAAGCTCGGGGGGTGGCAACTATGGTACGCGCCCTGATAACAAATCTCATACCGGATCCTCAGAAATCCGAAGAAGAGAAGCTCGCAACCGGGTGAACGCCATCCCAATATCCTCCGATGACAAACCTAATGGCAAAGGCCCACAGAGAAATCCATCGCCACCCCACAAGAACTACCCTGCTTACGGATACCACCAAGACAATACTGTCCCCCGCCATAAGACCAACATGCTGCCACCAAAGTATAAGACGTTCGAAGTCCCAAAGGGGGGAATTGTCATACGCACAATGATGGCAAGCGAGGACGAAGCCGTGACGCTGGACGCAGAGACGATCCGCCACGACGGGAAGCCAGTAGAGACGGCGGATCCAAGCGAAGGGAACGGTCTCGCCATGACAATGGCGTGCACCATGGCGGTGACAAGGACAAGCATCGCTCTGCTCACCATCACGATGACAGAGGGCAAGGCTCCCACCGCCATGACGACGATCCATCTCCACGAAGAACAGAGGGAAGTCGTCGTAGCTACAGAGATCATTCGCAGGACGGCGAGAGGTAAAAATGACGTGACCCTTCGCCATCTCCACCAAGCAGCCCCCATGGTGGCAGCGGTGGCGGTGGCGGACCAGCAAGGTCACGCAACTCTCGCAAGGATCCACCGGACCAGAAGCCCTACGACGCCCGTACCCATCTAAACGAGATTGCCAAGTCTCAAACAGCCTTCTTCCTCGGCCCAAAGTGCTTCGGACAACGGATTCGTGATGAGCCCAGCCCACATGGGTTCAAGATCGAGAAAAATATCCGCCAGTACAATGGTGTCGACAGGCCTTTAACTTGGCTACAAGACTACTTCAATGCAGTACAGTTCGCCGGGGGATCGCCCAACGTCGCTGTCCGCAATTTGCCCCTGATGCTATCTGGCACCGCGATGCAGTGGATCAATGACTTGGCAGCAAATTCCATCCAAACCTGGTTCGACATGCAAACTGCATTCACCGAAAACTTCGAGGGGACTTACAAGAGACCCCATAACATTGGTGACCTCCAACGGTGCCGACGGGCCGACGATGAGACCTCCCAAACTTTCCTTGTGCGATGGCTAGATATGAAAAAATCCTGTGAAGGGGTTACCGACGAATCCGCCATCCTCGCATTTATTGACAGTTTGGAGAGAGGCCAACTGCTCCGCCATCGCCTGCTGCGGGAAAGGAACGAAGGGAAACTAACCCTAAATTCCATGATCACCATCGCAAGCAACTACGCGGCCGCCGATGATGACGCCCGCGAATCTCTGAAGGCTTCCGCCATCCAGAACACTGGAAAGCAGAACAACAACAACAAATGGAAGAATCCGCCAGAAGAGCAGTGTAACATCCCTGACTTTTCCAATTTTTGGAAAATCAAAAAATTTAAAATTTAGTGCTTGCAATTGTTTGACTTGATTGAAAAATCACAAGATTTTAAAACTTTTGAGTTTATTTATAAGTTCTACTTCAAAAAAACCATTTCAAACTCCCTATCTTTCATGGAACTCCTATGAGGAAAACCAACTACCAAAATATTATGTTTCTTGCTTTTATTCAACTTTATGCAAGCCTGCTTGCAGAGAAATGAGTTACAAAAGTATTTATAAAGATTGTTTTGCAAACCCATGATTGAGAGTGAATCTCATCTATTATTTTATAAAATACTATTTTCCTATTCTATTTAAAAGAATTATTTTCAAACCCTAAATTCTATTTCTTTTATGCAAGCAAACCCTTGCTATGTTTGTAAAGATATATTCAAATTTAGCTTTTATCTTGAAAACATATTTCTTACTGGTTTGGAGCATTGCTTGGAATATTAGAAGAATTTAGAATTTTGTTTGAATTGATTTGAAGCATTTTTGCAAAAGATACAAAAGGAATAATAAAACAGAAAAGGAAAAAGAAGAAAATAAAAGAAAATAAGAAAAAGGCCCCGGGGAAGCCATTCGGCCCAGTCCCGCAAGCGGCCCATGGCCCATCCCGGCAAAACCCGAAGGGGTATGCCCTTCTCTCCTCTCACCCGCTGACATCTCGGTCCCACCCGTCAGGTTCTTCTTCCCCGCGATCTCCTCCCCCTTTCTCTCTGTTAATGGAAACGGTTGCTGGAGTTACTCCCCGCTGTAATCTCGCGCACTAATTGGCCTTCAAGACCCCGCCTATAAGTACCCCACGTCCTCCTCTTTCTTCTCTCCCTTCCTCTCCTCGAAATCGGGCCGCCAGGCTGCAGAAATTTCTCGCCGAGCCCGCCACTATCACCGGAGGACTCTTATGTGCCTGGTAAGACCACACCTCCCCTTGCCCTCCTATCATCACTGGAAGGTTTCCCTTGCGAGTGCGTACCTCCCTGACATGCTCACTTGATCTCCCGCGTCCCAGGTCGATGAGAACCACTTCGACCAGATCTTGCCGAACCAGAGCGCAACTCCGGCGAGGAATTCCAGAGCAACCAAAGGACCTCGAGCTCGGAAACTTCGCCACCTTGACGTCCTCGACCTCCTGCATCTCCTGGTAAGATCGCCACCACCTAAAACCCTCTGGAACCATCACACCCGATCACGTCCAAACTGCCGCTAATCTCCGGTCACTCCTCACTGTCGTTCCAGGAAGCTTCGGACACCGCCACCTCACCATCGTCTCCGTCTCTTCACGTGGATCACCGTCTGCTTCTTTTCGGACCTCGAAGACCACCAGAACAAGCCGCCGTCAACCTCTAGAGCCGCGAACCTTGCCGCCGATGACCTTTCCCTGGTGAGCATCTTCCCTCTTCATCTCTGGCCGTTAGATCCTGATCCGATGACTTATAAAAGATCACTAATCGAAGAGGTACTGGACGATCTGGTTCGTCCAGATCTAATTAAATCCGACGGCTCCCAATCTAGAGCCGCCTGAAGCGGTATGAGCAAATCACAGCGCGCCACGCGTCACGCCCAGGATCAGCCCCCAGTCAAACTCGTCAAATGAATTCAAATTCAAAATCCAAATCTCAGATTTTGTACTGATCTTGCAAAATTCATATCTTTCGATTTATAAGTCCAAAAATAATAAATAATATACCGTTGGAATCCTTGAGACTTGTAGAATCTAGTAGTACAATAATATCTTATATTTTATGGGTTCATCTTGAATCTATTTTCAAATTGTAATCAAACCTATTGTTAGCTTGCTTAATTCATATCTTTTGAACCAAGTGTCCAAAAATTATAAATTTATAGTCTCTGAAATCCTCTATTCTTGTAGAACATCATAGAATCAAAAAATCCAAATTTGATACGTGCACACACTTTGTGCATTCAAATTTGTCCAAATCACTATTCTGATCATAGTTTGATTTCTATAAGGTATTTTAGGATGATTCCAATTGCAGTAGCTTCGTTTTATTGCAAGCTAACCAGTAGTATTACACCCATAATTGTTTGAACCATTTCGCAATTATTCAAATTCTAACATGAAGATTTGAGTAATTTCCACTATAGGAATAAACCAATACCTTTTCAGCAATGTTTCTTTCTACTTTAACAAATCCTATGATCATACCTAGCCATCATTGTTGTCCAAACAATATCTTGACCAAGACCCTATCTACTTAGACCTATCATGTCTAGTTCACACATATTCAAATTTCAATTGTGTTGTTTGAGTAAAGTGTGATACATCTCAATCATAGAGTCTGTTCTTGCTATCTTTGTGGTGTTGATCTAATCCACATTTTAGCACCTATCCAATACTCCATGTACCCAATAGAAACCTTAAACCATAATCTCAAATGTTACCTACCCATACCCAATCCTCTGTTCACCTGATCCTGACTTCATGTGTAGAACTATTCAATTAACAAATGAGTTAATTGAGTAAATCATTATATCACAAATCCCTACCCAAGCCCGTGTGTAACCTATACTATTATGAATAAGTGTTGTCACACTTTATTCAATAGTGTTTTGTTGCACTAATTCTATACCCATATGAATCCATCCACGTGAGTCATCTCTAAACTCTACCTTGCTTATGCCAAGCACAAGATTTATATCACTACATTGTAATCTTGGAGGACCAATCTTTCCCAATCCCTTGACCTACCCAAATCCAATGCCTACTTAGTTTTGTTCACATGTATTGAACTATTCAACTTGCAAAGGTGCTAAATGAGTAGTTCAAGCATTCTTAAAGCCTTGCCTAGTACCAAAGTGCAACAGGTGCTATTCAAGAGTAATTGTTGTCACATTTACTCAATAGTGACTATAGTTGCACAAATTGACTCTTGTGAAATTTATTTCACATGAGTTATTCCAAGCTTCATACATCCTCTAATAAAGCATAAAAACTTCATCAATTATAAATTTTTGCCTAGTCCAACTATCTCTCCAATCATATTGATCTTTCCCAACTAAGCTCTCAAATTTTGCCTCACAATTCATACTTCCCTTGCCATATCTTTCTATCATAACATATCAATAAATCTAAATAGTTAAACAAATACTTTTCAATCGCTTGATTGGTTTAATTGTGTTTGTATGGTGTGTTTATGTTATGTTATTTCTGTGCTATAGTTTGTGTGAGGAACTACGTGCTTAGTTGAGAGAAGTGAAGCGTTGTGATCTTCAAAAGGCAAGTGACACACATATCCCCTACCTATTTTTACTACTGCATTAGTGTGTTTGAGTAGTATGCATGATAGGTGAAATGTTCCACTTTTTTTCAAATGCTTAGATCCTAGTAGTGTGTAGCTACCCTCAAACCCCACCTGTTAGGATGCTAAATACTTTGAAAAATATTGATGCCATGCTTTGATCACTTGTAAAAGTGTTTTGTGAACAAATTAAGAACTTCAACTAAAATGAAACACCTGGGTGGATTGGTTTGATGATGGAGGCGATGTTGAGTGGCGACCTGGGGCTACGCGTTGTGTAGTTGCTGCCTGGGCGTTCACTTGTGGTTTGCCACCTAGGAACAAAGAGGTTACTATGTATTCCATGCTTAGAGTGCTTCCAGTGCAGCCTTATGACATTATGGGCTCTGTCTTGACTGATTAGATGTGAGAGTGCAACTTGTGTGCAAGAAGATGGCGGGTAGTTGATTTGTAGGTTGGGAACGGATCTCGCCAGTTAGTTCCTCTCTCCTCTAAAAGGTCTCGTCTCATTTTATGTATGGGCATAAAATGAGTCGTAAGGTGAAAGTGCACAACCCTTGCAAGGTGTCAAAACTAATCGATTAGCCGAGTCCTCGGAATGGACAATTGAGTCTCTAGACATGGAATGTACGGAAGAATCTCATCACCATTTCTGAATGAATAAAATTTTGTCTAGAAACCCCTAGGTAGGGGCTAAGGACCATGCACTCCGAGGGGTGGTGGTTCCTGATGTTCCAGCTTTGTTGAGTTTCGCCCAGTGCTACATGCCTAGCTAGTATGTGGTATTTGGGGGTTATTTCGACCCTTTGAAAATATAAAACTTTGAAATAAGGTTTTGAGAAAGAATTATAGGACAAAACTGGCTTTATGCAAATTAGCCTATGAAATCCACCGGCTAAATATTCATGTAGATAGCCTTTTCACCACAGCCACCAAATATGTGTCATTTTCTAGTACATCATTGTACTGACCCCTTTGGGGCTGCATCTTCAACGTGCAGGTTTTATTTCAAGTAAAGAACCAGGATTATGATCTCGAGCTTACATACCAACATGCCTGCCTGTGGCACGTGATGAAGATGGAGGCTCATTGCCACCTTGATTTTTCTGCTGTGTATTTGTAAGGTTTGAATACTTTGTATCTGGATCCTCAATGAAATCTTGATACTATGCAATGAATATTTCATTTTGATCTGTGGTGCTATCAGTGATCCAGGGAATAGCACTTAACACGGATGTTCCACCTTAATCCAAAGGTGGGGCGCTACAAGCAGCCAGCTCCGGATATGGTGGCCACAACCTTTGCTGATAAGGGTCAAAGCAGCCAGCGCGGCAGAGGACGCGGTACTAGCAGTGTCCAGTCACGGAGCTCTACAGCTCCCACTTCGGCGCCATCCGCCCCCGTGTCTTACGACGAATACCACGATATGCCATGCTTCGCCCATCGCGACGCTTCAGGAAAGTGCAATCACACCAACCGGAACTGCAAGTTTGTCAACGACCTCAAGGCGGATCAAGAAGCTGGCTTCAAGCGTAGCCGACGACAACGGCCTCGTGGCAAAGGAAAAGTGGACAAAGACAAGGAGTCTAGGGATGGAAGTGATATGGATGAAGACCTAGCACCCAAACCCGCCGAAAAGGCAGAGGGGGGCACTGGCAAGGCGAATCCAATCAAAAACAAGAAAGGAGCCTTTCACACATTCCTTGGACCCCCCATGGCTAAGGCACAGAGATCCGCTATGCGCTCGCTCAATGCCACCGTGCCAAAAATCCGCCAGTACGTCCGATGGTCCGAAGTACCGGTGCACTGGAGCCGCGATGATCATCCAGAGCACATCCCAGAGGGATATTATGCCATGGTGGTATGCCCTATGATCCACGGCTACGAGTTCTCCAAATGCTTAATGGATGGCGGCAGCAGCCTGAACATCATGTACGTGGAAACTCTGACAAAACTTAGCCTTACCAAAACCCAACTCCGCCATAGTGCGGTCACCTTTTATGGAGTGGTTCCTAGTCGCCAAGCCAAGTCCCTCGGGTCCATCACACTCAAGGTTGCCTTCGGTAGTGAGGAAAATTACCGTGAAGAGCCTATAACCTTTGAGGTAGTCCCGTTCAAAAGCACATACCACGTGATCTTCGGTCGCCCCACCTTCCACAGCTTCCATGCCAGGCCATGTTACATCTACAATCAGCTGAAGATGTCAGGCCCGGATGGCATAATTACCGTTTTTGGCAGTTTCAGAAAGGCAAAGAAGTGGGAGGAAGGAGAAGCCGCCTTCGCGGAAGCAGTGTTCTTCGGCGAGGAGTTCAAAGAAATCCATGCCACTACGGACCCCGCAGAGATGCCGGCATCCAAGCAGGAGATTTCCGCCTCCCCACCCACCTTCAAGCCTACAGTGGATACCAAGCAGGTGGAACTTGTCGCTGGCGATGCCGCCAAGACCACCTCCATTGGGACAAATCTGTCCCCCAAATAGGAAAGCGTGCTCATCGAGTTTCTTCAGGAGAACCGGGACATCTTCGCATGGCAGCCATCTGACATGACAGGTGTACCTAGGGAACTCGCCGAGCACGCTCTGCAGATAATTCCTGGCTCCAAGCCAGTAAGACAAGCCATGAGACGCTTCGGAGATGAAAAACGCCGCGCCATAACAAAGGAAATTTCCAAGCTGTTGAAAGCAGGCTTCATCAAGGAAGTAATCCATACTAAGTGGGTGGAAAATCCTGTGCTAGTTCCTAAGAAAAACACCAAAGTTCTACGCATGTGTGTAGATTACACTAGCCTAAACAAAGCGTGTCCAAAGGACCCTTTTCCCTTGCCTCGCATTGACCAAGTCATTGACTCGATGGCAGGATCGGAGCTGCTGTGTTTCTTAGATGCCTACTCAAGATACCACCAGATCAAGATGAAAAAGTCCGATCAGCTCGCTACGTCGTTCGTAACACCTTATGGCACATATTGCTATGTGACAATGCCATTTGGTCTAAAAAACGCAGGAGCAACGTATCAGCGCGCTATGCAAAAGTGCCTGGCGGATCAAATCGGACGAAACATCCACGCATACGTGGACGACATCGCCGTTATGTCTAAAAAGCAAGATGGCCTTATAGCGGATTTGCAAGAGACCTTCGACAACCTAAGGAAGTACAACATGATGCTTAACCCCACGAAGTGCGTATTCGGGGTACCAGCTGGACAACTTCTAGGATTCATCGTCGCCCACCGCGGAATTGAGGTTAACCCGGAGAAGATCAAGGCAATCCTCGACATCTCCCGACCCATAGGTCTAAAAGATGTACAGCGACTCACAGGCTGTGTGGCAGCAGTGAGCAGATTCATCAGTTGTCTTGGCGAGAAGGCTTTGCCACTCTACAAGCTGATGAAGAAATCAGATGAATTCGTCAGGACCGATGAGGCAGACGCTGCGCTTAAGGATCTGAAGAGAGTGTTATCCACTGCACCAGTCCTAGCGGCTCCCGAAGATCAGGAACCCATGTTACTATACATGGCGGCAACTAACAGGGCGGTTAGCATCGTCATCGTGGTAGAGCGTAAGGAAGAAGCACAGGAGTATGGCGTACAGCGACCAGTCTACTATGTCAGCGAGGTCCTGACGGAATCCAAGCAGCGCTACCCTCACTACCAAAAGTTGGCATATGGAGTTTTCCTAGCTTCTCGTAAGTTAAGGCATTACTTCTATGACCATAAAATCATAGTGGTGAGCAAAGCCCCACTGAAGGACATCATCAACAACAGCGACGCAACAGGACGAGTTGCAAAGTGGGGCATTGAATTGGCCTCTTTCGACATCGACTACAAGCCTCGCACCGCCATCAAGTCTCAGGCTTTGGCGGAGTTTATGGCGGATTGGAAGGAAGCGCAGGAGACTACGCCCGTCCCAGAACCAAAGCATTGGGTGATGCACTTTGATGGTTCAAAGCTGCTACACGGCTCGGGGGCTGGAGTGACACTCAAATCTCCCAAGGGAGATGAGCTAAGTTACATTCTCCAGATCCACTTCCCCACCACCAACAACATCGTGGAATATGAAGCTTTACTGCACGGGCTACGTGTCGCAAAGGAGATCGGTGTACAACACATCATGTGTTGTGGAGACTCTGACCTTGTTGCTCAGCAGGTGGCTAGCACATACAAAGCTCGGAACGAAGTTATGGCGGCATACAGAGACGAAGTGGACGAGATGGCCAAAAGTTTCCTCGGGTACGATATCAAGCACGTACGGCGAGAAGATAACATGGCGGCCGATACCTTGTCCAAACTAGGATCTAGCCATAAGGCAGTTTCACCAGGCGTATTCCTCGAGCATCTGCGCATACCATCGGTAAAGATGGTGGATCCAGAAAATCCGGAACTAGCAAGCTCCCCCGTTATGGCGGTTTTGCCTAGCAATCCACCATGGGCAGAGCCCTACCTAGAATATCTGATGAACAAGAAGCTACCCGAAGACGAAGTCCAAAAGAGACAAATCGAGCGTAGAGCCAAAGCGTACACCATCATAGATGGCCAGCTCTACAAACGAAGCACCTCGAGAGTTTTCATGAAGTGCATATCCCAAGTGGATGGAATCAAAATACTAAGAGAGTTCCACGAAGGTGAATGTGGGCATCACGCTGCCGCAAGATCCCTAGTAGCTAAAGCATTCCGCCATGGATTCTACTGGCCAACAGCCAAGGCAGATGCAGATCGTATCGTGGAGCTCTGCCACGGTTGCCAGATGTACTCTAAGCAAACCCATATGCCCGCCACAGCACTGCATACGATACCTATAACCTGGCCTTTTGCAGTCTGGGGGCTGGACATGGTGGGTCCGCTAAAAACAGCACCTTTGGGATTTACGCACCTCCTGGTAGTGGTAGACAAATTCACGAAGTGGGTGGAAGCTAAGCCCATCAGGAAGCTTGATGGGAAAACCGCCCTTAAATTTGTCAAGGACATTATGGTTAGATTCGGCATCCCACATAACATCATCACCGACAATGGCACTAACTTGTCTCAGGGAGAAGTTGAAGAATACTGCCATCACAACGGAATCCGGCTCGACCTAGCATCTGTGGCACATCCACAGTCTAATGGCCAAGTTGAGCGGACCAACGGACTAATCATGTCTGGGATCAAGCCACGCCTAGAAGCACCGCTACACAGAGCAGCTGGAGCCTGGGCAGAAGAGTTGCCATCTGTGCTGTGGAGTCTACAGACCACGCCAAACAGATCAACTGGCCTTACCCCTTTCTTCTTAGTCTATGGAGCAGAGGCAATCTTGCCAAGTGATGTTCAGTACGATTCTCCAAGAGTCGAGGCCTACAAGGAAGAAGATGCAGAAGAGTCCAGACAACTATCCGTGGACCTGCTAGAAGAAGAACGAGACCTAGCAGCCCAGAGATCCGCCATCTACCAGCAGAATCTCCGCCGCTATCACAGCCGGCGAGTTCGCCAACGCTTGTTCAAAGAGGGTGACCTGGTGCTGCACCTCAAACAGCAGAAGTCCCACAAGCTATCCCCGCCTTGGGAAGGACCCTTCATCATTAGCAAAGCTCTACTGAATGGTTCCTACTACCTCGTTGATATTCGCGAGTTAGATAAGCGACCCAGTAAGAAGCGCAAGCGAAGAGACCCTGACGATATCTACGACAAGACAGATCGTCCATGGAACATCGCACAGCTACGTCCTTTCTACACTTAGCACTTATCTAGCTATGTAATAGGCACCTCTATATGATCAATGAAATAAAGCATTTGGTTCACTCTTGATTTTCTCTGAGTCTTTTACCTCCTTTATTTTTCATTTAGATCGTATAGAACCTTTTGCGCAATTGTGCTTTGCACTTGCGTCTTTTTTAAATCCGCCATAAGCGGTCCGCATAGCCTTTTTATGTTTTGATCTCCATTCGATGTTTTCTGTGTGGATTCCCGAGTAGTGACTTTTTGACGGTCTAAGCCGCCATCTGCTAAGGGTTCTGGACGGTTGCTATTAAGTATCGTCGCCCTAGCAGATTGTTCGTGCGAAGATTTCGCCATCTCACGAAAAGTCAAGCACAGAGAGCCGGATGGCAGATCGCATAATCCTACGCATGATTTTTTTTTCAAAGTGTTGTTTTTTGGGCATGTCAAAAAACTGCAAGTTGCATAAAAATAGGCCTGGCAGTTTCTTCGCACAATTAAAACCACTTCATAAAACAAGCTGCAAGAGTTCAAAAGCATTCCACTGATCCACCACAAGCAGATCAGTCACAGTGCAGACACATTCACGTGCAGTTTAAGTTTAAATTACAGACCCACTCAGAGGCCGAATTGATGCAAAGTATTTTTTCCTACCATATTGCAGGGCACATCTCAAGATGGCGGAACCTTGGAGGACACCTCATCACCGCCATCACCACCTACAGTAGCCGCGGAGACTGATGCCAAAGCCTGGCTTGGCGATCCTGGCAGCTCATATGCTTCATAGTATATGTTCAGCTGAGTGCCAAGGGCACACAGTTGATCGTATCCAAGCACGTTCTGCCGGATGGCGGCCTCGTTCACCGGTGCACCATCCTCGCCGCTCTCCGGGATGCCAGAGGTGAGCAGGTCCAGGTCCATCTCGGGGTAGTGGGCCTTCGCCAAGGTCAAAGCTGTCCTGGCACCACCTCGAGCAGAGGACAGTTTCCAGTCCGCCACCAGCCCTGGCACCAGCAGCATCTTCTGTGTGAGCGCAATGGCGGAGAGGTTGGAAGAACCCGCTATCCGCAGGCTCCCGCACACCTGACGACCAGCGTTGAGAAGGCCATCAAGCTCCTTCTTCACTGCATCAGTGGCTGTGCGCAAACCCTCGGCGGTATCCACCTCGCTTTGCCCCAGGGCGACTGCATAGCGGAAAGAAAAGATGCGTCAAATACGGCATAGCAGAAATTGAAAACTTTACAGTATGAAAAAGAAGTGGTACCTAGCAGGTTGTCCTGGAAGTGATGGAGGAGCTCGTTAAAGCCTTCACGCCGCTTTTCAAATACAGCGGCGGCTTTGCGGAGATCCTCTATCTCCTTCTCCCTCTTCAGGTTCAGGCGCTCCTGGTCCTTGAGCTGCTCTTCGAGGGAGGTGTTTGCGGCCAGAGATTTCTGGAGCTGCTGGTGCAGCCCATCCATCGCAATGGCGTGGCCCTTCTCCACCCCCTCAAGTTTGGACTTGAACGCGGCAGCATCTGCATGGCAGAATTATCAGTGCAGCATTGATCGAATAAGCATAAAGGAAAACCAAGTTGTTAAGATACATTACCGCTATTCTCGAGCTGCTGCTGCAAGTCCGCCACAAGAGCGTTTTTGTCTGCCAGCTCCTTCTCTTGCGAGCTGACAACCTGGACCAGCTCCTCTACCACCTTCTTGTAGTTCTGGCAAGATAATTTGCAGTGTTAGTCACTCTTAGAGCTTTATGCCGGATAAGCATCCGCCATAACGCTCGGGGGCTACTCACGATGATTTTTTAAGTCACTCTTAGAGCATTATGCCGGATAGCATCCGCCATAACGCTCGGGGGCTACTCATGCTGACTTTTTGTCTTCCTAAGAGCTTTGAGCCGGATAGTTATCCGCCATAACACTCGGGGGCTACTCGGTATGAATTTAAAAGTTCTCTATAGAGCGCTGTGTGAACTACCAGCGCTCGGGGGCTATGCTATACAAAAACTTTACAGAAGTTTCTCTTGGAGCCCCATAGCGGATCGCATATGAGAATCCGCCATGGCGCTCGGGGGCTACTGGGAGTACATACCTTCTTCATGGTAGCTATTTTCTCAACAAAAGCGGCAATACCGTTGGATAGCTGGTTGCTGGCATCTTCCTGGCTAGAAATAAGGTTGACGACCTCAAGTTGCTTTTGTCTCCAAAATAAACTGTCCCCCGTCGGAGCATCCGCCACTTGACCCTAAAACGAGCCAGAAGCCTTTTCGCTTTGGACGACATCATTAGCCGCAACTTCAGTCATTGGGTTGGCTTCTGGCGTTGGGTCAAACTGACCACCAGCATCCTCCATATCGATATCGATACGAACGGAGGAGGGAATTGGTACGTCAGGGGTGAGTGGGATGGCGGCGGGGGAGGGCTTGGCTCGCTTGGAGGACGGCTCCTTGACAGTAGGTTTCTTCCTTCTGCATAAAGGAGGATTAGAACTGAAAACAGAAACAGTGAAGGAGGATATCGAAAGGTTACCTTGACTTGGGCAGATTGATAGTAGCGGTGTTCTCGGATGGCGTTTCCAGCTCCGCCCTGCGTTAAGCCTCGAAACGACGGGAATCAACAGATTTCCCGCCACCACCACGAGTTCTTCCGCTACCAACCCGTTTCTTGGGAATCACCTTCTCTTGGGTCGTGTGGGCCGTGTCATCTACATTCCCCGCCATTTCCTCTTTGTTCCCGCTGGACTGAACAACTTCCTCCTGAGCGGTAGACTTGGTGTTGGAGCGGCGAAGAACATCACCTGAAAACCATCTTTGGGATTGGGGATTCGTTCAATGCTTGGGAAGATAACCTCGTCATCGTCGGAGACAAGGCCATCCGCTCAGGCCTTGTCCAGCTCCTTTTGCGTAAAGGCAGAAGGCACCCAGCTCGTGGCGGCGTTCATCCCTCTGGTCCTCTTGTGCTTCTGCGCTGATGCTTCACGCGCATCTAAGATCTGCGCACGGGGGCTAAGCAGGAGATCAGAGGAGCGCAGAGATTGCAACAATGGTGGCGGCGGCGGAAGCAATGAACTGGTAAACAGTAAATTTCCCCACTCTCCCCTTATATAGCTTTCAGGTAACGGAACATGGGTTGAGACGTGGCGCAAGGAGCGGAAATGGTAGCCCACTAACGGGCAGAGGAATTGCGAAATTACCACGCTGCCCATGGGTAACGGTCAAAATTTAGAGATAATTACAAACAGATTAATGATGTCAGAAATGTACGAGTAACGAGATCTGAAGACTATGATAGCAGTGGAGGCTAGTAAGATGAATATTCCAAAGATGGTTCGAGTTGGCGAACTTGAATAAAGGAATGATCAAGGAAGCCGACAAAAAATTGAGCCTGGTAAAAAAGGAATCATTCTTTGAGTCTATACCCGAAAATATTCGGCTATAGCCTCGGGGGCTACTACCATCGGGAGCGCTAGGCGCGCACCCGATGATATTATTGAGTCACATTATGATCTCACGACATGAAAGAAGGCACGATGTCTTTGAGACTATACTTGAAAAAGATTTTTTCGACTATAGCCTCGGGGGCTACTCCCATCGGGAGCGCTGGGCGCGCACCCGACGATGTTTTATAATGAACAATGAAGGCGAATAAGATTCTGGAAGCATCATTACTACTATCGGGAGGAAGATTTTTATCGATCAAGGTTGAATAAACCCGAATATTTTGTATGTTGGAACAGTCAAACAAGGCTGCGACGTATGATTCTTGAGTTGCGTCATCGCGACAAAACTCGAATGCCATGACTGAAATATGTCATGAAGGTAAGACCCCAGGATCCGTCCTGTGTGGCCCGGTATACGCACATGGATGCGCTCTGCTGGTATGTATCCGTGTCTACGACGCGAAGAAAAATCCCGGTGGACGCACTGGGTACCCTGAGAACTACTGGGACTCATTCTTTGTAAGTCCTAAATGCGGCAAAAGAATGGGTTTGACCGGTTTTCTGAATTCAAGTCCAAGAGGATTGAATTTGAAGTAGGTGACGAGTATCTGTTCCGGCAGTTAACTGACCTCTAGATCCGTCAGAGTTGTCAGGCTTATTCATCAAAACCCCTTTCAAAGTATTATAATGAGAATAAGTCGATAAGACCAAGTCGAAGATTTAAAGATATGAAGAAGTCGAAGAATTGATCAAGTCAAAGATTTAAAGATTAGAGATTCAACCCGAATCTGCAATTCTAGCAGAATCTCGGGGGCTATTGACAAGGGTATAGATAATAGAGCCTGTTAGTTGAGTACCCCTGAGGCCCGTTAAGCTAGGCCCAATTGTAATACTAGTCAAAATACGAGTTCATGTCGTATGTCGATATTGTAATCTGTATCGGATCCCACCTGATCCTTGAGACCTGTCCACCTATATAAAGAGGCCAGGAGGGGACGGTGTGGGACAGATTGAAGGCAAGCCAGGTTCTACACCCACGTTTACTTCCATAGCCATCTTGTTTGACTGAGTTTACCTTCGAGTTCATCCGACGCCCTGTCTCCCCGATCCTAAGTCCTTCATCTAGGACATTTGTCGAGTTTAACCCCCGTCAGCAACCAAAGAGGCCAAAGGAACATTATTAGGATCAACATGAGCTCTATCATTAGCAAGCATAAGCATAATAGTATCAATCTGATCACTTAAGGAGGAGGTTTCCTCAATAGAATTTACCTTCTTACCTTGTGGAGCTCTCTCGGTGTGCCACTCAGAATAATTTACCGTCATGTTGTCAAGAAGCTTTGTTGCGGCGCCCAAGGTGATGGACATAAAAGTGCCTCCAGCAGCTGAATCCAATAAATTTCTTGAAGAAAAATTTAGTCCAGCATAAAAGGTTTGGATAATCATCCAAGTAGTCAGTCCATGAGTGGGACAATTCTTTATCATAGATTTCATTCTTTCCCAAGCTTGAGCAACATGTTCATTATCAAACTGTCTAAACTTCATAATATCACTTTGCAAAGCTATAATCTTAGCAGGAGGATAATATTTTCCAATAAAAGCATCCTTACACTTAACCCAAGAATCAATACTATTTCTAGGCAAAGATAGCAACTAATCCTTAGCTCTTCCTCTTAAAGAGAAAGGAAACAACTTAAGCTTAATAATGTCACCATCTACATCCTTATACTTTTGCATCTCACATAGCTCAACAAAATTGTTCAGATGAGCTGCAGCATCATCAGTAGTAACACCAGAAAACTGCTCTTTCATGACAAGATTCAACAAATCAGGTTTAATCTCATAAAAATTTGCCTCAAGAGCAGGTGGCGCAATAGGAGTGCAGATAAAATCATTGTTATTGGTGCTACTAAAATCACACAACTTGGTGTTCTCAGGAGTACCCATTCTAGCAAAACTAATAGCAGACAAGCAAAAATAGCAACTATAAAGGAACCAATTTTTTTGTATTTTTGATAAAAAGATGCAAGCAAAAATAAAAAAAGCAAAACAATAACAAAGTAAAAGATTGGAAGCGAGAGACTCCCCTTACAGAAATCCTCTTTCTCCCCAGCAATGGCGCCAGAAAAATTGCTTGATGGCGTGTAGATGTCCGCCCAGTTGGGAACCCCAAGAGGAAGGTATGATGAGCACAGCAGCAAGTCTTCCCTCAGTATGAAACCAAGGTTTATTAAACTAGTAGGAGAAAGAACCAACTTCCGAAGGTTGATGCTTGCTAGCTTCACGACAGCTCCGGACAATTTATATATGGCGCCTCATCCAGGGCGTAGCTTTGCACTAGCAGCAATGTAGAACCTGCACACAACACAACCAAGTACTTTGCCCCAACTTACAGTGAGATTGTCAATCTCACCGGTTTGCTGTAAAAAAGGATTAAGCGTATCGAGTGGTAAAAGATAGTAGTTTGCAAGAATGTAAATAAAGCGAGTAAAAGGTAAACGGTAATAACAATGTAAAATAATGGACCGGGGTCCATAGTTCACTAGTGGTGTCTCTCCATAAGATACATAACATGCTGGGTAAACAAATTACAGTTGGGCAATTGATAGAATAAAGCAAGCATACAAATGTCATGAGGATCACTATGAGATTCACTTCGACATTACAACATAATACATAGACCATAATCCAACTGCATCTATGACTAATAATCCACCCTCTGGATGTCATCCGAGCAATCGTTGGGTATTAAGTTGCAAGCAACAGATTATCGCCTTAAGCAAATTGTGTAATATAAACAATACAAATTTCCTTGAACACAAGATTGTTGTTTTATCCCTAGTAGCAACAACACATCTACAATCTTAGAGATTTCTGTCACTCCCTAGATTACTAGAGGCATAAACCCACTATCGAGCATAAATACTCCCTCTTGGAGTCACTAGCATCTACTCGGCCAAGATATCTGCTAGCAACGGAAAGCATGCAAGATCATAAACAACATAGAGATGATAATTCATAAATCAACTTGACAAAGTACAAATATTCATCGGATCCCAACAAACTATTCGACGCGTTTTTATAAACGGCTAACAAGCTGGTGACGAATTCGTTTGATAAATCCAATACGTGCATATGCATGAAGCTAGCAAATCGTTTGAGCCATCGAACGTGCACTAGTGGAAAAAGAGGCTTCTATCTGCCACCTTTAGTCCCCAAACTATTTGGGCCGGGACTAAAGGGGGCATTAGTCCCGGTTCGTGCCGCTGGGGCACGGCCAGCACCTAGTCCCGGTTCGTAATGGACCTTTAGTCCTGGTCGTTAACATGGACCGGGACTAAAGGGTTGGCGGGCGGGAACCCCACGGGCGGCGGCCTTTAGTCCCGGCCCGTGTTAACGACTGGGACTAAAGGGCGACCTTTAATCCCGGCCTTTAACACGGACCGGGACTAAAAGCCGTCGCCTACAAAATCGAGCTTCTCTTCCCCCGAGCCTGCCAGTACACTAATGGTGGTCGGAAGTTTGGATTGAGTGGAGAGGTCATGTCCGATTTTTTTATCAAAATTATCTAAGATTTTGAGTTATTTCATCTATCTAATTGGTTCAAAAGGTTAGCAACTTTACTCTCCCATCTTTAATTGCTAATTTAGCTCATATAATGCTCTAGATGTGGTGAGATTTGTGGCTATAATTTGGGAGTAATTATGGGAGTTTATTTGATTTATATAGCATTTGAGCTTAAATTAATTCCTTAGTTTGCACATGTGTAGAGGTGGTGTACTTGTATGTTGACCAAAATGAGTATGAAGTAGAAATTTGTCATGCACATATATAGCTCTTTTTATGCTAAAAAAATAGAGGGATTTATGGAGTAATTAATGTTAGAAAATAATGTGGGAGTAATTGTGAGCTTATGTGATTTACAATAATAATTTTTGAGTAGGATTTATTTGCAATAATTTTTGTAACGTTAGAGAGTAATGTGGGAGTATATATGATTTATATGCAATGTGAGTTTATTCCTTGTATTAATTTGGTTTATTATATACTTATATAATAATGTAGATGAACCGGCAATGGATGTACGGTAGCCGAGTCTCAAGCGAGTTCATTAAGGGCTTGCAGGACTTCCTCCATGTGGCTGATGCGAACAAGCGGAATGGTTTTGTTGTCTGTCCATGTAGTGTGTGTAAGAATCTGAAGAATTACTCTTCATCAAGAACCCTTCACGTGCACCTGCTTCAGCACGGTTTCATGCCCAGCTACAATTGTTGGACCAAGCACGGAGAAAGAGGTGTTACAATGGAAGACAATGAAGAAGAGGATGATGACAACTATCCTGGGTTCCCTAAATATGGTGATACTTTCATGGGAGAAGCTGAAGGGGGAGCTGAAGGGGGAGCTGAAGGGGAAGCTGAAGGAGAGACACATGATGAGGCCCCTGATGATCTCGGTCGGACCATTGCTGATGCACGGAGAGAATGCGAAACTAATAAGGAGAGGGAGAAGTTGGATCATATGTTTGAAGATCACAAAAAGTCCTTATACCCAAACTGCCAAAATGGTCTGAAAAAGCTAGGCAGCACACTTGAATTGCTGAAATGGAAGTCAGAGGAAGGTCTATCTGACTCCGGATTTGAAAAGTTGCTGAAAATGATGAGGAATATGCTTCCAAAGGATAACGAATTGCCCACCAGTACATACGAAGCCAAGAAGATTGTCTGCCCTCTAGGTTTAGAGGTTCAGAAGATACATGCATGTCCTAATGACTGCATCCTCTATCGTGGTGACTAGGAGAATTTGACTGAATGCCCGATATGCACTGCATTGCAGTATAAGATCAGAGGAGATGACTCTGGTGATGTTGAGGGCGAGCCCCCCAGAAAGAGGGTTCCTGCCAAGGTGATGTGGTATGCTCCTATAGTACCACGGTTGAAACGTTTGTTTCGGTGCAAAGAGCATGCCAAGTTATTGCGATGGCACAAAGAGGACCGTTTGTCAGACGGGATGTTGAGACACCCTGCTGATGGGTCTCAATGGACAAAGATCGACAATAAGTTTAAAGATTTTGCAGGTGACGTAAGGAACATACGGTTTGGTCTAAGTACAGATGGCTTCAATCCTTTTGGGGAGCAGAGCTCCAGTCATAGCACCTGGCCCGTGACTCTATGCATCTATAACCTTCCTCCTTGGTTGTGCATGAAGCGGAAGTTCATTATGATGCCAGTGCTCATCCAAGGTCCGAAGCAACCCGGCAACGATATTGATGTGTACCTAAGGCCATTAGTTGATGAACTTTTACAGCTGTGGGCCAAACCAGGTGTACGTGTGTGGGATGAGCACAAACAAGAGGAATTTGACTTACGAGCGTTGTTGTTCGTTACCATCAATGATTGGCCTGCTCTTAGTAACATTTCAGGACAGACAAACAAGGGATACACGGCATGCACACACTGTTTACAAGAGACTGAAAGTATATATTTAGCTAATTGTAAGAAGAATGTGTACATATCGCACCGTCGATTTCTTAGCAAAATTCATGCCGTAAGAAAAAAAGGCAAGCATTTCAACGGTAAGGCAGATCAGCGGGAGCCACCTAAGGAAAATACTGGTGATGATGTATTCGATATGGTCAAAGATATAGAAGTAATCTTTGGAAAGGGTCCTAGCGGATAATCTGTTCCGCATGACGCAGACGGACACGCACCCATGTGGAAGAAGAAATCTATATTTTGGGAGCTTGAGTATTGGAAATTCCTAGAAGTTCGCTCTGCAATCGATGTGATGCATGTGACGAAGAATCTTTGCATGAACCTGCTAGGCTTCTTGGGTGTGTATGGGAAGACAAAAGATACAAAGGAAGCTCGACAGGACCTGCAACATGTGAAAGACCCAGAAGACCGACATCCAGAACTGTTTCAAGGTCGCGCTAGCTACGCTCTTACTAAAGAAGAGAAGATCACCTTTTTTGAATGCCTGAACAGTATCAAGGTCCCGGCTGGATTCTCATCGAATATAAAGGGAATAATAAATATGGCAGAGAAAAAGTTCCAGAACCTAAAGTCTCATGACTGCCACGTGATTATGACGCAATTGCTTCCAGTTGCATTGAGGGGGCTTCTACCGGAAAATGTTTGACTAGCAATTGTGAAGCTATGTGCATTCCTCAATGCAATATCTTAGAAGGTAATCAATCCAGAAGATCTACCACGGTTACAAAATGATGTGGCCCAATGTCTTGTCAGCTTCGAGCTGGTGTTCCCACCATCGTTCTTCAATATTATGACGCACCTCCTGGTTCACCTAGTCAAAGAGATTTCCATTCTCGGCCCTATATTTCTACACAATATGTTCCCCTTTGAGAGGTTCATGGGAGTCTTAAAGAAATATGTTCGTAACCGTGCTAGGCCAGAAGGAAGCATCGTCAAGGGATATGGAACAGAGGAGGTCATTGAGTTTTGTGCTGACTTTGTTCCCGACCTTAAGCCGATTGGTCTTCCTCAATCGCGTCATGAGGGGAGACTTAGTGGAAAAGGCACGATCAGAAAGAAATCAATGATATGTAGGGATGGTCATTCGTTGACTCAAGCACACTAGACAGTTCTACAAAATTCCCTCTTGGTGGCTCCGTACAGTGAGAAATACAAGAATATTGTACGCCAAGCAAACCCAGGGCAGCCTGAGTCCTTTGTTTTACAGCTCCACATGGCGACTTTCGGCGTTTGGTTGCAAAGACGTCTCATGAATGACACTGTTGTTGAAGAGCAGCTGTACTTGCTGGCCAAATTACCATCTTCGACTATATTGACTTTCTAAGGGTACGAGATAAATGCGAATACATTTTACACGATCGCCCAAGATAAAAAAAAGCACCAACCAAAACAGTGGTGTCCGCTTTGATGCAGTAACCGGCAAAGGGCGAACGGACACATATTATGGTTACATAGAGGAGATATGGGAGCTTGATTATGGACCTAACTTTAAGGTTCCTTTGTTTCGGTGCAAATGGGTGAAGATGACAGGAGGCGGGGTAAAGTTGGACAAGCAGTACGGAATGACAACGGTGCATCTCAACAATCTAGGTTACCTTGATGAACCATTCGTCCTAGCCAAAGATGTGGCTCAGGTTTTCTATGTGAAGGACATGAGTGGCAAACCAAGAAAAAGAACCAAAGCGAATACATCATGTGATGAACCAAAGCGCCACATAGTTCTTTCAGGGAAAAGAACCATCGTGGGAGTGGAGGACAAGACATACATGTCACAAGATTATAATCAGTTTGGTGAAATTCTGCCCTTCAGAGTGAACACTGACATAAGCCTCAAGTTAAATAATGAAGATTCTCCATGGTTACGCCACAATCGTAAGCAAGGGACACTAGCGAAGAAATGATGTGTAATCATGTGTAATCATGTATTGTTCTAATCATGTATTGTTCTAATCATGTATTAAACATTTTATGTAATGTATTGTTCTAATCATGTATCACAATAACACTCACGAGAGGCGGGGAAACGATTGAACTGGAATTAAAGTACATGGGCAGATTAAGTCACAATAGGCCGAACTTGTTTTCGAATGTTGGAGTGATTCAGTCATAGTCGTGCCTAGCCCTATAAACGTCGCCATTGTAGTCGTTGTAGTCGCCGACATCGTCGTCGCTGGCATCGGGGTTGCGGTAATCGAACCTCAGCGGGTGAGCACGCGTGGGCTAAGACTGAGGGTAGCGCAGGCGGGGGCCACGGTAGGCCATGATGCTCTGGAGAGTCTGGCCGCGCCACCACAGCCAACGGCCGGCCTCGTTGAAGTTCGAACGAGGCGGGCCGTCCTCCTCGTGCCTGGCAAGCGCACTCTCATGCCGATTGATGAAGAAGGCGTCCCAAGTCGGTCTGTAGTCGGGATGCCACTGGGGATTCCTCCGTTGCTCTGGCGTGAGCTCGAAGTAGTAGTGGTTCGTGATAGCCATCTGACGCGCCACACCTAGAGGGACAGGAGGGACCGGTACGCCTCTGACGCTCAGCATCCAGCCGATGGGGACGCGGTAGCCCGGCGGGCAGGGGTAGTTTGAGGCGCAAAGCACCTCCGCCTCCTGGGGGGTTAGAGATACGATGGAAGCCATGGAAGAGAGTGATGAGGTTTGCAGATATGAGTCTAGATGTGATATGTAAATGGAGGCCAAGCCTACATATATATAGTGAAAAATGGCGGGAAAACAGAGGCGGGAAGCGGTGGAAAGCGCGGGAAGAAAATAGGCGGGAACGCAGTGGCGCGGGAAACCATATAACCTTTAGTCCCGTCTGGTGGGTACAACCGGGACTAAAGGTGGTTTTTGTGTCATCTAACAAAACTGTCGGTGGGATAAGGACGTGTGGGTAACCTTTAGTCCCGGCTGGTGGGTACAACCGGGACTAAAGGTGGTTTTTTGTGTCATCTAACAAAACTGTCGGTGGGATAAGGACGTGTGGATAACCTTTAGTCCCGGCTGGTGGGTCCAACCGAGACTAAAGCTATTGGTAGGATAAGGATGCGTGGGTGGATGCACTGCTCGATGAGATAAAACATGTAGCACACGACGCCCCTGTCGGAGGAACAAGACAAAAATAGAAGCGGCGCCATGCCTATAAAAGGAGCATCGATACGCCATGGCAAGCACAGCTCGAAGGCAGGGAGAGTTTCATCCCGTGCCTCAGAAAAATTTCCCTGCAAGCCCGTGAAAGACTCCATCTCCTCTAACAGTTATGGAGGAAAGGGTAGGGAAATCTCCCGTGGCAGAGCTTTTCGAAGATGTCGTTGGTGCTCACGCCCTACGGCATCTTCGGAAGCTCTGCCTCGGAAAAATTTCCCTGCAAGCCCGTGAAAGACTCCATCTCCTCTAACAATTATGGCGAAGTCAGGCGAAGCCGCCCCCCAATACTACTCAGACGGGGAAAAGCGGAGCAGGTCCGCTACGGTTAGTACTACTGATAAGGTAGTACATAAGACCACGAAGATACCAGAGCCATCGCTAAAGCCTCTTCCCAAGAGAGCTTATGACTGGACTCCCAAGGAAAACGAGGCGATAGTACGCGCCGAAGTGAAGGCATTTTTTGCACCGAAAGTGCCTGAGCCCAAGCCGACATACACGGAGAAACAAAAGGACTGGGCTTATGGTATGCTTACTGCAGAGCCCCAATATAAGATGAATCAGCCATCAGACTATAAACGTGAAATTGAAAGGCAAAGTGACTTGGCCAAGGCAAAAAGAAGCGGGAAACAAATTCCCCATCTTGGAGAACAAAAGAATAAATCGGTCGCCCCGCTCATAGTCGCCCCCCCCCCCCCCCCGATATCGATACGTCCTTCAGAGCCGATTTGGAAGAGGACCGATTGTTATTGGACCCCAGAGTAGTAGCAGCTGCACAACTATTGGGTTTAACTGTAAGGGAGGCAAAAGAGAACGCGGACGTCTTGAATGTGCCTCTTCTAGTTATGTTAGGCCTTGAAGAAGTGCCACTGGGAGAGGTAGTAGAGCAATATGTACTGGGGGGCCTCTTATCAAGCCTGAGGAGGAACGTGGTCTATCAACACATATGCGAAATCTGCTCGGCTGGTACAAGGTGCATATACAAAAAAAGGACTTCAAACGTTTTATCCTCTTAGACGTTAGAGAGGAGCATTACTTCAAAAGATACATGTTACATATTTCAATGGACGAATTGTTTCACATATTCAATCAGCGCGATCTCGACAAGTCTACCATCAGTTGCTATTGTCTGTAAGTGATTTATATTCAAGTATCTAGCTAAGCTCGTTCATTGCCTATATATCTTAATTAACTATATGATTTTTGTATGCTATTATGCAGATTTAAGATGTTTGAATGCAAAAAAATTGGAATCCATGACGTTGGGTTCATTGACCCATATATCATTAATGAAAGGATGTTAAAAGATCACCCCAGAGACGTGGAGAAGGACCTCTTCAGATTTTTTGTCAAGCAAAGTCTTAAAAGAAAACTTCTATTTCCTTACAACTTCAAGTGAGTGTTTCTATCTTCTAGACATTCTTTTTTGCTTACTCGATATTAAGTGTAATTGATGAGTTATGCATGCGTGTCTGCAGTTTCCACTGGATTCTGCTAAAGATTCAATTGGACACATCAACTGTTCATATCTTGGACTCATTGGATAAGCCCGACGTCCTGTTTAGCGACATGAAAGAAATGCTGCAAAAGTAATTTCAATTATTACCCGACTATATCAGCTCCTTTCATTAATTTCCTGATATCAAGTATTTAATAACTCATTTGCTCATTTTCTTTGCCCTGTAGCGTTTGGACACGTTTCAGAAAGTCAGTAATAGGTGAATTCAAAGAACAGCTAACTTTTAAAAAGATAAAGGGTTTGAAGCAACCACCGGAGACCAATCTCTGTGGATTCTACGTCTGCGAGTTCATCCGGTGGTACACCAGTGAGCGGAGAGCACGTACCACAGACTTTGATGTACGTAAATAATATTCACAGTTTTCTTTTATTATAATCAATTATGTTGAGTTTCATCCAACTTATTTATATCCATATCGATCTTCTTAAAGTTGTATGTGATGCGGGAGAAGCTCGTACCAACCCAGCGCCTAAAAGCAATTCAAGAGGAGCTGGCAGGATTCATCATGAGGGAGATCCTCTATGAGAAAGGAGAACACTATGTGGAGGACGAAGAACACTATCTGTAATTTAGTGATCTCCATGTAACTTAGTTTGTTTTGAAACTTATTTGAAAAATAGTTGTACATACACTTGTTTGAAATTGTAGTATATACAGTCGCAAGACATCGTATAATATTATATATGCATGCACCAACATGTAATGTGTATGTACTAGTCGTAGAATATAGGTACGGAAACTCGTTTGAAATTAAAATAAACCCTAATTAAGCATAAACCCTAAACCTATAATCTGAAACAGCAACAAAAATAAAAACAAAAACAGAACACTTTAGTCCCGGTTTTCATTACTAACCGGGACTAAAGGTCCCCGAGACGGCGTTTCTAGCCGTGCCCACGTGGACGGCCATTAGTCCCGGCTCATTTGCAACCGGGACTAAAGGCTGAGGGCCTTTAATCGCGCTTTGCTAGTCCCGGTTTAGAAATCGGGACTAAAGGCCGTTACACCGGGATTCCGGGATTAATGACCCTTTTTCCACCAATGGTGCATGCATGAGTCCAAGCTCACGCGTATGGGTACAAGCCGTACAATCTGTACAATCTACGGCTGCGCGTATACGCTGGCCAATTCGTGTATACGCGCGTGCGGGTCAGCATACCGGATCCGTTTGCCTCATGTACAAGATATTTTGGCCAGCTATGGTCGTGCAATCTGATAAACATCAGAGTGGAACAGACTCATTGGAACAGCCGCGGTTTCGCCGGAGAGCTAGCGCGCGGGCGATAAGATAAGCATCTCCGCATGAAACAGATTCCGAATAACCAGCGCTCGATCGCCATCCATCCGGCGTCGCCCGCTGCCTACAAAAGGAGGCACAAGCCGTGCCATCTCAGGGACGGGAACAACACAGAGAGAGGAGACCCACGGACGGAGAGCTCTCCTACCTGGAGTAGAGAGATCGCATCCAAGATCCAACACCCTAAAGCCATCCACAAACATTCATCCATCCAATATACACTCAGCTCACAACTCCAATCCATCCATGTCCTAAACACATACACACGCACAACGATCAGTTGAAGAACAAGAAGGCCATGGAATTGGCACCGGTGGTTCCTAATGGTGAGAATGATGGTTGACTCTCTCTCTCCCTCGTGCTCTCTTCTTCCCTGCTCTGTCCAGCATACACACGCATACATACATGTTGCACCATGACGCACGGAGATGATCCCCAACCCGGCGATTTCGGCGCGGACGGCGCCTAGCCCGTCGTCGTGAAGCTCGGGGCGACCGGCGTGAAGCTTGGCGCCCGCGCTGAAGACGACGACGGTGAAGCGAGGGCTGCCGGCGTGTGGCTCACTTCCACGATGCTTGCCGAAGATGGCGGCGGTGTGGCCGCCGGCGAGCAGCTTGACATCGTCTTCACTGCTGCGGATGACGCCCAAGCAGACGAGGACAGCGCGGAGGCGCGTCCGCTTCCATGACAATTGCCGAAGATGACGGCAGCGTGGCCGCCGGTGAGCAGCTCAACATCGTCTTCACTGCTGCGGATGACGCCCAAGCTGACGAGCACGGCGCGGAGGCGCGTCTACTTCCACGACACCTGCCGAAGCCGACGATGACATCGGCGCGGGAGGCTGCCGGCATGCAGCCCGGCGCCCATGAACTGCGCCAAAGATGACGATGGCGGCGTGGAGGCTGCCACGTGCAGCCCGGTGGCCACTTCCTCGACACTTGACGGCGACGTCAGCGCGGGGTTGGCCGTTATGAAGCCATGCGCCCATGAACGGCGCCAAAGATGACGATGGCGGCGTGGAGGCTGCCACGTGCAGCCCGGTGGCCACTTCCTCGACACTTGACGGTGACGTCAGCATGGGGGCGGCCGGCATGAAGCCATGCGCCCGTGGACGGCGCTAAAGACGACAATGACGACGTGGAGGCTGCCATGTGCAGCTCGGCGGCCACTTCCTCTACACTTACTGAAGTCGACAACGTCGGTGCGGGGGCTTCCGGCCTGTAGCCTGGCGCCCATGGACAGCGCCGAAGACAACGACGATCGCCGTCGGCATACGGCTCGGCGCCCACGCTACTCCCTCAAGCATGACGGCGGCACCGCGGAGTTGCCGGAGACGACGGCGTCGGTGGCCCAAGTGCAGTTCGCCTCCGTCTTCACCACCTTGGACCGCACCGACGACGGTGGTGAGGCTGCCGGTGTGCAGCCCGACGCCATTCAACTCCCGTAGCATTGAAGACGATGGCGGCGGCTGTCGTCATACGGTTCGGCGCCCATGCTACTTCCAGAGAACAAGACGACGACGGTGCAGAAGCTTCCAGCGTACAGCTCGGCGTGGCCTCCGCTCCCGTGACGGACGACGCCAAGATGACGTCAACGGCTTGCCCTTTTCTCCCGCGGCGAGAGGCACTCAGGGCAATGGCGGCCACACAAGTGCGGTCGGCATACAGCCCGGCCGCATGGGCACTCCCGCCGTGCCGAACGTGACGACGGCGCCCAAGATGAGGACGACAGAGCTGGTGGCGCGCATCCCGCCGTCGCCTTCACGGCTAATACTGTGATGCCCGCACAGCAATACAGGAGCGCATGTGTGCGAGCCGGCTCGTCTACCTCAATCCCTGAGGCTAGCTAGTATGCACGTACTATGTCAATGTCAATGCACATGCATGGGCGGTGCATGTATTTCATGCCTGGCTTGCTAGGTGCGGTCGTGCATGCGTTCATGTGCGGCAACTCGTTCTTTATGGCCGCGAGTACGCTTGCTGAAGCTCCCGACTACCTCGACCAGGGCCACTAAGCCCTCTTCTTCCGAGGCCGAGGCATTGTGTGCGTCCGCCTAGTCGTCGACATCCGCTCTTCGACATTGGAGTGGAGACCGGGCCGAGGCGCAACCACCGCAGCACATGCTCTATCTTTCCCCACACGGAGGTGACTAGGAGAGGCGAGGCGACATCTTCGACACCATCTCCACGGGCCCATGAGACGGCGTTCTTGTCTACGCCGACTGCCATGAACTTGGCGTTGGTCCAAGACGAGACACCGACCACTTCGGCCATGCCGATTTGTGCGTGCGTCGGCTTCATGCTGACGCCGATCTCCACCAACTTACTCCCGCGAGGCATACCCCTTGCGCACCCCGACGAAGCTACTGGTCGTCAAGAAGTCCTAGCCAAGCGGACCCATGCTACTTCGACTCAACTACATCAACGCCGCCGAGACCGACGAGGCGCGACGGCGAGGGCGGGTGTGGCCATAGCAAAGGCCACACTACTTGCGGCGCATGTACCGACGAGGACACGGGCTTTGCCGCCGCCCCCACACACTTCATCATCATCATGCATGGAGAACGCGAAGCGAAGACGACGAAGACGACCACACAGCTTAATCGGAGGTGTCTCGCGGCGTAACCCGCGGGAGTAATTAACCGGGTGCCTTCCGAGGCCCCGAGAACCAGGAGATCGCAATCGCCATAGTCAGGCTGGCCGTGCTAGCAGGCCATGGAGCGCATATACCAGGGATCTTGTACTTTGTTTCTCCAAGAGAGATTAATAATATACATGCTTCCCTACCTTATTTTCTTTCTTGTGTACTACGGTACACTGGCATGCCCGCATTTCTTTTCTTACCCCGGCGCATGAGAGAAACACGCTACTCTACTCCCTTCCTAAGTAGCCACCCTCCATCGATGTTTTTCTCGTGTGAAACAAATTGGCACGCCCGGTGGGACCTGGTTCTCCTCCCATCTTTGCTTCACTGTGGTCATCAAAATCGTCTTCGCTCGTTCTTCCAATCCACACAGCATCCTGCATGACAAGTCACCAGCGTGGAGCTCCGCTGATCTAGAACCCTCTTCATGCATGGAGGACTCCGCTGCTCCAACAACTCGGAGCCAATGGTGTTCCATTTTGGAACACAACAGCCCATGGTTGTCATCGAGCGTGGCGGCACTACGTACATGCTCATGGCCCAGGATCCTGCACAGTTTGAAACTGTGCAATCCAACAAGGCGCAGATGCGGGCGTTCGCCAAGGAGAAGAAGGAGCGTCACGAGCTGATACTCGAGGCTCGTGCCATGTTGAAGGAGTCAACAATGGCCAACATCAAGGAAGGCGCGGGGCAGCCAAATGCCTTTGTACCAAGGCCGCCAACATGGGGGAGGGTGCGGTGTCACTTCATGCCCCTACCACTATGTCATACTCGGAGCTGCCTACCCCAACATCTAGGCGCACCGAAGGCGAGGTTCTTGAAGGCTTGGAAATCGCCTCCAAAGATTTGCGGAGGCTTGTGACGAACGCACGTTCATCTGATAGCCCGCATCCACTACGAAACTAAAGGAGGAAGTACTGCAAGGTACTATGACTTCATCAACAACTAAGCTCCCACGTTGCTCAGAGCGTGGCGCTAGAAGAGGATTGGTCCCTCGGTGTTAGGGACCTTGCCAATGAGATGGCAAACAAGTCATCAAATCTCAAGCAAGTGGTGAGATGAGCCATTATGAGGGAGTTCTGGAAACGGCGCTCCCACAAGGAGCCCGTTCTTCTAGGCCCTACGATCTCCATCAACTTCGAAGACACTCGGCGAGGCATGTGTGCACCATACTTCCACACTTCGGAGGTCGATGGTCATGCTACCGCCAACAACAATAGGTTTGTCGTTCTTCAGAATGAGGCACCTGCACCATGCCAGGAGGACTTACAGCTGGAGTTTCACCGGCTACAAGAACAGATGAACAACATCCAGAGCGGATCGAGGGACACGAAGCGCCAAATTCATCATCAACACAAGCTCGGGGTTGGACGAGACGCCAAGCCCCTAGCTATCATCCTCAACATGAGCGCCAGACTTTGGCACCTTGACGTCAAGCTTCAACCACTCGACATGTTCAATGGGGGCATCCTAACATGCCCCCACATTGGAATCGATGGTCGCGTCATCAAGATGAAGAGAGGAACCCTCGTCCCACTCAACAGTGGAGACCTCGGGATCCTCCACGCGTTGCGCTTCCTCCTCGACCTTCATCTTCAACAAGGCGCAGAGACCAACTTCAGGTGCAACCTTTGAGGGAGGCACTCACCTCGTCCACACGCCAAGCTGCACTGGCGCCGCTACCCGTGCCATTAGTACCTCCGAGAGCCTACGGGCCTCCGACAGAGAACCAACGGAAGCGCGAGAGGCGCAGGAGGAATCGCTGAGTGCTATACCAAGAACTCGAAGACTTGGTGCTCCACCATACCTAGGTTCGGGTGCGACCTGACGGTGGGGTCATCCAAGAAAGTGACAGGATCGGCTTTCGCATCTCTTGTGACTTGGAGCGGCATGAGCGGTACACATACCTGCTCAGCCGCCTAGCTCCAAAACCATGCAAGACCTCCTTAGGGGGTGTCGAGAAGAAGAACACGGAGGTTCCACCGTCGCTTCTTGTAGAAGACCGACAGCAAGGTGATGGAGCAGCAAATGTCAGCTTGACACCATCAACTTCGCAGCAACAAAGACACCAACATCAACACCCACACCAACGGAGGGCGTCGAGGAAACTCTTCCCTTCATCGCCCCCAACATCGAGGCAGATCATGGGGCACCAACTATTTTTGCCCCAGAACAAGAGATGCCTCCTGAGAAGGCTGGGTTCACTCTTCGGCGAAACAATAGGATGACATCACCACCCGCGGTGTGCGAGGCATGGTGGAGGCAATCCGAGGACTTCATCAAGCAAAAGCGCAAGACACAACCCAGGTTCGGGCTCGGCTACATCAACCTTAGCGACACCGAGGATGAGGAAGAGGGCCTCCATGGCGGCCCACAAGTTACTTGCCAGACTACGTCGGTCTCTTCGGGAGATGACGTTGAAGCGTCACATCGTGGTCTTCACCAACACTCCACCGGCAACAAGTTGAACAAGGTGGAAGAAGTGATCGATTCAACATCGGCCCCGCAAGAGCTTGAAGATGGTGGACAACCCACCATCGACGAGCTCGTCGAGGTCAACCTCGGAACCGATGAAGATCCACGCCACACCTTTGTCAGCGCTACACTGATGGAGGAGGAGCGCAAAAGTTATCAAAGCTTCTTGATGGAGTATCGAGATTGCTTCGCTTGGAACTACAAGGAAATGCCGGGGCTTGACCCTCGTGTTGCTACACACAAGCTGGCGATTGACCCACAACATACCCCGGGCAAGCAACCTCCATGACGCTTACGACCGGAGTTTGAGGACCAGGTCATCGCCGAGGTGGATAAACTAATCACTGCAGGTTTCACCGAGGAGGCCAAGTACACTCGGTGGCTTACCAACATCGTCCCTGTGGAGAAGAAAAATGGCCAGGTGCGGGTCTGCCAGGACTTCCGCGACCTGAATCGAGAGTGCCCCAAGGATGATTTTCCCCTCCCAATCACGGAGATGGTCATCCACTCCACCACGGGTCACGGTGCACTATCCTTCATGGATGGTTCGTCAGGCTACAATCAGATCAAGATGGACCCTGTGGACGCCATTAACACCGCATTTAGGACCCCGAAGGGCAACTTCTACAACACCGTCATGCCATTTGGATTGAAGAATGCTGGTGCTACGTACCAGCGTGCAATGACGTACATTCTTGGCGACCTGATCCACCATTCGGTGGAGTGCTACATTGATGACATGGTGGTGAAGACCAAGGACCGACAAGATCATCAGGAGGACCTTCGGGTTGTCTTCGAGCATCTACGCCAACACCGGCTCAAGATGAACCCATTGAAGTGTGCCTTTGGAGTGCAATCGGGTCTCTTCCTTGGCTTCGTGGTTCATCACCGCGGCATAGAGATCGAGCCCAATAAGATCAAGGCCATCCTTGACATGCCACCTCCTTGTGAACTCAAGGACCTGAGGGCATTACAAGGGAAGTTGGCATATATCTGTTGCTTCATCTCCAACCTCTCTGGACGCATCCAACCCTTCTCAAGTCTCATGAAGAAAGGAGCTCCATTCGTGTGGGATGAAGGGTGCCAAAGGGGCTTCGACGACATCAAGAAATAATTGCTCAACCCTCCTGTCTTGGTAGCTCCTGTAAAAGGGCGCCCTCTTATTCTATACATTGTAGCGCAACCTACTTCGATAGGCGCCCTACTCGCTCAATATAACAATGAGGGGAAGGAGGTGGCTTGTTACTACTTGAGCCGCACCATGGTGGGCGCCGAGCAAAACTACTCTCCAATAGAGAAGTTATGCTTGGCGCTAATTTTTGCTTTGAAGAAGTTGAGGCATTACATGCTAGCACTCCAAATCCAGCTTGTCGCAAGAGCGGATCCTATAAGGTATGTGCTAAGTCAGCCCGCCTTGATGGGGCGACTCGATAAATGGGCTCTGCTCATAATGGAGTTTGACCTTACCTTCGTCCCTCAGAAGGCGATCAAAGGTCAAGCCTTAGCAGAGTTCCTCGCGGCACACCCTATCCCTGACGACTCTCCACTCATTACCAACCTCCCTGATGAGGAGGTATCCTCCGTCGAGCATGAAGTACCATGGGAGCTCTACTTCGATGGTGCTTCTCGCATAGAGTCTGACCCCAATGGCACTCCCAGGCAGAGAGCTGGGGCAGAACTGGTGTTCAAGACTCCACGCGGAGAAGTGATGTACCACTCATTCTCCCTCCTCAAGGAAGAATTCTTGAACAATGAGGCGGAATATGAAGCGCTCATCTTCGGCCTTCTCCTTGCGCTCACCATGGACATCCGTTCTTTACGGGCGTATGGGGATTCGCAACTCATTGTCCGGTAGGTCAACGACATCTACGAGGTTCGAAAGCCTAAACTAGTGTCGTACTACAATGCGGCCTGGAAGCTCATGGAGAAATTTCAGCAACTTGAAGTTCTCCATGTGCCTCAAAGTAGGAATGCGCCTGCCGATGCCTTGGAAAAGTTGGCAACGGCATTAGTGCTCCCAAGTGACCAACCTACGCAGGTGACGGTTGAAGAAAGGTGGTTTCCCGCTGTTCTAGAGCTCATCCCGATGGAGCACGAAGTCAACACCATCACGACAAACGCTGTGGATGAACACGAGTGGTTGCAACCATTCCTCGACTACTTCAAGCACGGCAGCCTCCCCGACGACCCCGTGAAGAGGCGCCAACTACAACGATGACTCCCTTTCTATGTCTATAAGGTCGGTGTCTTGTACAGACGGTCTCATGGGCAGGAGATTTTACTCAGGTGCGTCAACCGAGATGAAGCCGAGAAGATTTTGCAAGAGATGCACCATGGAGTCTGTGGTGGACACCAAGGCGGAGCCAAGATGTACCATGACATATGTCTAGCCGGGTACTATTGGCCCAACATCATGGCGGACTACCTCCGGGTGGCTAGGTCATGCCATGGCTACCAAATCCACGACGACTTCAAGCATCAGCCACCGGTTCCTCTACAGCCCACCAGTCCCTCCTGGCCATTTGACGCATGGGGGATTGACGTCATTGGCCCCATCGATCCACCATCGTCCAGGGGGCATCGTTTCATCCTTGCAGCGACCGACTACTTCACACTCCCAACAAATATAACATAATTGAACCAATAGATACTATCATCAATATGCAACTCAAAACAATTCCCCAATGGAAAACATACACTAATCATGCGTAGCGCTACGGAGCACTCCTCAAAGTCCGTATGTACCCAAACTAGATTGTCCCACACTATCACCATGAATGCACTAGATGGTTCCAACAAACACCAACATTTCATAGAGACATTAACCAAAAAGATACACATGATGCACACACTAGTCACCTTTACACCATGATACGAGGTATCTCCGGAGAGTACAATAATAAAGCATAGGAGTAGCATAATATCTGAATAATAACATCTACCAATTCAACTAGATACAAAGCTCACGATCACATAAAGATCACATCATGGGAGAGAGAGGTGAACCACATAGCTACCGGTAGAGCCCTCAGCCCCGGGGGAGAACTACTCCCTCCTCATCATAGGAGACAGCAAGGTTGATGGAGATGGCGGTGAGGTCGATGGAGACGGTGGAGACGGCGATGGAGACCGATGGAGATGGCTCCGGGGGCACTTCCCTGTCCCGGCAGGGTGCCGAAACAGAGACTTCTGTCCCCCCAAAATTTGTCTTCAACGGTGGCGGCACTGCAGAACTGTTCTGGGAAAAATGCCGACTCCCCTAGGGTTTTCCGTCCCAAGGCTTTATATAGGCGAAGGGGCGTCGTCAGGGGGCTCCCAGGGTGCCCTCACAATGGGTGGGCGCGGCCAGGGGCTGGGCCGCCCCCCCTGTTGTGTGGGCGGCCTCTGGCCCCCCTCCAGCCATCTTTCAGTCTTCGGTACTCTTCCAGGAAAAATAAGACTTCTAGAACTTGTTTTGTCCAATTTCGAGAATATTTCCTATGTAGCTTTTCTGAAACACAAAAACAGCAGAAAACAGAGAACTTGCACTGTGGCATCTTGTCAATAGGTTAGTTCCGGAAATCGCATAAAAACACCACGAAGTTTAACAAAACACAAGGCAAATGGTATAAAAACAAGCATGGAGCATCAAAAATTATAGATACGTTTGAGACGTATCAGTAGCCACTAACCCAAACTACCATTCCACCCAGGTAATTCATTGAAGTTGTTACTTTTAATTAAGCAGCTAGCATTACTTTCAAAACAATAGTAGCAATCCTAGCAAAGGTTGTGGTTTAAGTGTTGGCTACACACTACTAGGATCTAGCATTGCATAAACTTCTTTGAAAAACAACCAATCATGCATACTACTAGAAAAATACTAATGCAGTAGTGAAAATAGGTAAAAGAATGTGTGTCGCTTGCCTTGGAAACAACCAGCACACTCATAGCAATCACACTTGAAGTTTAGCTCCTCTTCACAATCTAAACAAGAAATATTGCACACAAATAAACACACAATTCCAATATGGCAATCATAAACATGTATGCATGCATGCAACAGACATATTAATTTCACACAACTTATGTTGTATGAAAATATTGCAATTAAGGTTCTGAGATGATTTTGCTAAAACAAAACCAATGCAGAAAGGATTACTCAAAAAGCTCTTTTAGATTTTAAATTATTGCAAAAACAGTGATACAGAGGCAATTAAACTACACCAAGTTTGTCAACTTTTTAAAAAGTGAGAATTTTGATTCTAAAACAATCTAAAAGTTGAAAGCAATCCAAAGACTACAAAAATAATAGATTTGAACTTACAGATCAAAAGATATAAAATAAATAGCACAAATTAGGGTTTAAACCAATCTGAGATTATATTCAGACTTGATACAGAAACTTTGAAAATAAACTACACTATTAACTTCTACACATCCTAAGCTTTCCATACACATAAAATTCATCAAAAACGGAGCAGTAGAACTTTTTCTATGAATTTTGCAAGTTTCAGCAATTTCAAATTAAATTAAAACAAATTTGAAACGGGGGCGCTCCTAGGCTCAACACGTGGCAAGCTCTGATTCGCCCATACCGATTCGGGCAGATCAGCGCTGCGGGCCGTTAGATCTAAACAGATCTGAGCGGCTCAGATCCACTGATACCCCTTTGGGGGTGTTCTAATTTGGGCCGCGGGATCTTGATCGAATGGCCAAGGAGGGAGGGGGAGAAGCTCACCGGCGGCTGCTAGGTTTCTAGCGATGGCGGGCTCGAGTGTGGTCGAATCCAGCGATGCAGGGCTCCCAGGCAGTGACGGAGGTGACGACGAGGTTCGTCGCGTCGAGGTGAGAACGATGGTGGCGTGGTCTAATTGGTCGTAGGTGCTTGCAGAGAGGCGGCTAGAGGGTGGCGACGTCTGCGGAGATGTAGGCTCGATTGCGGCAGCCTGGGGGCGTCGCGATTGATGTCATTGGTACGAGGTGAGTGAGGGGGCGGGGTATTTATGGGGGGTCTGGCATGCACGAGGGGCTAGGGTTCTCGCGGGACTTCGCATCGGACGGTCGGGGTGGTCTCCGTGCTTGACCCGGACTCCTGGCGGGAGGAAGACGAAGGCTGATAGGTGGGCCCACCTGTCAGTGGCTGGTCACGGCGGTGTCGATACCGTTTTGGTCACGGGAGCTAGCTGGGCCTGGGCCGCTTTCTTGCCTGGGCCGGTTAGTTTCCCCTTGGCCTTTTCTCTTTTTTTCAAACTATTTTTCTTTTTCTGTTTTGAAACAAAAGGTTTTATTTTGCAACAAGAATTGCATAAATTTGAATCTCTTCAAATTTGCAAAATTTGTAAAATGGGCAAGAGGGTTTTTGAACTAAATAAAACTCAGAGAAGGAGAAAGGGTAAAAAGAAAAGATTCTGAAGAATCAAAATTGGCTCACCAAACTTATTTGCCCAATTTTTCAAATAAAAGCCTCTTAATAGAAAATTTTAAAACCAAGTTTTGCTTCAAAATGCACATAAGAATGTATGCATGCTAGTTTTTAAATTTTTGAAAACCCTGGGATGTTACATGTGGCAACATCAGGAACTTCTATCAGCTCATCCAGTGAGGTAAACTTGCCGGTCAACGTCAAGCCGACAGAAAGGCAAAGGACGCAATTGAGGAACTCGATGAAATCATGGAAAATCTTGACTTGAACGAATCATCGGATTACTCAGATATGGCTCCAAAAGGAAACTCCGATAGCATAATTAATTATTCTGAAGAGGATTTCATCGCCCACTATGGCAATATCTCCAATACCTCTGAAGGTGAGTGGAGATCGGGACTAGAAGTATACGACGATGAGCAAACAATCTTTTCCTCAGGTTCTAGTTGTGGCATCAACAACCAGTATCAGGTGTATGCAATAATAGATGAATCCTTAGAGGAATTCGACAATAACAACAATCCCATCATCAACCCAGAAAATGTAAGGAATGGCGCCCATCACATGGCAGAAGGAGAAATCACAGAAACTATTGCGGCCACAGTCAAAGTCCTGGTTACAACAATAGAGTGGGACACAATCAGGACAGTAGTGAACAATGGTGCGACTATACCCATCGATGCAAGGAGAGAAGTCCTACTAGGATATCACTATGCTTTACATCGACAAGTGCAGCAGTTGATACAGGAAAGAACTGAAATTAGGAAAAGGCGAGAATCAGTTAGTGCAACAAGCAAAGCATTTCGAGCAGAGCATAGTAATGCGTCATATAACAACAGTGGCAGGCATCATAGACATGGTTCTCGGGTATATAATCTCGAGCATGCCAACAGAAGAAATATAGCATGAAACCTCGACTCATCCTTCTTATCAGTCGATGAACAGGGAAACATCATACGAAAAACACCGGAA
This sequence comes from Dactylis glomerata, assembly GCA_007115705.1. Taxonomy (NCBI): domain Eukaryota; kingdom Viridiplantae; phylum Streptophyta; class Magnoliopsida; order Poales; family Poaceae; genus Dactylis; species Dactylis glomerata. The sequence continues at coordinate 222,651 of QXEO01000132.1, forward strand.
GTGGCACTCATGGCAGCGCAAGCCTACTTATTCACCACACAACCAACACCTAGAGATCCAAAAGAAAGTATGCACCAGGCTGCACTGCAAGGATTAGGATTAGTAGGCAATAGATTAAAACGCAGAGATGAAGCACCACGCCATCACATCAGTCCTAGATGCCAGGGAGGAACCCAAAAATCTCAATCCCCGCATGCGGAAACATCACCACGCCGTCATAATAGTCATCAGCATAGAAGCAAAAGCCGACGATCTAGGTCTCCATCGCCATGACACCACAATAGCCCAAGACACAGAGGAGGGAGCCAATGGTCCAAATCTCCAAGATATACATACGACAACGAAGACGATGAAATCGAGATGGGGGCATCATGCTTTACTCGAGAGTTCACAAAACACTAATACCCAAAGGATTCAAACTACCCCCATGATCAGCAGAAAATACAATGGATCGCAAGAACCATAGTCATGGCTGTCAGAGTATCTTCAAGCTGTGAAAATACTCGGGGGCTCGAAGGAAACATCAATGCAAAGTCTATAGCTATACCTCACCGGCGCATCACGGTCATGGTTAAGCAAACTTACTAAAGAGACAATTGGAAGCTGGGATGAGCTCACCAAGCAATTCACAAGCAACTTCAGATCAACATACAAAAGGCCAACATCACTCGAAGAAATCAAGGCCTATACCCAGAAGTACAACAAATCACTCTGTTCATACATACAACGCTGGAGCATCATAAAAAATTCCGCAGAGGACGTCTCCGACGAGCGAGCAATCGATGCTTTTATACTTGGGCTTCATTGTCTAGATTTCATCGAAGAGATGGGCCGCATCAGGCCAAAGACAGTATCGAAACTCATGGATGTCGCCAACAAATTTGCAGATGGTGAAAACACCTAGCACAATAAAAGAACGCGATCACCCAAAGACAATAGGTCCCACCGGTACAACAACCAGAGGTGCAGATCTCACAACTATGACAACTATAGCTCTCACAGCCAAGTAGCCCCCAGGATACAGGTAAAACAACAATCAAGGAGATGAGCGCCGAAACAGTGGATACCGCAATGACAACAGGGACAGTTCAGGTAACAACAGGCAATTCGGGCCAAGAACTTTGAGAGACTATAACCAGTCACCCGAGGATATCCTTAGTGGACCATGCCATATGCACTATACTTATGTCAACGGGAAAAGAGTCTCAAATCACATGATGAAAGACTGTCGAACCTTCATCAAGTTGCATGATGTAGCGGGATCGAAGCAAGCATAGGCAAGGAATCAAGGGTATGCAGGAACCCCTAGGACAACAGCACACAACACACCATTGCCACATCCACCACCAGCGAACGGAGCCGCACAAGTACAAGTACAACAGAACCAAGGTGATCAGAACGACGGAGGTTACATCCTGTCAAAAGGGCACAACACCGCAATGATCTAGCCCATACCAAAGTCCAATAAAGAGCAGAAGAGCATATCCCGACAAATTAACCTGGCAATAACATCGCCTCCAGTGTACATAGAGTACCTTCACTGGTCTGAGCAGCTGATCGAGTTTAGCAGGGAAGATCACCCGATAATAGTACCTTGGCTAGGAAATGCGCCCTTGGTTCTCAAAGCATAGATTGGAAGATGCGACATTGATAGAGTATTCATGGATGCAGGAAGCGGAATAAACCTAATCTACACAAAAACCCTCAAGGCAATGCATATCTTGCTGGAATTTCTTAAGCCAACAGATTGCTCTTTTCATGGAGTTGTCTCAGGAAGCGGTAATTTCCCATTGGGTCAAATAGCACTTGACGTTTGCTTTGGCAACTGTTGCAATTTTAGACAAGAAATGCTGGAGTTTGAAGTCATGGACTGGCCATCTCAATATCACGTGATCCTTTGACCTGGGTTCTCACGTTTCATGGTAGTACCTCACTACACATTCTTAGTACTCAAGATGCCAGGACCCAATAGAATAATTACAGTCAAGGGATGCTTCGAGCTCTCTGACATATGCGACAAATAATTTCACAAGACACTAGTGGGGACGGGGCCTCCAGTCCCGGCCCGTAAGGGGCTTTAGTCCCGGTTTGCAAACCGGGACCCCAGCCGCGGGACTAAAGGCTGAACCTTTAGTCCCGGCCCGCTTACCAGCCGGGACTGGAGGGTGTCCACGTGGGCACCTCGGAGCGAATCAGGGCCAGGACCTTTAGTCCCGGTTTGTAACACAGACCGGGACTAAAGGGCATCTGCAGATTTTTGTTTTTTGCTTTAGGGTTTTAGGGTTTAGGGGTTTTAGGGTTTTACGTGGAGGATTAACGTGATGCCCCGTTTGGTGCCTTGGTGTTCGGGAATTAGTTTATGCATATATATAAGATTAACTTATCTTACAAGCGAGCATATATATACAATTATATGGAGATCAGAATTATCGGGACAAGAGCCCGTCTATTCGATTACATGGACCAACATCAGTAATGGCCCCTAGCTACACTAAATCGTCCTTTGTCGTCTATAGCTTCTATCCTCAGAAAGGCCGCTAGCTCCTCTGCAACAGCAATCGCGCGTTGCTCTGGTAGGTACTTCTCCCGCATGGCCGTGTACTATATAAGAAGAGGAGATGAATATGAATATCAATCATGATAACAAAGAATGACGAGTAAAAATAGAGGTGTGAATGTTTATTGCTTACATCGTATCTGTAATCCTTGTGCTCAGAGGTAAACGTGCGAATGGTCTCGCAAACATAGTATCCACATAGATGCGTCCCCCGTGGCTGCTGGTCGCACTTTACGAGAATAGAATATATATAATCAAAATAATAATCTAGCATTACAAATGTATTGAAAATAGAAGTATATCATACTACTACTTACCTGAGCCGCTGTAAAGGTCAGCTTCTCATGCCGGATACCGGGAGTCACGCACTTGAACCGCTTCCAAACCCTGCCCGACAAGGAAAATGATTTGCTAAGTTTTTAATTAATTGATATATCAGAAAATCATCGAAAGAGACCATCGAAAGAGACCGATAGAGCACAAGAATGATTGAAATTACCCTTGGAGCATGTCCTGCAGGCTTTGGAACTGTTCCAAGGGTCTCGATAATGGGTCGAAGGTATCAACTCTTCCCTTATCAATTTGAATGTCCAACAGAATCCAGTGGTAGCTGCACATGTATATATATATATGTGTCAGCAACTTATCAATTACACTCATAAGTGAATGGACACAACACAGTAAGACCCTCACCTGAAGTTGTATGGAAACAATATGTGGTCACAGAAATTTTGATCTGTTAGAAACCTTAGAAGGTTTTCCTCCGTCTCCTTGGGGTTATCAGTTAGCGTCGCTATATATATTTTATCTGGGTCAATAAACCCAATATTGTGGATGTTCCTACTTTTACATTCCAGAATCTTCATTCTGCATAATAGAGTACAAGTCAGAACGGAACAAGTTATATGTAGAAAATGAATTGAAATAACTGAACAAGTTATATGTAGACAATGAATTGAAATAACTGAACAAGTTATATGTAGACAACGAATTGAAAAACTTACAGACAATAGCAACTCATAAGCGATTTGTCGAGGGCGTCAGCATTGTACATCTGGAAGAGTTCATCAAAGTCGATATGGATGTCTTCGGGACGGCCGTAGTACTCCCATGGGACAAGCGCCACGATCATCGTTCTCCCTTTATTTGATTCACTTAAGTACCATGTATGCAAGTAACGCATATTTGTTGGGAGATCATCAAACTTATCTTTGCTGACCAAAGGCGCTCCCATGACAAACTGTGGCTTAGGGGCTACCACAGCCTTGGGTACCACGTCGTCTTGGGAAGCCAGAATGACTTCAACCGGGATACCCCATTCATCCGCCCACTTCTTTGCTAATCCCAAATCTTGCCCCTGCACCAGAGAGGGAACATTCTCGGGTAACACCCTGAGGGGTGGGATCGACTGTTTGGCCTGTTGTCCAAGCTGAGGAACGTCTGATCTTATTTTGCTTGTAGTTGAACTTGATTTGCTCCCACTTGCACTTGCACTTGCACGTGACCTGCTCTTTTTCCCTTCCTTCTGCAATGTACGTGTATAGTCGCCAGGCTTATGGTGTAACTCATACTGTGATGGAAGGGTCGTGAAGTATTTTGCATATGCTATTTGCTTCTCGGTGTATTCCGGGCGGGGCTCGGGTTCCTTCTTTTTCATCTGCGCATCATAATGTTCCTTTGCTATCCTGGCGTTTTCCTCGTCGGTACGATCATAAGGTCTGATAGGAAGATTAGCATGAGGTACCTTTGGGAGGGGCGACAGTTTGCGCTTTGGGGAGCTCCGTCGCTTAGAACTCATGGACGGAGCGTTCTTGCTGGCACGCTTCCGCTTAGTATCCTTAGCGGGCGGCGGCGGAGACGGCCGACCCAAGTCCGGCGGCGGTGATCGAGATGGACTCGTGTTGTGGTGGCCGTTGTCATGTGGAGGGCTTGGAGGTGATGGAGGTGTAGGTGACCTGCGACGACTCGGAGGCGGTGTTGTCCTTGGGGCCGAGCCTGGAAGCTTGATGTAGTTCTTGTCCCATAGGATGACTCCACCCAGTACTTCTCCGAGTGTCCTCTCATCTTCGGGTCCAGCCATGTCGAGCTCCATATCATGAAACCCCGCCATGATTTCATCCACCCCGACTTTAGCAAAGCCAGCTGGAATCTCACGGCCATGCCAGCGTGCATCAGGGCCAGAAGGTAAAGCTTGTCCGACGGCCACCTTCATGGATATGTTCTTGAATTTCTGATGGAGTTCACATGATGTTGACTCCTTGATTCCATCCACGGGGTAGCCGGGACCGCCCTCTATCATTCTTCGTGCATCGTCGGGCGGGGCCTCAGATTCAGCCACGCTGCTTTTCCGCTTAGATGGGGCGCCGATAATATCGAGTCCAGGATCTTCCTGGCGCGCTACTCCTCTAAGCTCGTTGATCTGCTTCTGTTGCTCGTTAAGCCTGGCAAGCAACTGGTTGAACTTGTCATTCTCCTCATCCTGCTGTCGCTTCTTTGCTCTCGCCCGGCTTCTGTAAGTGTCTTGGTCTCTAGCAAACCCAAGCCACCACGGGTAAGAAGGACCGAAGCCTCGCGTTCGTCCTCCATGTTCGTCATTGCCGAGGACCAGTGTGAGCAAATCTTTCTCTCTATCTGCAGTGAACTGTCTTTTTCCCTCTTTAATTTCTTTCACTATCTTTTTCCAATTCTCCCTGGGTATCCTAAGACCATCACTGCAGATAAGGTCCCCTGTTTCTTCGTCGTACGAACCACCATGCGCAAGGAACCAATTCCTTGCTCTTATTTCCCACTCATCACGGATGGGTTCAGGTATGATGCCTTTAGCTAGAAAATCTTGCTCTTTCTTATCCCACTTTGGGATGGCAGTCTCATAGCCCCCTGGCCCAAGCGTGTGGTGATATTTCTTCTTGTCGGCATTTTTCTTGTTCTTTACTGATAATGCCTTGGCATCTTCTGACTCCTTGTACTCCTGAAATGCCTTCCAGTGATTCGCCTGCTTGGCTAGATACCCCTCGAATACTGGCACTTTCTTTGTCTTCCGGTATTCTTTCCATAGCTTCTTCTTCCAGCTACGGAACAGTTCGGCCATCTTCTTTAGAGTCCACTGCTTGACTTTGGCCCTCAGTTTATTTGCGGCGTCTTGATTCTCACATTCTGGCAGGTTGAAATGTGACATGATATCATTCCAAAGATTATCTTTGTACCTTTCGGCGACATAGTCACTATCGGCTGCCCCTTTGCGCTTGTTCCACTCCCGAACGCTGATCGGGACGTGATCCCTAACGAGAACTCTGCATTGCTTCTTGAATGTGTCAGCAGCATTCTTAGGAAGCTTTGGTTCGCCCGTAGGCAATATCACCTCAAAGGTGTAATGCATCCGTGCGTCCAACTTTTTAGTCGGGCCTCGTTTCGTAGATTTGCTCGATGTGGAGGCCTAAGAGGGAGAAACATTCGTCAAATGAATGTATATGTATACAATATAGAGCTATCTCCAATATTATTCACATATTACAAGTGATTGTCGAACTTCATATGTATACCTCGCCGGACTTTATTATTTCTCCACCGGCTTCTCCATCAGTGGAGCTATCACCTTCTCCGTCATTGGAGCTATCTCCGGCCCCATCGGCTTCATCTTCGTGTCGATCAACCTCCATTCCATCTCCGGAGGGGTTTAGATATGACGACGGAGATTTAGCAGGTTCAACGTCGGGGGCGTCTTTGATTATATCTTCGATAAGTTCTTCCTCTTCGAGGTTCCTGCTATGTGGATCCATAGTTCTGCAAAAAATAAACATTTGATTACCTAAATAATATTCTAACTAAATAATATTCTATTTGCAAATAAATTCTATGTCTATCTAAATAATTCTATTCTAACTATATCTATCTAAATAATTCTATTCTAACTATATCTATCTAAATAATTCTATTCTAACTAATTCTATATCTATCTAAATAATTCTATTCACACGCTAATCGCCAACTCACACTTGTGCAAATCGATTCATGAATGGGAACAAGAAGAATTCTAGAAGAATCGCCAAGTTTCATTCTTAATAAATGTGTATAAAAAAGAGCCGAGATACTCGAGGTTGGAAGATTCACTAGCATAGATAACCTAGAGGGAGGGAGGGAGGGATGTGTGTGGGTGAGAGAGGGGGGAGGGGAGAGGATATCTCACTAAGTGATTAGAGTTGCAATACGATGTTATTTAACCCTTCATAATTTTAAAAAAAATGAGAGCTTAGCCTTAGCCTCTACATTGAGGCGATACACACAACCTTTTTTATTACTTTGTTCAGATCAACATATGACAATTATGGATCAGCATGGGTTAAGATATATACATAAATCATCTAAAAATAAGAAGCAACAAGAAACTATCTATTTTTAATTCTATTAATATACCGTAATCCACTGAAAATAAAAGTCACGTGCAATCCATACTTGGATCAAACGCATGCACACATCTCATGGATGTTCTTTCAACGGTAACAACTAGTTGTATTTACGCATCAACAGTTGAAAAGAAGAGCCAAAAAACGTCATGTCATGTCAATTATATCTAAATAATTCTATTCTAACTAATTCTATATCTATCTAATTCTATATCTAACTAGCTAACCCTAACCCTAACACTCTAACTAATTCTATATCTAACTAGCTAACTAATTCTATTCTAACTAGCTAACTAATTCTATTCTAACTATCTAACTAATTCTATATCTAACTTCTATATCTAACTAGCTAACTAATTCTATATCTAACCCTAACCCTAACACTCTAACTAATTAACAAATTAACTTTTTTTGCAAAAAAAACCTTGCAGACGTCGGCGGCACGGCGGGTGCTGCAGGCGCGGCGGCGTAGGCGCGGCGGCGCGGCGCGGCGGCGCTTGGAGGCGACCGGCTGCTGGCGGCGCTTGGCGGCGCGGCGGCGCTTGGCGGCGCGGCGGGCGGCGGGTGCTGCAGGCGCGGCGGGTGAATGCGGCGGGGCGGCGGACTGTGGCGGCGCTGCGGCGGCTGGTGCGGTCGTCGGCGGCAGCCTGGCGGCGTCTGTCTCTGTTCTCCTCGTGCGCGAAACTGCAAAGTGTTTCGCGGCGGGGAAGAAGAGGAAGTTTTATACCCCGGGACCTTTAGTCCCGGGCGGTGGCTCAGGCCGGGACTAAAGGCCCCCCTTTAGTCCCGGTTTGAGCCACCGCCCGGGACTAAAGGCCCCGGGTGGGGGTTTCAGCAGTCAGGGCCTTTAGTCCCGGTATGTGGCACGGACCGGGACTAAAGGCCTATTTTCTGTTTTTTCTTTTATTTGGTTTATAAATAGTTATCTGTTTGCATATTTGAGAATTTAACAAAACTATAAAAATGAAAAGTGTTTGAAATTGGATAAATAATTCAAAACTCTTTTATATTTTAAAAATTAATTATTTTAACTATCCTAAGTATTAATTATTTTGCCATTTTCAATTAAAAACTATGTTTATTAATATTCTTTTTGCATATTTGAGAATTTGACAAAACTATAAAAATGAAAAGTGTTTGAAATTGAATAGATAATTCAAAACTATTTTCTATTTTACAAATTAATTAATTTAACTATCCTAAGTATTAACTATTTTGCCATTTTCAATTAAAAACTATGTTTATTAATATTCTTTTTGCATATTTGAGAATTTGACAAAACTATAAAAATGAAAAGTGTTTGAAATTGAATATATAATTCAAAACTATTTTCTATTTTACAAATTAATTATTTTAACTATCCTAAGTATTAATTATTTTGCCATTTTCAATTAAAAACTATGTTTATTAATATTCTTTTTGCATATTTGAGAATTTGACAAAACTATAAAAATGAAAAGTGGTTGAGGCGGGAGACGGCGGCCATTGCTTTTGTTTTGGCTTTGAGGGGAGGGGCTTTAGAAAGACGCAGCACGGTGTGTAAAAAGAGCAGGACGGGAAAAGAACTAGTGAGAATCTTCATCATGCATTACATACAAGATTTAATACATTATTACATTATTGCACCAACAATCCTAACTATTATTTCTGTTTTCTTCTAGGTCGTAGCCATGGAGAATCTTCATCATTCAGTAGGATGCTTGGGTCAGTCTTCACTTTGAAGGGCGGAATTTCATGAAACTTATTATAATCTATTGACATGTCTATCTTGTCATCTACTCCCACGATGTTTCTTTTCCCTGAAAGAACTATGTGGCGCTTTGGCTCATCGGACGATGTCTTCTTTTGCTGATTTCTTTTTCTCGTTTTTGTAGACATGTCCTTCACATAGAAAACCTGAGCGACATCGTTGGCTAGGACGAATGGTTCGTCCATGTATGCAAGATTGTTGAGATCCACTGTTGTCATGCCGTACTTTTGGTCTACAAATACCCCGCCACCTGTCAGCTTCACCCATTTGCACCGAAACAAAGGGATCTTAAAAGTAGGTCCATAGTCAAGTTCCCATATCTCCTCTATGTACCCGTAATATGTTTCCAAACAGTGCCCATTCTCGTCTGTTGCATCAAAGCGGACACCACTGTTTTGGTTGGTGCTCTTTTTATCTTGGGCAACCGTGTAAAATGTATTCCCATTTATCTCATACCCTTGGAAAGTACATATAGTCGAAGATGGTGGCCTGGCCAAACAGTACAGCTGATCTCCAATGGTGTCGTCATTCATGAGATGTATCTGCAACCAACTACCAAAAGTCTTCTCGTGTTCCCCTTTAATCCAAGAGTCAGCCTTCCCCGGGTTTTTGGAGCGTAGAATATTCTTGTGTCTCACGATATACGGAGCCACCACGGTGGAATTGTGTAGAACTGTGTAGTGTGCTTGCGAGAAAGAATGCCCGTCCATACATACTTTTGCTTTCCTTCCTAGTGTGCCTTTTCCTGTCAGCCTACCCTCATACCGAGATTCAGGAACACCAATCGGCTTAAGGTCAGGAAGAAAGTCCACACAAAACTCAATGACCTCCTCTGTTCCATAGCCCTTGGAGATGCTTCCTTCTGGCCTAGCACGGTTACGAACATATTTCTTTAAGACTCCCATGAACCTCTCGAAGGGGAACATATTGTGTAGAAACACAGGACCGAGAATTCTAATCTCTTCGACTAGGTGAACTAGGAGGTGTGTCATTATATTGAAGAAGGATGGCGGGAACAACAACTCAAAGCTGACCAGACATTGGACCACATCAATCTGTAACCCTGATAGACTTTCTCGATCGATTACCTTCTGAGAAATTGCATTCAGGAATGCACATACCTTCACAATTGCCAGGCGAACATTTTCCGGTAGAATTCCCCTCAATGCAACCGGAAGCAATTGCGTCATAAGCACGTGACAGTCATGAGACTTTAGGTTTTGGAATTTTTTGTCTTTCATATTTACGATTCCCTTTATATTCGACGAGAAGCCAGTCGGGACCTTGATACTGAAAAGGACTTCAAAGAAGATTTCCTTCTCTTCCTTAGTAAGAGCGTAGCTGGCACGCCCTTGAAACTGCCCTGGATGCATGCCATCTCTTCCTTTATGACGTTCCTGGTCCTCCCGTGCTTCCGGTGTATCTTTTGACTTCCCATACAAGCCTAGGAAGCCTAGAATATTCACGCAGAGATTCTTCGTCAGGTGCATCACGTCGATTGCGGAGCGGACCTCATGGACTTCCCAATAGGGTAGCTCCCAAAATATAGATTTCTTCTTCCACATGGGTACGCGCTTATCAGGGCCGTTAGGAACAGGTTGGCTGCCAGGACCCTTTCCAAAGATTACTTTTAAATCTTTGACCATATCAAATACTTCAGCACCAGTACGGATGATAGGCTTCCCCCGGGGTTCTGCCTTGCCATTGAAATGCTTGCCTTTTTTCTTTAAGGGATGCTTGGGTGGAAGAAAACGACGATTGTACGGGTACACATTCTTCCTACATTTGTCCAGATATATACTTTCTGTCTGATCTAAACAGTGCGTGCATGCATTGTATCCCTTGTTTGACTGTCCTGAAATATTACTAAGAGCAGGCCAATCATTGATGGTTACGAAAAGCAACGCTCGAAGGTCAAATTCCTCTTGTTTGTGCTCGTCCCACACACGTACACCTGGTTCAGCCCACAGCTGTAAAAGTTCATCAACTAATGGCCTTAGGTACACATCAATGTCGTTGCCGGGTTGCTTTGGACCTTGGATAAGCACTGGCATCATAATGAACTTCCGCTTCATGCACAACCAAGGAGGAAGGTTGTAGATACATAGAGTAACGGGCCAGGTGCTGTGACTACAACTCTGCTCCCCAAAAGGATTCATGCCATCTGTACTCAGACCAAACCATAAGTTCCTTGCGTCACCTGCAAATCTCGGGAACTCTCTCTCGATTTTTCTCCACTGCCGACCATCAGCGGGGTGCCTCAACTTATCGTCTTTCATACGATCTTCCATATGCCATCGCAACAACTTCGCATGATCTTTATTTCTGAACAGACGTTTCAACCGTGGTATTATAGGAGCATACCACATCTCCTTGGCAGGAACCCTCTTCCTGGGTGGCTCGCCCTCAATCTCACCAGGGTCATCTTTTCTGATCTTATACCGCAATGCAGTGCATACCGGGCATTTATCCATATTCTCATACTTCTCACCGCGGTAGAGGATGCAGTCATTAGGGCATGCATGTATCTTCTGCACGTCTAATCCTAGAGGGCAGACAAGCTTCTTTGCTTCGTACGTGCTGGCGGGCAATTCATTCTTTCTTGGAAGCATCTTCTTCATCAGTACCAGCAACTTTTCGAATGACGAGTCAGTCACACCGGTCTCTGCCTTCCACTTCAGCAATTCCAGTGTGCTACCCAGCTTCTTCTGGCCATCTTCACAAGTTGGGTACAACAATTTGTTGTGGTCCTGTAACATCTGCTCGAACTGCAACCTCTCCTTTTCTGTGTCGCAGCCTCGCCGTGCTTCAGAAATGACCCGGCCAAGATCATCAGCGGGCTCATCTGGTTCCCATTCTGCACCCTAATCTTCTTCTTCATTGTCTTCCATTGTGGTATCAGCATACTCAGGGAACATAGATCGGTAGTTGTCGTCATCGTTCTCTTCTTCTTCATCGTCGTCTTCCATCATAACCCCTCTTTCTCCGTGCTTGGTCCAAACATTATAGCCCGACATAAAACCGGACCGAAGCAGGTGGCTCTGAATGACTCTTGAGGAAGTATAATCCTTCTCATTCCGACATTCAACACATGGACAAAACATATAGCCACCACCATGCTTGTTCGCATCGGCCGCATCTCGAAAAGAATGCACGCCTTCTCTGTAAGCGGTGGTGCGTCGATCACCGTACATCCATGGATGGCTCATCTGCGTTATGCAACGGTATATCAAACACAATCACGATCCTAAAAATTAGTACCGCATGGTCTAAACGAGGAAATATAGTTGCTAACCTTTTAGAATAAGTGGAAATAAAGAGGAAGAGGCTTAAGCGTGGCTCGGGCACCTCATATCGTAGTTGTGTTCGGTGAACTGAAGCGGCATCGCTCTAACAAACATTTCAACAAACACCTCTAGTGCATCCAAGCAAAAAGGAGAGCTAGCACACACTCACACACTTTCATCCAAAAAAAATGCAAGAGGGGAGAGAGGGGCTGCAGGGGCTGCCATATATATAGGCAGAGGACTTTAGTCCCGGTTTGAGACACAAACCGGGACTAAAGGGGGCGCACATGCGGGCCGCTCAGCGCATAGCCCTTTAGTCCCGGTTTGTGTCTCAAACCGGGACTAAAGCCTCGTTACGGGCCGGGACTAAAGCCTCCCGGGCGGCTGGCGAATTTGGGGCGACGTGGCCGGGCCTTTAGTCCCGGCCCAGATGGAGGCCGGGACTAAAGGGTCCAGGCCAAAGGCCCGTTTTCTACTAGTGAGATGGCACAAACATTTGGCATGATACCTAAATATGGAGGACTAAAGGAAAGGACATAACGTAACGAGTCAACCAACACAGGTTGATCCCCGCCAGATAAAGTCTTCGACACTACGCCCGACGCAAAGAAATTCGGGTCCATACAGAGGACCCAAACAAATCTACACCAAACTTTGAGATAGTTAAATAAGGCTATTCAGCCATAAGTTATAGAGTCCAGGCCCACATGCCAGATTCTTTGGGCCACCTACATGTATCTTTACATTCAGCATATAAATAAAAGCTAAGTTCTTAATACTTTTTTCAATTACATCATATTTACGCTCGGGGGCTTGAGCCTGCATGTATGTAGTAACTCAACAAGCAAATGGTCACAGAACCATAAATACAACTGCGGCAAACACACAAAAATACGTTCTGAATCGAGTAGCTGGTACAACCGCAAAGGCATCATGCTAACGAAAGATTCTCACACGACAACATCACTCAAATAATAATTGAAAATTATATAATAAATGCAATTTTACACATATCTTACGCAATGTTCAGCTCTCTCATAGGCCCCGAAGGAATTGGATCTAAGTAATGATGCTCCTCAAAGTAACCAGCATCAGATTCCAGAAGCTGATTAATCATCCTCTTCGCAGGCTCCAGTGCCACATCCAGGTGTGTCCTTAAGAAAAATCCTTTGGATTTATGAAGGGGGGACCCTTTGGTTATGGTCTCAAAATCAATTTGCGACTTCCACTTAGGCAACCAAGTAAGGGCAAACTGAGCCCCAACCACAGGTTGAAGTTTCACCAGGCGATGGACATGTTTGCTGGATTTAAATGAATCAAGTAATTGGCAAAAATTCTTGGGAGGTGGGTTTCTCGGGAGCATTACTGTCAGGATGGTCGTAAGAACCTCTCGGCAACCCTCCATAGATTCTTTGATATGATCTGCACAATCTTGCAGCCTGCCACAGCTTGGCGTTGCCATGCCTCAGACCAAATTACCAAAATGTATCGGTACCAACCAAAACTCTCTCAAGAACTACAATCCGTTCATTCACTCGAAGATCCTCAATAGCGGCATCCAAGCAAGTACCTACATCAAAAGTGACTACGTCAAAAACATATGTGTCGGCAAAATACTCAGGGGCTCCGAAAAACTTACAATTCAGTTGCTCGTTTGCCGCTTCGAGAATTTCAGTCATATAACGGTGCCATCTTCAAGTTGGGTAATTTTGGACCTCAAAGTAGACAGCTGGACCTCTAGCGATGACACGGTTCTTGATAATACAGAAGATTTCTCGGCTTGCTCCATGGAAATTATAACTTGCTGCTTCAGCATTTTTACCCGACCTTCGAGATCTGTGATTCTGTGAACATAGTCAGTAGTATTGCGGTGACCCAGCATACCACTGCATGTTGTAGTATGCAAGTCATTGATATAACACTTGCGGAACAAGCCTCCACAAATATTACATCCCTCAAAATGGTACAGCAAAAACATTGCGGGCCCAAATACAAACTGAACTTCATATTATTACAAACCAAAGCGTGATGATAACGAAATGCTCCCTATAAGAGAACATCTCCAGTGCTTAGTGTTTACATCAACTGGAAAGCTTCAAATAATTAAGGGATTTCTATTTTCGTGCCCACAGGTCCTTAGTTGTACTAAGTTTTCCCCAGCTCGTTTGTTTTTCCTCAGTTTTCTCCAAGCCGTTGTCTGAAACCCTCAAAAGGAGCTCGGACGGGAGGATTCCCGTTTAGTTGACCGTTTCCGTGCTGACGTGTGGGGCCGCGTCGTATGGGGCCGCGTCACGTGGGGCTGGTAGAAAGGGACCGTGTGGGACAGGACGAGACCACGTTTGGTTGTACGTGAGAGCTCGGTTCTGTCTCTCTCGGGCCAAATTGGCATTGCCTTTTCAGAGCGCCTTTTTCCCCTCTCTCTCTGTAACAGTTCTCTCTCTTTTCACCAAATTAGTATCAAATCTAGAGAAGCTTCTATTTCTGTCTTTCTTCAATGATTGTTGCCTTTTGGCCCTCGTTTTTTGCCCAATATGGTAACAAATCTAGAAGCTAGTATAGGATAAATTCATAGCAGCATAATAAATCCAGAAAACTAAGTATAATACATAAACTGTATACAGCAGCCAAAAGCAGCCAATAACAATGTTCTCCATTCTTCATCATATATTTCGTCGTCGCTACAATTCATGAGATGAAGGAAATATTCACCGAACTCCCTCCGTCTGCAGTGTGCAGCCAATACATCCTCCAAACGGTATGGCCTTTGTTCATTTTTCGGACCATATCCTATTCTATTCGCACGTCATTGCCACTCATCCTAGGCCTTTCTATCATCATCATACTCTCTGATATAACCCAAATCCGCGTAGTAGATGCAGCCAGATCGAACTGTCGGGTGCACTCTAGTGTCGACGGAGATACACCGGATAAAATTGACGAAGAGGGCACGACTGCCAATGTTACTGACGGCATGGAGAGAGCGGCTCTCAGTGTCCACATGGTACACCAATGGTTGACCTTCCTCCAAATGCCTGTTGTCGTCAGTGCTGCCGCCCAACAACACAAGCAGCAGATCACCATCCGACTCCACAAGGTAGAACTTGGAATCATAATCATTTCCAAGTTCTGGAAATGAAAATAGTGTCTTCATGCTAACAGTGCTCGCGCGCTGCTCTAACTGGACATTGTTGGTGCACACTATTCTTCCGAACTCATTCACAGCTATTGCATACAATTCACCATTGAACGGGGTAATGCAACACAGAGAATGGTCCTCGATCGTAAATCTTCCTTCTCCCCAATCATCTACATCTATATCCTTAGTTGGAGAGCTCTTATCGACCCAAGCAATTTCATTGGGGTAACCTGTGCAAATGAAGACCATAGTCGGGGACTTCATTACAGCGACTGACTTCACAATCATAGATGGCATCTGCGCCTCAAACGTAGCGTTCAATATCTTTGTGAGTGGGTTCAGAAGCCGTATCTTATGCGGCTGGTTCCTCTGGGCAAGCACGATGACGCCATGGTAAAAGCCGACGAAGTAGTATCTAAAAGGGAGTTGATGAAGATAACATTCAGCACTAAGATGTTTATGATTGAAAATAAAAATAGATTAACTCTATAGATATGGAGGAATTTAAATCTTGCATGAACTTCCGTTAGATCGATGATAACGTAGCGGGATGTGCGGAGGTTGAGGAAGGAGAACTCAGCGGCGCGTGGAAGGGCGTGTTCTACCACGATCCATTCGTGCAGGTGCACGTCGGGCTCAGGTAGATCTGAGCACTAATTTGTACAAACTTGCCTCAAAGCAGCGTAGGTGTCCATGTACTCCTCGTTCGCCAGTAAGCAGTCACCGATCTTGTGAAGTGGTCCGTCACCCTTAAGAGAGGCCTAGTTCACGGAGGCGCCGCGCTTGGATGCGCCGCCCTCGGATGCAACGGGCTCGTCGGCGACGGGCTCGGATGCGATGGGCTCGGAGGCGATGGGCTCGGAGGCGACGGGCTCGGGGGCGACGGCCACCGGCGCATTCTTCTTCTCCATCGCCGGCAGGGGAGCGCGCGTAGGGCGGTTGGGGTTTTTTGGATTTGGAGAAGGTGATGGGACGTGAGAGGTGTGGTTGCGTGCGTGAGTTATAATGAGACTGTGTGCAGAGGGAGGGAGAGAGGGGCTCTGTACTGGCAAAGTGATGGTTCATCTCAGCAGTTGACGTTTGGTCTCAACACGCACACCGCGCGGCTAACCGCTGCTCACCGCGACACGCGTCCGTGGGACTGCACGTCTGTACCGTTACGTGTACTCAGTTCTACCCTCGAGTCTTACACTGGGAAAATATCTGTACTCAGTTTTCCCCTCGAGTACTAATACTGGCTAGTGCAATATACTCAGTTTTACCCTCAAGTGGCTGGTCAACAGAGAGTCAACAAATGAGATTAAGCTATCTAATTGAGTCATTTCATGCACAAAAAAATTCAAAAAAATAAAATCATAGTGCCTCCTACTCATAGAGTCTTGTTACGCGACCTGCCACGTAGACAATCATATATAAATCAAGTTTTAACACAAATGGCCACTTCTGAAATCACTAGTAGCTATGAAGGTTCATGGCTTTCCACTCAAACCCCTTCTCAAAACATCTATACCCAAAACATAGTTTGTCTGAATGAGGCCATAATTTTTACACTCATGTATATTTGAATTGCTAATACTTTGAGGTAGGCCAACCTGGGTTTCATTGTACAAAACATATGTTTTTCTTTTTCTAAATCTCTTATTTGAATTCCTTAGCCTGTTTACTATTTACTTGCCCTTGTATCCTTGATACTACTCAGTTTTACCCTCTCCCTTCTCACAGAAGCCCAAACTTGGCCTGATTGGTCGAGCTGTTGTCACACGGATCGTGCCCACCTACCGTCGATCCTATGATCTAACGGGCAGGATCGTGCCACCCTCTCTCTATCTGTCAGTGGCAAACTACTACCCCTCTATGTATGCTAAATAACGAGTTTGCCACCGGATTCAACAAGTTTGGTAATCACGAATTTCTTGTAGGCATTACTTTTCATGGTAAAATGATAAACTATCACGAATTTCCACTTCTTGTAGGCATTACTTTTCACGGTAAAATGATAAACTATCACGCATTTCCATTTCTTTCAGGCATTACTTTTCACGGTGAAATGATAAACTATCACGAATTTCCTTTAGGCATTACTTTTCACGGTGAAATGATAAACTATCACGAATTTCCTTTAGGCATTACTTTTCACGGTAAAATAATAAACTATCACGAATTTCCATTTTTTTAGGCATTACTTTTTTGTTGAGATATAAACACCCACAACGGTCATCTCCTCCTTAATTTATTGTGTAAACCCCACAACGGTCATCTCTCCCTTATAAACCCCCACAACGGCCATCCCTCATGTCAATAGGTTCTGCCTCTCTCTTCTTCGTTCACATACACTTGATCCATTACCATGGCTTCCACATCTCGGACGCCGACCAGAAGGGGAAGGGGAAGGGGCGGCCTAGGTGGTGGATCATCATCATTGCCACCACCACCGTCAACACTGCCATTGATCATAGAGGAGTTCTTAATCATCATCTATGAAGACCCTTTGGCCAAGAAGGTATGTACCCATTCCCACATATATGATGCATGTGATTAATTATGTGCATATTCCAAAAAGCCTTTAATTTCAAACGATCGGCGCTTGATCTCTTTGCAGGCACTCCCACAAAATTTTGCGGACTATCTTGACGGACAGGAGCCCGCAAAGGTGTATTTGCGAGCAGCTGACTGCGGTCCTCGTCTCTGGACCGTGGAGGTCCTATTTGACGGACAAGGCCGGATGTACCTCGACAAGGGCTGGGAGAATTTCGTCATCGCGCACGGTGTGGATTTCAGCTACATCCTACACTTCAAATATGAAGGCGATGATGTGCTTACAGTGAAGGTGTTCGACGTAACATTGTGCAGGAAGTACTACTACACGGACGATGAAGATACTGACGATGAAAGCGACGACAACGTGAAGCCATGCATCCATCCCCTTTAGATAAGGGGATTATGACCAAGAATATATATGTAGCTTCATATGCATCGATTTAGAGATCTAGATATTTTCTATATATTATGCATGTAAAAATAATAGGGAATCGCAATTTCCACCATGATTCGAGCACCACAGCCTCCAAACAATGCCGATGCCGATATCGGCATGGTCAGAACAGCTATGCATGCTCGCCGCCGCTGCTAGGTCACCGTCAGGATGCACCCTCAATCCCGTCCCCTCATTCGATCACTGACACACCAGATATACCGCCGAGGCCAATGACAAACGTACGTGCTGATGCCAACGCCGAACATGCACGCCGCTGTGGGCACGGCCACGCCGCCCCGCTATGCTGGACGCCACAGACCACCGCGAGGTCTTTCCCTTCGCCACCACACTCCCCTAGCACCCATCTATACACGCCAGAAAGGAGAGACACTAGTTTTCTCTACATTGCTCGCGTTTGTGTCCGACACCGTCAGTCAAAGTGTTGAGGTCGTCGTCGATGTCCTCGACCATTTCTTCTCTTCTTTGCATGGTTAAACGCGTCTAGTTCATATCTATCTAATGTGTCTGGTCTCGCCTCATGCAGTTCTTTGTGGACGTCGATCTCATCTCGGCACCCCGCAGGCCACCTCCTCTGTGCCATCGTAGTAGAGCTCCGTTTAAAAATCTAATCCTACCCGTGTATTGCCCCTTGTATCAGCGTCATGGCCCCACTTGTCATTCGATATACCGAAGCCCCACTCGTCCGCGTTTTGGTCAGGGATACGGCAATGCTTACGGTCATACAAAGATGGATGCTCTGACATGTCTTTGCGAGCACTACGTGGCCCCACTAGTCAGCAGTTAATGGTCAAAGGTGTTGAACCGTCAGGCAACCAGCCGTTCCAGCACTTGTGACAGTTTCAGACAAGGGCTTGGACAAAACTGAGGAAAAACTAAGGAGCTGGAGAAAACTGAGTACAACTAAGGACCCGAGGGCACGAAAATAGAAATCCCAATAATTAAACAAGTGAAGAACTCAACAACTTATTCCTATTCTATAGGTGCTCGGTTCTTCAATTACGATACTACTCTACTAGTTAGTCTTTCTTCAATCTGAGTCCTCGTCGGAAGATGCTCTGTAGCGTATGAAGTAATCCATGCATTCGACTCCACGAGAAAGATCTGGCTCCTCATAGAAGATGTCCTGCTAGCCTCCAATGGCGTTCAGAGTTGCCTCATCAAGCTCTTCACAGTCTAGCAAGGGTTTAAGAGATTGGGGTGAGTAACGAGCGTTACCCAGCAAGTTTCTTTAGAAAGAAGTTGTGTGATATGCACTATCTACAGCCATGGACCCAAAAGAGTCCCAGGCCAATGCAAGGTTTTATCAAAGGTTTCTTGAAAGATTGCTTTTACTTTAGAAAACTATGCCCAACAGCCAACACGGGGTATTAGTGCCTTGAGAGCACCTTTCCTACCGCGTTCGCAGTTCCTTCCCGGAACAAGGGGTAACATGTCACATCTTTTTACACTCTGCAAAGGTGTGTCCTTCCAAAAGAGATCAAAGCCTTGCTGCACAGCCGGGCGTACATTCCCATCCACACTTCCATGGTGTGGGGCCCAGTCATTGACCCAAGCCATTCACTGCTTCTCCGCACAACGCATGCTCACCCAATTCACACAAGCAGGTTGTGCCCCTGATATTCAACCCCAACAATGAAGTACCTAGGCGTCCCTTGGAGACCATCATAGACACCAGTGCCGTGCGAACTAAGGGGTCCCACCCATGTGCAAGTAGTCTTGCAAGACCTACCGCGACCGACAACTGGCTGCCCGTTGACATGCGAACGAGAGAAGATACAGATGACTTTTCCGTCCCATTCCAAGTCTCTTGGATGACACAGTTTTACGGCACAAGAATAACTGTGGCATTGGTAGTTAGTCCTAGGTTTACTTTCCCTTGCAAGTGGAACCTCCACCACCACAATCTTACCGTGGTTCCACCTGCCAGCCATCCTAGGTTATCACCACTGGTCGATAACCTCTAGTCATATTACTTATGAAAATAGGTTTTCCATCCCTTTTGAAATGTTAGAGTTTGAAGTCAACACTTTGCAAGAATTTTCAAAACTAGTGCAATCAAGAGATATGAGCAAGATAAACTTGCCTTGTGACTGAAAGGTAGTGGAGTCGGATACTTGGCGATACTCCTGATCTCCTTGTTCTACAAAAATCCAATCGTTGTCCGGTAAGGACAATGTTTAAAGAAGCAAATGGATGCTATGTGCAATGATATGCAATGCATGGTGATTCTTTGTCTTGGTTTTCTTATTTGTGTGTTTTACCCAAGACTTGGTATGGTTAAAGTGTTTTAACACAACACAAAGTACTATTGGTGTGTTTTACCCTAATGATGTATTAAAACAAGTAATTAAAGTTTGAAATCAATTTTTAAGTTATAAAACTTCTGTGGAAGTTATTTGAAAAGAAAAGGATTAATTTGATAAAGAAAAGACTTAATTTTTATTTTTATTAATAACAATTAGGATTTTTGGAAAATGGAAATTAAAAGATTTCAAAATTTGATTTGAGGAGTGAATAAGAGATATGATTTTATTCAAATATTCAATTCATTAAAGAAAAGAAAATTATTTTATAGGGTTAAATGAAACAGTGTTATTTTAGTCTTGGATTTGAATTCATTCAAAAGAAAACAGAATTTAAACTTTGAAATTTGTATTTGATTTGAGCAAATGGGCTTTGGCCCATTAGGCCCAACCAACCCACCTGGCCTGGTTGAACCAGACCAGCTTGGGTCTGGGTCAGTCAACCGACCCAGCCCAGCCCCCCTCTCTCTCCCCCTCTCTTCCTCGCGAGCTCTGGCGAACCCTAAATCGCCGCCGCCGTCGCTCGACCATTCCGGCCAACTCCGGTGGCCTCCGCCGCCGTCGCTTGGGGCAAAACCGTCGCCCCAACTCCCTCTACCACCTCCTCCAGTTGGAATCGACGGGAGCTTCCTCTCCGGGGAGATCTGTGGGTGGTTTCCCCTCGGTTTCCGCCATTGCTGGTCGCCTCCGACTTGATGCCTCGCCGAGCCCTCTCCGGTGCTTGCTGTGCGACCTCTGGTGGTTGTGAAGTGTGTGTGTGGTCGCCGTGATGCGGTGCTCCAGGTGTGCCGCGGTGAAGACTACCCTGGGCAGCCTCTGGCTGGCCGCACAGGCACTGCCCTACCATGCCGTCCAGACGAGCACCCAGGCGATGGTGAGCATGACTTCTCCTCCTCTCTACTCTTCTCCTTCTTCTCCAGCCACGGTCTCTGGCCATTTGGTCAAGGTCAGTGAGCCAAGCTCACAGACTTTGTTCTATGATGCTGTTAGCTGATGCTAGCTTGATTTAGTGGTTTCTATTCAGTGCTATAATGCTTGATCTTTGATGATCTTGCTGTGTCCATTACTCTGTCAGTGTATTTCTCTGAAAGAAATGTTGTTCTGAAACTTGCCCTATTGCAAGCTTTCAGTTAGCATCCGTATCTTGGTGTGCTAGGTTTCCTTTCCTGTGATTCATGATATCAAACTGCTGATGGTGTCTAACTAAATTTCTAGATTCAGTTAACATCTATGTCTGGTCATTTGCTGGATACACTGCTATTATTGCTTCTATCACTGGCTTATCAATGACAACTATGTAATAATGAATCTTGCAAGGTTGCAGAGATTCAGTAGTGAATTTACTTAAGCAAAATATGATTCCTAGTTTATATTACTAGGAAGATGATTTTGTTGATGTTTACTGACCTGTCTGTCAGTTAAGATGCTAGTTGTGTTGAGGTGTATGACCTTCTGGTCCTGTGCCGAGCAATAGTTCTCTGTGGTCTGTTAATGGTGAAACTTGCCCATTTTGTATAAGCCTATGATGCTGGTCTGAGGCTAGGTTAGGTAGTGTGGTGCTTTGCATGCTTCTGTGCCCACTGCTTGATTGTGTAATGGTGCTAGCAAGACTTGTGTGTTTGAGGTGCATGTCCAACAGGACATGTGCCCAGCACAAATCTGCTCTGTGAAGCTGTGGTTTCTAAGATCTGCCTATGAAGCAAAGCTGAGGCCTTTTCCTATGAATATGTGTATTTGACTTTGCACAATTTATTTCCAATGATGGATTGAGCAAAGCATCCCTTTGCTAATCTGAGGAAAAGCTACAATGACCCCAACCATACATGCAGTTGGTTGTTTAACAAACAACTGCTGGTATTCAGTGCAGAATACCAACCTTTGATGGATAACTTTGGTGGTGTGGTCTTGTGGCTGGTCTGCTGCTTCTATTTGGTGAGTTGTGGCTTGCTCCTGGCTTGCCCTTCTCCTCCTAGTTCAGCTGCTGGTAGCTTGCCCTTCTTCTCCTGGATGACTTCTTGTCCTGCACCTCCTGGAACTGCTGCGGTTTGCTTGACCTTCTCCGCCTAGGATGGTCTTGAGCTTCAGTACTCCATGGTTTTGCTAGGTGTGATTCTAATGGAGTTATGGTGCTGTGAAAGAACTTGTGAAGTTCTTATGATGATCCAGTGCTGGTCTTGTGCTGCTCGGTTGTGAGCTTCTTGCTCAGGCCGAGCCTATCTTCACTAGCTGCTGGCTCAGCTGAGTTGTTGTTGTGTTGCCAGCAGCTGCTTCTCAGTTCAGTGACTGAGCTGCTTGTGTGCTGCTTCCTCACTCAGCTCGATCTCATCCTCAGCTGGCTGTGTTGTGATACTGCTATGCACCCAAGTGCTTTGTACCCCCAGTAATTAAAAGAACAGATACTTCACTTGGTCATAAAAACTCAATGATGCAAATGGCAAAATATTTGCCAAAGTCTGAGAGCAATATTATTCTAACCCTAACTCTATTTTCCTTTGTTTGTTTGATTTGATTTGCAGGTTGTAGATTAAAAAGACTTAGAAGCTGAAGTTTCTCAAGACTTAGTCTAGGATTAGTTTTCTGTTATTTTACCTTTTTGTAATTCATTTTCTTAAACAAATATCTGTAAAGACATTGTATTGTTGTGCTTAAGTAATAAAGTGTAATTTTTGTTTATTCCTTAATCTTTTTTTTAGTTTTGGTTTACAATATTGTAAAGAATATTGTATAAGTGTTTTATATTAATAAAGTAACAATCCAACTTAGTTTATTTACTTATTTGCATTCTATTATCCAACTCAAATAGTAATTGGGTTTTTTCTTTATTCATGATTATTAATTCCAATTTGGGATTATTCAACAATCAAAATGAACTTCCTAAATCACTTAAACAACAACATCAAGAGATCATAACAAAGCCCATAGCATTCTAATAACCCCTAACTCTAAAGGTGATTAGATAGGAGCTTTGCTCTCTCAGGTTTTTGAATTTGCGAAAAATTTACTCAGGTTTTTAGATGCATGAATGCACAAAAGTCCTGTTTCTACCCTTCGTTTTATCCTAAATGCTGGGATATTATAAGTATGATCGGGAATTTGCAGCTCAATAAGAAGGTCGAGATCTTTGGAACTAGCAGTATCTTTCGATAGCAAGTCATGGTCTCTATCACACACATCGCCATCAGGAAATATCGGTTGGCAGAAAACAAAGGAACAACTTCAATATAAATGGCAAAGCATCATACAATTTCAGTCATCAAGGCATATACTTACAAAAGGATAGGTGACTTACCAGGACAAAGTTTGATTACATCAAAAGGACGGGAGCTACTCTATAGAACAAAAAGAAAAGATAGAAGCCTACGCCACCTCGGAGGGTGTGGTGTTCACCATAGGAGCGGTGCTCGATGGTGTTGGCACCGGCAGGATAAGAGACACCAGGTTTTGAGAATAATTTTTGGCTTCTGTAAAGAAGCCCTTCATCTCTACAGCATTTCCGCTCTCATCCTGAGCAAAAGATGATCTCACATTTTCCCAGTCGACATTTTCTCCGTGCGACATAGCTAATGCTATAGTTGCCCCACCGTCCCTTCTGGTCAAGGATCTCTTTAGTAGATCTCCAGGGGTGTTGAAGGCTTCGACTAATTTCCCTAGAACCCTTGGCATTTCCTTTTTCTTCTTGGGAAAGAAATCCCCGAAAAGGCGCATCAAAGCATGTTGAGTGTGTTGCAGCACACTCCTAGCGTTCTTGCAGTTGGCTTCCAGCACTTCAATGGCATCAAATAAAGGATCTTCGGCTTTGTCTTACGCAGCTTGAAGGTCTCCCCAATCTGTTCTACTGCATCATGAAATGTCAGGGTCAGTACATATATATAAGGAATAGACAAACAGAGTCACAAGGTAGAAGACACTTACTGCCAAAAGAATTCGATAAGGCATTGAGAAAATCGACAGTCATTTCTTCACATCTGGATTGTCCTTGGACAACCTGAGCAAGCGCCTCTTCAACTTTTATCGCTCTTGCTTCTGCTTCATTGATTGCCTAGGAGACAGCATGTTTAGCAGCAACAAGTTCTTGTTTATGCTTGGTTTCAGCAGAAGCAAGCTGGGCTCGAGCTTTCTGATCTTAAATGTGACTGACATATTTGAGTGGGAGCTTGACAAACATTATTATATGTAGATGACATATTATGAATGGACTGGATGGTATTAACAAATATTAATAAATGGTATTAATAGATAAACAAAAACATTGATATCTATTGAGATAGATTGATATCTTAAATAAACATTAAGTCGAAATGTTTTCTTAGTCGAAATTCTGAAAGTCCAGAATGGAACAAGTCAGAGAGGAAACACTTGAATGACTCAATGGCTAAGTGAAATATTGAGTTGGAACTCAGTACTATAATAGTGGTTGATAGATGTGCCGCATTCATTATGTCATCTAAAACCATATTATGTACACGACATAATGTGATCCAAGTTCTTGGTTAAAAGAACAAGTTCTAGAACAATTTGAGAATCTTTGAACAAGGATAAGTTTGAAGAACAAGTTCTGAAACGATTTGAGAATTGTTGAACAAATGTTTGTCCTTCAGGTTCTAGGTAGAACTAAGGACATATTTCTAAAAGAAAGTAAGCTTGGCCGCAAGTGCGAGTTTACTGGGTTTGGAAATTTGCAAAATGAAAGGCTTAGATAAATGGAAGCGTGGTTAGACATCAAAGTTGCATATTGCACTTTCGATTGAATCTACATAAGTTGAAAAGTTAGAGGCTACTTGAAAGTGGAAACAATAATGTTATGGATTAGAAAGTTCGTCTTCTAGATGAGTGTCTTTGGTATGCATGGCGACAGAGAAACTTATGTTGACTGATTGAATGATATTGCAAACACTAGAATACAAAGTCTCACTCTTCTGCCAAACATATACTTTAACGACATCATTTGATGATGGACTAATGTCAAACTAGTTGACAAGTTGCAAAGAATATAAAAGGTCTGAATTGTATAGGTCATTGAAACACTCTCTCACAAGCAAGCATGGTCAAAGACACATATGTCTGATATGGTGTCATGGTTAAATGCAGCTGGATTATTTGTACTCTAGTGCAAGTGGGAGACTGAAGGAAATATGCCCTAGAGGAAAATAATACAACTATGTCAGTCATAATAAGTTTAATACTATGCTATAACTATGTCAGTCGGAGAACACTGATACATGTGGGTATTAAACAACCAGAGTCCCTAGTAAACCTCTATTACTAGCTCATTGGTCAACTGATGATCAGTTTCCGGATCATGTGACATTTATGTCTATTTGACAATGAGGTTCATGCCATTGCGTAAATGCTATGATGGACATACCCAATGTTATTATGTAACACGATCGTGTCACGATGTTCATGTTGCGATAATAAGAAATGGTGTAACCTAAATCCTTAGACTGTGAGATCATCATATCTAATCACTACTTCCACTAGAAGCTTTGATTACATCAACCGTCACTACCTTAACTGGGTGACTAGAAAGGTGTGTTTGGGTTTTCCAATGAAGTATGTTGAGGCGTATGCATCAAGAGCGGGATTTGTTCTTTCGCGTGACGGAAAGATACTCTCGGCCCACTCGGTGAGATTTCATCCAATGTTACGACATGTGACTAGGTCACAGGGATGGAATATCACGGAACAAGTAAATAGCAATGTCGGTAACGAGATTGAACTAGGTATGGTGATACCAACGATAAAATGTTGGATATTGAAAGTATCACATAAACAAAGGGAATATATGACATCAATGTTTACGGTTCAACAACAAAAGACCTTCATGAATGCACAGGGATCATCACGGATATCCAGATCTGATTGATGATCATTTACCGGAGAGGAGTCTTGGCGATGTCTAGAGTATTCCCGATCTGTAGGGTAATAAACTTAAGGATTCAATGACATGTAAGATGTTTTTGGTATATTTGGAATTGTTAGAGTATTGACGAGAGAGATAAAAAAGTTCTGCGGTGATCCAAAAGTTGTTCAAAGGGTTCTGGAAGGAGTTCGGAGCAACGGGGATTAAATAATAAGTAATTATTGTTAATTAACTGAATTAATACTAAAATAACTTAATTAATTAATTAAAGGTAGCCCATCTTAATGGGCTCCTCTCAGAGGGGAGCCCACTAAGGCCTAGCTGCCCCCTTATTGGATAAGGGTTTGGGGGTGCCTAGGGCTTGGAGATTTGATCCAGATAGGGCCCATGGGGTGGCCGGCCAAGGCATCCTTGGGCTAGGCGCACCAGCGCCCGCTCTCCTTTAGTCCCACCTTGCTTGGTGGAGGGGTAAGGGTGCCCCCTTCCCCCTATATAAGGAGACACCTTGGAGGAGAGTTTGACACAAGTGGATTGAGGGAGTTCCTTGGAAGAGCTCTTCTCTCCTCTCCTCCTCATGCGCCTCCCCTCTCTCTCATGTGGTTCCCCGAAGGGCTGCATAGGAGTGAGGTCAACTCCACCGCGGCACGCCGTCGTGCTGCAGGAATTCCGGATCTGATCCAAACCGATCTACTTTCGCAATCTCAGCTGGATCAGAGAAACCAGAAGAATTCATCGTTCGCCTATGTGTACGAAACTGCGAGGTGCTACACTTGCGGCACTAAGTCGTTGCGCCGGTGTTGTCGCACTGGTGTTGTGACATCAAGTTCTACACGACCTTGAGGTCGGCTACGTTGGCTTCATCATCAATGCATGTGTAGGGCATAATCCCCACGTTCGGTCTACAAGGGTATGTCGCCGAATCTCCAGTTAAGCGTTACAACATTACTAATAGATAGATCTTGGGCAATTCGGGTTGCGTAGCCAATAAAATTTTGTTATCTGCATCGAACCTCAACACACTACCCTCCTGGTGGCCGGTGGTGGTCGATCTTCCCATCACTCCTGACCTCCCTTGATCGGTAGGGTGAGGGACTATGGGGAAAAGGTATTTCAGATCGTGAACCCATCAGTTGTTTGATACCAGACTCTCCTCCCGTATATATGGCATAGTGCAACATGGGACCAAACCATGACTTGATTTCGATACCCCCAATCAGGGTGCATATGGAAAAGGTCACATACAACCCAAATGGAAACCAAGCCTTTCGTGGTTCAAAAACGCGGAATCTCGTCTCAATCATCATTTGTCAGGACTTTTCGGGGTAAGTTCTTTGGCTTGGACAGGACATTTAGTTCATGTTGCTATTCCCGCATCCAGAGGAGAGTACGTTAGATGGAATAATTTCTTAGATGTATTACCCTATCCCCAGGGGTTGGGACCCCTTTTGACGGGTCAGTGGAATCTTTATGCCCAAAACCCTGATTCGAGTAATCATTTATTTGGTACCGCTCAAGGAGCGGGAATTGCCATTCTAATTCTTCTTGGGGGATTCCATCCACAAACACAAGTATTGCTCACCATCATTTAGCTATTGCATTGGAATTGGGCATAGTATCCTTGTGTCCTTAAACCTATAACCATCTTTTGGCTAACCTAGCCTCCTCCGTCCCTCCGTACCAACAAGGGGTAGTATAGGAAAATTGACTTGCTGTCCATCAACTACGCCTTTCGGTCTGATCTTAGGCCCTGACTCACCCTCTGTGGACGAACCTTATGGATGAAACCTTGGGTTTTTGGGGCATTGGATTCTCACCAATGTTTTCGTTACTCAAGCCGACATTCTCGCTTCTGCTTCATCGACCCCCGCTTTCGCGATTGCTTCCCTCTAAGGCGGAACGCTCCCCTACTGATGCATTTTGACATCCCACAGCTTTGGCAGATCACTTAGCCCCGTTCATCTTGAGCGCAAGGGCGCTCGACCAGTGAGCTATTACACACTCTTTAAAGGGTGGTTGCTTCTAGGCAAACCTCCTGGCTGTCTTTGCACCCCCCACTCTCTTTGTCACTGAGCGGTCATTTAGGAGCCTTAGCCGGTGAAGAAGGGCCTTGGACGTTTGGTCCCGTGGTCCCCCACTTAACGTTATGTATATTTGATCTTTTCTTTTGTCGGTTAGAGCTAACAGATCAGCCCAACACTAATTGGTTCCCAATTTCGAATAGTTTAAAGGGAATTTAGACCCCCGGTTTGTGATTCTTACGTAGCCTAGAGAGTACGTACATGGTATACACACGTTCATAGAAACCATGCATCTTTCGGGTGCCTGCGTAGAAAAACTCAGACGACCATGCATGTTTGAAACTTTAAAATATCGATTTTGATTTAATATTTTGAAACATGTAGCCATGAAGGCAAGAAAATTAAGGAAAACAATTAACTCGTGCTATAGCGCCTCCCTTTCCCTTGGTAAGTGTTTACGTTTCCTGTGTTTGAGACCGTCCGGATGTTACGGTGCTTCATTCATTCTTTCTTTCGTTTGTTCCCAAAAATAACGAACGAACGCATGCACTGCTAATATATGTGTATATAGGTGGATGGGGAAATCCAAGTGATGAATGGAGCTTACCACCAACAATGGCAACGACGAGTAGGCTGAGCGCGGCCATGACGCTGTTAGTGCTTCTCCTTGCTCCTCCTCCGACGATGGCGTTGCTGGGGGACGTCACCACCGGCGCCAAGTGCCACGATGTGTGTCGGGCCAACTGCAACGGGTGGGGCATCGTGTGCCACCTCTCCTGCACCGGCGCCTGCGCCGGCTCCGACGGCATCGGGATCATGAGCATCGACGAACCCACCACCACCGCCGCCGCCACCTCTGCCCCGGACTCTGCTCCAGTACTACCACGGCCACGATCACATCCGCATCTTCATCATCGGTTCAGAGGAGGAGCAGGCATCTTCATCAGCCCAGTAGCGGCACCGGCACCAGCAACAGCAGACGCATGATACTTTCTTCTGCTCTAGTGCCACTAGTTTCAGTTTAATTACATACTATATGGCATGCCATCCGTCTGGACACGGCCTCTGTCCCTGTGGCTGAATGAATGAATGAGTTGATCGTATCTGCAGAAATAATCACCTACTGCCTCCTTCTTCAATCCTCACTTCCCATAAAAATTAAATTAAATTAATTAATTAAATACTACTATATAACAAAGTTTTCCTCGGCTAGAAATGATTGATGATCGAGGCGCCTCAGATTAATTACACATTTTTAACTCCTCTACCGAACGTACGCGATGCAATCTATGACTCGTGTTGCGTCTAAAACCCTCCAGTTTCTCTCAACATATCAATCCCGCACACATGACACCTCGTCGTCATGGCATCACCTCCGTTCCACAACCTCCTACTTCCAGAGCTTCACGGATCTGTCGTGGCTGGCCGACGCGACAGATCCCGTCGACGGGGACTGCGCTAGCGCCGCAATCAACCCCTCGTGTGCCGTCACTATGTTCCGCTGGTTGTCCGACACGCTCCACAGCTCCATCGTCTGCATACATCCAGTCACCCAAAACTCCGGTCAGGTCATCACACGTACAAACACTTGCTCTTTTGTTCCCACCATACAGGCATGTTATTGCAAGGATGTCCGTGTCCATCAAGTAAGAGGCTTACCTGGTAACCACCGACGATCAGGACCTTGGGGTATCTCGGGTGGAATATGCATGACTGGTACTGGTTCCCATGGGACCGCAGCTCGTGGACGCACGCTCCCGACGCCGCCGACCACACCTTCACGCTGTCTTGGCTCGCCGACGCCAGGTACTCGCCGCTCTCGTCCCAGCAGATGCAGTTCACCTCGTCCGAGTGGACCTACACACAATACGATGCATCATTAATAAGCAATCGATCTCACTCCACATCCTGTCCCGTGCGTTCATGTGCGATCCTTTACCTTTGGCAGCGAGTGTAAGCTCGTGTCCTTCTCGATGTCGATCATGTTCACCGTGTTCCCAGCCGCCACGGCGAG
This sequence comes from Dactylis glomerata, assembly GCA_007115705.1. Classification (NCBI taxonomy): domain Eukaryota; kingdom Viridiplantae; phylum Streptophyta; class Magnoliopsida; order Poales; family Poaceae; genus Dactylis; species Dactylis glomerata. The sequence continues at coordinate 252,974 of QXEO01000132.1, forward strand.
GAGCTGACCGATCCGAGGTTGGAACCTCACTTTGCCATTACCACACTGTTTCACCTGTGTACCGACGTGAAGTATTATTATCGCTCAAATGGTGCAAGGCTGCAAAGTAAGCAGAGGTGAGGCACTAGAGACTAACCCTGGAGATACGTGAAGACATGCTTTGACCCACTGTCCAGAACCGCAGTTCTCCATTGTCGTCACAGGAGCATAGCACCTCTGTTAGTTTCGGGTGAAAGTCTACTGATGTTACGTGGGAAGTATGCCCGTGGAAAGTATGTAAAGCACCGGTTCGCTGGAAAATGAAGAATATAATGGAGTTAGGGTATCAGCAAAGAGTCAATTTTCACCACTTAAATGGTGAAATTAAATAAATAAATATCAGCCAGATAATCAAATATATGCAAGTGATTAGTGAATGGATGGATGAACATTTGGTTTCTTATTACCCATTAGAAAGTCCTAGTTCAATCAAACTTACATGTTCAAGTTTAGTCTAACTGAACCTGCCTGCGTCCATTCAACAATTAAGTGTATCAGGAAAAAAGACAAGACATACAGCAAAATAACTAGGTTACTGGGTAGCATAATAATAAGCAAAAGGCAAAGGACTTGCCTTTTTGTATTAGTAAATACTCCCTCCATTCCAAAATATAAGATGTTATAGCCTTTTTCTAACATGTATCTAGACATCGTTAGTGTGTAGGTTGGGAGCAAAATGAGTGAACCTATACACTAAAAGACATCTAGATACATGTGTTTTAGAAAAAGGCTAAAACATCTTATATTTTGAAACGGAGGGAGTATAAGAGAGCATGCAAGTTATCTACGAGATTGGCACTTCAATATACATACCTAAGCAAACTATTCAGTGTGCTTTCTGAGTTAACACGCAATATCTAAATCTCATCCAAAGGGACACACGGTAAGTTGCATGTTAGCACCGAAAGCTAGGATCGCCCTAGAAACTTCCCCATTCTTCAGAAATCTTAGGTTACAGTATTGCACACATCCTACTTCCTTGAAAGCTTTTAAATCAGTAATACACATAGAAGGCAACTCAAGTTTGCAGTGGTCTCTTGCCATAATCAAAAAGCAAAGAGTTTACACCGTAGTGTCAATAGTAGGCAGTGAAATGCACGAAAACGATAGAACTTAGTAGCAACTATAGGGAAGTAAGAATTACTATTGAGAAACACGTAACAATGAGTAGAAGAAAATTACTTCAATTGCGTTCCATAGTCGAACAGTTCCATCAGAAGACGATGTAGCTAACTGAGTTGAATTTGGTCTGAATCTTATGTCTGTTATAAAGTTTGTATGTTCTTCTGCTTTAGTGTCCATTTGAAAATTGTCCATATTCCACAGGAAGACCTACAACATCATAGAAACTTCCACATATAAGAAAATATAAACTGCTTCACAATGCCCTAACTTTCTATCCGAAGTCAAATAGAGAGACAAAACGATAACAAAGTTATAAGTCAATATCATTTTTCAAATAACAGTGCGCGACAGGGTAAAATATTTGTGAGTTCCTGCAGCTTACCTTTTTCTCATGACCGGCACTAGCAAGTAACTTCCCATCCGTAGAGAAATGGCAGCAAACAACCTTGTTGTTGCTTGTGCGATTACTACCAACCTCAGTCAAAGAAAGACCTACAAGAGAATTAATGGTTTCTAATTAAAAAATTTCCAGGGCAGAAGTTTGCAGCACAGCTAAAAAGTTAAACTACTTACTGTTCAGAGACTCCTGTTCTGAGGGGCCTTTCTTCATTGCAGCAAATATGTCTCTCCCATCCCCATCATCATTTGACAAAAATGAATCAACATTGTCATCAAAATCAACAAAACTATCCAAATTATCCTGTCAAAGACAGAAATTATTTGAGCACAACCTACTGACAGCTGAATACTGACAACAGAAGAGCAGTACACATAATGATGATAGTACCATCTGATTTGAGGATGAAGCAAATCCACTGGTTCCATCCGTGCCGCAAACAATTGAATTCTTCTGCGCAATGTTCACATTGCTAGCTACAGGTATTCCACCACCAGGAGTATGTGTTGATGGAGTTGAGGGTGGAGAAGGCCCAACAGTATTTCCTGTGCCTGTACTATTAGCTGCCCCAGAAGAAGTTGGCTTCCGTTTTCTAGTATTCTGAGAATAATATACATGTTTAGGCATTGCATATATGAGCTAGAAAACTTAAGAAACATCTAAAGGTAATTAACCAGGCCACCTGTTGAATCTGCATCTGCTGCTGCTGCTGTTGATGTTGTTGTTGCTGCTGCTGTTGCAAGTCCATCATCCGGTGACCTGACTGCTGCATCTGAGCCATCTTCAACTAATAGATTCCAAATAATGTTTAATAGTCAATCACAACATGCATAATTGCATACAGTACCATAAGAAGGCTTAGGTGAAATGATAGAATCATCCATGCCATTCACATACAGAAAAATAATGGAAAGAAAGTCCGGGCGAAATAGAAGATCTTTCCAGTAAATATAGAACGTTATATTGAAATGGGGGACCATTGTTTGTGGAACAAGATAAATAGAAATGTGATATGTTAGTGGTTATAGTTCTTAGCATTGTCAGGCTTGTATTGGACTTGCCATATATCCGGCATCTCAGAAACAATTACATACTGACCTTCATCAGATATTCATGGTCATCTGGCCGAATCTTTGGCGAACTGGATGGAGCTGGAGAGCCCATTCTAGCCAGGTCATTCTGTGTTTGTGCTTGAGCAATTAATTGCTGTTGTGGTGATAAAAGTTGAAATTGGTTTGGAGATGCCATCAACTGCTTCTGTGCACCTAAATTTGACCGGAGTTGATCGATACCTGGGACCTTTAGTTAACAAGAAATATGTAAGCTTTCCAGAAGAGAAGTAAACAAGCATGAAAGGGATGTCAACAAACTCACTGTTAGCGGCCAGCCTTTCAGTGGTACACTCCCAACTCCTTGATTTAGTCCTAAGTGGAGCAAAACAAATTAGAATAACAGTCCTCTAGCGTTTAATGAAACTATGTATTGTTTGCCACATAGCTTTACAAGTCCGCACTCAATTTAATTCCAATTTCTTTGACCTAAGTTTGATGTGCAATGAACACAGAATTTACTAGTTACATGCTCACATCTAAATTAAGGAAACCCTTGAGTATGGTGCAGCCAAAAAGGTACTAATGGGTAAAAAAAGTGGGAAATCTCATGAGCCCATTTTCACTAGGACACCCTATATATAGTAGGTCTCCCAACAGTATCACATTCTCTCTCCATCAATAAACACAATATGAGCAGCCAGTAAGAAGATGATCTCAAAGACATATTACATACCAGAAGCAGCTAATCCAGATTTTGGTTGCATCATCCCTGCTGCGTATAACGCAGAAGAGTCGGTAGGCATAGTTGGTTGCGGCATAGCGCCATCGGCTTTGATGTCCTTGGAAATAGTTGAAACAGAAACATCAGGGCTAAGAAACGGTGAACAGGTGGAGAGAAACCGTTACAGAGAGACAGTACGCATTACAGTTTGTTGATTTCTCGACTGCATCTGCTGCAGAGCTGACATGCTGACCGAGCCGCCCTGAAGTGGCCTGAAATCGACAAAGGCTTAATCAGAATCGGTGCTGTTGTTGCCGGAATGAATTGGTAAAAAAAAAAAAACTACCCAGTGTGGTTAGCCGCAGACTTGAGGAGAGCCATCTTGTTGGCCTCTAAGAGCTGCTGCGACGCCTCGGAGTCCATGGGACCATGGTTCCTCCTTCCTTCTTCAATCAGCTTAGAAGCCAGAAACGCGGATACATGGGAGTTGCTCATGGCACCGTTGAGAAGGGACGGGTGGTCTCTTCCGTGCAGGTGGGCGTTGTGCTGTTGTAGCAGTTGGATTCTCATGTGTTGCTCCCTCGACTTGATCTGGTGCGCCACAGAGGCCATAAGACACGATGCGCAGAAGAAGAAGAAGAAGAAGAAGAAGAAGAATTTGAAATCGAAAAAAGAAGAGCATGAGGAGGAGACTACGAGATCTGCAGAAGCAGAAGCAGAAGCAGAAGCCCCCTGAGGAGGCGGCCTGTCCCTTGTCCTGGCGTCGAAGATGTCCCAGAAGATGGACCACCACTCGAAGAGGAACCCCCCCGGCGCGTCGATCGCTGCAACCGGAGCGGGAGCAGAGCGAGGGGTTAGCCGTCGGAGAGGAGAGGAGCGAGAGCTGCGGCTTAATCGGCTGGTGTGTGCGCTGCGTACCTACCTACTGGATCGGTGGCGACCTTCCCCTCGCTCATGAAGGCCTTGGCGGAGTCGTGGAGGTTGCGCTTCACCAGGTAGTCGTAGATGTAGACGTCCAGCCTGCAGCCATCAGCTCCGCGTCAGTCGAGAAGGAATTCCGATTGGATTCGACAGGGTTTGGGAATGGGAGAGAGAGATTGGTTGGTTGATTGATTGGAGATGGGAAGGACTCACATCTTGTCGGCCTCCCAGTTGCTCCGCGCCATGGGATTCCGATTCTGGCCGGACGGAGAAGGCCTCCGCCGCAGTCCCCTTCCTCTTCCGGTCCGGCCTCCCGAGCTGAGCTTGGCTGAGCTGAGCTGAGCTGAGCTCTGGATTTGCAGCGGGGCGGGGCGGGGCGGGTCGGGTCGGGTCGGAGACGGGTTTGGCCGACAAGAGCAAGAAGAAGGCGATCGCGATGGCCCTACCTGCCGGCCGGTCCACGCAAATCCCCTATTTCCCTCGCACAAACAGACCCATGCGAAACCCATTTGTTTTCTTTTACTCCCTCCGGAGCGTTTTATTAGATGACGCAAACGTCATTTTGCAAAAACACCTCTGGATAATTCCCGACCAAACCAACCGTCCTTATCCGTATCGTCTTCTTCCGTCGCTCCCTTGCTTGCTCCGTCGTCGTGGCCGGCCAGCACACCTCGCCCGTGCCCCCGCCGCACTGCTTCCCGGCATCCTGCTGCTTTCCGGCGTCGCGCTGCTCCCCCGCTACTTCAAGTCAATTGCAGCTCAGTCCCCCGCCCCTCCCCCCAGTCCACTCCCTCGCTTGCTAAAAATCGTCCATTTATCCGCTCGATCTGGAGGGCATGGGGATAAGGGAGGCCATGAGCTGCTGCTGCGGGCGGCGTGGTGGATGAAGCCGATGGCGGGCGGCGGCGCGGCAGTGGGTGGAACGATGTCGCCGAGGACGGCGTCGGGGAGTCCGCTGATGCGGTTGACGCCCCTCCTCTTATCCCCTTCCAGACTAGACCGGAGCTTCTCCTGTTGTTGCGCTCACCATGGCCACCGCAGCGCCGGGTTGAGCGAGGGGATCCTACAGTCGCCGTCTTCCGCAGCAAGGAGCAGTACCAGGGAGCATCCAGGAGCAGCCGCGTCAAGTTCTTCTTACCGGAGTCTGTTCGGTCACCGCCATGCCGAGATGAGCGCTCTTATTCCTCTGGACGGCGTCCCCATCAACCTCGCCCTGCTCGCCGGACAACCCGTGGTGAGCAGCCACCCACTTTTCCCTGTTTTCTTGCTTGATTACATCTAGAATCGCCGTTGATCTCGCCGCCGCGCGCACGCTGCTGCCACACGGATCCTGATTCCTGAACAGCGTCTAGATCGGCTTGCACGTTTCAGAGCACGCACCGCACACACCCAGCCAGCTTGCAAGCTCACGTCTTGAATCCATTTACCTGCTAGCCTGCTTGCTTCTAGCTAGCCTAGTTTTGTATCGTCTTGAATCCATTTTTACCTGCTAGCCTGCTTGCTTCCAGCTAGCCTAATTTGTATCGATTGATCAGCCAGCTTGCCTTTAGCTAGCTAGTTGATCCATGCTGTTCATGCTAGTTGTTTTGCATTCTATTCTATTTCAACATAGAAGCCAAATCCTAACGTTTTATGACAGTGCGTGCACGCCCAGTTTTTCTGTTTCAGTTCAGTTAAGCTGGCTCATTTGCATTCTATTCTATTTTAACACCTATGCATGTTTTGGGGTGGTTTGAAGGAAACAAGTAGATACCTACTCTGACTGTAAATACCTACTCTGACAGTTACTCTGCTTCCAGTAGTTACTGTCCAGATTTTCAATATGTGTACTGTATTTGTTTTAGTACTCTGACAAAATTTTGAACTTTTTTTGTGTTGATTAAACCAATTTGGAAGAGTGATCTTTCAACATATACATAAAGCCCAATTTACAAGTAACTAGGGGTTACACTGTGGTAAGTACAGTAACTAGGGAGGGGATTGTGCTCTCCTTTTGCCTGAAGTTGTTCCTTTCCATTGTGTGGGATCTTATGGCCTATCCCTCCTCCTTCCTTCATTAAATCCATGAGAAAAAACAAATCATGATCTAGCTTACCGTGTACCATCGGTGTAGAGAAAATGTTGTCCTTTCGGTGCATCCTGTTATACCGCCACACATGCAGTGCGATCCCGGGCAATCTCTTTCTCTTGCGAAGCATCTTGCATAGTTTTTTCTTGTTATTAATTTGTTCATCCATCTGTGCATTTAGTAACACTACGAACTCATCGATTTTGGGGCATTTATTTTTCTCTTGTACTTCCATCATTTTCAATGATCCAATGAGCCAAGCATAACTTTATCAGTAATGAGAAGTATAGGAAAAATGATAAGTATAACTGGTGCAGCTAAGATACTGATTGGAACCATCATGGTTTAATTAAGCTAGTCATTTGAAGGCTAAATAAAATTCTGAACATTCATTTTTTCTAATCTGGATGTTGGCACCATGCCATTTGAGGGCTCATTCAATTTCGGTTCCTATCTTCAGCTCTTCTCCATGTAGAGATATCATGTTCAATTTCGTTTGATTCAGTTTTAGATAGTCTACCATACGACCCTACTCCTTGCTATGAGACAGAATTGGTACAGCATGTGTTGCCATGCGGTTCATGTGTGGTGCTTGTCTTTGCATCAGAACCTGATTTCATCGTTTTCTGTCTGCAGTATGTACCAAAAGTAGTTCTGAAACATTATTTTCCAAATTAGGAAAACCAGTCAAGAGTTAGGGAGTACAAGCTAATGAAGGCTTTAAGGTCTAGCTGATGGTAACGTAGATGTGACTTGTCCAACTCAGCATTGAGCTTTCAAGCTCTGCTTCCCTTTAACTCCTGATTGTTAGACCATTGGTCACACAATCTTTCCCAGAAACGAACCAACTCCTGATTGTTGGATCATAAACACATACTGAGTCTTGGGGGTAGAACCTTACAGATCTGGTTTCAGATACTTGGTTGAGTCTCCATTTCTGACACTCATATACTCCAGTTCTTGTGTCTCCAATTAGATTAAAAGGGTATTGCAACCTACTAATAACTGTAAGTCAACCTACTTTATTGTGTTTACTGATGCCTCTCACCTTATGTCATTTGACAGGAGCTACTCGTTCTAGAGGATAGAATTGGGTATGCAAGCGCAGGGCTGCGTGAAGATGAGATCATTTGCAGATTTAGGATGGTCAAGCACTGAGCTGCAACATTTGCAGATTTCTAGCTAACAACACCTATTCCTATGAGCATTTAACCATCTATGTAGATCCAGTAAATTCAACTGCTGCTGCTTCTTTGTTTATCAAGAGCTACTGTCCAGATTCTTTGGTTGGTACTGTACAGATTCTTTGGTTGCTACTGTCCAGATTCTTTTGCTGCTGCTTCTTTGCTTATCAAGAGCATTCTCTGGTTTAACTGAATTTTCAAAGTACATGCTAGTATGCTACTGTCATCTTGTTTAACTGAATTTTAACTTCTGGTTTAACTGAATTTTCGAACTGCATTTTCAAAGCAATTGCAAACTGCATTTTCAGAGCAATTTCTAACTGCATTTTTAGAGCAATTGCAAACTGCTTTCAGAGAAATTGCAAACTGAACTGTACCTTATTGTTTTCAGAAAAGAACTCAAGAACTGAGCGTTGGATACAATTGGATGGCGGCGCCGCTGGTTTCTGGTCACCGAAGTTGTTGTGGAATTGGCAGCACTGACTTGGCCGTGGAGGAGCTCGAGTCCGTGGAGGACGGGGCCGGCAGGAACTAGAGCGTGGGGACGAGCCGGTAGGAGCTAGAGCGCGGGGACGAGCCGGCAGGAGCTAGAGCGCGGGGACGGGGCGTCGAGGTCGGTGGTGGAGGGCGTAAGCTCGAGGGCAGGAGGCCGGAAGGAGCTCGAGGGCGCAAGGCTGGCAAGGCAAGATCGACGGCGCGAGGCCGGAAGGAGCTCGAGGGCTCGAGGGCGCGACAGCCGGAAGGAGCTCTGATGCGAGCGGAAGGCTGGAGGTAGCTCGAGAGGGAGGCCGGTGGGAGGGCAGAGGCTCGAGGAACGGCGGCGGTGCAGCCGGGGAGGTCCGGCGGGAGCTCGAGCACGGCCGACCTCCCTCTCGACGGGGAAGATGCTGATTTGGATTTCAGATACAGGGACCTCAGTTGTAAAGAATCAAAACATTGAGGTTTTTTTGCAAAATAACATTTGTTCTGCGCAGGCGTCATCTATTTCGCGCCGGAGGGAGTAGTAATTTGTTTCAACTTCATTTCGAACATCATATGCTTCGCCTTTTTTATTTCCCATCTCAAGTTATGCGCCAACGGCAATCATCACATGGATAAAAAAAACCTCGGATGTATATTTTTTTTTCTTATAATTATCAAGTGTACATTTTTTACACATGTAACGCACTCGACAAATATTGGTACACTCGGAGTAATAAGGCAATCCCAGCCCTCAGGCCCCTTCCTATTTCGCAGCCGCGGCGGCCGCTTTGGCAGCCTGGTTGGCCGCCGCCGACATGGACCGCAGCCGCCCGGCGATCTCGGTGAAGGCCGGGCGCTGCACGGGGTCCGGCGACCAGCACTGCTCCATCAGCCTCCTCCACTCCGGGTCGCAGTTGCCCGGCACCGGCGGCCTCAGTGTGTTGTTCACGATGCCACCTGCGAGGATCACAGCTCAAACCGCAGCTCCTGGTACCATCACCCCATATAACCTGCATCAACAGGACAGACAGAGCAGAGGGTGGGTGCGCACCTATGATTGCGCCGTAGTGCATGTTGGCGTAAGGCTCCTCCCCGGTCAGGATCTCCCACATGACGATGCCGAACGAGAACACGTCCACCTGCATCCACAAGCCCGCGCCCAAATGATTATTTCAAACTAAGGCAATGGGGAAAATACAAACAGAATCAGAGTTGCTGGGGGGTTAGAGAAATGATGACAGCCTTACCTTCTCAGAGACCTTGCTGCTACTCCCGTTGAGCAACTCTGGGGCCATCCACGGCAGCGTGCCCCTCACGCCGCCCGAGACCAAGGTGTTCCTTTTGATTTTCGATAACCCGAAATCACCAACCTGAAAAAACAACAATAGTAAATTTAATCACCGCACAAAAAACAGAGTAATAGCCATGACACCTACTCAATTGTTATTCATTCGACCTACTTTACAGATAGGGCGCGAATGGTCCCTCAGGTTAACCAGCAGGTTATCGCACTTCAGATCAAAGTGCACGATGTTCTTCGAGTGAAGATACTCCATCCCGAACGCGGCGTCCATCGCTATGATGAGCCGCTTCCGAAGATCAGGGCACCTTTTCAAATTATACAGGAGATTGCTGATTAGTTTTCTTGGACAATTCAGATCCAAACAAGGACAGGCAGCAAGAAAACACACGGATAGATTACTTGTCCTTTCTCTGCAGGACATGCCGAAGAGAACCGTTGACCATGAACTCGGTCAAAGTTGCCAAGGTGCCGCCTGGCCCGTCCTTCACCACGCCATAGAATGCTACCACATTCGGATGATGAAGCCTTGACAGAATCTCAGCTTCCCGCCAGAATTCTTGTGCCTGAAAACCACAATATTTAGGCTCCGTCTGCAACCTCAACTTTTTCTAAAGTATTTCAGTGCCTGGCTAAACAATACTTCAGTTTTTCCTTTCTCAGTTTCAGAAAAAAAAAAGAGTGTCAGACCTCTTTCTCCAATACTTGAAAAAAACCACAGTTTTGGAGAATACTTCAGTTTTAAAACCACAATATTTAATACTTCAGTATTTTTCAAAAACTTAAGCATTCTCTGAATACTTCAAAAATACTATGACACCAAACAGGGCCTTAGAGCATCGTTACGGCACCCTAAGATCTCCATTCTGCTGAAATTTCAGTGAAGGTATATGAGATCAATTTAATAATTCAAAGCACGGGCTTCGGAAGCATTAATATTCGGTAAATGCTGCAGCTACCTTTCATATTCAGAGCCTACTATACTTCCATGTGATGTACGGTAGCAAAATACGGAAAGCAAACTAGCATGCTTAAGTGTTAACACACCACGTTGAACGTGGGTTCAGGAGCTTACCAGTCTTTCTTGCTCGGAAGATCGGCCTGTGAAACAGCTTTTCTTGATGCGCTTAATAGCCACATCAGTTCCTCTCCATTTCCCATGGTACACGGTTCCAAAAGTGCCAGAACCTAGCTCCCTGAGCTCCTCCAGATCTTCATTCTTGATAATCTGGTAAAAAAATCCTTTAACTTCAATGTTCCCAGTTTCAATAGAATAAAATGGTTGGCATTTCATTGGACCAAGGTTAGGTACACCCTTTAGTTGGGCAGAACCATTGGATACTAAAACGCTAATCTTACCATTCTAGAGCTAACTAAAACATAATCGTGTTGTTAACAATGAACAGACAGAGCAAGGCCATGCGGCCTTGAATGATACTGACTAGAGAATTCAGCCAAAACATTCTCAAGTGTGGAAATGCACATAACCAACAGGGAACAAAACCATCATACCTGCAAGTGTTCAAAATCAGAATCTCGAAGAGAAGCATCCATGGCATGTCCAACCGTTCTGTCGTCTTCAAACTTTGGTTCCTGGAGCCAAGAAAATAATCCTAGATATGACAACACAGTCCAACGACAAAAGTGACAATGGACTTCTATAAACATGTATACCTCAAACTCCGGAACAAGTGGACTTGTATTGTCCCCCATAGGTGCATATGGATTGTCAACTGGAAATGCTTCAGCGCTCCTCTCCATCACTGGGTGATGGTTAATATATGATGAGGCAGAAGCTGGAGGCATGCTACTAATATCAGCAACTGTTCTGGCAGCCTCTGACTTATTATCAGCATCAAAATTAAAATTATTATCTGCTCCAGCGAATGTATAAACTCCTTCATCAATCTTTGTCAGGCCTTGGTCATTACTCCTGTTTGGAAACTCATCTTTTGCAAGATTTCTGAAGAATGACCAGTTCTTAGGCTCATAGTTTGGCATGTTCAAACTAAGGATAGGGTCGCTAAAAGGAGTTGATGACTGTGCTGCATCTTTAGCCTTTGCAAAGAAATCAGAAAGAACATCTGGGGGGAAGCGATCATTGATATCAACAAAAATATCTCCGTTCTCCATGTTAGCAGCAGCCGATTCACCATCTGGAACAGCTGCAGTAATGCTGGTGGATGATGGCACGGCTGGATCATGCTTACCCTCCTTGGGGGGCGCAGCCCTGGGAGCCTCCCAGCTAACACGACGTGCCATAGAAGCATCACTTTGTATCCTATTGGTGGTAGTCGCTTTCAAATTACCTTTAGCTGGAGTCTTTTCAACAACAGGATTTTCAGAAATCATTTTAGCATCTGATTCTTCTGAAGGAATGATTATACCAAATTGACTCGGCCGTGGTACAGCTTTTGCGAAGTTTTTCTCAAACTGTACTAGAGAATCATCACTAGACGGGTCATTCAAGTTCAATGATGGGGCCCCTGAATTTGATTTTTCAGCTCCATCAACGGAATCATTAACGGCGCCAGACTGAGACTGAAGCTTTGCAAACTGAGAACCTGAATCATCAGATTTTGACAACCGATTCAGGGATTCGGCTTGCTCCCGAGGGATCCGCTCAGACTGGAAGGTCCGCCCCGCGCCAGGTTGTGGATTCTTGAAACTATGATCAGTCATGTCAGACCCAAAATCAGAACATCCGGATGCAAAAGCTCCACCAGAGGACTGGCGGTCATCTTCATTGAACTCTAAACTATGTGTCGCAGATGTAGTCTTTGATACCATAGGAATCTCTAGGCTCTTTCCATTGTCACTTGGTTGAAGAAAAGATGTCCGCACTTCTTGAGCCGAAGAAGCAGGGAGCATGTCCAGATGCATACTGTTCGAAACAGACAGATCGCTGTGCGGCGCTGGAGCGCTCAAGTTCTGGAGCGATTGGAAGTAGTCGACTTCATTTTTCTGATGCGGCGTATTCTTGGAAGCCTGCTTTGCATCATTTACAGAGCCCTGCATCATAAAGCCGTCCTGATAAGACCGTTGGTCAGAAGTTGCAAGAGACACGGTCCCAGAATATGGTGCATACTGGGAGGTGACTCCATAATCTGAGGGCACGGATAGGGGCATAGAGATGCGTCTATCAGTGTCATAGAAATTTTCGGTAGAACCCTGAGCATACTGTATCTCATGCCCTTGATAAGATTGGATATTTGCAGTATAATCACTGGATAAACTCGGCAGTGCCGGTGTTGGTATAGTAGCAGAAGACACCAAAGATGTCCCATGAAAATCTGACCTATCTTGGTTTGGGTCTGGCTGCTCATCGTCAGCATTGAGATCAATGAACTGAGCCAGCATACTCGTGGATGTACTTGCTAAACCATGGCCACTCAAAAGCTTCCCTGATCCCACATCTATCCCATTGACAGCAACAACATACTGGATCTCAGAATCAGCATCCATACTGCCCAGATTCATGTCATCAAAATCAAGCGAGGAGAAGAGGAAGACGCGGAGCTTCTGCGAACCACCTAATTCACTCTCAACCATGTCAAACTCATCCATCATGTTCCTCAAATCATCGTCGCCCGACACCGAGATGAGAGCATCGAGATCTTCACCAGGGAGCTGGTACTTGATGACATGGGGCTGGTTGAAGATGCCGGTCGTCTTCTGCTTGAGCTCTTCCCAGGAGATATCTTTACTGATCCGAATAATCCTCGTCTCGCCACCAGCATACCTGAGCTTCCCATCACTAGGCCGGGGCAAGATCTTCCCCCCAAAGCTGCACAGGAACTTGATTCTCCTGGCGGTATCCGAAGCTTCCGAAGAAGCATAGCCCCGACCACTGCCATCGCCTGACAAAGCTCGTGGAACCGACCTGGTCGACGTGTGCCTGCTCCTATTCTGAATTTGAGCAGAAGGTTTTCCCTCGGACTCTTTGTGCCGCAGATTTTCAAGAGGCGTCATCATGAATATGTCGGGGCTGGTTTCTGACCCTGTGTGGGACGCACCGAGCATCGCTCTCAGGTCCATGTAACCGGTCACCGCGGCATTCTGATCTGCGGATGTCCCAGGGACTAAGTGCTTCTGGGATAAAGCGCGGTCTCTCATGAACTCGAGGGCGAACTCCTCTCCGGTCTGGATCGAGTAATTGAGGACAGGCTTGGCGCTTGGCGGCACATGATATTCTGCAACACAAGGAGGGGCGGTGGAAGACGAGGTTGACGGAATGTGTGGCGGCACGGCCCTTTGAGCCGCGTCTCTTCTGGGGTCCATCACGCTGTCAAGTGTTGCAGTTCATACCTTTATGTTTGTGTGTATGAGCAATGCGGCGAGAGTTAGCAGGGTGAGATATGTCAACCTGAAGGGGAAAAAAAGCAACAAGAATGCATGTCAGATGCAGCCAAAAGAATGAAGAGGAAACTCAGTGGTGCTTAGCAACAAACGCCTGAAGCAAGGAAGCAGCAAGGACATATCTCAGAAGTAGCCAGAAAAACGAACACGATGACTCGCTACATACTTGTGCATAGCAATGGACACCTGAAGCTACGCAAGTGTATGCTAGGTGTCGTCTCCTTGTATGGCAGGGCAGGTCGCTTAGCAATGAACGCCTAATAAATAAAACTCGAACTACGCATTACATAGCTTGAGGTGCTGAGCTGAAAATCAGTTGTGCAGGTACTAGGCAGGTAGAAATCAGTGGACACATTAAGTTGGTGGGATTGGGCATGGCGGGTCAAACAAAGAGGAATCCGTGATTCGAAGGGATAGTACCGGTAGCAGAACCCACAGGTAGATTGCAAATTATGGCGATCGAGTAAACCCTAGGAACGCGAGAGGAGCTTAACTCCCCTGATCGGTGGATCCAGATACCCAGAGAGCGCGGAACGCTAGAGGAGTTTAGCTAGTCGCAGGATGGAACAGCCTAGCTCGTACCTGGAACCCCAGACTGCGGCGGACGGCGGACGGCAGGCGCCAGCGCGCGTTGTTGTCCGTCCCGTCCCGGGGTGGGTGGGGGTCGGAAAGTCGCGTCCCCGCGAGGCCGGGGGAGTGGAGCCTCGTTCGGCGGTCAGCGGTGGGCGAGGTACGGCGGCGGCGGCGGCGGCGGTTGCTGCTGTGGGGAACGGCGGCGAGCAGAGGAGAGGAGAGGAGATGAGAGAGGAGAAGTGAAGGGGCGAGGACTGGAGGGGCATCTTGGGTATTTCCCCGTCTCCCTTCTTCTTCTTCTGTTCATGAAATTGATTATTACTACAGTATTATTATTGTTAAAGTAAGATAAGACGTGATTTAGCAGAAAGGAAGCGTTAAGGGCGGTTTTGTTACCTAGCTCTATAGAGAAGCCTGTCTCGAGCCAATTTTTAGCATTTTATTTGGTAGCCTAGATCAAGCAGTATATTAATCCTATACAAAATTAGTACTAAATTTATCCGCTAACCGGTAATAATACAAGATAAGATCGAAATGGTGCTGGAAGGTGCTCAAATTCTTGCAATTCGCACGAGAGCACGCAGAGAGTTGTGGCTACTTGTCGTGCATATGAATTAAGTAATGAAGACCGAGGACCGCGCCGCGGCGGCCATCAAAGGCGCGCGCAGGAGGAGCTGTCCCATCGCAAAGAGAGGTGTCGTCTTTTTAGGGTAACTGGGGCGACAAGTGGAGAAGCGGCGGTAAGAGGAGGGCGACGGCGTTGGGCCTCGCTTCGGGAGCTCGCCGCCTTGGGACATGAAGATCAGCAGCGAGATGGCCCTCTCCGACGCCCTGCCGGTGCTGTCCCTCGGCTGCAGAGCTGTGACGTGGATCTCCTTGCCTCGCGCAACCTTTTTTTTGCGCAACCTGGCGTGCCTGCGCAGCGTCGTGGCCTGGATGGAGCCCTGAGCTAGAGCTCACGAATGGATTGGGGCGGTGATGGTGGAGGAGAGGAAAAAGACTAGGTGAGGAAAGGAGAGTGAGGGGAAGCATCCACACATTCGTTGATGAGTCCTAAGTTGCAGCATGTTTACCTTATAGTTATGCACTGGTTACATTAGGAATTTTGTATTTTATCGCGTTCGCACGCACCTTTCTATGCTTGTTCCAGCAGGATCCCAGATTCGGAGGGCTGACTTGCAAAAGGGCTTAAAACACAAAATTAAGACTGTAGAAGCCCCCAAAACAATTATGCACGTACTTGGGAGGCTAGCCATCGTGAAGGGAGACTCCAAAGAGTTTAACGAGCAGCCATACGGGCAGGTCCCGCTTGTATCGGCGCCCGTATCTGGTGGCGTCTACTCCGCCTCACTAAATAGTCTCGCCCTATGAAGATGGATCAGAGATCGAAGATCCAGAGACACGAGAACTCGCAGAAACCTCACCTCCGGAAGGGATCTGGAGGGGGACAAGCATGGGGGCATTGAATCCTCAAGACTATGAAGATCCTTGGAGGATTGGGCATCATCTCCACCACCCACAGCAACATCTCCATCATCTTCATCATTCATCTCATTCCCCATCTTGTTGTAATCTCTAAACTTATTACGCATTCACAGAAGTATTCATCCATTAGTTTTATTTTCATTCATACCATTATGATGATGTTCATTTCCTCTATGTGTGAGTAGATCTCTTAGTTCTTGGGGAATTATGGGGAAACCCTAGCAATTATTATGTTTTGAATAAATATGATCTATGTTTTCCATTCATGATTGTGTGTATTAGTTAACTCTCTCGATGTTATATGGAAGTGCACCATGTTACATTTGCCTACGGGGACAGGAGAGGGAATCACTCTTGTTTAGGTGATGATGTTGATGGTGCTAAGTGACATATGCATCGGATCTTCATTTATTTAGACAAGGGGGTATGAGGGGACTCACTAAGCCTACTCATAACCACGGGGAAACCCTTAATTGTAGTCGGATTGGAGTGGCTGACTATCAATCGCTACGGTGGTTATGAGGGATGAGGAGTTGATGGCTGATCCACACTCATCCAATTATGGAGCTTCACCTCATACACACGCATGAAGGAAGACCTGAATTATCTTAATCATAATTAATAAACATGCTAGCGATGGAACCAATATTTCCTGAGAACTCCTTTGCCCTATTGCAGTTCTAACCTTTTATATTATGAGTTTTGATCTCTAATTATTTTGTTCTATTTTATTTCATCCATAAGAGCAAAACACCTTTAATCAACCTTTTTCGCCATTCCCATTCGCCTAGAATTTTCATGCAGTTATTAAATACTTTCTTTGTAAATAGTAATTAAAAGAATTAAGACTTTAGAACTCTAGCTCCTCGTGGTTCGATACTCTTATTTCGAAACTAGCTACTTAAGAGTTAGGACATGTGCAATTGCAGTCATCAAGCTATTTTCTAGCGCCATTACCGAGGAGCTAAGCACTTTTGTCTTTACTCTTAGTTGCTATATTATTATTTAAGTATCAACGTTGTTCAATGAGTCTTCAGGCATCCGTCATGGATGATATCGCTCACCTCATCTATCTTGATGAGATAAAATACGCCAGTACTATGCCTAATGCTTTCTTGAAAGTGCAGAAACATATTGATCCCGATGGGTACATGTTACATCCCATGCTCGTAGAAGTTCTGCACATGAAAAGGTTTACAGGTGATGGTACTAAAGATCCATACACACACTTAGACTTCTTTAAGGAAGTTTATGAGACCTTTACACTAACTGCTTATTCTGAGGATGCACTTAAATATAAATTATTTTGCCAGAGTCTTACTGATGAATCTTATCAATGGCTTAAAGATTTTGTCCTATAGCAATAACTGACTCATGGGAAAAGTTGGTTTTAGCGTTCTTGACTCGGTTTTATCTAGATAGCAAATTCTATGGTGCGAGACACATGATGACCGGTTTCAATAACCATCCTGAGGAAAGTCTTTATGAAGCTTACAAGAGGTACAGAGGTTTTGTTGCTAATTTCCCCCACCATGGTCTACCACCATGTATGATTCTACATATCTTTTATGCAGGGCTATGCCCTACCCATAGGGAAGAATTATACATCATTTCTGAAAGATCTTTTACAGAGTACAGTATAGAAAAAGCTTGGAGGCTTCTAGAGCTTCACCATATAGAGAAAGAAACTTATGATGCTAAAAAATGGAAGTAGAAAATTCAGTTCATCATGAATGCATTAAAGATTTTCTCTATAGTGAAAAAATGGGAGAACTTTCAGGGAGCTATAAACTTGATTCTAACACAATAACAAATATAGCTAGAAAGTATACTTAGTTCCTGTAGGTACCTCAAGAGTGGGAAACATGTGAACTACAAGGTGTTCACGGATTAATGGAGGTAACCACCAAGACCAAAACTCCACCTGAATTTCTCAATAAAGAAGTGAAGGAATGTTGGAAGACAGAGAAACTGGAAAAGAACTTGTGGACCATCAAGGCCAACATTGAGATAGTAAAAGAACTACTTGAAGCTGAATATGTTTATGAAGAGGAAATTGTTATGAATTCAGCATTCCTACATGTAATTGAAAGCAGGTATGACAATAGGTATGATACAAGTCCTAGAATTCCTTTTGAGCTAGGAGAAAGCTCTTTTATTATTGGAATTTGTGATTTGAATTCAAACATTAATATCCTTTCTTACCATGCTTATGAATTAATTAGTTATTTCATTGATGACCCTGACTTGGAACCTGGGGATGCTACTCTTAGACTCTCAAATAGAACTAGCAAAAATTTTAAAGGCATCCTTCGTAATACCCAAGTTTCTATCGATACCTTTGTCTACCCTATTGATTTCTATGTGATTGATCTTCCTTATAAAACATTTAGCCCTATCATTTTGGAAAGACCTTTCTTTATTCTAACCAATGCTAACATTTAAACCCAGAAATAAGTTATTTCCCTACAGGTTGGAGAGGAGGAAATAAGATATGACATCCATGGGACCAAGAAAAGTTATTATGAAAGGAAGAACGAGCTCCAAGAGAAAAAAACAATTGCAGAGCTTGTTGCCATTCATTTCAATACCCCTAGTGAAGAACTAGAGAGAAGTCTTACCAATAATGACACTGTCCATGATGACAAGGAAAAAGTTGACATGGACAATCTTATGGACTCCGCACCAAAGAGGTTGAAAGCCACCTCGCCGAAGTGTATGAAGAGTTAGAAAGGAAAGAAGATGATGAACCTTAATCATCGGAATTAAAGCACCTTGAGGAAATTTTAAGGTACGAGTTTCTAGACGAAGAAGGTAACTGCTCTATTGCTATTAATAAAGAAATCTCTACCTTGGAAAATGAAAAATTAATGGCTTCACTCATGAATCATAAAGAAACCTTTCTGTACACACTTAGTAGCATCAAAGGAATTGACCCTTCCATAGTGACTCATAAAATCCCTCTAAAAGATGACACAACACCTTTCATTGATACTCAAAGGAGATTTAATCCTAAGATGAAAAAAGTAGTAAGGAAGAAAGTGGTTCGCTTATTAGACTCACGTACCATTTATCAAATTTCTGATAGTAAATGGGTTAGCCCTCCTCAGTGCTCATTGTATACCCAAACATAGTGGTTTAACTATCATTAAAAAAGATGAGTTAATTCCCACTAGAGTAATCTCAGGGTATAAGATGCGCATAGACTATAGAAAATTAAATAAATATATAATTAAAGATCATAAGCCACTTCCTAACATGGAACAAATTTTAGAAAGGCTCTCTAACCATTCTTATTTTTGTTTTCTTGATGGTTATTCGGGGTATTCACAAATCCATATCTCTTTGGATGACCAAGAGAAAACTACTTTCACTTGCCTATATGGTACTTATGCTTATAGATTGATGCCTTTCGGTTTGTGTAATGTTGCTGCAACCTTTCAAGAATGTATCCTTAATTTTTGAATGATTATGTTGAAAATATAATGGAAGTGCTCCTAAATAATTTTATTGTTTACAGATCAACTTTTGATGAATGCCTTCATAATCTTAACAAAGTGTTAAAGCTATGTAAGGAAGCAAACTTAATTCTCAATTGGGATCATTGCAAATTTATGGTAAGAGAAGGTATTGTACTTGGGCATTAAATTTTAGAAAATGGAATATAAATAGACCAATCAAGAATTTCTACATTAGAAAGATTGCGAAGACCGCAAGATAGTAAAGGGGTCCAAAACTTTTTTGGCCATGCAGGATTCTATATTAAAGGTTTTTATCTACTATCTGGCCCGTTAATTAATCTTGTGCAAAAGGATGTCACTATTACTCTTGTAATGGTAGTGCTCCTAGATAACTTTATTGTTTACAGATCTACTTTTGATGAATGCCTTCATAATCTTAACAAAGTGTTAAAGCTATGTAAGGAAGCAAACTTAATTCTCAATTGGGATCATTGCAAATTTATGGTAAGAGAAGGTATTGTACTTGGGCATTAAATTTTATAAAATGGAATATAAATAGACCAATCAAGAATTTCTACATTAGAAAGATTGCGAAGACCGCAAGATAGTAAAGGGGTCCAAAACTTTCTTGGCCATGCAGGATTCTATATTAAAGATTTTTATCTACTATCTGGCCCGTTAATTAATCTTGTACAAAAGGATGTCACTTTTACTCTTGATGATAGATGTACATCCGCTTTTGATCAACTCAAGAAAGCACTAATTTCAGCAACTATCCTTCAATCCCCTAGGTGGGAAGAACCTTTTGAAATTATGTGTGATGCTTGCGACTACGCCATTGGGGCTATTTTAGGACAACGAGATGGAATAAACTTAAATGTTATATAATATGCTAGCCGTACCCTTGATGAAAATAAAAAAAATTCTATGCCACTACTGAAATAGAGTTTTTAGCAATTGTTTTTGCTTGCGATAAGTTTAGACCCTATATAATTAATTCTAAAGTGATTGTACACACCGATCACCAATCTTTACGACATCTCTTAGCCAAGAAAGATGCAAAGCCAAGAGTGATTAGATGGGTTCTTTTACTTCAAGAGTATGATTTACAAATTATAGATAGAAGGGGTAAATAATCATGTAGCCGGTCACCTTTTCACGTATGGAAGGCATACTCAATGATCCTGTTCCTAACAGATTAATATCCAATTACTGAATGAGGGAGAGGAAAAGTTGCACTGGGAGGGGGTGACCTTGGCGATGACCTATTGTAGTTGGAGTTGAGAGTGTGTAGGCTGGAGGTGGATGGGCGGCGCGCCACTGGAGGAGGCCGTTGTGGTCACCACCAACTGCCATCCATCATTGTCCTGTACCTAGGCCTCGATGGTTGGCGCCACCGCCGACGTGCCCGGGCGCGTCCTGGTCCAAGGCAGGTGTCCTCCATGTGCGTGCCTCCCATGCTCCTTCCCATGGGCCAGCACTACAGAGGGGTGAGTTGAGCTCGCATTGCTAGCTGGCTGCAGCGGATGCGACCGGAACTGACCGGGATTTGGAGAAAATCGCCAGTGGCGGCTAGGGTTCTGATGAGACAAAACAGGGGCATGTTTAGCCAACGGGGTGGAGGAGAAAGAGAGGAAGGGAGCCTACCTTTCTCTCCCCATGGACAAAGTGGGAGGCCGGCAACGCTGGGAGCCCTATACCCGGTGACGAAGCCTCGGCCGCCACGGGCGTACAACGTCGTCCTCTCCATAGTCGTCCAACACCAAATGAGACATAAAAAGATGATTTTGCCCCTGACAGGCAAGGAAAATCACGATGAAACCACTGTGCCATCTAGACTTGCCTACACCAACAGAGAACTACGTAGCGGTGCTCGCTGATGACCGGGCCCGCTTGAAGCAGGCCAATAAATCAGTGGGACGCGTTGTGCTTAAAGGGCTCACCAGAAACGGATGGCACGGACCACATGAACAGAAGTCAGATTCCTATCGAATGCAGATGGAATCGAAGGTGTGGATTTAGATGGTGTGAATTGGTTCATGTTCCCGTAAGAATGTTTCTTTTAGATAAGCGGAGCAGAGTGGAGAGATGCAAATCCCTTCTTATCTTTTGGGTAAATTGGACATTCGCTGAAGTTTTTGCCTGCCTACACTAAGATTAGAAACTGGAAATCAGCAGAACACATGAGGCATGCACTTCATGATCGATAAATTGGTAACCAGTTGAAAGACACGTTACTTGACACAACCAAAACGACAACGTTATTCACAGGGACGGACATTTCCGGACAGAACTGAAAATCACTGAAGAGACGGTACAGACGAACATACGTACGATCCTGCTGAAACTGACTGATTATGGCTGATGACTTTCTTCAGCATCTGCCATGGCAGCATGATGAGTGAGTGAGTTTGCACCCCTATATACAGACAGACCCAGACACATGATCTTGCTTGATGACCATGTACGCACCATCCACTACGGGTCAGCGGTGCCCATGATGGCTTCGTCGCTGGAGTCTTCGCCGTAGCCTTCGGCGTCGCTCACCTCATCGTCGCTCTCCTCCTCCTCCTCCATGGATACGTCTTCAGGCTTGGCATATCTCTCACAGTATTCTGAACAGATATTAGGAATTTTGATGTTCAGAATCAATCCATTCCTTTCAGATAGATTTGAGATAGAAATGGAGTACACTACTAGAGAAGTGCTGGGGAACATCAAACCTTTGACTTTCTGGTCGTAGGCGTTCTTGTCGCGCATCATCAAGGAGGCTGCATCGCCGTTCAAGGGGTCCGACGGGTTCGGGTACAGGAGAAGCTGAGGCAGGAACACCTCGAAGATGTTCACAAGGTCTGCAGCACAACAAGTGTGGTGCCTTAGTAAAAACACAGAGTTGACACCGTTGCTTAAAATGACTGCTAGGCAGTTTTCGTAATGTTCGATTACCGAACATCGGGCTCCAGGTCTGGTTGATCACATCCAAGCAGACCGAACCGGACCTGAACAAATGGACGAACCAACAGAGAATGAAACCGGACAGATATGTGAACAGAGTGATTTTCAACAACAAAAATCAAGAGGTTACATCTCGTCGACGTTAGGGTGGTATATCTTGTTGGTGAACCCGATGGAAGGGGATTTGTAAGGATAGGCTTCAGTCAGTTCGACCCTGACCTTCCACACGCCACCCTGGTAAAGACCTGCAGGAAGAACAAGAAGAACCCGGGCAATAATTAAGTACCAAATGGATTCATCGTATGCCTGCAGAGTTAATATCAGTATGGTTCTTCATTATTGCTCCAAGAATTCAGTATGATCTGTAGAGTTTAAGCGTTCCTATCTTGCGTATAATGTATGTCAATTCACCATCGTTTCCTTCCACTAGTACTTGAGTGGCGACGAAGTTTGACAGCCGACCGGTATAAGCACTAGTCCAGTATTCTAATATCACAGGAATTAGCGAAAGCCTGACTAACAGCATAAACATGACAGGGTACAGGGGCATGCTTCTTGGTATACTGGTCAAAATTGTCTTTCAGCACCGTGTTGGTTGGTTGGCCACAGAGAGGGGCTACTGTGATGTGGATGAAGCACCTACCAATTAATCAGTGGAGATTAATAATAATGCTGATGTGCTCATCTAGTCAGGCCATCCGGATATTTTCTAAGGAAAAAGTCAGGTCGTCTGGATGTGGTTCAGTAGAGTCATGTGGATCTGTATCGAAAAGATATATATCATGAAAATCAAACTATGTCCTCATCCAATGAATCTAGACCACATTTAAAGAAGAAGAAGAAGAAGAAGAATCAGTAGAGGGGATGGGAGGTGGAGCAGAGAGAGGGACGATGAGGAGGATGACTCATACTATCGTTAGGGCCATGGAAGTGGACGTAGAACTCCTGCATCCCGTCGTTGATCATATCCACCTTGTAATCACTCATCATCCTGACAGATAAGAAACCCAAAAGGACTTAAACCGAGCAAAGCTCAAAGCAACAAAGTCAAAAGCGGCAAATAGTATGAAGTGAACAGAAGCGGAGGAGGATGTACTGACAGCTTCATGAGATCCATTTCCCTTCTCTTGCTTGGGGAAGACATGGTTACTCTTCTTCCTCTTCCTTTGTCGGCCTCTCCCTGTTTCTGCAGGGCAGAGCTTTGTATATGTGTCTGTGCAAGAACAAGGACAGGTGGTGTGGTATGGGTAGCCGCTTGGGTTGGGTAGTCTAGAAGAGGAAGAGTGGTGGAAGGGGTAATCTCTGCATAAACAAGTGGTTACGTCCACACAGAGGCAGAGCACTGGTTATTCAATCCTCATTCATACTATATTTTTCAAGAAAATATAATAATGCAACTTGGACTAGAGGATAGATGGATTAGTATCTCATGATGACAAGGACTGTACCTTTATTTTCTTTGTGTATGAGGAGCATCTGCCGGTTGGTTTCCATCCGTGGAATGGAAATGGTTGGGTAGCTCTAGCGGATTGATATTGATTCAGAGAGATTCCATGCTTTCAGACGTGACCACTCCACCTTCTCTTTTTTGTTGCACAAATACTACTCAATGAAGGAGATTCCGTCCGTCCTAATCTTTCTATTCACCCACAGGCCAGCAACTATTTGGTTTTCGTTTTGGATTTGGATGGGGCAGAGCTGTGCCACGTCGCCCTTACCACTATCAATCACCTTCCCTGTTAAGAAGTGTTATATGTATATATGTATATTGTCGTTTTCCTATTTGTTAGGGGGTTTCCTGCATATTTGCACACATGTATATGTACTATATCTGACAAGGGTATAGTTAATAGAGCCCGTTAGTTAAGTACCCCTAAGGCCCGTTTAGCTAGGCCCAATTGTAATGATAGTCGAATACGAGTTATTACCGTATGTCGATATTTGTAATCTGGATCGGACCCTACCCGATCCTCGAGACATTGCCACCTATATATAGGGGTCAGGAGGGAACGGTGTAGGGCAGATCGAAAGCAAGCCAGGTTGAACACCCAAGTTTACTTTCGATACACACCTATTTCGACTAACTTTACCTTCGAGTTCATCCGACGCCCTATCTCCCCGATCCTAAGTCCTTCATCTAGGACATTTGCCGAGTTAACCCTCGTCAATTGGCGCCGACCGTGGGGACCTTGGGCGTTGGAATCATGAATTCGACGGCTTTTTCGCTTTTAGCCAACAACAGTTCAGAAGTCGACGGAAGTCAGGAGATGAAGTTGACAATTGGAAGTTTGAGCATCCTCATCGAGCCGTCGGGTTCATCCCGCCTCTCGGATTCGACGAAACCAGATCCGTCGGCAAACGAACCCGACACAGAGGAAACATTGAAGTCATCAGAAGGCTCTTCCAGTGAGGTAAACTCGCCGGTCAGCTTAGAAAAAGCATCAATCGCAGAAGGCGGCAAAATTCAGGAAAATTTCGACTCAGAGGGAAAAGTGTATCAACCGCATAGCAACGCAGAGGACCTCGCCGTAGGAAGTAGCGGCGTCTCCAAAGTGCATCAGTTATGCGTCATTATCACCGAAGCAGAAGAGGAAAGTAACATCGAAAGAAGTAAAAGGGTCGACAGGCAAGTCGACAAAGTAAAAGAACACAACAAAAGGAAAAAGGAGAAAGTCCACGTCTCGGCTGGCGAATGGAGAATGATCAAATCGGCTATCAGTAACGGTACAGAGGTACCCGAAGGATCGAGAAGAGAAGTTCTAATGGGATATCAGTATGCATTATACCAACACAGGAAGAAACTAAGGGAGGAAAGAGAAATGGTGTTTCAAGACAATAACAGTATATCAAGGGAGGAATACTGGGAAGACTATAGTGAAGATTCAGAATATAGCAGAGAGAGGCGCGGAGACCCAAAACACAATAGGGGGGGCGACAGCACGCGGCAGAGAAGAAGGGTACTCAAGGAGCCCCACCCCGCAGATAGAAGAGGAGGAAGGTGACTTGATACAAAAAACGCCAGAGGCAGCATTAGCAGCAGCACAAGCATATTTGCTAGCTACAAGACCAGAACATGGAGACCCGCGAGAAGATATGCATCGAGCCGCGATACGAAGCCTCGGAATAGTAGAAGATAAGATCAGGGAACAAGGTCCAGAGACGAAGTCGACAAGCTACAAGGGAAATCGAAAGGAGAAGTTCAGATACAATTGCGCAGATAACGAGTATAGCGAGTCATCAGAAGAGAAAAAGTAACAGAAAAGGAAGGAGGATGTAAGAAGTATAATAGCGCAAGCTCGAGTAAATAAATCACGACATGCTTGGAGGGAAGAGAATTATGAGGACGACAGCAAAGATATGGGTGCGTTATGCTTTACCCGCAGGGTTCGCAAAACACGGGTACCCAAAGGATTCAAATTACCGCACGACCGGAATAAGTACGACGGGTCGCAAGAACCTACCTTATGGATATCAGATTATCTACAGGCAGTGCAGATATTAGGAGGAACAAAAGCGACCGCAATGCAAAGTTTACAGCTGCACCTCACCGGCGCCGCACGGTCCTGGTTGAATACCCTACCCGACGAATCCATTGGAAGTTGGGGGGAACTCGAAAGTCAATTCACAAGAAATTTTCGTTCCACCTATAAGCGCCCAGCATCACTGGAGGAAGTTAAAGCATGTATGCAGAGAAAAGGCGAAACGCTGCGTTCCTATATACAACGCTGGAGTATAATAAAAAACTCAGCAGAGGACGTCTCCGACGAACGAGCAATAGACGCCTTTTCGGAAGGACTTCGTCGCTCAGATCTTGTGGAAGAAATAGGAAGAACAAGACCTACGACAGTAGCTGAGCTAATGGAACAAGCCAACAAATTTGCTGATGGAGAGGACGCGTATAACAACAAAAGAGGACGTTCGCCAGAAGTCGACAGAATAAGTCGACAGAGGAGACGACATCGCAGCAGGGATGATCAAGGAAGGCGAAATCAGGTAGCCGCGGGTTACATATTAGAAGAAGAAGAAGGGTATGAAAGTAGGAGGTTTCAGACAAAAGGAGTGGAAAAATCGAGATACTCTGGTCCTTCGGCCGAGGATATGCTGTACGGACCTTGTCGAATCCACTACGCGTATCTCGACGGGAAAAGGGTCTCAAATCATCAGATGAAGGATTGCAGAACATTCATAAGGTTGCAAAGCGCCGTGGGCTCAAACCAAGAAAGGAGGCAAGGAGAAAGACACAGAAGTCAAGGATATCAAATGCAAAGACTAGCAAAGCACCTAGAGTCGAAAGTATACATATTAGCCATGATTCAACCAGTGCCAAAGTCAAAGAAAGAGCGAAAGAGCATATCCAGGCAAGTAAACTTAGCAATATCATCACCACCAGCTACCACAGAGTACCTGCGGTGGTCAGAGCAACCAATCAAGTTTAGTAGAGCAGACCACCCAAGAAAGGTTCCCAGGCCGGGTCACTCGCCTATGGTTCTAAAAGCGCAAATAGGAGGATATGACATCGGAAGAGTGTTCATGGATGCAGGGAGCGACATAAACTTAATATATGCTCGAACACTAAAGGCAATGTGCATCTCGCTGACGAGTCTGAAGCCAACAGATTGCTCTTTTCACGGAATAGTACCAGGAGCAGCAAACTACCCGCTGGGAAGAATAGAACTCGATGTCTGCTTTGGCAGCAGCGAAAATTATAGAAGAGAGAAACTGGAGTTCGAAGTTATGGATTGGCCTTCACAATATCATGCAATCCTGGGGCGCCCAGCATTTGCAAAATTCATGGCAGTACCACACTACGCGTACCTGACGTTAAAAATTCCAGGGCCCAAAGGAACAATTACAATACAAGGGAGCTTTGAAGTAGCCAACATATGCGACAGAGAATTCAACAGGATGGCGCAAACCTTCGGCATGACAGCAGAATATGAGAGGTTAAAAGGAGAAACAGATCATAACATGCTACCCGACGTTGAACGATCCCTGCCAGATAAGGCTTTCGACACAACGCAAGACTCAAAGAAAATTCAGGTCCACCCTACTGATCCAAACAAGACAACATCAATTGCGATGAACTTGGATCCCGCATAGGAAGGCGCGCTCGTCGAGTTCCTCCGTGAGCGCTGGGAAATCTTCGCCTGGTGTCCATCCGACATGCCAGGGGTTCCCAGGGAACTCGTCGAGCACGCATTAAACGCAGATCCCAAGGCAAAACCAGTCAAGCAACCATTGAGGCGATTTGATGAACCTAAAAGGAAGGCGATAGCGTCAGAATTGCACAGGCTAGAAAATGCCAGATTTATCAGGGAAATCAAAACTTCGAGTTGGGTATCGAACCCAGTCATAGTACCCAAGAAGAATACAGACGTACAAAGAGTGTGCGTCGACTACACATCTCTCAATAAGCATTGTCCAAAAGATCCCTTCCCTCTACCCCGCATCGATCAAATAATCGATTCTACAGCGGGATGCGCAAGGCTTTCATTTTTGGACGCATATTCTGGTTACAATCAGATCAAATTGAAGAAAGAGGATGAGGAAAAAACGGCCTTCATCACACCATACGGAGTATTTTGCTACCAGGTAATGCCGTTCGGCCTAAAAATGCAGGAGCAACTTATCAACGGATGATGCAAAATTGCCTCGGAAGCCAAATAGGACGCAATATCAAAGTCTACATTGATGATGTAGTCATCACAACGAGAGAAGAGAAATCTTTAATCAGCGACTTGGCAGAAACCTTCGACAACCTGAACAAGTACAAGCTTAAGCTGAACCCGACAAAGTGTTCCTTCGGAGTTTCAGCAGGGCAACTTTTGGGGTTCTTGGTATCAGCACGAGGAATAGAGGCAAATCCAGAGAAGATTCAAGCAATTCTAACAATGGGGAAACCCACGAAACTCCACAACGTACAAAAATTGGCAGGACGCGTCGCAGCATTAAGTCGCTTCGTTGGTCGACTAGGGGAGAAGGCGCTTCCTTTTTATGCACTTATGAAGAAGTCAGACGATAAATTTGAGTGGACAGAAGAAGTAGACACAGCGTTTGCACAGTTGAAAAAAGTGCTTTCCACGCCACCAGTGCTGGTCGCACCAAAAGAGAAAGAGCCACTGCTGTTGTACATCGCCGCAACCAATCAGGTGGTGAGTACAGCTCTAGTAGTCGAAAGAAGCGAAGAAGGAAAAGCTCATGGCGTCCAGAGGCCGGTATACTTCATCAGTGAAGTGCTATCTCCAACCAAACAAAGGTACCCGCATTATCAGAAGTTGGCATACAGTGTCTTCACAACCGCACGTAAACTACGACAGTATTTTGCGGTGCACCCAATTATAGTGGTCAATGAAGCACCACTATCGAACATATTGAACAACCCTCTAGCGACGGGACGTGTCTCTTTGTGGGGAATCGAGTTATCTCCCATGGACATCACGTACGAAAAAAGGAAGGCGATCAAGTCGCAAGTCTTGCCAGACTTTACAGCAGAGTGGCTCGAGCTGCAAAGCACGGGACCACCAGATTTATCGAGTACTTGGACAATGTACTTCGACGGTTTTAAGAGAGTCCAAGGCGCAGGCGCAGGAGTAGTGTTGATATCACCTCATGGAGACAAATTAAAGTACGTCTTAAGGATGAGCTTTCCGCAGGCTTCCAACAACGAAGCGGAGTACGAGGCTTTGTTGCACGGAATGAAGATGGCTAAAGCGTGTGGAGCAACCCGCCTAAAAATATTTGGAGATTCCAACCTTGTTGTTCAGCAAGTCATGAACAGATGTGACACAATCAATGACAACATGATGGCCTACAAAAATTTGTACCATTACCTAGAAGGAACGTTTGATGGATGTGAAGTCTCGCACGTAAGCAGGAACAGCAATGAAGAAGCCGACAATTTAGCAAATATCGGGTCACAGTGTTTACCTGTGCCGTCCGGAGTATTTTGGGAAGAAATAGTGGAAAGATCAATAAAAAGTGGAAAAAGTTCGACTACTACAGCAGGCTCGGGGGCTACGTCAGAACCAGAGGTGATCATGATGATAGAAGAAACATGGATGCAGCCATATCTTGCGTACATGATAAATAAAAAATTACCAGAAGATGCAGTGGAGGCCAAGAGGATAACTCGAAGATCGAAAGCGTTTGTCGTGTTGGAAGGGAAATTATACAAGAGAAGTATTACAGGCGTTTTACAGCGTTGTGTAACGCCCCAGGAAGGGCAAGCAATCTTGAGAGACATACACGGCGGAGTATGTGGCCATCATGCTAGCAGCAGAGCAATAGCGGCAAAAGCTTTCCGAGCAGGATTCTATTGGCTAACAGCCATCGAGGACGCAAAAGATATAGTTCGAAAGTGTGAAGCATGTCAAAGGTTTGCATCTAGGCCGCATGCACCAGCAGTGGAGCTACAAACAATACCATTATCTTGGCCCTTCGCGCAATGGGGCCTCGATATGGTGGGAAAGTTGCACAAATCCTGGCCAGGAGGGCATGTCTACATGCTAGTGGCCGTCGATAAATTCACCAAATGGGTAGAAGCGGCCCCATTAACAACTCAAGATTCCACAACAGCAATCAGCTTCATCAAGTCAATAGTTTTCCGTTTTGGTGTACCACACAGCATCATCACAGACAACGGGACAAATTTTACTTCAAAGGAATTCAAGAGTTACTGTGAAGGATTGGGAATCAAGCTCAAATTCGCATCTGTGGCACACCCGAAGACAAACGGGCAAGTCGAAAAAGCCAATGGCCTAATATGTAGTGGAATAAAAAAGAGGCTCCTAGCACCTCTTGAGAAAGCCAAGAGCGCTTGGGTAGAAGAATTGCCCTCCGTTCTTTGGAGTGTAAGAACTACTCCTAATGCAGCAACTCAAGAAACTCCCTTTTTCCTGGTCCATGGTGCCGAAGCCGTGCTTCCAGTCGAAGTGACGCACGAGGCTCCAAGAGTAACAGCGTATGACAAGACAACGTCAAGAGAGGCATTGCAAGATGATGTCGATGCACTAGATGAAGCAAGAGACAAAGCATTAGAAAGGGCTACGCAATATCAACAAAGCCTACGAAACTACCATAGTAGTCGAGTTCGTCCACGATCCTTCGTGGTGGGAGACCTTGTTTTGCGACTCAGGCAGGACAGCCACGGCAAATTGGAGTCTCCTTGGGTGGGACCTTACATCGTCACCGAAGTAATACTAGGAGGAGCATATCGACTACAAGACAAGAAGACTGGGAAGGACGAGAGCAACCCGTGGAATGCAGAACAGCTACGACGTTTTTACGCGTAGACTAAGTATAGTGGTATCAATAAATTCGAGTTAGCCTTCTGAACCCAGAACATGAGGCCACAGGTCGGGTTCTTTGGGTTGAACTCGACAAAATTGTACAATTATTTGTTACATCTCCGCTCGAGGGCTTCAACCCTTGGGTCGTACGAAAAAAATTATTATGGCAAGTTGAAGGTTTTCTTCCATTATAAGGTTGTTTAGACAACCCGATAAATACTGAGAGAAATTGGTTCATAAAAAGAACCCGATATTACTCCTACATTTTTTGGTTCGCAAAGAACCCGATATATGGAAAGCATACCTCAGAACATGACTTGTTCTCATGGTACTAGCAAAGGACATCGACACAAAGTACGAATATGCATTACAAATATCATTGCAGGAAGGACATTATCAAACGGAATTACATGGATAGCAGATCCTAATGGAACTAGACTTCAGCTTCATATTTCTTCTGGCATTGGGTGCCATCATAGATCTTCACGTCAAACTTCGACGTCCCGATGTGGAAGTCGAAGGCCATGAAGAAGCCTTGATGGATGTCGTGGTCTTCTGCAAATTGTGACCAGCCGCCCCTGAAGTACTGCTCGCCGTTGCTATCATACCATACCTCCAACTCGTACGGGATACCACTGCCAGATTGCTCGCGAAGAACAGCCTCTCGCAGTTCGCGCCCATCCATAAACTTGGTGAAATTCAGCGGCAGGCGCTGAATCTCACGGCATTGCACCATGGCAATGCAGAAAAAGGAGAAGATTTGAGGAAGAGCAGCGGGAGCGGCAGGAGCAGCAGGAGGAGGAGGAACAGGACCTGGAGCGGCGCCAGTCACCTTGGGCTTGTTCTTGCTACCAGGTGGGCGGCCGGGACGACGCTTAGTTGGAGCATCCGATGAAGTTCCTGCGGCGGCCAGAGTGGTATTGCTCTTGTTTTTGCTGCCACGAGGGCGACCCCGACCTCGTGGTGCCACCAGAGATCCAAGGTTCAGACGAGAACCTTCAGCATCTGCCATGAGAACAAGGGAAAAACCTCGGAAAACCCTAGATGAAGAAGAGAAGACGATGCGGTGGAGGACGAATCTGATTAGGGTTTTTACCTTTACAAGATGGTGCTTTATTTATAAGCACGTATTATTGGGCCCCCGCGCTACAGCACAGCCCATAAACATATTTTGCAGCAGGAGTTAAATTCTGCGTACAGCAGACGATAATATCAACGAAGAAAAACAAGGAAAGGAGACTATGGTCGCACGATATGGAAACCTCGACTTGGACTCGGGGGCTCGCCAAATAATAAGATATCCACAGAAGCAAGAAGAGCTGAACTTTGAGCCTATGCTTGACTACAAGTCGCCAAACATAGCCTCGGGGGCTACTCCCATCGGGAGCGCTGAGCGCGCACCCGATAGAGATAAGATAATCAATATTGGAGATGCGGAAGGATAAGCATACAAACTTCGACTACGTAGTCGACAAAATGAAGAGAGATTACTCCAATCGGGAGCGCTGAGCGCGCACCCGACGATATTCATTGGTAAAGCATTGGAGATTGGAGAAGTGTTACTCCCATCGGGAGCGGGCTTTATGGTTGTAGAAATCCGAATATTTTCAGTCAAATTTGACTGCGACATAAGATTCTCGAGTTGCGTTATCGCAACGAAACTCGAATGCCGTGACTTGTCACGAAGGTAAGACCCCGGGATCCGTCCTGTGCGGCCTGGTATACGCACATGCGCTCTGCTGGTATGTATCCGTGTCTACGACGCGAAGAAAATCCTGGTGGACGCACTGGGTACCCTGAGAACCACTGGGATTCATTCTTTGTAAGTCCTAAATGCGGCAAAAGAATGGATTTGACCGGTATCCCAAATTCAAGTCCAAGGGGATTGAATTTGAAGTAGGTGACAAGTATCTGTTCCGGCAGTTAACTGACCTCTTGATCCATCAGAGTTGTCAGGCTTGCTCATCAAAACCCCTTGCGAAAGAATATCATGAAAATAAGTCGAAAAGACTAAGTCGAAGATTTGAAGATATGAAGAAGTCGAAGAATTGATCAAGTCGAAGATTTAAAGATTAGAGATTCAACCTGAATCTATAATTCTGGTAGAATCTCAGGGGCTACTGACAAGGGTATAGTTAATAGAGCCCGTTAGTTAAGTACCCCTAAGGCCCGTTTAGCTAGGCCCAATTGTAATGATAGTCGAATACGAGTTATTACCGTATGTCGATATTTGTAATCTGTATCGGACCCTACCCGATCCTCGAGACCTGGCCACCTATATATAGGGGTCAGGAGGGGACGGTGTAGGGCAGATCGAAAGCAAGCCAGGTTGAACACCCAAGTTTACTTTCGATACACACCTATTTTGACTAACTTTACCTTCGAGTTCATCCAACGCCCTATCTCCCCGATCCTAAGTCCTTCATCTAGGACATTTGCCGAGTTAACCCTCGTCAATATCTGTGGCCTTTGGCCCTCATGGAATACAATAAGTCTATTCCTAACATGGTATCAGAGCGGGTTTTAGGGTTCCCGCACCCACCGATCCTCTGCTTGTGACTGCCGCCGCCAGCTCGCCCCGGCCACCGCCGCCAGTTCCCATTCTGGTCGCCGCTATCCTCCTCGTCCTCCATCGTCGAGCTCTCCCGTCGCCATGTCCTCTCCGTCGAGCTCTCCCGCCACCCCCGTCCTCTTGTCTGGCTCGACCGCGACGTGCCGCGCCGCTCGTTCGAGGACCGCCGCCCCTGGACCGACCCCGTCGCCCCCGTCCTCTTCGTCTGGCTGGACCGCTCGGCCATCTCCCGCTGCGCCTGCTCCAGCCCCCCAGCCCTCTCCCGTTCCCGTCACACCCACCGGATTTCAGCCGCCGCTGGCCGCCGCCGCCGGGAATTGGTCACCGGCGGCTGGAATTGGCCGCCCTCGGCCCCTAGGCGGCGCCTTGCAGACCTGCTGGCCGGAATTCGGCCGCCGTCTGCCTGCAGGTGAGCGTTGACCGGATTGAGATCCAGATTCAGATCAAAAGAGAGAGAGAGATGTCTTCCTCACCGGGCTATGTTGCGATTCCTCGCTGCCGGTGATTTTTGATGGCGCGAATTACCCTGATTTTGCTGCCTTTATGCACGTTCACATGCGCGGTCTCTGTCTATGGGGTGTGCTCTCTGGCAACGTCTCCTATCTGCCATGCCCCACTGCTCCTCTGGCTCCTATTCCGTCGACGCCGCCTATTCTTGGTGATGATGCTACTCAGGCCGACAAGGATGCTGCTGAGAGTGCTGATCGGAGTGCTGTTGCTGCGTATGAGCTGAAGTTTCAGCAGTACTCTAGTGCCCTTGAGACCTAACGGCTGGATCTGATAGCCTACACTCAGTGGATGGATGAGGATGCTCGTGCTGCAGCTGTTCTCACTTCTAGTGTTCTGCCACATTTTGCCTCTGGGTTTATGGGTCTTCCTACTATTGCTAACATGTGGGCTCATCTTCGTCAGCGCTATCAGCCATTCGGGGATGCACTTTATCTGTATGTGGTTCATCGGGAGCATGCTCTTCAGCAGGGTAATTGTACTATTGATGAGTTCTACACTCAGAGTGCTGCTATCTGTTGTCAGCTTGACTCTCTTTGCACTACGGTTTGTGGCACCTGCCCGTATTGTCGGACGGTGCGCTCGGACTTGGAGTTTCAGCGCGTCTATGAGTTCTTATCTCGGCTCCGCAAGGAGTTCAAGCCCCGCCGTGCGCAGCTGCATGCTCGTGGTCGTGTTCCGATTTCTGAGGTGCTGTCTGAGCTTCGGGCTGAGGAGACTCGCCTCCGTGGTGCTGGTTTTCTTGAGGTTCCTTCTGTGCTTGCTGCTCGTGGACCTCCTCCGTCGCCTACACCCTCGACTCAGTTGCGGTCGCCAGCTCCACCGATTTTAACCACTCCTCAGGGTCAGGGCTCGAGTCAGCATCAGAGTCAGCACGAGCAGCATCGTGGTCAAGACCGTCGTCCTGCTCGCCACTGCACCTACTGCAACAGGGATGGACACACTGCGTCCACCTGTTATACGAGGGATCCCAGTTTGCATCGCCAACACTAGGCTCGTGTGTCTTCTGGTTCATCAGGATCTTCTATAGTTGCCCTCACTGATCAGGATCTTATCAGTCGTCTTCGTGGTCTGTTCGCCGCTACAGGTTCTCCTTTGATGGGCACTGATGGTTCTGTGACTGACTCTCCTAACACTGCGCGACCACCACCTTCTACATAGTCAGGTACGTCCCCGTGGTATCTGGATTCTAGAGCTTCCTTCCGTATGACTTCTGATTCTTCTATTCTGTCCGCTCTTCGCTCTCTCATTTCTCCTGTTAATGTTCTCACTGATGATGGTACCTCTCTTGCTGTTTCTAGTCGAGGCACCCTTTCTACTTCCTCCTTTTCTGTTCCTGATATTCTCATGTTCCTCGTCTTAAGATGAACCTGTTTTCTGCTAGCCAGCTCACTGATTCTGGTTGTCGCGTCATTCTTGACGCGGATTCTTGTGCTGTTCAGGATCGTCACACACAGGTCCTAGTTGGAGCTGACTCTCGCCGCCGTGACTCTTCGGGGCTTTGGGAGTTAGACTGGCTTCATGTTCCTTCCGCTGCCACCTCTCCTGCCAGTTCTCCTGCGGTCGTCGCCTCCATCACCGGCTCTTTTTAGCAGTGGCATCATCGTCTTGGTCATCTTTGTGGCTCTCGCATGTCATCGTTAGTTCATCGTGGTCTTCTGGGGTCTGTCTCAAGAGATGTGTCTTTAAACTATCAGGGCTGTAGGTTGGACAAACAAATTCAGTTACCCTATCCTACCAGTGCGTCTGTATCTCAGCGACCTTTTGATTTAGTTCATTCTGATGTTTGGGGTCCGGCTCCTTTCGCTTCAAAAGGGGGCCATCGATACTATATTCTATTTATAGATGATTTTTCCCGGCACACTTGGTTGTATTTTATGCGTTCTCGCAGTGAGGTGCTCTCCATATATCAACGTTTTGTGGCTATGGTCCTCACTCAGTTTTCTACACCTATTCGTGTGTTTCGTGCTGACTCTGCTGGTGAGTATATCTCCAAGCAGCTGCGTGGTGTTCTTGCTGAGCAGGGCACTCTTGCTCAGTTCTCCTATCCGGGCGCCCATGCTCAAAAAGGCGTTGCTGAGCATAAGAATCATCATCTTCTTGAGACCACTCATGCCGTGATGATTACTTCTTCTCTTCCGCCGCATTTTTGAGCTGAGGCCGTCTCTACATTAGTTTATCTCATTAATATTCAGCCTTCTGCCGCCCTACAGGGTGGTATTCCTGATGCGACCGAGTTGATGAAGTAAATAACCGGCCCGTTGGGAACCCCAAGAGGGAGGTGTGATGAATATAGCAGCAAGATTTTCCCTCAGTTAAGAAACCAAGGTTTATCGTTCAGGAGA
This sequence comes from Dactylis glomerata, assembly GCA_007115705.1. Lineage (NCBI taxonomy): Eukaryota > Viridiplantae > Streptophyta > Magnoliopsida > Poales > Poaceae > Dactylis > Dactylis glomerata. The sequence goes on from QXEO01000132.1 coordinate 288,788, forward strand.
AGAGCAGACAATGCGACTGAAGGTGATGCGGACTGGCTTAGCGACAACTTCGAACAATTTATATATGGCGCCTCGTCCAAGCTTTGCTTTGCTAGATGCAACGTGGAACCTACACACACACAACCAAGTACTTTGTTCTCAACTTGCGATGAGGTTGTCAATCTCACTGGTTTGCTTGAAACAAAGGTTATGAGCGTATCGAGTGGAAAACAGTAGAAGTATGCAAGTAAAGTAAACAGTGCGAGTAAAGTAAACAGGTGATAGCAATATGATGGAAATAGGACCGGGGTCCACAGTTCACTAGTGGTGTCTCTCCATAAGATAAATAGCACATGCTGGGTAAACAAATTACAGTTGGGCAATTGATAGAATAAAGATAAACGCGATATGTCAAGAAGATCACTATGAGATTTACTCTGGACATTACAACAAAATACATAGACCGCCATCCAACTGCATCTATGACTAATAATCCACTTGTGGCGAATCAATCCGAGAACTCCACAAGTATTAAGTTACGAACAACAGATAATTGCATTAAGCAAAGTGTGTAATGTAAACAAAGCATATGCCCTTGAGCATATGAATGTTGTTTTCTCCCTTGTAGCAACAACACATCTACAACCTTAGAGGTTTCTGTCACTCCCCTAGATTAAATAGAGGCATGAACCCACTATCGAGCATAAATACCCCCTCTTGGAGTCACTAGCAACTACTCGGCCAAGATAGCTACTAACAACGGAGAGCATGCAAGATCATAAACAACATAGAGATAACAAAAGATATATTTCAGTATAGCAACTCAATCATAACACCAATATTCATCGGATCCCAACAAACCAAACATGTAGAATTACATAACGGTGATCTCAATCATGTAGGGCAGCTCATGAGATGTAAACATGAAGCACATGGTGGAGGAGACAACCATCTAGCTACTGCTATGGACCCATAGTCCAAGGTAGACTACTCACTCATCGCTCTGGAGGCAAGCATGGCGATGAAGAAGACCTCCGGTGGCGATTCCCCTCTCCGGCAGGGTGCCGAGAAGAGCTTCTAGACCCTCCCAATCTTCGGGTCGACGGCGGCGGCGGATCGCGATGTGTTCTGGAAAATTGATCGGGTACTTAGGTTTTTTCCGTCGGGGGGTCTTTATAGGCGAAGGGGCATCGTCAGAAGTGGCCCAAGGGGCTCTCACACATAGGGGGCGCGGCCAGGCCCCTAGCCGCGCCGCCCTAGTGTGTGGGGCCCTCGTGGCCCCCCTCCAACTCCTCTTCGGATCTCTGGAAGCTTCCGGGAAAAATAAGACTTCAGGAACTTGTTTCGTCCAATTCCGAGAATATTTCCTGTGTATCACTTCTGAAACACAAAAACAGCAGAAAACAAGGAACTGGCAATGTGGCGACTTGTTAATAGGTTAGTTCCGGAAAATGCATAAAAGTGCCACGAAGTGTAACGAAACAGTAGGCAAATGGTGTAAAAACAAGCATATAGCATCAAAAATTGTAGATACGTTGGAGATTATCAAGCATCCCCAAGCTTAACTCCTGCTCGTCCTCGAGTAGGTAAGTGATAACAAAAGAATAATTTTTGAGGTGACATGCACCTACACAATCTTGATCATATATGTAAGTATTTGTGAGCTGGGATCATAAGAACTTAAAACATGGGCATGAAAGATATAATCTTGACAATAAGAACTTAGCAACCATGTTGTAAACATGAAAATGAACACAAACAAAAGATCATGAAAATGAAACAATGAAAGTCAAACATGTGTTCAAATCATAAGGAAAAACATACAAATGCTTTTCAGCTTGTCCTTCAAAGAGAGCAAAACATAAATGCATAGGACACCTTCAAGTTTAAGAGGGCGACTAGATACAAATAATTTGAGAACAAGTGAAACCAACAATATGAATCAATCAATGAAAACCTTGGGACAATGCACATTATACTAAGAATGGCAACTTTGCTCTCTTAATGGTGCATAAAGAAAGAAGGTGGTGACTCAACATAAAAGTAAAAGAAAGGCCCTTCGCAGAGGGAAGCAGTGATTGCAAGTTTTATAACCTTCAAAAATTATGGTGCTTACCGGCTTTGAGCTCTCATTGCCCCCATCATAAGCATCTTGAATGGTTAGAGTTAATGCGAGAACAATTATGATGCATATGCTTGACAAATCATAAGTCGAAAACCTCATGTCCCATGAATACGAGTACCCAAACCTCATGCTACTCAACTTAGAGTCCCAAGCAAGGCTCTTGTCATTGTAAGTATATATATATCATCGAGAACCGCCAACGGGGTACCTCCGTGCCCGATGACATGGAACAAGCCCACATCAAACTGACAGGACAAGCAGACAATGAACACCTCGACATCTCTTTTATTTGCCATTTGTTTAGCTTTTTATTGTGAGATGCATCATCGAATGTCCACCATGGGTATGCTGCAAATTTTCACCATGAATTATGCATGGCTTAGATTGGCGGCTCAGGCGTTTCCCTAACACATATACAAACTCCATGATCCCCACAAGATTCCCAATTCATTTCACACCGCGGGCATCCATAACAAAAGATCACGATATCAACTCAAATAAGAAGTGCAATGTTGAAAGCTTGCCCCATGACAGCATGGTTGGGCTAGAATCCAACTTACAACTTGCAAGCATAACAACTCAACATAAGAGACCACAATGTCAAATTTTTAAGAACAATGAAAAAGTAAAGTGTGCCTTCCGGTTCGTGAGAGCTTTACTGACCAATTTTCGCATAACATTGGTAAGAGTTTAATTTGAAGAGAAGATAAAAGCAAGTCAAATTTACTTGGAATAGCAAATTGCTAGTAGGTATGTATGGTGGACACTTTGGAAAACTTTGGCTTTTAGGAGTTGGATGCACGAGTAGAGCTCATACTCAGTACAAGGCGAGGGCTAGCAAAAGACTGGGAGCGACCAACTAAGAGAGCAATAATGGCCATAATCATGCAAAGCGACAAAGCGACATTAAAAGAAGCATAAGATGGCATCAAAAGTCAAAAACTAAACGATCATACAGGCTATTGGCGACTTTGTATGAGTCTAACATGTGTGAGCATGTGCCAAGTCAACCCAAATAAAGCATCAAGGAGAAAACCAAAATAATGCTTCCAAATAATAAAAACAACGCATGATTTTTTCAAAGGCTCATTAAGCAATCTCAGTTATTTGAGACAAGTCATGCTACAGCAAAACCACTAAGCATACTATCAAAAAGACATCAAGTATGACATGAAAAAGCCTAAGCCGCAGTCTACACAAGCTCCTTCTTGTACCACTATTTTGCATAAAGCTTTTTCTCTTTTCCAACACCATTTGAAATTTTTAAAGACACCTCTTTTGATGAAAACCAATAAAGATCAGAGGCAAAAATACACCTTGATGAAGAGATATGACAAGGTCTGAACGCAAATCAAGGCAAAAACGAAAACCAAAAGCAGTAGCAGAAAAAGAAGAACACTCGATAAAATTGTAAGAATGAAAAACGGAGTGTTCTTGGCAAATGAAAACGAGTACATCTCCTCCAAAGGAAATTTGTTGGGGTACAACCATTTATTGCAGCAAACAAAAATAAACTAACTAAGAAAACTAAAACAAGTGACGCTCCACATGAAGCAATAAAAATATAGTGTCTTGAAAGGTGACCTGATTTTTGCCGATGAAGAAGGGGTGCCTCGGGGGCATCCCCAAGCTTTGACGCTTGTACTTCTTGGATATTTCTTGGGGTGATGCATGGGAATCCCCAAGCTTGAGCTTTTGTCCATTCTTCAACTCATCTTATCATTCTCCAATCCCTACACTTGAAAACTTCCTTCATACAAAACTAAACACAATTCTATTAGCAACATTAGTGCAAGCATAACATATAATCAACCTCTTTTTGCTTCAGGTTTCAACCCAAAACCACCAAATATTAAGTATATACCACTGTAGCAACTTCCCCAAAAGTTCCGTGATCAAAAGAACTCAAAAGAAAGCGATAAAGCGGCGAACACAAATATTGGCAGAAATCTGTCAAAACAGAACAGCTGACAAAGGCCGAATTTTTGAGGGGTTTTCTGTTGCTCAAATCAAAAAGTATTCAACTAATGAAAATTTGTATATAACCTGGGGCATATGCACGAGAAATCGCAGGTCCAAAAGATATACAGAGAATTTATACGAATTTTTACGGTGCAGCACCGAAAACAGTTTCAGGACAGCAACATCCCCAAATCTTTACCTCACTCAAATTAGAGGCTTCTCTTGGCACAAAAATAAAATAAAAAGGATAAGGAGCGGTCATTACAGTAGTAATGACTTCCAAGACTCAAATAAAAGAAAAAGTACTGAAAATAAAACATTGGGTTATCTCCCAAGAGTGCTTTTCTTTAACGCCTTTGAGCTAGGCGCAGAAAATTGTGAATCAAGTAACATCAAGTGATGAAGCATCAAGCTCATAATTTGCTCTAAGAATAGAGTCAAAAAGTAATTTCTTACTTTTCCTAGGGAAGTTTTCCATACCTTTCTTGAGTGGAAATTGATATTTTATAGTGCCTTCCCTCATATCAATGATGGCACCTACAGTTCGAAGAAAGAGTCTTCCCAAAATAATAGGACATGAAGCGTGGCATTCAACGTCCATAACAAGAAAATCAACGGGAACAAGGTTATTGTTAACCACAATAAGAACATCATTAATCCTTCCCAAAGGTTTCTTCTTAGCAACATCAGCAATAGGAACATCATAATAACACTTTTCAAGCGGTGGTAAATCAAGCATGTCATAAATCTTTCTAGGCATGATAGAAATACTAGCACTTAGATCACATAAAGCATGGAAATCAAAACCATTAACATGCATATCAATGATGGGTTCCCAACCATCTTCTAACTTCTTGGGAACAGAAGCTTTTTGCTGCAACTTTTCATCCCTAATTTTCATGAGAGCATTGGTAATATGCTTAGTAAAAGCAATATTTAAAGAACTAGCATTGGGAGTCAAAGCAAGCTTTTGCAAGAACAAAATAACTTCATATATGTTGCAGCCATCAATATCAAAATCATTAAAAGAAATAGAGCTATCATCTCCTACACTCCGAAAAATTTCAGCACTCTTTTGAGAAAAAGTTTTGGCAGTTTTAGGCTTTTTAACACAAGGAGTGGGAGTTTTCTCTACACCAATCAAAGTAAGAGGATTGCTAGCATTAGGAGCAACATCATTAGAGGTAGTAATAGTACAAACTTTCAAATTCCTAGCAATCTCATCCTCTCTTTCCCATCTAGCATGCAATTCTGCTAACAATCTAAGATTTTCATCAATTCCAACTTGAATAGCATTAGCAGTAGCAAAAACATTGTTCTCTTTCACATCATTAGGCAACACTTTTAATTTCAGAAGTTCAACATCATGAGCAAGGCTATCAACTTTAGAAGCAATAATATCAATTTTGCCTAACTTTTCCTCAACAGACTTGTTAAAAGCAGATTGTTTTACCATGAAGTCTTTGAGCATAACTTCAAGTTCAGAGGGCGCGGCCCTAGTGTTGTTGTAGGAATTACCATAAGAATTACCATAACCATTACCATTGGTAGAAGGATACGACCTATAATTGTTACTAGCAAAATTGTTCCTATAAGCATTGTTATTAAAATTATTATTTCTAATGAAATTCACATCAACATGCTCTTCTTGAGCAACCAGAGAGGCTAAAGGAACATTATTAGGATCGACATGAGTCCTATCATTAGCAAGCATAGCCATAATGGTATCAATCTTATCACTCAAGGAAGAGGTTTCCTCAATAGAATTTACCTTCTTACCTTATGGAGCTCTCTCGGTGTGCCATTCGGAATAATTTACCATCATGTTGTCAAGTAGCTTTGTTGCGGCGCCCAAGGTAAGGGACATAAAAGTGCCTCCAGCAGCTGAATCAAGTAGATTCCTCAAAGAAAATTTTAGTCCTGCATAAAAAGTTTGGACAATCATCCAAGTAGTCAGTCCATGAGTGGGGCAATTCTTTATCATAGATTTCATTCTTTCCCAAGCTTGAGCAACATGTTCATTATCAAACTGAGTAAACTTCATAATATTGCTACGCAAGGATATAATCTTAGCAGGAGGATAGTATCTACCAATAAAAGCATCCTTACACTTAGCCCATGAATCAATACTATTCTTAGTCAAAGACAGCAACCAATCTTTAGCGTTTCCTCTCAAAGAAAAAGGAAACAACTTGAGCTTAATAATATCACTTTCTATATCCTTATATTTCTGCATCTCACATAGCTCAACAAAATTGTTGAGATGAGCTACAACATCTTCAGTACTAGCACCAGAAAATTGCTCTTTCATAACAAGGTTCAATAAAGCAGGCTTAATCTCATAAAAATTTGCAGCAGGAGCAGGTGGTGCAATAGGAGTGCAGATAAAATCACTATTGTTCGTGCTAGTAAAGTCACACAACTTGGTGTTTTCAGGAGTAGCGATTTCAACAAAACTAAAAGTAGACAAGTAAAAACAACTACCAAGGATTCTAATTTTTTTTGGATTTTTGATAAAAAACAATGCAAGTAAAAATAAAGTAAAGCAAAACTTAAAACAAAGTAAAGGACGTGTGTGCGAAAAACTCCCCTTGTAGAGGTCTTCCACTCTTCCCCGGCAACGGCGCTAGAAAAGAGCTTGATGCGACCGAGTTGATGAAGTAAATAACCGGCCCGTTGGGAACCCCAAGAGGAAGGTGTGATGAATATAGCAGCAAGATTTTCCCTCAGTTAAGAAACCAAGGTTTATCGTTCAGGAGAAGAGCAGACAATATGACTGAAGGTGATACGGACTGGCTTAGCGACAGCTTCGGGCAATTTATATATGGCGCCTCGTCCAAGCTTTGCTTTGCTAGCTGCAACGTGGAACCTGCACACACACAACCAAGTACTTTGTTCCCAACTTGCGATGAGGTTGTCAATCTCATCGGTTTGCTTGAAACAAAGGTTATGAGCGTATCGAGTGGAAAACAGTAGAAGTATGCGAGTAAAGTAAATAGTGCGAGTAAAGTAAACAGGTGATAGCAATATGATGGAAATAGGACCAAGGTCCACAGTTCACTAGTGGTGTCTCTCCATAAGATAAATAGCACATGCTGGGTAAACAAATTACAGTTGGGCAATTGATAGAATAAAGATAAACGTGATATGTCAAGAAGATCACTATGCGATTTACTCTGGGCATTACAACAAAATACATAGATCGCCATCCAACTGCATCTATGACTAATAATCCACTTGTGGTGAATCAATCCGAGAACTCCACAAGTATTAAGTTGCGAACAACAGATAATTGCATTAAGCAAAGTGTGTAATGTAAACAAAGCATATGCCCTTGAGCATATGAATGTTGTTTTCTCCCTAGTAGCAACAGCACATCTACAACCTTAGAGGTTTCTGTCACTCCCCTAGATTAAATAGAGGCATGAACCCACTATCGAGCATAAATACCCCCTCTTGGAGTCACTAGCAACTACTCGGCCAAGATAGCTACTAACAACGGAGAGCATGCAAGATCATAAACAACATAGAGATAACAAAAGATATATTTCAGTATAGCAACTCAATCATAACACCAATATTCATTGGATCCCAACAAACCAAACATGTAGAATTACATAACGGTGATCTCAATCATGTAGGGCAGCTCATGAGATCTAAACATGAAGCACATGGTGGAGGAGACAACCATCTAGCTACTGCTATGGACCCATAGTCCAAGGTAGACTACTCACTCATCGCTCCGGAGGCAAGCATGGCGATGAAGAAGACCTTCGGTGGCGATTCCCCTCTCCGGTAGGGTGCCGGGAAGAGCTTCTGGACCCTCCTGATCTTCGGGTCGACGGCGGCGACGGATCGCGATGTGTTCTGGAAAATTGATTGGGTACTTAGGTTTTTTCCATTGGGGGGTCTTTATAGGCGAAGGGGCATCATCAAAAGTGGCCCGAGGGGCTCTCACACATAGGGGGCGCGGCCAGGCCCCTGGCCGCGCCACCCTGGTGTGTGGGGCCCTCGTGGCCCCCCTCCAACTCCTCTTCGGATCTCTGGAAGCTTCCGGGAAAAATAAGACTTCAGGAACTTGTTTTGTCCAATTCCGAGAATATTTCCTGTGTATCACTTCTGAAACACAAAAACAGCAGAAAATAGGGAACTGGCACTGTGGCGACTTGTTAATAGGTTAGTTCCAGAAAATGCATAAAAGTGCCACGAAGTGTAACGAAACAGTAGGCAAATGGTGTAAAAACAAGCATGGAGCATCAAAAATTATAGATACGTTGGAGACGTATCAATTCCTCTTGAGCGTCTCTCCGGTCGTTCTCCTGATTACTCGACGCTTCGTTTGTTTGGTTGCGTTTGCTATATTCTCCTTGCCCCTCGTGAATGCACCAAACTGACCGCTCAGTCTGTTGAGTGTGTTTTTCTTGGATACAATGATGAGCATAAGGGCTATCGGTGTTGGGATCCTGTTAGTCGTCGGATGCGCATTTCTCGTGACGTCATGTTTGATGAGACGCGTCCTTTCTATCCTCGCCCCACCTCCTCGACCTACCCGATGGAGGATATATCTTTTCTTCCTTTTCCTGACACACCTCCCCCTGTTTCTATTGCTTCTCCTTCGGGACCCATTATTGCCGATGCCTCGCCTCCGACCCCGTCGTCCTCCTCATCACCTGATTCTCCTTCTTGCTCTTCTGACAGCCCATCCACCTCTCCTTTGTCTCCTTTTTCCTTTCATTATTCTCTGTATTCTACTGTTCCAGATACTCCTCTTGATGTCCCTTCTTCCTCTTCTTCAGATGTGTCTTCTTTTGATGAGATTCCCTCTCCTCTTCCTACTCGTCAGCGTCGTCAACCTGATCGTTACTCTCCTAGTCAGTACGGTCTTTCTGTTGCCCTCGAGCCGACTTCTTATCGGGATGCTGAGCGTCATCCGGAATGGCAGCTTGCAATGGCCGAGGAGATTACTGCGCTTGAGCGCACTGGCACTTAGGATCTTGTTTCTCCTCCTCCCAGTGTTCGTCCCATCACGTGCAAGTGGGTCTACAAAATTAAGACTCGCTCTGATGGATCTCTTGAGCGCTATAAAGTGCGTCTTGTGGCTCGTGGCTTTCAGCAGGAGCAGGGCCGTGACTATGATGAGACTTTTGCTCCTATGGCTCATATGACCACTGTGCGCACTCTTCTTGCGGTCGCCTCTGTTCGCCACTGGTCTGTGTCTCAGCTTGATGTTCAGAACGCCTTTCTCAATGGTGAGCTGCGTGAGGAGGTTTATATGCAGCCTCCTCCGGGGTATTCTATTCCTGATGGGATGGTCTGCCATCTTCGGCGCTCTCTTTATGGCTTGAAACAGGCCCCTCGTGTCTAGTTTGAGCGCTTCGCCTCTGTGGTGACTGCTATTGGCTTCTCCCCTAGCGCTCATGATCCTGCACTGTTTGTTCACAGTTCTCCTCGTGGACGCACTCTTCTTCTCCTCTATGTTGACGATATGATCATCACTGGTGATGTTTTTGAGTATATTGCCTTTGTTAAGGCTTGTCTTCGTGACCAGTTTCTTATGACTGATCTTGGTCCTCTTTGCTACTTTCTTGGGATTGAGGTTTCCTCTGCTTCTGATGGTTTTTCTATCTCTGAGGAAAAGTATATCCAGGATCTTCTTGCTCGTGCTGCTCTTGGGGATGAGCGCACTGTTGAGACTCCTATGGAGCTCAATGTCTAGCTTCGTGCTAGTGATGGTGATCCTCTTCCTGACCCGACACGTTATCGTCATCTTGTTGGGAGTCTTGTCTATCTTGCTGTCACTCGTCCTGACATCTCTTATCCTGTTTATATTCTGAGTCAGTTTGTCTCAGCTCCTACCATTGTTCACTATAGTTATCTCCTCCGTGTTCTGTGCTACCTTCGTGGCATGATCACTCGTCGTCTTTTCTTCGCTCGTTCCAGCTCTCTCCAGCTCCAGGCCTACTCGGATGCTACGTGGGCGAGCGATCCTATAGATCACCGTTCGCTTTCTACTTACTGTGTGTTTCTTGGTGGTTCGCTCATTGCATGGAAACAAAGAAACATACCATAGTTTCCCGTTCGAGTGTAGAGGCTGAGTTGCGCGCTATGGCCTTGTTGACTACTGAGGTGACCTGGTTGCGATGGTTACTTGCTGACTTTGGGGTCTCTGTTACGACACCCACTCCACTTTTGTCTGACAGTATAGGTGCTATCAGTATTGCACGTGATCCGGTAAAGCATGAGCTTACCAAGCATATTGGTATTGATGCCTTTTATACACGTGCTAGTGTGCAGGATCAGGTGATTGCGCTCCACTATCTGCCTTCAGAGTTGCAGTTAGCGAATTTCTTTACAAAGGTACAGACTAGAGCGCAGCATAGTTTCTTTCTCTCCAAACTCAGTGTTGTGGATCCACCATGAGGGTTTCCTGCATATTTGCACACCTGTACATGTACTATATCTGTGGCCTTTGGTCCTCATGGAATACAACAAGTCTATTCCTAACAAGAAGTACAGTACATGTTAACAATACTATTAATAAATAATGGAAATTCAATTCCCCTCCCAGATGTATATGCCCCCTTTTGTTTATTAAACCGTGTGCAATAGCTAAATATTCGCACATGGCATAATTTAAGAAATGTGTGTGAACATAATAGCTTTCGCAGATGGTGAATACTTTTTAAGGGTCACTATTACTCAGAGATCGTACACGATTATTTGTATATTCAACCGTCGGGAGTATAGTGAGATCACGAACATGATCTGCAAAGGTTGCCGTGTGTTGCATACTAGCAAACCCTTAATCAACATTGCAAGAAAATAGAGTATATATAGTAGCAACTTCAAATATATTATCATTGTATTTGTTTGACCAATGGTTCGACCGAGCTCCCTGCCGCGGCTTCATCCGCGTCGATTATGTCGTGCCTCCGTCGTGTCTTCGTCTGCATTGACTACACCGTGCCTCCATCCGTATCAACTGTGTCGCCCTTCGTCCGCGATGACTCCGTCAGCGTCGACTATGGTTGTAATATCCCAGCATTTAGGACAAAACGAAGGGTAGATTTAGGACTATTGTGCATTCATGCATCTTAAAATCTGAATAAATTTTTCGCAAATTCAAAAACCTAGGAGTGCAAAACTTCTTTCTAATCACCTTTAGGGTTGAGGGGTTATTAGATTATTAAGGGTTTTGTTATGATCTCTTGAAGTTGATGTTTAAGTGTTGTTGGAATTTAAATTGATTCTTGAATTATCACAAATTTGAATATTTAATTATCAATAAAGAAATAACTCAATTAAATAGTGAGTTGGGTAAAAGAAAAGGAATAGAATATTAATTAAACAGAAATAACACTTTATTGATATTACACATTAATACAAGGTCTTTACATCTTTATTTTAAATGAAAAGAAGATTACATCAGAGATAAACAAAAGAAACCTAAAACTAAACTATTTCTAACAGACTTCATGAAATCCATCTTCTAGTCTTCATAGTTTGCAACCTACAAAACAAAGTTAATAAACAAAAGAAAAGGATTAAAGGTTAATGTTAGATTACTCTCAGACTTTGGTAATCATATTACCATTGCATCATTGAGTGTAATTGACCAAGTGAAGCATCTGTTCTTTTAAAAATCACTGGGGGTACAAAGTATAAGGGTGCATAGCAGATGCACAGCACGGCCAGGGAATGGATCAGACCAAGCTGGGTGTGTAGGCAGGCACACAGCTCACAAGGAGCTTAGTCACTGAAGGAGAAGCTGGAGCTGGCAGCACCACAGCTGCTAGCAAAGCAAGCAGCCGACCTGATGAATATCACCAGGGGAAACAGCACTCACACAACCAGCACAGCACCAACGCAAGAACACCACAGTCCTTGCACACCACATCAAGAACAGCACTAGTTCTTGCACATCATCACACAATAACATCCAGTAAAACCATTGAGTCCAACTGAAGCTCAAGATCAAGCCAGGAGGAGAAGGACAGAGGACTAGCAGCAAGTCCAGGAGGTGAAGGACAAGCTAGGAGCTGAGCCAGGAGGAGAAGGCAAGCTAGAAGCAAGCCATCACCATCAGCAAGCAACAGAAGCTGTAAACAACACTATCACTGCACAACTCCAGGTTTCAGGTAGAAACCTTGCAAACACATCATTGCTTGTGCCTGATTCTAGCATGTGTTGTTATAGGATAAGCCCTGAGTTTGGCAAAGATATGCTTTGCCAAACTCATCATTGGGAATCATGAATCAAAGCCAAAGTAAACCCACAGCAGAGTGTTAGCCTCAGTTTGCACTTCACTGGCACATCTTAAAGATCAAAACAACACTGAGAAGCTTGTGCTGGGCACATGTCCTATTGGACATGCACCTCAAACACACAAGGCATGCAAGCATCATCAAATAAGGTAGCAGTGGGCACACAAGCAAGCTAGGCACCTCACTAACTATCACTAGCCTCAGACCTGCATCATTGGCTTAATTCCTAGGGGCAAGTTTCACCACAACTTGATCACAGAAGTTAGTTGCTGGGCACAAGATCAGAAGATCTTGCACCTCAACACAACTAGCTTGATAATGGACAGATAGGTTCATATATAGCAGTAAAATCATCTCCCTAGTTATCAAGAACTAGGAATCATATTCATCTTGCTTAAGCTAATTTCACAGAAGCTTGCAACACTGCAAAGCATTTTATCATTTGGTTATCATGGATAAACAAGTAACAGAAGCTAACACAGCAACACACTTATCACTGGACTGGTGTTAGCAGTTAACTAAATAACAAAATTCAGTTTGTTACCACAGTATGGAGATACCAGAAATCACAGGGGAATCATCTAGCATACCATAGGATAGAGCTAGCTGAGGGAGTACAGTATTGCAAGTAAATGACAAGCATTAACTGAATCTTGCAAAAGTGCAAGGTTTAGAATAACACTTCTGTCAGTAAGTGTGCTGACAGAGGAGGTGGAGGAGCAGACAGTTTATCACATGATATAGCACAATCCCAGCTAACTGAAACAAGCTTGCATCAAGCAGCAGCAACACAGAGCAAGATCTGTGAGCTAGGCTGACTGTTCTTGACCAATTGGTCAGAGAGCATGGCCAGGGAGAGATGACAGAGAAAGAAGAGGAAGATCACACTTACCAGGCGCCCAGGTGCATACCTGGCCGGCATGGCGAGGCAGTGCCCGCGCGGCCGACCAGGCGCGGCCGAGGGTAGACTTCACCGAGATGCACCGAGAGCACCACACCTGGCGCTTCCACTGGCGAAAGCTCGTGTAGCTCAAGCACTTGAGCATGCTCAGCAATCTCCAGCGGCGAGGCACCTCATCGGTGAGCTAGGAGGCGGCAGATCCCGAGGGGGAAGACCACCCCGATCTCCTCGGGGAGGAAGCGGGCGGCGATTCCACTCGGTGGAGCTGGTAGAGGGTGCAGAGGCGAGTGTTCCTCCCAAGGAGGCGACGACGGAGGCCACCGGAGTTGGCCGAAGAGGCCAGGCGACGGCGGCGGCGATCCAGATCGCCAGAGGGATCGAGGGGAGAGAGAGGAGAGCGAGTGGGGCTGGGCTGGGTCGGCTTAGCCATACCCGAGTGGGCCGATTGGGCCAGTTGGCCAGTTGGGCCAAATAGGCTTTGGCCAATTGTTTTAAAACAAAATTTCAAATTTAAATTCAAATGTTATTCCTTTTTGAATTCAAAACAAATTCAAAAATTCAAATAACATTAATAAAACACTTTCTTATTCTTTAATGAAATAAATATTAAAATAAATTCAAATCTCTGAATTATTCTTTTAGACATATTTTAAAGCTTTTAAATTCTATTTTCAAAAACCTTAATTATTATCTATATTAAAAAAAATTGAATTTTCTCTTTAAAAATTAAACCCTTTTCCTTTTCAAATAATTTCAACAAAACTTTATAAGTTAAAATACGATTTCAAACTTTAATCAATTGTCTTAACATTTAAATAGGGTAAAACACACAAATAGAATTTTGTGTTATATAAGAATTCTTTAACCCTAGTAAGTTTTGGGTAAAACACACAAATAAGAAAACCAAGTCCATGAATCACCATGCATAGCATATCATTGTGCATAGCATCCATTTGTTTCTTGAAACATTGTCCTTACTGGACAATGCTTGGATTTCTGTAGAACAAGGAGATCAGGAGCATCGCCAAGTATCCGACTCCATTACCTTTCAGTCACAAGGCAAGTTTATCTTGCTCATATCTCTTGATTGCACCGGTTTTGAAACTTCTTGCAAAGTGATGACTTCAAACTCTAACATTTCAAAAGAGATGGAAAACCTATTTTCATAAATGATTATGACTAGTGGTTATCGACCCGTGGTGATAACCTAGGAGGGCTGGCAGGTGGAACCACGGTAAGATTGTGGTGGTGGAGGTTCCACTTGCACGGGAAAGTAAACCTAGGATTAACTACCAATGCCACAGTTATTCTAGCGCCATAAAAACCGTGTCATCCAAGAGACTTGGAATGGGACGGGAAAGTTAGCTGTATCTTCTCTCGTTCGCATGTCAACGGACACTCAGCTACCGTTCGCCGTATGTCTTGCGAGAATATGTGCACATGGATGGGACCCCTTAGTGCCCACGGCCACTGGTGTCTATGATGGTCCGCAAGGGGCGCCTAGGTACTTCATCGTTGGGGGTGAATATCAGGGGCATAACCTGCTATGTGTGAATTGGGTGGGCATGCGTTGTGCAGAGAAGGCAGTGATTGGCTTGGATCAATGACTAGGCCCCACACCATGGAAGTGTGGAGGGAATGTACGCCCGGTTATGCAGCAAGGCTTTGATCTCTTTTGGAAGGACACACCTCTGCAGAGTGTAAAAGGATGTGACATGTTACCCCTTGTTCCGGGAAGGAGCTGCGAACGCCACAAGAAAGGTGCTCTCAAGGCACTACTACCTGTGTTGGCTGATGGGCATAGTTTTCTAAAGTAAAAGCAATCTTTCAAGAAAACATTGTTAAAACCTTGCATAGGCCTACGAATCTTTTGGGTCTGTGGCTGTAGATAGTGCATATCACACCACTTCTTTCTAAAGAAACTTGCTGGGTAACGCTCGTTACTCACCCCAATCTCTTAAACCCTTGCTAGACTGTGAAGAGCTCGACGAAGCCACTCTGAACGCAATCGAAGGCCAGCAGGACATCTTCTACGAGGAGCCAGATCTCTCTCGCGGCGTCGAAGGCGTGGATTACTTCATTCGCTACGGAGCATCTTCAGGCGAGGAGTCAGAGTGAAGGAGTACTAACCAATAGAGTAGTATTGCAACCGAGGAACCGAGCAACTGTAGTATATGAATAAGTTGTTGAGTTCTTCATCTATTTAATTATTTGAAGCTTTTCAGTTGCTGTAAACACTAAGCACTTGAAGTGTTCTCTTTATCGGGAGCATTTCGTTATCATCACGCTTTGGTCTGTAATAATATGTGGATTAGTTTGTATTTGGGCCCGCAATGTTTCTGTTGTACCATTCTGAGGGATGTAATATTTGTGGAGGCTTGTTCCGCAAGTGTTATGTCAACAACTTGCATACTACAACATGCAGTGGTATGCTAGGTCACCGCAGCTGGTATCAGAGCAATTGCTTTGACCTTAGGTTGGAAACCTAGTAAAGGGATAGAACCTGTAGGAGTTTAGTAGCAACGGTAAAGAGTTCTCTAAATCTATGATGGTTATTCACTTGGGAATAACTTAGTCATATTTTTAGTGTTACAATTCTTTATTATGATGCATCATACTAATTCTATACCTTATTCTTGTAACAGCTATTATGGCATCGAGAATTCCAGCATGTACTGTTTGGTCACAGAGGAAGACTCTGGAAGACTATGAGGGCACTTTGACTGAGCAGTTAGGATCACTACTACGGGCTTTTGGACTCAGCACCGACATCCCTGTTAAGACTTATACTTACAAGGATGACGGGACTATGGTTAAGTACCGTGTCGTGATCATGCTACCAGATGGATTAGCACCTAGTACAGTTCAGCCTTCCGAAGAGGGAAGAGGTGAGACTGCAGCTTATCACGAGGCAGTAGTGAGAGCTATTGCGACTATCAGGGAGTATAGAGCGGTGGAGTTAGCAGGAACCACTTTTACTGCTATTCCTCATGACTCACTGATGGATGAGCCGAGAATGGATCACGATGTTCTGGTGAAGAAGAAGCCGAAGTTAGCAGCCAGACTTCTTGATAGGTATAGGAAGATGGTAGGATCACTGTATAACACTCACCAGGTCATTGTGGAGGACAAGGCAGAGATGCTTGATGACCTCACAGACACTACTAGGAGGCAGGAGCGAGCACAGATGACTAGGCAGGAGTCGGAGGGATCACATTTCTCACCAGTTGTGGGAACTCACAGTTACCCGACACAGCCTGGACCTTCCAGGTATTAACTCACTCCTGAGCCTATACATTACCCAGTTATCACTTCTAGTATGGAGGCGAAGCAGGGTCTCAAGGGGGTCTCAGAGTCCGAGCTTCCTATTGAGAACTCTGATGGGTGGAGGTTTGACTGGCTAGGAGACGGCCAGCAGTATACTAGCTCCTATGGAGGGACAGCTCACCCAGTAGGAGGTAGTGATGCCATAGTCACTCCTGTTGTATCTGTTGAGGAGGAGGATCCGATGGAGGTTCAGTTTGAGAGTCAGGAGCCAGTTGAGACACCTATGGAGCCGGAAGCACCGTTTGATCACACCTATTGCACGGAGAGTGTGTGTTATGGAGAGGCGGAGCCTTTTCCTACTATGTCTGCTCACGAGACCAGGGTGTACTTTGAGAGCTACCTCGGACTGAATGGACTCGTGTTGAGCGATACTTCTATGATGGACACGTCTGACTCGGACTATGTTCCGGGTGGTAGGCCGTTTGTTCCCGAGACAGTGCGCCAGACTACACGCCAGCACGGGTGGACTCCGGGCATGTACTATGAGCCGTGAAACCGAGACAAGATGGCAAGACCAAGACCGAAGCTTAGTTGTATCTGTGAATGCAGCTAGTGCTAGTAGTATGTTGTTGTAATAAGAGAGACGGTAGAACTATCCAGTCTCGATCTATGAGTGTACTCTATGTGTGAGAGTACGTGTTGTAATAACGACTTTGTATCGTTTTGTATGAGATCTATAATATGTACTTATATTTGGTTTTCTTGCGATCTTCCATTTGGATTTGGATTTCTGTTTTCCATTGTGTGACTAGTTCTGAGCATGAAGTGAAGCTCAGAAAGCATGGGCACGGTGTAATTATGAGATCTTCGCTTTATGTTACAGGACTAGAGGGGCTATGGATACGGGTTTAGCTGTCGATGCTGAGGAGCAACGTTTGGCACATGAAGCTCAAACAAAGGCAATGAATGACCAGCAGGCAGAAATGGAAGCCAAAGCAAAGGCTGATCAAGAAAATCAAGCTCATTTACCACAACCACCATTCAGGCCCTTGGCGGAACAAAGCTTTATGCAATATATGCAGTTCATGAAAGAGACACAGAACAAATTTATGCAAGAGCTCATGGGGCATGTTGGAGCCGGAAGGGTTCCGGAGGAAAGAGGGGTAAGTCTTTCTGACTTCCTCAATGCAAAACCACTTCCTTTTGCTTCCGCAGTAGAACCAATGGATGCGGAAGACTGGCTCATGGACACTGAAAGGAAATTAAAAGCTGTGGGAGCCAATGACGAGGAGAAGGTTCGTTATGCTGTACACCTTCTATCTGGACCAGCCGCAGCATGGTGGGACAACGAAGTGACACTCCAACTTCTAGAGAAGGTATTCTCTTGGGAAGAGTTTAAAGAAAAATTCCGTACCTTTCATGTGCCAGAAAGTGTGGTTGAGCTTAAGAGAAGGGAATTTGAAGACCTCAAGCAGGGGAGTGCAACAATGATGGCTTACATCAAGGAGTTCACGAGACTCTCTCATTATGTGAGTGACGAGGTGAGTACTAATAGCAAGAGGATGAAAAAGTTTCTCAGAGGACTGGATCCATACGCGGCAATGCAGATGAAGTTGACCAAGTCGCGTAACTTCCAAGAATTGATGGACACAGCTATTACCTGGGAGAATGACTATAAGTTGGTTCAGATGAGCCGACTGAAGAGGGCCAAGACAGAAGCCAAGAGAATTCCACCAACCCGAAGTACTCCAAACCTGAGTTTCAAACCCAGGGTTAGAGCAGGAGGAGCTCCACCCAATCGGAAGACGTTCACATCAAAAAGTTAGATCCTCTGTCACAATTGTGGACTTCCAGGTCATTTCAAGAGTGAATGTATGAAGCCAAGGATTATATGCCACGCTTGTGGAAAAGAGGGGCACATTCGTCCAGATTGTCCAAATAAACCAGCTGGTGGATGGCCGGATAACCGTGGAGGCAAGTCTGGAGGAGGTGGACGACCTGCATCTGGAGGTGGCAGTAGCAGCAAAATGGGAATGGTAAAAGAGGCCGGACTTTTGGGAAGTTAAATTGCACATCTCTTGAGGAAGCTAACAACTCAGAAACGGCGGTCATAGGTACACTCAGCATCCTTACTCATCCCGGCAAAGTTCTTTTTGATACCGGTGCCACTACATCATTCATTTCCAAAGATTTTGTCGAAAAATATGGGTTAAGGTGTCAGGCGATAGCTCATCCTATGACTGTTGTGACGGCCGGGGGTAAACTTTTAGTATCCCAATTCAAACCAGACCAGGTCATTACGATCTGTGACTGTCCTTACTTTGCCGATCTCTATGTTCTTCCACTTAAAAGAATTGAAGTTGTTCTGGGTATGGATTGGATGTCCGATCACGGAGCACATATTGATTGCGAAGAGAAGACTGTGTCAATCCGGAAGCCTAGAGGTGGAAGGATTACTTATCAAGCAGATAAGCATACCTATGTGGAGATTGGGATTCAACTCAATTCACTGAAAGAGGCTAAGTTAGAAGATATTCTAGTGGTTAAGGAGTTCATGGATGTATTTCCCCAAGAATTACCGGGAATGCCACCGGATCGGGAAATTGAATTCACTATCGATCTGAAGCCAGGTACATCACCAATTTCACAAGCACCCTATAAAATGGGTCCTAAAGAGTTGAAAGAACTAAAAGAGCAGTTAAATGAGTTGGAAAGTAAGGGTTTCATCCAGGAAAGTATATCACCTTGGGGTTCGCCAGTCATATTTGATGATAAAAGAGATGGAGGCAGAAGAATGTGTGGGGATTTCAGGAATCTGAACAATGTCACCATCAAGAACAAGTACCCTTTGCCAAGAATTCAAGATCTGTTTGATCAAGTTCATGGAGTTGGGGTTTTCTCAAAAATTGATTTGAGATCTGGTTATCATCAAATCAAGATCAAGCCAGAAGATGTACCAAAGACTGCATTTGTCTCAAGGTATGGTCATCATGAATACTTAGTTGTTCCTTTTGGTTTGACCAATGCTCTGGCAATTTTCATGAACTTGATGAACAAGATTTTCATGCCATATCTGGACAAGTTTGTGATAGTGTTTATCGATGACATATTGATTTACTCCAAGAATAAAGAGGATCACGCTAAACATCTCAGAATAGCATTGCAAGTGTTAAGGGAACATCAGCTGTATGCTAAATTCAGTAAGTGTGAATTCTGGCTAGATCAAGTGGAATTCCTTGGTCATGTTATTAGCAAAGAGGGGATTGCTGTAAATCCAAGCAAAGTTCAGTCAGTCTTGGATTGGCAAGCACCAACCAATGTGAAGGAAATAAGAGGTTTTCTAGGAATGGCCGGGTACTATCGGAGATTCATTGAAGGATTCTCAAAGATAGCAGGACCGATGACCAAATTGTTAAGGAAAAACACTCCATTTGAATGGTCTGAAAAGTGTGAAGAGAGTTTTCAAGAGCTGAAAAGGAGACTCACAACAACACCTATCTTAGCAGTACCAGAATCTGGAAAGGATTATACAGTTTACTGCGATGCATCCAAGAATGGATTGGGCTGTGTTTTGATGCAAGACCGAAAGGTAATTGCTTATGGTTCAAGACAACTCAAGCCACATGAAGTCAATTACCCAACACATGACCTTGAATTGGCAGCAGTTGTATTTGCTCTCAAGCAATGGAGGCAATTTCTCTATGGAGCCAAATGTGAGCTATTTACCGATCACAAGAGCCTTAAATACTTCTTTACTCAGAAGGAGTTGAACATGAGGCAGAAAAGATGGTTAGAGTTGATCAAGTATTATGATCTTATTATTAACTATACCCCTGGAAAGGCTAATGTGGTAGCCGATGCATTAAGCCGGTAGAGTACAGAAACACAGTTGATGGATAGAGAACTTCCGAAAGAATTGCTTAAGGATCTGGAAAGGCTAGAAATACAATGTCTAGAGGTCAAATCTTTGGGGAGTATCCACACTATGAGAGTGATGGAGGAAAGACAAAGTGATTTGAAATACAATATAATCAACAGACAATATGAAGATCCTTTCATCGTTGAAGAAATCCGCAGGATTGAAGAGGGTAGACCATCTGAATTCCGCTTGGGTGATTTTGATTCACTCTGGTTTCAGAACATAATCTGTGTGCCAGATATACCAGAGATCAAAGGACTGATTCTCAAGGAGGCCCACGAGACACCATACTCCATACATCCGGGAAGTACAAAGATGTACATGGATCTCAAGGAGTTGTTCTGGTGGAATAACATGAAGCGGGACATAGCCAAGTATGTAGCAGAATGTCACACCTGTCAAAGAGTTAAGGCAGAGCACCAAAGTCCAGCAGGGTTACTTCAACCTTTGGACATTCCGGAGTGGAAATGGGAGGAAATCGGGATGGATTTTATTACCAGTTTACCTTTAACCAAGAGGCACAAGGATATGATCTGGGTGATGGTTGATCGACTCACCAAAAGTGCACATTTCTTGCCTGTGAATCAGAAAGATAGTGTAGAAAAGCTGGTAGAGATCTATGTAAAAGAGATCGTCAGCAAGCATGGAGTACCTAAGAAGATCGTCTCTGATAGAGGGTCTATTTTTACATCCACATTCTGGAGAGATCTTCATACAGCACTGGGATCACAGTTGGACTTTAGCACCGCTTATCATCCTCAAACTGGTGGACAAACGGAAAGAACAAATCAAATCTTGGAGGATATGCTACGTGCATGTGCTCTTGATTTTGGAGGTTCGTGGGATGAGCACTTACCGTTAGCAGAATTTTCTTACAACAACAGTTATCAAAGTAGCTTGAAAGCAGCACCATTTGAAGTACTATATGGACGTAAGTGCAGATCTCCAATATGTTGGTTTGAGTCTGGAGGCAACCATGAATTTGAAACTGATTTCATCCAAGAAAAGCAAGGCATTATTGATACCATCCAAGATCGTTTGAAGATAGCTCAGAGTCGACAAAAGAGTTATGCAGATCAAAAGAGGCGGACATGGGAACCCAAAGTGGGGGATTTGGTCTATCTGAAGGTTAGTCCTATGAAAGGAGTCAAGAGGTTCGGTATTAAGGGGAAGTTAAGCCCAAGATACATTGGACCATTCAAGATTCTCAGTCAGAATCGAAGTGTTGCTTTTGAATTAGAGCTTCCAGCAAAATTGAAGCAAGTTCACAATGTTTTCCATGTTTCTCAACTTCGGAAATGTCTGAAAGCACCTGAAGACTCTGTTACCCACGATGACCTTGATCTTCAAGCAGACTTGACTTATGAGGAGAAGCCAATAAAGATCTTAGAGGAGAACTGGAAGAGACTTCGGAACCGTGCAATCAAATTCTGTAAAGTACAATGGAATCATCACTCTAAAAGGGAAGCAACTTGGGAGAAAGAAGAGGATTTGAGACAAGCATATCCAGAACTCTTCAGGTACACAAAGTTTTAACTTCGGGACAAAGTTTTGATAAGGGGGGAAGACTGTAATATCCCAGCATTTAGGACAAAACGAAGGGTAGATTTAGGACTATTGTGCATTCATGCATCTTAAAATCTGAATAAATTTTTCGCAAATTCAAAAACCTGGGAGAGCAAAACTTCTTTCTAATCACCTTTAGGGTTGAGGGGTTATTAGATTGTTAAGGGTTTTGTTATGATCTCTTGAAGTTGATGTTTAAGTGTTGTTGGAATTTAAATTGATTCTTGAATTATCACAAATTTGAATATTTAATTATCAATAAAGAAATAACTCAATTAAATAGTGAGTTGGGTAAAAGAAAAGGAATAGAATATTAATTAAACAGAAATAACACTTTATTGATATTACACATTAATACAAGGTCTTTACATCTTTATTTTAAATGAAAAGAAGATTACATCAGAGATAAAGAAAAGAAACCTAAAACTAAACTATTTCTAATAGACTTCATGAAATCCATCTTCTAGTCTTCATAGTTTGCAACCTGCAAAACAAAGTTAATAAATAAAAGAAAAGGATTAAAGGTTAGGTTAATAGTCTGCTACCAAGGGGGATAGCTGCCCCCCTCCGGATAGTGTCTGTCATGCATTATTGAGATACGTGCAAATCTTACTTAAGAGAGCCCTCTCCCGGCGCTACGACCTAATCTATCTCATAATAAAGCTGACACATGATAGAACAACAGACAGTAGCAGACAGTAACAGTGAGATGGCACATCATACGCATCGGCATTGGCGCTACGACCTAATCTATCTCATAATAAAGCTGACACATGACATAACAACAGATAGTAGCAGACAGTAACAATGAGATGGCACATCATACGCATCGGCATTGGTGCTTACTGACACGCTCTTTGCAGGAAAATAGTATTAAGCATGCATGTCTACGCAGTATGCTTGTCTCAGACCTCACTATGTACATGCCAACAGAATAGAAATCATGCTAGAGTACAAACACTACAACATTGTCCATGTAAGACCAGTGTTTTCTTGGTTCCCTCTTCGACGGCTACACGACGAGACAGACCCTGTGTATGACAGATAAAGGCAGCCAAATAACACACCTAGTTGTTGATTAGCAGCAATGATATTCGTTTGTCATGTATTTTGAACAAATGACTCGGCCTAATGATTGACATAGCTAACATACCATACTCATGCATACTAACACGCAACATTGATGTATATGTGACATGCAACACCTATGGTACACACGTGCATGTGTACAAGTAATGTTCAATTAATACTCCATAAGCCATATGCAACAAACTAATTACCAGCAGCACAATGTCCATAAGCTAGCTAAATAGCATCTTCGACAGAGCCATCTGCAGGCTTATGTTTGCTAAACAATACCACTACTAGCGATAAGAATAGTAAATACTGCCGGGTCTCTAGCTGACAAGGCATTTCCCTGGTACCTGAAATGTGAAGTGTTAAGCATACATGTTTGCGCCCATATATTTGTATTCATTTTTGAGCGTTCTAGTCAGTGAGCAAACAGAAAAAGTAGAGGACCATTCAGGCAACCCACTACAGCTTAGTGAACTCTAATAGTACTCTGGTATACGTGTATTTTGGCATGTAGTATCGATATAACTAGTATTACCTATATATCACTTGTAATATGCTACATCATATGTGTCGGTAGTGCTGCCTACTAGACACTACGGTCCAAAAATCAGAGAGTTGTCTCGCGTGATTCGTCTGTTCGGTCCACCTCACTCCAATAAACATGCAGAGTCCATCCAAAATAAAGCCAGCGTGAACTAATGAGACATACAGTCTGTTGACACAACGCGACAGTCGATAAACTCATTAATTGCCGATTACCATAAAGATGTTGCTAGTAAACATCAACTAGATGTCAGGAATCCGCACAGATCTCAAAGGCATCGTACGATTGCTACGAGGGGGGCAGCTATCCCCCTTGGCAGCGAATCCACACTCTTAAAGGTTAATGTTAGATTACTCTCAGACTTTGGTAATCATATTACCATTGCATCATTGAGTGTAATTGACCAAGTGAAGCATCTGTTCTTTTAAAAATCACTGGGGGTACAAAGTATAAGGGTGCATAGCAGATGCACAGCACGACCAGGGAATGGATCAGACCAAGCTGGGTGTGTAGGCAGGCACATAGCTCACAAGGAGCTTAGTCACTGAAGGAGAAGCTGGAGCTGGCAGCACCACAGCTGCTAGCAAAGCAAGCAGACGACCTGATGAATATCACCAGGGGAAACAGCACTCACACAACCAGCACTGCACCAACGCAAGAACACCACAGTCCTTGCACACTACATCAAGAACAACACCAGTTCTTGCACATCATCACACAATAACATCCAGTAAAACCATTGAGTCCAACTGAAGCTCAAGATCAAGCCAGGAGGAGAAGGACAGAGGACCATCAGCAAGTCCAGGAGGTGAAGGACAAGCTAGGAGCTGAGCCAGGAGGAGAAGGCAAGCTAGAAGCAAGCCATCACCATCAGCAAGCAACAGAAGCTGTAAACAACACTATCACTGCACAACTCCAGGTTTCAGGTAGAAACCTTGCAAACACATCATTGCTTGTGCCTGATTCTAGCATGTGTTGTTATAGGATAAGCCCTCAGTTTGGCAAAGATATGCTTTGCCAAACTCATCATTGGGAATCATGAATCAAAGCCAAAGTAAACCCACAGCAGAGTGTTAGCCTCAGTTTGCACTTCACTGGCACATCTTAAAGATCAAAACAACACTGAGAAGCTTGTGCTGGGCACATGTCCTATTGGACATGCACCTCAAACACACAAGGCATGCAAGCATCATCAAATAAGGTAGCAGTGGGCACACAAGCAAGCTAGGCACCTCACTAACTATCACTAGCCTCAGACCTGCATCATTGGCTTAATTCCTAGGGGCAAGTTTCACCACAACTTGATCACAGAAGTTAGTTGCTGGGCACAAGATCAGAAGATCTTGCACCTCAACACAAATAGCTTGATAATGGACAGATAGGTTCATATACAGTAGTAAAATCATCTCCCTAGTTATCAAGAACTAGGAATCATATTCATCTTGCTTAAGCTAATTTCACAGAAGCTTGCAACACTGCAAAGCATTTTTATCATTTGGTTATCATGGATAAACAAGTAACAGAAGCTAACACAGCAACACACTTATCACTGGACTGGTGTTAGCAGTTAACTGAATAACAAAATTCAATTTGTTACCACAGTATGGAGATACCAGAAATCACAGGGGAATCATCTAGCATACCATAGGATAGAGCTAGCTGAGGGAGTACAGTATTGCAAGTAAATGACAAGCATTAACTGAATCTTGCAAAAGTGCAAGGTTCAGAATAACGCTTCTGTCAGTAAGTGTGCTGACAGAGGAGGTGGAGGAGCAGGCAGTTTATCACATGATATAGCACAATCCTAGCTAACTGAAACAAGCTTGCATCAAGCAGCAGCAACACAGAGCAAGATCTGTGAGCTAGGCTCACTGTTCTTGACCAATTGGCCAGAGAGCATGGCCAGGGAGAGATGACAGAGAAAGAAGAGGAAGATCACACTTACCAGGCGCCTAGGTGCATACCTGGCCGGCATGGCGAGGCAGTGCCCGTGCGGCCGACCAGGCGCGACCGAGGGTAGACTTCACCGAGACGCACCGGGAGCACCACACCTGGCGCTTCCACCGGCGAAAGCTCGTGTAGCTCAAGCACTTGAGCATGCTCAGCATGCTCAGCAATCTCCAGCGGTGAGGCACCTCATCAGTGAGCTAGGAGGCGGCAGATCCCGAGGGGGAAGACCACCCCGATCTCCTCGGGGAGGAAGCGGCCGGCGATTCCACTCGATGGAGCTGGTAGAGGGTGCAGAGGCGAGTGTTCCTCCCAAGGAGGCGATGGCGGAGGCCATCGGAGTTGGCCGGAGAGGCCAGGCGACGGCGGCGGCGATCCAGATCGCTAGAGGGATCGAGGGGAGAGAGAGGAGAGCGAGTGGGGCTGGGCTGGGTCGGTTGACCGACCCAGACCTGAGCCGGGTCGGCTTAGCCATACCCGAGTGGGACAGTTGGGCCAGTTGGCCAGTTGGGCCAAATAGGCTTTGGCCAATTGTTTTAAAACAAAATTACAAATTTAAATTCAAATGTTAGTCCTTTTTGAATTCAAAACAAATTCAAAAATTCAAATAACATTAATAAAACACTTTCTTATTCTTTAATGAAATAAATATTAAAATAAATTCAAATCTCTGAATTATTCTTTTAGACATATTTTAAAGCTTTTAAATTCTATTTTCAAAAACCTTAATTATTATCTATATTAAAAAAATTGAATTTTCTCTTTAAAAATTAAACCCTTTTCCTTTTCAAATAATTTCAACAAAACTTTGTAAGTTAAAATATGATTTCAAACTTTAATCAATTGTCTTAGCATTTAAATAGGGTAAAACACACAAATAGAATTTTGTGTTTTATAAGAATTCTTTAACCCTAGTAAGTTTTGGGTAAAACACACAAATAAGAAAACCAAGTCCATGAATCACCATGCATAGCATATCATTGTGCATAGCATCTATTTGTTTCTTGAAACATTGTCCTTACTGGACAATGCTTGGATTTCTGTAAAACAAGGAGATCAGGAGCATCGCCAAGTATCCGACTCCATTACCTTTCAGTCACAAGGCAAGTTTATCTTGCTCATATCTCTTGATTGCACCGGTTTTGAAACTTCTTGCAAAGTGATGACTTCAAACTCTAGCATTTCAAAAGAGATGGAAAACCTATTTTCATAAATGATTATGACTAGTGGTTATCGACCAGTGGTGATAACCTAGGAGGGCTGGCAGGTGGAACCACGGTAAGATTGTGGTGGTGGAGGTTCCACTTGCACAGGAAAGTAAACCTAGGATTAACTACCAATGCCACCGTTATTCTAGTGCCGTAAAAACTGTGTCATCCAAGAGACTTGGAATGGGACGGGAAAGTCAGCTGTATCTTCTCTCGTTCGCATGTCAACGGACACTCAGCTACCGTTCGCCGTATGTCTTGCGAGAATACGTGCACATGGGTGGGACCCCTTAGTGCCCACGGCCACTGGTGTCTATGATGGTCCGCAAGGGGCGCCTAGGTACTTCATCGTTGGGGGTGAATATTAGGGGCATAACCTGCTATGCGTGAATTGGATGGGCATGCGTTGTGCGGAGAAGGCAGTGATTGGCTTCGATCAATGACTGGGCCCCACACCATGGAAGTGTGGACGGGAATGTACGCCCGGTTGTGCAGCAAGGCTTTGATCTCTTTTGGAAGGACACACCTCTGCAGAGTGTAAAAGGATGTGACATGTTACCCCTTGTTCCGGGAAGGAGCTGCGAACGCCGCAGGAAAGGTGCTCTCAAGGCACTACTACCTGTGTTGGCTGATGGGCATAGTTTTCTAAAGTAAAAGCAATCTTTCAAGAAAACATTGTTAACACCTTGCATAGGCCTACGACTCTTTTGGGTCTGTGGCTGTAGATAGTGCATATCACACCACTTCTTTCTAAAGAAACTTGCTGGGTAACGCTCGTTACTCACCCCAATCTCTTAAACCCTTGCTAGACTGTGAAGAGCTCGACGAAGCCACTCTGAACGCAATCGAAGGCCAGCAAGACATCTTCTACGAGGAGCCAGATCTCTCTCGCGGCGTCGAAGGCGTGGATTACTTCATTCGCTACGGAGCATCTTCAGGCGAGGAGTCAGAGTGAAGGAGTACTAACCAATAGAGTAGTATTGCAACCGAGGAACCGAGCAACTGTAGTATATGAATAAGTTGTTGAGTTCTTCATCTGTTTAATTATTTGAAGCTTTTCAGTTGCTGTAAACACTAAGCACTTGAAGTGTTCTCTTTATCGGGAGCATTTCGTTATCATCACGCTTTGGTCTGTAATAATATGTGGATCAGTTTGTATTTGGGCCCGCAATGTTTCTGTTGTACCATTCTGAGGGATGTAATATTTGTGGAGGCTTGTTCCGCAAGTGTTATGTCAACGACTTGCATACTACAACATGCAGTGGTATGCTGGGTCACCGCAATGGTACACGCCTCCGTCCCCCGTCAGCTAAGGCGATCCACCTTATCAGGTCCTCCAACGATTCGTCGGTAATTATTCATGCTCGCAAGTGCAAGGCCCAAGTTGAGTACCTCCTTGCATGATCACATCACTAGATGCCACCACAAACAAGCTTATGCACGGCTACAAGTAGCCGAACATATAGCTTCAAGGGATACTCCCATCGAGAACACTGGTAGCGCACCCGATAAACGCTGTGCTGACTCCATTCACAACATCGAATCCTAGCTCCTTACGGCGATATACTATGCACCATAAAGACCTGTAGAACAAATCTACCGGCCTGGCATTTAGTGCATTATTTAACAAAAAGTACATTTTAATTTTTTGAAACTTTTCAATATTAATTTATTTTAAATTCTGGGCTCACCAGAACCTGGGAGCCAAAACACCAGTCTTGCTAATGCTAAGTACTCACTCTTTTAGTAGTTATTATGGCTAAATATTCTGTAAATACATTATTTTATTTATAGCTGCATAATATATTAGAAGAAACATGGTGGCTATCGGAATAGGGTTGAATTAAGGCACTCAGGCTGCTTGTCAAGACAACCGCTACAGAAAGAACATGGTCATCTTCATCCACGGTTCACATGATTCCAGGGCTCTGTACAATCACATGTGAACTGATACTTATATGGATATGGATGATCAAATAGGGGATTTTCTTACATCAGACCCCTCAATTTTGTGATTCTCATTGACATATGTACCTTGGCTGCAAAGAATGTATTTTTGTGTATAGTACTACATATATATGATTTAATATCTATACCTTTTGGCTACAAAGAATGGATTTTGGTGGATACTACTACACGTATGATATATATCTACATTGACTAAGAATGGATGTGAATGAACCTCCTGCTGTGTGCTCTTTCCAACCCAGCCGGCAGCCAAAAAGAAGCTATGAGATCTTTACACCAACCAACCTATGACTATTAAAACCGAATAATCTACAAGGCCCAGCCGGGGAGTGGAAAGAACAAAAAAACCTATGTGACTGACAATGTACAAACATTCTATCCTCCGGAGGCTACCGTCTTCTGCTCTTGCACGGAACTCCTCAGCTCTTCAAGAATTGGAACGCCGCATTCTCAAGGAGTTCGTGCGGCGGAACCACGTTCTGGAATTCCTTGGCGTCCATAGAACTGGCTATCTCCTCAAGCGACAATGGCATGCTGCACAAAGAGCATTCAAAATCAAAGATCATCAGATGTGTTCCACCATGAGTTTTACTTCAAAAGATAACATATGTAGATTCATCGCACCGTGTTTCTTCGTCTAGTAAATAGGTATTGTCCGAGTTGGCCTGGCCAGATGCATCGTTCACTAGTGTTTTCATTTCATTGAGGACCTATAATCAATGAATGTATCAATTCTAAAACCTTGGCTTAGCAAATAATGAAGGGAACCATGTACTGCTCATGTGAAGCTCGTTCCAAACAGGGGAAGGTGTTCGATTAGCCATGTGAATTTACATGAATCCGTAATCACAGATTTGGTGCTTACCTCCTCGGATACACTTTCAGTATTATATTTGTCATCCCAATACTGTGTGGATATCCTGTAAAGCTGCTGAACACTCAACATCTGCAATATGGCAAAATTAATTAGATGTGTACTACTTCTACGGAAGATTCGTGCAGTCTCTGTGTGTGTTGTTTTGGGGGTGGGAGATCTTACTGGGCAGAGATCACTGATTATTTCATCATATGATATCCTGAATTTTTTGAAAATGACCTGCATCACAGCAGAAAAGATATAGCATTACAAACTAGAAGTGATAATAATCCATACAAAAATACAAGTACATGCTGAAGTTTACATTTACATACCAGGAAACCAACAGCCTGGCTTATATGCTTAAGTTCATCCCATGCAGCCCCTGCGTACTGTTTGTGTTTCTCGGTTAGACAGAAGGTAAACAAAGTGGACACATTAGTACTGGTGTTGCAGTATATTTACAATGGAATTCCTTTGTTAAGCAAAACATGAAAACTATCCACTGCAACCATCTGTCATGCTTCAAACAGAAGGGTCCCGGTGACTACATTGTTTGTCACAAGCATCTTATCATATTACACAGTGTGTTTTAGAAAGAATAGCAAAAAAACATAAATATGTTTACCTCTGGCTTGGCTTGTGTGCACCATGCCTCCAGTTCCTCCAGCCCTTGTTTCACATACTCTCCATTGCTAAAAGAACAGCACTCTCGCCGTACAAGAAGACTAGGACATAGTAACAGAAAAAGGGGGAATTTAGTAACTGGGGAAATCGACAGCAGGCTAGAACAAAAGAGAAGTTGGGTATACCTGTTGAAGAGTTGAGCGTTGATGAATGCAAAAATCTGTGTAAAGATTTTCCGAGCAAATATTGCTGGGACCTGATTTTTTAGCATGATGGCCAGAAGTCAGAACACCATGCAACCAAGTGCAACATAAATTTAAGGCTGTTAACTTACACAATTTTCTTGCAAGGTTTTCAAGAGATCATTCAAATGGTTGACTATCGCTTTCCAATAGCTGTCTTGATCTGTTATCAAACCAGCCTTTGCAGTTCTTGGCGCCTTGAGTATATCAATGTGGATACAGAAATGAGTATTAGACTAGCAACAAAAAAGTATTGCCAAAATCGCGGGTGGTTTCAGAATTAACATGAAATCTTAACATTAATGATAACCTAAGCAGTCAAGAGAAATTCCTCAAAGCAGAAAGGTACTCATGATCGAAAGAACTATTTGATTTCCTCTTATTTAGTTCAAATGATTCAAGTACTATGCAAAAAAGGCCAACTGAGAGCCTTTTATCTAAAAAGGCCAACTGAAAGGAACTAGAAAGAATTGGCAAGTGTGAGTATTCTTGTGTCTCTACTTGCAACGGTTAGCTTGTGCTGTTCTGCATAAAGGTTGTGAGTCTCATACTACGTATTCTAAAACACTTGTATTAATCCAGCAAGCAAGAATCTTCTAAAGTATGAAATGATATTTAACCTGAGGACTCGTGATAGATGGGGTAACCTGAATAACAAGTGAGAGTACTGAAGATACTTCTCTCTTCACATTGTCACGGATCATTCCATACAAGCCTTCCACAAAAGCTGTAAGTTGTTGCTTAAAAAGAAATGCAGGATACTTGCCCTCAACTTGGCGCACTAGATCCATATCAACAGTAATGCTCGAAGCACGAAATACCTACGGACCATAACACCAATGGAAAAAGAGAAGAGTCAAGATAACCTCATCTAGCCTATCGTTTTCACAAATAAATTTGATAGCACTCAGAGGACCCTTGTTTAATTAAATCTGATAGCACTCAGACAAATTAAACTTGCTAACAAAAGAAGGTGATTTTTTTATAAAATAACTATAGCAGAGATGAAATTTGATCTGCTGTCTTTATTGATTCTTCTATGTTTGACCAATGATTGTCATCATGGGAAACATGTGGCCAAATTTTTCCTCTATCTTCAGCTGATGATACCTTTTCAGAATTTTTATTTTGTCAAAAAATTACGAGCAGATCCATCTCATCATGAAATACTTATATAATGTTATAATTGTATAGCCTTTTAAATTTATTGTCACATAAAATTATAAACTAATTATCCAACTGCCTCAAGGAGAAAGTATCAAATCGTTCTTGTTTCTGTTTTATGTTTACCAAGTGCAAAATTCCCATCTTGTACCATTATCCAAAATTCCCCTGTTTCTAGATACGGTGAAAATATCTGCATGACCCGCATGGTTGGTGCTTCTAACCCTTAATGCCTTGTTACATTTTCCAAAACAATTTCCTAATAGCGATGGTAGCACAGCTTATTATATACTCCCTCCGATCATAAATAAGTGTCAGCGATTTTGTACTAACTTAGTACAAAGTTTGTACTAAGTCACCGACACTTATTTCCGATCGGAGGGAGTATACTAATTTTTAGATCCAGGGTCAACTGATATGAGCTTAGGATGCATACTTTTACAGCTAGTGGTATATGTCCGTAGTTGAATGCTAAAACGATAAATGTATCATCAAACGACACATATAACCATGCTAATCCTCCCAATGAATTGTTGCCTATAGACTTTTTGCTAGCTAGTGAGTTAGGCTGATACTTTTGGTTTTTCCTTCTCTGTGTTTCTTCATTTTCTGTTTCCTCTTTCTTGCTCTTCTGGTTATCCCTGTTTAGATGTATCTTTGTGACATTTTAATGTGCTCCTTCTCAAGAAAAATAGACATATATAACATACCATCCTCCCAAGGAAAGACGTCTGAGTCGTCGTTCTTTTCAGTGGTGTTGTTACACCTGAGCCAGCAGGTTTCAGACTCTTTTGTAGTATAATCAACAATGATGATGAATTTGACAACCAGTATGCAAGATCTGCATTGCTGTCTTGTTTCTGCGATAAATTGCGCAGATTTGTAGAAGGGCAATAAGAAAGTCAGGATCACGCAATGATGAACATAACTAAGTAAATCCCATAATTAAAACAAACACAAGAACCATTTAAGGTTTGGAAGCTAAATGAAATACCTGCATTGCTGAACTAAAAATTTGAATAAGCCGGTCAAAAACATTTGTTCTTTCAGCTTCAAATGTTCTCCAATGAAGAAGGCATTTGTATATGGTAACTGCAGCAACTGGTTTTCCATCACTAAATCCAACATTTTCAACGACACAATTTATCAGTGCTTCAACACTCTCCTGTATGCAGAAGATACAAGCCACCACAGTTTAATTTTTTCTCAAAAAAATTCCAAATGATTCTAACAGTTGAACATTAAAATACCTGTTGTCTCTCAATCAAAGATCTCCTTCCAAATTCCATAGGTGTGCCATGGGGTGTCTGGAGGGATGATTCCATTAGGTTATGAAAACAAAATCTAAGAATTTTTCAACAGCACTATAAGATGTTCCAAACCTGTTCATCTCCAGGAAGGCTGCCATTAGCCAAATTCTGCACAGTTACACTCAGAAGCATAAGAGCATGTACAGGAGCATAAGAGAGTGAGAGAGAGAGAGGGGAGGGAGAGAGGGAGAGGTTACAGATTTTCGATGCATGTTAAGCGCAGGTACATTGTCATGTCTTGCTTTCAAAGCTTGTTGTCGGAGTACATTGTTTTCTGCTTCCACACTAGCGAACTTTTCTCGAAGGCTGGTCATGGAAATAATTGCAATCATTTAACATAATACAGTCTGGCTACTAAGGGATAGCATTTACCAATTGGAGACAATCAAAGAAGAACCTTTGCATTGTGTTCTTTAGTTCATTTATCTGTGACTCTGCCTCCGTAGCTTTCTTAAGCCACTCTTCTCTGACTCTGTCCGTTTCTTCAAACCTCTGTTCTGTCTCCTGAATTTTTGTCTCAAGAGAGGTCACCAGTGTCTGTAAATCGAAAGAATATCATGTTATTACTCTTATGTGCTATGAAACAATAATCTGTGAATGAATGCATTCATGTTATGCGCACCCTTCTATAGATTGGCAATTTAACAGCAAATGATTTAAGCTTGGGAACTGCTAATAATTAATCAAGCATTCTTATAATTTTAGACTGGAGTTACTAGACAAATTTAAATATAAGATATTCACTATGAAATTATTACTACTAGACTGCAAAAAAACTCGAAAGGTAACCATCCTCATTTATGAGTATCACGGATATCCAGAAAAGGACGTGGACAGTTCACTGATTCATTAGTACTACATAAAGCTACACAAGTTCCGATGCTAAATTTCTTATACTCCCTCCGTACCGGTTTATTATAGTAATACGCATTTCAAGAAAGAAGTTTGACCATAAATTTGGTCAACAAAATATGAAATATGTGTACGGAGGGAATATTACATCTTCTCTATCTATTCATATTTGTACGTTAATACCTTGAGCTTGTCATTTTGAGCAGTGAGCTCATTGACAAGAGTTGCATCAACACGGATCTCTGGCACTAAAGCAGCTTTCTCTGATGCTGCCTTGGCAATTTCCTGTTCCCTTTTTAAAGATTCTTTTGTGTCCTTGCATTGCAGTTGCGATTCCTGCAACTGTAATTGGAGCTTCTTGATTTCTTGAGTCTTGGCTTCTTCCATATCAGACTGCAAGTACAAAATGTGCATACATATTACAAAATCATCAAAAGTTTCCTTTGTAATTATGAGATGCACAATGCTACATTCTCATACTAGCAATAGCAGCCTTGCAGATGTGCCAACTAATGCAAAGGACTTAATCATAGGTTACCAAAAGTGCATATTTGAGAGGTCATTTTTGTTATTACAATAAAATAATTTATCAGCAGTGGAGAAAGCTCATCATTAAGACAAAAACTCCTTCAACATAGTACATAGAACTATTACACCACATCCAGATTTATCATACAATGGTGACAATAGCATACATCCACAAAAAAGTTTCTCTGAGACATTTCACTATATAGTGTAAGTGTGCCACTGAAACGGTAATTCCATGTCAATAGATATGTTTGTTCTGAATAACATAAAGATTTACTCATGCTCAATCTCAATCCCCTAGCCCTACTTAGCTTAGCTTTTCAGTTTATGAACTTCAGTCCTTTCCTGTGTCAGTTGCAAGTTTTGCGACTTTATTGTAGCCTGTGGGCATGTGGTGTGTAAACTTAAGCTGGTAACCTCAGCAGTGCGTCTTATGGTTGTAAAACTCTATGGGATTTATAAATTTAAAGTCGGGTAGTGATGCCTTATATCTATATATATAACAAAGGTATTTACTCCTCTGGAAAATTGATTGTGGAATTTACTCCTCTAGGCATTTGCACCATGGATAAACAACAATTTTAGAGAACATAGTGGAATGCTTAGAGGTTAGTGCATTTACCCGGATGCGTTTCTCCAGTTGTAACCGCCAAGTAAGCTCCTCAACTTCTTTCTCTAGTTTACTCTTGGCAGCCTGTAGAGCACCAGTTTCCTTTGCAGCCTGAAAGTAATGACAAAGTGCCAGGCACCAAAGAAATTAAAATGGTTCTTGATACTTCAGTCGGTTAGAAATAGAATTATAGTGAACTCAGTGACTTGCTTTTATTTGAGATCCAGAGAAATAGAATGTAAGACCATGGTAATTGGGTGGTATCCTAATTCTTTTTCACAAGAAATTAGTGGTAGCCTAATAAAACCTACTTTTTTATGGAATAAAAGAATATGTTTGACAACACAAGTTTGGTTTACCTCTTGTTTTTGCTACTTGATCTTGTTCATTGATCTTTCTTAATGAGCTTTAAAGCTTATGGGAGACAGCGTTTGGGCAGAAACTGTCATGACTTTGGGTAGGATTATAGATTACTCCTTACGCTCAGTCTCTAACAAATCACGGGCAGTGGCAGCAAGTGCACCCAATGGTGCGAGTGTGGATGCTCACATGCAGGAAGATGTGGTCATCCCACTTCGGCACTACACACCGCGAATGTGGAGCCCGACACTCAGGACGATGGCTCTGCGACCGTCAACGAGCATGACAAGACGGTAAGACTGCAAGAGGATGCAAATCGAGACTGGCGGTGCGATTCAACATCGCATGCTAGGAAATAGGCATGATGATCTTCTATGGGTAGAAGAACATGGAAGAGGACAAGAGACAGTGGCAATTTGGTTCATTTCCATCCACAACAGGGGTAACATGGTGATTTTTGAATAGGCTAACAGAGGTAGCATTGCCAAATTTACCTTCCAAAAAAAGGACTCCTTACCATTTTGAGTTGTCGGAGTTCTCTTCTGGCCATTTTTCCTCTCCAAGCGCACTGAGTTTTGATTGTGGCCTTCATTAGCCTCACGTACCGTGAGCGCGCTAGATGACAGCGGCATTGACTCTACAAGAGATGAAATCATATCAGACTAGTTATGATAAAATTGCAATATAATTCTAATATTAGAGTCTTGTTATCATGAAAAACCCAAATGTTTCAGACAGTCGTTACTACCATGCAAGTTAGCACCTCATTTCACTATGCTCAAAAGAAAGCAGATTTATTCATGCCAATAGAGAACATATCAGACTGTCATGTTAGATGAATAGGAAATCTGACAGATTGATTAATTGTATCTATCACACTCATCTGATAAGAGAAACAATTGCGTCTTACATTTAGTGGATCTACTTTGACTGAATTAAACATGAAGCCTGGGAAATACCTGAATAATCACAGCAGCTTTTGTTTGTCGAAAAAAGCGGAGTTGGTTGCGAGCAGCCATGCCACGTAGACCTGATTCGATAGTAGTTGATGCAGACCATAAATCTCTATATTTATTTCTTTCTTGGCGCATACGGTAGCGGGTCTGAATTTTCAAAGCAGCTGCCTGTCTCCGAAGATTTTCGTAATGCCTTCTAGCAAGTGTTCCTTTGATTATTAAAGTACACAAGTCACTCTCTCTTCTAAAAGCAGGTATCATGGGGGAGAAGAGTGAAAGCAGGGAAGTTTTCATTAAAGTGGAAGCAAAAATGTGTACCCCTGCATACTGCCTCGAGTTGTGTAGCACATATTTGCATCTGGACGTATTTTTTGCGAGATAGAAATGACCTAACTTTGGTTTGTATTTTTTTAGCAGAGATTCCCAAAACCTCAGTTCTTAGAGCATCTAATTCAGCCATTTGACCAGCACGAAGAAACACCTTTGTTTTCCCTATCTGCAAATTCAAAATCAGAAAGTAAGGTTGATACATGAATAATGAAACAACTTGTCATTGTTTGACATTACAAATTGCCAAACTTAATATCTGACTTTTAGTCCGTGATTGCTTCACATCACTGGAATATCTGTTAGCAAACCATTTAGTTGGGGGCATTGCTTTCTTCTTGTAATTACCTGATAGCCTACAAGATTGGCTTTCTCAAGAAGCATCTTCGAAGCAGTAATTTCATCATGACTGCCAAAGGAAAACATAAGTACTGATGAAATACTGAACATAAACACGAAATAGTTTAAATAATTGCAAGTTTACCTTTTGCTCAGAACTTTGGGTTGCAGAATACCAAATCGATTGACGAATTCATAGAAGGTACGTCTAGTGGGGTATCCTAGACAGCTTATCCTTATTGCCTCCAAAACTCCCTGTTCAGAAAGATAGATACAAATCAAAATATCAAATGACTAGTTCTGATACGAATAGAAAGCTATTATTTACATGTCAAATGTATAGGAGCTGTAGGAGCAACTGCCAAATGTGCATCTTTTTTGTTAATGAAGTTCCGATGACAGGAATTGACTTATTACTACATTATAAACTATGTTTTTAGGTTTAGGACCAAGTACTTTTTCCTTCAAAAATTAAAGAACTTATGAAACTTAGATTTCTATACATTTAAGCCAATAAAACTTGAATAAATGAACATCATATGTTAAGGAACAGTACTGAAAGTTTGGTATGCATGTTTAATGAATCCAAAATAAAAGAGAGTTACACAAGTCTCACCCCACAACGAAGCTGCTGGAGAACATTACTGTTCTCAAATATTGCTGGTTTGAGAACATTATTGGGTTTTATGCAGCGAATGTAGTGTGGTTCTGTTGCACTCAGCGTTTCTAACAGAGATTGTAGTTGTTGCTGCAATATCATGCCAAAACAAAGGCGTAAATACATACATATGTATGAAGGAAATAGAGCAATTCTTTAGTGCTTTTCAGGGCTATGCCCTTTGTACATCCCCTTCCTCTCAAATATTCTTCCTTATATATTATTTTACTGTCGGGGACTCTCTTATAGTTTTCAATTAAAAAGGAAATAGAGCAATTGATGTACCTTAAAACTTGAGCCTATTGAAGTGAACTTTGTGGACTTTGCTGATTCTTCAACAGGTGGAAAAAGACTTGAAACAAATGGACATTTTGAAGCATTTAATAACACTTGATGTTCATTTACAGCGTAATCTATATTTTTATCCAAGAACAGATCTGTTTGATAAGTGACCTGAAGCAGACAGAGATATACATTTAGTGTGCATATCTTAAATGTGTAAATAGCCAGCTCAAATGGAACCGGCTGACCAGAAGAGAGTAAACCAGGGAATCTCGAGACTAGATAGATGGATAAATGTGTTACATGTTTGTTAGGAGGATCAAGAAATGTCAACTGACTCTAGGACGAAAGACTTAAGCATGCAAAAGAAGTAATGCACAAAAGGTTTGGCAGGTCATTATTCGATGATTTGTGAAACAAGAATATTCAACTAATAAGTCCCTGTTAGTTTTGGCTCTTTCTTTTGCTATCCTAGCATACTACAGAGGCACTTTTCTTACCATGCTGATTTAAACAACCTCTGTTAATAGAATGGTACACCTGGCCACATTTCAGACCATCTGACATGGAGCCTTTTTAGAGTTCACGTTGACTACACATATTTTATCCAAGTGTAGCACAGACCTCTTATTTTCTCTAGTTGACTAAATACTTGCCCCTGTATGTGAAATTTCAGTAGAAATGTGCTTGTCGATTATTAAGTGAAGACATAATACCCTTTAAAGAGCAAGCAATGCATACCCTGGGCAGAATTCTACTGATATTCACATATTTTCTTAGATAATTGGCGAGATAAACTCCCTCATCATCTTGCACCATAAGATTCACACAACCAAAGTATTCAAATACTAGAAGGTACCAACAATAACCAGCTTGGCTAATAATAAGTTGAAAATACAAAGGAGCAAACTATCATTGACTCCATTGTATGTGAGAGATAAAGGTGCATATGGGCACATTAACCTCATGTTTGTTCTCCTCCAAAATTCCTATGGAATAGACTATCCAATAGGAATTTAGAAAGAAGTCTAAGATTCATGTTCCTCTGTCCAAACGGTACCATAGTAACTTTTCATATAGGAATCATATCCTCTAAAAATCCTGAATTTTTACCTTGATCCAAGCAGGGCTTAAACCTGATGTTACAGTAATATATTATGCGCTAAGTAGATCACATGTATCATAATTACATGTCAATCATGTATATTTTCCAGATTGGTACCACTAAAAAAATTTATAACCAGAAAAAACTTGAGAGATTACTTGCACATCAAGAATATGTTACCTACATTTCCAGCATAATGATGAACGGTGAAATCAGATCTTGAAAATTTGGGTTTGCTGAAGTGCGGGTTGTCCTTAAACTTTTGATATAGCTTCTCAGCAAATGTTTCGTGGGTTGAATTCCTTAACATGCTGAAGCATAAGACAGAATAATTGTTAATACTTTTCTAGGGATTCTAACAAAACATGATATTGTGACAATTATTTGTTTATACCATGTCTCATCCAACAGAGCAATTATTCCCCCTGGTTTCTGCATCAAATAAATGAGAAACAAGAAATAAGATTGCATAACACAGCCAAATCACATAATTGGTTGATTATTGCAATATATCATGGCAGGCTAAAACATTATTAAAATGAATAATAATGCATGATATACAATCAACCAGACAGCAGATATATAGATGTATCATGCACAAAAATAGTGTTGTCCTCATATATTCAGCCGAGACAAAACAGG
Source organism: Dactylis glomerata (assembly GCA_007115705.1). Lineage (NCBI taxonomy): Eukaryota > Viridiplantae > Streptophyta > Magnoliopsida > Poales > Poaceae > Dactylis > Dactylis glomerata. Next base: position 328,373 of record QXEO01000132.1, read on the forward strand.
GAAAATACACAGAGGACAGACTGCTAATGTCGAATCAAAATATGGTATGTACAAACGTTACGGCTAACAACTATTGGCGTCCAGTATACAATCAGGTATACGGACCACTAGTTAGTAATGACTTATTACCTAGTACATCTAAGTATCTAACTCATATCTCCTCTTGATGTTCTACTAATTGACCCAGAATGGGAAATGTTGATGCAAGATTTTGTTCAAGAATTATTCCACTATCTTGTATTTTGTGAACATGCACCAAGTTGAATATAAAGAAAGAACTGTAACTAGAATCTGAATTTCGTTACCTTCTCAATGAGATCAAGAATTTCTTGATTGTCAACAAACTGGATGTAACTCCAGTCAATTTCTTCCTTCGTATATTCTTCTTGTTCCATCTTAAAAACATGCTGTTAACGGGACATGTTTAGTTAGAAAGGGACTCAACGTTAGAGTGGTCGGATAACCTAAACATAGAAATTGTTGAGGAAAGAAGATTCGTTTTTATAACCTGATTAAAATGTTGCTGGAGCTTCTCATTAGTTAGATTGATACAAAATTGCTCAAAGCTGCAAACAATCAAAATGTCAGCATGCAAAAATTACCTTCTTTCAAACTTGACATAAGCAGATGGTTATGTATGCGGAAGTTCTACTATCATCTACTTGCCAGTTAGAAGCATTCATAATTAAGGACTTCAATGAACAAGAGAGTTAGTAAACGAAACCCAAGTGTTGCCATCGCGCTACCGTGTAGTGCATTCTATGTGTGGGGAGACTCCTGAAGCGGGTACATATACGAGTGCATCGAGACACAATCCTTTTGTGCTTTCTTGAAAAATAAGTTAGCAATATCTAAATATTGATATAGGCTTATTTTCACTTCGAACTAACAGATTATTCTCCTTTTGTGTTTTTGGCAATTCATTTATTTTAGTACTGAAGAAACAAGTGTATTATAGTCCCAGACAGGGTGTGGTAGTATTGGTGTTAGTTCTGCTCGGCTACTTGTGTTAACTAGAACATAATACTTGTGCTTTGGACAAAATCCATCCCAACCAGGTTACACATTTTTATAAAGCAACGCGATCAGTAGTTGGTCTGTTCGTACGGGCAGGACATACCTAGATATTTGATCATTTGATACTCATATCATATGTTTCTAGTTTGATTCATTCCATATACTCCATCTTGAGGCATATATGCTAAGGAGCTTTGTCCTATCCACTCAAGCTTAAGTACTAAGTCCATCGTGCATGAATGGTGAAGCCATCTACTAAGACTTCCATATGTGATTTCTATAAGTATACAGACAAAAATAGTAGATTAAATGCAAAAGCATACCAGTTAAGCACCTGTTTGTCTTGAAACTTTCAAAACCATATATGTCCAGCACACCAATCAAAATCTTGGATTCAGGATCTTGACCAATTGAACTATTGATTTTATTTACAAGCCTGTAACAGTGAATAACACAATATTCATAACTAGTTTTGTCTGCACCACATATAGTACAATATAGAGAAGCACAAAAAAGAATCTTGCAAAATGATGTTTTGCAAACTTACCAATCAAACAAACGCGAGTAAACAATCCTAGACAATGCATCTCTGCTAAGAGCTGCAGCTTTTGGATCTAAATTTTTGGTGATACTCTCCCCACGTGTTGCCATAACACGCTTGCACAAAGATTCCTCAAGACCCTGTGGATCGCACCTGCAGAATGTTGCCGGTGCATGTTCATATAAAGGATACAACAGGGAACCTTGGGTAAAAACTCAAGAAAAAATTAAAGAAAGAAATACATGAAAAGCTCAGCCGCTGTCTTAAGATGGAACTGAGATTTCTCATCCTTGGGCGCAGAAGAATCTTCTTCACTTCCTTCTCCAAATTCTACGTTTCCTAAATGAAGAATAGCAGCTACGACTTTGAATATTCCATCCTGCAAGACATGTCAAAATACATGTAAGAAGACTGTTCCTCTGCTGCTAATGTACTAAATTGATTGCTCAGAAAACCTTGGCCATACCTGCTCATCAGTACTCATGCCTACAATACCCATAGCTCTTCTGGTTTCCGCATATTCTTTAGCGTCATCCATCCCATTAAGTTCAATGCAATTAGACTGGTTGAGATAGTGAAATGATCTAGCCTCTCCCAATTTATATTTCTCGCGTACCTGGTAGTCATATTCACATAACAATGCCATAGATAAATACATTACATATGATTTATGGTAAAGGTTACCCAATGTTAAACAACAAAAGAGGCATCAGAGGATGCAACAACTCACTAATAATGTGATTAAGATTTGGAGGTTACTACTTAACATTTTAATGTCTTAGTTCAACCAATCCATTTTTTGCACAGCTACTAATTTGAAAATCCAGCATCTCTAACAGACAATTTTACTTCCAAGGAATGTATGCGAACAAATATCTGTCTTGAGTTGATTACATTCAAGACTTTTTTTACAGATTCCGGAAGGAAATCTTATCGTCCTCTATATGTGAATGCTGAATGTTCTCAGGTTTCAGCAAAAAAAATCAGTCTTTACAGTGCGGATAGGATATGTTTCATACTTCTTTTTTCTATCAGGTATTGTAGACTATTTTTGTGCCCATTTGCATGAAAACTCGTTAAATAGAATGTACTAATTCTAAAAAAATGTGGTTCCAACAAAATTTCAGAAGAATACCATAGTGAACAGAATCTTACCTCTGGTGGTGCAGCACACAGCATGTAAAAACAGTGATAGTTCCTTTCTGGGTCAGATATTTGACAAACACGTGATCTTTCGAGAAGATATGTCCTTATGGCGGCTCCTGAAATCTTCCCATTCTGATCAAACTGGATCTCAACGAATTTGCCAAAACGACTGTATAATCAAGAAGGTGAGGTGTAAAGCTAAATTGCTACGAAGACATATCCTGAAGTTGAGTAAGTAAACTATAGCCATCCAAGAAGTAAAGGAGGATTCACCAAATTTAGGTTCATTACCTTGAATTATTATTCCTGACTGTTTTTGCATTGCCAAAGGCCTCGAGCACAGGGTTGGACTGTGTCAAATAAGCAGAGTGTTAGAAGATAATGTCAACTATACATTACTATTTTTTCACCCTAGAAAGTAAAGTGCCTGACGTGCTAACCAATCCAGAACGAAACAGTATTTGTGCTACCATCAAAAGAACAGTGCAAAGTGCCACTGAGAAACACACCTCTAGGATTTGTTCTTGGACAGACCTTCCTTCAGCTTGTTGCTTACCACCCATAAAAGCAAGATACTGCATAAGACTTTTAGTGCTTTCTGTCTTGCCAGCTCCACTCTCTCCACTTACTAATATCGCTTGGCTGATACGATCATTGATCATAAGTCTGGGCAGAAGAAAGTAGGGCGCTTCGTTAATGATTGGTATGCAAAATTGTTCAGACAAAACTACAAATCGGAGAATAACACACCTGTATGCACGGTCAGTGATAGCATATGGATGAGGACTCAGCTCCCCAAATTCAGCTCCTTTGTAAATCCGCATCATGTCGTTGTTATAGAGGTGAGGTAGTCTTTGAAATGGATTCACAGCTATTAGAATATTCCCAGTATAAGTCTGGAAGAACAATTTAATCCATTAGAGAAGCTGCAAGAACATGCATAGTATCACAAAAAGATGAACAAGCTATCAACTAGTACTTGTTGGACAATACATGTATAGTCGGTGGAATAGATATAAAATGAGCATTATACTTTTGGTGTCATCTCTGAAGAGAAAAACACTTTTTATGGATCGTGGAGAGAAAAAAGTGTACTGGATGAAGGCATTCACGATGTACAGCACCAACCAGATGATCTAGTTGAAAGACTCAACTTACGTATATTTCATTGAGGAGGAACCTGGACTTGAGATTCTGGAGCACTCCAGGTTCATGTAAGTAGGCTAGCCTGGTCATATCCTCGACGCCACCACGTGGGGATTCCGTGTCCTTGGGATAGGCGTTGGAGACATTGGCGGTGACCTTCTTTCCAGAGGTGCAGTTTACGACTAGCTCCTCCCCGTTGATTTCCTCCACCAAGCCATCCATCCATGCCTCGTCGGAGTCTTCGACCCAGACATGAGAGCCCACAACAAAGCGGGTTTTGGATGCCTGCGGCAGAAACAAAATTTTGTTAAGGAGATGTATGATTATTAATTCTGATCTCATGTGGGCATTTCAGCAAGCCGCCGGCATGAGGCTGAGCGTGATTTGAATAATAATAAAGAACCAGAAGAAGGCGTCGCATTTGGGCATTTCTGCAAGCACTTGCAATGCGGCGCCCAAGAAACCGATTCGGATCGAGTTGAAATCAAGAAGAGAGGTAGGGACGGGCGATGGATACCATTGTTGTTGGGCGCGGCGTGACGGGACGACAATGGTGATCAGAGAGAGGCCCGCCGCATCAAGCCCGTACGTCCCACTGGGGGGGGGGGGGGGGGGGGGGAAGAATGCCCGATGGAGCGGCGGCCGCACCACGACCACCGTACCGCAGGCAGGCAGGCAGGCAGGAACGCGACGTGGAATGGAATGGAATAGAGGGAAAGCCGGCCGGCGGATTCCTACGGAGGAGCGAGCTGGTGGAATCCGCGACGAGCGAGCAGCATTGCCGTCCGTCCGTCGACAGCGATGGTCGACGCGGTGGTCGCGGGGAGATTTGCTTGGGTGTCTTTGATTGTGGAGTGAGGTTACTTTTTTTAGCAGCGATCGAATTTGGAGAGGGAGGGAGGGGGAAGAGGTGGTGGTGCGCGCGCGGAGCCGGACGGACATTCATCGATCCACACACAAGCAGAGAAGAGTGCGGATGCTCCACTCTAACCATCACATGCCAATTTTCTTATAGGCCACCTTGGGCCTTTTGGGCTAGACCTACATGGGGAGGGTGATGATGGTGCAGCCAAACAATGAGATTTCTTCTATGATCAAAGGGACACGTGTCAAGCGCTCCATGCGCGGGGGGGGGGGGGGGGGGGGGGGGGGGGGGGGGGGGTCGGAACCCCGATTCTCCGGAGGACGCTCAGCGCCATCCTTCGGTCTGCGGATCCCAGGCCAAAAAATTGGTTGCAGTTCGTATCGTCAGATCGCAGTTTGATGATCAAAATTAAATAGTTTTTGCATTTGGCCTCTCAATTTTTGTAAAATCAACTTTTTAGTTAAAATGAAGGAGTATATCTGGTGCCACCGACTAATATGGTATTTACAAAAAAAAATGCCACCACGGTGATTTGCAACTAGAGCAGAGAGTTTTGCAACAAAAACTTCTCACCCCGTGTACTAAAAAAATACACTATTACAAAAAGAATGTCGCAACATTTAAAAGGTTAAATGTTGCAAAAAAAAGGTGAAACAACACTATTTTTGCACCCTGGAACATTATTTTGCAATTTTGTGTACGCATAGAGGGCAAGTTAGTGTATTGTTAGTGTTTTTAACTCAAGATACTAGTCTTAGGATTCACAGACTCCAGGACCAAAAAAGTTCAGTTTGCCTCTGCTTCTTGCTACTCTCTTCGATCGAATAATAGTATCGATGACTTAGTAGTATAAAATATTGATAACTTAGTATAAACTTTATATTAAAATATACTAAATTATCTGATAGTTTTTAGATCGGAGCGAGTATATAAGTTTACATACAAATGGATTGCGAGATATCAAGCAAAACTACACCGAACCTTTCAAAGCTTTACCACCGAAATATAATAAGGGACTTTCTTGCATAAAAAAAAAGACCTGCATTTTCCTCCAACAAGAATCCACAAACTTAAAGACCTTACCATACCATAACACGTAGAGCACAAATATATGGTCCAAAATCCGATGAAATCCGTACATTAATTTCGATCATAGTCGTAAGTAAAACTTGAAGGCTATCCTTAGAAAAAGTAAAAAAAAACTTGAAGATCGAGGAATAGCAAGTACATAGTAGTCCTGTAATTATTGAATTGGCCATGTGTGGCGCGCAGCAAATTAAGAGGTGTCGAGGAGCGAATCAGTCAGCTGACTGCCCTCCGGCACCGTGCTGAACCACGGCTTGAGCGTGTTGCTGCTGTTGCCGCTGTTCTTCAGACTGGATACGAAGCCAGAGCCTCTTGCGAGGAGGCGCCGGCGCCGCCACAACGGCTTCTGAAACGTGAAGGTGCACCTGAGGCTGAAGTGGCCGTCGGCGTGGATGCACGACGCCGCCGCCATCTCCAACCTCGGGATCGACAGGGTTACCTTGCCTTGCTTTCCCAGTATCTTCTCCCGGCGAAGCATGGTGCGCGTCAAGGTGTGGTCGAGGACTTCTACGGCCACGGTGGTGCCTGACGGCGAGTATTCGTGGTCGACGGCGGAGAAGTCCACAGCGGCACAGAGATGGAGAGCGGCCATGTCGGTCTGACTTGCGTAGACGTAACAGGGATGACCTGGGAAGGATGCGGCCATGGTGGTGACGGGCATCGTTAAGATGGGCGTGGTGATCATCATACTCGTGGGCGTGGTGAGCATCATACCCTTGGGCGTGGTGATCGGATCCATGTCGATCGATTAGGGCTTCTGGGTTGGGAAATATAGTCGTGGACCCTGATGATGGATGTCTATATATAGCAGAAGTAGCAAGGTAAGCTAGGCATGTCATTTACCCTGGGTCCGATCTTGCCCTATGTGTTTGCCTTTCCAAAGTATAGGAGAGGCAAGCATAGGAGCGACCTTTTTATTTTTCATGAAATCTTTTTTTCCAGATTATGCCAAGACATACCATATTTTAATAGAGGGCAGAATTTCAAGTACAAAACGACTACAACTCGCTGTGATCAAAAAACAACTATAGTACACTTCACACCTGACTTGTCCAAAGACAACAACCAGCGACGTTACAACTGCAAAGCAACAAGAGTGTGTAAGCAAACATCGCCGCATCTCAACCATCGATTGTCACCTCCGAAGATCGATATCTCTGAATTCCCCTTGTCAACGCACCATTCACCCTTGATGCCTGAAAGGAGGTGGCAAGTGAATGACAGAACTCAATCAATCCCAAGAAAATATCTCTCCTAGAGTCAACGACGACGGGTGTACATTGCGCAACTACGCCGCCACCACAACACAGTCTTCAGTTCACCCGGTCATGCCCTCCGGTGGTGGCGTACTTTGACAAAAGGAATAGTATAAGGGGGAATTCAGGGGGACGAATATGGCTAAAGCATCAGGCCTTCTTTACTCGCTTCTTCATAATCCCCGTTTGCCCATCCCGATTCTCGACCATTTGGCCATCTCTCACACCCATCAAAAGACGACCATGAGTCCAGGACTATCTAAGATGCCGATATCATCATAGACACCTTTTAGCATTCTTATGCTCCAACAAATGCTAGAAGGAGACATGCACAACAAGACATGCATACATGTATATACCTAAGAAACACACTGCACTGATAATAAAGCCAGAAGGTTCAGTTATTCAGTTTACTAAACATTCTGACCCAACAAGCACGAAAGGTAGTATCTCAATTTTATTTTAGAAAAAAGATTTGTTGCATTGTGCTGCTGAACTGTATTTGAGATCTATGTCTAACTGGGAGCGCCCAACCTTACTTTGAGATTCACATGCACCAACTTCTAGATATTGCAAAAGACCCCCTCGATTACAGTGATTTCTAATCTAGGATTCTTTACTATTTTACACAATATAACCCATGTTTCTACTTTATCAAGTTTTGCACATACCAACTCACTATTTGACGGGGGTTAACTCGGCAAATGTCCTGGATTAAGGACTTAGGATCGGGGGAAGAGGGCGTTGGATGAACTCGAAGGTAAAAGATCAGACAAACAAAGCGATATTCGGTGTGTATCAAGAATAAGCGTGGTACTCAATCAGCTCAATCCCAGTCTATCCCTGACCGGCCTCTCCTGGATCCTACATATAGGTGGCCAGGTCTCGAGGATCCGGTCGGGTTCAATACAAATTACAATGTCTGTATATGATATCATCTCGTATTTCGACTACATCTATGCTTGGGCCTATCTAACGGGCCCTAGGGGTACAAAGATAATGGGCTTTGGTAGCTATACCCTTGTCAGTAGCCCCCGAGATTCTACCAGAATTGTAGATTCGGGTTGAATCTCAAATCTTCATATCTTCGACTTGATCAATCTTTGGCTTCTTCTTTTCTCTACCTTCGTCGAACAATTCATATTGCTTTTTTATTTCTCAAGGAGATTTTGGTAAGCAAGCCTAGTACTTCCGACGGATCAGAATACCAGTTAACTGCCTGAACAGAAACTTGCCACCTACTTCAAACTCAAGCCCCTGGACTTGAATCCGGTACCTGGCGTAACCCAGTCTTTTGGTGCATTTAGGACTTACAAAGACAGGATTCCAGTATTTCTTAGGGTATCCAGTGCATCCACCAAGATTTTTCTTCGTATTATGGATACGGAAATTTACTAGCAGAGCGCATTCATGTGCGTATACTAGGCCATGCAGGACGGATCCGTAGGTCTTACCTTCATAATCTTTATGATCATGGAATTCAAACTTTGTCGCGATGACGCAGCTTAAGAATCATAATTTTGTCGTGAGCCTTGTTTGGCTATTTCAATATCCAAAATTTTCGGGTTGTTATTCCTCGGCTAGTCGCAAATCTCTCCCAATGGGAGTGAATTAGCGAATAGCAATGCCAAACTTTTGATGTTTTGACAATGTAGTCGATGATTTACTCGAATGTATGTGTAGTAAGTCACCTTTTTGGAATTTTTAAAGTTGATACTTTCATCTTCATCGGGTGCGCGACTAGCGCTCCCGATGGGAGTAGCCCCTGGGGCCATGGTCAAATTTTTTCGAGTATAGACTCAAAAATATTTGCTACTTGTCTATTGTTTCATCATCTTGACCTGTTAAAAAATCATCTTCTCTTCTTTTATTTTCATCGGGTGCGCAACCAGCGCTCCCGACGGGAGTAGCCCCCGAGGCTATGGTCGGGTACTAGTATTCGATCATAGGCTCAAATTTCTTCTTCTCTCTCTATCTTTTCTTTCCTCTTTTTTTATATTGAACTCAATTAATCTCTGGACCCGTTCTTGATCTGGATCTTCTCTCTTATTCTTTGTTTTCTATTAGGGCCCATTAAGGGTAGCTTATAAATAGGGCCCTTTCATTACCTGGAAACCCCAGCTCGCAACTGCTAAACTTTGCCACCACATCATCTTCTTCCTCAGATTAGTTAGGGTCTCTTCGTGCTTGCTTGCCGATTCCACCGAAAGATCTCAATGGCCGACGCCGGAGTTGTTGATCTGGACACATGCGTCATGGTGGAGAAGCTTGGACGCGGCCACCCTCATGGCAGCAAGAATAAATCAAAGTTAGCTTCCATGGCAGGTCCTTATTCTGTGCCAGTAAAACGGCGCCGTGGTCATCCATTGGGAAGTAAGAACAAACCCAGATCCTCTGCTTCTCCTTCCAACCAATCTTTGGACGCAAGTGCTACGCGCCACAATGCTCTTCCTCCATCTTCTGGGAGTGTATTTTTCTTTGCCATTGCTGGTGCTCAATGTCGTGAACAGCAGCGTATGCCTTTGAAGTTTACTGAATTCATGGATGGCCAAGAGCTTTGTGAAGCTATCCTCCGAGAAGTATCGAGTGAAGGATCTCCATATGAGGTTGAAGTGTACTATGATGGTGATGGAGAGATGTTTTTCAGGGGCGACTGGCCTCGTTTTGCTGAAGACCATGATCTGCATCAGGGGTGGTTTATGCTGTTTGATTACCACTGTGGAACAACAAAATTTGACGTGAAGATCTTCGATGGTACATAGTGCCAGAAGAAATTTGAAGCTGAAGTGCACTTTCACTAGGATCTTCTGCTTTTGATGTAATCACTTGTTCAATGCACTGCTTTTAGTTTGACTTGTAATAGTAATAAGTACTTGCTTTTCTCAATCACTTTTGTGTGCTTGTTGATGAATAACCAAGGGAACGACCTTTGTTTTGAGGTTGCTTCAATCAAAATTTTTTTGCTATTTTTGCATGTTTAATTGCCTGTCTTATATTTTATGGATCGTCGATACCTTCATTATATAACTTCAACATGTCATCGTGAGAAAGCATGATAACATGATCTCAATGTTTGAACTCAGATGATTTCATAACGACTCGAGGTTCGAAGCCCCTGAGCGAAAAATGTCGATGTACATATACAAATCGCAGAGTTGACCCAAAAAAATCGAACAGTGGCCTCGTGTTCTGAGTTTAAAGGGTCATAACTCGAAGTTTTCATGTATGTCAAAGAAAATTCTTTGAGGACAACACCTTTTTATGCATAGAATCGCAGTATCTGCTCCGCGTTCCATGGGTTGCCTTCGTCTTTGCCTGTCTTTTTGTCTTGTAATCGATATGCTCCTCCTGGTATAACTTCTGTTACTTTGTAAGGTTCCAGCCATGGCGATTCTAATTTGCCATGGCCATCCTGTTTGAGTCGCAACACGAGATCTCCTACTGCAAAAGAGCGGGGACGAACTCGAGTACTATGATAATTTCTCAGGTTCTGCTGGTACTGTGTGGCTCTAGCCAATGCGACATCTCTTGCTTCGTCGAGTGCATCAACATCGTCTTGAAGTGCTTCATTAGAAGTGTTCTCGTTGTAGGTCGCGATCCTAGGAGCTTCGTGAGTGATTTTGATTGGAAGCACGACTTCTGCACCATGGACCAGAAAGAAAGGTATTTCCTGAGTTGCTACATTAGGAGTAGTTCTGAGACTCCAAAGCATGGAGGGTAACTCATCTACCTAGGCGTGCTTGGCTTTCTCAAGGGGCGCCAATAGCCTTTTCTTTATGCCATTGCATATAAGGCTGTTGGCTTTTTCGACTTGTCCGTTTGTCTTTGGATGTGTGGCCGATGCAAACTTTAATTTGATGCCCATGGTCTCCCAATAATTTTTGAACTCCTTGGACATGAAATTCGTCCCATTATCCGTGATGATACTATGTGGGACTCCAAAGCAGAATATTATCGACTTGACGAAGTTGATCGCCGCTGTAGAGTCTTGAGTTGTTACTGGGGTTGCTTCGACCCATTTGGTGAACTTGTCAACTGCCACCAACATGTATACGTGCCCTCCTGGCCATGATTTATGCAATTTGCCTACCATGTCTAGACCCCACTGTGCAAAAGGCCAAGACAGTGGTATTGGCTGGTGTTCTGCTCCTGGCGCGTGAGGCCTAGAAGCAAATCTCTGGCAAGCTTCACATCTTTGAACTATGTCCTTTGTTAACCAGTAGAATCCTACGCAGAAATCTTTGGCTGCTATGGCTCTGCTACTGGCGTGATGACCGCAAACTCTTGCATGTATATCTTTTAGTATAACTTGTCCTTCTTGAGGCGTGACGCACCTGTACAAGATGCTTGTTATGCTTTTCTTATACAACTTCCCTTGCACTACGACGAACGCTTTAGATCGCCGCACTATCCTACGTGCTTCTACCGCATCTTCTGGTAGTGTTTTGTTGATCATGTACGCGAGATATGGATGTATCCAAGTTACTTCTACCATCATGATATCCTCTGGTTCTGTCGTACTTGCTACTACTGCCTTGCTATCCCCCAGGTCTGCTATTGTAGGTTGACCTTGCTTGCTGGGACTCGAGTGTTTGCTTTCTTTTATCAACCTCTCTATGATTTCTTCCCAGAAAACCCCTGGTGGTACGGGAAGACATTGGGACCCGATGTTTGCCAAATTATCGGCTTCCTCATTGCTCGCCATACTTACATGTGATACTTCGCATCCGTTGAAAGTTCCTTCCAGGTAGTAATATAGGTTTCGATATGCCATCATATTGTCGCTGACAGCGTCACAATGATTCATCACTTCCTATAACAAGATTCGAGTCTTCGAATATTTTTAACTAGGTCGCGCCGCATGCTTTGGCCATCTTCATTCTGTGCAACAGGGCCTCATATTTGGCTTCATTGTTGGAAGCTTGCGAGAAGCTCATCCTTAGTACATACTTTAACTTATCCCCTTGCGGTGATAATAACACTACCCCTGCTCCTGCTCCTTGTACTCTCTTTGATCCATCAAAATACAATGTCCAGACGCTTGACAGATCAGGTGGACCTGTGTTCTGCAACTCTAGCCGTTCTGCTGTAAAATCTAGCAACATCTGGGATTTGATGGCTTTCCTTTTCTCGTATGTGATGTCCAGAGGGGAAAGTTCGATTCCCCATAAGGAGACACATCCTGTTGCTTTAGGGTTGTTCAGTATATTCGATAGTGGAGCTTCATTGACCACTATGATTGGATGGACCGCGAAATATTGCCAAAGTTTCCGCAATGTTGTGAACACACTATACGCAAGTTTTTGGTAGTGTGGATAACGTTGTTTTGATGGCAATAACACCTCGCTGAGAAAGTAAACTGCTCGCTAGACTCCGTGTGTTTTCCCTTCTTCACTTCGTTCGACTGCTAACACCGTGCTCACTGATACGTCTCAAACGTATCTATAATTTTTGATGCTCCATGCTTGTTCTTACACCATTTGCTTAGTGTTTTGTTACACTTCGTGGCATTTTTATGCATTTTCCGGAACTAACCTATTAACAAGATGCCACAGTGCCAGTTCCCTATTTTCTGCTGTTTTTGTGTTTCAGAAAAGTTACACAAGAAATATTCTCGGAATTGGACGAAACAAAAGCCGAACATCCTAATATTTACCAAAGCTTCCAGAAGACCGAAGAGGAGACAAAGAGGGGCTAGCCTCACCACCAAGGGGTGCGGCCCAGCCCTGGCCGCGTCGCCATATGGTGAGGGCCCCCTGGTCCACTTCTGACGCTGCCCCTTCACCTATAGAGACCCCCCGACGGGAAAAACCTAAATGCCTGATCAATTTTCCAGAAACACATCGCGATCCGCCGCAGTTGTCGACCCGAGATCGGGAGGTTCCATAAGCTCTTCCCGGCACCCTGCCAGAGAGGGGAATCGCCACCGGAGGTCTTCTTCATCGCCATGCTTGCCTCCGGCGCGATGAGTGAGTAGTCTACCTTGGACTATGGGTCCATAGCAGTAGCTAGATAGTTGTCTTCTCCACCATGTGCTTCATGTTTAGATCACGTGAGCTGCCTTACATGATCGAGATCATCTTTGTGTAATTCTACATGTTGTGTTTGTTGGGATCCGATGAATATTGGTGTTATGTTAAGTTGATGTGCTAAATATTATCTTATGTTATCTCTATGTTGTTTATGATCTTGCATGCTCTCTGTTGTTAGTAGCTATCTTGGCCAAGTAGATACTAGTGACTCCAAGAGGGGGTATTTATGCTCGATAGTTGGGTTCATGCCTCTATTTAATTTGGGGGAGTGACAGAAACCTCTAAGGTTGTAGATGTGTCGTTTCCGCTAGGGAGAAAACAACATTCTTGTGTCCAAGGACCTTCATTTTGTTTACATTACACACTTTGCTTAATGCAGTTATCTGTTGTTCGCAACTTAATACTCGTGGGGTGTTCGGACGATATCCCCGTGAGTGGATTATTAGTCATAGATGCAGTTAGATGGCGGTCTATGTATTTTGTTGTAATGCCCAGAGTAAATCTCATAGTGATCCTCGTGACATATGCACGTTGTCTTTATTCTATCAATTGCCCAACTGTAAATTATTTACCCAGCATGTTGTTATTTATCTTATGGAGAGACACCACTAGTGAACTATGGACCCCGGTCCAATTTCCTTTACATTGTTACACCGTTTACTATTACTCGCACTGTTTACTTTCTCGCATACTACTACTATTTTCCACTCGATACGCTCATACCTTTGTTTATAGCAAACCGGTGAGATTGACAACCTCATCGTAAGTTGGGAGCAAAGTTCTTGGTTGTGTTGTGTGCAGGTTCCACGTTGCTGCTGGTGCAAAGCAAAGCCCTGGACGAGGCACCTTATAAATTGTCCAGAGCTGTCGCGAAGCTAGCAGACATCACCTTCTGACGTTTGGCTTTTTCCTACTGGTTCGATAAACCTTGGTTTCTTACTGAGGAAAAACTTGCTACTGTGCTCATCATATCTTCCTCTTGGGGTTCCCAACTAGGTGGTTGTCTGCCGACAACAAACAACAATTTTCTGGCACCGTTGCCGGGGAAAAAGAAGACTTCTGCAAGGGGAGTTTCACATGCACATCCTTTACTTTGTTTTAGTTTTGCTTTACTTTATTTTTACTTCCATCATTTTTATCAAAAATAAAAAAAATTAGTTTCCTTTATAGTTGTTACTTTATTACTCTTAGTTCATTATGTTGTTCCCTAAGTACGTTTTGGAGGACCTCTCAGTAGGTACTGGTTCTATTATTGGGAAAAGTAACATTGAGGAGTTCTTTAATCATATTAGCATGCATAAAGATGTTGAGGATAAATCTTTGGCTGAGCTTGCTCCTAGTTATGAAGTTGCTTCTGCTTATTTAGTTCACATGTTGGAGGCTAGGTTTGTTAACCTCAATCCTTTTATGCAACAAATGTTTCTTAAGCTTCATGATATCGAAGACTCCGAAAAGAAAGATTTTATCTTGGAGACTTTGCGTAGAGAATGTAGAGATGTTGCTATTGAAGCTAGTAAAGTTTTTGAGCGTTTTAATATGCTTGGCGCACCTGTTAATGTTGTTGGTACAAACAATGAAGATTTCAAAGTACCAATTCCTTGCAAACTTGTAGGATTGTATAAAGCTTTGGAAAAGAATTTTGATTGGATTTGTCCTGAAAACCCTTTTGATGAAAGTAGTGTACCAAAGCATGATCACAAGGGATCCTCAAAAACTCATTTGGACACAATTCAATTTATTGTTGAAAATACTTCTGCAATTGATCTTAATGCCTCATTTGAAAATACTTAATTGCACCTTTCTGCGCCTAGCTCAAAGGCGTTAAAGAAAATCACTCTTGGGAGATAACCCATTGTTTTATTTTCAGTTCTTTTTATTTTATTTGAGTCTTGGAAGTTATTACTACTGTAATAACCGCTCCTTATCCTTTTTATTTCGTTGTTGTGCCAAGAGAAACCTCTAATTTGAGTGAGGTAAGATTTGGGGATATTGCTGTCTTG
This sequence comes from Dactylis glomerata, assembly GCA_007115705.1. Lineage (NCBI taxonomy): Eukaryota > Viridiplantae > Streptophyta > Magnoliopsida > Poales > Poaceae > Dactylis > Dactylis glomerata. The sequence continues at coordinate 343,462 of QXEO01000132.1, forward strand.
AAACAGATTTCGGTGCTGCACCGTAAAAATTCGTAAAAATTCTCAGAATATCTTTTTGACCTGTGATTTCTTGTGCATATGCCCCAGGTTATATCCAAACTTTCATTAGTTTCACACTTTTTGATTTGAGCAACAGAAAACCCTCGAAAAAATCTATCTTCGTCAGCTGTTCTGTTTTGACAGATTTTTGCCACTATTTGTATTTGTCTCTCGATCGCTTTCTTTTTGAGTTCTTTTGATCACGGAACTTTTGGGAAAGTTGCTACAGTAGTATATGCTTTATATGTGGTGGTTTTGAGTTGAAATCTGAAGCAAAAAGGGGTTGATTCATTATTATGCTTACACTAATGTTGCTAATAGAATTGTGTTGAGTTTTGTATGAAGGAAGTTTTCAAGTGTAGGGATCGGAGAATGATGAGATGAGTTGAAAAATGGACAAAAGCTCAAGCTTGGGGATGCTCACGCACCCCAAGAAATATTCAAGAGGTACAAGCATCAAAGCTTGGGGATGCCTGATACGTCTCAAACGTATCTATAATTTTTGATCCTCCATGCTTGTTTTTACACCATTTGCTTAGTGTTTCGTTACACTTCGTGGCGTTTTTATGCATTTTCTGGAACTAACCTATTAACAAGATATCACAGTGCCAGTTCCCTGTTTTTTGCTGTTTTTGTGTTTCAGAAAAGTTACATAGGAAATATTCTCGGAATTGGATGAAACAAAAGCCGAACATCCAGATATTTCACGAAGCTTCGAGAGAACCGAAGAGGAGATGAAATGAAGCCAGGGGTGGCCTCACCACCAAGGGGCACGGCCTAGGGCCTGGCCGCGCCGACCTATGGTGAGCCCAACCTGGTCCACTTCTGACGCTGCCCCTTCGCCTATAAAGACCCCACGATGGGAAAAACCTAAGGACCCGATCACTTTTCTAGAAACATATCGCGATCCGCCGTCGTCGTCGACCCGAGATCGGGAGGGACCAGAAGCTCTTCCTGGCACCCTGCCGGAGAGGGGAATTGCCACCGGAGGTCTTCTTCATCACCATGCTTGCCTCCGGTGCGATGAGTGAGTAGTCTACCTTGGACTATGGGTCCATAGCAATAGCTAGATGGTTGTCTTCTCCACCATGTGCTTCATGTTTAGATCTCGTGAGCTGCTTTACATGATCGAGACTACCTTTATGTAATTCTACATGTTGTGTTTGTTGGGATCCGATGAATATTGGTGTTATGATTGAGTTGATGTGCTAATTTTTTTCTTAAGTTATCTCTATGTTGTTTATGATCTTGCATGCTCTCCTTTGTTAGTAGCTATCTTGGCCGAGTAGATACTAGTGACTCCAAGAGGGGGTATTTATGCTCGATAGTTGGGTTCATGTCTCTATTTAATCTGGGGGAGTGACAGAAACCTCTAAGGTTGTAGATGTGCTGTTGCCACTAGGGAGAAAACAACATTCATATGTCCAAGGGCATATGCTTTGTTTATATTACACACTTTGCTTAATGCACTTATCTGTTGTTCGCAACTTAATACTTGTGGAGTTCTCAGATTGATTCGCCACAAGTTGATTATTAGTCATAGATGCAGTTGGATGGCGGTCTATGTATCTTGTTGTAATGCCCAGAGTAAATCTCATAGTGACCCTCTCGACATATGCATGTTATCTTTATTCTATCAGTTTCCCAACTGTAATTTGTTTACCCAGCATGTGTTATTTTATCTTATGGAGAGACACCACTAGTGAACTGTGGACCCCGGTCCTATTTACTTTATATTGCTATCACCTGTTTACTTTGCTCGCACTGTTTACTTTACTCGCATACTACTATTGCTTTCCACTCGATACGCTCATTCCTTTATTTACAGCAAACCGGTGAGATTGATAACCTCATCGTAAGTTGGGAGCAAAGTTCTTGGTTGTGTTGTGTGCAGGTTCCATGTTGCTACTAGTTGAAGACACGCTAACAAGATATCGTTAACGGCGCCCTTGTTGGAGTGTCACTAGGCTAGCAAGCATCACCTTCTGGAGTATTGGCTTTTTCCTACTGGATTCATAACCTTGGTTTCATAACTGAGGGAAAACTTGCTGCTATATTCATCAAACCTTCTCTTGGGGTTTCCAACTGGCCGTTCATTTACTTCATCAACTACACGCCAACAAGTTCTCTAGCACTATTCAATACCGCGCCACCAATGCCCCCGAGGCACCCCTTCTTCATCGGCAAAAATCAGGTCACCTTTCAAAACACTATATTTTTATTGCTTCATGCATTATGCGTTTTTCTTGGAGCGTCAGTTGTTTTAGTTTTCAGTTTTGCTTAGTTTTGTTTGCTGCAATAAATGGTTGGACCCCAACAAATTCCTTTTGGAGAAGTTGCCTTGCTTTTCATTTGCCAAGAACACTCCGTTTTTCACTCTTATCGTTCAACGAGTGTTCTCTTTTTCTGCTACTGCGTTTAGCTTTCGTTTTTTGCCTTGATTTGTGTTTAGATCTTGTTATATCTTTGCATCAAGGTGTATTATGACCTCTGGTCCATATTGGTTTTCATCAAAAGAGTTGTTTTAAAAAAGGTTCGAATGGTGTTGGCAAAGAGAAAAAGTTTCATGCAAAAAAGTGGTACAAAAAGGAGCTTGTGCAGACTGCGGCTTAGGCTTTTGCATGTCGTGCTTGATGTCTTTTTTGATAGTATGCTTAGTGGTTTTGCTGTAGCATGACTTGTCTCAAATAATTAAGATTGCTTAATGAGCCTTTAAAAAAAACATGCATTGTTTTAATTATTTGGAAGCATTATTTTGGTTTTCTCCTTGATGCTTTATTTGGGCTGACTTGGTGCATGCTCACACATGTTAGACTCATACAAAGTCGCCATAAGCCTCTATGATCATTTAGTTTTTGACTTTTGATGCCATCTTATGCTTCTTTTAATGTTGCTTTGCATGATTATGGCCGTTATTGCTCTCTTAGTTGGACGCTCCCACTCTTTTGCTAGCCCTCATTTTGTACCGAGTATGAGCTCTACTCATGCATCCAACTCCTAAAAACCAAGTTGTTCCAATGTGTCTGCCATACATACCTATTAGCAATTTGCTATTCCAAAGTACATTTGACTTGCTTTTATCTATCCTTCAAATTGAACTCTTTTTGGTGTTATGCAAAAATTGGTCAGTAAAGCTCTCACGAACCTGATGGCACACTTTACTTTTTCTCATTCTTAAAATTTTGACATTGTGGTTCTCTTATGTTGAGTTGTTATGCTTGCAAGTTGTAAGTTGGAAATTAACCCAGCCATGCCGTCATGGGGCAAGCTTTCAACATTGCACTATCTTTCATTTGAGTTGATATCGTGATCTTTTGTTTATGGATACTTGATGACCCACAAGTATAGGGGGTGTATCGTAGTACTTTCGATAAATAAGAGTGTCGAACCCAACGAGGAGCAGAAGGTGTTGATGAGCAGTTTTGATCAAGGAATCACTGTAAATACTAGCAAACAGGTTTTCAGGAGTATTTGGTAATACGAGTAAATAAAGTGCGAGTAAATAAAAGACAGTAGTAACAATTGCAGCAAGTGGCCCAATCCTTTCTTCAGCAAAGGACAAGCCGGTTGTGTACTTATAATAACCAAACGTTCTCGAGGACACATGGGAGTTTTTGTCAAGAGCTTTCGCTTCATAAAGGCAATAGTCTTTATTGGTTTGATGGTGTTATGGGGGTGAACCTGTGCTAGCGCACTACCCTTACTAGGATAAATATACACTTGTGATTATACCCCTTGCAAGCATCCGCAAATACAAGAAAGTAATTAAGATAAATCTAACCACAGCCTTAAACTCTAAGATCCTACGCTCCCTGGTGCAATGGTTTCCCAACGGAGGTTTAGGTTTCTGTCACTCCAGCAACCCCACAATCAGTAGCCAAATACACAATGCATCTCACTAGGCCCATAAAAGGTGAAGTATCATGTAGTCGACGTTCACATGACACCACTAGTGAAATAGCACCACAACAATATCAAACCATTAAATATTTCTCAACAATAATTCACTACTAACATCTTGACTTCTCCCATGTCCTCAAGAACTAAACGAACTACTCACAAGACATCATATGGATCATGATCAGAGGTGAAATAATGGTAAATAACAATACGAACATAAATCTTAACTCAACGGTTCCACTCAATAGCATCAACTACAAGAGTAATCAACACCGGGAAAGTTTCCCCTATGAATATAACAAGATCCAACTCAAGATGTTACAGCGGGATGGCATGGTGATGATGGAGATGAAGGTGCTGGTGATGGAGATGATGACGATGATGATCCCGATGAAGTCCGGTGCGATGGTGATGACGATGGCGACAATCTCCCCTTTCCGGGAAGGAATTTCCCCGGCAGATTTCTCCCTGCCGGAGAGCTTTTCTCTCTCTGTGTTCTCTGCCCCGCAGAGGCGGCTGTGTCTAACTCTGAGCCCCCCCTTGACTTAGGTTTTCGGGGACGATGATGTACGCGAAGGGGCGAGACCAGAGGTGGGCCAGGGCGGCCTCACGCAGGGCTGGCGCGGCCAGGGGGCTGGCCGCGCCATCCTGGCGTGTGGGGCCCTCCTGGCTCCTCTCGACTCCTCCTTCTGGCTTCCTGAGTCTTCTGGGAAAATATAATTTCTGGGTATTTTTCTGGAATTTTCCTGATCTTCAAAATATGGTCCCTTGATGGTCCTTTTTCCAGCAGAATCCTTACTCTGGCAGCAACTCTTCCAATGATCATCAAACATGTGAAAACAAGGGAAATAACATAAGTATCAACTCTAAATATGAAATATATCAATGAATAACAGTAAATTATGATACAAAATAGTGATGCAAAATGGACGTATCAACCCCCCAAGCTTAGACCTCGCTTGTCCCCAAGCGAAAACTAAACTCGGTAAACATGACCACAGGTTTATGGAGTGAAGTGTTGATAATCAAAATACGGACAAGAAGCATCACATTCACCAAGGCACAAGTTATAATAGATAGCAACTTCCCTTTATAAGATATAGACTTGCAATAGGTAAAAGGGAATCACATGTAAAGATGCACAAGGTAAACTATAATTGGCAATGGCAAACCTTAGTTCTTGGTCAAAGAATGAAGAACAAGCTGTTCTTTCTTTTGAACGGAGCCCTTTTAAAATAGAGCTAATATAGCAAAGACTATATGCTCAACAAAACAAACTTTTGCATTCGTAGAAAACTTTCAAAGATATATTCCTTCAGACAAAAGCATTATACAAAACAAGGAAGATAGTAAAACATGATTAAACGAATCAACATATGGATGAATGAAACATAACAACTCAAATGCTTGCTTGAGATAGAGGGAAATAGGTTGACTCAACATAAAAGTAAAAGATATGCCCTTCGCAGAGGGAAGCATGGATTAAACATGTGCTAGAGCTTTTCATTTGTAAAACAGAGGTTAAAAGTTATTTTGAGAGGTGGTTGCTTTTGTCAACGACTAGCAGCAGAGTTCTTGATATCTTCCATACTAAACAAGTGAGAGCGGTTCCGAGATGTTTGATTAATTGGCACTTTGGTGCTCTTTTATAGCTTTGCACTCCTCCCCACCTTTTTCCTTTCTCAAACCATGGCTAACCGATTCCATCGGGTGCCGACCAGCTTTCACATTCCATGGAGGAGTGCTTTTCTTTTCTTTTCTTTTTGAGATTGTAATGGTCTGACCAGCTCCCTTGCAAAATTAATGACGAGCAGATGAAGCTGCCTAGTCGAGGGGTACTTAATTTAGTATGGAAGATAACAAACCCATCCACTACGTCCTCATGAGCTAAAAACAGTGGCACAAATTGAGAAGTGTTTGAAGGTTTTTGAAAGGTAGCACATGAAAATTTACTTGGAATGGCTTGAAATACCATGCGTAGGAATTTATAGTGGACTCTTTGGAAGTGACTTGGCTTTTGGGAATTGGATGCATGAGAAGTATTTCCTCTCAGTACAGGTTTTTGGCTAGCAAGGCTGGGTAGCAAGCATAAGAATTGCATGAAACAAACAAACACACATATAATAAGAACAATCATGCAAACTCCCTTGAAGGTACAATGATTTTAACTTTGAGAATAACAATTCTTACAAGCCAAACATAAGGAAAACTGAAGTGATGTAACTACAAACACTTCTTTATTCTTTCTACTCAAACCTCAAGGTAAAATTGCTACTGACCAAGCTAGGTTTGCCAAAACCAACTAAATTTACTCATGCTCCCAACGTGATACCAATACCAATCAACAAGACTAGTCATACAAGAGAGATTGCAAACTAACATAAAGTGTGCGGAAAGTAAACGATAAAACTTCTCATTAATATTTCATTACCGCAACTCACACCAAGGGATACATAGATAACCAACTAAGGAGGATACTTCCAAACCGCAAACTATTCTATACGATAACTTCTCTATTCATGATATGACACTACTTGAAAAGTAAATGAGCAAAAGGTAATGATGTGATACCGCGGCACTCCCCCAAGCTTGGAACAAGCCAAGGGGATGCCTAAACCGATGACGAATTACTCCTTGGGTGGTGGCGGTGGATAATCTTTAATAAGCTTCTCAATCAAGTCTTTCAGATCATCAATCTTGTACTTGAGGTTACGAATCATCTCAGAATTGTGCTCAACACGGTTCATGAACCTATCAGCAAGAGAATCCCAGCTCTTGGAATTATTTCCCCATCCTTCTTCACCCTTGGAGCTTTCTATCCCTGCATTGTTAGAACGATCTATATCCCAGCCAGAGGGTAATCGTGATTTGGGCACCTTTTGAAACTGACGTTCATGAATTAGAGTATGGAAAGGATTTTGGCTTGACGGAGATGTCCGTGGAGCTAAGGTGTGATGAGGCACACCCCCTCCGGTCCTTATGCGAGCACTCTTCTTGAACTTGTCATGATCTGTCACCACCCCTATGCTGGCAACAATGGTGTTTGGCCTTGAACTTTGATCTTCCTCCTCATCTTCACTTTCAACCTCTTCTTTCAGCCAGAAGTCTTTGGTGTCATCTTCCGGAGGTGTCTTCTCCTTGTCATCGCTTGAAGAGGCCATGGCTCCCCCAAGCTTAAGATCAACTCCTGACAGAAACAGCTCGAAACAAAACACGACGAGAAATCGATATACAGACCTCGGGGACTCCGGGGGGGTTAAATAGGTGAAAATTATACATCGAAACGAAATCACAGGAGGAAACCGGGGCGGAAACGAGCTCCGGGGTGTTCTCACACCTAGGTGGCGCGACCAGGGGTGGGCCCGCGCCACCTACGTGTGAGGGACACCCGGAGTCTTTTTCCTGCCCGTTTTCATCTCGTGATTTTTCATATTTAGTAAAAATAGCAAAAATATTAAAGGAAGAGCTTTTCGAGAAACTTTTCTGACTAGAACTGTTACCTATTCGAAAGCGAACTCTGCAGGTACCTGCAATTTGTCTTGGATGAATTTTTCCGGAGAAACTGTTTCAATAACATCAACATCTTCATTATAAGAATCTCTAGAAATATAATGTTTGAGTCTTTGCCCATTCACCACTTGTGTAGAGTCATCTTTCAATGAAGCAATCTTAATAGCACCTGAGCGGTACACTTCCACAATAACATATGGTCCTTCCCATTTCGAAAGTAATTTTCCTGCAAAAAATCTGAGACGAGACCTATACAATAGAACTTTCTCACCAACATGAAACTCTCTCTTAAGAATTCTCTTATCATGCCATTGCTTGACTTTCTCTTTGAAAAGTCTGGCATTCTCATACGCTTCGTTTCTCCACTCATCAAGAGAACTCAAATCTAATAACCTTTTCTTACCAGCTAGTTTAAAATCTCTATTAAGCTCTCTCACTGCCCAAAAAGCTTTGTGTTCTAATTCTAAGGGCAAATGACACGCTTTTCCGTAAACCATCTTATAAGGAGACATACCCATGGGATTCTTATAAGCAGTTCTATAAGCCCATAAAGCGTCGTTTAACTTACTAGCCTAGTTTTTCCTAAATCTATTGACAGTCTTCTGCAAGATAGACTTGATCTCCCTATTTGAAAGCTCTACCTGCCCACTAGTTTGGGGATGGTAAGCAGAAGCAATTCTATGATTGACATCATATTTAGCAAGAGTTTTTCTAAAACTACCGTGAATAAAATGAGAACCTCCGTCAATCATAAGATATCTAGGCACACCAAACCTAGGAAAAATAACATCCTTAAGCATTTTTAACGAAGTCTCACCATCGGCACTCTTTGTAGGTATGGCTTCTACCCATTTAGTAACATAATCAACAGCAACAAGTATATGGGTATAGCCTTTTGAAGGAGGAAAAGGACCCATAAAGTCAAATCCCCAACAATCAAACGGTTCAATAACAAGAGTGTAATTCATAGGCATTTCATTGCGTCTAGAAATATTACCAACTCTTTGACATTCATCACAAGATAAAACATACCTTCTTGCATCTTTAAAGAGGGTTGGCCAATAAAAACCTAATTGTAGAACCTTCTGCGCGGTTCTATCTCCAGCATGATGCCCTCCATAAGCACTACTATAGCATTTTCTTAATATCTCTTGTTGCTCATATTCTGGTACGCATCTCGCATAATACCATCAACTCCTTCTTTATATAAATGTGGGTCATCCCAAAAATAATGCCTCAAATCATAGAAGAATTTTCTTCTTTGCTGAGCTGTAAAGGTTGGAGGCAAATACTTGGAAACAATAAAGTTAGCATAATCAGCATACCAAGGAAGGTTTCGCGAAGTTACATTTATTGCAGCCAACTGTTCATTTGGAAAACTATCATTAACAGGAATAGGATCAAAAGAAATGTTTTCCAATCTAGATAAATTGTCAGACACAGGATTTTCAGCACCTTTCCTATCTACGATATGCAAATGAAACTCTTGTAAAAGCAACACCCATCTAATAAGCCTAGGCTTAGCATCTTTCTTAGTCATAAGATATCTAATAGCAGCGTGATTAGTATGAATAGTAACTTTAGAATCAACAATGTAAGATCTAAACTTATCACATGCAAAAACAACAGTAAGAAACTCTTTCTCAGTAGTAGCATAATTCTTCTGAGCAGCATCAAGAGTCTTACTAGCATAATGAATAACATTCAACTTATTATCTACGCGATGTCCAAGAATAGCACCAACAGCAAAATCACTAGCATCACACATAATTTCAAAAGGTAAATTCCAATCAGGTGGTTGAACAATAGGAGCAGTAGTTAAAGCCTTCTTAAGAGTTTCAAAAGCTTCCTTACAATCATCATCAAAGACAAATGGTACATCCTTTTGAAGAAGATTAGTAAGAGGCTTTGAAATCTTAGAGAAATCTTTAATAAACCTCCTATAGAAACCAGCATGACCAAGAATACTATGAATACCTTTAACATCTCTGGGACAAGGCATTTTCTCAATTGCCTCCACTTTTGCTCTATCAACTTCAATACCTCTTTCAGAAATTTTATGTCCAAGGACAATTCCTTCATTCACCATAAAGTGGCATTTCTCCCAATTAAGAACAAGGTTAGTTTCTTCGCACCTCTGCAAAACTTTATCAAGGTTGTGCAAACAATTATCAAAAGAAGTTCCATAGACGGAGAAATCGTCCATGAAGACCTCCACAATTTCTTCACAAAAGCCATGAAAAATAGCAGACATACATCTTTGAAAAGTAGCAGGAGCATTGCATAAACCAAACGGCATACGTCTATAAGCATAAGTTCCATAAGGACAAGTAAAAGTGGTTTTCTCTTGATCATCCTTCTTAACAGCAATTTGAGAAAAACCAGAATAACCATCAAGGAAACAAAAATGAGTCTTCTTAGACAACCTTTCTAGCATTTGATCTATAAACGGTAAAGGGTAATGATCTTTCTTAGTAACTTTGTTTACCTTCCTATAATCAATGCACATTCTATAACCAACTACTACCCTTTGAGGAATAAGCTCGTTATTCTCATTAGGCACAACAGTCATACCTCCTTTCTTAGGAACACAATGAACAGGACTAACCCATCTACTATCAGCAATAGGATAAATAATACCAGCATCAAGGAGTTTTAATACCTCATTTCTTACCACATCCTTCATCTTGGGTGTAGAATTATATTGAATCTCACGTATATTGATTTGTGGCGTTTACAAGAGGTATATATGGGGCTGGAGTCACAACCGACTCAGCCTAAAACCCTAACCGACTCGGGTCCTTAATCAACTTGTATTACAAGTCAAACACATAATCTAACATCCCCCCGCAGTCTCATCGTGGGGTTCAACAACGTTGAGACTGAAACGAATGTCGGTAAACGGTGCAGTAGCAAGAGCCTTGGTGAAGATATCAGCAAATTGCGCCGTGGTAGGAACATGTAGAACCCTAACTTGGCCCAAAGCAACCTTCTCCCGAACAAAGTGGATGTCGATCTCGATGTGCTTGGTACGACGATGTTGCACTGGATTGCTGGACATGCATATAGCTGAAACATTATCACAATAAATGATGGTCGCCTGATGAATAGGACGGTGCAACTCCGATAGTAGTTGACGCAGCCAAACTGTTTCAGCAACGGTGTGCGCAACCGCCCGGTACTCAGCCTCTGCAGAAGACCTTGAGACTGTAACCTGTCTTTTTGAAGACCAAGAAACCAAATTGTTACCAAGAAAAACATAGTATCCGGATGTAGATCTACGAGTATCTAGACAACCAGCCCAGTCGGCATCGGAATATGCTGTCAAAGTAGTAGGAGAGGAAGAATTAATGTGAAGACCGTGATCAAGAGTACCTTTGAGATACCTAAGAATACGTTTGACATGGTTGTGATGTGGGACACGTGGGTCATGCATATAGAGACAAGCTTGTTGGACAGCATAAGAAAGCTCAGGGCGTGTAAGAGTGAGATATTGGAGGGCACCGACAAGGCTACGATAAAGAGTTGGATCGGAAAAAGGCTCACCATCAGCAGAAAGTTTAAAAGAGGTGTCAACAGGAGTACGAGAGGACTGACAATCATGCATCCCTGCCCGTGAGAGAAGATCAATAATATATTGTCGTTGAGAGAGAAAAAGACCATCGGAGTTACGAGTGACAGAAATACCCAGAAAATGATGTAAGTGACCGAGATCAGTCATAGAGAATTCGGTGTTTAAAAGAGAAATAATATGGTGAAGAAAAGTGGTGGTAGAAGCTGTGAGAACAATATCATCAACATAGAGAAGTAAATAAGAAGTTTGAGAATTGTGATTGTAAACAAAAAGGGAGGAATCTGAAAGAGAGGGAACAAAACCTATTGTTTGAATGAAAGTAGAGAATCGTTGAAACCAAGCTCTTGGAGCTTGTTTTAGGCCATAAAGAGATTTTTGAAGAAGACAAACATGATTGGGAAGATCAGGATTTTCAAAGCCAAGAGGTTGTTGACAATAGACTGTTTCATTTAAACTTCCATGAAGAAAAGCATTTTTAACATCGAGTTGATGAATAGGCCAAGAGGATGAAATAGCAAGACTAAGGACAGTACGAATGGTGCTTGGCTTAACAACAGGGGAGAAAGTTTCATCATAGTCAATACCGTGTTGTTGAGAGAAACCCCGACAAACCCATCTAGCTTTGTAATGAGCAAGAGAACCATCGGAGTGGAATTTTTGGCGAAAGACCCATTTACCGGAGACAATATTTGCACCATGTGGACGGGGAACAAGTTGCCAAGTGTCATTTTGCAAGAGAGCTTGAAACTCATCTCGCATGGCTGAGGACCAATGGGGATCTAGAAGAGCAGCTTTGTAAGTACGAGGAATAGGTGAAGGTGGAGATTCGGCAAGAAGAGTAAGACGTTCTTTTGGTTGAAGGCGAAAACCAGACTTAGCACGAGTGCGCATAACGTGATCATTGGTAGGGGCAGTAGTAGGGATGGCACGTGAGGGTAAAGATGCAGTGGAGGTGCCCGGCGCAGCGGAACGATTGGGCACAGGAGAAGGGGCGGCGGCAGCGCGCACTGCCGCGGCAGCGTTTGGAGCCTGGATTTCTACCGCGGCAGAGGGTGCGGCAGGCTCAGGCGCAACAGGGAAGTCTGCCGCGGTAGAGTTTTGCGTTATTTCATGTGCCGCGGCAGGAGGTTGGGTCAGTTCTGCCGTGACTTGGGGCTGGTAGTTGGCGACGCTAGGTTGGTATAGGAGAGGATGTAGGAGGCTAGGAGAGGGAAGTTGAGGTGTTGGTGAGGTAGAGTCAGGTGGGGATGACCGGGTTGCAAAAGGAAAAGTAGTTTCGTCGAAAGTAACGTGATGGGATATATGGACACGACCACTGATAAGATCTAGGCAGCGATATCCTTTATGCTCATCAGAATAACCGAGAAACACGCAGGGAATGGAACGAGAAGAAAGTTTGTTGGGGGTGGTGGCATAAATGTTGGGAAAGCAAAGACAACCGAAAACTTTGAGCTCGGAATAGTTGGGGTGGCTTAGAAAGAGAGAGTAGAAAGGTGTTGTTTTGGGGTTGACAGTAGATGGTCGAATGTTTAAAAGAAAAGTGGTCGTTCGAAGGGCTTCTGCCCAAAACTTTGGTGGCATAGAGGATTGTATTAGAAGGGTGCGGACTATATCATTAAGAGTACGAAGGGATCTTTCGGCCTTGCCATTTTGGGGAGAAGTGTAGGGACAAGAAAAGCGTAAGAGAATGCCATGTTGAAGAAAGAAGTTTCGGTTTTTAATGTTGTTAAATTCACGGCCATTGTCACATTGGATAAAACGAATAGGGAGAAAGAAGTGGGTTGAAACATATCGTTGAAAGTTAATAAAAATGTTGTGTACATCTGATTTGTTCTTGAGAGGAAAGGTCCAAATAAAATGAGTAAAGTCATCAAGAATAACAAGATAGTATTGAAAGCCAAAAATACTAGTATGAGGAGAGGTCCATATATCACAATGTAAAAGCTCAAAGGGAAAAGTGCTATGGGAACTAGAGGAACTAAAAGGAAGACGCACATGTTTGCCTTGTTGACACGACTCACACACTAAGGGATCATGAGGATCTTTATTACAAGGAAGACAAAATTCACTAAGTAAATTTGTAGTGGTGACGGTATTGGGATGGCCTAGACGCTGGTGCCAAAGGTGAACGAAGGCCATCATGGAGGAGGGTGGACTGGCGACAGGAGCTCCATGGATATAATAGAGATCACCGGAGCTATTGAAGCGTGCGATCTCCTCCTTGGTTCGAAGGTCCTTCACAGAGAGGCCAAAGGAGTCAAATTCAATAGAGACAAGATTATCGGTTGTAAATTTGCGAACAGAAATTAAGTTTTTGATAAGAGCAGGAGCAACTAGAACATCTCGAAGTAAAAGGGGTTTAATGGGTGTGGAAAGTTGAGTATGACCGGTGCTATAGATTGGGATAGTGGAACCATTGCCTAGTGTTATTGAAGAAAAAGGGGAAGAGGTGCAATTTGACAGCATAGTATTCGAATTAGACATATGACTAGAGGCTCCAGAATCGAAAATCCAGTCCATACCTGATGTTCCCTGGGCAACAAAATTGTTCATGGCTTGCAAGAAGGCGGCTTGGTCCCAGTGAGGGGTCGGTGAAGGCAGCAGAGGCAGAGCCGTCGATGGAGGGGGCGGGGCGTGCAGCGCATATGGAGCCGTTGGTGCAGATGGCAGCTGGGGCTGCAGGTGATAGAGGCCATTGCCATCGACGTAGTAGGGCGTAGGAGCGGAGGCACCATATGTATATGTTGCAGGAGTGGCGTGGTAGGCCTGCGTCGGGGGACGGGGACTCATGAGTCCAGGCGATCCCGTGTGAGGGCGGAGTCCCGGCATCCAGGAGCCGGAGTATGCAGGAGGAGCGCCAACCGGAGAGGGTGCAGCCCATGGCATCGGCCAGGCCTGGATGAGGCCTATCCAGGGATCATGAGGAGGGCGCCATGCTGAAGGCGCTGGTGGTGGTGCTACAATTGGAGGCGGAGCTGGTGCAGTCGGTGGCCGTGGCGACTGTGGGGGCAGCGGCGGCCTGTAGATGGGGTTTTTGCCTCGGTAATTCGGGCTGGGATGCCAGCCAGGTGGAGGCTGCATCGGAGGCGGCGGTGATGGCGCAGGAGCGGCTGGTGCAGGGGGCCGCGGGATCGCAGCGAACACTTGAGGACGAGCTTCTTTATTGGCGAGGGCGCGATCTGCCCACTGCAACATGAATCAGACTTCAGCGAAGGTAGGAGGTGGCCGCATCATCAGGATAAAGGAGGCCTGTTTGTCGAAACGGTCGCTGAGCCCGACGAGGAGCACGTTGATGAGTTGACGGTCGTCGACGGGGTGGCCAAGCTCCTGGAGTTCATCGGCGATCGTCTTGAGTTTTTGACAGTAGACGCCGACGGGGGAATCACTTTGCTCGGTGTTGCGGAGCTCGGAGTTGAGGGTGTTGACGCGGCCGTCGACATTGTCTTGGAAGAGCTGTCGTAGGGCCGCCCAGAGAGCGGCAGCGGTGGAGGCGTCGCGGTAGAGCAAGTTGAAGATTTCGGTGGAGACGCGTTGGTAGATCCATTGGATAATCGCAAGATCATCCTTGACCCAGCGAGGATCGGCGGGCCGAGGAAGAGAGCCATCGGCGACGTGATCGAGCAGATTGCATCGTCCAAGATGTACCTCGAAAAGATGACACCAATGGTAATAATTGTGTTTTGGTAGATCTAAGGAAATTGGGATGAACGGGCTAACATCTGAGATGGTGTCGGCATATTGGATGGTGGTAGGAGTTGTTGGGGCTAGAGAAAGAGAGGAGGAAGAGGAAGAGGATGCCGCAAGAGAGGCGGCTTTGGCGTTGATAATGGCGGCCCGGCGCTCGAAGTAGCCGGACGGCGGCGGCGGCGGTGTGGGAGGCACAGCCATGGCCTAGGAACGAAACTAATCTGATACCATGTAGAATTATATTGAATCTCACGTATATTGATTTGTGGCGTTTACAAGAGGTATATATGGGGCTGGAGTCACAACCGACTCAGCCTAAAACCCTAACCGACTCGGGTCCTTAATCAACTTGTATTACAAGTCAAACACATAATCTAACATTGGGAATTAGGCGGCGTTGATGCTCCACGACTGGCTTCGCGTCTTTCTCCATATTAATGGCATGCTGACATAAAGTGGGAGAAATCCCTTTTAAATCATCAAGAGTATATCCCATAGCCCCTCGGTGTTTCCTCAATATCTCCAATAATCTTTCTTCTTCCTTTCCTGAAAGTTTAGAACTAATAATAACAGGATATATTTTCTTATCATCTATATAAGCATATTTGAGATTATCAGGCAAAAGCTTTAATTCAAACACAGGATCTTCCTTAGGTGGCAAAGTGGTACCAAGATCCTCCACAGGTAGATTATGCTTGAGTAATGGTGGTTGACGAAGAAGAATATCGTCAATCTCTTCTCTTTCCTTACTAAAAACATCACTTTCGTGATCTTCCATGAATTGCTGCAAGGCATTATTAGGGGCAAGAGCAATAGAAGCAAGCTGTTCAACTCGAAAATTTTCATTAGGCGTGTCATTTTCATAAGAAGTCTTAGCAAACTTGGAAAAATTAAACTCATAAGACTCTCCATTAAACTTAGTAAAAAAATTCTCCTTCTTACAATCTATCACGGCGCCACAAGTGTTCAAAAATGGTCTACCAAAAATAATATGACAAGTTTTACTAGCCTCCTTACCAAGTACTAGAAAATCAGTAGGGTATTTAGTCTTACCGCAAAGAACTTCCACATCTCGAACAATACCAAGAGGCCAAACAGTCTCTCTGTTAGCAAGCTGAACAACCACATCAATATCTTCAAGTTCACAAGCGCCTATCTCATGCATAATTTCTTTGTAAAGCTCTAAAGGAATAGCACTTGCACTAGCACCAACATCACATAAACCATAATAGCAATGATCTCCAATCCTGACAGAAATAACAGGAACACTTGCTTTCCTATGCTTTTTAGGATGTGAGAGAATGTTAGAAGCATCTTCACAAAAAAGAATATATTCATCCCCTACATCTTTAGTAACAAGATCTTTCAATATAGCTATAGGAGACTTAATAGTGATTTGCTCATCAGGTTCTGAAGCTTTCTTAGTACTTTTATTAGACACACTTACCAAAGTAGAATACTTCTTTACCTTAGCAGGGAAAGGTGTCTTCTCAAAATAAGGTTCAGGCACAATGCTATCAACAGTACAAACTTCAGTAGCTGCAGCAGGAATATGACTAATAGAATCTTTATAAGGCGCATGATATTTATTCCAATCTTTCTTTGGAACATCAAGATAAGAGGCAAAAGCCTTAAGACAATTAGCAAGTATTTGTGAATCAAGACCATAAGCAGTGCTAACACTATGAAAATCATCGGTTCCCATACAAGATTTAATGCATTCATAAATACACACTTGTGATTATACCCCTTGCAAGCATCCGCAAATACAAGAAAGTAATTAAGATAAATCTAACCACAGCCTTAAACTCTAAGATCCTACGCTCCCTGGTGCAATGGTTTTCCGACGAAGGTTTAGGTTTCTGTCACTCCAGCAACCCCACAATCGGTAGCCAAATACACAATGCATCTCACTAGGCCCATAAAAGGTGAAGTATCATTTAGTCGACGTTCACATGACACCACTAGTGAAATAGCACCACAACAATATCAAACCATTAAATATTTCTCAACAATAATTCACTACTAACATCTTGACTTCTCCCATGTCCTCAAGAACTAAACGAACTACTCACAAGACATCATATGGATCATGATCAGAGGTGAAATAATGGTAAATAACAATACGAACATAAATCTTAACTCAACGGTTCCACTCAATAGCATCAACTACAAGAGTAATCAACACCGGGAGAGCTTTTCTCTCTCTGTGTTCTCCGCCCCGCAGAGGCGGCTGTGTCTAACTCTGAGCCCCCCCTTGACTTAGGTTTTCGGGGACGATGATGTACGCGAAGGGGCGAGACCAGAGGTGGGCCAGGGCGGCCTCACGCAGGGCTGGCACGGCTAGGGGGCTGGCCGCGCCACCCTGGCGTGTGGGGCCCTCCTGGCTCCTCTCGACTCCTCCTTCTGGCTTCCTGAGTCTTCTGGGAAAATATAATTTCTGGGTATTTTTCTGGAATTTTCCTGATCTTCAAAATATGGTCCCTTGATGGTCCTTTTTCCAGCAGAATCCTTACTCTGGCAGCAACTCTTCCAATGATCATCAAACATGTGAAAACAAGGGAAATAACATAAGTATCAACTCTAAATATGAAATATATCAATGAATAACAGTAAATTATGATACAAAATAGTGATGCAAAATGGATGTATCAATACTCGTGATGTGAAATAAGTTGGGAATCTTGTGGGATCATAGAGTTTTTATATGTGTTAGGGAAACGGCTGGGCCGCTAATCTAAGCCATGCATAATTCATGGTGGAAATTTACAGCATGCCTATAGTGGACATTCGACGACACATTTCACAATAAAAAGCTATACCAATGGTAAATAAAAGAGATGTCAAGGTGTTCATTGTCTGTTTGTCTTGTCATTTTGATGTGGGCTTGTTCCATGTCATCGGGCAGGAGGTACCCCGTTGGCGGTTCGCGATGATACACATATATTTACAATGACAAGAGCCTGCTTGGGACTCTAAGTCAAGTAGCATGAGGTTTGGGTATTCGTACTTCATGGGACACGAGGTTTTCAACTTATGATTTGTCAAGCATATGCTTCATAATTGTACTCGCATTAACTCTAACCATTCAAGATGCTTATGATGGGGGCAATAAGAGCTCAAAGCTAGTAAGTACCATAATTTTTGAAGGTTTATAAAACTTGCAATCACTGCTTCCCTCCGCGAAGGGCCTTTCTTTTACTTTTATGTTGAGTCTCCACCTTCTATCTTTATGCACCGTCTAAGAGAGCATAGTTGTCATTCTTAGTATAATGTGCATTGTCCCAAAGTTTTCATTGATTGATTCATGATGTTGGTTTGACTTGTTCTTAAATTATTTGTATCTAGTCGCCCTCTTAAACTTGAAGGTGTCCTATGCATTTATGTTTTGCTATTCCATGAAGGACAAGATGAAAACCATTTGTGATGTTTTTCCATATGATTTGAACACACGTTTGACTTTCATTGTTTCATTTTCATGATCTTTTGTTTGTGTTCTTTTTCATGTTATAACATGGTTGCTTAGTTTCTTCTATCAAGATTATATCTTTCATGCCCATGTTTTAAGTTCTTTTGATCCCAGCACACAATGCTTTACATAGATGATCAAGATTGTGTAGGTGCATGTCACCTCAA
Source organism: Dactylis glomerata (assembly GCA_007115705.1). Classification (NCBI taxonomy): domain Eukaryota; kingdom Viridiplantae; phylum Streptophyta; class Magnoliopsida; order Poales; family Poaceae; genus Dactylis; species Dactylis glomerata. The sequence continues at coordinate 361,808 of QXEO01000132.1, forward strand.
AAATTATTTCTTTTGTTATCACTTCCCTACTCGAGGACGAGCAGGAGTTAAGCTTGGGGATGCTGATACGTCTCAAACGTATCTATAATTTTTGATGCTCCACGCTTATTTTTACACCATTTGCTTAGTGTTTCGTTACACTTCGTGGCGTTTTTATGTATTTTCCGGAACTAACCTATTAACAAGATGCCACAGTGCCAGTTCCCTATTTTCTGCTGTTTTTGTGTTTTAGAAAAGTTACACAGGAAATATTCTCGGAATTGGACGAAGCAAAAGCCGAACATCCAGATATTTAACGAAGCTTCCAGAGAACCGAAGAGGAGACGAAATGGAGCCAGGGGTGATCTCACCACCAGGGGGCGTGGCCTAGGGCCTGGCCACGCCGCCCTATGGTGAGACCCACCTGGTCTAGTTCTGACGCTGCCCCTTCGCCTATAAAGACCCCCCGACGGGAAAAACCTAAGGACCCGATCACTTTTCCAGAAACATATCGCGATCCGCCGCCGTCGTTGACCCGAGATCGGGAGGGTCTAGAAGCTCTTCCCGGCACCCTGCCGGAGAGGGGAATCGCCTCCGGAGGTCTTCTTCATTGCCATGCTTGCCTCCGGCGCGATGAGTGAGTAGTCTACCTTGGACTATGGGTCCATAGCAGTAGCTAGATGGTTGTCTTCTCCACCATGTGCTTCATGTTTAGATCTCGTGAGCTGCTTTACATGATCGAGACTACCTTTATATAATTCTACATGTTGTGTTTGTTGGGATCCGATGAATATTGGTGTTATGATTGAGTTGATGTGCTGAATATTATCTTAAGTTATCTCTATGTTGTTTGTGATCTTGCATGCTCTCCGTTGTTAGTAGCTATCTTGGCCGAGTAGATACTAGTGACTCCAAGAGGAGGTATTTATGCTCGATAGTTGGGTTCATGCCTCTATTTAATCTGGGGGAGTGACAGAAACCTCTAAGGTTGTAGATGTGCTGTTGCCACTAGGGAGAAAACAACATTCATATGTCCAAGGGCATATGCTTTGTTTACATTACACACTTTGCTTAATGCAGTTATCTGTTGTTCGCAACTTAATACTTGTGGAGTTCTCGGATTGATTCGCCACAAGTGGATTATTAGTCATAGATGTAGTTGGATGGCGGTCTATGTATCTTGTTATAATGCCCAGAGTAAATCTCATAGTGATCCTCTCGACATATGCACGTTATCTTTATTCTATCAATTGCCCAACTGTAATTTGTTTACCCAGCATGTGTTATTTTATCTTATGGAGAGACACCACTAGTGAACTATGGACCCCGGTTCTATTTCCTTTATATTGCTATCACCTATTTACTTTACTCGCAATGTTTACTTTACTCGCATACTACTATTGCTTTCCACTCGATACGCTCATTCCTTTGTTTACAGCAAACCGGTGAGATTGACAACCTCATCGTAAGTTGGGAGCAAAGTTCTTGGTTGTGTTGTGTGCAGGTTCCACGTTGCTACTAGTTGAAGACATGCTAACAAGATATAGTTAACGGCGCCCTTGTTGGAGTGTCACTAGGCTAGCAAGCATCACCTTTTGGAGTATTGGCTTTTTCCTACTGGATTGATAACCTTGGTTTCATAACTGAGGGAAAACTTGCTGCTATATTCATCAAACCTTCTCTTGGGGTTTTCAACTGGCCGGTCATTTGCTTCATCAACTACACGCAACAAGTTCTCTGGCACTATTCAATACCGCGCCACCAGTGCCCCTGAGGTACCCCTTCTTCGTCGGTAAAAATCAGGTCACCTTTCAACACACTATATTTTTATTGCTTCATGCACTATGTATTTTTCTTGGAGCGTCTTTACTTTAGTTTTCAGTTTTGTTTAATTTTGTTTGCTGCAATAAATGGTTGGACCCCAACAAATTTCTTTTGGAGAAGTTTCCGTGCTTTTCATTTGCCAAGAACACTCTGTTTTTCACTCTTATCGTTCAACGAGTGTTCTCTTTTTCTAGAACGGTGTTTAGCTTTCATTTTTCGCCTTGATTTTTGTTCAGATCTTGTTTTATCTTGGCATCAAGGTGTATTTTCACCTCTGGTCCATGTTGGTTTTCATCAAAAGAGTTGTTTCAAAAAGGTTAGAATGGTGTTGGAAAAGAGAAAAATTTTGATGCAAAAAAAGTGGTACAAAAAGGAGCTTGTTTAGACTGCAGCTTAGACTTTTTCATGTCATGCTTGATGTCATTTTGATAGTATGCTTAGTGGTTTTGCTGTAGCATGACTTGTCTCAAATGACTGAGATTGCTTAATGAGCCTTTGAAAAAATCATGCGTTGTTTTTATTATTTGGAAGCATTAATTTGGTTTTCTCCTTGATGCTTTATTTGGGTTGACTTGGCGCATGCTTACAACATGTTTGACTCATACAAAGTCGCCATAAGCCTCTATGATCATTTAGTTTTTGACTTTTGATGCCATCTTATGCTTCTCTTAATGATGTTTTGTCGCTATGCATGATTATGGCCGTTATTGCTCTCTTAGTTGGTCGCTCCCAGTCTTTTGCTAGCCCTCATTTTGTACTGAGTATGAGCTCTACTCTTGCATCCAACTCCCAAAAACCAAGTTGTTCCAATGTGTCCACCATACATACCTATTAGCAATTTGCTATTCCAAAGTACATTTGACTTACTTTTATCTATCCTTCAAATTAAACTCTTTTTGGTGTTATGCAAAAATTGGTCAGTAAAGCTCTCACGAACCTGATGGCACACTTTACTTTTCTCGTTCTTAAAAAATTGACATTGTGGCTCTCTTATGTTGAGTTGTTATGCTTGCAAGTTATAAGTTGGAAATTAGCCAAACCATGCCGTCATGGGGTAAGCTTTCAACATTGCACTTCTTATTTGAGTTGATATCGTGATCTTTTGTTTATGGATACTCGCGATGTGAAATAAGTTGGGAATCTTGCGGGATCATGGAGTTTTTATATGTGTTAGAGAAACTCCTGGGCCGCCAATCTAAGCCATGCATAATTCATGGTGGAAATTTACAGCATGCCCATAGTGAACATTCGATGACGCATCTCAAAATAAAAAGCTATACCAATGGTAAATAAAAGAGATGCCGAGGTGTTCATTGTCTATTTGTCCTGTTATTTTGATGTGGGCTTGTTCCATGTCATCGAGCACGGAGGTACCCCATTGGCGGTTCTCGATGATACGCATATACTTACAATGACAAGAGCTTGCTTGGGACTCTAAGTCGAGTAGCATGAGGTTTGGTTATTCGTACTTCACGGGACATGAGTTTTTCAACTTATGATTTGTCAAGCATATGCTTCATAATTGTACTCGCATTAACTTTAACCATTCAAGATGCCTATGATGGGGGCAATGGGAGCTCAAAGCTAGTAAGTACCATAATTTTTGAAGGTTTATAAAACTTGCAATCACTGCTTCCCTTTGCGAAGGGCCTTTCTTTTACTTTTATGTTGAGTCTCCACCTTCTACCTTTATGCACCGTCTAAGAGAGCATAGTTGTCATTCTGAGTTTAATGTGCATAGTCCCAAAGTTTATCATTGATTGATTCATGATTTTGGTTTCACTTGTTCTTAAATTATTTGTATCTAGTCGCCCTCTTAAACTTGAAGGTGTCCTATGCATTTATGTTTTGCTATTCCATGAAGGACAAGCTGAAAACCATTTGCTATGTTTTTCCATATGATTTGAACACACGTTTGACTTTCATTGTTTCATTTTCATGATCTTTCATTTGTGTTCTTTTTCATGTTATAACATGGTTGCTAAGTTTCTTCTATCAAAATTATGTCTTTCATGCCCATGTTTTAAGTTCTTTTGATCTCAGCACTCAATGCTTACATATATGATCAAGATTGTGTTGGTGCATGTCACCTCAAAAATTATTCTTTGTTATCACTTACCTACTCGAGGACGAGCAGGAGTTAAGCTTGGGGATGCTTGATACGTCTCAAACGTATCTATAATTTTTGATGCTCCATGCTTGTTCTTACACCATTTGCTTAGTGTTTTGTTACACTTCGTGGTGTTTTTATGCATTTTCCGAAACTAACCTATTAACAAGATGCCACAGTGCCAGTTCCTTGTTTTCTGTTGTTTTTGTGTTTCAGAAAAGTTACACAGGAAATATTCTCGGAATTGGACGAAACAAAAGCCGAACATCCTAATATTTACCAAAGCTTCCAGAAGACCAAAGAGGAGACGGAGAGGGGCTAGGGGCCAGCCTCACCACCAGGGGGCGCAGCCCAGCCCTTGGCCGCGCTGCCCTATGGTGAGGTCCCCTTCGCCTATAAAGACACCCCAACGGGAAAAACCTAAATGCCTGATCAATTTTCCAGAAACACATCGCGATCCGCCGCCATCGTCGACCCAAGATCGGCAGGGTCCAGAAGCTCTTCCCAGCACCCTGCCGGAGAGGGGAATCGCCACCGGAGGTCTTCTTCATCGCCATGCTTGCCTCCGGCGCGATGAGTGAGTAGTCTACCTTGGACTATGGGTCCATAGCAGTAGCTAGATGGTTGTCTTCTCCATCATGTGCTTCATGTTTAGATCTCGTGAGCTGCCTTACATGATCGAGATCATCTTTGTTTAATTCTACATGTTGTGTTTGTTGGGATCCGATGAATATTGGTGTTATGTTAAGTTGATGTGCTGAATATTATCTTATGTTATCTCTATGTTGTTTATGATCTTGCATGCTCTCCATTGTTAGTAGCTATCTTGGCCAAGTAGATACTAGTGACTCCAAGAGGGGGTATTTATGCTCGACAGTTGGGTTCATGCCTCTATTTAATCTGGGGGAGTGACAGAAACCTCTAAGGTTGTAGATGTGTTGTTGCCACTAGAGAGAAAAAACATTCTTGTATCCAAGGACATTTGTTTTGTTTACATTACACACTTTGCTTAATGCAATTATCTGTTGTTCGCAACTTAATACTCGTGGGGTGTTCAGACGATATCCCCGTGAGTGGATTATTAGTCATAGATGCTGTTGGATGGCGGTCTATGTATTTTATTGTAATGCCTAGAGTAAATCTCATAGTGATCCTCGTGACATATGCACGTTGTCTTTCTTCTATCAATTGCCCAACTGTAATTTGTTTACCCAGCATGTTGTTATTTATCTTATGGAGAGACACCACTAGTAAACTGTGGACCCCGGTCCAATTTCCTTTACATTGTTACACCGTTTACTATTACTCGCACTGTTTACTTTCTCGCATACTACTACTATTTTCCACTCGATACGCTCATACCTTTGTTTACAGCAAACTGGTGAGATTGATAACCTCATCGTAATTTGGGAGCAAAGTTCTTGGTTGTGTTGTGTGCAGGTTCCATGTTGCTGCTGGTGCAAAGCAAAGCCTTGGACGAGGCGTCTTATAAATTGTCCGGAGCTGTCACGAAGCTAGCAGACATCACCTTCTGACGTTTAGCTTTTTCCTACTGGTTTGATAAACCTTGGTTTCTTACTGAGAGAAAACTTGCTACTGTGCTCATCATACCTTCCTCTTGGGGTTCCCAACTAGGTGGTTGTCTGCCCGCAACAAGCATTCACCACCTGATGCGTAGCGGCGATGTATAACAGCAGTGGTTCTTTTTCTTTTGGTGCGACCAACACTGGTGGTGTGGAAAGCACTTACTTCAGTTGTGAGAATGCTGCATCTGCTTCTTCTATCCATTCGAACTTTTTATCAGATATTTTCATGAGTGCATGAAATGGGAGAGCCTTCTCGCCCAGCCATGCAACGAATCGGCTTAGTGCTGCTACGCGCCCTGCGAGTTGTTGCACCTCATGTAGTTTCGTTGGTTTCCCCATTGTTAATATAGCCTGAATTTTCTCTGGATTTGCCTCTATTCCTCTTGCGGACACCAGGAATCCCTGAAGTTGTCCCACTGAAACGCCAAAGGTAAAGCATAGCGCGCCCATTTCCTTTTCTTTGTCCTCATAATTTTCTTCATCCCACGCGTAGCGTGACTTATTCACCCTAGATTGTGTGATGATATTTCTCGCATCTTCCCTTCATGCTCCATGGTTTTCCCTACTGAGTGAACTGGACCTTCAGGTTCACGGTGATTGGGACTTTCGGCTTCTTTTTGTTGTCCCGTCTTGATGTGCTGGCTTCCTTTGCAGGGTTTCTGTCTAAACTCTTTCCCAACTAACCCGAGGCTTTTTATGGCTGCTTGATGCATGTCCGCCCTCAGATCTCTGGGTTCCTGCTACGTGGTTAATAGATACGCTTGTGCTGCCACTAGGGCTGCTTCCGGTGTGTCTTGTATGAAGTCCTCCTCTTCATCTGAAAATGTGTCGATGCTTTCCGCTCGGTCTTCTTCTCCTGCCCATTCTGTCCTTCTCCTGCTGTGTTTTGGCTCCTGATGCCTTTCTTCGCTGGACTCCGATGCTTCATTGTACTCCTCCCAGCACGATCTACTCGATGTTCTATTGTTCTCTTGGCTTCTCCTTAGCTCGCTCGTTTGCTCCAATAATTTCTTTTTGTGCTGGTGTAAGGCATACTGGTATCCCATTAGAACTTCTCTTCTTGAATCCACGGGTATTCCCACGCCGTGATTGATTGCAGACATGATTGTTCTCCATTCTCCGGCTGAGACGTGTATTTTCTCCTTCTCCTTCCTGTTACTAATCATTGGGTTGCCATCCTGTGTATTGACTATCATGGTGTTCACGTCATCGTCATCTTCTGCTGCCTCAGTTATGATGACGCATACTTGGTGTACATTGCTGGAGACACCGCCACTACAGGTGGTGAAGTCTGCTGCTATGCTCTTGTCAAAATTCTCTCTTGAATCTGAGTGACCAGATATTTCCTTTAAGTCGAGGTTTCCCATGATTTTGTCGAGTTCTTTGATTGTATTATCTATGATTTCTATCGTCGTGAAGCTGACCGGTGAGTTTGCCTCGCCGGAGGAGCCTACCGATGATTCTGACATCGCTGCAGTCGCGGTTTTTGCCGCCGACGGACCCGATTTCGTCGGATCTGAGAGGCGAACTGAACCCAAAGAACTGACATGAAAGTTGAGGCTTCCAAATGTCAGATCCATCTCCAGATCCAAACTTGCGAAGATCAGAGTAAGGGCTGGTGGATGAGGTTGAAAATCTATGATCCCAAAGGATATCTGGTTTCCGTCGACTTTCGAGTTGCTGTTGGCTAAAAGCGAAAAAACCATCGAATTCATGATTCCAACACCCAAGGTCCCCATGGTCGGTGCCAATTGATGAGGGTTAACTCGGCAAATGTCCTGGATTAAGGATTTAGGATCGGAGGAAGAGGGCGTTGGATAAGCTCGAAGGTAAAAGATCAGACAAACAAGGCGATGTTCGGTGTGTATCGAGAATAAGCGTGGTACTCAATCAGCTCAATCCCAATCTATCCCTGGCCGGCATCTCCTGGCTTCTATATATAGGTGGCCAGGTCTTGAGGATCTGGTCAGGTTTAATACATATTACAATGTCTATATACGATATCATCTTGTATTTCGATTACATGTATGCTTGGGCCTATCTAGCGGGCCCTAGGGGTACAAAGATAATGGACTTTGGTAGCTATACCCTTGTCACTATTCCACCATAAAATTACAATTATGGCAATAAAAGTGTATGTAAAAATTAGCATAGATTATTCCTATAAGATTACTAATGTCCATTGTGTTTGTAATTCCACTGGAAAAAAATGGACGCCATGGCCTCACGGTTAAGGGAAATTAGATTGAGAATGTACATTTTCTTAATTGGATCAGTTTTTTACATTCTTCCTACATATCGTATTGTATTATTTTCTACAGAAGTTGATTTTTTCAGTGAAACAAAATCAGGAGATTGATTGTTGTGGTTGGTGGGAAAGAATAAATTGGTATGATTATGGATGTTGTGCAAGGCAGGAAAGCTTAGACAAAGAGAGGGATGAGAAACAAGGTATACACAACTAAGCATATGAGCGATCCTTTTGTTTTCCACAATTTTTTTTTTGAGATTACGCCTTGACATATCATATTTTTAGGGAGATTTTATGGTGCATTTTACCATAGATTTTAGGTGTAGTATTAAACAAATCCAATGGCTAATATAGTTTGTGCCGGAGTTAGGTCTGGGAACAGCTTCAAAATTCGCTAAAGGGTTGATTCGTCCTTTCATTCTAAAAAAATATGCCACATCATGGCTAAGTTTGGGCCGCGCCCCTCCCTGACACTGGCCTGCGGCGTGCCGCATAACGCCTCCTGGGCTACCTTCTTCGCCTCCCTAGCTTATACATGTGCCAATCGATACATATAGGGCGTCTTTGGTAGGCTGGGCGGCCTCAGATTTTCCCACCTCATCCTAGCTTTTTGCACTTTTGGTTGTTTGTTAGGTCGGGTCGGCCCAACCAGGCACTGCCCACTTGGCCCCAAAAATGGCTCTTAGCCTGGCCCGAGAGAGAACCTCAAAACAAGCTTCGCTCCTCAGCCGGGCTGAGCTCGCCCAAAAAATCCCCCCGCCCGTCCTGCGAGTGGGCCCGAGACAGTGAGGGGTCGCCGCCCGCACGCCCAGTCTCCCCCGAAACTGCGTTCTCTCCATCTCTCATGAGACCACGACCGCGCCACCCCCATCCATGCCGCGCCGCCCTAGCCATGATGCGCCCCCTAGCATGACCGCCTCCCCCAATGAAGACCCTGCCGCCCCAAGCGATGACCCCGCCGCCCCCAGCCACGAGCCCGCGGCCACGGCACCTCGCGCCACCCCTGCGAGACGCCGCAGGTGTATTTGAGGCAGGCCGCCCACCGGACAACTGATGCATCTAAACTGCATCTATGTTTTCAAGTACTTTGCTTCATATTTTGCTCCGGAATCATCCCATACTTTAATAAAACTACAGAATTTGACGCTGTTTTTAGCAAAGTCTCGTTTCTGGCTATTTTTGTAGGAAATAAATTTGGGGAAAAATACTACATCAATTTTCATGAGAAGAAGGAGTCTGAGCAACGGAGGGACACGAGGGAGTGCTCGAGGCCCAAACGTGCATGGCCCATGCGGCCAGATTCCTTGGCTACATGGGGCCTGCTTGTTTGGCCCTCGAGCCCCGTCTCGCCTCTAGCTTTCGCGTACGCCTTCATATATACTGGAAATGGGGTGACCAAGGGGAGGGGGCTATTCACGAAATAGAGCGCCGCCAGAGCCACGATCATCAATTCCGGGATCAGATTGATCTAGGATTTCTCCCCCGGGGGAGGGGATCGGAGGCCGTCTTGACCGCCATCTTCACCGCCTTCATCTCCATCAACCATGAGCTCCATCTCCATCATCATGTGTGAGTAGTCCTCTGTAGGCATGTGAGGTGGATGGGGATTGGATGAGATTGATCATGTAATTGTACTCTTTATCCGAGATTTGAGGGGCTTATCTTGAAGATATTCTTGTATGGTGTTGGTGCACTTTAGCTATTCTTAATGCTTGCTACTAGGGCCCGAGTGGCATAATTTCAGTACTGAACTTATTTTGCTTCATCATATAAATTGAGTTTGGTATCTGCTTACCTGCTTCTATGTTGAACCTGCGAACCCTAATTGTGACAGATAGGGAAAACAAGGGGGAGATGTTTTAGTTTGAGGATTCTATGTGTTCATGAAGTGTTAATGTGTTGTTTCGGGCTATGCGAAATGGTACACCTTAATTACCTGTAGTTCCAAGTTGGCCCCGGTGAAATGGGCAGGTAGGACAATAGATGTTGTGCAAATTCTCTTGGTTAGTACGCACAACTATTTTCAGAGCACATACCTACACACATCGGAATTATAGTTAAGTCCTAGTGTTATATGTATCTTATTATCTGATAAATCTTATTCATGCAACACCTCGCTATCACCTCATGCCTACGTTTTAGCCACTGAAAGTTTCTCGTTCACTATTTCTGGTGAAAACTGGAAAACTGTTACAACTAATGCTGTTTTATTTTCCTTGCTTGAATTAAATCACTGCCATCACCGTTTCTTGTTGAGTTTGTGATATACAGGTGTGATTGAGAGTGACACCTCAATTGCTAAAGTCTTATTAATATTCTTGTGTTCCCCTTGAGTCGAACTATAAATTTGGGTAATACTTCCCATCGAAGATTTCAATGATCCCCTATACTTGTGGGCATCAAGAAATTTTCTAGCGCCGGTGCCGGTGAACCTTGCTTTATTGGTAAGACCACTTGTTATCATTTATGTGCTGCACTTATTCATTTTCAGCTATGAGAAAGGATAAGAATCTCGCTGAGAAGGTAGTGATGCCTTCTACTACTCGAGGAGGTAAGGATTTGCCATCTAGGCCTAACTTTTCTCCCAATGCTGCATCTGCTATTTCTTCTAAAAAGAAAATGCCACTCTATCTGATTCACCATTGTCTGAGCGCATATTGAGAGTAATTTATCAAGAACAAGTAGAGATAAGGAAGTGACACCTGATTTATCTAAGTCTCCATCTATTGATAAAGTAGGATCAGAATTGGAGGAAATTGAATGTTTTGATGATTGTGAATTTGAATCTGAAGATGATGCTATTTTTGCTAGAGCTTTTATGTACGGAAGTCTTGAGGATTTAGATAAACTTGATGACTACAAAAACCTCTCTCTTGATAAATTTATCCTCCCGCTAGAAAATCCAATGGATCTGCTATTTACATTAAAGATAAAGGTTATGAATTTAATGTTGATCCAGAAATAATTAAAAAAGCTGAGAGTTTTAAATTTTATGGGAAAAAGGATGAGTTTCCTATCGAACACATGACTGCTTTTCATGAGTTATCTGCCCTATTCGGTAAAAATGAGATTCAGCAATGTTATTACTTTTTGAAGTTGTTCCCTTTTGTTCTAGGAGGAGATGCTAAAACTTGGTACAATAGTTTAGCACCACATTCTATCACTAGCAAAGAGGAGTGCCTTCGCCAATTCTTTGATAAATATCTTCCTGCTAGTAAAATACATGCTTTAACTCTTGATATCAGCAATTTTTCACAGAAGGAAGAAGAGTTTTTACCTCAAGCTTGGGGGAGATACTATGATATGACTAGGAATTGCCCTGCTCATGGTTTCAAGGCTAATGAATTACTTGATATATTTTATAATGGACTAACGGAAGGTACCAGATGTTATCTAGATAGCATTGTAGGTAATGTTTTCAGGGAAAGGACCATTGAAGAAGCCACTGAATTATTGGACACAGTTTCTCAAAACTATGAAGATTGGAAAATGGAAGAGACGAATAAAGAAGAATTATTTTCCAACAAGAAGCCAGGTATTCTTAGAGTAGTTGATGAAACAATGAAGGAGGCTTCTGAGTCTATTAAAGAGAAGGGAATTAAAACTTCGCATCTCAAGGAATTATCTGAAATGAGTATAAAACTTCCTATTGATCGACCCCGCTTTCCTATTCAAGTTAATGCTATATGCATGATGTCTACGCACGCGTATGTTCTTGTAGACAGTGTTGGGCCTCCAAGTGCAGAGGTTTGTAGAACAGCAGCAAGTTTCCCTTAAGTGGATCACCCAAGGTTTATCGAACTCACGGAGGAGGAGGTCAAAGCTATCCCTCTCAAGCAACCCTGCAATTACGATACAGAAAGTCTCTTGTGTCCCCAACACACCCAATACACTTGTCAGATGTATATATGCACTAGTTCGGCGAAGAGATAGTGAAATACAAGTAGTAGTGATGATTATGAGTAGTAAATGTAATCTGAAATAAGTATCGCTGCGAGCAAACATGTAACGAAACTGAAAGGAAATGGTGTGCAATGCTTGGAAACAAGGCCTAGCGATCATACTTTCACTAGTGGACACACTCTCAACAAATATAACATAATTGAACCAATAGATACTATCATCAAGATGCAACTCAAAACAATTCTCCAATGGATAACAAACACTAATCATGCGTAGGGCTACGAAGCACTCCTCAAAGTTCATATTTCCCCAAACTAGATTGTCCCACACTGTCACCGTGAACGCACTAGATGGTTCCAACAAACACCAACAATTCATAGAGACATTAACCAAAAAGACACACATGATGCGCACACTGTCACCTTCACATCATGATACAAGGTGTCTCCGGAGATTACAAATATAAAGCACGGGAGTAGCATACTATCTGAATAATAGCATCTACCAATTCAACTAGATACAAAGCTCACGATCACATAAAGAACACATCATGGGAGAGAGAGGTGAACCACATAGCTACCGGTAGAGCCCTCAGCCCCGGGGGAGAACTACTCCTTCCTCATCATCGGAGGCAGCAACGGTGATGGAGATGGCAGAGACGGTGATGGAGACTGATAGAGATGTCTCCGGGGGCACTTCCCTGTCCCGGCAGGGTGCCGGAACAGCGACATCTGTCCCCCGAAATTTGTCTTCGACGGCGGTGGAGCTGCGGAACTATTCTGGGAAAAACGCCGATCCCTTTAGGGTTTTCCATCGGGAGGCTTTTTATAGGCGAAGGGGTGTCGTCAGGAGGCGACCAGGGGGGTCTCACCAGAGGGGGGCACGACCAGGGGCTGGGCTGCGCCCCCTCATGGTGAGGCTGGCCCTGGCCCCCCTCTGGCTCTCGTTCGGTCTTCGGTCCTCTTCCAGGAAAAATAGGAGTTCTGGAACTTGTTTCATCCAATTCCGAGAATATTTCCTGTGTAGCTTTTCTGAAACACAAAAACAGCAGAAAACTGGGAACTGGCACTATGGCATCTTGTTAGTAGGTTAGTTCCAGAAATTGCATAAAAATGCCACGAAGTGTAACGAAACACAAGGCAAATGGTGTAAAAACAAGCATGGAGCATCAAAAATGATAGATACGTTTGAGACGTATCAGCATCCCCAAGCTTAACTCCTGCTCATCCTCAAATAGGTAAGTGATAACAAAAGAATAATTTTTGAGGTGACATGCACCATCACAATTTGATCAACAAGATAGAGCATTGAGTGCTGAGATCAAAGAACTTAAAACATGGGCATGAAAGACATAATCTTGATAATAGAAACTTAGCAACCATGTTATAGCATGAAAAGAAACACGAAGGAAAGATCATAAAAATGAAACAATGAAAGTCACGTGTGTGTTTCAACCATATGGAAAACATAACAAATGGTTTTCAGCTTGTCCCTCATGGAGTAGCAAAACATAAATGCCAGGACACCTTCAAGTTTAAGAGGGTGACTAGATACAAGTAATTTAAGAACAAGAAAAACCATAATCATGAATCAATCAATAATAAACTTTGGGACTATGCACATTATACTCAGAATGACAACTATGCTCTCTTAGACGGTGCATAAAGGTAGAAGGTGGAGACTCAACATAAAAGTAAAAGAAAGGCCCTTCGCAGAGGGAAGCAGTGATTAAACATGTGCTAGAGCTTTTCATTTATAAAACAGAGAGATAAAAACTGGATTTTGAGAGGTGGTTGTCTTTGTCAACGACTAGCTATGGGGTTCTTACTATCTTCCATATAAAAATGAAGCAAGTTTTTGAGAGAGAGATTGGCACTTTGGTGCTCTTTTATAAAGCTTGGCACTCCCCCCCACCTTTTTTTCTTTCTCAAACCATGGCTAACCGATTCCATCGGGTGCCCACCAACATTCACATACCATGGAGGAGTGCCTTTTTTCTTTCTTTTTTTCTCTTTTTTTTTCTTTTTGGAATAAGACAATATGGAAGATAGCAAATCCGACCACTAAGTCCCCATGAGCTGAAAATAGTGCCACAAAACAAGAAGTGTTTTGAAGGTTTTTTGAAAGGTAGAACATGAAAATTTACTTGGAATGGCTTGCAAATACCATGCATAGGAATTTATAGTGGACACAATGACAAACTTGGTTTTTGGGAGTTGGATGCACGAGTAGAGCTCATACTCAGTACAAAATGAGGGCTATCAAAAGACTGGGAGCGACCAACTAAGAGAGCAATAACGGCCATAATCATGCATAGCGATAAAACATCATTGAAAGAAGCATAAAGTGGTATCACAAGTCAAAAACCAAATGATCATAGAGGCTATAGGCGACTTATTTTGTAGTCAACATGTGTAAGCATGTGCCAAGTCAACCCAAATAAAGCATCAAAGGAGAAAACCAAATTAATGCTTCCAAATAATAAAAACAACGCATGATTTTTTCAAAGGCTCATTAAGCAGTCTCAGTCATTTGAGACAAGTCATGCTACAGCAAAACCACTAAGCATACTATCAAAAAGACATCAAGCACGACATGCAAAAGCCTAAGCCGCAGTCTAAACAAGCTCCTTTTTGTACCACTTTTTTGCATGAAACTTTTTCTCTTTTCCAACACCATTCAAACCTTTTTGAGGAAACTCTTTTGATGAAAACAAATATGGACCAGAGGTCAAAATACACCTTGATGCAATGATAAAACAAGAGCTGAACAAAAATCAAGGCGAAAAACGAAAGCTAAACGCAGTAGCAAAAAAAGAGAACACTCGTTGAACGATAAGAGTGAAAAATAGAGTGTTCTTGGCAATGAAAAGTGGAGCATAGCTCTCTTCAAGACAAACATGATGTGATCCAACCATTTATTGCAGCAAACAAAACAAAAGAAAACTGAAAGCAAAAAACAACTAACGCTCCAAGAAAAACGCATAGTGCATGAAGCAATAAAAATATAGTGTCTTGAAAGGTGACCTGATTTTTGCCGATGAAGAAGGGGTGCCTCGGGGCATCCCCAAGCTTTGATGCTTGTACTTCTTGGATATTTCTTGGGGTGACATGGGCATCCCCAAGCTTGAGCTTTTGTCCATTCTTCAACTCATCTCATCATTCTCCAATCCCTACACTTGAAAACTTCCTTCACACAAAACTCAACACAATTCTATTAGCAACATTAGTGTAAGCATAACAATGAATCAACCCTTTTTGCTTTAGGTTTCAACTCAAAACCACCACATATAAAGTATATACTACTGTAGCAACTTCCCCAAAAGTTTTGCGATCAAAAGGACTAAAAAAGAAAGCGATCGAGAGGCAAACACAAATAGTGGCAGAAATCTGTCAAAATAGAACAACTGACAAAGGTCGATTTTTTAGAGGACCTTATGTTGCTCAAATCGAAAAGTGCAAAACTAATGAAAGTTTGATATAACCTGGGGCATATGCACAAGAAATCGCAGGTCAAAAAGATGTTCAGAGAATTTTGACGAATTTTTATGGTGCAGCACCGAAATCTGTTTCAGGACAGCAACATCCCCAAATCTTTCCTCACTCAAATTAGAGGTTTCTCTTGGCACAAAAACGAAATAAAAATGATAAGGAGAGGTCATTACAGTAGTAATAACTTCCAAGACTCAAATAAAAGAAAAAGTACTGAAAATAAATCATTGGGTTATCTCCCAAGAGTGCTTTTCTTTAACGCCTTTGAGCTAGGCGCAGTAGTTTGCAAAGATGCTCATGTAGGCGCCCGAAAAGAACTTAAGGAAAATGCGCTATATAGGAACTTAAAGCAAGAGAGAACATCAAAAATCAATATGAAACACATTTAAATCTAAACCACTTCCTATGAAAAATAGTCTTGTAAAGAGACAAGTCATGAAAGCGCAAAGCGAAAAGCATAGGAAGGCAAAACAAGTACAACTTCAAGAATTCCAACAAAAAGAGGGGAAACTCAATATTGTTGAGGTTCATCAAACCATGTTTCCCTCTCTCATAGTAACTTTTAGTAGCATAATAAATAGAATTAACAATATAACTATCACATAAAGCATGCCTATCATGAGCCACATGCATAAAAGAATTAATACTCCCTACATGAACAATCGTAGTAGGAGCAGATTCAACAGAATAATTATTCTCATCACCATAATCATCAAAAGCAGAAGGCATATTGTAATCATAACTAATTTTCTCCTCAAAAGTAGGTGAACTAAAAATATTATACTCATCATCATAACCATCATAAACTAGAGGCTTAGTATCATCACAAGCTAGAGAACAGCTATTTCGCAAAGCATATTCATCAAACATATCATCATAAGAAGGAACATGGATAGTACTAATGGTACAACAATTATTAACCTTAGAATTGGTAACAAAAAGATTTTCAATATCAAAAGTAGAGTGCTTTTCCCAATCATGATCACTAACATAGGTAATAGGCATGGGAACATCATCCCAATCAGAATTATCATAATCTATAATAGGAGCAACATGCTTAGGGGAAGATACCGTTTCCTCTTGCCTTTTACTCTTCTTCTTCTTCTTCTTACTCTTCTTACTCTTTCCTTTAGGAGGGAGAGGCTTGAAAGGCATCTTCTCCACATAATCTGGTTTACTGACAGAAACAACAGAAGAAACTTTGGAGGATTCCTCCTCTCTATTAATAAGATAGAAACATCTATTAGTCATGTCATAGCTTGGCAAAACATCATGTTTTATAAGATTTTGTATGCAAGTATTTGCGAGGCAATCTTTAACACAATAGAGACAACAACCACGAAGGGTGCTATTAATATCAACAACTCTCATATCTACCAAAGAAATCTTTCTAGATATCTCTTCACACTCCAAAAATAAAGTAAGCTCATCATGCTGATTGAGAGTAATCTTATCCTCACAATACAAATTTACGGTACTCATTCGATTAAAAGAGTCACGATATTGGCTTGGGCATTGAAAATTAAAATGACCCCTGTCATCGCAAAGTTCACAAAGAAAAGGATAAAGCTCACAAACCTTTTCACCAAGGTCATCTAGAGCCTTGAGCCACATTCAGGTTTCTTCATTCCCATGGGTGATGCAATAATCTTCCTTGTTGTGACTCTGTTCACAAGGTCTATGTACTCCACAAAAATTAACATGCTTATAGGAAGTAGTACTTTCAGAAATTTGGGCATGTTTATTGCAATCATCAATAACAATATCACTTTCTATGCAAGTGTGCTACTCCAAATGAATGTTGCTGCAGACAATCCTTGTGCGTGGTGGATAACCAGCCCGTTGGGAACCCCAAGAGGAAGGTATGATGAGTATAACAGCGAGTTTTCCCTCAGTTAAGATACCAAGGTTTATCGATCAGGAGAGGAGAGACAATGACGACTGAAGGTGATGCGCACTGGCTTAGTAACACTCCAACAAGGGCGCCGTTAACGATACTTGTTGACTCGTCTTCAGCCAGTAGCAACGCGGAACCTGCACACACACAAACAAATACTTTGTTCCCAACTTGCGATGAGGTTGTCAATCTCATCGGTTTGCTTGAAACAAAGGTTATGAGCGTATCGAGTGGAAAACAGTAGAGTATGCGAGTAAAGTAAACAGTACGAGTAAAGTAAACATGTGATAGCAATATGATGTAAATAGGACCGGGGTCCACAGTTCACTAGTGGTGTCTCTCCATAGATAAAATAGCACATGCTGGGTAAACAAATTACAGTTGGGAAATTGATAGAATAAAGATAACGTGATATGTCAAGAAGATCACTATGAGATTTACTCTGGGCATTACAACAAAATACATAGACCGCCATCCAACTGCATCTATGACTAATAATCCACTCCCGGGGATATCAATCCGAACACCCTAGAAGTATTAAGTTGCGAACAACAGATAATTGCATTAAGCAAAGTGTGTAATGTAAACAAAGCATATGCCCTTGAGCATATGAATGTTGTTTTCTCCCTAGTAGCAACAGCACATCTACCACCTTAGAGGTTTCTGTCACTCCCCCAGGTGAAATAGAGGCATGAACCCACTATCGAGCATAAATACCCCCTCTTGGAGTCACTAGCAACTACTCGGCCAAGATAGCTACTAACAACGGAGAGCATGCAAGATCATAAACAACATAGAGATAACAAAAGATAATATTCATTACAACAACTTAATCATAAACACCAATATTCATCGGATCCCAACAAACCAAACATGTAGAATTACATAACGGTGATCTCAATCATGTAAGGCAGCTCATGAGTTCTAAACATGAAGCACATAGTGGAGAAGACAACCATCTAGCTACTGCTATGGACCCATAGTCCAAGGTAGACTACTCACTCATCGCTCCGGAGGCAAGCATGGTGATGAAGAAGACCTCCGGTGGCGATTCCCCTCTCCGGCAGGGTGCCGGGAAGAGTTTCTAGACCCTCCCGATCTTCGGGTCGACGGCGGCGGCGGATCGCGATGTGTTCTAGAAATCTGATCGGGTACTTAGGTTTTTTCCGTCGGGGGGTCTTTATAGGCGAAGGGACGTCGTCAGAGGTGGGGCCAGGTGGCCTCACACGGTGGTGACGCGGGCCAGGGGCTGGCCGCGCCACCCCTGTGTGTGGGCCGCTGGTGGCCCCCCTCCTACTCCTCTTCGGATCTCTGGAAGCTTCCGGGTAAAATAAGACTTCAGGAACTTGTTTCGTCCAATTCTGAGAATATTTCCTGTGTATCACTTCTGAAACACAAAAACAGCAGAAAATAGGAAACTGGCACTGTGGCACTTCGTTAATAGGTTAGTTCCGGAAAATGCATAAAAGTGCCACTAAGTGTAACGAAACAATAGGCAAATGGTGTAAAAACAAGCATGGAGCATCAAAAATTATAGATACGTTTGAGACATATCAAGCATCCCCAAGCTTAACTCCTGCTCGTCCTCGAGTAGGTAAGTGATAACAAAAGAATAATTTTTGAGGTGACATGCACCTACACAATCTTGATCATATATGTAAGCATTGGTGAGCTGGGATCAATAGAACTTAAAACATGGGCATGAAGATATAATCATGACAATAAGAACTTAGCAACCATGTTGTAAACATGTAAATGAACACAAACAAAAGATTATGATAATGAAACAATGAAAGTCAAACGTGTGTTCAAATCATAAGGAAAAACATACAAATGGTTTTCAGCTTGTCCTTCAAAGAGAGCAAAACATAAATGCATAGGACACCTTCAAGTTTAAGAGGGCGAATAGATACAAATAATTTAAGAACAAGTGAAACCAACAATATGAATCAATCAATGAACTTTGGGACAATGCATATCACACTAAGAATGACAACTATGCTCTCTTAATGGTGCATAAAGAAAGAAGGTGGTGACTCAACATAAAAGTAAAAGAAAGACCCTTCGCAGAGGGAAGCAGTGATTGCAAGTTTTATAACCTTCAAAAATTATGGTACTTACCGGCTTTGAGCTCTCATTGCCCCCATCATAAGCATCTTGAATGGTTAAAGTTAATGCGAGAACAATTATGATGCATATGCTTGACAAATCATAAGTTGAAAACCTCGTGCCCCGTGAATACGAGTACCCAAACCTCATGCTACTTTACTTAGAGTCCCAAGCAAGGCTCTTGTCATTGTAAGTATATGCATATCATTGAGAACCGCCAATGGGGTACCTCCGTGCCCGATGACATGGAACAAGCCCACACCAAAATGACAGGACAAGCAGACAATGAACACCTCGACATCTCTTTTATTTGCCTTTTGTTTAGCTTTTTATAATGAGATGCGTCGTTGAATGTTCACCATGGGTATGCTGCAAATTTCCACCATGAATTATGCATGGCTTAGATTGGTGGCCCGGCGTTTCCCTAACACATATACAAACTCCATGATCCCTACAAGATTCCCAATTGATTTCACACCGCGGGCATCCATAAACAAAAGATCACGATATCAACTCAAATAAGAAGTGCAATGTTGAAAGCTTGCCCATGACAGCATGGCTGGGCTAGAATCCAACTTACAACTTCCAAGCATAACAACTCAACATAAGAGACCACAATGTCAAATTTTTAAGAACAGGAAAAAGTAAAGTGTGCCTTCCGGTTCGTGAGAGCTTTACTAACCGAGTTTCGCATAACACTGGTAAGAGTTTAATTTGAAGAGAAAATAAAAGCAAGTCAAATTTACTTGGAATAGCAAATTGCTAGTAGGTATGTATGGTGGACACAATGGAAAACTTTGGCTTTTAGGAGTTGGATGCACGAGTAGAGCTCATACTCAGTACAAGGTGAGGGCTAGCAAAAGACTGGGAGCGACCAACTAAGAGAGCAATAATGGCCATAATCTTGCAAAGCGACAAAGCGACATTAAAAGAACCATAAGATGGCATCAAAAGTCAAAAACTAAATGATCATGAAGGCTATTGGTGACTTTGTAAGAGTCTAACATGTGTGAGCATGCGCCAAGTCAACCCAAATAAAGCATCAAGGAGAAAACCAAAATAATGCTTCCATACAATAAAAACAACGCATGATTTTTTCAAAGGCTCATTAAGCAATCTCAGTTATTTGAGACAAGTCATGCTACAGCAAAACCACTAAGCATACTATCAAAAAGACATCAAGCATGACATGAAAAAGCCTAAGCCGCAGTCTACACAAGCTCCTTCTTGTACCACTATTTTGCACAAAGCTTTTTCTCTTTTCCAACACCATTTGAAATTTTTATAAACACCTCTTTTGATGAAAACCAATAAAGATCAGAGGCAAAAATACACCTTGATGAAAAGATATGTCAAGATCTGAACGCATATCAAGGCGAAAACGAAAACCAAAAGCAGTAGCAGAAAAAGAAGAACGCATCGATGAACGATAAGAGTGAAAAACTGAGCGTTCTTTGCAAATGAAAACGAGTACATCTCCTCCAAAAGAAATTTGTTGGGGTCCAACCATTTATTGCAGCAAACAAACAAACTAAACCAACTAAGAAAACTAAAACAACTGACGCTCCAAGAAAAACACATAGTGCATGAAGCAATAAAAATATAGTGTTTTGAAAGGTGACCTGATTTTTGCCGATGAAGAAGGGGTGCCTCGGGGGCATCCCCAAGCTTTGATGCTTGTACTTCTTGGATATTTCTTGGGGTGATGCATGGGCATCCCCAAGCTTGAGCTTTTGTCCATTCTTCAACTCATCTCATCATTCTCCAATCCCTACACTTGAAAACTTCCTTCATACAAAACTAAACACAATTCTATTAGCAACATTAGTGCAAGCATAACATATAATCAATCCTCTATTTGCTTCAGGTTTCAACTCAAAACCACCACATATATAGCAAATACTACTGTAGCAACCTCCCCAAAAGTTCCGTGATCAAAAGAACTCAAAAGAAAGCGATAAAGTGGCAAACACAAATATTGGCAGAAATCTGTCAAAACTGAACAGCTGACAAAGGTCGAATTTTTGAGGGATTTTCTGTTGCTCAAATCAAAAAGTGTTCAACTAAGAAAAGTTTGGATATAACCTGGGGCATATGCACAAGAAATCGCAGGTCCAAAAGATAAACAGAGAATTTTCACGAATTTTTACGGTGCAGCACCGAAAACAGTTTCAGGACAGCAACATCCCCAAATCTTTACCTCACTCAAATTAGAGGCTTCTCTTGGCACTAAAACGAAATAAACAAAATAAGGAGCGGTCATTACAGTAGTAATGACTTCCAAGACTCAAATAAAAGAAAAAGTACTGAAAAGAAAACATTGGGTTATCTCCCAAGAGTGCTTTTCTTTAACGCCTTTGAGCTAGGCGCAGAAAATTGCGAATCAAGTAATATCAAGTGATGAAGTGCTAGGATCAGCACGTGCTTTACGTCTCCCTTTATTACCTTTGCTCTTGACTCTAGGAAAGACATGGTTATTGCAAGGTGGAGAGGTAAATGTTATATTGCCTTTTCCCACATCGATAACGGTGCCCAGGAGCTTCAGAATGGATCTTCCAAGTGTGATTTGTCCTTTTCCTACACATTCAATAACAAGATAATCAGTAGATATCATTCTTCCTAGGATTTTTGTAAAGACTCCTTCAGCTATTCCAAGGGGAAATATGGTGGCATTGTTAGTAAGAGAAATTTCTTCTCCTCTCTCAGAAAGCTTCCAAAGGCTCAAAGATTCATAAACATCCTTTGGCATGAGACAAAATTCAGACATAATATCACAACTAGCATGAAAAGTTTCACCACTAATGGTGATTTTTATCGTAGGATACCAACTCGAAGGTTCAGTATTTGTTGGCACATAATCAAAATGCTGGCGCAAAGTATTGTAGCAAGAATTCAAACTAGCAGTCTGAGTCTCAAGAGTATTAAGTCTATTAAAAATGCACACAAGAGAGGAATCAAAATAGGTTGGCATGCTATAAATTGTAATCAACTTTTTAATAATATTGAAGGCTTGATCTCCATCACAATGAAGGAAATCTCCTTCTGCAGTAGCATCCAAAGCATATCTATAACGAAGAGAAAGTCCAAAGTAAAAGCTACTAAGAAGCAAACTCAAAGTCATTTTAGGTTCAGTTTTTCCATGCCAATCATAAATTCTAGCCCAAGCTTCTTTAAAGCTTTCCTCATCTTTCTGCTTAAAAGTAAAGATCATGTCCTCTGGGGACATAGTAGTAGCAACTGAACTAGACATAATAAACTAAAAGTAAAGAAATGACAACTACCAAGGATTCTAATTTTTTTGGATTTTTGATAAAAGCAATGCAGGTAAAATAAATAAAGTAAAGCAAAACAATAACAAAGTAAAGAATGTGTGTGCGAAAAACTCCCCTCGCAGAAGTCTTCTCTTCCTCCCCGGCAACGGCGCCAGAAAATACTTGATGGCGACCAGTTGACGAGGGAGATTATTCTTCTTCGTTCCCCGGCAACGGCGCCAGAAAATAGGCTGCTACTCCAAATGAATGTTGCTGCAGACAGTCCTTGTGCGTGGTGGATAACCAGCCCATTGGGAACCCCAAGAGGAAGGTATGATGAGTATAATAGCGAGTTTTCCCTCAGTTAAGATACCAAGGTTTATCGATCAGGAGAGGAGAGACAATGACGACCGAAGGTGATGCGCACTGGCTTAGTAACACTCCAAAAAGGGCGCCGTTAACGATACTTGTTGACTCGTCTTCAGCCAGTAGCAACGCGGAACCTGCACACACACAAACAAATAGTTTGTTCCCAACTTGCGATGAGGTTGTCAATCCCACCGGTTTGCTTGAAACAAAGGTTATGAGCGTATCGAGTGAAAACAGTAGAGTATGCGAGTAAAGTAAACAATACGAGTAAAGTAAACAGGTGATAGCAATATGATGTAAATAGGACCGGGGTCCACAGTTCACTAGTGGTGTCTCTCCATAGATAAAATAGCACATGCTGGGTAAACAAATTACAGTTGGGCAATTGATAGAATAAAGATAACGTGATATGTCAAGAAGATCACTATGAGATTTACTCTGGGCATTACAACAAAATACATAGACCGCCATCCAACTGCATCTATGACTAATAATCCAGTCCCGGGGATATCAATCCGAACACCCTAGAAGTATTAAGTTGCGAACAACAGATAATTGCATTAAGAAAAGTGTGTAATGTAAACAAAGCATATGCCCTTGAGCATATGAATGTTGTTTTCTCCCTAGTAGCAACAGCACATCTACCACCTTAGAGGTTTCTGTCACTCCCCCAGGTGAAATAGAGGCATGAACCCACTATCGAGCATAAATACCCCCTCTTGGAGTCACTAGCAACTACTCGGCCAAGATAGCTACTAACAACGGAGAGCATGCAAGATCATAAACAACATAGAGATAACAAAAGATAATATTCAGTACAGCAACTTAATCATAAACACCAATATTCATCGGATCCCAACAAACCAAACATGTAGAATTACATAACGGTGATCTCAATCATGTAAGGCAGCTCATGAGATCTAAACATGAAGCACATGGTGGAGAAGACAACCATCTAGCTACTGCTATGGACCCATAGTCCAAGGTAGACTACTCACTCATCGCTCCGGAGGCAAGCATGGCGATGAAGAAGACCTCCGGTGGCGATTCCCCTCTCCGGCAGGGTGCCAGGAAGAGCTTCTGGACCCTCCCGATCTTCGGGTCGACGGCGGCGGCGGATCGCGATGTGTTCTGGAAATCTGATCGGGTACTTAGGTTTTTTCCGTCGGGGGGTCTTTATAGGCGAAGGGACGTCGTCAAAGGTGGGGCCAGGTGGCCTCACACGGTGGTGACGCGGGCCAGGGGCTGGCCGCGCCACCCCTGTGTGTGGGCCCCTGGTGGCCCCCCTCCTACTCCTCTTCGGATCTCTGGAAGCTTCCGGGTAAAATAAGACTTCAGGAACTTGTTTCTTCCAATTCCGAGAATATTTCCTGTGTATCACTTCTGAAACACAAAAACAGCAGAAAACAGGAAACTGGCACTGTGGCACTTCGTTAATAGGTTAGTTCCGGAAAATGCATAAAAGTGCCACTAAGTGTAACGAAACAATAGGCAAATGGTGTAAAAACAAGCATGGAGCATCAAAAATTATAGATACGTTTGAGACGTATCAAAGTGTCCTTAAAAAGTTCATGATACACGTCCCCATTTCCCTTGGGAACATTAATATGAGAAGCAAAGGCCTTAAAACAATCAACCATAATTTGAGGATCAAGCCCATATTTAGCACTAAGCTCTTGAAAATTAGTAGTTTCAGCGAAAGACTTAATGCAATCATGCTCGTAATTTATGCCTAATCCTTTACCTTTGTTGTTATCCCAATCGTCGATATTGCTTTGAATTGTTTCAAGCAGATCCCACTTGGTGTCAACATCCTTCCTTGTGAAAGACCCATCCAAGCATGCATCTAGATGGTCCTTGTAATGTCCTGAAAGCCTTGCATAAAAATTATCAATAACAATATTACAAGGAAGATCATGAATAGGACATTTGAGCATTAGTGACTTCAATTTTCCCCACGCTTGGGCAATGCTTTCTCCCTCATCCGGATGAAAATTATAAATATAATTCCTATCTTTATAAACCTCACTAGAAGGATAGAATTTAGAATAAAAGAGAGGTATAATTTCCTCCCAATCAATAGGTCGGCCATCCTTCAGTGTTTTATACCATTCCGCAGCTCTGCCCTTCAGTGATAAAGAGAATAGCTTCTTCTTAACTCAGTTCATCGAAATACCTGCACACTTGAACAACTCACATAATTCATGTATAAAAAGCAAATGATCACCAGGATGGACAATTCCATCTCCTAAATAGCAGTTATCCATAGCACATTCAACAATCTTCATAGGTATTTTAAAAGGATGAGGAGCACAAGCATCATTAGAAACATCACATATGGGAGATAAAATATCATCAGAGCAAACTTTCTCCACTAAAGCTGGGGAACTAAAAATATCATGCTTAACAAAACCAGCTTCCCCAAGCTTAGACTTTTCTATAACGGTGTTCAAAGCATTCATACTAACAACACTATTAGCATGAAAATTAAGCTCCAAAGGTTTTTCAGTTCTCTCTTCAAACACTCCATATCCAAACATAGGAAAAATACTACAGAACTCTTTGTTTTCCATTAAGCCTAACTAGTGAAAATAAAAACAAGAAACAAAAAGATATAATTGCAGAATCTAAAGGAAATAACTTTGAGCACTCACACAGGAGGATGCGAGTACCTTTTACCTTACCTCCCTGGCAACGGCGCCAGAAAAGAGCTTGATGTCTATGCACGCGTCTGTTCTTGTAGATAGTGTTGGGCCTCTAAGTGCAGAGGTTTGTAGAACAGCATCAAGTTTCCCTTAAGTGGATCGCCCAAGGTTTATCGAACTCAGGGAGGAGGAGGTCAAAGCTATCCCTCTCAAGCAACCCTGCAATTACGATACAGAAAGTCTCTTGTGTCCCCAACACACCCAATACACTTGTCAGATGTATAGGTGCACTAGTTCGGCAAAGAGATAGTAAAATACAAGTAGTAGTGATGATTATGAGAAGTAAATGTAATCTGAAATAAGTATCGCTGCGAGCAAACATGTAACAAAACTGAAAGGAAATGGTGTGCAATGCTTGGAAACAAGGCCTAGGGATCATACTTTCACTAGTGGACACACTCTCAACAAATATAACATAATTGACCAAATGGATACTATCATCAATCTGTGATGCGGTGCGGTGTTGATGGTTTTTCACCGTCCAGTTGGGAACCCCAAGAGGAAGGTATGATGAGCATAGCAGCAAGTTTTTCCCTCAAAAAGAAACCAAGGTTTATCGAATCCAGGAAAAATTCAATACTCCAGAAGGTGATGCTGACTAGCCTACTAACACTCCAACAAGGGCGCCGTTTACGACACTTGTTGACTCGTCTTTAACTAGTAGCAACGTGGAACCTGCACACAACACAACCAAATACTTTGCTCCCAACTTACGATGAGGTTGTCAATCTCACCGGTTTGCTTGAAACAAAGGGTATGAGCGTATCGAGTGGAAAGCAATAGTAATATGCGAGTAAAGTAAACAGTGCGAGTAAAGTAAACAGGTGATAGCAATATAATGGAAATAGGACCGGGGTCCACAGTTTACTAGTGGTGTCTCTCCATAAGATAAAATAACACATGCTGGGTAAACAAATTACAGTTGGGCAATTGATAGAATAAAAACAACGTGATATGTCGAGAGGATCACTATGCAATTTACTCTGGGCATTACAACAAGATACATAGACCGCCATCCAACTGCATCTATGACTAATAATCCACTTGTGGCGAATCAATCCGAGAACTCCACAAGTATGAAGTTGCGAACAACAGATAACTACATTAAGCAAAGTGTGTAATGTAAACAAAGCATATGCCCTCGAGCATATGAATGTTGTTTTCCCCTAGTAGCAATAGCACATCTACAACCTTAGAGGTTTCTGTCGCTCCCCCAGATTAAATAGAGGCATGAACCCACTATCGAGCATAAATTCTCCCTCTTGGAGTCACTAGCAACTACTCGGCCAAGATAGCTACTAACAACGGAGAGCATGTAAGATCATAAACAACATAGAGATAACATAAGATAATATTCAGCACATCAACTCAATCATAACACCAATATTCATCGGATCCCAACAAACACAACATGTAGAATTACATAACGGTGATCTTGATCATGTAAGGCAGCTCACGAGATCTAAACATGAAGCACATGGTGGAGAAGACAACCATCTAGCTACTGATATGGACCCATAGTCCAAGGTAGACTACTCACTCATCATGCCGGAGGCAAGCATGGCGATGAAGAAGACCTTCGGTGGTGATTCCCCTCTCCGGCAGGGTGCCGGGAAGAGCTTCTGGACCCTCCCGATCTCGGGTCGACGACGATGGCGGATTGCAATGTGTTTCTAGAAAAGTGATTGGGTTTTTAGGTTTTTCCTATCGGGGGGTCTTTATAGGCGAAGGGGCAGCGCCAGAAGTGGACCAGGGGGCCCTCACCACAGGTGGGCGTGGGCCAGGGGCATGCCACGCCCCCTGGTGGTGTGGCCGCCCTGTGGCTCCTTTTCGTCTCCTCTTCGGTTCTCTGGAAGCTTTGGTGAATTTCCGGATGTTTGGCTTTTGTTTCGTCCAATTCCGAGAATATTTCCTGTGTAAATTTTCTGAAACACAAAAATAGCAAAAAACAGGGAACTGGCACTGTGGCATCTTGTTAATAGGTTAGTTCCGAAAAATGCATAAAAATGCCATGAAGTGTAACGAAACACTAAGCAAATGGTGTAAAAACAAGCATGGAGCATCAAAAATTATGGATACGTTTGAGACATATCAGCATCCCCAAGCTTAACTCCTGCTCGTCCTCGAGTAGGTAAGTGATAACAAAAAAACAATTGAGGTGACATGCACCTACACAATCTTGACCATATAAGTAAGCGTTGTGCGCTCGGATCAAAAGAACTTAAAACATGGGCATGAAAGATATAATCTTGATAGAAGAAACTTAGCAACCATGTTAGAACATGAGAAATAACACAAATGAGAGATCATGAAAATGAAATAATGAAAGTCAAACTTGTGTTCAAATCATATGGAAAAACATACAAATGGTTTTCAACTTGTCCTTCATGAGAGAGCAAAACATAAATGCATAGGACACCTTCAAGTTTAAGAGGGTGACTAGATTCAAGTAATTTAAGAATAAGTGAAACCAACATCATGAATCAATCAATGAAAACTTTGGGACAATGCACATTATACTCAGAATGACAACTATGCTCTCTTAGACGGTGCATAAAGGTAGAAGGTGGTGACTCAACACAAAAGTAAAAGAAAGGCCCTTCGCGGAGGGAAGCAGTGATTAAACATGTGCTAGAGCTTTTCATTTGTAAAACAGAGATAAAAATTGGGTTTTGAGAGGTGGTTGTTTCATGTCAATGACTGGCAATGGGGTCTTACTATCTTCCATAATAAATAAGTGAGAGCGGTTCCGAGTTCTTTGAAAATTTGGCACATTGGTGCTCTTTTACAAAGCTATGGCACTCCTCCCCACCTTTTTTCCTTTCTCATACCATGGGTAACCGATTCCATCGGGTACCCACCAACATTCACATACCATGGAGGAGTGCCTTTTTTTCTTTTTTAGAATTAGATTGCAATGGTCTGACCAGCTCCCTTGCAAAATTAATGACGAGCAGATGAAGCTGCCTAGTCGAGGGTACTTAATTTAATATGGAAGATAGCAATTCCGACCACTACGTCCTCATGAGCTAAAACAGTGGCACAAAATGAGAAGTAGTTGAAAGTTTTCAAAGGTAGCACATGAAAATTTACTTGAAATGGCTTGCAAATACGATGCATAGGAATTTATAGTAGACACAATGGCAAACTTGGTTTTTAGGAGTTGGATGCAGGAGTAGAGCTTATACTCAATACAAAATGAGGGCTAACAAAAGACTGGGAGCAACCAACTAAGAGAGCAATAATGGCCATAATCATGCAAAGCGACAAAGCGACATTAAAAGAAGCATAAGATGGCATCAAAAGTCAAAAACTAAATGATCATAGAGGCAATGGTGACATTGTATGAGTCTAACATGTGTAAGCATGCGCCAAGTCAACCCAAATAAAGCATCAAGGAGAAAACCAAAATAATGCTTCCAAATAATTAAAACAACGCATGATTTTTTCAAAAGCTCATTAAGCAATCTCAGTCATTTGAGACAAGTCATGCTACAGCAAAACCACTAAGCATACTATCAAAAATACATCAAGCATGACATGCAAAAGCCTAGGCCGCAG
This sequence comes from Dactylis glomerata, assembly GCA_007115705.1. Lineage (NCBI taxonomy): Eukaryota > Viridiplantae > Streptophyta > Magnoliopsida > Poales > Poaceae > Dactylis > Dactylis glomerata. The sequence continues at coordinate 390,844 of QXEO01000132.1, forward strand.
TCTACACAAGCTCCTTCTTGTACCACTTTTTTGCATAAAGCTTTTTCTCTTTTCCAACACCATTCGAACTTTTTATAAACAACTCTTTTGATGAAAACCAACATGGACCAGAGGTCAAAATACACCTTGATAAAAAGATACAACAAGATCTGAACCCAAATCAAGGCGAAAATTGAAAGCTAAATGCAGTTCTAGAAAAAGAGAACACTCGTTGAAAGATAAGAGCAAAAAACGGAGTGTTCTTGGCAAATGAAAAGCAAGGCAACTTCTCCAAAAGGAATTTGTTGGGGTCCAACCATTTATTGCAGAAAACAAAACTAAACAAAACTGAAAACTAAAACAACTGACGCTCCAAGAAAAATGCATAATGCATGAAGCAATAAAAATAGTGTGTTGAAAGGTGACCTGATTTTTGCCGATGAAGAGGGGGTGCCTCGGGGGCATCCCCAAGCTTTGACACTTGTACCTCTTGGATATTTCTTGGGGTGCATGGGCATCCCCAAGCTTGAGCTTTTGTCCATTCTTCAACTCATCTCATCATTCTCCGATCCCTACACTTGAAAACTTCCTTCATACAAAACTATACACAAATCTATTAGCAACATTAGTGTAAGCAGAACATTGAATCAACCCCTTTTGCTTCTAGTTTCAACTCAAAACCACCACATATAAAGCATATACTACTGTAGCAACGTCCCCAAAAGTTCCGTGATCAAAAGAACTCAAAAAGAAAGCGATAAAGTGGCAAACACAAATATTGGCAGAAATCTGTCAAAACAGAACCGCTGACAAAGGTCGAATTTTTAGAGTGTTTTCTGTTGCTCAAATCAAAAAGTGTTCAACTAATGAAAGTTTGGATATAACCTGGGGCATATGCACAAGAAATCGCAGGTCCAAAATATATACAGAGAATTTTCACGAATTTTTATGGTGCAGCACCAAAAACTATTTCAGGACAGCAACATCCCCAAATCTTACCTCACTCAAATTAGAGGCTTCTCTTGGCACAAAAACGAAATAAAAATGATAAGGAGAGGTCATTACAGTAGTAATAACTTCCAAAACTCAAATAAAAGAAAAAGAACTGAAAGTAAAACAATGGGTTATCTCCCAAAAGTGCTTTTCTTTAACGCCTTTGAGCTAGGTGCAGAAATTGGAGAAGATGCTCACATAAGAAATATGAATGGAAGCCAAAAAGAGCATCAAGGAGAAAATATAAAACACATTTAAGTCTAACCCACTTCCTATGCATAGGAATCTTGTAAGAAAATAAATCAAAGAAGCACATAGTCATAAGTATGGGTAGATAAAACAAGAGCAACTTTGAAACGTTCAATATAAAGAGAGGTGTTTTAGTAACATGAGAATTCCAACAACCATATTTTCCTCTCTTATAATAATTTTCAGTTGCATCATGAATAAAATCAACAATTAAATATCACACTCACCCTCCTTTAAGCATGGAGGGCGATCAAATAAGGTATTAGTTAAAGAGTTACTCTTATTGGGAGGTAGACATGGGTAGCTCCATTCTTCCTCCTCTTGATCATCACTCTCCTCCTCTTTTTCATCCAATGAGCTTCTAGTTTCAGCAATTTCTTCTTCCATAGGCTCCTTCAAGGCATTAGTCTCTTCCATTGGAGAGCATCTATTAAGATATTTAAGAATATAGCCATTTTCTTCCTTGTAATTATCAAAGCAAAATTTAAGTATATCATAAACCTCATATTTATAAGGTGCATCATCAGTATTTTCAAGCAAATAAGCAAGTTCGAATGCACCTTTCCAAGCAATAAATTCTTCAATTTGTTCCACATCATAAAAGTCATAATTTCCATTAATATAAGAAGATATGGTAACATCATCATTATACTCACATTGAAAAGGGAGGTGTTTATACCTCCTACAGCAACAAGATTTATCAAAGCAATAAGTAACATTATAAGTAGAGCACACATTTCTAGCAATGATATACAATTTATTAATTTGTTCCCATAAGTGTTTCCCTTTTTGTGACAAGCGGTGTTCCTCATAATAATTTTGTTGCTCTTCTGTGAACCCACCTTGCCAAAAAGATTTAGTTTCAAAGAAACCAACCATTCATAGAAAGCATGATAAAGCAAGACAATAACAAACCAACAAAATTAACAACTATAGTAAGAACTATTTTTTTGTATTTTTGATAAAAAGATGCAAGCAAAAATAAAGTAAGCAAAACTTAAAACAAAGTAAAGGATGTGCGTGCGAAACTCCCCTTGCAGAAGTCTTCTTTTTCCCCGGCAACGGTGCCAGAAAAATGTCTTGATGCGCTGCGGTGTTGATGGTTTTCACCGTCCAGTTGGGAACCCCAAGAGGAAGGTATGATGAGCACAGCAGCAAGTTTTTCCCTCAGAAAGAAACCAAGGTTTATCAAATCTAGGAAAAAGTCAATACTCCAGAAGGTGATGCTGACTAGCCTACTAACACTCCAACAAGGGCGCCGTTTACGACACTTATTGACTTGTCTTCAACTAGTAGCAACGCGGAACCTGCACACAACATAACCAAATACTTTGCTCCCAACTTACGATGAGGTTGTCAATCTCACCGGTTTGCTTGAAACAAAGGGTATGAGTGTATCGAGTGGAAAGCAATAGTAATATGCGAGTAAATTAAACAGTGTGAGTAAAGTAAACAGGTGATAGCAATATAATGGAAATAGGACTGGGGTCCACAGTTTACTAGTGGTGTCTCTCTATAAGATAAAATAACACATGCTAGGTAAACAAATTACAGTTGGGCAATTGATAGAATAAAGACAATGTGATTTGTCGAGAGGATCACTATGAGATTTACTCTGGGCATTACAACAAGATACATAGACCGCCATCCAACTGCATCTATGACTAATAATCCACTTGTGGCGAATCAATCTGAGAACTCCACAAGTATTAAGTTGCGAACAACAGATAACTGCATTAAGCAAAGTGTGTAATGTAAACAAAGCATATGCCCTCGAGCATATGAATGTTATTTTCCCCCTAGTAGCAATAGCACATCTACAACCTTAGAGGTTTCTATCACTCCCCCAGATTAAATAGAGGCATGAACCCACTATCGAGCATAAATACCCCCTCTTGGAGTCACTAGCAACTACTCGGCCAAGATAGCTACTAACAACGGAGAGCATGCAAGATCATAAACAACATAGAGATAACATAAGATAATATTCAGCACATCAACTCAATCATAACACCAATATTCATCGGATCCCAACAAACACAACATGTAGAATTACATAACGGTGATTTCGATCATGTAAGGCAGCTCACGAGATCTAAACATGAAGCACATGGTGGAGAAGACAACCATCTAGCTACTGCTATGGACCCATAGTCCAAGGTAGACTACTCACTCATCGCGCCGAAGGCAAGTATGGCGATGAAGAAGACCTCCGGTGGCGATTCCCCTCTCCGGCAGGGTGCCGAGAAGAGCTTTCAGACCATCCCGATCTCGGGTCAACGACGGCGGCGGATCGCGATGTGTTTTTGGAAAAGTGATCGGGTGTTTAGGTTTTTCCCGTCGGGGGGTCTTTATAGGTGAAGGGGCAGCGTTAGCAGTGGACCAGGGGCCCTCACCACAGGTGGGCGTGGGCCAGGGGCAGGCCGCACCCCCTGGTGGTGTGGCCGCCCTGTGGCTCCTTTCCGTCTCCTCTTTGGTTCTCTGGAAGCTTTGGTAAATTTCTGGATGTTCGGCTTTTGTTTCATCCAATTCCAAGAATATTTCCCGTGTAACTTTTCTAAAACACAAAACAGCAGAAAACAGGGAACTGGCACTGTGGCATCTTGTTAATAGATTAGTTCCGGAAAATGCATAAAAATGCCACGAAGTGTAACGAAACACTAAGCAAATAGTGTAAAAACAAGCATGGAGCATCAAAAATTATGGATACATTTGAGATGTATCAATATGCAACTCAAAACAATTCTCCAATGGATAACAAACACTAATCATGCGTAGGGCTATGAAGCACTCCTCAAATTTCATATTTCCCCAAACTAGATTGTCCCACACTGTCACCGTGAACGCACTAGATGGTTCCAACAAACACCAACAATTCATAGAGACATTAACCAAAAAGACACACATGATGCGCACACTGTCACCTTCACATCATGATACAAGGTGTCTCCGGAGATTACAAATATAAAGCACGGGAGTAGCATAATATCTGAATAATAGCATCTACCAATTCAACTAGATACAAAGCACATGGTCACATAAAGATCACATCATGGGAGAGAGAGGTGAACCACATAGCTACCGGTAGAGCCCTCATCCCCGGGGGAGAACTACTCCCTCCTCATTATCGGAGGCAGCAATGGCGATGGAGATGGCGGTGAGGTCGATGGAGACGATGGAGACGGTGATGGAGACCGATGGAGATGGCTCTAGGGGCACTTCCCCATCCCGGCAGGGTGCCCAAATAGAGACTTCTGTCCCCCCGAAATTTGTCTTTGACGGCGGCGGAGCTGCGGAACTGTTTTGGGAAAAACGCCGATTCCTTTAGGGTTTTCCGTCGGGAGGCTTTTCATAGGCGAAGGGGTGTCGTCAAGAGGCGACCAGGGGGGTCTCACCACAGGGGGCGCAGCTAGGGGCTGGGCCGCGCCCCCTCATGGTGAGGCTGGCCCCTGGCCCCCTCCGGCTCTCGTTTGGTCTTCGGTCCTCTTCCGGGAAAAATAGGAGTTCTGGAACTTGTTTCGTCCAATTCCAAGAATATTTCCTGTGTAGCTTTTCTAAAACACAAAAACAGCAGAAAATAGGGAACTGGCACTGTGGCATCTTGTTAGTAGGTTAGTTCCGGGAATCGCATAAAACGCCACGAAGTGTAACGAAACACAAGGCAAATGGTGTAAAAACAAGCATGGAGCTTCAAAAATTATAGATACGTTTGAGACATATCAATGCCCTACAAAAGTTAATGAAAAGGTATTGCCCACTACTGAAGTATCATATGTCAATGATTTTGCTTATGATAGTAAGCCTGAAGAACATTATATTAGGATGAATCTTATGAAGAATTCTCATAAAATTAAATCTCTTGGTGAAAATTTGAGCGCTAAGGTAGATACTATTAAGGGACTTGTTAAACATTGTGAAATGATGAATAATCAAGTAGAACAAATGATCTCTCTTAAAAATCAATTATGAAAATTTTATTGAGAAGAAACAAGTTTGTGGAGTTAAAACCAGGGGAGGTTCAAGCACCTAGGATCTTGATTTCCCAGATAACCATCCTAAGAGAAGAGATCAAGATGCTCTCAAAAAGAAATTTTCTACAGGACAATCTCCCAATGAGGATAAAGATAATGGGAATTTTGAAGAACAAGATAAGGATACTTCTATTTCGGATGCTGAGACTAACGATAATAATAATGAGAATGAAGATGAGGAATTATTCCCACCTGATAAAGATCAATAGGAAGCTGAAAAGAATGAGGAGTCTGTATCTCCTACAAGAGAAGATCCTCAACCATCTATTGAGAAGAATAAGAAGAAGAAACATCCAATTCCACAAAAAGGTAAAGATAGGGATCCATGGGTGCATAGACCCATACCCTATACCCAAGAGGTAATAAGATCTGTGGATGATGCAAGGTTTGAGAAGTTTCTTGAGTTGATTAAAAATTTATGCTTACAAATTCCTCTTGTTGATGCTATTAAAATTTTCCTCCATATTCAAAATACATGAAAGATATTGTTACTAACAAGAGAGAAAATACCCAATGATGCTATAACTGCTATGCTTGCTAGCTACTCTTTCGAAGGGAGTCGCCTAAAAAGTGTGGAGATCCCGGTATTCCAACTATTCCTTGTACTATTAAAGGAACTTATGTAAAATATGCATTATGTGATTTAGGAGCTGGTGTTAGTGTCATGCATTTATCTTTATATAAGAAACTTAATCTAAACAGACTAGTTCCAACTGAGGCTTCTTTGCAGATGGCTGACAAATCTACAGCTATTCCTATAGGCATTTGTGAGGATGTTCCTATTTCTATTGATAATGTGTTAATTCCTATAGACTTTCTTATACTAAAAATGCCTGAAGATGAGAATTTACCTATTATTCTTGGGAGACCCTTTTTAAATACTGCAGGGGCTGTTATAAATTGCATTGAAAGCAAAGTGTCATTCAATGTTAAGGGAAAGGAACATACCATTTATTTCCCAAAGAAGGATCATGTACCAGCTATGAAGAAAAGTGTGAACTCTATTCAGATGAAATTTTTTATGATTGGGAGCTTTGAGTTTACATTGCCACCTCTTGAGCCAAAATATGCCACCTTGATAATTGGAACCATTCCAACCAAATATGAGGTGACTTGAGTTTTTCTTCTCTTTAAATTAGAAAAATGAATCATGTATTTTATCTTTGCACATTATTGATAAGACCTGATCAACCTTATTACTAATGTGGGAATGATGAAAACTTGATTCCCATAAATACTGTAGTTGCTTTTAATTTTATTCATATTAGTTTCATATTTTATTTGCATAGACATAATTATTCCAGGGTTGTGAATTAACAGAATATGAAGTTTGAAATATCCTACACAGAAAATTTTCTCGAAAAATTCCAGAAAAATTTAGGGGTCAGTAACTTTACCAGAGGGACCATGAGTCAAAAGGAGGGAACCAAAAAGCCACCAGGGACCAAAAGATCAAAGCCCATGCGACCAGATTCCCTAGCCATGTGGGGCATGCTCGTTGGGCCCACATGAGGTGTTAGGTGAGGGGAAAGTGCCCAAGTTCATCCTCTCCCCCGAAAACCAGCCCCAGGTATTTTTCAAAAAAATTCCCGTGCTCCATTCCATCCACTCTTGGATCTCCAAGTTTAGGGAAGATTTTTCAAATCTGTTTGGTGAAATCACTCTTTGGTATGTGACTCCTCCTCTCATACAATTACTTTTTGTTCTTATCCTTTTATGTTGAGTATTTTGCTGCACTTGGTGTCACATAAGATCCATGAGAAATCCATGGATTTGAGTTTTCTAGTTGATATAGATGCATAGTATTGATGGGTAGACTCTCCATGGTTGGTTAAATCCTGTTTTGAATGGATAAATCTTACTTTGTAGTGAATGTTATTTTTGTACAGCAAGGTGTTCATCATGTTCAAAGGAAAATGACTCTTAAACAGCATGTCTACTAGGACAAGGAGGGGCACATCGAGGGTGTCAACCAATCTAGAGGAAGCACATCAATGGGAAGACGATGCATTGTTCACAGCAGAGTCACTTCGTGTTCATAGCACGTGGTGGCCAGACCCCGAAGTTATCCAAGCTTGGGGATGCATGAAGATTTCCAAGCCTTTGCTACCACTATAGGGTTGCTTGAGTTCTCGAGGCACCCAAAAAAGACATATAAGGAGATCAGCCGTGAGTTCATTGCCACCTTTCGGTTCAAGCACATCAAAAGCTACAAAGAGAGTAATAAAGGTAAGGAGGTTGCACCAACTTTTACCATTAAGTTTAGTAGAATGAATCAACTCATTGTTATGTCTCTTGAGGAGTTCTGCAATGCGATTCATGTTGAGAACATTGGTAGTTGGAATGAAATTTTGGGAGACCCTGATCCAGAACTTGTCTCTTTTTAGCGGAGTATTAGTGTGAATGTGCCCCCATGACTAAATAGGGGAAAGCTTACGCATATTCAACATCCTGCACTTAGGTACTTTGCTTTGTTCCTTGCTAGGGGCTTTCTTGCTAGAGATGATTCTTCAGCTTGCACTTCACCCATTGTTTATCTGCTAAAATGTGCAAAAGAATGTAAAAGCTGTGAGTATAATCTAGGAGTTATTCTTGCTAGGACTTTGCATCTTGCTATAAGGAATAATGAGCATGGAACTCCTATATTTTCTGGTGCAACTGCTACTTTGGTTTATGAGCATATAAAGTCTGTAAGGCATTTCCCAAACGACATGGGAACCGTAGTTGGGGAATCAAATCTTCTTAACACTGATTTATTGCAATGCATGGATATGATGGTTTAGCATCGTAATGGTTTCCTGTATCAATATATGGGTGTTGATGGACAAATGATGTCCATCATGCCCTGTCGTACTGACCTTTTTGACAGGAACACCGATAAATGGGTCGTCCATGAAGTGCAACAACAGGGAGAGCCCCAAGAGCAAGGGGCACCGTGGCATCCATGGGGCGACCAATCGCCACATGTGGGAGAGTCACGATGGGAAGGTGCACCTTCCTTTAGTGGAGATTCAGCATGGAGTGCACCACCCAACTATGGCCAAGGTGCAGGTGGTTGGGGTGATTATCACCCAGGATACTAGCTTCGCTTCAAGCTTGGGGAGTACTTCTTCCCTTTCAATCATTGTTTAATATCATGTTTCCCTCATTATGTTTTAGTTTTCTTTGTTCTGAGAGTTTTAAAAACACAAAAAGATTTTAGTTGTTTCTTTTGCTTATTTGATTCTAGTCGGTTACCTTGATCTTTTTAAAACCAAAAGGAACAAAAAGATTTTCGTTTTCTTGGTTACAACACAAAAACGGAGTTGCAAGAATTTGCTGAAAACTGCTCACTGTTTTATTTTTCATTTTTTCTCTGTAACTCTGAATGAGCTCAAAATTTAACCAGTGCTGCAACTTTTCATTATCTATACACTCGTAAATTTGGAGATTTTTCTGAGGTGTGTAAGCTGGGTAAAAGCAGTGCTGAACTGCAGTGACGTTTTCTGGTAGAATTGAACTTTTATTGCGCAGATCAAGTTGGGTGAGGAGAACAACTATGATAAATTAACGTGCATGAATCGGGAAAAGAGGTATGACGCCTTTGCCATACTTATGAGTATATTTTTAATAATAGCAAGTGCGCATATCATTGTTTCTTTACCATTCGGGGAAGTAGTAGAAAATGTCTATCTTTTCCATGTTCTTCTATGTTATATGATGATGCAATAGAAATTCTATTAAGTGATAGTGCTTAGTCATGGTTGAACAACTGTGATTTTGAACAAAGGTCTACGCATCCCATTGTGCTTGCTGAACTTACACAAAAATGCAAAAAGTCCTTTAATATAAGATTATGAAGTCGTATGCTTGACGGACTATGAGTTGGGAGCTAGCAGAGTCGTGCTGTCATGATATAAGCTTTCAACTCCGCATTAGTTTGTATCTTAAGTTGATATCATGTTTCTTTGTTATGGATTCCTATCGATGTGAAATAGAATGGGAAACATTTTAAGTTCATGGAGTTTGCATATATATGTTAAAAGAGTTGCCTGGGCCGCTAATCTAAGCCATGCATCATTCATGGTGGAAATTTACATCAATCCATAGTAAGCATTCGAGGATGCAACTCATAATAAAAAGCCATGGTAAATAAAAGAGTTGCCGAGGTGCTCATTGTCTGTGAGTCTTGTCATTTTGGTATGGAAAAGCTCCCATACCATGGGGCAAGAGGTACCCCAGTTGACGCTCTTGGTGATGCTTTATGCTTACAATGACAAGAACTTTTTTTTGGGACTTCATTAAGTTAAAGTAGCATGAGGTGTAGGCACTTGTATTCAGGGGGCATGAGACATTTAACTTATAGTTGGTCAAGCATATGAGCCATATTAACCTTCACAGTTACTCCTAAAGTAAGGTTGCAAGCACAATGATTTTCTCTATTAACAGCTGAAAGAATCAAAGACCTCAAAAATCTTGTGTATGATTCGATCAAAAGAGATGAGAGAACCTTTGTTTATTTCTACTGTTAGTCAAACTCGACCAAGTAGTGACACTCTATTTTATTTCCCTTGCAACAGATATAACTGCTGAACATTGTTTAGATATACCTTTATTACTACTTTGTTGTCTATTACATGAACTATGTTATGGATATTTGTTGATATTAAAAGTTGATGCATATGCAATGCAAAGTTCTTGTCAAAGTCTTTTATCGCTTCTGCACTATGTTTGAGTTGTTCGAGGACAAAAAAGAGCTAAGCTTGGGAGAGCTGATGCATCTAAAATGCATCTACTTTTCCAAGTACTTTGCTTCATATTTTGCTCCAGAATTATCCCATACTTGAATAAAACTACAGAATCTGATGCTGTTTTTAGCAAAGTCTCGTTTCTAGCTATTTTTGTAGGAAAAGTACTACGTCAATTTTTCATGAGAAGGAGTCTGAGCACCAGAGGGACACGAGGGAGTGCTCGAGGCCCAAACAGGCATGGCCCATGCGGCCAGATTCCCTGGCCGCATGGGGCCTGCTTGTTTAGCCCTCGAGCGCCGTCTCGCCTCCAGCTTTCGTGTACGCCTTCATATATACCGGAAACAGGGTCACCTAGGGGGAGTAGGCTATTCGCAAAATAGAGCGCCGCCAGAGCCATGATCATCAATTCCGAGATCAGATTGATCCAGGATTTCTCCCCAGAGGAGGGGATCAGAGGCCATCTTCACCGCCTTCATCTCCATCATCATGTGTGAGTAGTCCTCTGTAGGCATGTGAGGTGGATGGGGATTGGATGAGATTGATCATGTAATTGTACTCTTTGTCCAAGATTTGAGGGGTTTATCTTGAAGATATTCTGGTGTTGGTGCACTTTAGCTATTCTTGCTTGCTACTAGGGCCCGAGTGGCATGATTTCAGTACTGAACTTATTTTGCTTCATCATATAAATTGAGTTTGGTATCTATCTGCAAAGTGTATTACCTACTTCTATGTTGAACCTGCGAACCCTAATTGTGACAGATAGGGAAAACAAGGGGGAGATGTTTTAGTTTGAGGATTCTTTGTGTTCATGAAATGTTAATGGGTTGTTCCGGGCTATTTGAAAGGGTAGACCTTAATTACTTGTAGTTCCAAGTTGGCCCCGGTGAAATGGGCAGGTAGGACAATAGATGTTGTGCAAATTCTCTTGGTTAGTACGCACAACTATTTTCAGAGCACATACCTACACACATCGGAATAATAGTTAAGTCCCAGTGTTATATGTATCTTATTATATGATCAATCTTATTCATGCAACACCCCGCTATCACCTCATGCCTATGTTTTAGCCACTAAAAGTTTCTCGTTCACTATTTCCGGTGAAAACTGGAAAACTGTTACAACTACTGCTATTTTATTTTCCTTGCTTGAATTAAATCACTGCCATCACCGTTTCTTGTTGAGTTTGTGATATACAGGTGTGATTGAGAGTGACGCCTCAATTGCTAAAGTCTTATTAATATTCTTGTGTTCCCCTTGAGTCGAACTATAAATTTGGGTAATACTTTCCATCGAAGATTTCAATGATCTCCTATACTTGGGGGCATTAACGACTTGCCGCGAGCTGATTTGCCGCAGGCTTGACCCGGAGATGCCGGCGCACCGACAGATGACACCGACGGTGCTCAGCGCCCGCCAAGCTTCGCCACCAAGCTCCACCATGGCCACCGGCGGTAGCAGGATTGGATTGCTTTTTATTTTTTTTTTTGATTTATGGACCTGATTGCTTATTGTTGTTTTGTTTAGGGACCTTTGTGCAAAAGGTTGGACCTCTCTGTTATTTCTAGTTTTCGGGGCCCATCTCAATCCATATAGGCTAACAAACAAAGTATGAGTTGCCCTTTCTCCCAACACATACAGGCTACCAAACACACCACAATATCTCAGATCAGCTTGTATGAGGTGAGATATCTCATGTGGGAGAGTAAATCCGAAGCGACGCAGGCTACCAAACACACCCATAGTGATGGTATATTAATATTAGCAGTATTTTAATTGTATCGCGATACATACAGTGGTATCTTTAGTATTGAGATATATAATTGATACTATACAATCCCGTATTGATGCTTAAAAAATAAGGGCTCGTTTGACACCCATCATTTCATTTCATTTGGTAGAAATGAAATGAAATGAAATGACATGATGATATCATTTCATTTTGAAAAGTCCACAAAAATGACAAGGTACCCAATAGATATTAAGGTTATGCATGAGATGAAAACCTATGGAATTCTAAATGAATTCCATAGCCAATTCCGTGGCAGCCAAACAAGTAAATGTTAGAATCATAAATGAATTCTTTGATTCTAGCCCCAAATGATGGGAGCCAAATGATCCCTAAGCCACATCAACACACTAAGTAAGACTGGTAAATAGAAGAAGATCAAAGGTTTGGGAGAGCCGCATGGTGAATTAAAAATAAAATTTCATTAGTTTGTGGCAGGTGTGATAAGAATAGAGCTCGTACGGTGACAGTCAAGTAGCCATTTGTATTTACTAGCTTTGATGTATATATGTGCCTCAATATTTTGTTTTATGGGTTTATAGTTGACTATACTCATTCATGCATTGGGCAACTTTTATTCAACATATAAGTGCCATTGAAAATTCGAATTTTTGCTTGGAAGGCTTTATCCGAGGGTTTAGCAACTGAAGCAAATAAGAAGAGAAGGCATATTCCAGTTTCTGGTGCATGCCGTATCTGTGGCCATGATTCTGAAGATGTATTCAATGCTTTGATCCATTGTCCTCATGCGGCAGCCTTATGGGTAGCTATGAGGAAGGTCTGGGAGATACTTACCATTATGGAAAGGAGGGGGCCGAGGTGATTGGCTTGACCAATGGTTGCTCCAATTGTCGGATACAATGCGTGATTGGGCATTGATGATTTCTTGGAGAATCTGGTTTGCTCGTAATGAAGTAACGCATGACAAGGAATTACCGGCAATCGTAGGTTCGAGAAGATTTATTTGTAGTTACATGCGTTCACTAGAAAGTATTTGACATGCATCACCGGAAGAGGTTTTAAAGGGGAAGCAAGTTATTGGCCAGGAAAGGATGGTGGCGATCAAACCAGTACCGTCTGAGTCACATAAGGTATGGAGGAGACCAGCGAAGGGAGAGGTGAAGCTTAATACTGACATGGCCTTTATGGTCTGTACTGCTCATGCTGGAACAGGGGTGATTGCACAATGATATGATGGGTCTACCATATTTTCGGCCTGCCATTCGGTGAGGCCATGTTCTTCGGCACTGGAGGCAGAGCTACTGGCATGTATAGATGGCATCCGTTTTGCTATGGATATGGGGCTTCGGCATGTCACGGTGGAGACAGACTGTCAAAAGCTGGTAACGATGGCAACAAGTAAGGACAGAGATGGGTCGTCTCTAGGTCATCTAGTGGAGAACCTCCGTGATTTGTTGTCGGCAGATGCAATGGTTGGCATTGTTAAGATTCCTAGAATTTGTAATTCTTCTAGTCATGAATTAGCTAGATTTGGGATGTTAAATCATACTCCCTCTGTTTAGAAATATAAGATGTTTTAGCTTTGTGAAGTGAGTGTATCTAGACATCTTTTAGTGTATAGATTCGAACGGATCTATATACTAAAAGATGTCTAGATACACTCACTTCACAAAGCTAAAACATCTTATATTTCCGAACGGAGGGAATAGATCTCAGTTTTGGTTAGGAGATGGTCCGGATGATCTTCGAGATGTTATCCTTCGGGATTGTAATAATTCTATTCCTACTTAATACAATTCTTTCCCCTGCAAAAAAGTGCAACATTTATATAATTGGCATCTATAAATGACATCAAACATACTGAAATTTTAAAATAACTAGCTGAATGCCCGTGCGTTGCTACGGCCTACTCAAGTATTTTTTTACTGCAAATATAAATATATGCATGAAAATTCACGTCGAGATGGCCACATGAAATCCTAGCTGAATATTAGTATAGTTTTCAATACTATATTTCAACAAACACTCTGTGGATCCTAGCTGAATACTCCCTCTGTTTCTATATATAGGAGGTATAGTTTTTCACACAAATATTAACGCACAGGTGTTAGGCGGTTAATTTTTGTTGGTTTTAGACGTGAAAGTGGAGGAAAATAAGGAAACTCTCGATCTCCTCTCTTTCCCGATCAGACTTGTTTGTGGAATATCTCATGCGGGAGTCAACGACTCCACAAATCTAGCGGTAAATTTGGCGAGAGTCTTATATTTTAGAATTTTATTCAAAAAAACTATACCTCCTATATATAGGAACGGAGGGAGTATTTTTTAGATGCATGCTTCATCATTATGTTGAATATTAAAAAAGTAAAACACTTGATTTTATTTTTAGAGATATTCACCTAATTGGACTTTCTAGAATACCAACTGGTGATTTACGTGGCCGAAAGAGTATATAGACATCCAAGCCGGGTTGTGCTAATGCCAGTGCTTTAGGTAGATTCCCATTCTTTTCAACTTCAACTGCATGTTGTGAGTTCAAATCAATTCTTTCGAACGATGATGGAAAAACAGAAAGAGGATCCAAAACAAACATTCTTGACGATGGAAAACAAGCTAAAGTGGCCCATGGATGCGTAAGGAAGAAAAACCTACAAAGGGGCAATTATTAGAAAAACATATAACATGATAAAGTTGGACAAGTGACTTATTTTTACCAATTTGCGTGAAGAGATTTTGTAGTCTGTCCCAAACGAACTATCGAATAATGTTGCTAGCCACTAAATTTTTGGCTTTACTCGCCACTTTACCATCGCTCTCGACCTTGTGTGGAATTAACCATCATCGTCTCAGAATTTTTTTGTTTAGAAACATAGTGATAAAAATGAAAATACAAGATAATAATATTAACTTACATAATAACATAGATCCATAAACTTGGTAAAGCATAGGGAAAATTCATTTTTGACTAAATTTATATGCCTTTTTTGGGACTGAAGGGAATAACAAGTTGTAGCAAATACACGTGAATATGGCAAATATTAACCTCAAACCTTACATACCAATGTATGGCAGAACCACATTGGTTGCACTAAAAATTTCAAAATAAAGTGAAAAATGTTGCATTCTTTGTCATCTCGTTTGAAAAATGATGATTGCAGCTTCACCTCTAGATTGGTTAGAATAAAAGATCAGTATTTCAACTTGTGGTGGACCTAGTGAATTGATTAAGTATTTCAAAATGATGTGGGCCAGGTTCATGGTGTTTAGCAAAACCACACGGGTTGCAGTAATCATGCATAATCTGATTGTGTGAAGTTGCCTGTAATGTCATAACACAGTAACTAATCAAGGAGGGGGCAATGAACTTGGTCGAACCGGGGAGCTTAGCACCGGGTGCCCGAAAGAGTTCAACGAGCTTGATGTGCATCACAACGGGCTACTACAACAGGCCCTAGATGCATAATGGTGAAGAAATACATGGTGAGTAGCCTTCTCTATTATAGGTGCGCTCGTCTGGTGACAAGATGCCATGGACTCTTCTAGCTTCTGACACAGAGTGGTTTGATACATTGCATAGTTTAACATCAGCACCGGCTGTGGCATGCCTGGTGCGACCGTGTGTTAGGCACAACCACATCACTGAGATGACACAGGGCTTCATTGCTAAGGACCCATAATACGCCATTGTAAGGGAAGGAGATTGCAAGAGAAGCTTGATTACCAGAGTTGGACGTTAGCGGCAATCACCTGCAGCGGTCGACACTGGTCAGGCTTATTGATGCCGCCTGACAACGACGGCGACCAGCCTTCCGTGGACGACGACGGCGACCAGCCTTTCGTGGACGACGACGGCGACCAGTCTTCTCCTGACCGATGACGGCCCTGAATTTTCTGTGATTTTCCCTTATTTGGCTCATTGCTAGTCGTATTAATATCCCTGATTTTCGCTTATAATTTGGTTCATTGCTAGCCGTATTAATGTCCCTGATTTCCCCTTATTTGGCTAATTGCTAGCCGTATTAATGTCCCTGATTTCCCCTTATTTGCTAATTGCTAGCCATATTTGGCTCATTGCTATTATTCAGGCTATTTTTAGGCTGATTGCTTTACCCCTACAGTCTGTGTAGTCTGTGATTCCGTTTGGGCTGATTTATTTTAAGGGCAAAATTGGAAGTCAAATGTTTTAATCAAAAGTGGCTTCACCATCACCAACTAGAATCCTATAGTAAAAGAAGATAATCAAATTTAAATGCAACTTAGGTATTTTTTTATTATGTACATAGATAATATTAAATATGAAAATTTCATAGTGTTGTGATACTACTGCTGACAAAAAATGATACTTCCTGGTAATAACCTTGCAATTCCACCGGGAAACATGGACGCCATGACTATGGTATGGATGTGGTTCAAGGTTACGAGCAAGGCAAGGTTAGGCAGAGAGGATGAGAAACAAGGAACACACAGCTAGACTATGCCTTGTTCGTGTTTGAACATTCCATTCCAGGCGACGAATCGATATGGAAACCGATGGGCACCGCCATCGCGCCTCCGCTACAAATAAGCCTCGATCAGCCCTCGGCGATCGTATCGCATCCTGCTCTCGATCCCTCCATCGATCTTTCTGTCTTTCCTTCCACAGCCAAGAAGACGGCCATGGCCAGGCCGCACGGGAGACGGCAGGCCACCTTCTCCGAGCGCCGCGCGGAGCTGTTCAGTGACGTGGCCGAGCTCGGCGTGCTCTGCGGCGCCGACGTCGCCGTCATCGTGTTCGACCCCTCCGGCCGCGTCTACGCTTTAGGCACCCCCGACTCTGCCGACGGCGTCCTGCGCCGCCGCCTCCCCGTCCCCGTCGACCACGAGAAAGACGCGCCGCCTGTCGTCGACGAGCAGGACACGGGGAAGGAGGAGGTGGAGACCAGGGCAAGAGAGGAGGAGGCGCGCATCGACGCCCTCAAGGAGAAGCTACAGCCGGCTATGGCGGGGAAACGCTGGTGGGAGGCTGACGTCAGCGCCATCAGCGACGCGGATCTGCCGGAGTTCGTCTGGGCGCTCCAGCGGCTCAGGAACATGGTGTTGGCCCAATTCCCAGCTTTGATTCCACAAGACATGCCGTCGCGTGGAAAATAGTCCATGTCGTCTGCTCATCATCGATCACAAAGAAGGCGATGAAGCGTGCAACTTATGATGCTCAATCTATACGTGTGTTTCTCATAGTAAGTACTATTTTTCATGTGATTGAAATCTTGCATACTGAAGATCCGTTTGTAGCTGCAGAACTGATTCGTGGTCCAGCGATTTCAGTTTTTAGCTAATTTTCACGTCTTTTTCATGCTTAAGAAATTAATTTTGCTATCGAGGTTGATTCTATGCTATTCCACGTTAATGTGTAACCTTGGATGTCAACAAAGCTAATGTTTTCTATGCAAATATTCTAATGTTTCCTCATATTACGTCAATCAATGTTGTAATATGTTCTCTTATCCTAACCTACCTGGATTTTGTACAAAAAGTTTGGCCACATGTGGGTCAACTCACGAGATGAGCCCATCAGGCATCAATAGGTAAGATTAGAAACACCATGGAATATTTTTCCGTGCTTTGCCATTTCCTTTTTTAGACACTAATTTCGCAAAGAAGTGTTTTTCATAACGACTACAGTGTGTTGCAACAAGAGGGAGGAAAAGCTCCCCGGCGAAGGCGTATAAAGTATGATTTCGTTGGTACAATCACTGCGTCTGCATGTCGTAGAAACTAGGTTTTGCGCCTACGTTCCTCTGCCCGCTGAGCAATATGTTCTTGTTAGTTTTGGTGCAGCGAGGCATACAACACAACTATATGAAATCGTGTGTGATAATAGGTAGTATTAAGGAAATAAACAATCAAAATAAGATAATGGAACCAACAAAATCGTACTAGTCATCCTTTTTCTCCAAACATGCATAGCAGGACCTCTCATAAAAAATCTACTTAGAGCATTAATGTAATATATAGAGCTCTCTGGCCATGGCGTAACCTAAGCTTGGCGTTTCCCAGTTTGAGAGTAGTGAAACAACACAAGGCCCCAAGACGACTCCGGCAAGGAAGTGAACAGACATGGGCACGTGACTGACCTAAACGATGTGGCAGAAGCGGTATACCAGGATCACCATGGCCAGGTTCTCCACCTCGGCCATATATATCTTGTAGTTTTCAACCTATTTGCAGACATGCACCACCCTTGCACACAATTGGAATCGGTTTAGTTATCAAAGGTTGTAAGTAGAAAAAACGTACAACTGCCATGTTCACTGCTACTACGAAAACTGTCCATGTTAAAGATACAATCGTATACCAACTAGCCCTATTTCCAAATGAATACAAAGTTCAGTGTTACATGACATACATGTATGCCCTGCGACGCCAGCGAAAGCTCGTGTAACGCATTCATCCACCAACTATTCCTATTCCCAAATGAAAACAAAGTTAAGTGTTACATGACATCTACACACCACGACGCCAGAGCAAGCCCACAAGGCATGGCACCACATACCAGCCCTGTCACTCCCGCCGTGTCACGCTACCATTGATCAATCAAAAATGAAATGTACAAGGAGCCAGCTGGTATTGTCATCGCACGCAGACAGGCGATGAACGAGCGCCTCAAGGTCAAGTGGCTAGGTTCCAGATTATTCAGGCCGTGTTCTGGGAACTGATTGCTCCCTACCGTCGCGCAAGCTTGACTGCTTCAGCTCCCTCAGTGCAACTGCAACAAGCTAGCGAGACAATGTTAGTCTGCATGCTGACTCCAGAGAAAGACATCGATGGCACAACCATACTGATTCAAGCTCAAGACAATTAAACATCGACTGCAAATAAGCTGTGTGGGTTTTCAAGTTAAGGCAATTAGAAAAGGCTAAACACTAAATACTACCTCTGTTCCTAAATACTTGTTTTGGGAGTTTTAATTTGAACTCCCAAAACGTCTTATATTCAGGAACGGAGGGAGTAGATGGTAACTTCACACGTAATATTAGTTTTTAGATACATAAAGCTTCTTTGGTCAACTGTACAAAAAGAATAGACAGTCCCAGAACTGAAGCTACGCCTGTGGTATACGTAAAGCTAGCCACACTGGTCAAAATTAACAGTCAAATTAGGACATGCTATTAGAGATAATGAAATCACATGTTATTGTGTGAACCTATCCCCTGCTCTCATATTGTTTTGATGACACACAATAAATGATCATGTAAAATTCATGTGTAGACAGTGTAGTCATATAGGTTACTAGGGATAGACATCCCCCATTTAATCAATGGCACAGTTTATACTTCCTAGTTATCTTGGTACTATGGAACTCTGGTTCAAAATGAAACATAAGCACTCACTCTGTTGGAAGCTCCACTTTGTAGTCTGGGGCTCCTCCGAGGCTCGGCGTTCTGGTTTTGCAAAACTGATGGGCTGTTATGGACAGTGAGCGATGGAATATGGTTTTGCAAATAGGATGGATGGCTCTGGATAGTGGGAGATGGGTTGTTGTTATGCAAATAGGATGGACTGTTCTGCACAATGGATTGCAGATCCCAATTGTGCGAATAGAATGGACTGTTCTGGACATTGACTGGTGGATTCCGGTTTTGCGAACAAGATGGACTGTTTTGTACATTGTCCGGTGGATTCTGGTTTGGGGGTGAAATGTTACGGACAATGGACGAAGGACTCTGGTCTTGCGAATAGATTGGAATGCTACCGACAATGGACACAGGAATTTGGTTGTGTGGATAGGATGGAATGGTATGGACAATGGACGGAGGATTCTTGCTTTGAGAAAAGATTGGAATGCTACCGACAATGGACACAGGATTTTGGTTGAGTGAATAGGATGAAATGTTCTGCACAGTGGATATAGGATTCTTGTTTTGCGAATAGGATGGATTGTTCACGACAACGAAGGGAGGATTCTGGTTTTGTGAATAGGATGGACTGTTCTGAACTATGGGAGATGGGTCCTGGCTCTGTGAATGGGATGGACTGTCCTGGAGAACGGACGGCAGACTACCGCTCCCTGAACCACCATCAGCACTTTCCCTTGATTTACTTCGAGTCTGGATCTCACTGCTAGTGGCAGCAGTATTATTATCCTTTCGCGAATACTGATTTGCAGCAGCTCTAGCCCCGGCTATCGCTGCAGAGACACTAGGAGTTTTAACTAACTCGGACTTTGAAGAGTCAAAATTCAGAGATCCTGGCTTGAGAGAGAAGGGGTTCCTGGGATCTGGAAGCGGGAACTTGATGGGCAGTGGACCTCGAACAGGCCGAAGACCCCTGACTGCTCCTTCGTAGATCTGCAATACGACATGGTTATGAGGAGAAAAGAAGGATGCCTTACTTATATTTAACCAGGAGTAACTAACTAACCCTTCTTTCTAAATTGTATACACCCTGGTAACCGCGCATCTCGAACGGAACCACCAATTTCTGCAGAAATCAGTGAATGGATAATTGTCAAAAAACAAATACAGAGGCATCTCAGTATCAGCTACATAATGCAACAATCAACGGGAGTTAACAAGGTGGGACATTGTAATTTGTAAAGCAGTGGGCAGAATCAGCCCATTGATAACTAGGGGTGGCAAAAGAACATTTTTTCCTTGGATAAAACTGTTACACGTGTGCTTTCCTCTTACGTATACTGACATGATGCATCGATGCTCTACACGGATAGCCTGATGCCTTACAAGTGGTTTATGCAGGAGCTGAAAGATGATGTTTCACCTGTTGAAGCTCAACAAAGGTTTCCTATGCTCAAACATTTTTGTTGCTGGAGACTTATATGTTTTAGCTACGAGAAGTCTATCTCCATTTAAGTGATAGTTATATCATCCGTTGTATCACGAGCAGAAGCAAGAGCTACTGCAAATGAGTTCTTCCAAGATTTAAACTTTGCCAAGCTAGTAAGCCAGTGACAAAGCCGCTACATGCTTCAGGTGCATACACATACAGTGCGATGGTCAGCAGTAATTAACAAGGGCAGGATTTGGAACTAGCCACATCGAGGCAGCAATTCGGGAGATTTGACCCACCTGTGGATTCTCGCAAAGCCAGCAGAAGTCAGTCAAGCCTTCCAGCCTGACCTGCATAATTCCCATGAACAAAATTGAGTAACCTCATGACAGGGAAAATTGAGGTCATGGACAGGATAGAAGAGGGCATTACTGATGCAGGCACGTCCTCCCAGCAGACGAGCTCTTCGGACCTCACGCAGCCCACCACCTCAACGCACCCTGTCGCAGAAAGAAAGAAAGTCGTCAATGGCATCAGTAGTGATATGAGGAAGACGATGGGTAGTAGGAGGAGGAGGGGCTGACCGAGGAGGCGGGAGACAGGGTAATGCTGGGGGAAGTCGATGTGGGTGACCCCGTCGACGGCATGGATCTCCCGGTAGAAGTCCTCCATGGCGGCGACGGTGTCCGGGTCGGGCACCTTGGAGGCGGCGTGGATCCAGAGGCGGCCCGTGAGCGGGGACGGCCAGGACCGGCCCTCCACGCGCTTGATGCCGTGCACCAGCAGCGACGCCCACGGCTGGTGCATCGTCAGGCAGGGGTTCCGGTACGCGCCGCCGCCGCTGCCGCCGTGCCTGCCGCCTCCGAAGCCGCGCCCGCCGGAGCGCCCGCCGCGCATGCTGCAAGCGCCGCTTGGTCGTGAGTTGGAGAGGTTGGGATGGACGGCGGCCGGAATCGAGTCGGGGATGGCCTATGGAGTAGTGGTCGCCGCCGCCGCCGCCGCCGCCGGATGCTCCTACTCTACACGTTGGTTCGTTGAGTATAATCTGGTCAGATTTTATGTACGTATTATATTTGATTTTAGATTAAGAAATAAATGTCTTCTTTTCGGAAACGGAAGGAGGATTTTCAAGTTTTCCACACTAACTTTAATTTAACTTTTTTATATATCACACATCTAGCCTGAATACGAATCTACCTCTACAATCCCTTAATTATCCCCTTATTATCTGGAATAAATTCGTCCAATACATTTTAAACAAACATCATGCTCTTGTTCCTTTTTTACCCATATAGTAGCCAATTTGTACCGGATAAATCTACTATCTCTACTACTTAAAAAGAACGAACGTGTTCCGTATTCCACCTCCATCGCGTTCTGTCGGTCTTTTTTTGTCCTCGGCACATCCACCGGTTTTTTCCTGGTTTTTTGGAGCACCGATGAAGGCCTCTGTTTGCTCGCTTCTCCGTTCTCTCCCTCCCCCGTCTCCTCCCTCTCGCCATCGCCGCCGCCGTCCAATAATAGCCGCCTCCCGCTACAGCTCCAAACCACCACTGCTAGCAGCGAGCGAGGGGATTAGAACGAGATCCAGATCGATCCGAGCTCTCAAGATGCGGAACAAGAACGGTGCTCCTACTGGTGGCGGAGGCGGTGCTGATCGGGGACACGGATGGGGTGTGGCAGGTGAAGGTCAAGGAGTCACAGTAGAAGATCTTCTCTACTACTTAAAAAGAACGAATGTGTTCCGTATTCCACCTCCGTCGCGTTCCGTCGGTCTTTTTTTGTCCTCGGCACATCCACCGGTGTTTTCCTGGTTTTTTGGAGCACCGATGAAGGCCTCTGTTTGCTCGCTTCTCCGTTCTCTCCCTCCCCCGTCTCCTCCCTCTCGCCATCGCCGCCGCCGCCCAATAATAGTCGCCTCCCGCTACAGCTCCAAACCACCACTGCCAGCAGCGAGCGAGGGGATTAGAACAAGATCCAGATCGATCCGAGCTCTCAAGATGCGGAACAAGAACGGTGCTCCTACTGGTGGCGGAGGCGGTGCTGATCGGGGACACGGACGGGGTGTGGCAGGTGAAGGTCAAGGAGTCACAGTAGAAGATCTGCAACAAGGGCTAGGAGTTCTCCGGCAACAATTACTGATGCAACCAGACCCTTGGCCACGTCGGCACCAAGACATCATATGTAATTGATCGTCCCTTTGCTTCTTCTCCGATGTAGAGAATTATTGGGTTGCTCTGCTTCCTCTGCTGATTGGTTTTGAGAAATAATTTTATGCATGTTTTTTCGAAATCTGTATATCTGCTAAATAGTTGCCCGGTCCAGAACATCGATTGCCTGATGGTAGCCGAGCAGCTGGTGTTAGCCGAGCAATTTGGTCAAGCAAGATATTTCAAGTGCGTTGCCTGATGGTAGCCGAGCAGCTGGTGTTGTCGGCTAGGCTGCCGAGTAGGCGAACTGCAATCCTATCCCCACTGCCCGTGCAAGCCACCATGTTTGTTGAATTAATCAAGGAAGCCGCGCTTTATCTGTAATGTCAGCTTGTAGACCAACAAATTAAGTTTGTACTTTCGTATGCTGGTCTGTGTTTTATCCAGCGGCACCACAAAAATCATTGCAATAGGGTTTTGTTATCTGTATCACTTAAATGATCACAGGAGGCTTTTCAGATTAACTAATTGACGTATTAGCCAATGAAACTACTCGATGTTTTATATGGAGAGAATCTGGATGTTCGTGTGTTGTTTCTTCCCAATGTACTAAACAAAGGTGTGATGTGTAAACTCTGAATAATACGTCAACAATGTCGACATTCAGCTTATACCAACTGCTATATTTCTTCAATCCCATTTCTTTAGTAGAGATTTTTGAAGGTCGATCTGGTAGAGTGATAAGATTGTAGACATGGTGTCCATCACGCTGCGTGTCTTGATGTGTGCCTACCTAGATATTCTCATGATTTATTATCCGTAAAGCGGGGCCATAAATGCTAAATCATGAAAATTCTTTGTTCCTGACCTTTGTCCTTGATCTCTGTTATTGGTAAGATCAAAGTTCAGCTTGGACCGTTGCATGTTTTTGATTTTTTTGGCCATGCATGATTACCAAGTAATACCAGTAATGATGTTCGCAATACTCTGAGAACAGCCTATATTTCTTTATTTTGTAACCTAGAGCATTTTTTGGTACGATGCAGGAATTTCGAACCATTGATCGGAGTTCCCAACCTGCGTGATGTGAGGAGGAGTGCCGCACGCGTGCTAGGGAGCGTCGGAGGAGTCCGGCGCTCCATTGATGCTCTACTTCGGTCACGCACTGAAGGGGTGGAGTAAATAGCATTGGTGGTCATTAAACTTGTAAAGTGGGTGCACTTAAGTCACTGAACTTGCAAAATAGACTAACCGGTCACTGAACTTGTATTCTTGGTGCACGCCTGGTCACAAACCGGTTAATTTGACGGTTTTTTACCAAAGCCAGTCAACCGCGGGCCACGACAGCGCGCTATATATATTTTTAAAAACCATGTATATTTTTTTCTAACACATCTGACCTTGATGTTTCCTTACATGTGGGCCCCACATGTCAATGGTAGATGAAAGAGCTAAAAATTAACAAATGTCAAGTTTGAGATTCGAACCCTTGACCGACAACAACAAACACACAAGCATAGCCACCGAAGCACACATGTTGACATATGCAATTTCCTGGAGAACACATTCTTATATAAACTATCCTTTCGATTTGATTATAATTTTAAGTTTCAAAAATATTCGAAACTTATTTAGGGAATATATATAAATCTTCCGTATAAGCGCTGGTAGTTTCAGCAAAAATATTATTTTATTTTGGGCTATAGAAAAAAGAGAAATTTCTGGCAATACATAGGACCAAAATACGTATTGTTTGTCAGTAATTTGTCTTTTTAATCCCAAAGTACATGGTATTTTGAAGCGAAATTTATTTCGTACGTTCCTAACATATATATCTAGATATATATATTTTTTGCTAAATTTTTTAGACCCGAAAATAAGCTTTTTCAAAATTTCGGAAAAAAAGATCTCAGATGTTTATAATATATAGGTTGTTCCCTACTAACATGACTACAAGTATGTCTGCTGTAGTGGCTATACCATCGAGGCGCGCTTCCGCAGGTTCTGAGTTCGATCTCCCACCTATGCAAAGAAATTTTAATTCATGCTTCCATCACTGACAGGTGGGGCCCGTATGTAAGGAAGCATATAGGGTTTATGTGTCAGAAAAAATGTACACGGGCTTTAAAAAAATACAATGCCACATGTCAGTGGTTGATTGCTCAGAACATGCACATGTCTCATGGCTGACTGGTTTTTATAAAAAACCGTTAAGTTGACCGATTTGTGACCACATATGCACCAAGAATACAAGTTCGGTGATCGGTTAGTCCGTTTTGCAAGTTTAGTGACTTAAGTACACATGCGTTACGAGTTCAATGACCACCGGTGCTATTTACTCGAAGGGGTGGGGTTACAGTGGGAAATGAGTCCTCATGTCGGTAACCCTTGATTTATTTTGCTCAACGTCCGAATTTTTTGCACTTCCCTCTGTACATCTTTGTGCTTATCTGATCCTGGATACTGAAAAATAATTGGTCTTTATTCTAAGAGTAGGTTGTTCTTGGTTTGACCAAAATGATGGCAAAAAAGTGTGCGTTCATGACTTATCTCCTCCAAACTATCCATGCGCCTCGGCTGCCGGTAAGCGAAGCCGCAGGTTGCCCTGCCCTCATCCCCGAGTGGTTCCTGACATGATATGCTTGCAAAGATCATCACCACATACACTTGCTGTTGTAAATTGTTAAACGATGTTTAGAATTTAGATGAGAATTGCCATTGAACACTTTGACAGCTTTTACAGAACTCTGAATGTTACACAGGTGGTATACTTGTGGTGTTTGTACTAGCATGAATTTCGTTCTGTGACCGGAATTGTGGCATGTGATTCCAATTTGGCTTTACACCGAAACAATACTGAGATGTTGATCCTGTAATGGAAAGGTTTATCATTTCCTGGAATGCGACGCTCTCGGTTGAAGGTAAAGCTTCACGATTTACATGTGTGCACGCATTTGTATCTGTTGCAAATTCATTTTCTCCTCCGCTGTCAAATGCTGAAGAAGAATGTTTTGTTGGTATCTTGCTGCTTTGTGTGATCATGCAGATTCTTCCCAACTTCCCTGTCCTGTAGTTTTATCATTTCTCCATATTGAAATATTTCTCAGTCTTGAGCAGTTGACCAAAATGCTGTTATAGTGCATTTATATCACTTTTTTTTGTTGCGTAGCTTACTCTTCGATTTTTATTAGGACTGTGGAGGGGGAATGTTGTCAATTTGCAGGTTCATATCCGTTCAGCAGTATTGTTTCTTGTTCAGTTTTGGAGTTTACAGCCTTCAGGTTCAGACCTTGGTGAAAGCGTTTTATTACAAGTTGTCAGTGAACCTTGTGAAAGATATTGCGCACACATTCTTTCTTTCACTTCATTTTCAGTCAAAAAATTCTTAATTGCATTGTAAGATGATGTTGTATACTGAAAAACAATTGGTCTTTATTCTAAGAGTAGTTGTTCTTGGTTTGACCAAAATGATGGAAAAAATGTGTGCGTTCGTGACTTATCTCCTCCAAACTATCCATGCGCCTCGGCTGCCGGTAAGCGATGCCGCTATCTGCCGCCACTGTCGCACATGCTGATGGAGCCAGACGGGCATGGCTACATCGTCCCGTCAGATTTGGCACAGGAAATGTTTAGGTGGGTCACACAATCATCGTTCACCTGAAAATTGTGCCCTTGTTCAAAGAATGTATCTATTAAGTTTGTGGAATCATAAAAGAGGTTATAAATGAAATATGAACGGACTGTAATGGCCAGGTCTGCGGCCCATGAATATTTTGGTGAAAATAAAATGACTGATTATTTGCTTTGAGCTTCAGATATTTGATGAAGCATGTGTACATTTAATCTGACATTGATGTTATAGGATCTATGAATTCTCACCGTGCAGAGCCTTCCTCCACTTCAAGTTAACAGAGCAAGCCCTGGGTCCCGCCCAAAACATTAGGTTTGATCTTCAGATATGAGATACAACCACAAAGGGAATTTTATCGCCAGCAATAATTTGCCAAGCCTGGTAAGCAAAGCACCCCGTTCCACTATTGTGTTCATTGTATGTGCAACTGAGGGGCACATTTCAATGCTAATGTCTATCAATAGGCACAATTGATTCTTGGAGTTCTTTTTTTTCTGAATCGAAACATCAGAAGATGCACTCGTAGTATTTTTGTTACTTTTTGAAATTGAACTCAATAGAGATCTACGATGGTACTTTGAAGGATAGTCTGAAATCATGTGAATATGTTACATGAGCTTCAATTACTTATGCTAGCTGGTTTCATTTTGTTTTAACTACAAAATGCTCATATTAGTATTTAGCTTCTTGAGACAAGCAAAATTTATTCTAGACTAAACAAGATTTATGAATAGAAAATTTGATATTGGTATGATGTTGTTTGGCTCCGATCTTGTGGTCATTTAAGATTCAGATTTTCTGCATTGGATCTGTCTAGGATGGATCCTTAGTTTCGTGCCCCATAGGCGGTGTATGTGTGATGCGGGAACGAGTACAAAATGATGCATAGCACCTCCAATGAAAATGACTATGGTGTGTTCCTGCATTTATTTATTTTTTATTGGTGAAGATAACTGTAATCTTATAGGTTGCCTCTGCTTTCAATTGGTAGTGAAGCTTGAAGGATGTGTTATGTTTGAAAAATGATTCCTGGTCATAGATGCCCAAGGTGTGTAACTATATAAGTGAAGCTGGTTGAGTCATGTCTGAAATATTTCTTTCTTCATAGTGGCGCTTTATATAGAAGCATGTTTCTTGTGGATATCGACCAAAATATTTGGTCGACACTTTTAACTTATTGCTCATACCAAATCAAATGCACACTTCTTTTTAACTATTTAATTATTTCAGGTTAACATGGTCGAACATCCTTTTCAGGTTAATATGGTCGGACATCCATCCGTGGACATTAAGGTTGTGATTGGGATGACTCTGAATGTTAGTCTCCTTGAGCTTGGAGAGTGAGGTAGTCTAGCGAGGTGGAGGAGTGCCAAAGGTAGCATTTCGTAGTTGAGTATGTGCATATTTGGTGTACTCATGTTCTGGTAAGATCTTAATCTTAACGGTATATGTGTTGCCCAATTGTCGTGCATATTTTTGTAAAATTTGTCATTAGTATGACAAACTTAACAAAAAATAGTCAGATATTGTATATTACATAGTGGCATTTGTGCTATTTTCATACATTCATGGGCGGTGTTTTAGTTGGTGAAACCTATACTCTCCCTTCTACTGACTAAAAATAGAGGAAATACTTATTTTTGGTTACATCTTATCTTGTTTTCCCGTGGCAACGCACGGGCACTTAACTAGTATACTAAAAGCACAATACGGGAGTCTAAAATAAAGACACGAGGTTAATCCACATCATCAGAATTATTTTAACTGTTAGATCTATAATCTATGGCTAAAATTTAAATAACGGATTGAAGTTACGTAACTATTGTCACGTCCCACCAACACGTATGTCTAACCATGAAACAAAAATAAATAGGTACAAATGCCATGTCCAGATAGGGGGGGCCTGGCCCCTGCTCGCCCCCCCCCCCCCCCCCCTTGGATCCGCCACTGGAGGTGGGGTTCGACCGTCGCCCCTAGAGAGGGGGTGCGAGGGAGCGAACGAGTTTGGCGTGTTTTTCTCTTGTGTTTTCCAAGTGTGCAAATTCTGAAAATGTTGAACTCCAAAAAGTGAATTCTAGAATTCAGAAATTTTGAAGATTAAAAATCACATTTTTGAGATCAGAAATCCAAAAGTTAACCCTGAACTTATAGAGGTTTCCCGAAATGAACCCAAAACTTCAAATCCCGGTCGTTTGTACCCTGAACTTTGTGATCCCGGTCTCACTGACAAGGCCAGCCCACATGTCATATTTCTCTCCTTCCCCAGTCCATCTATTCCTTCTTGGCAGCATTGAGCCAACGACGAGGGGGCGAGTGCCCGGGCGTGTAGCTATGGACCAGGGGCACGACGGCGGATCCAGATTGGACCCCTATGCAGGTCGACCCGGCGGCGGGGCATACCTCCTCTCCTTCCACGACGTCCTCCGTCGCCGCCGCGACGCTTGGTGATGGGTGTACTGGACCCGTCGCGGACGGTCGGAGCTCGCAGGAGATGTCTCGAGCGCGTCCCCCCATCCCCGCAGCTCGAAGGCACAAGACGAGCCTCCCTGGCCCTCCTCTACCTCTCCGTCCGCCGGCTCCGCAACTCCGACGGCCCGCCAAGCTCACCTCCGGCCATCTCCTTCCGTGCGTTACAATATCATGTAAAAGCAACTTGTTCGTTCTGAAGCATCAATTCAGGAGAGTGCCTAGCGAGCCATAGAACCAACCTAGACGTCTCAGGTTCGATACTAGGCGTCCCAAATATTTTCTTCTTTTAATCCCCCGCGCTGACATCTACAACATGTTCCCAGCCAATAGAGAGAGATAAAAAAAAGGAATATGACATGTGGGCCAATAGAGTCAATAAGAGTATAATTTTATAATTTTATTTTTAAAATATAAAAAATAAGTCTAGGGTTTAATTCAAACAGGGATTGTAAAGTTCAGGGTACAAACGACCGGGATTTAAAGTTTGAGGTTCATTCCGCCGATCCTCTACGAGTTTAGGATTGATATAGACTTTGTTGAAATATAGGGTGGGCTCTAGGCCCATTTAATAATTTCAAAAAATCCCTAAGGGCCCATTCATGCTTGGCAAGGGAAGTGGTGGGAGTTTAGTCCCACATTGCTAGTTGGAAGAGATGAGCACCAACATATAAGGTGAGCTCTTCCACCACTAGTATGTGGAAGTGTGAGAAGGAAGAGGAGCTCCACACGCGTGCTCCTTCTCCGACGCACGCCCGACTCGCCTCGCCTCGTCACGACGCGCGCGTCGCGGGCCGAGCCGAGTTTCTTTTTGTCACGCAGAAACGGATACAAACGGTTGCAACTGAAATGCTAATGAGAATGAATACGAGCTGAAACGTCTGTATTAAGTGCTCTTAAGTACGGGCGTTTCCAGTCCTTCATTGCGGGCGTTTCTGGCCTTAATTGCGGGCGTTTCTTTTGCATCCGCCCCTGTGCATGTGCCTATATATTAGATGGATCGCTCCTCTCTGAGAAATAGAACACAACCCTCTGCGCCTCTGCCCCGTCGTTCTCTCCACTGTTGCTGTCTCCGGTGATCCCATCCCGTCCACTGCGTACACGGTTGGCAGGAGAGCAGGCCTTCGAAACCCCGCCCTCTCGAGATCCTGTACGGGAGAGGGGCGATTAGGTTTTTGGGGAGTGTCTTCTACGTGACTGCTCAACTTTGACCATCTGCTTCCACTTCTTCCGCATCATCGTCGTCATCACCATGTCTTCTGAAGCTGATCAGGCTGCTGCCGACAAGAGGGTGGCCGATGAGGCTGCCGCCGCTGCTGCTTCGGCCAACTGGCCTACTAGAGGGTACTATATGCTTATCCCTCTCCTGCTTATTTTGATTTGTGACACTGGCGACCCAGAACACGTTCATCGCCGCGAATATTCATGTGCGTGCTGACATCTCATTGTTTTCTTCTTATCAGGCCACAAGGAAAGGCTCCGTACTGATGGGAAACGGTGCGAGTGCTTCTGTTCATGGTGTTGGCACGGTCGATCTGAAGTTTACTTTGGGAAGGATCGTGCAGCTCAAGAATGTGTAGCATGTCCCCGCCATCAAGAAGAACCTAGTTAGTGGCTCCCTTCTCTGCAGAGAAGGATTTAAGTTGGTCTTTGAGTCTAATAAAGTAGTTGTTACGAAATATGGACTGTTTGTTGGAAAAGGTTATGAATGCGGAGGTATGTTCCATTTTTCCCTTGCTGATTTCTGTAATAAGGTCGTGAACAATATTCATTCGAATGTTAATGAAACAGAAGTTTGGCTTTCACGTCTTTGTCACATTGGTTTTGGTTCTATGACGCGGTTAGCAAAACTGAATTTAATTCCAAGTTTCACTTTAGCCAAAGGTTCTAAGTGTCATTCGTGTGTGCAAGCAAAGCAACCTCGCAAGCCCCATAAAGCTGTGGAGGAGAGACACTTGGCACCATTAGAACTCATACATTCTGATCTGTGTGAGATGAATGGTGTGTTGACTAAAGCTGGAAAAAGAAACTTCATGACGCTGATAGATGATTCCACTAGATTTTGCTATGTATATCTGTTAAACACTAAAAGTGAGGCTCTACACTACTTTAAAATCTATAAAGCAGAAGTTGAGAATCAACTTGAAAAGAAGATTAAACGAATCCAGTCAGATCGTGGTGGAGAGTATTTCTCTAATGAGTTTGATTCTTTTTGTGCGGAACATGGTATTATTCATGAGAGGACGCCTCCCTATTCACCTCAGTCAAATGGGGTTGCCGAAAGGAAAAACCGTACTCTAACAGACTTGGTTAACGCCATGTTAGATACAGCGGGTTTATCCAAGGCATGGTGGGGGAGGCTATATTGACATCATGTCATGTCCTGAATAAAGTTCCGACAAAAGACAATGAGATCACTCCTGATGAGTAGTGGGAGAAGAGAAGAACAACACTCTCATACCTACGTACATGGGGCTGTTTGGCAAAAGTCAATGTGTCGATCCCCAAAAAGCGTAAGCTTGGACCAAAGACTGTGGATTGCGTTAATTTGGGCTACGCTAAGAATAGCGTCGGCTATAGATTTCTAGTAGTGAAATCTGAGGTACCTGATGTGATGGTCGGTACAATTATAGAGTCTAAAGATGCTACATTCTTTGAGGATATTTTTCCTATGAGAGATATGCCAAGCACTTCTAGACAGGAATCGGAGGAGACTCCTGAGCCTGCCATTCCTATGGAATATTATGAACAAACACCTGATGAAAATCCTGGGGAGGATGACGAGGAAACCCTTGGTAGGGGTAAGAGACAGAGGAATGCAAAGTCTTTTGGTGATGATTTCCTCGTGTACTTCGTGGATGATACTCCCACTTCTATTTCAGAAGCCTATGCATCTTCAGATGCTGACTACTGGAAAGAAGCGGTCTATAGCGAGATGGATTCCATCATGGCTAACGGGACATGGGAAATTACTGAACGTCCCTATGGCTGTAAACTATTGGGATGTAAGTGGGTGTTTAAAAAGAAGCTTAGGCTCGATGGTACTATTGAAAAGTACAAGGCTAGAATGGTGGCCAAGGGCTATTCCCAGAAAGAAGAGGAAGATTTCTTTGACACTTATTCGCCTGTGGCCAGACTGACGACCATTCGAGTGTTACTCTCGTTGGCGGCCTCGCATGGCCTTCTTGTCCATCAAATGGATGTTAAGACGGCTTTTCTAAACGAAGAGCTAGACTAGGAAATCTATATGCAACAGCCTGATGGCTTTGTGATAGATGGTCAGGAAGGAAAGGTGTGTAAGTTACTGAAATCTTTATATGGCCTGAAACAGGCACCTAAGCAGTGGCATGAGAAGTTCAATACAACTTTAACATCTGCTGACTTTGTTGTCAATGAAGCTGACAAATGTGTATACTATCGCTATGGTGAGGGCGATGGAGTTATACTTGCTTGTATGTTGATGACATACTGATATTTGGGAGTAACCTCAAAGTCATCGAGGAGATTAAGTCATTTCTATCTCAGAATTTTGAGATGAAGGACCTTGGTGTGGCTGATGTTATCTTGAACATCAAGCTACTGAGAGATAACGAGGATGGGATTATGCTTCTGCAATCCCATTATGTTGAGAAAATTCTGAGTCGTTTTGGATATTCGGACTGCAAAATTTCTCCAACCCCATATGATCCTAGTGTGCGGATTCAAAAGAATGAAGGCACAGCTAAGGATCAGCTGAGATATTCTCAAATCATTGGTTTACTCATGTACTGATACGTCCAAAACGTATCAATAATTTTTGATGCTCCATGCTTGTTTTTACACCATTTGCTTAGTGTTTCGTTACACTTCGTGGCACTTTTATGCATTTTCCGGAACTAACCTATTACCAAGTCGCCACTGTGCCAGTTCCCTATTTTCTGCTGTTTTTGTGTTTCAGAAAAGTTACACGGGAAATATTATCGGAATTATATGAAACAAAAGCCGAACGTCTAGAAATTCACCGAAGCTTCCAGAGAACCGAAGAGGAGACGGAGTGGGGCCACGAGGGCCCCACACAATAGGGCAGCGCGGCCTGGCCCCTGGCCGTGCCCCCTATGTGTGACGGCGCCTCGGCCCACTCCTGACGTTGCCCCTTCGCCTATAAAGACCCCTCAACGGGAAAAACCTAAGGACCCGATCACTTTTCTAGAACACATCGCGATCTGCCGCCGCCATCGACCCGAAGATCGGGAGGGTCCAGAAGCTCTTCCCGGTACCCTGCCGGAGAGGGGAATCGCCACTGGAGGTCTTCTTCATCGCCATGCTTGCCTTCGGCGCGATGAGTGAGTAGTCTACCTTGGACTATGGGTCCATAGCAGTAGCTAGATGGCTGTCTTCTCCACCATGTGCTTCATGTTTAGATCTCATGAGCTGCCTTACATGATTGAGATCACCGTTATGTAATTCTACATATTGTGTTTGTTGGGATCCGATGAATATTGGTGTTATGATTGAGTTGGTGTACTGAATATTATCTTATGTTATCTCTATGTTGTTTATGATCTTGCATGCTCTCCGTTGTTAGTAGCTATCTTGGCCGAGTAGTTGCTAGTGACTCCAAGAGGGGGTATTTATGCTCGATAGTGGGTTCATGCCTCTATTTAATCTGGGGGAGTGACAGAAACCTCTAAGGTTGTAGATGTGATGTTGCTACTAGGGGGAAAACAACATTCATATGCTCGAGGGCATATGCTTTGTTTACATTACACACTTTGCTTAATGCAATTATCTGTTGTTCGCAACTTAATACTTGTGGAGTTCTCGGATTAATTCGCCACAAGTGGATTATTAGTCATAGATGCAGTTGGATGGCGGTCTATGTATCTTGTTGTAATGCCCAGAGTAAATCTCATAGTGATCCTCTCATCATATGCACATTGTCTTTATTCTATCAATTGCCCAACTGTAATTTGTTTACCTAGCATGTGTTATTTTATCTTATGGAGAGACACCACTAGTGAACTGTGGACCCTGGTCCTATTTCCTTTATATTGCTATCACCTGTTTACTTTACTCACACTGTTTACTTTACTCGCATATTACTATTGCTTTCCGCTCGATACGCTTATATCCTTTGTTTCAAGCAAACCGGTGAGATTGACAACCTCATCGTAAGTTGGGAACAAAGTATTTGATTGTGTTATGTGCAGGTTCCACGTTGCTACTGGTTGAAGACGCGCTAACAAGTTATCGTTAACGGCACCCTTGTTAGAGCATCACGCAGCTAGTGGGCATCACCTTCAGTCGTATTGACATCCTCCTCCTGGACGATTAAACCTTGGTTTCTTACTGAGGGAAAAACTTGCTGCTATATTCATCACACCTTGCTCTTGGGGTTTCCAACTAGCCGGTCATTTACTTCATTAATTACACGCCAACAAGTTCTCTGGCACTATTCATCACCGCGCCATCAACAAGTTTTTCTGGCGCCGTTGCCGGGGAGGAAGAAGACTTCTGCAAGGGGAGTTTCGCACGCATATCCTTTACTTTGTTTTAAGTTTTGCTTTACTTTATTTTTACTTGCATCGCTTTATCAAAAACACAAAAAAATTAGTATCCTTGATAGTTGTTTTTACTTGTTTGCTTTTAGTTTTGTTAGAATGGCTACTCCTGAAAACACCAAGTTGTGTGATTTTACTAGCACTAATAATAGTGATTTTATCTGCACTCCTATTGCGCCACCTGCTCTTGCTACAAATTTTTATGAGATTAAGCCTGCTTTATTGAACCTTGTTATGAAAGAGGAATTTTCTAGTGCTAGTACTGATGATGCTGCAGCTCATCTCAACAATTTTGTTGAGCTATGTGAGATGCAGAAATATAAGAATGTTGAGAGTGATATTATTAAGCTTAAGTTGTTTCATTTATCTTTGAGAGGAAAAGCTAAGGATTGGTTGGTGTCTTTACCTAAAAATAGTATTGATTCATGGGCTAAGTGTAAGGATGCTTTTATTGGTAGATACTATCCTCCTGCTAAGATTATAGCTTTGCGTAGCAATATTATGAAGTTTAGTCAGTTTGATAATGAACATGTTGCTCAAGCTTGGGAAAGAATGAAATCTATGATAAAGAATTGCCCTACTCATAGACTGACTACTTGGATGATTGTCCAAACTTTTTATGCAGGACTGAATTTTTCTTTAAAAAGCCTACTTGATTCAGCTACTGGAGGCACTTTTATATCCCTTACCTTGGGCGCCACAACAAACAATACTACAGAAACCCTTACTAGTGACAGGCTCATTTTGCTTATCAGTGACGGGCAAGCCGTCCGTCACTAGTATGCTGTCACTGATAATCAGTTACTAGTGACAGGCAGATTGCAAACATGCATGTCACTAGTATTAACCAAAGGTCCAATGCAGTACAGTTTTCTAGTGACAGACCCAATAACCTACCCGTCACTAATATGCATTTTAGTAATAAAAAAATAATTGTATTTTTCACTTATATTCTAGATTGCACAATAAGATGTACCAACGATAAATTTACATAATACAATATGACCGAATATTTGCAAAGGTAACATAATGACATCTTGCAAATTGCATAATCCAAATTACAACGTGGCATTAACATCACACGTAGGATAATCCGAAACACACAACACACTCCAAAAATATTCCTACAATAGTGCCAGCCACATCGATATGTTCACATGTCCACTTCATAGTCCTCGAGGTAATTAGCTACTTGTGCATCTCCATTCTTTGATACTACAAGAAAATGGAAGGAAATTCAGTGGTATGGTATTTGACTCCTAGGTCATGTGTCAAACAAACTAGCTAGCTAATGAAAAACAAACTAGCAAGTTTAACACATATAACCTTATATTAAAGACAAGCAATTAATACTAACCACATGAAAATCCTAGAATGAGAACAAACCGGCAATGACAATATCCAGAGGCCATAGAACTACAAGGTCAAGCCCTTAATTATACATGCATCAGCACAGCTGGACATCAATCAGGTCACCGACCGAAAGGTGGAACCAGAGAATGGCCCTAGTACCTCAGAAGTAGAGGAGCTCAAGGGATGAAGCAAAACTCACCAAAGAAAAGTAGCCGAGAACGAGAGAGAACCACGGCTGCAGTGCGGTGAGCCGAGGAAGTAGTCGAGGTAGTCCACGCCAGGGGCCAGCCAACCCTATCACCACAAGAGGGGGGCGAGAGACCATGGTAGCACAGCAACATGAGAGCCCTTGGAGCTGTTGATAGATAAAAAACAGTACAAACGAGAGACCAATATTATTAATGATTGAATAAGCAGTAATGTGCATCGAAGATGACACATAGCAACCAAAAAAGTACATTTACAGAAAAAGTGTTCATAATTTTGAACTAAATAACATAAAAAAAATGGATACACATGATTCTCCTAGCTAAGAAAAATTGGACGAAATGCAAACCAGAAACAGCCAACGTTATAGCATGGAGACCATGTGACTCAAGGTCTCGTCAACAACTATATTGTACATACTTTAAAATAAATAGTGATAATTTTGGGCACTGCCATGCATTCATAGGTAACAGCAAAAGCATATAGGAGTGTTAGCATCTAGCTATCACAATTCCATCACTAGTTTGAGAGACTAGATGTTTGTGTCTTATTGGACTTCTATGAGAATGGTCTTAGATGTTTGTTTCTTACCGGACTTCCGTCTTCACTGCTACATTATGAAGTAATTTGAGTTACCATTTAATTGCCTTCACACGCTTAGGTAGCAACTTTTTTCACCCTCACAAACGACAGAAGGAATTTGCGCACACCTTCTAGTATGACTCGACCATTTTTCTCCTCTCAGTCTAATAGATGCTCTGAGCCATCGCCCTAGTACACCCTAATGGTTCAAATGATTATTCATTATATCCATGTTGCTCTTGTATGGATGATCTGAGCGAACCCACCAATGCTGCTCCAAGCTGTATGGATAATTTTCCTGTGGAAGTGGAGTTCTTTTTTTTAGCGTTGCTGTTCTCCCTGTGGTCTAGTGTGATCGAGTATTAAATCTTCTCATCTTTCACCATGTAAATCATTTTTTACAGAAGAATTGTCCATTTCTTTGACAAATCGAGCCCATCAAATACATTAAATTATTAAGGTGCTAGCATGTTTCTACACGATTTTATTAAACCATACAATGCAGGAAGTATTCATCGCATGAGAAGGGAGAAGGGAGCCAATATTGTGAGGTATACGATCAATGTATTCTACATAAGGATGACACAATAAAATTTAAATGAAGTAGCACCCAGAACTTTTTAGTATTTAATATTGAAGGGAAAAAATAATGTTACTATGGCAAAACTGATAAATGGCACTACGTTAGTAAAACATGCTATAAGCAAGAATTCTCCTATCCTTACTGATTGACCTATAGAATATAAAATATAAACCTTTAAAGGTTCATATATTTACTGGTTATCATTATCACTAATAGCAGTTCTGCACACCATTGTAAAACACACTCACTAAATCTGGAAGTAAGTTGAGCGTACAAACCTGAATTTCTACTCAATAGTTTGAACTATTTGAACGATAAAAGCACCCCTACTCCAGAAACATTGACAGTGATAGCCTGGCAGTTCTGCAGATCATATAAATTCATATCGAGTATCTAAAAATGCTCCAATCTTGTGTAAAACATGGCCCTCTCTGTTCTCAGATCTGAACCAAGCATAGTGACAACAAACCTGAAACAAAAGGAAATAATCGTACATTAGCTTAGGTTAATAATTAACACCGGGGTGCTTGTACTGCTAGAAAACATGTAATGATCCAGCACAAAACTGATCTTCTCATTCATCTCATGTACCGAACTACGAGAAGCCCAGAACGGCCAAGCGGATTATAATAACTCAACTCCAATTCTCGAACAAACATCAATACATATTCATGTCAACCCTTAATGGTCAAAACGCAGTACAGAGAGGAACCGGAGGGGAAGAGAACTAGAAGCGTTGCAGCGGCCAGGGACAGAGAGAATGAGAGGAGACGGAAGATCAGCAGAGCCATGCGCGGCTGCAATGGCGGCAGATCAGACATTGAATCAATTCAGAACATGTTTCCAACAGAACCGTGCGTAGCGGCGGCAATGGCGGCCATAGGAGAGACGGCGGCTGATCGGACATGGAATCAATTCGGAGTAGGTTTTATCTTAAAACGCATTGTTAACGTGTCCATATAGGTGTCCAGATGCGCATAGGTGTCCAGCGTGATCTTTTCAAATTTGTTTAGTTAATTATTAGACGTTAGTAAGCCATGCATATGTTCCGACAGATCTAACAGGCATTTCATCAAACAGCCTCGTTGCACCCTACTACTAACAGACAACTTGCAACCGAACAATCCATCAAGATATCAGCCAAATCATTCTAACCTTTTAGTGAGCACGATGAGAAAGAGATTACCAACTGGGTATGGGGAAAAGAGGGCAAGTTGCTAATAATGTGTTCTGATGCAATCAGACAAGTAACAAAACCATACTAAAAGCTCACCGATGGGGGAGCTGGAGCTTCTGAAAGAGTAGAAACGACCACAAGTTCACCAAAGCTTGGAGGCCTTGCCGACTTGATGCACGGCGGTGCTGTTACGGACACAGACGGCTGCGATGCCGACCTAGAGGCGAATGGACCAGGCCGCCTCTTCTTCCCCGTGGCCTTCAAATCCAGGCTCGGCTGCATCTCCATGGTGTGGTGGTCGGACGAGGATGGCGCAACGCCGTGGTCCGGCGAGGATGCCGCGAGGCGGTGATTTGGCGAGCGGTTGCCGGCGGGGGAAGATGGAGCGGCTGCGTCAGGTCCCTGCGATGGTGAGCGAGGGCGAAGGCGAACGGAGATGGGGGATGAAGTTGGGGCGGCCGGCGACGCGGGGGGGGGGGGGGGGGGTGCCTGGCTTGGAGCGGCCGGCGTTCGACGACAGCCTGCGCCGCATCTCCTCAGCTACGGGAGGCGAAGACTGAAGTAAGTTCGCTATCGCTAACCCTACTTTTTTTCTTTTGAGGGATATCGCTAACACTATGGGTGCGGTTGGGCCTTGGGATGTTGGAGCGCAGAGATTTTTTTTTGGAGCGCAGTGATTTTGTATTCGGATTTTAGCTAGCTGAACGCGTGGATTAGATTGTGCAATATATATGCGATTTTTACCCAGCTAAACATCACTCTATTCTTAAAAAAAACTAAACAGCACTCGGTGAACTCGGCTGGTCTAGCGCAAACTACTTTTATTTTACTATTAAAATTGAAACTCGGCTTGTTATACTCTGAGTTTGAGGCGAGTCGAGTCACGGTCAAGTCAAGTCACGAGCTACTTGTTGAGCTCGCGACTTTCAAGTTTAAATTTCAGAAGACCGGTCGCCGACGTTGGTTGTATGAATAGAGTTGAATCAGGGGAGTTGTACTTCAAACTAATATACAAAACAGTTAAATGACTCTGGTACAACATACTAGTGACAGGCCAGCCACAATCGAATGTCACTGGTAGATGATGTATACCAATTGGTAATAGTAACACCAGCGACGAGCAACTATGTTTGCCCATCACTAGTATTTTCTGAAATTCGTCTGCTAACCTTTATCAGTGACGGGCATAATGTTGCCTGTCACTGATACCTGCTACCAGTGACATGCATATTTTTGCCCGTCACTAATGTGCTAGAGGCTATAAGCTATTCTGCAGTAGTGAAAGCTTCTCGATAATATGATGGTAAATTACTCTGAATGGCACACCGAGAGAGCTCCACAAGGTAAGAAGGTAAATTCTGTTGAGGAAACCTCTTCCCTTAGTGATAAGATTGATGCTATTATGCTTATGCTTATAAATGATAGGACTCATGTTGATCCTAATAATGTTCCTTTAGCCTCTTTGGTTGCTCAAGAAGAGCATGTTGATGTAAACTTCATTAGAAATAATAATTTTAACAACAATGCTTATAGGAACAATTTTGCTAGTAACAATTATAGGCCGTATCCTTCTACCAATGGTAATGGTTATGGTAACTCTTATGGTAATTCCTCCAACAACACTAGGGCCGCGCCCTCCGAGCTTGAGGTAATACTCAAGGACTTCATCGGTAAGCAAAATGCTTTTAACAAGTCTGTTGAGAAAAAGTTAGGCAAAATTGATATTCTTGCTTCTAAAGTTGATAGCCTTGCTCATGATGTTGAACTTCTGAAATTAAAAGTGTTGCCTAATGATGTGAAAGAGAACAATGTTTTTGCTACTGTTAATGCTATTCAAGTTAGAATTGATAAAAATGTTAGATTGTTAGCAGAATTGCATGCTAGATGGGAAAGAGAGGATGAGATTGCTAGGAATATGAAAGTTTGTACTATTACTACCTCTAATAATGTTGTTCTTAATACTAGCAATCCTCTTACTTTGATTGGTATAGAGAAAACTCCCACTCCTTGTGTTAAAAAGCCTAAAACTGCCAAAACTTTTTCTCAAAAGAGTGCTGAAATTTTTCGGAGTGTAGAAGATGATAGCTCTATTTCCTTTAATGATTTTGATGTTGATAGCTGCAATATATCTGAAGTTATTTTGTTCTTGCAAAAGCTTGCTTTGACTCCTAATGCTAGTTCTATAAATGTTGCTTTTACTAAGCATATTACCAATGCTCTTATGAAAATTAGGGATGAAAAGTTGAAGCAAAAAGCTTCTGTTCCCAAGAAGTTAGAAGATGGTTGGGAACCCATCATTGATATGCATGTTAATGGTTTTGATTGCCATGCTTTATGTGATCTAGGAGCTAGTATTTCTATCATGCCTAGAAAAATTGATGACATGCTTGATTTACCACCGCTTGAAAAGTGTTATCATGATGTTCCTATTGCTGATGTTGCTAAGAAGAAACCTTTGGGAAGGATTAATGATGTTATTATTGTGGTTAATGATACGTCTCCAACGTATCTATAATTTTTGATGCTCCATGCTTGTTTTTACACCATTTGCCTATTGTTTCGTTACACTTAGTGGCACTTTTATGCATTTTCCGGAACTAACCTATTAACAAGTTGCCACAGTGCCAGTTTCCTGTTTTCTGCTGTTTTTGTGTTTCAGAGTGATACACAGGAAATATTCTCAGAATTGGATGAAACAAGTTCCTGAAGTCTTATTTTATCCGGAAGCTTCCAGAGATCCGAAGGAGAGTAGGAGACGAGGCACCAGGGGCCCACACACAGGGGTGGCGCGGCCAGCCCCTGGCCCGTGCCACCACCGTGTGAGGCCACCTGGCCCCTCCTCTGATATCGCCCCTTCGCCTATAAAGACCCCCCGACGGAAAAAACCTAAGTACCCGATCAGATTTCCAGAACACATTGCGATCCGCCGCCGCCGTCGACCCGAAGATCAGGAGGGTCCAGAAGCTCTTCCCGGCACCCTGCCGGAGAGAGGAATCGCCACCAGAGGTCTTCTTCATCGCCATGCTTGCCTCCGGAGCGATGAGTGAGTAGTCTACCTTGGACTATGGGTCCATAGCAGTAGCTAGATGGCTGTCTTCTCCACCATGTGCTTCATGTTTAGATCTCATGAGCTGCCCAACATGATTGAGATCACCGTTATGTAATTCTACAAGTTTGGTTGGTTGGGATCCGATGAATATTGGTGTTTATGATTAAGTTGCTGTACTGAATTATATCTTTTGTTATCTCTATGTTGTTTATGATCTTGCATGCTCTCCGTTGTTAGTAGCTATCTTGGCCGAGTAGTTGCTAGTGACTCCAAGAGGGGGTATTTATGCTCGATAGTGGGTTCATGCCTCTATTTCACCTGGGGGAGTGATAGAAACCTCTAAGGTGGTAGATGTGCTGTTGCTACTAGGGAGAAAACAACATTCATATGCTCGAGGGCATATGCTTTGTTTACATTACACACTTTGCTTAATGCAATTATCTGTTGTTCGCAACTTAATACTTCTAGGGTGTTCGGATTGATATCCCCGGGAGTGAATTATTAGTCATAGATGCAGTTGGATGGCGGTCTATGTATTTTGTTATAATGCCCAGAGTAAATCTCATAGTGATCTTCTTGACATATCACGTTTATCTTTATTCTATCAATTGCCCAACTGTAATTTGTTTACCCAGCATGTGTTATTTTATCTATGGAGAGACACCACTAGTGAACTGTGGATACCGGTCCTATTTCCATCATATTGCTATCACCTGTTTACTTTACTCGTACTGTTTACTTTACTCGCATACTATATTGTTTTCCACTCGATACGCTTATAATCTTTGTTTCAAGCAAACCGGTGAGATTGACAACCTCATCGCAAGTTGGGAACAAAGTACTTGTTTGTGTGTGTGCAGGTTCCGCATCACCTTCAGTCGTCATTGTCTCTCCTCTCCTGTTCGATAAACCTTGGTATCTTAACTGAGGGAAAACTAGCCGCTACACTCATCATACCTTCCTCTTGGGGTTCCCCAACGGGCTGGTCATTCACCACGCACAAGGACATTCTGCTCCCACGTCAACCACACGCCATCAGCTTATTTTCTGGCGCCATCAACCGGTAGCAGCTACTTTTCTGGCGCCGTTGCCGGGGAGGAAGAGAAGACTTCTGCGAGGGGAGTTTTTCGCACACACATCCTTTACTTTGTTTTATTGTTTTGCTTTATCTTATTTATTTTACTTGCATTGCTTTTTATCAAAATCCCAAAAAAAAATTAGAATCCTTGGTAGTTGCTATTTCTTTACTTTTAGTTTATTATGTCTAGTTCAGTTGCTACTACTATGTCGCCCGAGGACATGATTTTTACTTTTAAGCAGAAAGATGAGGAAAGCTTTAAAAAAGCTTGGTCTAGAATTTATGATTGGCATGAAAAAACTGAACCTAAAATGACTTTGAGTTTGCTTCTTAGTAGCTTTTACTTTGGACTTTCTCTTCGTTATAGATATGCTTTGGATGCTACTGCAGAAGGAGATTTCCTTCATTGTGATGGAGATCAAGCCTTCAATATTATAAAAAAGTTGATTACAATTTATAGAATGCCAACCTATTTTGATTCCTCCCTTGTGAGCATTTTTAATAGACTTAATACTCTTGAGACTCGCACTGCTAGTTTGAATTCTTGCTACAATACTTTGCGCCAGCATTTTGATTATGTGCCAACAAATACTGAACCTTCGAGTTGGCATCCTACGATAAAAATCACCATTAGTGGTGAAACTTTTTATGCTCGTTGTGATATTATGTCTGAATTTTGTCTCATGCCAAAGGATGTTTATGAATCTTTGAGCCTTTGGAAGCTTTCTGAGGGAGGAGAAGAAATTTCTCTTACTAACAATGCCACTATATTTCCCCTTGGAATAGTTGAAGGAGTTTTTACAAAAGTCCTAGGAAGAATGATATCTACTGATTATCTTGTTATTGATTGTGTAGGAAAAGGACAAATCACACTTGGAAGATCTATTCTGAAGCTCCTGGGCGCCGTCATTGATGTGGGAAAAGGCAATATAACATTTACCTCTCCACCTTGCAATAACCATGTCTTTCCTAGAGTCAAGAGCAAAGGTAAGAAAGGGAGACGTAAGGCACGTGCTGAACCTAGTGCTTCATCACTTGATATTACTTGATTCGCAATTTTCTGCGTCTAGCTCAAAGGCGTTAAAGAAAAGCACTCTTGGGAGATAACCCAATGTTTCTTTTCAGTACTTTTTCTTTTATTTGAGTCTTGGAAGTAATTACTACTGTAATGACCGCTCCTTATCTTGTTTATTTCGTTTTTGTGCCAAGAGAAGCCTCTAATTTGAGTGAGGTAAAGATTTGGGGATGCTGCTGTCCTGAAACTGTTTTCGGTGCTGCACCGTAAAAATTCGTGAAAATTCTCTGTATATCTTTTGGACCTGCGATTTCTT
Source organism: Dactylis glomerata (assembly GCA_007115705.1). NCBI lineage: Eukaryota > Viridiplantae > Streptophyta > Magnoliopsida > Poales > Poaceae > Dactylis > Dactylis glomerata. The sequence goes on from QXEO01000132.1 coordinate 434,486, forward strand.
GTGCATATGCCCCAGGTTATATCCAAACTTTTGTTAGCTGAACACTTTTTGATTTGAGCAACAGAAAATCCCTCAAAAATTCGACCTTTGTCAGCTGTTCAGTTTTGACAGATTTCTGCCAATATTTGTGTTTGCCACTTTATCGCTTTCTTTTGAGTTCTTTTGATCACGGAACTTTTTGGGAGGTTGCTACAGTAGTATTTGCTATATATGTGGTGGTTTTGAGTTGAAACCTGAAGCTAAAAGAGGATTGATTATATGTTATGCTTGCACTAATGTTGCTAATAGAATTGTGTTTAGTTTTGTATGAAGGAAGTTTTCAAGTGTAGGGATTGGAGAATGATGAGATGAGTAGAAGAATGGACAAAAGCTCAAGCTTGGGGATGCCCACGCATCACCCCAAGAAATATCCAAGAAGTACAAGCGTCAAAGCTTGGGGATGCCCCCGAGGCACCCCTTCTTCACCGGCAAAAATCAGGTCACCTTTCAAAACACTATATTTTTATTGCTTCATGCACTATGTGTTTTTGTTGGAGCGTCAGTTGTTTTAGTTTTCTTAGTTGGTTTAGTTTGTTTGTTTGCTGCAATAAATGGTTGGACCCCAACAAATTTCTTTTGGAGGAGATGTACTCGTTTTCATTTGATAAGAACGCTCAGTTTTTCACTCTTATCGTTCATCGATGCGTTCTTCTTTTTCTGCTACTGCTTTTGGTTTTCGTTTTCGCCTTTATTTGCGTTCAGATCTTGTCATATCTTTTCATCAAGGTGTATTTTTTGCCTCTGATCTTTATTGGTTTTCATCAAAAGAGGTGTTTATAAAAATTTCAAATGGTGTTGGAAAAGAGAAAAAGCTTTATGCAAAATAGTGGTACAAGAAGGAGTTTGTGTAGACTGCGGCTTAGGCTTTTTCATGTCATGCTTGATGTCTTTTTGATAGTATGCTTAGTGGTTTTGCTGTAGTATTACTTGTCTCAAATAACTGAGATTGCTTAATGAGCCTTTGAAAAAATCATGCGTTGTTTTTATTGTATGGAAGCATTATTTTGGTTTTCTCCTTGATGCTTTATTTGGGTTGACTTGGCGCATGCTCACACATGTTAGACTCTTACAAAGTCGCCAATAGCCTTCATGATCATTTATTTTTTGACTTTTGATGCCATCGTATGCTTCTTTTAATGTCGCTTTGTCGCTTTGCATGATTATGGCCATTATTGCTCTCTTAGTTGGCCGCTCCCAGTCTTTTGCTAGCCCTCGCCTTGTACTGAGTATGAGCTCTACTCGTGCATCCAACTCCTAAAAACCAAAGTTTGCCATTGTGTCCACTATAAACTCCTATGCATGGTATTTGTAAGCCATTCCAAAGTAAATTTTCATGTGCTACCTTTCAAAAACCTTCAAAACACTTCTCGTTTTGTGACACTGTTTTCAGCTCATGGGGACGTAGTGGTCGGATTTGCTATCTTCCATATTGCTTATTCCAAAAAAGAAAAAAAAAAGAAAAAAGAAAGAAAAAAGGCACTCCCCCATGGAAAGTGAATGTTGGTGGGCACCCGATGGAATCGGTTAGCCATGGTTTGTGAAAGGAAAAAAGGTGGGGAGGAGTGCCAAGCTTTATAAAAGAGCACAAAAGTGCCAATCTCTCTCTCAAAAACTTGCTTTATTTTTGTATGGAAGATAGTAAGAACCCCATTGCCAGTCGTTGACAAAGACAACCACCTCTCAAAACCAATTTTTATCTCTCTGTTTTACAAATGAAAAGCTCTAGCACATGCTCAATCACTGCTTCCCTCTGCGAAGGGCCTTTCTTTTACTTTTATCTTGAGTCACCACTTTCTTTCTTTATGCACCATTAAGAGAGCATAGTTGTCATTCTTAGTGTGATATGCATTGTCCCAAAGTTCATTGATTGACTCATATTGTTGGTTTCAGTTGTTCTTAAATTATTTGTATCTAGTCGCCCTCTTAAACTTGAAGGTGTCCTATGCATTTATGTTTTGCTCTCTTTGAAGGACGAGCTGAAAACCATTTGTATGTTTTTCCTTATGATTTGAACACACGTTTGACTTTCATTGTTTCATTTTCATGATCTTTTGTTTGTGTTCATTTACATGTTTACAACATGGTTGCTAAGTTCTTATTGTCATGATTATATCTTTCATGCCCATGTTTTAAGTTCTTATGATCCCAGCTCACAAATGCTTACATATATGATCAAGATTGTGTAGGTGCATGTCACCTCAAAAATTATTCGTTTGTTATCACCTACCTACTCGAGGACGAGCAGGAGTTAAGCTTGGGGATGCTTGATACGTCTCAAACGTATCTATAATTTTTGATGCTCCATGCTTGTTTTTACACCATTTGCCTATTGTTTCGTTACACTTAGTGGCACTTTTATGCATTTTCCGGAACTAACCTATTAACAAGTTGCCACAGTGCCAGTTTCCTGTTTTCTGCTGTTTTTGTGTTTCAGAGTGATACACAGGAAATATTCTCGGAATTGGACGAAACAAGTTCCTGAAGTCTTATATTATCCGGAAGCTTCCAGAGATCCGAAGGAGAGTAGGAGACGAGGCACCAGGGGCCCACACACAGGGGTGGCGCGGCCAGCCCCTGGCCCGTGCCACCACCGTGTGAGGCCACCTGGCCCCTGCTCTGATATCGCCCCTTCGCCTATAAAGACCCCCCGACGGAAAAAACCTAAGTACCCGATCAGATTTCCAGAACACATCGCGATCCGCCGCCGCCGTCGACCCGAAGATCGGGAGGGTCCAGAAGCTCTTCCCGGCACCCTGCCGGAGAGGGGAATCGCCACCAGAGGTCTTCTTCATCGGCATGCTTGCCTCCGGAGCGATGAGTGAGTAGTCTACCTTGCACTATGGGTCCATAGCAGTAGCTAGATGGTTGTCTTCTCCACCATGTGCTTCATGTTTAGATCTCATGAGCTGCCCTACATGATTGAGATCACCGTTATGTAATTCTACATGTTTGGTTTGTTGGGATCCGATGAATATTGGTGTTTATGATTAAGTTGCTGTACTGAATTATATCTTTTGTTATCTCTATGTTGTTTATGATCTTGCATGCTCTCCGTTGTTAGTAGCTATCTTGGCCGAGTAGTTGCTAGTGACTCCAAGAGGGGGTATTTATGCTCGATAGTGGGTTCATGCCTCTATTTCACCTGGGGGAGTGACAGAAACCTCTAAGGTGGTAGATGTGCTGTTGCTACTAGGGAGAAAACAACATTCATATGCTCGAGGGCATATGTTTTGTTTACATTACACACTTTGCTTAATGAAATTATCTGTTGTTCGCAACTTAATACTTCTAGGGTGTTCGGATTGATATCCCCGGGAGTGGATTATTAGTCATAGATGCAGTTAGATGGCGGTCTATGTATTTTGTTGTAATGCCCAGAGTAAATCTCATAGTGATCTTCTTGACATATCACGTTTATCTTTATTCTATCAATTGCCCAACTGTAATTTGTTTACCCAGCATGTGTTATTTTATCTATGGAGAGACACCACTAGTGAACTGTGGATCCCAGTCCTATTTCCATCATATTGCTATCACCTATTTACTTTACTCGTACTGTTTACTTTACTCGCATACTATATTGTTTTCCACTCGATACGCTTATAATCTTTGTTTCAAGCAAACCGGTGAGATTGACAACCTCATCGCAAGTTGGGAACAAAGTACTTGTTTGTGTGTGTGCAGGTTCCGCATGACCTTCAGTCGTCATTGTCTCTCCTCTCCTGATCGATAAACCTTGGTATCATAACTGAGGGAAAACTAGCCGCTACACTCATCATACCTTCCTCTTGGGGTTCCCAACGGGCTGGTCATTCACCACGCACAAGGATATTCTGCTCCCACATCAACCACACGCCATCAGCTTATTTTCTGGCGCCATCAACCGGTAGCATGCTCCATGCTTGTTTTTACACCATTTGCCTATTCTTTTGTTACACTTCGTGGCACTTTTATGCATTTTCCGGAACTAACCTATTAACAAGTTGCCACAGTGCCAGTTCCCTGTTTTCTGCTATTTTTGTGTTTCAGAAGTGATACATAGAAAATATTCTCGGAATTGGACGAAACAAGTTCCTGAAGTCTTATTTTTCCCGGAAGCTTCCAGAGATCCAAAGGAGAGTAGGAGGGGGGCCACCAGGGTCCCACACACAGGGCTGGCGCGGCCAGGCCCTGGGCCACGCCACCCTGGCGTGAGGGAGCCTGGCTCCTCCTCTGACATCGCCCCTTCGCCTATAAAGACCACCCGACGGAAAAAACCTAAGTACCCGATCAATTTTCCAGAACACATTGCGATCCGCCGCCGCCGTCGACCCGAAGATCGGGAGGGTCCAAAAGCTCTTCCCGGCACCCTGTCGGAGAGGGGAATCGCCACCGGAGGTCTTCTTTATCGCCATGCTTGCCTTCGGAGCGATGAGTGAGTAGTCTACCTTGGACCATGGGTCCATAGCAGTAGCTAGATGGTTGTCTTCTCCACCATGTGCTTCATGTTTAGATCTCATGAGCTGCCCTACATGATTGAGATCACCGTTATGTAATTCTACATGTTTGGTTTGTTGGGATCCGATGAATATTGGTGTTTATGATTAAGTTGCTGTACTGAATATTATATTTTGTTATCTCTATGTTGTTTATGATCTTGCATGCTCTCCGTTGTTAGTAGCTATCTTGGTCAGGTAGTTGCCAGTGACTCCAAGAGGGGGTATTTATGCTCGATAGTGGGTTCATGCCTCTATTTAACCTGGGGGAGTGACAGAAACCTCTAAGGTTGTAGATGTGCTGTTGCTACTAGGGAGAAAACAACATTCATATGCTCAAGGGCATATGCTTTGTTTACATTACACACTTTGCTTAATGCAATTATCTATTGTTCGCAACTTAATACTTGTGGAGTTCTCGGATTGATTCGCCACAAGTGGATTATTAGTCATAGATGCAGTTGGATGGCGGTCTATGTATTTTGTTGTAATGCCCAGAGTAAATCTCATAGTGATCTTCTTGACATATCACGTTTATCTTTATTCTATCAATTGCCCAACTATAATTTGTTTACCCAGCATGTGTTATTTATCTTATGGAGAGACACCACTAGTGAACTGTGGATCCCGGTCCTATTTCCATCATATTGCTATCACCTGTTTACTTTACTCGCATTGTTTACTTTATTCGCATACTCTATTATTTTCCACTCGATACGCTCATAACCTTTGTTTCAAGCAAACCGGTGAGATTGACAACCTCATCGCAAGTTGGGAACGAAGTACTTGGTTGTGTTGTGTGCAGGTTCCGCGTTGCAGCTAGCAAGCAAAGCTTGGACGAGGCGCCATATATAAATTGTCCGAAGCTGTCGCAAGCTAGCAAGCATCACCTTCAGTCGTTTGTCTCTCATCTCCAAGAACGATAAACCTTGGTTTCTTAACTGAGGGAAAACTAGCTGCTATACTCATCACACCTTCCTCTTGGGGTTCCTAACGGGCTGGTCATTCACCACGCATCAAGCTAATTTTCTGGCGCCGTTGCCGGGGAGGAAGTAGAAGACTTCTGCGAGAGGAGTTTTCGCACGCACATCCTTTACTTTGTTTTATTGTTTTGCTTTACTTTATTTATTTTACCTGCATCGTTTTATATCAAAAACCCAAAAAAATTAGAATCCTTGGTAGTTGTTATTTCTTTACTTTTAGTTTATCATGTTGATCCCTAAGTACGTTCTGGAGGACCTCTCAGTAGGTAGTGATTCGATTATTGGCAAAAGTAACATTGAGGAGTTCTTTAATCACATTAGTATGCATGAGGAAGTCGAGGAGAAATCTTTGGTTGAGCTAGCTCCTAGTATTGAAGTTGCTTCTGCTTATTTAGTTCATATGTTGGAAACTAGGTTTGCTAGTCGTAATCCTTTTATGCAATACATGTTCCTTAAGCTTCATGAAATTGAGGATCCCGAAAAGAAAGCTTTTATCTTGGAAGCTTTGCGCTTAGAATTTAAAGATGTCGTTATTGAAGCTAGAAAGGTTCTTAAACGTTTTAATAAACTCGGTTCGCCTATAAAGGTTATTGGTACAAACGATGAAGGGGCCGAAATACCTATACCTTGCAAGCTCTTGGGATTGTGTGAAGCTTACGAAAATAATTTTGAATGGATCTGTCCTAAAAATCTTTTTGATGAAAATAGTGAACCAAAGCATGATCACAAAGGGTCTTCTAAAACTTATGTGGATGAAATACAATGCCTTATTGACAAGACTTCTGCAGTTGATCTTGATGCTTCATCACTTGATGTTACTTGATTCGCAATTTTCTGCGCCTAGCTCAAAGGCGTTAAAGAAAAGCACTCTTGGGAGATAACCCAATGTTTTATTTTCAGTACTTTTTCTTTTATTTGAGTCTTGGAAGTCATTACTACTGTAATGACCGCTCCTTATCTTGTTTATTTCGTTTTTGTGCCAAGAGAAGCCTCTAATTTGAGTGAGATAAAGATTTGGGGATGTTGCTGTCCTGAAACTGTTTTTGGTGCTGCACCGTAAAAATTCGTATAAATTCTCTGTATATCTTTTGGACCTGCGATTTCTTGTGCATATGCCCCAGGTTATATCCAAACTTTTGTTAGTTGAACACTTTTTTATTTGAGCAACAGAAAACCCCTAAAAAATTCGACCTTTGTCAGCTGTTCTGTTTTGACAGATTTCTGCCAATATTTGTGTTTGCCACTTTATCGCTTTCTTTTGAGTTCTTTTGATCACGAAACTTTTGGGGAGGTTGCTACAGTAGTATTTGCTATATATGTGGTGGTTTTGAGTTGAAATCTGAAGCAAAAAGAGGATTGATTATATGTTATGCTTGCACTAATGTTGCTAATAGAATTGTGTTTAGTTTTGTATGAAGGAAGTTTTCAAGTGTAGGGATTGGAGAATGATGAGATGAGTTGAAGAATGGACAAAAGCTCAAGCTTGGGGATGCCCATGCATCACCCCAAGAAATATCCAAGAAGTACAAGCGTCAAAGCTTGGGGATGCCCCCGAGGCACCCCTTCTTCATCGGCAAAAATCAGGTCACCTTTCAAGACGCTATATTTTTATTGCTTCATGCACTATGTGTTTTTCTTGGAGCGTCAGTTGTTTTAGTTTTCTTAGTTTAGTTTGTTTTGTTTGCTGCAATAAATGGTTGGACCCCAACAAATTTCTTTTGGAGAAGTTGTACTCGTTTTCATTTGCAAAGAACACTCCGTTTTTCACTCTTACAATTTCACCGGGTGTTCTTCTTTTTCCGCTACTGCTTTTGGTTTTTGTTTTTGCCTTGATTTGCGTTCAGACCTTGTCATATCTTTTCATCAAGGTGTATTTTTGCCTATGATCTTTATTGGTTTTCATCAAAAGAGGTGTTTATAAAAATTTCAAATGGTGTTGGAAAAGAGAAAAAGCTTTGTGCAAAAAAAAAGTGGTACAAGAAGGAGCTTGTGTAGACTGCGGCTTAGGCTTTTTCATGTCATGCTTGATATCTTTTTGATAGTATGCTTAGTGGTTTTTCTGTAGCATGACTTGTCTCAAATAACTAAGATTGCTTAATGAGCCTCTGAAAAAATCATGCGTTGTTTTTATTGTATGAAAGCATTATTTTGGTTTTCTCCTTGATGCTTTATTTGGGTTGACTTGGCGCATGCTCACACATGTTAGACTCTTACAAAGTCGCCAATAGCCTCTATGATCATTTAGTTTTTGACTTTTGATGCCATCTTATGCTTCTTTTAATGTCGCTTTGTTGCTTTGCATGATTATGGCCATTATTGCTCTCTTAGTTGGTCGCTCCCAGTCTTTTGCTAGCCCTCGCCTTGTACTGAGTATGAGCTCTACTCGTGCATCCAACTCCTAAAAGCCAAAGTTTTCCAAAGTGTCCACCATACATACCTACTAGCAATTTGCTATTCCAAGTAAATTTGACTTGCTTTTATTTTCTCTTCAAATTAAACTCTTACCAGTGTTATGCAAAATTCGGTCAGTAAAGCTCTCACGAACCGGAAGGCACACTTTTCTTTTTCCTGTTCTTAAAATTTTGACATTGTGGTCTCTTATGTTGAGTTGTTATGCTTGCAAGTTGTAAGTTGGAGACTAGCCCACCCATGCAGTCATGGGCAAGCTTTCAACATTGCACTTCTTATTTGAGTTGATATCGTGATCTTTTGTTTATGGATGCCCGCGGTGTGAAATGAATTGGGAATCTTGTGGGGATCATGGAGTTTGTATATGTGTTAGGGAAATGCCGAGCCGCTAATCTAAGCCATGCATAATTTATGGTGGAAATTTGCAGCATACCCATGGTGAACATTCGAGGACGCATCTCATAATAAAAAGCTAAACAAATGGCAAATAAAAGAGATGTCGAGGTGTTCATTGTCTGCTTGTCCTGTCATTTTGGTGTGGGCTTGTTCCATGTCATCGGGCACGGAGGTACCCCATTGGCGGTTCTCAATGATATGCATATATTTACAATGACAAGAGCCTTGCTTGGGACTCTAAGTAAAGTAGCATGAGGTTTGGGTACTCGTATTCACGGGACACGAGGTTTTCAACTTATGATTTGTCAAGCATATGCATCATAATTATTCTCGCATTAACTTTAACCATTCAAGATGCTTATGATGGGGGCAATGAGAGCTTAAAGCCGGTAAGTACCATAATTTTTGAAGGTTATAAAACTTGCAATCACTGCTTCCCTCTGCGAAGGGTCTTTCTTCTACTTTTATGTTGAGTCACCACCTTCTATCTTTATGCACCATTAAGAGAGCATAGTTGTCATTCTTAGTGTAATATGCATTGTCCCAAAGTTCATTGATTGATTCATATTGTTGGTTTCACTTGTTCTTAAATTATTTGTATCTAGTCGCCCTCTTAAACTTGAAGGTGTCCTATGCATTTATGTTTTGCTCTCTTTGAAGGACAAGCTGAAAACCATTTGTATGTTTTTCCTTATGATTTGAACACAGTTTGACTTTCATTGTTTCATTTTCATGATCTTTTGTTTGTGTTCATTTGCATGTTTACAACATGGTTGCTAAGTTCTTATTGTCAAGATTATATCTTCATGCCCATGTTTTAAGTTCTTATGATCCCAGCTCACAAATGCTTACATATTTGATCAAGATTGTGTAGGTGCATGTCACCTCAAAAATTATTCTTTTGTTATCACTTACCTACTCGAGGACGAGCAGGAGTTAAGCTTGGGGATGCTTGATACGTCTCTAACGTATCTATAATTTTTGATGCTCCATACTTGTTTTTACACCATTTGCCTATTGTTTCGTTACACTTCGTGGCACTTTTATGCATTTTTCGGAACTAACGTATTAACAAGTTGCCACAGTGCCAGTTCCCTGTTTTCTGCTATTTTTGTGTTTCAGAAGTGATACATAGGAAATATTCTCGGAATTGGACGAAACAAGTTCTTGAAGTCTTATTTTTCCCGGAAGCTTCCAGAGATCCGAAGGAGAGTAGGAGGGGGCCACCAGGGCCCCACACACAGGGCTGGTGCGGCCAGGCCCTGGGCCGCGCCACCCTGGCATGAGGGAGCCTGGCTCCTCCTCTAACATCGCCCCTTCGCCTATAAAGACCCCCCGACGGAAAAAACCTAAGTACCCGATCAATTTTCCAGAACACATCGTGATCCGCCGCCGCCATCGACCCGAAGATCGGGAGGGTCCAGAAGCTCTTCCCGGCACCCTGCCGGAGAGGGGAATCACCACCGGAGGTCTTCTTCATCGCCATGCTTGCCTCTGGAGCGATGAGTGAGTAGTCTACCTTGGACCATGGGTCCATAGCAGTAGCTAGATGGTTGTCTTCTCCACCATGTGCTTCATGTTTAGATCTCATGAGCTGCCCTACATGATTGAGAACACCGTTATGTAATTCTACATGTTTGGTTTGTTGGGATTCGATGAATATTGGTGTTTATGATTAAGTTGCTGTACTGAATATTATCTTTTGTTATCTCTATGTTGTTTATGATCTTGCATGCTCTCCGTTGTTAGTAGCTATCTTGGCCGAGTAGTTGCTAGTGACTCCAAGAGGGGGTATTTATGCTCGATAGTGGGTTCATGCCTCTATTTAACCTGGGGGAGTGACAGAAACCTCTAAGGTTATAGATGTGCTGTTGCTACTAGGGAGAAAACAACATGCATATGCTCAAGGGCATATGCTTTGTTTACATTACACAATTTGCTTAATGCAATTATCTGTTGTTCGCAACTTAATACTTGTGGAGTTCTCGGATTAATTCGCCACAAGTGGATTATTAGTCATAGATGCAGGTCGATGGTGGTCTATGTATTTTGTTGTAATTCCCAGAGTAAATCTCATAGTGATCTTCTTGACATATCACGTTTATCTTTATTCTATCAATTGCCCAACTGTAATTTGTTTACCCAGCATGTGTTATTTATCTTATGGAGAGATACCACTAGTGAACTGTGGATCCCGGTCCTATTTCCATCATATTGCTATCACCTGTTTACTTTACTCGCACTGTTTACTTTATTCGCATACTCTATTGTTTTCCACTCGATACGCTCATAACCTTTGTTTCAAGCAAACCGGTGAGATTGACAACCTCATCGCAAGTTGGGAACGAAGTACTTGGTTGTGTTGTGTGCAGGTTCCACGTTGCAGCTAGCAAGCAAAGCTTGGACGAGGCGCCATATATAAATTGTTCGAAGCTGTCGCAAGCTAGCAAGCATCACCTTCAGTCGTTTGTCTCTCCTCTCCAAGAACGATAAACCTTGGTTTCTTAACTGAGGGAAAACTAGCTGCTATACTCATCACACCTTCCTCTTGGCGTTCCCAACGGGCTGGTCATTCACCACGCATCAGTTAACAATAACCTTGTTCCCATTGAATTTCTTGTCATGGATGTTGAATGCAATGCTTCATGTCCTAATATTTTGGGAAGACCCTTTCTTCGAACTGTAGGTGCCATCATTGATATGAGGGAAGGCACCATCAAATATCAATTCCCACTCAAGAAAGGTATGGAACACTTCCCTAGAAAAAGAAAGAAATTAGTGTTTGACTCTATTCTTAGAGAAAATTATGAGCTTGATGCTTCATCACTTGATATTACTTGATTTGCACTTTCTGCGCCTAGCTCAAATGCGTTAAAGAAAAGCACTCTTGGGAGATAACCCAATATTTTTACATTCAGTTCTTTTTCTTTTATTTGAGTCTTGGAAGTTATTACTACTGTAATAACATCTCCTTATCATTTTTATTTCATTTTTGTGCCAAGAGAAGCCTCTAATTTGAGCGAGGTAAGATTTGGGGATGTTGCTGTCCTGAAACAGATTTTGGTGCTGCACCGTAAAAATTTGTAAAAATTCTCTGTATATCCTTTGGACCTGCAATTTCTTATGCATATGCCCTAGGTTATATCCAAACTTTCATTAGTTGATCACTTTTTGATTTGAGCAACAGAAAACCCTCTAAAAATTCGACCTTTGTCAGCTGTTCTGTTTTGACAGATTTCTGCCAATATTTGTGTTTGCCGCTTTATCGCTTTCTTTTTGAGTTCTTTTAATCACGAAACTTTTGGGGAAGTTGCTACAGTAGTATATGCTTTATATGTGGTGGTTTTGAGTTGAAACCTGAAGAAAAAAGGGTTGATTCTATGTTATGCTTAAACTAATGTTGCTAATAGATTTGTGTTTAGTTTTGTATGAAGGAAGTTTTCAAGTGTAGGGATCGGAGAATGATGAGATGAGTTGAAGAATGGACAAAAGATTAAGCTTGGGGATGCCCATGCACCCCAAGAAATATCCAAGAAGTACAAGCGTCAAAGCTTGGGGATGCCCCCGAGGCACCCCTTCTTCATCGGCAAAAATCAGGTCACCTTTCAATACGCTATATTTTTATTGCTTCATGCATTATGCGTTTTTCTTGGAGCGTCAGTTGTTTTTAGTTTTCAGTTTAGTTTAGTTTTGTTTGCTGCAATAAATGGTTGGACCCCAACAAATTTCTTTTGGAAAAGTTGCCTTGCTTTTCATTTGCCAAGAACACTCCGTTTTTCATTCTTATAGTTTCAACGAGTGTTCTCTTTTTCTAGAACTGCGTTTAGCTTTCGATTTTCACATTGATTTGTGTTCAGATCTTGTTATATCTTTTCATCAAGGTGTATTTTTGCCTCTGGTATATATTGGTTTTCATCAAAAGAGGTGTTTATAAAAAGTTTGAATGGTGTTGGAAAAGAGAAAAAGCTTTATGCAAAAAAGTGGTACAAGAAGGAGCTTGTGTAGACTGCGGCCTAGGCTTTTGCATGTCGTGCTTGATGTATTTTTGATAGCATACTTAGTGGTTTTGCTATAGCATGACTTATCTCAAATGGCTGAGATTGCTTAATGAGCCTTTGAAAAAAATCATGCGTTGTTTTTATCGTTTGGAAGCATTATTTTGTTTTTCTCCCTGATGCTTTATTTGGGTTGACTTGACGCATGCTCACACATGTTAGACTCATACAAAGTCGCCAATAGCCTCTATGATCATTTAGTTTTTGACTTTTGATGTCATCTTATGCTTCTTTTAATGTCGCTTTGTCGCTTTGCATGATTATGGCCATTATTGCTCTCTTAGTTGGTCGCTCCCAGTCTTTTGCTAGCCCTCGTTTTGTACTGAGTATGAGCTCTACTCGTGCATCCAACTCCTAAAAACCAAGTTTGCCATTGTATCCACTACAAATTCCTATGCATGGTATTTGTAATCCATTCCAAGTAAATTTTCATGTGCTACCTTTCAAAAACCTTCAAAACACTTCTCGTTTTGTCACACTATTTTCAGCTCATGGGGACGTGGTGGTCGGATTTGCTATCTTCCATATTGCTTATTCCAAAAAGAAAAAAAAGAAAAAAAAGAGGCACTCCTCCATGGTATGTGAATGTTGGTGAGCACCCGATGGAATCGGTTAGCCATGGTTTGAGAAAGGAAAAAAAGGTGGGGAGGAGTGCCAAGTCTTATGAAAAGAGCACAAAGTGCCAATCTCTCTCTCTCAAAAACTTGCTTCATTTTTGTATGGAAGATAGTAAGAACCCCATTGCCAGTCGTTGACAAAAGCAACCACCTCTCAAAACCCAAGTTTTATCTCTGTTTTACAAATAAAAAGCTCTAGCACATATTTAATCACTGCTTCCCTCCGCAAAGGGCCTTTCTTTTACTTTTATGTTGAGTCTCCACCTTCTATCTTTATGCACCATTAAGAGAGCATAGTTGTCATTCTGAGTATAATGTGCATTGTCCCAAAGTTTTCATTGATTGATTCATATTGTTGGTTTCACTTGTTCTCAAATTATTTGTATCTAGTCGCCCTCTTAAACTTGAAGGTGTCCTATGCATTTGTGTTTTGCTCTCTCATGAAGGACAAGCTGAAAACCATTTGTATGTTTTTCCTTATGATTTGAACACACGTTTGACTTTCATTATTTCATTGTTCATGATCTTTTGTTTGTGTTCATTTTCATGTTATAACATGGTTGCTAATTTTCTTCTATCAAGATTATGTCTTTCATGCCCATGTTTTAAGTTCTTTTGATCCCAGCGCACAACGCTTACATATATGGTCAAGATTGTGTAGGTGCATGTCACCTCAAAAATTATTTCTTTTGTTAGCACTTACCTACTCGAGGACGAGCAGGAGTTAAGCTTGGGGATGCTTGATACGTCCAAAACATATCTATAATTTTTGATGCTCCATGCTTGTTTTTACACCATTTGCTTAGTGTTTCGTTACACTTCGTGGCACTTTTATGCATTTTCCGGAACTAACCTATTAACAAGTCGCCACAGTGCCAGTTCCCGGTTTTCTGTTGTTTTTGTGTTTCAGAAAAGTTACACAGGAAATATTCTCGGAATTGGACAAAACAAAAGCCAAATGTCCAGAAGTTCACCGAAGCTTCCAGAGAACCGAAGAGGAGATAGAGTGGGGCCACGAGGGCCCCACACAATAGGGCGGCGTGGCCTGGCCCCTAGCCGTGCCCCCTATGTGTGATGGCGCCTTGGCCCACTCCTGACGTTGCCCCTTCGCCTATAAAGACCCCTCGACGGGAAAAACCTAAGGACTCGATCACTTTTCTAGAACACATCGCGATCCACCGCCGCCGTCGACCCAAAGATCGGGAGGGTCCAGAAGCTCTTCCTGGCACCCTGCCGGAGAGGGGAATCGCCACCGGATGTCTTCTTCATCGCCATGCTTGCCTTCGGCGTGATGAGTGAGTATTCTACCTTAGACTATGGGTCCATAGCAGTAACTAGATGGTTGTCTTCTCCACCATGTGCTTCATGTTTAGATCTCATGAGCTGCCTTACATGATTGAGATCACCGTTATGTAATTCTACATGTTGTGTTTGTTGGGATCTGATGAATATTGGTGTTATGATTGAGTTGATGTACTGAATATTATCTTATGTTATCTCTATGTTGTTTATGATCTTGCATGCTCTCTGTTGTTAGTAGCTATCTTGGCCGAGTAGTTGCTAGTGACTCCAAGAGGGGGTATTTATGCTCGATAGTGGGTTCATGCCTCTATTTAATCTGGGGGAGTGACAGAAACCTCTAAGGTTGTAGATGTGCTGTTGCTACTAGGGGGAAAACAACATTCATATGCTCGAGGGCATATGCTTTGTTTACATTACACACTTTGCTTAATGCAATTATCTGTTGTTCGCAACATAATACTTGTGGAGTTCTCGGATTGATTCGCCACAAGTGGATTATTAGTCATAGATGCAGTTGGATGGCGGTCTATGTATCTTGTTGTAATGCCCAGAGTAAATCTCATAGTGATCCTCTCATCATATGCACGTTGTCTTTATTCTATCAATTGCCCCACTATAATTTGTTTACCCAGCATGTGTTATTTTATCTTATGGAGAGACACCACTAGTGAACTGTGGACCCCGGTCCTATTTCCTTTATATTGCTATCACCTGTTTACTTTACTCACACTATTTACTTTACTCGCATATTACTATTGCTTTCCACTCGATACACTCATACCCTTTGTTTCAAGCAAACCGGTGAGATTGACAACCTCATCGTAAGTTGGGAATAAAGTATTTGGTTGTGTTGTGTGCAGGTTCCATGTTGCTACTGGTTGAAGACGCGCTAACAAGTTATCGTTAACGGCGCCCTTGTTAGAGCATCACGCAGCTAGTGGGCATCACCTTCAGTCGTATTGACATCCTCCTCCTGGACGATTAAACCTTGGTTTCTTACTGAGGGAAAAACTTGCTGCTATATTCATCACACCTTGCTCTTGGGGTTTCCAACTAGCCGGTCATTTACTTCATTAATTACACACCAACAAGTTCTCTGGCACTATTCATCACCGCGCCATCATGTACCTAGCTAGCGCTACAAGACCTGACATCATGTTTGCTATGTGCAAACTGAGCCGGTTTGTTTCTAATCCGGGTGATGAGCGTTGGCGTGCTGTGGAGAGGATTATGCGCTACTTGAAAGGTACTGTGAACTATGGACTTCACTATACCGGACAACCGTCAGTACTTGAAGGGTATTGTGATGCGAATTGGATCTCTGATGCTGATGAGATGAAAGCCACAACGGGTTATGTGTTTACCCTTGGAGGTGTTGCTGTTTCCTGGAAGTCTTGCAAGTAAACGATCCTAACAAGATCGACAATGGAAGCAGAATTAACAGCATTAGACACATCTAGTGTCGAAGCAGGATGGCTTCGAGATCTTTTGATGGACTTGCTGGTGGCTGAAAAGCCAGTACCGGCTATTCTTATGAACTGTGATAATCAAACGGTAATTGTCAAGGTAAAGAGTTCAAAGAACAACAAGCAGTCCAACAAATTCATAAGAATGAGATTAAAAGCTATCAGACATTTAAGAAACTCCAGAGTGATAGCGTTGGATTATATCCAGTCGGCTAAGAATCTGGCAGATCCCTTTACTAAAGGGCTATCACGTGTTGTGATAGAAAATGCATCGAGGGGGATGGGTATGAGACCCACATGAGTTGCCATGGTAGTAACCCAACCTATGTGATCGGAGATCCCGTGAAGTAGGGCCTGGGAAAACAAGCTAGTGGTGAACAGAGGAGAGTAGTTTACTAACCCATTCCGTTGGAGATGCAGTACTCTCATAAACTGTATGGCAGGATGACTTTTATCTTAATGTGTTCTAAAGCTTATATAAGCAAGATGCTATCCTACAGAGCGATCTTTGGAGGAACACACCTATATGAGCTCGACTGCTAGTCAAAGTCTATGAGATTGGGTGATCTCTAGTAAGCTCATGAATAGGCCAGGAGTGTGACTAATATGCTCCACCTGAGGGGTCATCCTTCGGCAGCCTAGTACTGGTAAGACATTTGGTGAAACTACTTTACGCCAAACTGACAATTCAAGGCATAGTCCATTATTCGTTGTAAAGGAGTGTAGCTATCTATTCTAGGTGGATATTCAACCCTAACAGGTCTCCACTGAAAATACCGATATATCAAAACAGTGTTGGGAACAGAGGATAGTATCATGGGCCTTCAAGATCTGGTGGGGGATTGTTGAAATATAGGGTGAGCTCTAGGCCCATTTAACAATTTCAAAAAATCTCTAAGGGCCCATTCATGCTTGGCAAGGGAAGTGGTGGGAGTTTAGTCCCACATTGCTAGTTGGGAGAGATGAGCACCAACATATAAGGTGAGCTCTTCCACCACTAGTATGTGGAAGTGTGAGAAGGAAGAGGAGCTCCACACGCGCGCTCCTTCCCCGACGCACGCCGGCCTGCCTCGCCATGCCACGCCTCGCCACGACACGCGCGCGCGCCGGGGTTGCGAGAATCTCGCTGAGCCGATTTTCTTTTTGTCGCGCAGAAATAGATACAAACGGTTGCAACTGAAATGCTAATGAGACTGAATACGAGCTGAAACATCTGTATTAAGTGCTCTTAAGTACAGGCATTTCCACTCCTTCATTGCGGGCGTTTCTGGCCTTAATTGCGGGCGTTTCTTTTGCATCCGCCCCTGTGCCTGTGCCTATATATTGGAGGGATCGCTCCTCTCTGAAAAATAGAACACAACTCTTTGTGCCTCTGCCCAATCGTTCTCTCCAGTGTTGCTATCTCTGGTGATCCCATCCCGTCCACTGCGTACACGGTTGGCGGGAGAGCAGGCCTCCAAAACCCCGCCCTCTCGAGATCCTGTACGGGAGAGGGGCGATTAGGTTTTTGGGGAGCATCTTCTATGCGACTGCTCAACTTTGACCATCTGCTTCCACTTCTTCTGCGTCATCGTCATCATCGCCATGTCTTCTAAAGCTGATCAGGCTGCTGCCGACAAGAGGGTGGCCGATGAGGCTGCCGCCGCTGCTGCTTCGGCCAACTGGCCTACTGGAGGGTACTATATGCTTATCCATCTCCTGCTTATTTCCATGTGCATAGTACTAGCGATATTTGTTGATGTTTCTACAATCTGTCTAGTATTGCATAGTTATATGATCAAATATCAGTATATCCACGTCATGCTCATGTTTTACTCTTGGATTAATATATTCAAAAAATTGTCTAGATTCTCAACAGACTTTTTCCTAAATTTTAACCTTAATAAAAAT
The DNA here is from genome assembly GCA_007115705.1 of Dactylis glomerata. NCBI lineage: Eukaryota > Viridiplantae > Streptophyta > Magnoliopsida > Poales > Poaceae > Dactylis > Dactylis glomerata. Next base: position 452,118 of record QXEO01000132.1, read on the forward strand.
CCCCTCCTAGTTCTCTTCGTCTTTCTCGCACCCTCTCCGTCCACCATGTCGTCGGCACCGTCCTTCCTCCCATCCTCCCTCGATCGCTATCCTAACCGATATGTAGTCGCCCCCATCAATGGTCAGATCCTTGCCATGGTTGTCGCACGACCATCCTCCCTTTCCATCCACATGATGGCAAGTCATGCAGTCGAGCTCTCCTAGAGATGGCACTGCCACATCGAGGCAACAATCTCATAGCTCATGTGGAGGGATGGTAGCCGCCTGGATACGTATGTGAAACAAATCTATGGTAATCTAAAAAAAAATCTATGGTTGGTTTGCATATCTTGAACAAATCCATGGCTGACTGCGTATTTGGAACAACTTCATTGATGACTGCATATCTAGACATTACATTGACAAATTGATGTGGTGACCTAGCATACCACTGCATGTTGTAGTATGCAAGTCGTTGACATAACATTCGTGAGGTACCATTTCACAAATATTACATCCCTTAGAGTGGTACAACAGAAATATACCGGTCTTTATTCAAGCACTAAGTATTACAAGCCTTAATTACACAAAGGATTCCAGTTCCTCTTCGGTCCAAGGAGGAACACTAACAGGTTCTAACTTACTACTACAAACCTTGGCTACAACAGAAATTAGTAAACTAAACATGATAATCCACTCAAGTCACTTTATTCTATAGGGTTCGGTGTGACTTAAGTTCTACACTAAATGACTAGTTGTCAGTCTCCTCCTCGGTTCCTTCGCTGATACCATAGGCTATGGTGTAGTCCACGCCTTCGACTCCACCGGTAAGGTCCGGCTCCTCATAGTAGACTTCCTCAATGTCTTCCGATGCTCCTTCAGTCTCCTCATACTGTTCCTCTGAGTCTAAGCAAGGGTTAAGAGGGAGTGGGGTGAGTAACGAGCGTTACCCAGCAAGTTCATTTAAAAGGATAGTTGTGTTTGATGCACTAGCTACGACCATAGACTCGAAAAGTCCTAGGTCAAATGCAGTTTTCATAATCATTTCTTCAAAGGTTGATTTTATTCAGAGAACTATGTCCGTCAGTCTTCACAGGTTGATTAGAGCTTCGATGGGCTCCTTTCCTGCCGCGTTCGCAGCTCCTTCCCGGAACAGGGAGTATCCAGATACTTTCGTACACTCTGCAGAGGTGGTCACTTGTACCCATAAGAGATCAAAGCCTTCCTGCACAACCAGGCGAATCATTCCTGTCCACACTTCCTTGGTGTGGGGCCCAGTCGATGATCCAAGCCAATCACTGTCCTCCTCCGCGACCCCGCATACCCACCCTTTTGTAATTCACTGCACCATAGCTGACTTTCCTGGAACAACTATGGTGCTCGAAGCCAACTTTCCTTGAACAACTTCGAGTCCCTCCCAGCTGACTTTCCTATGACCAGCTGCAGGCCAGTTTCATACAATCCATCCTAGACACCGTGTTCCCATGGGATGTAAGGGCTCCCACCCGCTGCATTCACCTACCGAATGAACAACTTGATGCATTCACCTTCTGAATGAATAGCACGGGCCGGTATATCCGTTGATATGTGAAAGGAAGTCAGTACAGCTGACTTCTCCGTCCCATTCCAGATCTTATGGTTGACCGTTGTTTACGGCGCAAGAATCACTGGTGACATTGGTTATTAATTCCTAGGTGAACTTTCTAGTTGTAGTGGGACCTCCACCATACTCATACCATGGTCCCACTGCCCACCATCCTAGGTTGACAACCACCGTGGTTGCTAACCACTAAACATATTAATTGAGAAAGCAGAACTTTAGCTTTAAAATGCAGTAGTAATACCACAGGTATATTTGCAAGTAATTTGCTAAAAATAAACAAGAGATATGAGCAAGAGTGAACTTGCTTGCAGACTGCAAGGTAGTGCAATTAGAGGTGTTGAATTGACCCGGGACCTTGGGTTCTGGAAAACGGCATCATTGTCCGGTAAGGGCAATGGTTAAAGATCCAAATGATGCAATGCTTTTAAAGTGGTGTGTTGTTTATAACCCCATATGGTGATTTATTTCCTAAGGTCTTTATATATTATCTTTATGAGTTTAGATAATATATGTTAGGTCAAATTCATTCAAGAATGAGTGTTTAATTATTCTTGAATGAATTTCCTAAATTTCTTCTAATTCAATTATTATATTAGTTCCAAAATTTCACTTATTTTTATAAGTTTTAAATCATTCAAGAAAACCTTTTGGATATTTTCCTACTAAATTAAACTTCAAATTTTTTAGTGTTTAAGAAATAGGATCCTAATATTCCATTCAATTTCTCACTAGTGTTGAGAATATTTTATTTGGTAAATTTATTCTTTTTTTTATTTTATTAGCCTAGGTTTCTTCTAAGGTTTTTCTTATAAAAGACTAAAATACATAACAATTAAAAAACTACTTGGGCTGATTCAAACAAATCTGGGCTGGACCTGGCCCATCTGACTGGCCCAACATGCCTACCTGGCTGGCTATCCAGTCCAGACCGAGCCGGTCGATCGGTCGGTCAGACTCAGACCCGACCGACGCCCCCAATCTTCTTCTCTCCTCTCTCGTGACCCTGCGCTCTCCCCCGACGACTTCGCCGCCGCCTGCTCCGATTACGGCGAGCCCCGGCCATCCCGACCGACGCCGTTGGTCACAGAGGAACTGGTGTTCGCGGATCTACCACCGCCACCGCTTTGATTCGCCCGGTACTCCCTCGGGTGGCTGCGCCAAACCCTCCTGCAACTAGGGTACTGGCCTAATGCCGCCGCCGCTCGCCGGCGTTGCTCTGGCGATGCTCCAGTCGATCGTCGGTGGCTGCTGGTGCGGTTTCTCTCCTTACACTCGCTGGCGTGGCTTGGTGCGGGTAGTGCTGTGGCGCTCCTCGTGCCGCCATGACTTGGTTCGCTGGCGAGGTTCCCGGCCTTCCACTCCTACGGCTGCTTCCTGGCGACGACCATAGCCCCTTCCTGGGCTCGTGCTATTTCTCCTCGATGCCGATGACCACCACCCAAGCTACTGGTGGTGCGGGGTGTTGTGGTGCTGCGGCTGTGGTGCCTGCTCCAACCTCGATGCCGGCTAGGACGGCAGTAGCTGCAACCCCGGCGTCGCCTTCCTCTTCTGGTGCACTGTGAGCTAAACCTACTCTCCACCTCTCTGCCTGTGGTGTTCTGGCCATCGAGCCAGGACATGGTTGTGTGGCTTAGCTATTAATCTTAGATGGTACCTTCAGTGGGATGCTATGAATTGTTTGCTGATAATACACAAGTATTATTGGATCTAGATGGCTGGACTATTTGTTGACTTGTTGGTGGGCTAATATGCATACTTCCCGAGGCTTTGCTGTTAGGATTGTGATGGTTTTATAGCTAAAACTATGCCTGCTCTTTATGAACTGAATACTACATTCAGTGATGATTTAAATAATTTGCCAAGCTATTATAGCTGGTTTACTGCGTAATCAATTGGTCGTTGCTTTGGAATGATTTCTGATATCATGTTAACTTCAAGTATGCTGCTAGTATATCCTACAAACTATTGTGGAGCCTCACGTTGGGTGTGCACAGAGATCTTGGGATAATTTTGTTGGTGACTGTTGGGTGCAAAGTTAATTGATAAGAACATATATCACTTGATTGCTTGATGTTGTCTATGATGCAAAGTCTGAGGCTTCAATTGATAAGATAAGAATAGACTCTTTTTGTTGGATATCATTTCTCTGTGATGATCTAAGCATAGCATTTCTATGCCAATTTGAGAGTACTCCTATATGCTTGATTACTCAAATAGCTCTGATGGTCTTCTGAGTTATGTTTCTAGGGCTTCTAGACTAGAAACTCATGTGCTGCTAGCTAGTAGGTTCTCAGGTACTCCTGGTGATGTTCTACACACAGGATAGCCACCACTAGCTAGTAAGTGCTGTAGATGGCTAGTCTGGTTCTCTCCTTTGAGCCTCTCTTAATTGGACCAGATGATGATGCCCACCACTGCTCCATCCCACTGGATGATACAAATATACTTGTATGTGGGTGAAGAGACAACTTGGCACAGATCCTTGTTGATCTGGACCAATAACATGTTAAGCCTGATTTGCTTGAGTTGATGTATATTATTATTGTGGCTTGGCCCTTGCAGTAATATGATGCTTTAACTGAATTTAGTTTCAGTATCATGAACTGAATGTTATTTCAGTGATGATTTATCTGAATTCTCTAGCTGTTATAGCTTATTGAGTAGCAACTTCAGTGGTTGTTGCTTTGCTAGATGCAAAAGCTGTGGTACCTCTCCTGGAGGGTGTGCTCAATATTTACCTAGCTTGCTTGGGCTGCTTGTTTTGATCTATTATGCCTCTCTGGCTATGGAGGTGATCACTGGATCATGTTCTGTCAAGATCTAGGACATACTGGTACATGGTGGTTGCAATATAGGCCACTGTTTCCTGCTTGACTATTAGTTAAGATGACTCTGATGCTTGTCTTTGACTGATTTTGATAAGAACAGAACTATGCTTGATTTTCTTAGCCTTGCCAATGATGCACAGCCTGAGGCATGATCCTTTTAACAAGAACAGATACTATTTGTGGCTTTTATACTCTGTGATGATCTTGCATAGCACTTCTATGCAAGACTGAGAGCTTTTCCCCTCTCTATACTCCTAGGTGAAAACCTAGTTGAAGTGTAGTTAGGTGTGATATTCTTTTGGATGCCCCCCTTTGATTTTCCAGAATGGCTTATGCATCAATAAGAACAGATACTTGATCTTAGGCTTTGGTGATTCACCTTTTTCTGGAGTTTTTGGGGAGATGAGGTTGGTGCTGGATAATTTGGTCATGTACCCCTCCTTCTTCCTGGCAGCTAGCTCCTTCTCCTCCTGGTACCTCTTTGAGTTCTGCTACACTCCTTGCTCCTGGCTTGCTTCACCTTGATGCTTGCCCTGCACCACTGGATGCTTGCCCTGCACCTCCTGGATGCTTGGCCTGCTCCTCTTGGAGTGCTTGCTCTGCTCCTAATGGTTCTAAGTGACCATGTTGGCTTAGTTGCTGGTGTGTGGGCGTGTTGGTGTGGCTTTGGTGCTAATGCTTGCTTGCAAGGCAAGCAGAGCACCGCATTGTTCATATTTATACTGGCTTTCAACTCCTGGTGGTGTCGACAACACACAAGCTGTGCATGCGTGAGTAAGCAGTATGCCTGCTTGTGTCACCACGGTGACCCAGATCTTTAGCCAGCTGATCTGGCTGGAGATAGACATGGATGTGGTGATGATTATCACTTCTGATCATTTTATTTTGGCTGCCACTTTGCAATTCTTCTTGTCTCCTGTTTGTTTGTGTTTGCAGGTAGCAAGAAAAGAAAAGAAAGAAGAAGAAGAAAAGAAGAAAAGAAAGAAGTTTTCCTAGTTGATTTAGTTTAGGAATATACTTTTATTATGATCCAATCATAATCTTCTATTTATTTGAAATTCCTTTTTCTTTTCTTTTGTACCTTATATTATTTTCATTTGTATCTGAATATTGTAAAGACAATGTAATTTGTGTGTGATATCAATAAAGCCTAAGTTTTCCCCTAGCTTAATATTTATTAAGATTCAATTGTATATTACAAATTCAAATTCTTATATTCAAAATTTGATTTGAATTTGCATTCTTTTATTTGAATTCTTGAATGCATATTTTATCCCTTCCCACATTCAATGGATCAAAAGAGATCATATCAAACCCTTTCGCACTTCGAGAGTATCCATATCTCCCTCGAAGAGAGAGTTCGATCCCTCTTAGGTTTTAGGGTTAAAAGCGCGAAAAAATCCCGTAATTTCGAATGCAATGCACAGAACCCCTTCTACTCTACCCCGTGGTTGTCCTACATGCTGGGATGTTACAGACTTCTCCCCTTAACAAAAACTTCATCCCGAATTTTGGGGTAAGGTGTACTGGAAGAATCCTGGATGGGTTTTCCTCACCATTTCTAGTTTCTCTCCCAAGTGATGTTTCCATTGGACTAGGCATTACTCAATCACTCTGTTGCTTTGTCCCTTCTTGTTCTGTCGATTTCTCTGGGAACACTGACTTGAATTTTATAACTCCAAGTTTTCCTCATTCTTTACCTTCTCCAGGGTGTTTAATTGCAACTTCACCTCAACCTGATTGTATGTATCTCCTTGATGAATAATCCTTCCTCCTAGGATCTTCCAAGTGACTCAGTCCTCTCACTAACATCTATCAAATTCCATTCTCTTCCAACCAATCCAATCTGAGGGTTACGGCTATATCCGTTATAGGTAAGATAGAAAGATTTGTGTAGTACACATAATCGCGGATCGTAATGACCTACTCCTTGTTTGATGTGCACCACTAAAATTGTTCTCATGTAACTAGGATGTAACGGAACATTCTAACTTATTTTTAACTACTCCTATATTGATCAATGAATTTCTAAGCGATGAACGAGGTAGAGCATTGGTATCAGAAAGTACTCGTCTGGGGTAAGAAAGGATCTGAAGCGTACCTATCACTGCTTTGTTGGAGTTATTTTGTTCTTCCAGATAGTTCAACTTCTGATAAAGCCTATTTGATCTTCGATTGCTACCATCTCCTGAGCCTCCCCCTTTGTGTGATCCTCCTCCATTTCTTCCTGCTCCCCACGCTTTATTGGGACAATTCTTTTGCATATGGTCCTCCTTATTGCATTCAAAGCAAATGATTTTGGGCTTTCGGCACTCGCTGGTGAGATGTCCCCTTAGTCCACAGTTTCCACATATTTTTCCGTCCCCATAATTGGAACGTTCTTGATTAGGGTTGTCGCCCCTAGTTTGGAATCTGGGTTTGAGTCTCAAATCAGGTGCTGGCTTACTTGTGGGGAACTTCTGTGGTTCAAGCCTTGCCTTTTTCTGTCTTTCCTCCTCGACTTGTTTCAAGTCATCCTCTAAGGTGATAGCCGCATCCACTAACTCTTGGAAGTCAGAAGCCTTCAACATACGCAGTTGCATCTTTGCCATTGGGTGTAAACCCCTCATGAACCGCTTCTTCCTCTTCTCATCAGTATTCACCTCCTCGAAAGCATAGCGAGATAGAAGAGTAAACTCCTTGACGTACTTCATGATTGATTTATCGTTCTGCTCCAAATTATCGAATTCCCTTTGCTTCAACTCCATTATGCTCTCTAGCACATTAGCTTCCCTGAACTTCTTCTTGAATTCCTCCCAGGTGAATACCCTGCCTGGAGGATGTATGGCGATAACATTATCCCACCATGCGGCTGCTGGCCCGCATAACAGATGCGTAGCATATCTGATCTTCTCGCCATCGTTGCAGTCCACCGTCTTGAGCTTTCTTTCCATGTCTAGCAACCAATCTTCTGCATCCATTGGTTTTGGTGCTAAAGCAAACGGTGTTGGCCTCGTGTTCAGAAAATCAGCCAATGAAACTCCATAAACTCCTTCATTTCGACCTTCACGGTTTCGGTCCATCATATCTTGCATCAGCTTGCTCTGATTCTCGATGAGCATTCTCTGCCTCTCATCAGACATCCTCATATATTCCACGAAATCCTGCTGCGTCAAGAACTGTGGTAGTGGTGGTAACGGTCCTCTATTAGCTGCTTCCGCCTCCTCCTTAGCTTTTGCTTCATTCTCCATCCTCTGTTGCTTGGATTCTTCTCCCACTACCGTCGCCATGATTACCCCCTAACCCTGTTACATTAAGCGAAACTCATAATTACACCATGCCCATGCTTTCTGAGCTCAACTTCATGCACAGAGTTAGTCACACAATAAAAATCCAAATAAAATCTCCAAATCACACCAAACATATACCATGTAGATACATGGGCATGAAAGATAGTATTACAATACTATGCGATCCTGTGAGTGGTGACACTCACCTATTCTAACTGCGTGAGCAAACTACTACATACTACTCATATATGGTACATATTGTATATGAGTATCACGCCTCCATCCCGATGGTAGTCCTCTAAGGGTAATCGTGCTCCTGGTACATCCCTGGTATCCAACCGGTGGAACTTGAAGTCCTCCTGAGTGTACTAGGGACATAGAGTCTCCTGGTAGGTGTGTAATCAGAACTGGACATGGTCCCTAGGTTAAAATCAGTCATCACAAGATAACTGCTCAACGAAAGATACACTCTGCAAATGGTGCACCCCTCTGTCCTCGACTTCGAACACTTGCCCCGCTCCATAGGAGTAGGTATATCCCCTCAACTTCGGAACTATGAGGATAGGATTCCCCACCACGTCTCCAACACCATGGTGAAAAACTTGAAACTGCCTAGTCACCTCATCCCCGGAGTCCAAAGGAATCGGATCTCCAGCTATTCCATACACTCTCCAAACCTCCATCACGTGGAGTTCCCTCCATGGTTATCGTCCTGGGGCAATCCCCACGACTCAACTCCTGCCTCTTACCCAACTCTAGTCGAGCTATGTGTGAAACGTTGTGATGGCATCTCTGGTTCAGGCTCGAATTCCCGCTCTTCGGAATCGGCCTCCTCCTCCTCATCCATAACTATGTAATCTCCAGTCAAGAAAAACTGGGGTAGATGTATATAGCGGTCTAGATGCCTCTCCCTCACACCGCTGAATCGGTGTAGACTCCGTGATCTCCTCCAATAAGCTCTGAATCTACCCTATCAGAGTATAGTGCACATTATGGAACATGCCTAACATGTCCCTGCACGGCTGCACCTAACCAGGTGCTCCGCGTTTGTGTGTGGATGCTTCTTCGCAACCCTATAGTCATCCCGACATGGATCCTCATTCTACTCATCCTACATGATGTGGGTGAACTTCGTGCCGAATAACTGCTCCGTCTTAAGCTCACGGGTACCAGTTATAACCTTCATAACAACTATCTTATAAGCCATACTCATTGTGCGTGCCTCTCATGCCTACACAACCAAGTTCAAGCCCAACTTGGTAGGAAGCATGATTCTTACCCCTATACTTATGAAAAACTCGGCCCTCACAGTAGGCGTACCTCTTAAAAGGGATACGGGTCTCACACCCGCACTCTTTTAAGATGCCTCGTAACATATTAGCTAAATTCCCGTCATTCTCATTCATAGTTATGTCCCGAAGTTACACGATCCATGGTGGTTTTGTGCTTGCTACCCTGGCAGTGTATAAACAATTTAATCTGTGCATGATGTATCATAATAGTAACAATAAAGAATTATAGCACTAAAAAGTATGGCTTTGTTATTCGCAAGTGAATAACGCCACAACAATTTTAGGGAACTCTTTACTATTCCTATTTGACTCCTACAGGTCTTTCCCATTTACTAGGTGTCCAACCTAAGGTCAAAACTTTTGCTCTGATACCAACTGTGGTGACCCAGCATACCACTGCATGTTGTAGTATGCAAGTCATTGACATAACATTCATGAGGTACCATTTCACAAATATTACATCCCTCAGAGTGGTACAACAGAAACATAGCGGTCTTTATTCAAGCACTAAGTATTACAAGCCTTAATTACACAAAGGATTCCAGTTCCTCCTCGGTCCAAGGAGGAACACTAACAGGTTCTAACTTACTACTACAAACCTTGGCTACAACAGAAATTAGTAAACTAAACATGATAATCCACTCAAGTCACTTTATTCTATAGGGTTCGGTGTGACTTATACACTAAACGACTAGTTGTCGGTCTCCTCCTCGGTTCCTTCGCTGATACCATAGGCTATGGTGTAGTCCATGCCTTCGACTCCACCGGTAAGGTCCAGCTCCTCATAGTAGACTTCCTCAATGTCTTCTGATGTTCCTTCAGTCTCCTCATACTGTTCCTCCGAGTCTAAGCAAGGGTTAAGAGGGAGTGGGGTGAGTAACGAGCGTTACCCAGCAAGTTCATTTAAACAGATAGTTGTGTTTGATGCACTAGCTACGACCGTAGACTCGAAAAGTCCTAGGTCAAATGCAGTTTTCATAATCATTTCTTCAAAGGTTGATTTTATTCAGAAAACTATGTCCATCAGTCTTCACAGGTTGATTAGAGCTTCGATGGGCTCCTTTCCTGCCGCGTTCGCAGCTCCTTCCCGGAACAGGGAGTATCCAGATACTTTCGTACACTCTGCAGAGGTGGTCACTTGTACCCATAAGAGATCAAAGCCTTGCTGCACAACCAGGTGAATCATTCCTATCCACACTTCCTTGGTGTGGGGCCCAGTCGATGATCCAAGCCAATCACTGTCCTCCTCCGCGACCCCGCATACCCACCCTTTTGTAATTCACTACACCATAGCTGACTTTCCTGGAACAACTATGGTGCTCAAAGCCAACTTTCCTTGAACAACTTTGAGTCCCTCCCAGCTGACTTTCCTATGACCACCTGCAGGCCAGTTTCATATAATCCATCCTAGACACCGTGTTCCCGTGGGACGTAAGGGCTCCCACCCGCTGCATTCACCTACCAAATGAATAGCTTGCTGCATTCACCTTCCGAATGAACAGCACGGGCCGGTACATCCGTTGATATGTGAAAGGAAGTCGGTACAGCTGACTTCTCCGTCCCATTCCAGATATTATGGTTGACCGTTGTTTACGGCGCAAGAATCACTGGCGACATTGGTTATTAATTCCTAGGTGAACTTTCCAGTTGCAGTGGGACCTCCACCATACTCATACCATGGTCCCACTGCCCACCATCCTAGGTTGACAACCACCATGGTTGCTAACCACTAAACATATTAATTGAGAAAGCAGAACTTTTGCTTTAAAATGCAGTAGTAATACCACAGGTATATTTGCAAGTAATTTGCTAAAAATAAACAAGAGATATGAGCAAGAGTGAACTTGCCTGTAGACTGCAAGGTAGTGCAATTAGAGGTGTTGAATTGACCCGGGACCTCGGGTTCTGGAAAACAGCATCATTGTCCGGTAAGGGCAATGGTTAAAGATCCAAATGATGCAATGCTTTTAAAGTGGTGTGTTGTTTATAACCCCATATGGTGATTTATTTCCTAAGGTCTTTATATATTCTCTTTATGAGTTTAGAGAATATATGTTAGGTCAAATTCATTCAAGAATGAGTGTTTAATTATTCTTGAATGAATTTCCTAAATTTCTTCTAATTCAATTATTATATTAGTTCCAAAATTTCACTTATTTTCATAAGTTTTAAATCATTCAAGAAAACCTTTTGGATATTTTCCTACTAAATTAAACTTCAAATTTTTTAGTGTTTAAGAAATAGGATCCTAATATTCCATTCAATTTCTCACTAGTGTTGAGAATATTTTATTTGGTAAATTTATTCTTTTATTTTATTTTATTAGCCTAGGTTTCTTCTAAGGTTTTTCTTATAAAAGACTAAAATACATAACAATTTTAAAAACTACTTGGGCTGATTCAAACAAATCTGGGCTAGACCTGGCCCATTTGACTGGCCCAACAGGCCTACCTGGCTGGCTATCCAGTCCAGACCGACCCGGTCGATCGGTCGGTCAGACCTAGACCCGACCGACGCCCCCAATCTTCTTCTCTCCTCTCTCGTGACCCTGCGCTCTCCCCCGACGACTCCGCCGCCACCTGCTCCGATTACGACGAGCCCCGGCCATCCCGGCCGACGCCGTTGGTCACAGAGGAACCGGCGTTCGCGGATCTACCACCGCCACCGCTTCGATTCGCCCAGTACTCCCTTGGGTGGCTACGCCGAACCCTCCAGCAACTAGGGTACTGGCCTAATGCCGCCGCCGCTCGCCGGCGTTGCTCCGGCGATGCTCCAGTCGATCATCGGCAGCTGCTGGTGCGGTTTCTCTCCTTACACTCGCTGGCGTGGCTTGGTGCGGGTAGTGCTGTGGCGCTCCTCGTGCCACCATGACTTGGTTCGCTGGCGAGGTTCCCGGCCTTCCACTCCTCCGGCTGCTTCCTGGCGACGACCACGACCCCTTCCTAGGCTCGTGCTGTTTCTCCTCGATGCCGATGACCACCACCCCGAGCTACTGGTGGTGCAGGTTGTTGTGGTGCTGCGGCTGTGGTGCCTGCTCCAACCTCGATGCCGGCTGGGACGGCAGTAGCTGCAACCCCGGCGTCGCCTTCCTCTTCTGGTGCACTGTGAGCTAAATCTACTCTCCACCTCTCTGCCTATGGTGTTCTGGCCATCGAGCGAGGACATGGTTGTGTGGCTTAGCTGTTAATCTTAGATGGTACCTTCAGTGGGATGCTATGAATTGTTTGTTGATAATACACAAGTATTATTGGATCTAGATGGCTGGACTATTTGTTGACTTGTTGGTGGGCTAATATGCATACTTCCTGAGGCTTTGCTGTTAGGATTGTGATGGTTTTATAGCTGAAACTATGCCTGCTCTTTATGAACTGAATACTACATTCAGTGATGATTTAAATAATTTGCCAAGCTATTATAGCTGGTTTACTATGTAACCAATTGGTCGTTGCTTTGGAATGATTTCTGATGTCATGTTAACTTCAAGTATGCTGCTAGTATATCCTACAAACTATTGTGGAGCCTCACGTTGGGTGTGCACAGAGATCTTGGGATAATTTTGTTGGTGACTGTTGGGTGCAAAGTTAATTGATAAGAACATATATCACTTGATTGCTTGATGTTGTCTATGATGCAAAGTCTGAGGCTTCAATTGATAAGATAAGAACAGACTCTGTTTGTTGGATATCATTTCTCTGTGATGATCTAAGCATAGCATTTCTATGCCAATTTGAGAGTACTCCTATATGCTTGATTACTCAAATAGCTCTGATGGTCTTCTGAGTTATGTTTCTAGGGCTTCTAGACTCTTCGGTGAAAATTGCATGGCCAATGTTGTAGAATTATGATTTGCCAACATTTTGTTGGTGGTAAATGCGGTTTCACACGCCGCATATTTGGTCTAATTGAGATCAAATGCATATAATACTGCATCCCCTTGTAGTTTGTACGTGGAAATTAGTGAAGTATTTCCCATCTGCGGTAATTCAGTTATATACCGATATCACCACCCCAGCGTACATCATGGGGCTTCACATGTCTTTGGGATCTATGTGAGGAATAACTGTGGTATGATTGTTAATCCGTCAAATACCTTAACCTGGACAAGGAAGTTATTGTAGCCCGTATGTTGATTGCTATTTGCAATAAGGACATTCTCTGGCATTAGGGGGAGATGAGTACCACAAAGAATGCCATTGAATGGGTAAGAAATGTCATAGACATTTTGTCCACGTACTTAAGAATCTGAACTGGAGGTTTAGGTTATGAGAAATTTGCAGAATGTTGCAAATAATCTGCCAAATTATTTACTGATGACAAAGGTGTCACTTTGGTCAAGTACCAGAACGAGTGGAGGTACCTAATAAACCACTCGTGCCCCAAATGAGAGCAAGAGGGGGAGAATCCTGGTCACTTGAGACTAAGTTCTCGTATGTTTCCATTGAAACAAAGCAAATGGTCTCTTCAATCAGTAAATTTGATTCAACCTTGAGTTGAGTAACACAAGATGGATGTGTATCATCCATAGCCCAACACAAACATGCACAAAAGTTTAAGTGTTGGGAGATCGGAACACCTTACTCCGTTGTTGTGGGAAATCACAAGGAGTTAAGAGGTTATAGAATTCCACAAAGGATATTGATTCATGAGAATCATATATGATAAAGTCTACATATGCCCACATATATTTCTTCTTGAGAATTGCTAAAATCCTTTTGGGCCCTGAACCAAAATCCATGGAAAGTGTTGTTGCACTTATATTGGTTCAAATGAAAGGAATCAATTGAAGAAGAGTAGAGCTCGCTCATCAAAAGAGAGGTATTTACAATTGTAAAACCTACTCCTCATAAGTATCTTCCGTAGGGAAGAGAATTGATTTTTCGTTTGGAAACAAAAAATAAATGAGCTGGTGAGAAAAGCGAGGCTTGTAGCATAAGGGTTTCCGCAGAGACCTGACATCGATTACGATGTTACGTACCTTCTGAGGTATGAGTGGAATTATGTTTCGATAAAGAATGTCACTGGCAGTATAGATCCATGTGGTTGATGTGTGTAGTAGCTACATACTCACATGGGTCATTTAGTTCGGATATGCATATTGGAGTCGCTAAAGGACTCAATATTCTGAATCCAAACAAAATCGCAACATGAATGTGTGGAACTTCTGAAGTTATATTATGACTTGAAGTAGTCGGATAATTGTGTGGTACGACCGACTAAGCGAGTTCTTCCTAGATAAGGATAACTCTAATATTGATGATTGTTGATGTGTACACAAAGAAATCCTTAATTGGATTTTACATCACATGTGTGGTGTTGATGATCTTATTATTGATGTCTAAACGACATATGGATACACACAATCATTTTAAGATGGAGATTTGGGTCAAACCAAATTATGCTTAAGTTTGTAACTTGAAGCATATTCCCCCAGGAATAGATGTCTATCAGTCTTCATATATCTAGAAATATTGGAAATGTTCAATATGGGTATATGACGTCAGTGACACATAAGGTCATATTATACCTAATATTGGGATACAAATCCTTTTATAGGTAGGGGAAATGGTGGCATGATAGCTGGACATAAAGTTCCATATCTAAACACCATCGGAGCACTCAATTATCTTGCAGAATACGTCAAGCTAACATTATAGTTGTAGGCAAGTTATTGAGAGTGCAATTTCCTAGTGGGTATAAGATTTGTGTATGGAATATTCTTAGATATATCCAAGGCACAAAATGTCTTGATTAATTCTATCATGAAATCAAGACAGGACCATGGTGTGATGTACGATAGTGGCTAATTATGTGATCCCAACGGTGCCATATCAAAGACTGGTTTTATTTGAAGAATATTCTAAAGAAAGTCTTCTGAATAGACCCTAAATGGGTCCTTCCAGTGTTCATTTTGCGGTAATTATTTGAAACATCACAAGATGTGCATGGCTTTGCAGAACGATTAGTCACATGTGAAATCATGTGGAGGTTATCATTATCTACCGAGATAATGTCACTTGTATTGCTTACGAGTTGTATTCATCCTCATGAATTACAGAAATGTAAGAGGATAATTTGCAAACAACCTATTGTGACATTCACAATATCTCTACCAATGTTTATATTCCAGAATTAGGTTCGTGGAATTGGTATGGGATAATCTTGAAGTTTGCAATGTTCAGGGGGAGTAAAATCCCAAGTTATAACTCGTTGATGATCTCCCGATCACTGATATTGTACTATTTTTCACTTTATGAGTTTTCCCTAAGGTTTCTCATACAAGGTTTTTAATGAGACAATACAAATACAAGTGCGGACATATGTCATATGGTTTCTCCTTATATTTTTCCCACTGGGTTTTTGAAGGAGTTTTCGATGGCATATTGTTATAATGTTTCTCCTTAATTTTTCCCACATGGTTTTTTAGAAGGAGTTTTGGATTGCAATATACAGATGATAAATTGATCAAGGGGGAGTGTTGAGAAATAAAAATGTGATCAATTGTATATGGGAGGGATGCCTCCCAGGAGGTGTCTGTTGGGGAAAAGGTGTCTCCCCAACACACCCCTTCACTCTGTATATAAGTGGGTTCCCCACAATGCAATAATACAAGAGTCTCATTTTATGTCTCTTCCTTTGTCTCTTTTACTTCGTACTCTAGTAGGTTCTCAGGTACTCCTGGTGATGTTCTACACACAGGATAGCCACCACTAGCTAGTAAGTGCTGTAGATGGCTAGTCTGGTTCTCTCCTTTGAGCCTCTCTTAATTGGACCAGATGATGATGCCCACCACTGCTCCATCCCACTAGATGATACAAATATACTTGTATGTGGGTGAAGAGACAACTTGGCACAGATCCTTGTTGATCTGGACCAATAACATGTTAAGCCTGATTTGCTTGAGTTGATGTATATTATTATTGTGGCTTGGCCCTTGCAGTAATATGATGCTTTAACTGAATTTAGTTTCAGTATCATGAACTGAATGTTATTTCAGTGATGATTTATCTGAATTCTCTAGCTGTTATAGCTTATTGAGTAGCAACTTCAGTGGCTGTTGCTTTGCTAGATGCAAAAGCTGTGGTACCTCTCCTGGAGGGTGTACTCAATATTTACCTAGCTTGCTTGGGCTGCTTGTTTTGATCTATTATGCCTCTCTGGCTATGGAGGTGATCACTGGATCATGTTCTGTCAAGATCCAGGACATACTGGTACATGGTGGTTGCAATATAGGCCACTGTTTCCTGCTTGACTATTAGTTAAGATGACTCTGATGCTTGTCTTTGACTGATTTTGATAAGAACAGAACTATGCTTGATTTTCTTAGCCTTGCCAATGATGCATAGCCTGAGGCATGATCCTTTTAACAAGAACATATACTATTTGTGGCTTTTATACTCTGTGATGATCTTGCATAGCACTTCTATGCAAGACTGAGAGCTTTCCCCCTCTCTATACTCCTAGGTGAAAACCTAGTTGAAGTGTAGTTAGGTGTGATATTCTTTTGGATGCCCCCCTTTGATTTTCCAGAATGGCTTATGCATCAATAAGAACAGATACTTGATCTTAGGCTTTGGTGATTCACCTTTTTCTGGAGTTTTTGGGGAGATGAGGTTGGTGCTGGATAATTTGGTCCTGTACCCCTCCTTCTTCCTGGCAGCTAGCTCCTTCTCCTCCTGGTACCTCTTTGAGTTCTGCTACACTCCTTGCTCCTGGCTTGCTTCACCTTGATGCTTGCCCTGCACCACTGGACGCTTGCCCTGCACCTCCTGGATGCTTGGCCTGCTCCTCTTGGAGTGCTTGCTCTGCTCCTAATGGTTCTAAGTGACCATGTTGGCTTAGTTGCTGGTGTGTGGGCGTGTTGGTGTGGCTTTGGTGCTGATGCTTGCTTGCAAGGCAAGCAGAGCACCGCACTGTTCATATTTATACTGGCTTTCAACTCCTGGTGGTGTCAACAACACACAAGCTGTGCATGCGTGAGTAAGCAGTATGGCTGCTTGTGTCACCACGGTGACCCAGATCTTTAGCCAGCTGATCTGGCTGGAGATAGACATGGATGTGGTGATGATTATCACTTCTGATCATTTTATTTTGGCTGCCACTTGGCAATTCTTCTTGTCTCCTGTTTGTTTGTGTTTGCAGGTAGCAAGAAAAGAAAAGAAAGAAGAAGAAGAAAAGAAGAAAAGAAAGAAGTTTTCCTAGTTGATTTAGTTTAGGAATATACTTTTATTATGATCCAATCATAATCTTCTATTTATTTGAAATTCCTTTTTCTTTTCTTTTGTACCTTATATTATTTTCATTTGTATCTGAATATTGTAAAGACAATGTAATTTGTGTGTGATATCAATAAAGCCTAAGTTTTCCCCTAGCTTAATATT
Source organism: Dactylis glomerata (assembly GCA_007115705.1). NCBI lineage: Eukaryota > Viridiplantae > Streptophyta > Magnoliopsida > Poales > Poaceae > Dactylis > Dactylis glomerata. The sequence continues at coordinate 469,467 of QXEO01000132.1, forward strand.
TATTAAGATTCAATTGTATATTACAAATTCAAATTCTTATATTCAAAATTTGATTTGAATTTGCATTCTTTTATTTGAATTCTTGAATGCATATTTTATCCCTTACCACATTCAATGGATCAAAAGAGATCATATCAAACCCTTTCGCACTTCGAGAGTATCGATCCCTCTTAGGTTTTAGGGTTAAAAGCGCGAAAAAATCCCGTAATGTCGAATGCAATGCACAGAACCCCTTCTACTCTACCCCGTGGTTGTCCTACGTGCTGGGATGTTACAATTGATCCGTAGAAAAAAATATGGGTGTTGTTACATACAAATAAAGGACTAGTCAAGTAAAATTGGATATAAAGTAGGGCGTTTCTTCTACGGGGCCAGGAGCTAGGCTCGGCGACTCGGATGTTTTCCCTTCTCCACTTCAGTTTTGCCTCCATCTCCTTCGTTTTTGCTCTTAGTTCAATTGATTTTGCGGGATAGGAAAACCTTTCTTTGATGGGGAAATATATTGGGAGGCGCCGCATCGTGGCCCTCCCGTGTGGCGCTTTCTTATATTAGGAAAAAACGCATCGCTGTCATTAGGACCGATGACATCTTATCCTCTCGGTACGTTTTTCCTCTCGTGAGTGCTCTTCAGTCTCCACCACACTCTCTCTCTCCAGATGGGGATGCAATCGAGCATGCATCGGAGGACCGAGCACTCCCAGATGGTGTTGCAAATGCGGCGGAGGTCGCGGCCCTTGAGCGTGCGCCAGGCGCCCTCGCGGGAGGAGAAGGACGCCGCCGCAGGCTTCCGACACATGAGCTGCTCGTGCGGCAGCACCCGCCGCCCTTGCCGTAGCCGGCGCGCTCCAGGTATGCGTCCCCACGCTCGTCCGACGGCCACCGCCCCACGCCGACGCTCCCGCCGCCGTACTCTGGCCCGAGGATCTTGGACTAGTCCGGATGTTCACCGGCATCGAGGCCACCCCGCCAACGCCGGCAGCGGCCCCCAGCGGTGCCGCGGCGCTCGGCCTGGAGAACCTGGACGTGGCCGCGGATGCGGATAGAGAACCTGGACGCGGCGCTGCGCCCGTACATGTCGATCGGCGAGGACGTCTGCGAGCCGCCGGCCGCACCCCAGATGATGTCAACCTCGTCGAGCTCTAGGGCCGGGTCAACGTCGTGCTGTAGCGGGCGCGCTGATGCTGCTCTAGCCCACCATCATCGTCGTGTCCCTCTTATCCTGCCGGTGGCGGTGGGTGCGGTTAGTTGATTTGCGGCACAGGCGATGCGTGTGCGCTCTCTCGCCAAGCAAAGCACCACGGCGAACATGTTTGTAGGTAGCAGCTCGAGGTCCCTGATGCATCCATCATCTTTGAGGGCACGGCCGGCGCTCAATCTGAGGCTCTCAGCAGGCGGCATACTCCCATGACACGAGCAGATTTCTTACAGAATTAGTATTTTGTAGCAGGTTACAGTGCTAGATGAGGTCGCTAGCTGAAATCCCAGCATGTTAGTAGTACAGTTGACTTGGTACTAATTGTGAGATTAATTTGTTCTAGTTGCCAGAATAATTAGGAGTAATTAACAGATTAATTAGGCTGTAATTACCATTTTTTGAGATAACAACTGATGGTATTTCAATAATGACGAAACCAATTACAAACGACTCAAAAAAAAAAGAAAATACAATATGGCCCCAGACTTTTGCAAGAATGACCTCACACCGTAATTCCAAAGCATCATCAAGCCCATCGTCCTCATCGTCACCAACCAAGTAGCTCATCTTTAGACACCATTGAGTCACCGCCGCCACTATCGCCACAATAGGCTTTGAACACCGCAAGAGTGCCCACCCCGAGGGTGAGAGCTAAGATCCTTTTCCAGAACATCAGGCAGACAGGAGATGGGGAAGACCAAGCAATACCTCCAATCCAAGATCCCCGAGCAGTAGGTCCCAACCACCGACGTCACGTCGAGCCGCATCCTCCCCTCGCCACCATGGCCGGCCAGAAGAAGCTTCACGCCGTGACAGTCGCATCTCAAAAAAAGATCATAAACAACCCTAATGAGGAAGACAGTGGTGCCATCCCCTTCCACTCCCCTCGCCACCACGGCCGGCCAAGGGAAAGGCAACAACATCAGCAGCCCTCCGACACCCGAACAGACTCCAGAAACTCCACGGCCATATAATTTAGTACTAATTGCCATATTTAATTAGTGGTAATTGCCACATAATTAGTACATCCTAGTTGCCATATTACTAATTTCAAAAAATAGTTGCTAATTGCCAAATTAATTCTGAGTTGTTGCCAAGTTAATGAGACTAATTGCTAGATTAATTAGGGGTTTGATGTTTTTCCTACCGGTGACTTCTTTTTTTGTTCCAAATAAAATTTTATTTGGCAATCATTCCTACTTAATTTGGCAATTGTATCTTACAAAATTATCCTTACTTTTGTACCATTCCTATTTAATCTGGTGGACTAGTACTGTACTTTTCTTTGGTTTCTATGATAGGTTTGCTGCCTGATAATAATAGTCTATAGGAAAAGAAAACAGAACTTTTGTTCACAAAAAGCTACAAGCAGCTCGGCGACAAAGTTTGTAAGATACCGGAGCGGCAGGCCCTCCTCCCTCGCGCGCGGGGGTCTCCGGCTGGAGCGGCGCGACGCCCTGGACGTCGTGCAGCTGCCGGAGGAGTGAGAGTGCCAGGGCAGCGGCCCTGGGCTTTTTCGGCGAGGGTCGGCGGCCGTGGTGGCTGCGAGGGCAACACGTATGGCCGGAGCAGTAGAGAGTGCATCGTCAGCATGCCGAGGGTTGTGCGGGCCAGATCTGGACATGGTGGGCCCGAGTAGGCGGGCTCCTGGTGCGGTTGCTGGGCGTCACGGCTCCGGTGGTGGCTGGTTTCTTCGCGTCAACAAGGGGAGGGCGCTCCTCACTGGGCGATGCGTCGGGCAGGCCCCATATGGGTTCGCTGTAGCGATGACCGGCTTGCGGGGCATCAATGTCGGGGATTGAGGTCATGGCGCTGGACTGCGGTCTAGCCGTGGCTCCCTGGCTATGGCATCTCCAGCCTTGGTGGTGTAGTATAGGAGTGCCGCTCTGGCACTACGTGCCACTGGCAGAAAGGAAGCCGGGGCGGTGGCCCCGGATCGACACCTTCAGCACGGGCTGGTCTCCCATCGGCATGGCGTGGTAGTTCCGGCATGAGGTGACGTGATCGCCGCGACATGTGTTGGGTTCGGTGGTTGGCGATAGAGCCATGCTGCCCGACTTGTTGCTCCTTTGCCCATTCCTTAGGGCTTGGCGGCCAAGATCGCTCTCCAGGTGAAAACCTCGCACTTCGGTGCCGGCAGCATCGGCCCCCTAGGGCGTCGTTCTCCTTCTTGATTGCGTCGTTTGGGAGCTGCGATTCTCTACCGGCGTGAGTGCCTTAGTTCTCTCCAGGTGAAAACCTAAGCTCTTCTTGAGTGGGTGGCGGCGGCGCACACGTCGTTACCTTCTTGGATGCGCCGTCTTGGAGTTTATTAACACTCGGCGTGCGTCAGGTCCGCAGCGGTCGTGTAGGGTGGCTCTCTGGTCAGGGCAGTGGATGCCGGGGCGGCGGCCCCGGATGGCAGACGTATGCCGAGGCGGCGGCCTCGGGTTGCGTTGCAGTGATGTCCCTATGTGGCGGGGTTTGTCGTGCGGCTTCGCAAGAGTGACGAGCCAGTGCCACGAGGGTGGCTGTTTCGCCACCATGTCCTTTTATTTTCTCTGCCGTTTCTGTTTGTGGCTTTGGTTGTACAATTTGTTGTACGAATCTGCTGCTTTCTTTCGTTTTTCTTTCTTTTACCTTTTCTGGTTATTCCTTGATCATTTGATCATCTTGTAAATATTCTACCTACTAATGAAATTGAAGGCCGGCAATTGCTGAATCTTTCAAAAAAAAACACGAAATTGAAATAAAACAGAACCGTACCATCCCACTAGAATAGAATATATGGAACCATTTCATTCCTCTGCACTTCATTCTAAAAACAAACACACCCTCTCATAACTGTTTGCACGAATCTCAAAACAGATTAGACGACCTACCCCTGGCTAGTAGATAAGACGTAAGAAGTCGTATATATATGCATAGTTGTTTTCCTGATCGTATCATCGCATGAACCAATCGTATGTGCTTACAACTGCCGTAAGAAATCGATCCATACATAGAAAGACCTACGCCGTACGTGCGTACCCAACAAGTCAAGATAAACATGGCGGACGTGGAGAACCCTGCAGGCCATGGCGGCGACCCCGGCGACTACTGGAGGAAGTCCAGACTAGCGGTCTGCGTCATAGCGTGCTGCGGTTGCACGATCCTCGCCGTCTCCGGCGTCCTGGAATATCTCTTCTACCGCGCTGCCGCTAAGCCTGCTCTGCCCTTGATCCTTCACCTCCTCGCCGCCGCCGGGGGCTTCGCCGCCATCGTGGGCGTCGTGGTGGGGGCCTGGTGCTGCTTCATCAGTCTCGATTTGTGCGTCACCACGCGGAAACGCCAAGCTCAGGTTGCGTCATGCACCTGACATGCTATAATTAAGATCGAGCATGCACGACGGAGGCGGACGATGGCTCAAGCTGATTCTAATCTTGCCATCACAGGCCCTAGCTACTTTTTGGCTTCACAATGTCTTTACATTATAACTTTATATATGCCAAGTTGTTAGAATAGATTGGATTTTCTCCATCGGAGAAATTAATCCCTGAACTATGTGGCATCTCCTTTATTTCAGGATCCAACTACTACTTTTCAAACAAAAATCAGTCTATCATGTGATATCGTATATGTATTTTTTTCCTTAAAACAGGCTTTCATCCCGCTTTATTATAAATAAAGCCACAACGGCCAAACCAACCCTCTTGCAAAGCAGATCAATATAAGCAAAGAAAATCACAAAGACAACCAAAAACACAAGAGCGGAAATCTACAGGAACGAGAGCTCCACGACAACGCCCACAAGAGGGCAACGACACAACGCCTTGCCGTTGTCGAGAGTAAGACAGTCAAGGTTTTCACCAAGAGCCCTACGTGGAAAAGGTACCCACAATGACGCCCCCAAGAGGGTTAAGATACCCGCAAGCATCGTCGTCATTGGCATCAAAACACTGGGTTTTCATTCATCCCAGACGTGCTAGGAGCCCCTGAAACCCTCACAGGACCAGCTCCGCCAACCATCATCCTTGTGCTCCTCAGCCGTTCCAAACCACACCTCCATAACCGGTGGGGGCACTGCCCTTGCAACCAACCGTGATACGCTATTTGAAATCTTTGCGCTCCGATGCACTATTGCAGATGCTTGGTAGGTGCATGCAGTTGTTCGTTGACCAAAAGACGCGAGATACATCTGGGGCCCACCACCTTGACCTAGATTTTTGGGCCTAGATCTGGGCCTACGGCCCCCAAGTGCGAAGAGAACCCCTCACTAATCCACTACTAATATGGACATGGGTCAAAATTCCCATGAGCAATGGAGAATGGTTGCGTGTCCCGGACTAATCATTGATGTGAAGTCCCCTATGGCAATGACGTAATAAGAGGTCACCGGTCTGGAAGATATACCCATTGCCTTAAGATACGTTCATCAGTGATGATTTTCTTGTTTAGTCGATTGACTGTGATATTCCAGTATGTCGAGAATCTGCATGAAGATGGCACTGCACATCAAAAACTTAGGCCAAGAGAACCAAAACGACAAATTTCATTCATACCAAATGTCATCATTACATTTCAGTCATAATATGATGAATTACACACTATCATGCCTCACTAAATCTATGAAGCTACCAAATGTCATCATTACATTTCAATCACAATATGATGAATTACACACTACTATGTCATATGATAATATGTAAAGGATGGTAAAATCAAATTTACAAAGTACACACGGATCTAAATGTTGCAGACCCGTTCACGAAGCCTCCTCCACGAGCAAAGTTTGATCCACAGCGAGAGTCTATGGGTGTTAGATCATTACCAAATGTAAACTAGATTATTTGTACTCTAGTGCAAGTGGGAGACTAAAGGAGATATGCCCTAGAGGCAAATAATAAAGTATATTTTTATTATCACATCTCATTAGTTCATAATGTATTATATGTCATGCTATAAATGTATTAAGCAGAACCTTTACTACACGTGTGGCATATAACAAACATGTCCCTAGTAGCCTCTACTCGATTAGCTCATTGGTCAACTGATTATTAAGGTTTCCTGATCATGGACATTTATGCCAATTGACAATGAGGTCATATGTGGACATGATGGACACGCACCCAACATTAGTATTGTGATGAGATCAGTCACATAAGTTCGAACATTGCAATTAACTTAGAAACAAAGTAATCTAATCCTTAGACTATGGGGTCACATCTAATCACTACATTCTGCGGATGCTTTAATTGCATCATCCATCAATGCCGTGAAAGGGTGACTGTAAAGGTGTTTTTGGGTATGCCAATGGGTTAGATTGAGGCGTGTGCACCAAGAGCAGGATTTTTCCATCTACATGAAGGACTACTCTGGGCCCACTCGGTGACTGTTGCATGTATAAAGCTTGCAAGCGTGTGACTAGGTCACGGAGGATGCAACGTCATGAAAACGAGTAAATAGGTTTGTCGGTAACGAGATTGAACATAATATGGAGATATCATGAGACAAAGGGAGTGGGATATAATGTTTATGGATCAATGATGATTTAATCATGGAATGCACATGGGTAAGCACAACTTTCCAGAGTCCACTGTTGATCATTGATAGGAGAAGTGTCTTGATCATGTCTGGACTATTTCCCGACCCATAGGGTGACACACTTAAGGGTATACAATGCTTCGAGATTGATTTGTGATTATTGGAAATAGGAAAGAGTTAATCGGAAATATTCTGAGTGATACCGGAAGGGTTTTGGGAGATACCGGAAAGGTTCTGGGTGATATCGGAAATGTTCCGATGAAAGAGAATTGCCAAGTGATTGTTATTTAAAGTGTTTAGTATTTAATTAATGTAATTAAATATTAAAAGGAGATTAATAATAATTAATAAAGAAATAAAAATAAAAGGCTAACCCCTAATGGGCCACCATTGTGGCAGCCCATTAGGGGCCGACGGCCAAGGGAGCCAAGGTGCCCTAGGGTTTACCCCTAGGGACCAGCGGCTAGGAGGGTGAGGCTTATACCGGGGAGGTGCCACCTACCCAAGGCTCCTATATAACCCCCCCCCCCTTGGACCCCTTGGCTCATTCATCACATTCTCCAATCCTCTCATCTCTGTCTTGGCTCCCTCGTTTGGAGTTGTGCCCGTGAACTAGAGGTAACTCCACCCTCCTCATGTCGTCATGCTGCTAGATTTCTTGTCCGAGTCCTTCTTCTTTCGCTGCTTCGCTGGACCGGAGCCCGGCCGACGTCTATACACTGGACATGTGTAGAACTATGGAGGTGTTGCCAGTTGTGGCACTTGTCTTCATCAACTTGTTCAACTACACGACCTTGAGGTATGCTTCGCTTGTCTTTATCGACAATGTTCGTGTGGGAACGTTTCCCACTCTCTCGGTCTTCAAAGGTATGAACACCATCGCTACTCCATTGCCTTACAACTACATAGAAGAGATCATGGGTTATGCATCAAAGGATTTTTTCTGATATAAATCCCAGCAGTGGTATCAAAGCCGATCTATGCATAGTTGTTTTGGTACGGCTAGAACACATCGTGGATGTGGGCATTGATTTTCTTATTGTTACTATTTTATTTGCATCTGTTCATATCTGCTGCATTGTTGGATTGCAAGTGGCCCGTGACCGACCTTACGCGTTGATGACACTAAGCAAGTGTGCCAAGTTGGGACTCCAAGTGCGGAGTGTTGTAGCAAGAATAAATTTTCCCCACGAGGGAACTCGGGGTTTATATCGAACTCTCGGGGAACAATCGCAAAAGCTCTTGTCGTTCTTCTTCAAGCAATTTGCAATACAACTTCCTTGTCTTGTGTCCCCAAATCCACCGAGTGGTTGTCAAGCACAAGGTGTGAATGTAAGTAAAAATTAAATCTGATATGTAGTATGGTAAAGTAAATAACAATGCAATAAAGTAAATATGATGCGGTAATGATGTTCTTGGGTTTTGGTTATGTGTGCAAGAAAGCAAATATATTTTTGTATTTTCGGAATAATTTAATGATGAAAATAAAAGTACATGTAAAACTGTCGGAAAGGTATTTCTTATGGTTTAAATTGGACCGGGGTTCATGGGTTCACTTGCCTACTCTCTCGTGAAGTTATGGTGGCATTAAGCACAATGCGGATGGCCGAAACGTTGACATGATTCTTATTATGTTACTTGATAATATTCATATGGGCATCACATCCTAATTTAAAGATGATGCAACACATCTTACTTATACTCCACTAGAAAGGAGTAAACTTCATGCGATCTAGTATTAAGAATTAGCAGAGTATATCCTTAGGTGCTTTGACATGATGTTGAACAATAAATATGTTACCACTCTGACATATTACAATAGAAACTATGTCTACGAATGTCACTCGGGATTCTTAGCTGTGACTAAGAAATTATAACACATTGATGCATGCAAAATACATGCATGATCTTTGTAGTTTATTGATGCATATTCCTACATATTATAATGTTATTAGTTGTTATAATCATGTTTTATGGGGATTTTTCATCGATCCCCCTTTTTTTGTTATAACTCGGCAGAACAAGGAAAATCCTATTTTGGGTATTTTTAAGTTTCAGGAACCTTCCCGAACTCAATTGACCCACGATATTTGGAGTGTTAATATTTTATCAAGAGAACCTGCTGGATCTGGAGATCAAGAAGTCAACAAGATGAGGCCTAGGGGCCAAACGAAGATTGGAGGGGGAAACGCTGCCAAAGTCGCCGCAGGATGCTTTTCCACCCTCTCCGACATCAAGACCATCATCACCGCCATGAAGAGGGAGTAGTCCACCTCTGGACTATGGGGTTGTCGCAGTAACTTGTCCTATTTATCTCTTGTGCTTCATTGTTTAGACATCATATGAGCTGCCCAACATGATTATGATGCATATTATGTAATTCCTATTTTGTGGATCTTTATATTATTGGATGATTGATGAGATGTGATATGTTATTATGTTCTTGATGTATGAGCAGATGCATATTATCACCATGTTCTTTATTACTTGTTCTGATCCAACATGTATGCGAGGGTGTGTGAGGGGTATGGTGTGTATTGGTGAAATAACTAGGTACTAGTGATTGAATAGAGGCAGTGTTCATGATCTGTTAGGGTTGTGTACCTTCTTCCACGGTTATTTTTACTAGGGATAAAGAGAATGCATGTGTTATAATTTCTTAGTGACAGCTGCGAATCCCGAGTGACATTCATAGACACAGTTTCTATTGTAATATGTCCAAGTTGTAACATATTTGTTGTTCAACATGTCAAAGTACCTAAGTCTATACTCTGTTAATTCTTAATACTAGATTGCATGAAGTTTATTTCTTTCTAGTGGAGTATAAGTAAGATGTGTTGCATCATCTTTATATTAGGATGTGATGCCCATATGAATATTATCAAGTAATATAATAAGAATCATGTCAACGTTTTGGTCATCGGCATTGTGCTTAATGCCACCACAACTTCGCGAGAGAGTAGGCAAGTGAACCCATGAACCCCGGTCCAATTTAAACCATAAGAAACACTTTTCCGATACTTTTTATGCACTTTTATTTTCAGCACTAAATTATTCCAAAAGTGCAAAAACATACTAACTTTCTTGCACACACATACAAAACCCAAAAATACCTTTACCGCATTATTTTAGTTGCATATTAGCTTGTTTTACCTTGCACGCATCATATTTATTTTATTACATTGTTATTTATTTTATTCCAATCTCATATTTATTTTATTTACATTCACACCTTATGCTTGACAACCACTTGGTGGAGTTGAAGACACAAGAACAAGGAATTGTTTTGCAGGTTGCTCGAAGAAGAATGACGAGAGCTTTTGCGACTGTTCCCCGAGAGTTTGATATAAACCTCGAGTTTCCTTGTGGAGAAAATTTACTCTTGCTACAACACTTTGCACTAGGAGTCCCAACTTGGCACACTTGCTTAGTTTCATCACACATACATTCTCTTTATCCCTAATGAAAATAACCATGGAAGAAGTTACACAACCCTAACAGATCATGAACACTGTCTCTATTCAATCACTACTACCTAGTTATTTCACCAATACATACCATACCCCCTCACATGCCCTCGCATACATGTTGGATAGAATAAGTAATAAACAACATGGTGATAATATGCATCTACTCATACATCAAGAACATAATAACACATCACATCTCATCAATCATCCAATAATATAAAGATCCACCACATAGAATTACATAATATGCATCATAATCATGTTGGGTGGCTCATATGATGTCTAAACAATGAAGCACAAGAGAGAAATAGGACAAGCTACTGCCACAAACCCATAGTCCAGAGGTGGACTACTCCCTCTTCATGGCGGTGATGATGGTGCTGACGTTGGAGAGGGTGGAGAAGCATCCGGGGGTGATTCCGGCAGCGTTTCCCCCTCCAATCTTTGCTGGAACAACCTCTATTTGTGTGTTTCATGTTTCTCTGCTGCCTCGTCTCGTGATCATCGAGGGGGTCTATATATAGGCATTTTTAGGTCAAGCTGAGCGTCAGGAGATGTAGATGGACGACATCAGAGGTTCGAGCTCAAACAAGCCTGGGTGGTGCGGCCTGGCAGGAGGCCCGTGCCACCTGGTCTTGTTTGACCTCTGGGCCTCCTCTCGTGGACTTCTTGATCTCCAGTAGCTTCTCGTGTTAAAATATTAACGATCCAAAAATCTTGGGTCAATTTGAGTTTAGTAAGGTTCCTGAAACTGAAAAATTCGCAAAATAAGGCTTGCCTGTCCTGCAGAGTTATAACCAAAATAAGGGGGATCGATGGAAGATCCCCATAAAACATGATTATAAAAATTAATAAAATTATAATATGTAGGAATATGCATCAATAAACTACAAATATCATGCATGTATTTTGCATGCATCAACATCCCCAAGCTTAACCCATGCTCGTCCTCGAGTATGAAGGTGATAAAATAAAACAAGAGCTTTGGAGTTTTTTGCTTCTATGAAAATAACAAGTAGTAATGCATATGATCAATGATTCAATCTATAATGTACAACAACAAGCAAATGAGATATAAATTGGTACTTCTAATTCAACTCAATGATGTCCAACAATCAATAACAAAGTGCATAAAGAAATGAAAGTACTATGGACATTAAACATGCAAGTGCTTGTGCTTTGGAATTCTTTCTTTCTTCTCTTTCTATTGAATAGACAACCACTGAAAGTAAGTAGGAAGTATATGTGCCAAGCTTTAAAGCTAAATAGAAAAATTTATTTTGAGGATTGTGCAACCCAAGTGAACGGTAGTGAAGAGCAAATATGGTTCACATGATTAACACTTTATTAGTTGTAAGTCTCATACCTTGTGGATAATAGTACCTCCACCACATGCTACTGAACTCTAGAATTACCATAGACCTTCATCGTGTGCGTATAGTTTCAACCAAGTGCTTGCAAAGGGGTACCTCCATGCCACCTCTACACATTGCCTTCTAGATTTTTATCTTTTTGTAAAGGCAATACATACCAGGACGATAGGACAATAGACAAATGAACTCCTCTTAAAGTACTCAATTATGTAGTAAATTAAACTTGTTTAAGCAAATGAGGAAGTCCATGCTGAAACTTCTACCATGATTAAGCATGGTTTTGGTTAGCGGCCCAATGCTCATCTCTAACAAATATGCACACTCGAATCTTTAACATGATAACTCCCACTCATTTCACACCGGAAAGATATGCATAACCCAAGGTTTATGACAACAGCATAATTAAAGATGAAATGCTTGTTCCATGACAGCATGGTTTAACTAACCCCAACTAACAAAATGAAAAACATGCAACTTACATAAATAAACTCCACCACAGACTGCTACTTTCCCATGAGCTTCGGATTGCACAATAAAAAGGATATTTTGAATGTAAAGACATGGCACCTATACTATACTTGGAATAGAATTTTGCTATGTAGGTAGGTATGGTGGACATTTTGTAGAGAAGTTTGGCTCAAGGTTTTCAGATATACAAGTCTTTGCTTGTTTTTCTTTTCTTTCTCTTTTCTTTTCTTGGCCATTGGAAAGGTATAAAAATCAACTGCATGCATAATGTTCATAATGCTACACATTTATAAATTAACAAAGTAACTCAAAGTTAACCAAAAATGTGCAAAGAAGAAATAGCACTCAATACGGCACTAGTAAATTATTATTCAATCAAAGCATATGAAGCATAGAACATAAGCATTACTTGCATTGCTATATCCCTTTCCTTCCCAACTTTTTATCTCAAATCTTATAGTAGCTTTATCATTATTATAAGGTTTACCTACAGGTTGTGTTCTATTTATTCAACAAAAGAGATGCAAATGAAAAATTAAAAACTAGATGCAGACGCTTCAAGTTTATGCAACGGTAAAGTGATGCTCAAAAATCAAGACAAGGATGGTATGCAAAACGAGAAGTTGATTGGTCCAGGGGGTGCCATGGGGCATACCCAATCTTATGGTGTTATATATTACTTATATGACTCCTTGATCATGAATATTTCGTTCCTATGAAAAAACTTCACCAAAAAACTATTTCCCACCTCTTTTCTAGAGTGGCTGATATTAGAGGGCATAAAGATAATATGTGTGCTGCAAAGAAAACCCCAAATAAAATTTGGTGCACAGTGTACAGAGAGAGTATTAAGTTTCCAACATACACTAAATATCAAAAGACTCAAAAAGAATCATCTTGAGACTCAAATAAATGCTCAAAACAACAAAAGACAGAATCTGCCAATAAAAACTGCAGCAACTTGGCGAATTTTTACGCCCCCCTTAAACAGGTCACAAAATTTTGTTATATTTTTTATTCAGGTAGAGGATAAAAATTTGCAATTTACATAAATATCACAGGTCGTGTTACAGAAAAAATATGGAATTTTGTGCAACAAAAAGTGGAGTGCAAATTTCAGCAAATCCAAATAAATTTTGCAATCTTAAAACACCCAAGGTGGGTAAAAACTTGGCACTTTCTTTTGCTACAGTAGACACACTAGAACAAACTTTCTTGCTACAGCAACGACATAAAATAAGACTCAAATAAAATTACTCTCATCCAGGAGTAATGAAAACAAAACTGAAAAAAGTAAATACTATCGGGTTGCCTCCCGTAAAGCGCTTTTTTATAGCCATGTAGCTAGGATTTTTTACCTTATTGCTTCAAGAAGGGCAGCTGTGATGAGGGCACTTGTATCTCTGAATATTCACCTTCTTCCTTGGAAAGTGATCCATACACTTCTTGTGTGGGAATTGGAATTCATAATCCCCTCATGGAGTTAATAATTGCACCTGTAGTTCTCAAGAAAGGTCTACCAATGATTATAGGACTTGAGGTATTGCTTCTCATGTCCATAACAATAAAATCTACATGTAAAAAATTCATATGGAGTTCAATCATAAAACCATTAACTCTACCTAAAGCATGCTTGGTAGAATCATTAGCTGGCAATAAGTCGATATCACACTTTTCTAGTTTTGTATCAAGATCAAGTATATTGTATAGTTCTTTGAAAAGGACATTTACACTTGATCCCAAGTCTAAGATGGCATTGTATGGCTCTTTTCCTACATCAATAATTATTTTTGGGATCCATACATCCTCAAGCTTAGGTGGTATCATAGCCACATTGTTATAGTGTTGTATCTTTTCCTTAATAACATGGTTGGCTATATAAGACCCAAATATGGTTTGGTGAACATTGAAAGAAGGATAATTAGCAAAGTTTTGCAATGTATTGATTATTTCATTCAAACTACATTTTTCAACATTAAGTAGAGGTTCATTAATGTTATCAGGGAGCATTTTTACTTCCTCTAGTTCTTTTTCTTCCACCACCATAATAGATTCTTTTGTTTCTTCTTCCATTTGGTGCAATATTTCCCACGATCTATCAATTATATCTTGCACATATTTAAAGGATTCTTCACTCTTTTTCTCTTGCATATGCTTTTTCATGGTAGCAATTTCCCTACTTAAGTGATCTACCTTTTCATTTAAAGCATCAAACCTTTCAAATTTAGCAATGAATTCTTTGTTAAGTTCCTTTTGGGTATATATGAAGGATCTCATGGTGTTCTCAAGATCATTAGATATGTTATTAGCACTAGTATACTTATTAGGAACAAATGAGGGTTTCACATATTGATTATTGTAATTATTGTTGTACCCATTATTCCCAAAGTTTCTAATATAATTGATGTCTATATTTTCGGGATTATGATACGTCTCAAACGTATCTATAATTTTTGATGCTCCATGCTTGTTTTTACACCATTTGCTTAGTGTTTTGTTACACTTTGTGGCATTTTTATGCATTTTCCGGAACTAACCTATTAACGAGATGCCACAGTGCCAGTTCCCTGTTTTCTGCTGTTTTTGTGTTTCAGAAAAGTTACACAGGAAATATTCTCGGAATTGGATGAAACAAAAGCCGAACATCCAGAAATTTACCGAAGCTTCCAGAGAACCGAAGAGGAAACGGAGAGGGGCCACAATCCGGCCACACAGTAGGGCAGCGCGGCCAAGGCCATGGCCGCGCCCCCTATGTGTTTGACCGCCTCGGTCCACTTCTGACAATGCCCCTTCGCCTATAAAGACCCCCCGAAGGGGAAAAACCTAAGTACCTGATCACTTTTCCAGAAACACATCGTGATCCGCCGCCATCATCGACCCGAGATCGGGAGGGTCCAGAAGCTCTTCCCGGCACCCTTTCGGAGAGGGGAATCGCCACCGAAGGTCTTCTTCATTGCCATGCTTGCCTTCGGCGCGATGAGTGAGTAGTCTACCTTGGAGTATGGGTCCATAGCAGTAGCTAGTTGGTTGTCTTCTCCACCATGTGCTTCATGTTTAGATCTTGTGAGATGCTTTACATGATCAAGACTACCTTTGTGTAATTCTACATATTCTGTTTGTTGGGATCCGATGAATATTGGTGTTATGATTGAGTTGGTGTGCTGAATATTATCTTATGTTATCTCTATGTTGTTTATGATCTTGCATGCTCTCCGTTGTTAGTAGCTATCTTGGCCGAGTAGATACTAGTGACTCCAAGGGGGGGGGTATTTATGCTCGATAGTTGGGTTCATGCCTCTATTTAATCTGGGGGAGTGATAGAAACCTCTAAGGTTGTAGATGTGCTGTTGCCACTAGGGAGAAAACAACATTCTTATGTCCAAGGGCATATGCTTTGTTTACATTACACACTTTGCTTAATGCAGTTATCTGTTGTTCGCAACTTAATACTCAAGGGGTTCTCGGACGATTCCCCGTGAGTGGATTACTAGTCATAGATGCAGTTGGATGGCGGTCTATGTATTTTGTTGTAATGCCCAGAGTAAATCTCATAGTGATCCTCTTGACATATCATGTTATCTTTATTCTATCAATTGCCCAACTGTAATTTGTTTACCCAACATATCTTATTTATCTTATGGAGAGACACCACTAGTGAACTGTGGACCCTGGTCCAATTTCCTTTACATTGCTATCACCTGTTTACTTTACTCGCACTGTTTACTTTACTAGCATACTACTATAGTTTTCCAATCGATACGCTCATTCCTTTGTTTATAGCAAACCGGTGAGATTGACAACCTCATCAGAAGTTGGGAGCAAAGTACTTGGTTGTGTTGTGTGCAGGTTCCGTGTTGCTACTAGTTGAAGACGTGCTAACAAGTGTCGTAAACGGCGCCCTTGTTGGAGTGTCACTAGGCTAGCAAGCATCACCTTCTAGAGTTTGGCTTTTTCCTGGATTCGATAAACCTTGGTTTCTTACTAAGGGAAAAACTTGCTGCTGTGCTCATCATACCTTCCTCTTGGGGTTCCCAACTGGACGGTGACTTACATCATCAACACCGTGCCGCATCAGATTACACTCACAAGATCTTGTAATGGGACATTGTCAACATTTCGTTTAGAGATATATGAATAAATAGCATCAACTTTTGCAGTCAAGGAATCTACTTCCTCGATGGATTTGATTTTTCTACTAGAGGATTTCGCCCTCTCTATGTGCCATTGGCTGAAATTTTGCAGCATGTTTTCAAGAATAGCTTTAGCTTCATTACAGTTTTAGTCATAAAGGCTCCTTCCGCAGCAGAATCTAGCATGCTCCTAGACATATAGTTCAGACCGTTATAAAAATAATGTAAAACCATCCACTCATTCACTCCATGGGATGGGCAAGTGCGTAGCATGATTTTATGTCTCTCCCAAGTGGTTGCTACATTTTTGTTATCATTTTGCTTAAAAGAAAGGATATTATTTATATTCTGCAAAATTTTAACCAGAGGATAATATTTGTTGATAAAAGCTTATCTAAGGTTGTCCCATGAATTTATGCTACCATTAGGTAATGAAAGTAGCCAATCTTTAGCTTTGCCTCTTAAAGAGAATGGAAATAATTTCAGCTTCACAATATAATTTTCAACATTTTTAAACTCCTGCATATCACAAATCACGAAAAAACAAGCAAATGCATAGAAGCATCCTCGCGAGTGCTACCGCCAAATTGATCTTTAGCAATTAAATTTATCAGCCCAGGACTTACTTCAAATGAATCAACCTTAATTTCAGGTGATGTGATAGGACTAGCATGAATTGTGCATTAGGCGCATTAGTGAAGTCGCACAACTTGGTTGTTTGGTCTCCCATAATTTTTTCAGCAGCTGTATTGCACTAAATTTTTTTGGATTTTAAATATGTATGTGAAAACAAAATGACAAAAACAAGAAAAATAGAATTGTGTTGCAAATCTAAAAGACCAAGAAGACTCACAGTGGTGTTACCTACCCAAGCTTAGGTGATTGCCTAGCGCGTGAAGAAGATCGTGCGTCGGAGAATTTCCTCCACTTGATGAAGCTAGCAGTTGTGAATGCTTTCCTTTGTTCCCCGGAAATGGTGCCACAAAATAGTCTTGATGACACTTAGAAAGTGTGCCAAGTTGGGACTCTAAGTATAGAGTGTTGTAGCAAGAGTAAATTTTCCCCATGAGGGAACTCGGGGTTTATATCGAACTCTCGAGTAACAGTCCCAAAAGCTCTCGTCGTTCTTCTTCGAGCAACCTGCAAAAAATTCCTTGTTCTTGTATCCCCAACTCCACCGAGTGGTTGTCAAGCACAAGGTGTGAATGTAAGTAAAATAAACATGAGAATGCAATAAAATAAATAACAATGCAATAAAATAAATATGATGCGTGCAAGGTAAACTAAGCTAATATGAAACTGAAATAATGCGGTAAAGGTGTTTTTGGGTTTTGTATGTGTGTGCAAGAAAGTAAATATGTTTTTTGTATTTTTGGAATAATTTAATACTGAAAAAAGTGCATGTAAAAGTGTAGGAGAGGTGTTTCTTATGGTTTAAATTGGACCGGGGTTCATGGGTTCACTTGCCTACTCTCGTGAAGTTGTGGTGGCATCACATCCTAAATTAAAGATGATGCGACACATCTTACTTATACTCCACTACAAAGGAATAAACTTCATGCAATCTAGTATTAAGAATTAACAGAGTATAGTCTTAGGTACTTTGACATGATATTGAACAAAAAATATGTTACCACTTGGACATATGACAATAGAAACTGTGTCTATGAATGTCACTCGGGATTCTCAGCTGTCACTTAGAAATTATAACACATGCATTCTCTTTATCCCTAATGAAAATAACCATGGAAGAAGGTACACAACCCTAGCAGATCATGAACACTGTCTCTATTCAATCACTACTACCTAGTTATTTCACCAATACACACCATACCCCTCACATGACCTCGCATACATGTTGGATCAAAACAAGTGATAAAGAATGGGATGATAATATGCATCTACTCATACATTAAGAACATAATAACATATCACACATCTCATCAATCATCCAATAATATAAAGATCCACCACATAGGAATTACATAATATGCATCATAATCATGTTGGGCAGCTCATATGATGTCTAAACAATGAAGCACAAGAGAGAAATAGGACAAGCTACTGCCACAAACCTATAGTCCAGAGGTCGACTACTCCCTCTTCATAGCGGTGATGATTGTGTTGACGTCAAAGAGGGTGGAGAAGCGTTTGGGGGCGACTCCGGCAGTGTTGCCCCCTCCAGTCTTTGCTAGAACAACCTATGTTTCTATGTTTTGTGTTTCTTTGTCGCCTAATCTCGGGATCGTCGAGAGCGGTCTATATATAGGCATTTTTAGGTCAAGCTGAGCGTCAAGAGACAAAGATGGACGGCATCAGAGGTCCAAGGCTCAAACAAGCCTAGGTGGCGTGGCCTGGGAGGGGGCCTACGCTACCTGGTCTCGTTTAACCTCGAGGCCTCCACTCGTGGACTTCTCGATCTCTAGTAGCTTCTCGTGATAAAATATTAATGTTCCAAAAATCCTGGGTCAATTTGAGTTCGGGAAGGTTCCTCAAAATGAAAAATATGCAAAACATGGTTTTCTGTCATGCAGAGTTATAACCAAAATAAGGGGGATCGATGGAAAATCCACGTAAAACATTATAAAACATGATTGTAACAACTAATAACATTATAATATGTAGGAATATGCATCAATAAACTACAAAGATCATGCATGTATTTTGCATGCAACACACGTACACTTACACGAGACTGGTTCCACAACTGACTTGCATTGTATAAGTTGCTTTGCAGGTACCAGTTTCTCCTCTTTAGCTGATATGATTTTTGCAATGGAGGGCCCTTAGCGAGGGTTAAAGAAACAATTAGGGAATCACCATTGTGGTTGCATGCACGTAGGTAAATAATTGTTTCTTCCTAGCAAAGCCCTAGCAGCCGCGTAAAACTTGCAAAAGATAAAGTAGAAGGTCTAACTTAATTTTGCAAAAGGGCAAGGTAATCTTAAAATTGCTTACATTAATAATATACATGATGGTAGCATTGTTAAGATGATCCCTCTAATTAATTCCAACAAACATCTTCTCCCTTAGTGTGCAACACCAAGAAAGATCTTCGATATGAAGCCGGCCGTGACGATCGGGGGCTAGACATATCTATGTTCACATACAGTGCGGGTACAAACCGTGTATGTGCCAAGCAAAACACTAAGGTTGCGTTGGCAAGCCTAGCATGTGCAGACATGGCCTTGGAACATAAGTGAACGAAAGGTTAAGCATGAGTCACATGCTAATTATGATTAAAAGGGAAACGGTCTACCTTTGAAGCTATATCACCGGCCGTGAAGATCAGAGCTGGTATAGTGAATTTGGATCGTGTAATCACTAAACAAACTTTGAGGGATGTTAGTTTAAGTGGGAGTTCATTTAGTTACAAATTGATTTGATTAATAAACAGTTTAACTCATATTATGAACAAGCGTCTAAGTGTCTTTGTAAATCTATTTGTAGATGTCTCGCCCTACATTCAACATAGGGGCATTTCTTGAGAAAGAAAGGCTTAAAACCGATGGTTCAAACTTTAGCACCTGGTTGCGCACTTTGAGGATCATCCTCACCCCCATAGGATGGGGTATGTTCTTGATGCCGCCATTGGCGATGCGCCCAAGGAGGGCGCCTCCAATGATGAGAAGAACGTCCATCATACCAAGTTGGATGACTCAGCTTTTGTCCTGAGTGGCTTGCTATTTGCCATGGAGTCTTATCTGCAAAAGCGCTTTGATAAGATGAGTGCATTTGAGATAATAACTAATCACAAGACTGTTTTTGCACTGCAAGCGAGGGCGGACAAGTACAAGGCTTCCAATCTTTTCTTCTCCTCCAAAATGGATGATCACAGTAGTGTGAGCGAGCATGTAGTTAAGATGTCTAGCTATGTTAAATGCCTAAACGCCCTAATGCCAGATTCTGGACGAGCTTGATACGTCTCAAATGTATCTATAATTTTTGATGCTCCATGCTTGTTTTACACCATTTGCTTAGTGTTTCGTTACACTTCGTGGCATTTTTATGCAATTTCCGGAACTAACCTATTAACAAGATGCCATAGTGCCAGTTCCCTGTTTTCTGCTATTTTTGTGTTTCAGAAAAGTTACATAGGAAATATTCTCAGAATTGGACGAAACAAAAGCTGAAGATCCAGAAATTTACCGAAGCTTCCAGAAGTCCGAAGAGGAGACAAAGAGGGGCCACGAGCCGGCCACACAACAGGGGGGCGCAGCCCAGGGCCTGGCCGCGCCCCCTATGTGTGAGACCGCCTCGGTCCACTTCTAATGCTGCCCCTTCGCCTATAAAGACCCCCCCCCCCCCGATGGGAAAAACCTAAGTACCCGATCACTTTTCCAGAAACACATCGCGATCCGCCGCTGTCATCGACCCGAGATCGGGAGGGTCCAGAAGCTCTTCCCGGCACCCTGCCAGAGAGGGGAATCACCACTGGAGGTCTTCTTCATCGCCATGCTTGCCTCTGGCACGATGAGTGAGTAGTCTACCTTGGACTATGGGTCCATAGCAATAGCTAGTTGGTTGTCTTCTCCACCATGAGCTTCATGTTTAGATCTCGTGAGCTGCCCTACATGATCGAGATCACCGTTATGTAATTCTACATGTTATGTTTGTTGGGATCCGATGAATATTGGTGTTATGATTGAGTTGATGTGCTGAATATTATCTTATGTTATCTCTATGTTGTTAATGATCTTGCATGCTCTCCGTTGTTAGTAGCTATCTTGGCCGAGTAGATACTAGTGACTCCAAGAGAGGGTATTTATGCTCGATAGTTGGGTTCATGCCTCTATTTAATCTGGGGGAGTGACAGAAACCTCTAAAGTTGTAGATGTGTTGTTGCCACTAGGGAGAAAACAACATTCTTATGTCCAAGGGCATATGCTTTGTTTACATTATACACTTTGCTTAATCCTATCTGTTGTTCGCAACTTAATACTCAAGGGGTCCTCGGATGATTCCCCGCGAGTGGATTATTAGTCATAGACGCAGTTGGATGGCGGTCTATGTATTTTGTTGTAATGCCCAGAGTAAATCTCATAGTGATCCTCTTGACATATGCATGTTATCTTTATTCTATAAATTGCCCAACTGTAATTTGTTTACCCAACATGTCGTTATTTATCTTATGGAGAGACACCACTAGTGAACTGTGGACTCCAGTCTAATTTCCTTTACATTGCTATCACCTGTTTACTTTACTCGCACTGTTTACTTTCTTGCATACTACTATTGCTTTCCACTCGATACGCTCATTCCTTTGTTTACAGCAAACCGGTGAGATTGACAACCTCATCGTAAGTTGGGAGCAAAGTTCTTGGTTGTGTTGTGTGCAGGTTCCGCGTTGCAGCTGGCAAAGCAAAGCACTGGATGAGGCGCCCTATAAATTGTTCGGAGCTGTCGTGAAGCTAGCAAGCATCACCTTCTGGAGTTTGGCTTTTTCCTGGATTCGATAAACCTTGGTTTCTTACTGAGGGAAAAACTTGCTGCTGTGCTCATCATACCTTCCTCTTGGGGTTCCCAACTGGACGGTGATTTACGTCATCAACACCGTGCCGCATCAAGACTTTTTCTGGTGCCGTTGCCGGGGAAAAAGAAGACTTCTGCAAGGGGAGTCTCACATGCACAACCTTTTACTTTGTTTTTGTTTTGCTTTACTTTATTTTTTCTTCCATAGTTTTATCAAAAAATACAAAAAATTAGTTCCTTTTATAGTTGTTATTTTTGTTGGTCTGTTATTGTCTTGCTTTATCATGCTTTCTATCAATGGTTTGTTTCTTTGAAACTAAATCTTTTTGGCAAGGTGGGTTCACGGAAGAACAACAAAAATATTATGAGGAACATCGCTTGTCACAAAAAGGGAAACACTTATGGGAACAAATTAATAGATTGTATATCATCGCTAGAAACATGCGCTCTACTTATAATGTTACTTATTGCTTTGATAGATCTTGTTGCTGTAGGAGGTATAAACACCTCCCTTTTCAATGTGAGTATAATGATGATGTTACCATATCTTCTTATATTAATGGAAATTATGACTTTTATGATGTGGAACAAATTGAAGAATTTATTGCTTGGAAGGGTGCATTTGAACTTGCTTATTTGCTTGAAAATACTGATGATGCACCTTATAAATATGAGGTTTATGATATACTTAAATTTTGCTTTGATAATTACAAGGAAGAAAATGGCTATATTCTTAAATATCTTAATAGATGCTCTCCAATGGAAGAGACTAATGCCTTGAAGGATCCTATGGAAGAAGAAATTGCTGAAGCTGGAAGCTCATTGGATGAAAAAGAGGAGGAGAGTGATGATCAAGAGGAGGAAGAATGGAGCTACCCATGTCTACCTCCCAATAAGAGTAACTCTTTAACTAATACCTTATTTGATCGCCCTCCATGCTTAAAGGAGGGTGAGTGTGATATTTATATTGTTGAGTTTGTTCATGATGCTCCTGAAAATTATTATGAGAGAGGAAAATATGGT
This sequence comes from Dactylis glomerata, assembly GCA_007115705.1. NCBI lineage: Eukaryota > Viridiplantae > Streptophyta > Magnoliopsida > Poales > Poaceae > Dactylis > Dactylis glomerata. The sequence goes on from QXEO01000132.1 coordinate 492,100, forward strand.
TGTTGGAATTTTCATGTTACTAAAGCACCTCTCTTTATATTGAAAGTTCCGAAGTTGCTCTTGTTTTATCTACCCATACTTTTTACTATGTGCTTATTTGATTTATTTTATTACAAGATTCCTATGCATAGGAAGTGGGTTAGACTTAAATGTGTTTTATATATGCTCCTTGATGCTCTCTTTTGCTTCAATTCATATTTCTTATGTGAGCATCTTCTCAAATTACTGAGCCTAGCTCAAAGGCGTTAAAGAAAAGCACTCTTGGGAGATAACCCATTGTTTTACTTTCAGTTCTTTTTCTTTTATTTGAGTCTTGGAAGTTATTACTACTGTAATAACCGCTCCTTATCCTTTTTATTTTGTTGTTGTGCCAAGAGAAACCTCTAATTTGAGTGAGGTAAGATTTGGGGAAGTTGCTGTCCTGAAACAGATTTTGGTGCTGCACCGTAAAAAATCGTGAAAATTCTCTGTATATCTTTTGGATCTGCAATTTATTGTGCATATGCCCCAGATTATATCCAAACTTTTGTTAGTTTAACACTTTCTGATTTGAGCAACAGAAAACCCTCTAAAAATTCGACATTTCTCAACTGTTCTGTTTTGACAGATTTCTACCATTATTTGTGTTTGCCTCTCGATCGCTTTCTTTTTTAGTTCTTTTGATCACGGAACTTTTGGGGAAGTTTTTACAGTAGTATATGCTTTATATGTGGTGGTTTTGAGTTGTAACCTGAAGCAAAAGGGGTTGATTCATTATTATGCTTACACTAATGTTGCTAATAGAATTGTGTTGAGTTTGTATGAAGGAAGTTTTTAAGTGTAGGGATTGGAGAATGATGAGACGAGTTGAAGAATGGACAAAAGCTCAAGCTTGGGGATGCCCACGCACCCCAAGAAATATCCAAGAGGTACAAGCGTCAAAGCTTGGGGATGCCCCCAAGGCACCCCTTCTTCATCGGCAAAAATCAGGTCACCTTTCAACATACTATATTTTTGTTGCTTCATGCACTATGCAGTTTTCTTGGAGCGTCAGTTGTTTTAGTTTTCAGTTTTGTTTAGTTTTGTTTGCTTCAATAAATGGTTGGACCCCAACAAATTCCTTTTGGAGAAGTTGCCTTGCTTTTCATTTGCCAAGAACACTCTGTTTTTCACTCTTATCGTTCAACGAGTGTTCTCTTTTTCTGCTACTGCGTTTAGCTTTCATTTTTCGCCTTGATTTGTGTTCAGATCTTGTTATATATTTGCATCAAGGTGTATTTTGACCTCTGGTCCATGTTGGTTTTCATCAAAAGAGTTATTTCAAAAAGGTTCGAATGGTGTTGGAAAGAGAAAAAGTTTCATGCAAAAAAGTGGTACAAAAAGGAGCTTGTGTAGACTGTGGCCTAGCCTTTTGCATGACGTGCTTGATGTCTTTTTGATAGTATGCTTAGTGGTTTTTCTGTAGCATGACTTGTCTCAAAAGACTGAGATTGCTTAATGAGCCTTTGAAAAAATCATGCGTTCTTTTTATTATTTAGAAGCATTATTTTGGTTTTCTCCTTGATGCTTTATTTGGGTTGACTTGGTGCATGCTCACACATTTTAAACTCATACAAAGTCGCCATAAGCCTCTATGATCATTTAGTTTTTGACTTTTGATGCAGTCTTATGCTTCTTTTAATGTTGCTTTGTCGCTTTGCATGATTATGGCCATTATTGCTCTCTTAGTTGGTCGCTCACAGTCTTTTGCTAGCCCTCATTTTGTACTGAGTATGAGCTCTACTCGTGCATCCAACTCTTAAAAACCAAGTTGTTCCAATGTGTCCACCATACATACCTACTAGCAAATTGCTATTCCAAAGTACATTTGACTTGCTTTTATCTATCCTTCAAATTAAACTCTTTTTGGTGTTATGCGAAAATTGGTCAGTAAAGCTCTCACGAACCTGATGGCACACTTTACTTTTCTTGCTTTAAAATTTTGACATTGTGGCTCTCTTATGTTGAGTTGTTATGCTTGCAAGTTGTAAGTTGGAAATTAGCCCAGCCATGCTGTCATGGGGCAAGCTTTCAACATTACACTTTCCTATTTGAGTTGATATCGTGATCTTTTGTTTATGGATACTCGCGATGTGAAATAAGTTGGGAATCTTGGGGGATCATGGAGTTCTTATATGTGTTAGGGAAACGCCTGGGCCGCTAATCTAAGCCATGCATAATTCATGGTGGAAATTTACAGCATGCCAATAGTGGACATTCGACAACGCATCTCAAAATAAAAAGCTATACCAATGGTAAATAAAAGAGATGTTGAGGTGTTCATTGTCTGTTTATCTTGTCATTTTGATGTGGGCTTGTTCCATGTCATCGGGCAGGAGGTACCCCGTTGGCAGTTCTTGATGATACACATATATTTATAATGACAAGAGCCTGCTTGGGACTCTAAGTCGAGTAGCATGAGGTTTGGGTATTCGTACTTCACGGGACATGAGGTTTTCAACTTATGATTTGTCAAGCATATGCTTTGTAATTGTACTCGCATTAACTTTAACCATTCAAGATGCTTATGATGGGGGCAATGAGAGCTCAAAGCTAGTAAGTACAATAATTTTTGAAGGTTTATAAAACTTGCAATCACTGCTTCCCTCCGCGAAGGGCCTTTCTTTTACTTTTATGTTGAGTCACCACCTTCTATCTTTATGCACCGTCTAAGAGAGCATAGTTGTCATTCTTAGTATAATGTGCATTGTCCCAAAGTTTATCATTGATTGATTCATGATTTTGGTTTCACTTGTTCTTAAATTATTTGTATCTAGTCGCCACCTTAAACTTGAAGGTGTCCTATGCATTTATGTTTTGCTATTCCATGAAGGACAAGCTGAAAACCATTTGCTATGTTTTTCCATATGATTTGAACACATGCTTGACTTTCATTATTTCATTTTCATGATCTTTCGTTTGTGTTCTTTTTCATGTTATAACATGGTTGCTAAGTTTCTTCTATCAAGATTATATCTTTCATGCCCATGTTTTAATTTCTTTTGATCCCAGCACACAATGCTTACATAGATGATCAAGATTGTGTAGGTGCATGTCACCTCAAAAATTATTTCTTTGTTATCACTTACCTACTCGAGGACGAGCAGGAGTTAAGATTGGGGATGCTTGATACATCTCAAACGTATCTATATTTTTTGATGCTCCATGCTTGTTTTTACACCATTTGCTTAGTGTTTCGTTACACTTCGTGGCATTTTTATGCATTTTCCGGAACTAACCTATTAACAAGATGCCACAGTGCCAGTTCCCTATTTTTTGCTGTTTTTGTGTTTCAGAAAAGTTACACAGGAAATATTCTCGGAATTGTACGAAACAAAAGCCGAACTTCCAGAAATTTACCGAAGCTTCCAGAAGTCCGAAGAGGAGACGGAGAGGTGCCATGAGCTGGCCACACAACAGGGCGGCGCAGCCCAGGCCCTGGCCATGCCTCCTATGTGTGAGACCGCCTCGGTCCACTTCTGATGCTGCCCCTTCGCCTATAAAGACCCCCCGATGGGAAAAACCTAAGTACCCGATCACTTTTCCAGAAACACATTGCGATCCGCCGTCATCATTGACCCGAGATCGGGAGGGTCCAGAAGCTCTTCCTAGCACCCTGCCGGAGAGGGGAATCGCCACCGGAGGTCTTCTTCATCACCATGCTTGCCTCCGGCGCGATGAGTGAGTAGTCTACCTTGGACTATGGGTCTATAGCAGTAGCTAGTTGGTTGTCTTCTCCACCATGAGCTTCATGTTTAGATCTCGTGAGCTGCCCTACATGATTGAGATCACCATTATGTAATTCTACATGTTGTCTTTGTTGGGATCCGATGAATATTGGTGTTATGATTGAGTTGATGTGCTGAATATTATCTTAAGTTATCTCTATGTTGTTTATGATCTTGCATGCTCTCCGTTGTTAGTAGCTATCTTGGCCGAGTAGATACTAGTGACTCCAAGAGGGGGTATTTATGCTCGATAGTTGGATTCATGCCTCTATTTAATCTGGGGGAGTGACAGAAACCTCTAAGGTTGTAGATGTGTTGTTGCCACTAGGGAGAAAACAACATTCTTATGTCCAAGGGCATATGCTTTGTTTACATTACATACTTTGGTTAATGCAATTATCTGTTGTTCGCAACTTAATACTCAAGGGGTCCTCGGATGATTCCCCGCGAGTGGATTATTAGTCATAGATGCAGTTGGATGGCGGTCTATGTATTTTGTTGTAATGCCCAGAGTAAATCTCATCATGATCCTCTTGACATATGCACGTTATCTTTATTCTATCAATTGCCCAACTGTAATTTGTTTACCCAACATGTCGTTATTTATCTTATGGAGAGACACCACTAGTAAACTGTGGACCTCGGTCCAATTTCCTTTACATTGCTATCACCTGTTTACTTTACTCGCACTGTTTACTTTCTTGCATACTACTATTGCTTTCCACTCGATACGCTCATTCCTTTGTTTACAGCAAACTGGTGAGATTGACAACCTCATCGTAAGTTGGGAGCAAAGTTCTTGGTTGTGTTGTGTGCAGGTTCCGCGTTGCAGCTGGCAAAGCAAAGCACTGGACGAGGCGCCCTATAAATTGTCTGGAGCTGTCGCGATGCTAGCAAGCATCACCTTCTAGAGTTTGGCTTTTTCCTGGATTCGATAAACCTTGGTTTCTTTCTGAGGGAAAAACTTGCTGCTGTGCTCATCATACCTTCCTCTTGGGGTTCCCAACTGGACGGTGATTTGCATCATCAACACCGTGCCGCATCAGAGCTTGTGATTGATAGGGTGTTATAGTCGCTTCCCCCTAGCTATAAAGGATTTTCCCTGAACTACAACATGCAAGGAATGACCAAGTCCTTGTCTGAGTTGTTCGACATGCTCAAAACTCCTGAAGTGGAGAGCACACTATGTTAATGGTCAACAAGTCCAGCGAGTTCAAGAAACACGGTAGGACGACAAAGGGCCAAAGGTCAAGAGGCCTCATCAGAAGGGCGGCAAGTACATTGTCGGTCCTCCCAAGGCGCCCATGGCGAAGCCCGGAATCATGTGCTTCTACTGCAAGGAGGATGGTCACTAGAAGCGCAACTATCCCAAGTACCTTGAGGTTAAGAAGGTTGTCAAGATTGCTATGAAAGACAAAGGTATATGTAATATACATGTAATTGATATTTATCTTACAAATGCCCGGAGTAACACTTAAGTATTCGATATCATTTCTGTTGCTCACATCTATAACTCTTAGCAGGATCTACGGAGTAAGAGGCTCTTGGCAAGGAACGAGGTGACGATGCATGTGGCAATAGCAGTAGAGTTGATATTGTGGATGTCGACACTCTCCTTCTACGGCTTCCCCTCTAGATTAAAATTAGTTCTAAATAAATGTTATTACATTCCAGTATTGAGTATGAACATTGTGAGTGGGTCTCGACTGTCGCGAGATGGATATTTCTTTAAGTCTCTAACAAATGGTTGTTTAATTTATAAGAATGATATTATCTATGTTCATGCATCGGATCGTGATGGCTTATTTTTATTGGATCTTGATTGTAAAGAATCACATATCAATAGTGTTAATGCTAAGAGATGTAAACTTAGTGATGATAATACCATGTACATGTGACATTGCCGTCTAGGTCATGTTGGCGTAAAGCGCATGAATAAGCTCCATAAGGATGGGCAAAATGACTAAGACGTCGTTCACTGGGATTGTTGAATGGGCGACTGATGGCGTGTAGATGTCCACCCAGTTGGGAACCCCAAGAGGAAGGTATGATGAGCACAATAGCAAGTCTTCCCTCAGTATGAAACCAAGGTTTATCGAACCAGTAGGAGAAAGAACCAACTTCCGAAGGTTGATGCTTGCTAGCTTCGCGACAGCTCTGGACAATTTATATATGGCGCCTCGTCCAGGGCGTAGCTTTGCACCAGCAAACGTGGAACCTGCACACAACACAACCAAGTACTTTGTCCCAACTGACAGTGAGGTTGTCAATCTCACCGGTTTGCTATAAACAAAAGATTAAGCGTATTGAGTAGTAAAAGGTAATAGTTTGCAAGAATATAAATAAAGCAAGTAAATGGTAAACGGTAATAACAGTGTAAAGAATGGACCGGGGTCCACAGTTCACTAGAGGTGTCTCTCCATAAGGTAAATAACATGCTGGGTAAACAAATTACAGTTGGGCAATTGATAGAATAAAGCAAGCATACAAATGTCATGAGGATCACTATGAGATTCACTTGGGCATTACAATATAATACATAGACCATAATCCAACTGCATCTATGACTAATAATCCACTCTCGAGGTGTCATCCGAGCACCCGTTGAGTATTAAGTTGCAAACAATAGATAATTGCATTAAGCAAAGTGTGTAATGTAAACAATACGAATGTCCTTGAACACAAGATTGTTGTTTTCTCCCTAGTAGCAACAGCACATCCACAACCTTAGAGGTTTCTGTCACTCCCCCAGATTACTAGAGGCATGAACCCACTATCGAGCATAAATACTCCCTCTTGGAGTTACTAGCATCTACTTGGCCAAGATAGCTACTAGCAACGGAAAGCATGCAAGATCATAAACAACATAGAGATAACATAAAGATAATAATTTAGCAAATCAACTTGACATAGTGTCAATATTCATCGGATCCCAACAAACACAACATGTAGAATTACATAACGATGATCTTGATCATGATAGGCAGCTCACAAGATCTAAACATGAAGCACATGGAGGAGATGATAACCATCTAGCTACTGCTATGGACCCGTAGTCCAAGGTAGACTACTCACACATCACTCCGGAGGCAGGCATGGTGATGAAGAAGGCCTCCGGTGGTGATTCCCCTCTCCGGCAGGGTGCCGGGAACAGCTTCTAGACCCTCCCAATCTCGGGTCGATGATGGCGGCGGCTCGCGATATGTTTCTAGAAAAAGTGATCGGCCTTTAGGGTTTATCTTGTCGAGGAGAATATATAGGCGGAGGGGAGGCGTCAGAAGGTGGACCAGGGGGCCTCACCCCCTGGTGGCGCGGCCAAGGCCTGGCCACGCCGCCCTAGGGTGTGGCCGGCCCCTGGCCCCCCTCCGTCTCTGCTTCGGACTCTGTCTCGTGTCTGGAAAAATAGGGACTTTGGCTTTTGTTTTGTCCAATTTCGAGAATATTTCCTGTGTAGCTTTTCTAAAACACAAAAATAGCAGAAAACAGGGAACTGGCACTGTGGCATCTTGTTAATAGGTTAGTTCCGGAAAATGTATCAAAATGCCACAAAGTGTAACAAAACACAACGCAAATGGTGTATAAACAAGCATGGAGCATCAAAAATTATAGATACGTCTGAGACGTATCAAGCATCCCCAAGCTTAACTCCTGCTCGTCCTCGAGTAGGGAAGTGATAACAAAAAAATAATTTTTGAGGTGACATGCACCAACACAATCTTGATCAACGTTGTAAAGCATTGAGTGCTGAGATCAAAGTACTCCAAACATGGGCATGAAAGACATAATCTTGACAATAAAAACTTAGCAACCATGTTATAACATGAAAAGTAACACAAACGAAAGATCATGAGTAATAATGCATTGAAAGTCAAGCGTGTGTTTCGAGCATATAGAAAAACATAGGAAAGTGGTTTTCAGCTTGTCCCTCATGGAGTAGCAAAACATAAATGCATAGGACACCTTCAAGTTTAAGAGGGTGACTAGATACAAATAATTTAAGAACAAGCAAAACCATAATCATCAATCAATCAATAATAAATTTTGGGACTATGCACATTATACTCAGAATGACAACTATGCTCTCTTAGACGGTGCATAAAGGTAGAAGGTGAAGAATCAACATAAAAGTAAAAGAAAGGCCCTTTGCCGAGGGATGCATTGATTGCAAGTTTTATAAACTTCCAAAAATTATGATACTTACTAGGGATGCATTGATTGAATGGTTAAGGTTAATGCGAGTAAAATTATGAAGCATATGCTTAACAAGTAATAAGTTAAAAATCTCATGTCCCGTGAATACGAGTACCCAAACCATCCTAATCAACTTAGGTCCCAAGCAAGTTTTTGTCATTGTAAGCATACATGTATCATCGAGAACGCCAACAGGGTACCTCCTTCCCAATGACATGGAACAAGCCCACATCAAAATGACAAGACAAACAGACAATGAACACCTCGGCATCTTTTTTATTTACTATTTGGTATAGCTTTTTATTTTGAGATGCGTCGTCGAATGTCCACTATGGGCATGCTGTAAATTTCCACCATGAATGATGCATGGCTTAGATTAGTGGCCCATGCGTTTCTCTAACACATATACAAACTCCATGAACTCCAAAAGTTTCCAATTCCTTTCACACAACTTAAGCATCCATAAACAAAAGATCACGATATCAACTAAATGAGAGTAAGTGCAATGTTGAAAGTGTGCCCCATGACAGCATGGCTGAGCTAACTTCCAACTTACCACTTGCAAGCATAACATCAATCAAAAGAGAGCCACAATGGTCAAATTTATTTAAAGCGGAAAAGTAAAGTGTGCCGTCAGGTTCGTGAGAGCTTTACTGACTAATTTGAAGGATAGATAAAAGCAAGACGAATGTACTTGGAATAGCAAATTGCTAATAGGTAGATATGGTGGACTCAGTGGAAAACTTGGTTTTTAGGAGTTGGATGCACGAGTAGAGCTCATACTCAGTACAGATGAAGGCTAGCAAAAGACTGAGAGCGACCAACTAAGAGAGCAATAACGGCCAAAATCATGCATATCGACAAAACATCATTCACCGAAGCATAAAGTGGTATCACAAGTCAAAAACCAAATGATCATAGAGGCTAGAGGCGACTTATTTGTAGTCAAACATGGTGTAAGCATGTGCCAAGTCAACCCAAATAAAGTATCAAAGGAGAAAACCACAATATTATGCTCCCATATAATAAAAACAACACATGATTTTTTTTCAAAGGCACATTAAGCAATCTCAGTCATTTGAGACAAGTCATGCTATAGCAAAAACTACTAATGATACTATCAAAATAACATCAAGCATGACATGCAAAAGTCTAAGCCACAGTCTAAACAAGCTCATATTTGTACCACTATAGTCATGAAACTTTTTTCTCTTTTCCAACACCATTCAACCTTTTTGAATCAACTTTTTAAGATGAAAACAAACATAGACCAGAGGTCTAAATACACCTTGATACAAAGAAATAACAAGATCTGAACATAAATTAAGGCGAAAAATGAAAGCTAAACGCAGTACTAGAAAAAGAGAACACTCGTTGAACGATAAGAGTGAAAACTAGAGTGTTCTTGGCAATGAAAAATGGAGTGTGTCTTCTCCAAAAGAAATATGTTGGGGTCCAACCATTTATTACAGCAAAAAAGAACAAAATAAAACTAAAATCGAAAGTAAAGATGCTCCAAGAAAAACGCATAGAATATGAAACAATAAAAATATAGTGTCTTGAAAGGTGACCTATTTTTTGCCGATGAAGAAGGGGTGCCTCGGGGGCATCCCCAAGCTTTGACGCTTGTACCTCTTGGATATTTATTGGGGTGACATGGGCATCCCCAAGCTTGAGCTTTTGTTCATACTTCATCTCATCTCATCACTCTCCATTCCCTACACTTGAAAACTTCCTTCATACAAAACTTCACACAATTCTATTAGCAATATTAGTGTAAGCACAATAGTAAATCTACTCTTTTGGTTCAGATTTCAACTCAATCACACCACATATTAAAGCATATACTACTGTAGCAACTTCCTCCAAAGTTCCCGGATCAAAAGAACTCAAAAAGAAAGCGATCGAGAAGCAAACACAAATAGTGGCCGAAATCTGTCAAAACAGAACAGCTGACAAAGATCGATTTTTCAGAGGGTTTTCTGTTGCTCAAATCGAAAAGTACAAAACTCATAAAAGTTTGGAAATAACCTAGGGCATATGCACAAGAAATCGCAGATCAAAAAGATATTCTGAGAATTTTCACGAATGTTTACGGTGCAGCACAAAAATCTGTTTCAGGATAGCAACTTCCCCAAATCTTACCTTCCTTAAATTAGAGGTTCTTTTTGGCATAAAAACGAAATAAAAATGATAAGGAGAGGTCATTACAGTAGTAATAACTTCCAAGACTCAAATAAAAGCAAAAGTACTGAAAATAAAACAATGAGTTTTCTCCCAAGAGTGCTTTTCTTTAACGCCTTTGAGCTAGGCGCGAAAAGTGGAAATCAAGTATTTTCAAATGAAGCATTAAGATCAATTGCAGAAGTCTTTTCAACAAGGCATTGTATTGTATCCAAATGAGTTTTAGAAGATCCTTTATGAACACTCTTGGGTTCACTACTTTCATCAAAAGGGTTTTCAGGAACAATCCAATCAAAATTCTTTTTCAAAGCTTCATGCAATCCTACAAGTTTGAAAGGTATTGGTACTTTGATTTCTTCCTTATTTGTACCAACAACCTCTACACGTGAGCCAAGCATATTAAAATGCTCAAAAAAATTCCTCGCTTCTTTAACAACATCTCTAAATTCTATACGCAAAGTCTCCAAAATAAAATCTTTCTTTTCGGAGTCTTCGATATCATGAAGCTTAAGAAACATTTGTTGCATAAAAGGATTAAGGCTAACAAACCTAGCCTCCAACATGTGAACTAAATAAGCAGCAACAACTTCGTAACTAGGAGCAAGTTCAGCTAAAGATTTATCCTCAACATCTTTATGCTTACTAACATGATTAAAGAACTTCTCAATGTTATTTTTCCCAATTATAGAACCACTACCTATTGAAAGGTCCTCCAAAGCGTACTTAGGAAACAACATAATGAACTAAAAGTAACAAAGTAACAACTATAAAGGAACTAATTTTTTTATATTTTTGATAAAAAGATGCAAGCAAAAATAAAATAAAACAAAACAATAACAAAGTAAAAGATTGGAAGCGAGAGACTCCCCTTGCAGAAATCTTATTTCTCCCCGACAATGGCGCCACAAAAATTGCTTGATGGCGTGTAGATGTCCGCCTAGTTGGGAACCCCAAGAGGAAGGTATGATGAGCACAGCAGCAAGTCTTCCCTCAGTATGAAACCAAGGTTTATCGAGCCAGTAGGAGAAAGAACCAACTTCCAAAGGTTGATGCGTGCTAGCTTCGCGACAGCTCCAGACAATTTATATATGGTGCCTCATCCAAGGCGTAGCTTTGCACCAGCAGCAACGTGGAACCTGCACACAACACAACCAAGTACATTGTCCCAACTTACAGTGAGCTTGTCAATCTCACTGGTTTGCTGTAAACAAATGATTAAGCGTATCAAGTGGTAAAAGGTAATAGTTTGCAAGAATGTAAATAAAGCAAGTAAATGGTAAACGGAAATAACAGTGTAAAAGAATGGACCGGGGTCCATAGTTCACTAGAGGTGTCTCTCCATAAGGTAAATAACATGCTGGGTAAACAAATTACAGTTGGGCAATATTGATAGAATAAAGCAAGCATACAAATGTCATGAGGATCACTATGAGATTCACTTCTCGAGGTGTCGTCCGAGCATCCATTGAGTATTAAGTTGGGAACAACAGATAATTGCATTAAGCAAAGTGAAAACAATACGAATGTCCTTGAACACAAGATTGTTGTTTTCTCCCTAGTAGCAACAACACATCTACAACCTTAGAGGTTTCTATCACTCCCCCAGATTACTAGAGGCATGAACCCACTATCGAGCATCAATACTCCCTCTTGGAGTTACTAGCATCTACTCGGCCAAGATAGCTACTAGCAACGGAAAAAGCATGCAAGATCATAAACAACATAGAGATAACATAAAGATAATAATTCAGCAAATCAACTTGACATAGTGATGACCCACAAGTATAGGGGGTGTATCGTAGTACTTTCGATAAATAAGAATGTCGAACCCAACGAGGAGCAGAAGGTGTTGATGAGCGGTTTTGATCAAGGAATCACTGTAACTACTAGCAAACAGGTTTTCAGGGGTATTTGGTCATACGAGTAAATAAAGTGCGAGTAAATAAAAGACAGTAGTAACAATTGCAGCAAGTGGCCCAATCCTTTCTTCAGCAAAGGACAAGCCGGTTGTGTACTTATAATAACCAAACGTTCTCGAGGACACACGGGAGTTTCTGTCAAGAGCTTTTGCTTCATAAAGCCAATAGTCTTTATTGGTTTGATAGGTGTTATGGGGGTGAACCTGTGCTAGCGCACTACCCTTACTAGGATAAATACACACTTGTGATTATACCCCTTGCAAGCATCCGCAAATACAAGAAAGTAATTAAGATAAATCTAACCACAGCCTTAAACTCTAAGATCCTACGCTCCCTGGTGCAATGGTTTTCCAATGGAGGTTTAGGTTTCTGTCACTCCAGCAACCCCACAATCGGTAGCCAAATACACAATGCATCTCACTAGGCCCATAAATGGTGAAGTATCATGTAGTCGACGTTCACATGACACCACTAGTGAAATAGCACCACAACAATATCAAACCATTAAATATTTCTCAACAATAATTCACTACTAACATCTTGACTTCTCCCATGTCCTCAAGAACTAAACGAACTACTCACAAGACATCATATGGATCACGATCAGAGGTGAAATAATGGTAAATAACGATCTGAACATAAACCTTAATTCAATGGTTCCACTCAATAGCATCAACTACAAGAGTAATCAACACCGGGAAAGTTTCCCCTATGAATATAACAAGATCCAACTCAAGATGTTACAGCGGGATGGCGTGGTGATGGTGAAGATGAAGGTGCTGGTGATGGGGATGATGATGATGATCCCGATGAAGTCCGGTGCGATGGTGATGACGATGGCGATGATCTCCCCTCTCCGGGAAGGAATTTCCCCGGCAGATTTCTACCTGCCGGAGAGCTTTTCTCTCTCTGGTGTTTTCTGCCCCGCAGAGGCGGCGGTGTCTAACTCTGAGCCCCCCCTGACTTAGGTTTTCGGGGACGATGAAGTACGCAGAGGAGCGAGACCAGAAGTGGGCCAGGGCGGCCTCACACAGGGCTGGCGCGGTCAGGGGTCAGACCACGCCACCCTGGCGTGTGGGCCCCGCCTAGATCCTCTCGACTCCTCCTTCTGGCTTCCTGAGTCTTCTGGGAAAATATAATTTCCTGGTATTTTTCTAGAATTTTCCTAATCTTCAAAATATGGTCCCTTGATGGTCCTTTTTCCAGCAGAATCCTGACTCTGGCAGCAACTCCTCCAAAGATCATCAAACATGTGAAAACAAAGGAAATAACATAAGTATCAACTCTAAATATGAAATATATCAATGAATAACAGTAAATTATGATACAAAATAGTGATGCAAAATGGACGTATCAACCCCCCCAAGCTTAGACCTCGCTTGTCCCCAAGCGAAAACTAAACTCGGTAAACATGACCACAGGTTTATGGAGTGAAGTGTCGATAATCAAAATACGGACTAGAAGCATCACATTCACCAAGGCACAAATTATAATAGACAGCAACTTCCCTTTATAAGATATAGACTTGCAATGGGTAAAAGGGAATCACATGTAAAGATGCACAAGGTAAACTATAATTGGCAATGGCAAACCTTAGTTCTTGGTCAAAGAATGATGAACAAGCTATTCTTTCTTTTAAACGGAGCCTTTTAAAACAGAGCTAACATAGCAAAGACCATATGCTCAACAAGGTAAACTTTTGCATTCATAGAAAGCTTTCAAAGATATATTCCTTCAGACAAAAGCATTATACAAAACAAGGAAGATAGTAAACATGATTAAAATGATCAACATATGGATGAGTGAAACATAACAACTCAAATGCTTGCTTTAGATAGAGGGAAATAGGTTGACTCAACATAAAAGTAAAAGATAGGCCCTTTGCAGAGGGAAGCAGGGATTAAACATGTGCTAGAGCTTTTCATTTGTAAAACAGAGGTAAAAAGTTATTTTGAGAGGTGGTTGCTTTTGTCAATGACTAGCAACGGAGTTCTTGATATCTTCCATACTAAACAAGTGAGAGCGGTTCCGAGATGTTTGATTAATTGGCACTTTGGTGCTCTTTTATAGCTTTGCACTCCTCCCCACCTTTTTCCTTTCTCAAACCATGGCTAACCGATTCCATCGGGTGCCAACCAACTTTCACATACCATGGAGGAGTGCTCTTTTTTTCTTTTCTTTTTGAGATTATAATGGTCTGACCAGCTCCCTTGCAAAATTAATGACGAGCAGATGAAGCTGCCTAGTCGAGGGGTACTCAATTTAGTATGGAAGATAACAAACCCATCCACTACGTCATCATGAGCTAAAAACAGTGGCACAAAATGAGAAGTGTTTGAAGGTTTTTGAAAGGTAGCACATGAAAATTTACTTGGAATGGCTTGAAATACCATGCATAGGAATTTATAGTGGACTCTTTGGAAGTGACTTGGTTTTTGGGAATTGGATGCACGAGAAGTATTTCCTCTCAGTACAGGTTTTTGGCTAGCAAGGCTGGGTAGCAAGCATAAGAGTTGCATGCAACAAACAAACATACATATAATAAGAACAATCATGCAAACTCCCTTGAAAGTACAACGATTTTGACTTCAGGAATAACAATGCTTATAAGCCAAACATAAGGAAAACTGAAGTGATGTAACTACAAGCACTTCTTTATTCTTTTCTACTCAAACCTCAAGGTAAAGTTGCTACTGACCAAGCTAGGTTTGCCAAGACCAACTAAATTTACTCATGCTCCCAAAGTGATACCAATACCAATCAACAAGACTAGTCATACAAGAGAGATTGCAGACTAACATAAAGTGCGCAGAAAGTAAACAATAAAACTTCTCATTAATATTTTATTACCGCAACTCACACCAAGGGATACATAGATAACCAACTAAGGAGGATACTTCCAAACTGCAAACTATTCTATAAGATAACTTCTCTATTCATGATATGACACTACTTGAAAAGTAAATGAGCAAAAGGTAATGATGTGATACCGCGGCACTCCCCCAAGCTTGAAACAAGCCAAAGGGATGCCTATACCGATGACGAATTACTCCTTTGGCGGTGGTGGTGGATAATCTTCGTTGTCATACTTCCAAGGCAGAGGTCCTCCATCAAGGAAGGATGTCTTGGTCTCCAAAATCCTGAAACTTGCAGCAGCACTCATTTGTTGAAATCTAGCTTCATACTCACAATTTTGGTTCTGCACGTCATAGAGTTGTGCTTGTAATTGGCTAGTCGTCTCCTGGAGTGAGAGGACATCCCTCCAGAGCTCTGTAGTCTCCTTCTTGTACTTGGCAACAAGCTCTTGATTAATCCTATAGATAATGTCCACCTCACGTTCTACCATCTTCTTGTATTTGAAAACTTCTTGTTCCAGTGCTTCCATCCTCGCTTCGAGACTCCCTTCTCCCTTGGGTCCTTGAACATCTTTAATCTGCAACTCCCCATCCTTGAGTGACAATTCCTTCAGATGCATCCTCAGCTCCCTCATGTACGGATTGATGGAATCCGCAAGAGGGTTCTCCTCAGATGGACCGGACGAAGACATTGTAACTCCCAAGCCGAGAGCAATCCCTGACAGAAACAGCTCGAAACAAAACACGACGAGAAAACGATATACAGACCTCGGGGACTCCAGGGGGTTAAATAGGCGAAAATTATACATCGAAACGAAATCACAGGAGGAAACCGGGATGGAAACAAGTTCCGGGGTGCTCTCACACCTAGGTGGCGCGGCCAGGGGTGGGCCTGCGCCACCTGTGAGTGAGAGGCACACAGACTCCTTTTCCTGCCTGTTTCCGTCTCGTGATTTTTAATATTTAGTAAAAACAGCAAAAATATTAAAGGAAGAGCTTTTCGCGAAACTTCTCTGACTAGAATTGTTACCTATTCGAAAACGAACTCTGCAGGTACCTGCAATTTGTCTTGGATGAATTCTTCCAGAGAAATTGTTTCAATAACATCAACATCTTCATTATAAGAATCTCCAGAAATATAATGTTTGAGTCTTTGCCCATTCACCACTTGTGTAGAGTCATCTTTCAATGAAGCGATCTTAATAGCACCTGAGCGGTACACTTCCACAATAACATATGGTCCTTCCCATTTAGAGAGTAATTTTCCTGCAAAAAATCTGAGACGAGACCTATACAAAAGAACTTTCTCACCAACATGAAACTCTCTCTTAAGAATTCTCTTATCATGCCATTGCTTGACTTTCTCTTTAAAAACCCTGGCATTCTCATACGCTTCGTTTCTCCACTCATCTAGAGAACTCAAATCTAATAACCTTTTCTTACCAGCTAGTTTAAAATCTCTATTAAGCTCTCTCACTGCCCAAAAAGCTTTGTGTTCTAATTCTAAGGGCAAGTGACATGCTTTTCCGTAAACCATCTTATAAGGAGACATACCCATGGGGTTCTTATAAGCAGTTCTATAAGCCCATAAAGCATCGTTTAACTTACTAGCCCAGTTTTTCCTAGATCTATTGACAGTCTTCTGCAAGATAGACTTGATCTCCCTATTTGAAAGCTCTACCTGCCCACTAGTTTGGGGATGATAAGCAGAAGCAATTCTATGATTAACATCGTATTTAGCAAGAGTTTTTCTAAAACCACCGTGAATAAAATGAGAACCTCCATCAGTCATAAGATATCTAGGCACACCAAACCTAGGAAAAATAACATCCTTAAGCATTTTTAACGAGGTCTCACCATCGGCACTCTTTGTAGGTATGGCTTCTACCCATTTAGTAACATAATCTACAGCAACAAGTATATGGGTATAGCCTTTTGAAGGAGGAAAAGGACCCATAAAGTCAAATCCCCAACAATCAAATGGTTCAATAACAAGAGTGTAACTCATAGGCATTTCATTTCGTCTAGAAATATTACCAACTCTTTGACATTCATCACAAGATAAAACATACCTTCTGGCATCTTTAAAGAGAGTTGGCCAATAAAAACCTGATTGTAGAACCTTCTGCACGGTTCTATCTCCAACATGATGCCCTCCATAGGCGCTGCCATGGCATTTTCTTAATATCTCTTGTTTTTTTTGAAAGGAAATGCGGTAGGGGAAGCCCCTACAGCGATTTTGGTTTTTTGAAAATAAGAACCCAAATTCGCGTCTGTGGGGACTTCAACCTGGGTGGCTGGGTTGTACATCCACTTCCCTAGCCAAGTGAGCTAGGCTCACTTCTTAATATCTCTTGTTGCTCATATTCCGGGACGCATCTTCTCATAATACCATCAACTCCTTCTTTATATAAATGTGGGTCATCCCAAAAGTAATGCCTCAAATCATAAAAGAATTTTCTTCTTTGCTGAGCTGTAAAGGTCGGAGGCAAATACTTGGAAACAATAAAGTTAGCATAATCAGCATACCAAGGAAGGTCTCACGAAGTTACATTTATTGCAGCCAACTGTTCATTTGGAAAACTATCGTTAACAGGAATAGGATCAAAGGAAATGTTTTCCAATCTAGACAAGTTGTCAGCCACAGGATTTTCAGTACCTTTTCTATCTACGATATGCAAATCAAACTCTTGTAAAAGCAACACCCATCTAATAAGCCTAGGCTTAGCATCCTTCTTAGTCATAAGATATCTAATAGTTGCGTGATCAGTATGAATAGTAACTTTAGAATCAACAATATAAGATCTAAACTTATCACATGCAAAAACAACAGCAAGAAACTCTTTCTCAGTAGTAGCATAATTCTTCTGAGTAGCATCAAGAGTCTTACTAGCATAATGAATAACGTTCAACTTATTATCAACGCGCTGTCCAAGAACAGCACCAACAGCAAAATCACTAGCATCACACATAATTTCAAAAGGTAAATTCCAATCAGGTGGTTGAACAATAGGAGCAGTAGTTAAAGCCTTCTTAAGAGTTTCAAAAGCTTCCTTACAATCATCATCAAAGACAAATGGTACATCTTTTTGAAGAAGATTAGTAAGGGGCTTTGAAATCTTAGAGAAATCTTTAATAAACCTCCTATAGAAACCAGCATGACCAAGAACACTACGAATACCTTTAACATCTCTGGGACAGGGCATTTTCTCAATTGCCTCCACTTTCGCTCTGTCAACTTCAATACCTCTTTCAAAAATTTTATGTCCAAGGACAATTCCTTCATTTACCATAAAGTGGCATTTCTCCCAATTAAGAACAAGGTTAGTTTCTTCACACCTCTGCAAAACTTTATCAAGGTTGTGCAAACAATTATCAAAAGAAGTTCCATAGACGGAGAAATCGTCCATGAAGACCTCCACAATTTCTTCACAAAAGCCATGAAAAATAGCAGACATGCATCTTTGAAAAGTAGCAGGAGCATTGCATAAACCAAACGGCATACGTCTATAAGCATAAGTTCCATAAGGACAAGTAAAAGTGGTTTTCTCTTGATCATCCTTCTTAACAGCAATTTGAGAAAAACCAGAATAACCATCAAGGAAACAAAAATGAGCCTTCTTAGACAACCTTTCTAACATCTGATCTATAAACGGTAAAGGGTAATGATCTTTCTTAGTAACTTTGTTTACCTTCCTATAATTAATGCACATTCTATAACCAACTACTACCCTTTGAGGAATAAGCTCGTTATTCTCATTAGGCACAACAGTCATACCTCCTTTCTTAGGAATACAATGGACAGGACTAACCCATCTACTATCAGCAATAGGATAAATAATACCAGCATCAAGGAGCTTTAATACCTCATTTCTTACCACATCCTTCATCTTGGGAATTAGGCGGCGTTGATGCTCCACTACTGGCTTCGCGTCTTTCTCCATATTAATGGCATGCTGACATAAAGTGGGAGAAATCCCTTTTAAATCATCAAGAGTATATCCCATAGCTCCTCGGTGTTTCCTCAATATCTCCAATAATCTTTCTTCTTCCTTTCCGGAAAGTTTAGAGCTAATAATAACAGGATATATTTTCTTATCATCTATATAAGCATATTTAAGATTATCAGGCAAAGGCTTTAATTCAAACACAGGATCTTCTTTAGGTGGCAAAGTGGTACCAAGATCCTCCACAAGTAGATTATGCTTGATTAATGGTGGTTGACGAAGAAGAATGTCGTCAATCTCTTCTCTTTCCTTACTGAAAACATCACTTTCGTGATCTTCCATGAATTGCTGCAAGGCATTATTAGGAGCAAGAGCAATAGAAGCAAGCTGTTCTACTCGAAAATTTTCATTAGGCGTGTCATTTTCAAAAGAAGTTTTAGCAAACTTGGAAAAATTAAACTCATAAGACTCTCCATTGAACTTAGTAAAAAATTTCTCCTTCTTACAATCTATCACGGCGCCACAAGTGTTCAAAAACGGTCTACCAAAAATAATAGGACAATTTTTACTAGCCTCCTTACCAAGTACTAGAAAATCAGTAGGGTATTTATTCTTACCGCAAAGAACTTCCACATCTCGAACAATACCAAGAGGCCAAACAGTCTCTCTGTTAGCAAGCTGAACAACCACATCAATATCTTCAAGTTCACAAGCGCCAATCTCGTGCATGATTTCTTTGTAAAGCTCTAAGGGAATAGCACTTGCACTAGCACCAATATCACATAAACCATAATAGCAATGATCTCCAATCCTGACAGAAATAATAGGAACACTTGTTTTCCTATGCTTTTTAGGATGTGAGAGAATGTTAGAAGCATCTTCACAAAAAAGAATATATTCATCCCCTACATCTTTAGTAACAAGATCCTTCAATATAGCTACAGGAGACTTAATAGTAATTTGCTCATCAGGTTCTGCAACTTTCTTAGTACTTTTATTAGACACACTTACCAAAGTAGAATACTTCTTTACCTTAGCAGGGAAAGGTGTCTTCTCCAAATAAGGCTCAGGCACAATGCTATCAACAGTACAAACTTCAGTAGCTGCAGCAGGTATATGACTAATAGAGTCTTTATAAGGCGCATGATATTTGTTCCAATCTTTCTTTGGAACATCAAGATAAGAGGCAAAGGCCTTAAGACAATTAGCAAGTATTTGAGAATCAAGACCATAAGCAGTGCTAACACTTTGAAAGTCATCGCTTCCCATAAAAGATTTAATGAATTCATAATCATAGTTTATACCTGACTTCCTACCTTTGTCGTTCTCCCAACCTTCAGCATTCTCTTGTATACGGTCAAGAAGTTTCCACTTAGCATCTTCTTTCATATGAGTAAATGATCCAAAGCAAGAAGCATCCAAATAATCCTTATCAGGAAGAGTAAGCCGTGCATAAAAATTATCAATAACAATATTATTGGGGAGCTCATGAATGGGGCATTTGAGCATTAGTAACTTCAATCTCCCCCACGCTTGGGCAATACTCTCTCCATCATGAGGCCAAAAATTATATATCTGGTTACGATCTTTATGAATTTCACTTGGAGGATAAAACTTGGAATAAAAGAGAGGTACAATATCCTCCCATGCCATAGATGGACCATCTTGGAGTAGTCGATACCACTCTTCAGCTCTGCCTTTCAATGATAATGAGAATAATTTCTTCTTGACCTGGCTTGGTGAAATACCTGCACATCTGAACAACTCGCATAATTCATGTATAAATAATAAGTGATCTCCTGGATGGACAGCTCCATCACCTGAATAGCAGTTATCCATAATACGCCCAACAATTTTCATAGGTATTTTAAAAGGATCAATTTCAGCAGGCGGTGGTGGTGGTGGTTCATCCACATGTGCAGCAGTAGTAGTAGATGTGTTTCCAAATAGGAAACGAAATGGAGAGTTCTCCATAGCAGAGTAAAATAAAAATAAAAGACAAAATAAAAACAATACTCACAGCGACGGTTACCTTTACCAATTCCACTCTTCAATAGCGCTACACTCCCCGGCAACGGCGCCAGAAAATAGTCTTGATGACCCACAAGTATAGGGGGTGTATCGTAGTACTTTCGATAAATAAGAGTGTCGAACCCAACAAGGAGCAGAAGGTGTTGATGAGCGGTTTTGATCAAGGAATCACTGTAAATACTAGCAAATAGGTTTTCAGGGGTATTTGGTAATACGAGTAAATAAAGTGCGAGTAAATAAAAGACAGTAGTAACAATTGCAGCAAGTGGCCCAATCCTTTCTTCAGCAAAGGACAAGCCGGTTGTTTACTTATAATAACCAAACGTTCTCAAGGACACACGGGAGTTTCTATCAAGAGCTTTTGCTTCATAAAGCCAATAGTCTTTATTGGTTTGATAGGTGTTATGGGGGTGAACCTATGCTAGCGCACTACCCTTACTAGGATAAATACACACTTGTGATTATACCCCTTGCAAGCATCCGCAAATACAAGAAAGTAATTAAGATAAATCTAACCACAACCTTAAACTCTAAGATCCTACGCTCCCTGGTGCAATGGTTTTCCAACGGAGGTTTAGGTTTCTGTCACTCCAGCAACCCCACAATCAGTAGCCAAATACACAATGCATCTCACTAGGCCCATAAATGGTGAAGTATCATGTAGTCGACGTTCACATGACACCACTAGTGAAATAGCACCACAACAATATTAAACCATTAAATATTTCTCAACAATAATTCACTACTAACATCTTGACTTCTCCCATGTCCTCAAGAACTAAACGAACTACTCACAAGACATCATATGGATCATGATCAGAGGTGAAATAATGGTAAATAACGATGTGAACATAAACCTTAATTCAATGGTTCCACTCAATAGCATCAACTACAAGAGTAATCAACACCGGGAAAGTTTCCCCTATGAATATAACAAGATCCAACTCAAGATGTTACAGCGGGATGGCGTGGTGATGGTGAAGATGAAGGTGCTGGTGATGGGGATGATGATGATGATGATCCCGATGAAGTCCGGTGCGATGGTGATGACGATGGCGACGATCTCCCCTCTCCGGGGAGGAATTTCCCCGGTAGATTTCTGCCTGCCGGAGAGCTTTTCTCTATCTGGTGTTTTCTGCCCCGCAGAGGCAGCGGTGTCTAACTCTGAGCCCCCCTGGCTTAGGTTTTCGGGGACGATGAAGTACGCGGAGGAGCGAGACCAGAAGTGGGCCAGGGCGGCCTCACACAGGGCTGGCGCGGCCAGGGGTCAGGCCGCGCTACCCTGGCGTGTGGGCCCCTCCTGGCTCCTCTCGACTCCTCCTTCTGGCTTCCTGAGTCTTCTGGGAAAATATAATTTCCTGGTATTTTTCTGGAATTTTCCTGATCTTCAAAATATGGTCCCTTGATGGTCCTTTTTCCAGCAGAATCCTGACTCCGGCAGCAACTCCTCCAAAGATCATCAAACATGTGAAAACAAAGGAAATAACATAAGTATCAACTCTAAATATGAAATATATCAATGAATAACAGTAAATTATGATACAAAATAGTGATGCAAAATGGACGTATCACATAGTATCAATATTCATCGGATCCCAACAAACACAACATGTAGAATTACATAACGATGATCTTGATCATGATAGGCAGCTCACAAGAGCTAAACATGAAGCACATGGAGGAGATGATAACCATCTAGCTACTGCTATGGAGCCATAGTCCAAGGTAGACTACTCACACATCACTCTGGAGGCATGCATGGTGATGTAGAAGGCCTTCGGTGGTGATTCCCCTCTCCGGCAGGGTGCCGGGAAGAGCTTCTGGACCCTCCCGATCTCGGGTCGATGACGGCGCTGGCTTGCGATATGTTTCTAGAAAAAGTGATCGGCCTTTAGGGTTTTTCTCATTGAGGAGAATATATAGGCGGAGGGGAGGCGTCAGAAGGTGGACCAGGGGCCTCACCCCCTAGTGGCGCGGCTAGGGCCTGGCCGCGCCGCCCTAGGGTGTGGCCGGCCCCTGTCCCCCCTCCGTCTCTGCTTCAGACTCCGTCTCGTGTCTGGAAAAATAGGGACTTCAGCTTTTGTTTCATCCAATTCCGAGAATATTTCCTGTGTAGCTTTTCTAAAACACAAAAAAGCAGAAAACAGGGAGCTAGCACTATGGCATCTCGTTAATAGGTTAGTTCTGGAAAATGTATAAAAACGCCACGAAGTGTAACAAAACACAAAGAAAATGGTGTATAAAGAAGCATGGAGCATCAACAATTATAGATACGTTTGAGACGTATCAGCGACTGACTAATTGGGAATCATACATACCGATGTATGTGTAACAGCCCAGAAAAATCCCCATTTATTAGAATTGTTTGTTATTTTCCTTTTGTGCATCATCATGCATTGTCACCTTGCATGTTTTCTTAAACAAAATTATTTTTCTTAAAAACTATTTATTATTTTGGCTCGTATGGTTTTACAATAACCTTCCCATTCTTTGCTTTATTTTGATTAAGCTCAAAACTATATTAACAAAAATGTTTGGTTTGTGGAAACTCTTGTTTCAAATAAATAAGAGCTTTCAAAATTTTAATATTTGAAACATGTTTTGCAATCTTTCTACACCACTCTTCATCTCTCCCTCCTTTCTTTTTTGCTGAAATTCGGTGGCAAAAAGAAGAAGAGAAGTACTCAAAAAAAAAGGGAAACAAGCAAAGAGGCCCAACCGAACCTTGGCAGCCCACCATCGACCTACCTTTCCCCAACCTCTGTACGGCAGGGAATCGAGCGACTCCACGTCAACAACCTGGGCGATGGGACGGCTCCCAGGACGCCTCCCGGAGTTATAAAGCCCTCGTGTCGCCGTAGCCCTGCAACCCTAGGCACTTCCCCTCTTGCTTCCTGCACCCGCCGCCGTTTCCCGTCTCTGCATCCTCATCTCCCTCCAGGGCGCCCAACCTCCGCTTCCCAGCGCACCGTCCTCCTCGTTATGCCCGGAGCGCAGCCGCGGCTCTGCTTCCGCCTCGCGCGCGCGCCTGCGCCTCCACCCGATGACCACGCTCTCCGACGTCAGCAAGCTTTGCGCCATCTCCGGCCAGGCTCGCATGCATTCTCGTCTGCAGCGTCGTGCGCGTGGTTCTCCGCATTCTGTCCATGGCGCGGACGCTCTCCAAGCTGAGCGCCGCCTCTGCTTTGTACACGACGCACGGCTATGTACTGCTCCTCTTCGTCCTCGCCCGGCTCTACCTCGACCTCGCCAACTGCTCGCAGGCCGCCATGAAGGCCTCCTTGCAGCCGTCCTCAACGCCAAGCGCTCCGTCTCCGACGCCCAGCTCTCTGTCTCTCTTCTACAGCGAGCATCAGACAGCTCGTCAGTTTCAGTTCAGTTTCGTCAGAGTCGTTCCAGCTTGCAGCGTCCCCGACAAGCAGGGTCAAAAGAGCACGCTCGCCTGCATGCGGACGCCGCCCCCAGCACCGCCAAGGCCGCACGCGCAGCAAGACCGCCGCGAGGACCTCAAGGACGACGCCGACATCCGCTGCCTTGTCCCGGACCGGCTGCACCATGTCTGCAAGTTCGACTCCGGCTTTCTCGTCGGTGACTCGTGCGCCTCCCCGACCCTGCACGTTTTCCCTTTTCCTCTCTCTCCCCTAATCTACCGACGATGACCGCCTCGTTCTGCCGCAGGACCACGCTGCGTGGAGCTTCCGTTTCCTCGTATCAACATCGTCTCCGTCCCGGCCGCGTCTCCTCTACGTCGCCGTCCGTCTCCGGCAGTGCAGCGCCGCCACACATGCTCAAGTACTCCTCTAACGTCCGGCCAATCTTCAGCGACACTCAGTTCACGTCTCTCAGGTCGCTCTGTTCAACAGCTTCTCCGTCGGCCTCTCTGTCCGTCTGAACCGAGCTCCACCAAGTTTCAGTTTTGTCAGGTGAAACTGCACTCGTAATTGAATATAAACTCTGGCTTACTGTTCTCTTCATATCAGGACGGTTATCTTAGTGGTCTGAGCCCTTTGTTCCTATCCCGTAGGTCTGGGGTTCGAATCTTCTTGGTGGCAGCCCAACGCAACACTTTTTTGGCACAATTTCATTCCCCGGTGCTGACAGATGGGCCCCATGCATCAGCCTCTGCAGGCGCCACCTCGGTGAGAAACGATTTTGTCTCTATTTCCCGTTTTCCGAAATTCCAGCAATATGCAGATCTTGCAGAATTAATATCTTTTAAGCCGTAACTCGGAATACAAAGTATTTTATATGAAATTTTATCAAAAAAATGTGTAGAATTTGAATATGACATCCATTTGCCTGTTTGCATCTTTCATCATGTAGCCACGAGGTAATTTGCATATCACCTATTAGATAACATATGAAGTATTTGGGAGATGGTTATAATATTTTCCTGCTTCATTTAATTTGTGTAGCTCACCCATGCTTTGTCTTTGCCATGCTAATCAACGTTTAAATTGATGTTAGTAAAACAACTTGAATCATATATGTGTGTGTCGGGATTCCAATTCCGCTTAATTTTGAATAAGTTGCATGGCATCATAATTGCTATGACATGCATGCATTCACATGATCATGCCGATTCTTTTTCCGTAGTAGTAAGTGTTGCATCCGTTGTTTGTTGTAGCATTTTGCTTCTTCCCGGATAGGACGCTTTGTGGTGTTGTGAGCAACGACAACTTCTTCGGGTGTTCTTCGACAATCTTTCCAGGCAAGCTCTCCCGCCCCTTACCTACCTATAGGGGTACTTATTACCTATTTGTGTTTATGCTTTCTCTTATTCTTTATGCTAGCCTTGTGTTCCGATGCTTTGTTCGAGTCACGTATCCTATCCACCTGTTTCCCCAAAGCAAACTATATATATCCGCCACCTCCCATCCTATTACCCGTTTGCTTGTTGTTTGAGTTGGCCTTGCGAGTCATAGGCATGCTTAGGTTGTTTCAAGTGGTTTTATCTTATCGGGTTGTTGGGAAGTTATCACATGCTTTACTTAATGGATGTGAATTGGAGATAAGTTGGTTATTAGATGTTGGAGATAAACATGATTTATTTATGTTACAACTACACTTGATTAAGCAGAGGCATCGGTGAGTCATTTTGCCCGTTTTACGACGGCTCACTTGTGTCCCCTAGGACCCCGAGTTCGCATGAACTGTTCTAAGCTGAGCGCGCTAACCACTCGCGGAAGATTCCATGGGGTCTCCCTTGACTTACTACTTTTTCTCGAGTTAGTTTACCGGGGGCCACAACACCGTATTTACATTTGGATCCGGAGTTGGTTTGAGTTACCTCTGAGGGTGCTCTAGGTTTTGAGCCCCCCTCCGATGGGTGTGGTTGTGTCGCCTATGATGGTTGACAGGTTAATTTGCCTTGCGTGCCGATGTGAAGCTAGAAGACCCTCTGTGATGAGCCCTCGACCTGACTTCACCGCCGTCGCAAACTTCTGGGTCCGTCTTCGGAGCTCGGCCGACTTCGTTGCGGGTAGCTTAGTAGGGTGGCCCCCCTAAACTCTCTTGTAGAATTAGCAACGGTCTCGTCGTGATATCCATCCCTTGTCTAGGTTGGATTGATCGAGCGTGTATGGGTACATTGGTGCACCCCTGCAGGGTAAATCTTTTCGAAAAGCCGTGTCCGCGGTTATGGACGACTTGGAGCCATTCTACTCGATCATAGAACAACTTACACCTAATTGATGATAAAAGTGGCGTAGTAAATAGTTCTACTACAATATTAAATTGTTATAAAATTGTCAACCGTGTGAGTGTCTTTGATATTGCTTCTTCGTGTGGTTGCGATGAGGTGATTCATCGGCTGGGTTATGTTTGCTTAGTATTCTAGTTGGTTTCTTTATGCGCTCTCTTATCTTATTCTGATTAGACGGAAGTTGTAGAGTGTCTCTATAGGTTCTTTAGCGCTTGCTCGCTGCCGCTTAACCCCACCATACAGCTGACGTCCTTTTGAGTCTCTCGAGCTTGTCTGCGTACCTCACGTACAAAGGCGACTTGTTGACTACGCTTTATACGTCTTGAAGTCTTGTTAAGTACTTCGTACTTATTGCTGCTCGTCTCGGATTTTTCGCCGGAGCAGGTTTGAAGACAGGTACATGGAAGCGACGACGTTAGCAAGGTTACCCTTCCGGCTTGGCCTGGGCAGGGTTATAGACGCCATCGTTATCTTCAGGCCTCTTAGACCCATTTGTATTCTTGTTCGTACTCGGACACTATTTGGCTTTATGTATGATTTGGATCTTTGTATGTATATTTGGATCTTGACTCGTGGAGTCTTTGTTATATTATATGTCTTTTGTGGGTTCCATCGTGAACTGGTGCAATGTTACTACCTTGATTCCACCCGCATAATGTGTATGTTGTGACGTGCACATTTTGCTTGGTGGGCGTTTCCAAAGCGACATCGTGCGAATTGTGGCGTGATTGCTATAATTCGCAAGGTGCCGATTTTGGGGCGTCACAGTATGTGGACTGATGAGCGTTTCAACATGCAATGGTTATCGTTACTTTGTGACCTGTACTGATGACTTAAGTACATATGGGTATATCTATTTGATGAAGCATAAGTCTGAAATCTTTGAAAAGTTCCAGGAGTTTTAGAGTGAGGTCAAAAATCAACTCGATATGAAAATCAAGCACCTTCGTTCTAATCGAGGGGGCGAGCATTTGAGCTACGAGCATGAGATACATCTTAAGGCATGTGAAATTGTGCCACAACATACGCATGCTGGGATGTCGTAGCGTAACGGCGTGTCTGAGAAACGTAATCGCACTTTACTTGATATTGTGAGATCCATCATGTCTTTGTGCAACTTTCCCATATCGTTTTAGGGTTATGTGTTAGAAACTAATGCATTCATTATAAATATGGCACCATCCAAGTCCGTAGAGACAACCCCATACGAGTTATGGCTTGGCAAGAAGCCTACGTTGTTGTTTCTTAAGATTTGGGGATGTGAGGCATATCAAAAGAAGTTGCAGCCTGACAAACTCATGTCTAAGGCGAAAAAATGTGTCTTTGTAGGATATCCAAGGGAAATCATTGGATACACCTGCTACCATCCAACCAAAGGCAAAACGTTTGTTGCCAAAGCCAGAACCTTTCTCGAGAAAGAGTTTCTCACCAAAAGGGATAAGTGGGAGGAAAGTTGAGCTTGATGAAATTATCGACCCCTTGCTCAAAATACCAAGTAGTGTAACAGAAAATGTTTCTGGCGCACCCTCTTTCGAAGAGGAAGAAAGGACGCATGATGATGATCATGGTGAACTTGTTAGACAAGCTGAACGTAGGTCTGCAAGAATCCGCAAATCCCTTGAGTGGTTTGGGAATCCTATATTATCCGTCTTGTTAGTCAAACATGAAAAACCTACACCCTACACAGAAGCGATGGAAGGCCCCGAGTCCGAGAAATGGCTAGAAGCCATGAAATTCGACATAAGGTCTATGTATGACAACCAAGTATGGACCTTGGTAGATATGTCCAACGACCGTAAGACCATTGAGAATAAATGGATCTTCAAGAAAAATACTGATGCGGACGGTAACGTAACTGTCTATAAAGCATGACTTGTCGCAAAAGGTTTCCGACAAATTCAAGGAATTGACTACGATGAGACATTCTCTCCCATAGCGATGCTAAAGTCTATTCGGGTTCGATTAGCAATTGTTGCCTATTTCGATTATGAGATATGAAAATGGATGTCAAAACTGCCTTTCTTAATGGAAACATTAAGGAAGAATATACATGGTACAACCGAAAAGTTTTGTCAATCCTAAGGATGCTAGTAAAGTATGCAAGCTTCAGCGGCCCATCTATGGACTGAAGCAAGCATCTCGGAGCTTGAATCTTTGTTTTGATGAAGTCATCAAAGGTTTTGAATTTTTTGAAAATACGAAAGAGACCTGTATTTACAAGAAAATGAGTGGGAGCTCAGTTGCATTCCTAGTACTATATGTAGATGGCATATTACTGATTGGGAATGATGTAAAACTGTTGAACAGTGTGAAGGAGTATTTGAACAATAATTTTTCAGTGAATGATTTGGGGGAAGCTGCTTACGTGTTAGGCATAAAGATCTATAGAGATAGATCAAGGCACCTATTAGCATTAAGTCAGAGTACTTACCTTGACAAGGTTCTGAAGAGGTTCAGAATGGAACAATCCAAGAGAGTTTTCTTGCCCTTTTTAGAAAGGTGAAATGTTGAGTGTGACTCAATGTCCAGCAATAGAAAAGGAGAAGAGTGTGATGGCAAACATCCCCTATGCTTCAGCCATAGTCTCCATTATGTATGTTATGCTAAGTACTCGACCAGATGTAGCACTGGCTCTTAGCTTGACGAGCCGTTTCCAAAGTAACCAAGGAATCCCTCATTGGACCACAGTCAAATGTATCCTTCAGTATCTCAGAAGAACAAAGTATATGGTCTTAGTCTATGGTGGATGTGAAGAATAGCTTAGCGTAAAGGGTTACATTGATGCAAGCTTTGACACTGAACTAGACAACTCAAAATCTCAAAACGGATATGTGTTTTTGGTGAATGGTGGCGCATTGAGCTAGAGGAGCTGCAAGCAGTCTCTCATGGCTCAATCTACTATGGAGGCTGAGTATATGGCCGCTGCTGAAGCGGCGAATGAAGGAGTTTGGATAAGGAAGTTCGTCATCGAGCTTGGGTTGTTCCCTAGCATGTGCGACCCTATACACATCATTTGTGATAACACGACCGCCATCGCAAACACCAAGGAGCTCAAAGCTCACTCTGTAGTCAAACATATAATACGATGTTACCATGTCCTACGAGAATATGTAAAGGATGGTAAAGTCAAAGTTTGCAAAGTACACATGGCTCTAAATGTTGCAGACCCATTGACGAAGTCTCTTCCACATGCATAGTTTGATCCACACCGAGAGTCTATGGGTGTTAGATCATTACCAAATTTAAACTAGATTATTTGTACTCTAATGCAAGTGGGAGACCAAAGAAGATATGCCCTAGAGGCAAATAATAAAGTGTGTTTTATTATCATATATCATTTGTTCATAATATATTATATGTCATGCTATACTTGTATTAAGCGGAAACTTTAGTACACCTATGGCATATAACAAATAGGTCCCTAGTAGCCTCTACTCGACTAGCTCATTGGTCAACTGATGATCAAGGTTTCCCAATCATGAACATTTATTTCAATTGACAATGAGGTCATGTGTGGACATGATGGACACGCACCCAACATTAGTTTTGTGATGAGATCAGTCACATCAGTTTGAACATTGCAATTAACTAAGAAACAAAGTAACCTAATCCTTAGACTGTGAGGTCATATCTAATCACTACATCCTGCGGCTGCTTTGATTGCATCATCTGTTATTTCCGTGAAAGGGTGACGGTAAATGACAAGGGTATATCTTTTAAGGCCCATTATCTTAGTACCCCTGGGACTCGAGAGATAGGCCCAAGCATGGATGTAGTCAAAATACGAGATGATATCGTTTACAGACAGTGTAATTTGTATTGAACCCGACCAAAATCCTCAAGACCTGTCCACCTATATATTGGGGCCAGGAGAGGCTGGCCAGGGATAGATTGAGATTGAACCAATTGTCTACCAGCTTATTCTCAAGACGCAACAAGTTTTGCCTTGTTTGTCTGATCCTTGACATTCGAGTTCATACGATGCCCTCTTCCCCAAATCCTAAGTCCGTCATCTAGGACATTTGCTGAGTTAACCCTTGTTAGTAAAGGTTTTTTTGGGTATGCCAATGGGGTAGGTTGAGGCGTGTGCACCAAGAGCAGGATTTGTCCATCCGCGTGACATATTGATACTCTTGGCCTACTCGTTGACAGTTGCATCTACGAAGCTTGCAAGCGTGTGACTAGGTCATGGAGGATGCAATATCATGAGAACGAGTAAATAGATTAGTTGGTAACGAGATTGAACACGATATGGAGATATCGTTGATCAAACCTTGGAAAAGATCTAGTATCATGAGACAAAGGGAGTGCGATATAATGTTTACGGATCAACGATGATTTAATAGTGGAATGCACATGGGTCAGCGCGACTTTCTAGAGTCCATTGTTGCTCATTGATAGGAGAAGTGTCTTGATCATGTCTGGAGTATTTCCCGACCTGTAGGGTGGTACAATTAAGGGTATACGATGCTTAGGGATTGATTCATGATTATTGGAAATAGGAAGGAGTTAATCGGAAATGTTTCGAGTGATACGGGAAGGGTTTTGGGAGATACCGAAAGGGTTCCGGGTGATATCGGAAATGTTTCAGTGAAAGAGAATTGCCTAGTGATTGTTATTTAATGTGTTTAGTATTTAATTAATGTAATTAAATATTAAAAGGAAATTAAATAATAATTAATAAAGAAATAAAAATAAAAGGCTAACCCCTAGCTAATGGGCCACCATTGTGGCAGCCCATTAGGGGCCGAGGGCCAAGGGAGCCAAGGCGCCCCTAGGGTTTACCCCTAGGGGCCGGCGGCTAGGAGGTGGGCGCCTCCCTCAGGGAGGCTTATATCGGGGAGGTGCCACCTACCCAAGCCTCCTATATAACCCCTGGAACCCTTGGCTCATTCATCATATTTTCCTATCCTCTCATCTCTGGCTTGCCTCCCTCATTTGGAGTTGTTCCCACGAGCTAGAGGTAACTCCACTCTCTGGACATCGTCGCGCTGCTGGATTTCTATTCTGAGTCCTTCTTCTTCTGCTGCTTCCCTGGACCGGAGCCTGGATGACGTCTATACACGGGGCGTGTGTAGAGGTGCCGCAAATTGTGGCACTTGTCTTCATCGACTTGTTTGACTACACGACCTTGAGGTCGGCTTTGCCTGTCTTCATCGACAAAATTTGTGTGGGAATGTTTCCTGTTCTCTCGGTCTTCAAAGGTATGAACATCGTCGCTACTCCATTGCCTTACAACTACATAGAGTAGATCATGGGTTATGCATCATAGGAATTTTTTTGTTTTCTGATATGAACTCCAATAGTTGTCATTACATTTCAATCACAATATGAACTACACATTCAGAGGAATGCATCCTTGAAGGAATTAGATGCTATGCTAAGAAGATCCAAAACCTCTTATCCTCTCAACCTATGCATCAAATATGCTTGCAAATATAAACAATCTGAATTTAGATGGGTTGAAACAATAAGTTACCTATGCCATGAGACAACATTTGTTGTGGTAGTTCGGCCACTAATGAGATAATTGACCACAACAATTCTCGCCATCCTGGCCAACACTTGAACTCATATTTAATATTGTGTCACCAAAATCTAATATACTATTTATTGTCCCTGATGTGAAGTTTTGGTCACACTGCACAAAACACCCTTAAAAAGTATTTTATGCAGTGTACCATAACATTACAATAACTATGGGTGGATGTTCAGCTCCCATGTCTTCTTGATTCAATGCTGGAATAAGTTTGTCCGACCATTTCTTCACCAACCCCCCAAAATTTTGCTAGCTAGCTCCACATGCCAAGAATTCTAGATAGGTGGCGTGATGGCAGGTAGATGGCCGCCCAGTTGGGAACCCCAAGAGGAAGGTATGATGAGCACAACAGCAAGTCTTCCCTTATTATGAAACTAAGGTTTATCGAACCAGTAGGAGAAAGAACCAACTTCCAAAGGTTGATGCTTGCTCGCTTGGCGATAGCTCCAGACAATTTATATATGGCGCCTTATCTGGGGCGTAGCTTTGCACCAACAGCAACATGAAACCTGCACACAACACAACCAAAGAACTCTGCCCCAACTTACAGTGAGGTTGTCAATCTCACCGGTTTGCTGTAAACAAAGGTTTAAACGTATCGTGTGGTAAAAGATAATAGCTTGCGAGAATGTAAATAATGCGAGTAAATAGTAAACAGTAATAAGAATGTAAAAGAATGGACCGGGGTCCATAGTTCACTAGAGGTGTCTCTCCATAAAGATAAATAACATGCTGGGTGAACAAATTACAGTTGGGCAATTGATAGAATAAAGAAAGTATACAAATGTCATGAGGATCACTATAAGATTCACTTGGGCATTACAACATAATACATAGACCGTAATCCAACTACATATATGACTAATAATCCACTCTTGAGGTGCCGTCCGAGCACCCATTGAGTATTAAGTTGCAAGTAACAGATTATCGCCTTAAGCAAAGTGTGTAATGTAAACAATACGAATGTCCTTGAACACAAGATTGTTGTTTTCTCTCTAGTAGCAACATCACATCTACAACCTTAGAGGTTTCTGTCACTCTCCCAGATTACTAGAGGCATGAACCCACTATCGAGCATAAATACTCCCTCTTGGAGTTACTAGCATCTACTCGGCCAACATATCTACTAGCAACGTAGAGCATGCAAGATCATAAATAACATAGACATGATAAATCAATAATCAACTTGACAAAGTAGTCAATATTCATCGGATCCCAACAAACACAACATGTAGAATTACATAACGATGATCTTGATCATGATAGGCAGCTCACAAGATCTAAACATGAAGCACATGGAGGAGAAGACAAATATCTAGCTACTGCTATGGACCCGTAGTCCAAGGTAGACTACTCACACATCACTCTGGATGTGGGCATGGTGATGAAGAAGGCCTCCGGTGGTGATTTCCTTCTCCGGCAGGATGCCAGGAAGAGCTTCTGGACCCTCCCGATCTCGGGTCGACGACGGCGGCGGCTCGCGATATGTTTCTGGAAAATTGATCGGCCCCTTAGGGTTTTCTCGTTGAGGAGAATATATAGGCGGAGGGGCGGCGTCAGGAAGTGGACCAGGAGGCCACACCCCCTGGTGGCGCGGGCCAGGGCTAGGCCGCGCCGCCCTAGGGTGTGCCCGGCCCCTAGCTTCCCTCCGTCTCTGCTTTGGACTCCGTCTCGTATCGGGGAAAAATAGGAACTTCGGATTTTGTTTCGTCCAATTCTGAGAATATTTTATGTGTAGCTTTTCTGAAACACAAAAACAGCAGAAATCAGGAAACTGGCACTGTGGCATCTCGTTAATAGGTTAGTTCTGGAAAATGCATAAAAACGCCACGAAGTGTAATTAAACACAAAGTAAATGGTGTATAAACAAGCATGGAACATCAAAAATTATAGATACGTTTGGGACGTATCATGACGTTTGTTTCTTATTTCCTTCTATGCAATGTCACAAAAAATACTACAGATTTTCAAATGGGATCCAAGATTTTCTATTTAGGAAGAACATGCCTATGCAATCGAAGCAACTGGACGCGAAGGGCCTCCCATGGACAAGATTAGCTTTAGCAATCCAAGGCCTAGGCTGATGAACTCCTCCCCAGATTTCAGCTTCGGGAGCACAGGAGACCTGCACTCCAATTTCCCCACTCAATCGCCAAACTCTAGAGGACCCAAGGCAGCCTACCTCCTCTTCCTTGATGCCACGGTCAGGATGGGAATGGGCCGGGTCGGCCCGGTGGGTCTCTGACCCGACCCAAAAAATCGAGGCCGATGGGCCACGTGGGTCGGCCCTGAAAAATATTTGGGCCAAAGGGGCCGGCATCGACTGACCCAACAGGTCAGCGGGGTCGACCCATGCCATGAATAAATTTGAATGCAAGTACTCGTTCAAAAGATTTTCTCGTATCTGTGATGTTCTATGCTTCGTCTACTGCATCACAGTATTGTACCTTTCTATAACCAGAATTACTAGTGCGATCTCAGTACCACGTCGTGCTAGTCTGATTCATACAAATCTTCTTATGTTGCTTCTCAACGTTTTTAGCATGTATATGTATAACTTGCATCCAAAAGAGTTAGCTTGAAAAGGTGAATTTGTTGATTAAACATAGTGACATACTTTCCATAGGCCACGTATAGCTGAAATAGTCACAGCGGTACATGACGATCACATTTGCAATCTTTTTTCTTCATTGAGAGCCTTTTTGCTGCTTGTTGTTAATCTGAAATAATTCACATTTTATTATACTACAGTATATTTAGAGAATAATAACTATAATGGAAAAAAGTATATTGAAGTTCAAATTTGGGTCGGCCCTAAATACCCATCGGGGCGATGAGGCCACTAACTTTTTTTAAAATGGGTCAGCCTGTGGCCCCTCAAATTGGCCTTGAGGCCGCGAGGCCAGGTCCAAGGCCAGGGCCGGGTCGACCCATTCCCATCCCGATGCCACGGCCAGCCATGAAAAGGAAGATGACACAGATTCCGTCGAGAAAACGATGCCAACGCTTATTGAGAAAGCCCGCCTTAATAAAACCCACAACCAACTTCCACCTTGGAAGCACAGTAGCAGATCCCTACAGTGACCGCTCGGAAACGCACCACCGTGCTAGAGTAGAAGAAAAGCCCCTCCAACCTCTAGATCCGACGGCACCTGCACTGCTCCCCTTCTCCCCCTAGCCTCCACCTCCACTGCCGGCCAGGAGAAAAAGCAGCAACACACCGATGCCAAACTCCCTCTCTAGACAATCCAGACGTCAGAGAAGAGGAAGGAAGAGGTCGCCAAGGTTGCACCAGCTCCGGCTAGAGGAAACCGATGCCCTAGTGGTCTACTCCAAAACTACCGTAATCTCGCGAAAGAAAACAAAAGAGAAACCTAAACTACTCTCTCTGACACCTCGCTTTGCCCGTCTTCGAGCGACATTGTCGCAGGAGAGAGCCTCGGCTCGGCCTGGGAGCAAGAAGTCGACCCTCAAGGTTACTGTAGCGAGGCAGTATGTAGAGAGATTTTTCTCTCATTACGCATCATTTTCATCTCTTTCAAATACTATTTTTTTTGGAAACTCGGTACAGTCGCAAACACTCACAAATGTGAATATATACTCACCCATATGAACTCGCATGCATGCACATCATACCCCTACTCTCTGTGTTTGTATTTTTTCTTTGTTAAACATGATTTTTGGGTGTCTCATATATCTACTTATAAGTTTGTTATGGTTTTAACCGCAATGTCCAAACTAGTCTACATTGGCGATAAATTACAAAACATACATTCCGGCAGCAACGGGCAGGGAATTATCTAGCTAGGTAATCTGAAATCCGCATGCACACACCCCGTGAATTGAATTCAGAACCAAACAGAAGAATGAATGAACCGAGGAACATATCATCAAGATAATAGTACCCTACTAGCTAGGTGCGAAGTTTATATTGCTTATTAATTTGACGACACAATATATCTGATCATGTAAAACTCCCGTGTAGGCATACATGCTAGCGTGACAGTGACGGCGCTGCATGTATTGCATGGTACGTTGTGTTAGACTACTCATAGTGGGAAGTAACATAGTTAGTAACATCAACAACCTGCAATGCCAACTAAGCATTTTGATGATATGATATGTTATTAATTGAAGAAAGAGAGTGTAGTGGTAACTAGCTACTCCCTCCGTCCCGGTGTATAGGTCTTACGCGTATCCCTAGATCGTCATTTTGACAAATATAATTTAAATTTTACAATACAAAAATTATACCATTAGAAAGTACAAAGTTTGAAGTTTCTAGTGATATATAATTTGTAGTATATAACTTGTATTACGTTGGTCAAAATGACGACTTAGAAACACGTGCAAGACCTATACACCGGAACGGAGGGAGTATATTACCATCACATCACATATTTCAATGCAAAATGACTCTACAAAGTAATAAATGTGATATTCTAACTATGATACTACCCATTATGAAGGTAGTAACATAGAGTAGTAACATGTGTATGTTACTACCTTATGTTACTCCCCACTATGACTAGCCTTAGGCAGGCGGGGTCGTGCCATGCATTACATGTAACACTGAGCATTCAGAAATGGGGGTTGGACTAGTTGGTTGATGTATGTTGTATCCTTCACGCCGTATTACACTTTTTTCACTGCAAAATGTTTGACAAACAGTGTCAGACCGCCGTTTGCAAGTGCCGTGCAAAGGCAAAAAAAAACCCACAGAATTCTCCGATTTTAGGGGTGTATTCTCGCGTGGAGGCGTTATATATCTTTCCAGCAAGGAGAATCACCAACAGATCAAATATACAAGGGAACGAAATAATTTTCTGATAGCTCTTTCCTTTCCTCGTACAGGTAATTAATACGCCTTCCATTCGCCGACGACTAGAATCGATTATAATAAGCAACCTGACGTCCCGTTTCTGTACCATCATCCAATCTCCAATCTCCAATCTCCAATCTCCATGGACGCCACCAAGCGCTGCTGCGTCGACGACCCGCTGGGCGCCCTGCCGGACAGCCTCCTGCATGAGGTGCTCTCCCGCCTCGGCTCCCGGCAGGTGGTGCAGACCTGCGTCCTTTCGCGACAGTGGAAGGACCTCTGGCGCGATGTGCTCCACTCCAATCTCGTCATCGACGAGCAGGAGTTCGCCGGCGACCATCCGGAGCGCTTCGACGACTTCACCGATCAAGTCCTGCCGCCCTGGCCCTCGGCCGAGACGCCGCATCTCCTAGCCTTTCGCCTCAACCTGGTCAGCGCCGGGACCTGCTGGTGCGGTTCCGTGTTCGCCGACAGGTTGATCCGTCGCGTCCTCCGCCGCGTCCCAGCCGCCGTCGACATCCGCGCTGCCCTCGCCGGCACCGTCTTCTGGCGTCCGCAGGCGGGCTCATGCGAGGCCGGCTTCACCCGCCGCCTGACCACGCTGCGCCTCGTCGGGGTCGTCCTCGAGGAGAGCTTCATGGAGGACCTCGGCAGGTACTGCCCCGTGGTCGAGGACCTCCACATCGAGAACTGTCAGACAGACAGGTTCATCCCCGTTGCCATCGCCATTTCGTCCCCGACGCTTCGCAGCTTCGTCTTCGTTCAACCCCTCCCATTCGCCTGCACCCACCTCACAATTGCGGCTCCCCGCCTTGCCCACCTGCGCCTCGAGCTCTCCTACGACGGTCGCAGCTGCGACTGCTCCAATGCTGGATTATTGGCCACTAGGCCGGATCAGACACCGCTGGGGTCGCTGTCCCACGCGATGATCAGGCTCACAGACACAAGCTATGACTTGCAGCCTTACAAGCGAACCCGAAACAAAGGTAAGCTCGAGTTCTTCAAGTTCATGTGCGGCTTCCTCGCGTTCCTCCCCAACGTCGTCAAACTACACCTTGTTGGATTCACGACGATGGTACGCCATGATCCCTGCATTTATTTATCTCTCACGATTGTACTGTATATATGAAATCATCATCAATATACCATGTATACATGTGCATGTTTAATGCAGGCATTGGTAGAGTTCCCACGGCTCCATAGCTTGAAGACCTTGATCTTGGAAGAATGTGATCTTGGAGCCAATTTACATGCCTTGACAGGCATACTCCCAAATATACCTGAGCTGGAGAAGCTTGAGATGCACCACTGCACGGTATACTTTCAACACCTATGGTTTCTTCACTTTTTTAGATTTACCATAATTGAATCCCTCTGATCGTGTACGCACGCACGTCCGAACTTTGTGCATGCATGTACCACAGTGTGTACGACGTCGGCCGTCCAAGAAAGGGAGGAACAAAGAGCACACTTTAAAAAGTCGTAGATCGACACGGAGAGTTTCCTGGTGGTGCCAGAAGCTTAAATGGATACAAGTAAAGAGCCGCCATGAAGATCAGAGACCTCTCCAGCAGGCCAATGTTTTCTCTAAAATCTCCCGGGGAATGCAGCCAGCGCAGTGGCTGCAGGTTAAGACATCAAGTATATTTTCGTAGAATCTCCTCGTCCAACTCAATAAAAAATGCTCAGGTGATGGATATCTTTAAGATTTTTTTTTTTGCGTGGATGTAAGATATATAGGTTATATATGTACTGGTTAATTTTCTGTACACAAAGATGAGTACCTCGTCGCAAAAAGAAGTTACTTCAATCTACTGTTTAAGACAAGCATTGCAAGCGTTTCGTTGCTAAGCCTCCACAAGTAAGGATGAAAGAGCAGAAGCAATCTTTTGTTCTTTGCTCTGTCAACTCTAGACAAGACCGTACGTGCTCTACTAATGGAGTTGGGCATGGCGACGACTACTACGTACACATTGTCCGCAAGAAGCTAATGAGGCTGCACATTCGCCTGCTCGCCATGATTCTAAACCCTGTACTAGTCTCTGACCGTGTTATCATTCAATAATAAAGTCGCCTGAAGTTCAAAAAAAAGTTCTAGACAATACCGTACGTGCTCTTCAGATGTACGTAGTACATTATTAGTAAGCAAGAACTGATCTTGATCGTTGAGACGAATCAAGCTGACGTTCGCATGTTTCTGTTTGCTACTGGAATATCATTTTTTTTAACAAAGGTAAAAGCTTTGCCTTTTTCATTAATTAAGAAGAAGACGTCCATTTAATTAACCGAAAACCGGATGAAAACTACACAACAATGCCAACATCATGGGGCCATGCCCACACTCGCCGCGGGGCCATGGAAAACCTGGGAACAACCAAGCACAAGTTCGAAACACCACTCCATGAAGAACATGCGACCTTTCACCACCGCTGGAGAGAAAGCGCCATGCTTGCTATGGAAAGGTGCAAACATGGGACGCTCGAACATAGATTAAGAAGCCAACCCTCCGAGGAGCCCTCGGCACTGACAAAGTCTCGGGGCCGCCGCCCCGACATCCAGCTGCTCCACCACGCCCAGCACACTGCCAAAACCGACTTCTAGGACCGCCATCCCGACATACCGCTGCTCGCAATGGAGTCACGACGCTGCACGAATCATCAAACCGCAGCCCAAGCTGCATAGAGCAAACCGCTCATAGACCACAGCCGCCGCACCATATTCGGGGCCGCCACCCTGGCCTAAATGTCAAACGGCCTCATCAAAGATGCGCCAACCGAGCCGACAACCTTGCCGCACTAGCGACATAAGATTGTCACCCAAGCCATGCAAGCAACACCACACTAGTGGGGACAGGGCCTCCAGTCCCGGCCCGTAAGGGCCTTTAGTCCCGGTTTGCAAACCGGGACTACAGAGGCGGGACTAAAGGCTAAACCTTTAGTCCCGGCCCGGTTACCAGCCGGGACTGGAGGGTGTCCACGTGGGCACCTCCGAGCGCATCCAGGGCCAGGACCTTTAGTCCCGGTTTGTAACACAAACCGGGACTAAAGGGCATCTACAG
This sequence comes from Dactylis glomerata, assembly GCA_007115705.1. Taxonomy (NCBI): domain Eukaryota; kingdom Viridiplantae; phylum Streptophyta; class Magnoliopsida; order Poales; family Poaceae; genus Dactylis; species Dactylis glomerata. Next base: position 532,096 of record QXEO01000132.1, read on the forward strand.
ATTTTGTTTTTTGCTTTAGGGTTTTAGGGTTTAGGGGTTTTAGGGTTTAAGTGTTCGGGGGATTAACGTGATGCCTCGTTTGGTGCCTGGTTTGGTGTTCGGGAATTAGTTTATGCATATATATAAGATTAACTTATCTTACAAGTGAGCATATATATACAATTATATGGAGATCAGAATTATCGGGACTAGAGCCCGTCTATTCGATTACATGGACCAATATCAGTAATGGCCCCTAGCTACACTAAATCGTCCTTTGTCATCTATAGCTTCCGTCCTCAGAAAGGTCGCTAGCTCCTCTGCAACAGCAATCGCGCGTTGCTCTGGTAGGTACTTCTCCCTCATGGCCGTGTACTATATAAGAAGAGGAGATGAATATGAATATCAATCATGATAACAAAGAATGACGGGTAAAAATAGAGGTGTGAATGTTCATTGCTTACGTCATATCTGTAATCCTTGTGCTCAGAGGTAAACGTGCGAATGGTCTCGCAAACATAGTATCCGCATAGATGCGTCCCCCGTGGCTGCTGGTCGCACTTTACGAGAATAGAATATATATAATCAAAATAATAATCTAGCATCATAAATGTATTGAAAATAGAAGTATATCATACTACTACTTACCTGAGCCGCTCTAAAGGTCAGCTTCTCATGCTCGATACCGTCAGTCACGCACTTGAACCGCTTCCAAACCCTGCCCGACAAGGAAAATGATTTGCTAAGTTTTTCATTAATTGATATATCAGAAAATCATCAAAAGAGACCGATAGAGCGCAAGAATGATTGAAATTACCCTTGGAGCATGTCCTGCAGGCTTTGGAACTGTTCCAAGGGTCTCGATAATGGGTCGAAGGCATCAACTCTTCCCTTATCAATTTGAATGTCCAACAGAATCCAGTGGTAGCTGCACATGTATATATATGTGTGTCAGTAACTTATCAATTACACTTATAAGTGAATGGACACAACAGAGTAAGACCCTCACCTGAAGTTGTATGGAAACAGTATGTGGTCACAGAAATTTTGATCTGTTAGAAACCTTAGAAGGTTTTCCTTGGGGTTATCAGTTAGCGTCGTTATATGTATTTTATCTGGGTCAATAAACCCAATATTTAGGATGTTCCTACTTTTACATTCCAGAATCTTCATTCTGCATAATAGAGTACAAGTCAGAACGAAACAAGTTATATGTAGACAATGAATTGAAATAACTGAACAAGTTATATGTAGACAACGAATTGAAAAACTTATAGACAATAGCAACTCATAAGCGATTTGTCGAGGGCGTCGGCATTGTACATCTGGAAGAGTTCATCAAAGTCGATATGGATGTCTTCGGGACGGCCGTAGTACTCCCGTGGGACACGCGCCACGATCATCGTTCTCCCATTCTTTGCTTCACTTAAGTACCATGTATGCAAGTAACGCATATTTGTTGGGAGATCATCAAACTTATCTTTGCTGACCAAAGGCGCTCCCATGACAAACTGTGGCTTAGGGGCTACCACAGCCTTGGGTAACCTGTCGTCTTGGGAAGCCAGAACGTCTTCAACACTTAGACCCCATTCAGCCGCCCACTTCTTTGCTAATTCCAAATCTTGCCCCTGCACCAGAGAGGGAACATTCTCGGGTAACACCCTGAGGGGTGGGATCGACTGTTTGGCCTGTTGTCCAAGCTGAGGAACGTATGATCTTTTTTTGCTTGTAATTGAACTTGATTTGCTCCCACTTGCACGTGATCTGCTCTTTTTCCCTTCCTTCTGCAATGTGCGTGTATAGTCGTCAGGCTTATGGTGTAAGTCATACTGTGATGGAAGGGTCGTGAAGTATTTTGCATATGCTATTTGCTTCTCGGTGTATTCCGGGCGGGGCTCGGGTTCCTTCTTTTTCATCTGCGCATCATAATGTTCCTTTGCTATCCTGGCGTTTTCCTCGTCGGTACGATCATAAGGTCTGATAGGAAGATTAGCATGAGGTACCTTTGGGAGGGGCGACAGTTTGCGCTTTGGGGAGCTCCGTCGCTTAGAACTCATCGACGGAGCGTTCTTGCTGGCACACTTCCGCTTAGTATCCTTAGCGGGCGGCGGCGGAGACGGCCAACCCAAGTCCGGCGGCGGTGATCGAGATGGACTCGTGTTGTGGTGGCCGTCGTCATGTGGAGGGCTTGGAGGTGATGGAGGTGTAGGTGACCTACGACGACTCGGAGGCGGTGTTGTCCTTGGGGCCGAGCCTGGAAGCTTGATGTAGTTCTTGTCCCATAGGATGACTCCACCCAGTAATTCTCCGAGTGTCCTCTCATCTTCGGGTCCAGCTATGTCGAGCTCCACATCATGAAACCCCGACACGATTTCATCCACCCCGACTTTAGCAAAGCCAGCTGGAATCTCACGGCCATGCCAGCGTACATCAGGGCCAGAAGGTAAAGCTTGTCCGACGGCCACCTTCATGGATATGTTCTTGAATCTCTGATGGAGTTCACATGATGTTGACTCCTTGATTCCATCCACGGGGTAGCCGGGACCGCCCTCTATCATTCTTTGTGCATCATCGGGCGGGGCCTCAGATTCAGCCACGCTGCTTTTCCGCTTAGATGGGGCGCCGGTAATATCGAGTGCAGGATCTTCCTGGCGCGCTACTCCTCTAAGCTCGTCAATCTGCTTCTGTTGCTCGTTAAGCCTGGCAAGCAACTGGTTGAACTTGTCATTCTCCTCATCCTGTTGTCGCTTCTTTGCTCTCGCTCGGCTTCTGTAAGTGTCTTGGTCTCTGGCAAACCCAAGCCACCACGGGTAAGAAGGACCGAAGCCCCGCGTTCGTCCTCCATGTTTGTCATTGCCGAGGACCAGTGTGAGCAAATCTTTCTCTCTATCTGGAGTGAACTGTCTTTTTCCCTCTTTAATTTCTTTCACTATCTTTTTCCAATTCTCCCTGGGTATCCTAAGACCGTCACTGCAGATAAGGTCCCCTGTTTCTTCGTCGTACGAACCACCATGCGCAAGGAACCAATTTCTTGCTCTCAATTCTCACTCATCGCGGATGGGTTCAGGTATGATGCCTTTAGCTAGCATATCTTGCTCTTTCTTATCCCACTTTGGGATGGCAGTCTCATAGCCCCCTGGCCCCAGCGTGTGGTGATATTTCTTCTTGTCGGCATTTTTCTTGTTCTTTTCTGATAATGCCTTGGCATCTTCTGACTCCTTGTACTCTTGAAATGCCTCCCAGTGATTCGCCTGCTTGGCTAGATACCCCTCGAATACTGGCACTTTCTTTGTCTTCCGATAGTTTTTCCATAGCTTCTTCTTCCAGCTACGGAACAGTTCGGCCATCTTCTTTAGAGTCCACTGCTTGACTTTGGCCCTTAGTTTTTTTGCGGCGTCTTCATTCTCACATTCTGGCAGGTTGAAATGTGACATGAGATCATTCCAAAGATTATCTTTGTACCCGTCGGTGACATAGTCACTATCGGCTGCCCCTTTGCGCTTGTTCCACTCCCGAACGCTGATCGGGATGTGATCCCTAACGAGAACTCCGCATTGCTTCTTGAATGTGTCAGCAGCATTCTTAGGAAGCTTGGGTTCGCCCGTAGGCAATATCACCTCAAAGGTGTAATGCGTCCGTGCATCCAACTTTTTAGTCGGGCCTCGTTTCGTAGCTTTGCTCGATGTGGAGGCCTAAGAGGGAGAAACATTCGTCAAATGAATGTATATGTATACAATATAGAGCTATCTCCAATATTTTTCACATATTACAAGTGATTGTCGAACTTCATATGTATACCTCGCCGGACTTTATTATTTCTCCACCGGCTTCTCCATCAGTGGAGCTATCACCTTCTCTGTCATTGGAGCTATCTCCTGCCCTATCGGCTTCATCTTCGTGTCGGTCGACCTCCATTCCATCTCCGGAGGGGTTTAGATATGATGACGGAGATTCAGCTGGTTCAACGTCGGGGGCGTCTTTGATAATATCTTCGAGAAGTTCTTCCTCTTCGAGGTTCCTGCTATGTGGATCCATAGTTTCCGCAAAATACGGACATTTGATTAACTAATAAACTAACAAACTTAAAAATACTAACAATATATGATGCTAGATTATTATTCTTTTTCTATTTGCAAAGTAATTCTAGTTCTATTTGCAAAATAATTCTATTTCTATTTGCAAAATAATTCTATTTCTATTTGGAAAGTAATTCTATTTCTATTTGCAAAGTAATTCTATTTCTATTTGCAAAATAATTCTATTTCTATTTGCAAAGTAATTCTATTTCTATTTAATTCTATTTCTATTTGCAAAATAATTCTATTTCTATTTGCAAAGTAATTCTAGTTCTATTTGCAAAATAATTCTATTTCTATTTGCAAAATAATTCTATTTCTAATTGCAAAGTAATTCTATTTCTATTTGCAAATTAATTCTATTTCTATTTGCAAAGTAATTCTATTTCTATTTAATTATATTTCTATTTGCAAAGTAATTCTATTTCTATTTAATTCTATTTCTATTTGCAAAGTAATTCTATTTCTATTTGCAAAGTAATTCTATTTCTATTTGCAAAATAATTCTAGTCTATTTGCAAAATAATTCTATTTCTATTTGCAAAATAATTCTATTTCTAATTGCAAAGTAATTCTATTTCTATTTGCAAATTAATTCTATTTCTATTTGCAAAGTAATTCTATTTCTATTTAATTCTATTTCTATTTGCAAAGTAATTCTATTTTTTCTAACTTATTTCTATTTGCTATTTTTTCTAACTTATTTCTATTTGCTATTTCTAGTACACACTAACAAATAATAAATTCTAAAAAAAACCTAACCTAACAATTCTATCTAACATAACAATTTCTAACAAATAACCTAACCTAACAATTCTATCTAAAAATTCTAAAAAAAACCTAACCTAACAATTCTATCTAAAAATTCCTAACAATTCTATCTAACAAATAAAAAAAATAAAAAAAACCTAACCTAACAAAATTTAACCTAACAAATTAACACTTAATTAACAAAAAAAAGGGCGGCGCGGCGGGCGGCCGGGCGTCTCACCGAGAGAGGAGTGGCGGCGCGGCTCGGGGAGGGGTGGTGGCGCGGGCGGTGGCCGGAGGGGAGGCGGCGCGGGCGGTGGCCGGAGGGGTGGCGGCGCGGCTCGGGGGAGGCTCGGTGGCTGCGCGGCTCGGGGTGGCTGCGGTGGCGGCGCGGCTCGGGGAGGCTCGGGTGCGGCGGGCGGTGGCCGGAGGGGTGGCGGCGCGGCGAGTTTTCCGGTGGACGCAACGATCGGCAAAGGAACTCCTCGCGCACGTCGACGGCAGAAACGGCTAAGTGCCGGGGAGGAAGAAGAGGGGCTTATATACCACCCCCCCCCCTTTAGTCCCGGTTGGGGGCTCAAACCGGGACTAAAGGGTGTCTTTAGTCCCGGTTTGAGCCCCCAACCGGGACTAAAGGGTGGTGGGCGGTTGGCGCCCGAGCCCCCCCCCTTTAGTCCCGGCTGGTGGCTCCAGCCGGGACTAAAGGGGCAATAAATGCGCGCCAAAGCTACAATTTTTTTAGGTTTTCATTTCAAATATCAATTTTTAATTTTGAATTGAATAACTAATGTATATTTTAGAATCTGATAAAACTATGAATATGAAAAGTGTTTGAAATTGAATAACTAATTCAAAACTATTTTCTATTTTCAAAATTAATTATTTTAACTATCCAAACTATTAACTGGTTTGCCATTTTCAATTAAAATTATATTAATTAATATTATTTTTGTATATTTTAGAATTTGACAAAACTATGAATATGAAAAGTGTTTGAAATTGAATAACTAATTCAAAACTATTTTCTATTTTCAAAATTAATTATTTTAACTATCCAAACTATTAACTAGTTTGCCATTTTCAATTAAAACTATATTGATTAATATTCTTTTTGTATATTTTAGAATTTGATAAAACTATGAATATGAAAAGTGTTTGAAATTGAATAACTAATGCAAAACTATTTTCTATTTTCAAAATTAATTATTTTAACTATCCAAACTATTAACTAGTTTGCCATTTTCAATTAAAACTATATTGATTAATATTCTTTTTGTATATTTTAGAATCTGATAAAACTATGAATATGAAAAGTGTTTCAAATTGAATAACTAATTCAAAACTATTTTCTATTTTCAAAATTAATTATTTTAACTATCCAAACTATTAACTAGTTTGCCATTTTCAATTAAAACTATATTGATTAATATTCTTTTTGTATATTTTAGAATCTGATAAAACTATGAATATGAAAAGTGTTTGAAATTGAATAACTAATTCAAAAATATTTTCTATTTTCAATATTAATTATTTTAACTATCCAAACTATTAACTAGTTTGCCATTTTCAATTAAAACTATATTGATTAATATTCTTTTTGTATATTTTAGAATCTGATAAAACTATGAATATGAAAAGTGTTTGGAATTGAATAACTAATTCAAAACTATTTTCTATTTTCAAAATTAATTATTTTAACTATCCAAACTATTAACTAGTTTGCCATTTTCAATTAAAACTATATTGATTAATATTCTTTTTGTATATTTTAGAATCTGATAAAACTATGAATATGAAAAGTGTTTGAAATTGAATAACTAATTCAAAACTATTTTCTATGTGGAGGCAGTGGGTACAAGAACTGCGAGGCGAAGAAATCAGGACTGGGTATAGCGGCGGCAGGGGTAGGGGAGAGGTAGTAGCCCGCCGGGAGGAGTGCCATCGGAACGAAAGGCGAGGCAACGGGGTTGAGGCGGGAGACGGCGGCCATTGCTTTCGTTTTGGCTTTGAGGGGAGGCGCTTTAGGAAGACGCAGCACGGTGTGCATAAAGAGCAGGACGGGAAAAGAACTAGTGAGCCGGCTTTTTTTCTAAAGAGCGGTGATGACCGATCCATACCATTATTCACATCCAGCCATCCATGTAACCGTGTCTGTCGTAGCCATGGAGAATCTTCATCATGCATTACATAAAAGGTTTAATACATTATTACATTATTGCACCAACAATCCTATCTATTATTTCTATTTTCTTCTGGGTCGTAGCCATGGAGAATCTTCATCATTCAGTAGGATGCTTGGGTCAGTTTTCACTTTGAAGGGCGGAATTTCATGAAACTTATTATAATCTACTGACATGTCTGTCTTGTCATCTACTCCCACGATGTTTCTTTTCCCTGAAAGAACTATGTGGCGCTTTGGCTCATCGGACGATGTCTTCTTTTGCTGATTTCTTTTTCTCGTTTTTGTAGACATGTCCTTCACATAGAAAACCTGAGCGACATCGTTGGCTAGGACGAATGGTTTGTCCATGTACGCAAGATTGTTGAGATCCACTGTTGTCATGCCATACTTTTGGTCTACAACTACCCCGCCTCTTATCAGCTTCACCCATTTGCACCGAAACAAAGGGATCTTAAAAGTAGGTCCATAGTCAAGTTCCCATATCTCCTCTATGTACCCGTAATATGTTTCCAAATAGTGCCCATTCTCGTCTGTTGCATCAAAGCGGACACCACTGTTTTGGTTGGTGCTCTTTTTATCTTGGGCAACCGTGTAAAATGTATTCCCATTTATCTCGTACCCTTGGAAAGTACATATAGTCGAAGATGGTGGCCTGGCCAAACAGTACAGCTGATCTCCAATGGTGTCATCATTCATGAGATGTGTCTGCAACCAACTGCCAAAAGTCTTCTCGTGTTTCCCTTTAATCCAAGAGTCAGTCTTCCCCGGGTTTTCGGAGCATAGAATATTCTTGTGTCTCACGATATACGGAGCCACCATGGTGGAATTGTGTAGAACTGTGTAGTGTGCTTGAGAGAAAGAATGCCCGTCCATACATAATTTTGCTTTCCTTCCTAGTGTGCCTTTTCCTGTCAGCCTACCCTCATACCGAGATTCAGGAACACCAATCGGCTTAAGGTCAGGAAGAAAGTCCACACAAAACTCAATGACCTCCTCTGTTCCATAGCCCTTGGAGATGCTTCCTTCTGGCCTAGCACGGTTATGAACATATTTCTTTAAGACTCCCATGAACCTCTCGAAGGGGAACATATTGTGTAGAAACACAGGACCGAGAATTCTAATCTCTTCGACTAGGTGAACTAGGAGGTGTGTCATTATATTGAAAAAGGATGGCGGGAACAACAACTCGAAGCTGACCAGACATTGGACCACATCATTCTGTAACCCTGATAGACTTTCTCGATCGATTACCTTCTGAGAAATTGCATTGAGGAATGCACATACCTTCACAATTGCCAGGCGAACATTTTCCGGTAGAATTCCCCTCAATGCAACCGGAAGCAATTGTGTCATAAGCACGTGGCAGTCATGAGACTTTAGGTTTTGGAATTTTTTGTCTTTCATATTTATGATTCCCTTTATATTCGACGAGAAGCCAGTTGGGACCTTGATACTGAAAAGGACTTCAAAGAAGATTTCCTTATCTTCCTTGGTAAGAGCATAGCTGGCACGCCCTTGAAACTGCCCTGGATGCATGCCATCTCTTCCTTTATGATGTTCCTGGTCCTCCCGTGCTTCCGGTGTATCTTTTGACTTCCCATACAAGCCCAGGAAGCCTAGAATATTCACGCAGAGATTCTTCGTCAGGTGCATCACGTCGATTGCGGAGCGGACCTCATGGACTTCCCAATAGGGTAGCTCCCAAAATATAGATTTCTTCTTCCACATGGGTACGCGCCTATTAGGGCCGTTAGGAACAGGTTGGCTGCGAGGACCCTTTCCAAAGATTACTTTTAAATCTTTGACCATATCAAATACTTCAGCACCAGTACGGATGACAGGCTTCCCCCGGGGTTCTGCCTTGCCATTGAAATGCTTGCCTTTTTCTTTAAGGGATGCTTGGGCGGAAGAAAACGACGATTGTACGGGTACACATTCTTCCTACATTTGTCCAGATATATACTTTCTGTCTGATCCAAACAGTGCGTGCATGCATTGTATCCCTTGTTTGACTGTCCTGAAATGTTACTAAGAGCAGGCCAATCATTGATGGTTACGAAAAGCAACGCTCGAAGGTCAAATTCCTGTTGTTTGTGCTCGTCCCACACACGTACACCTGGTTCGGCCCACAGCTGTAAAAGTTCATCAACTAATGGCCTTAGGTACACATCAATGTCGTTGCCGGGTTGCTTTGGACCTTGGATAAGCACTGGCATCATAATGAACTTCCGCTTCATGCACAACCAAGGAGGAAGGTTGTAGATACATAGAGTAACGGGCCAGGTGCTGTGACTGCAACTCTGCTCCCCAAAAGGATTCATGCCATCTGTACTCAGACCAAACCATAAGTTCCTTGCGTCACCTGCAAATCTCGGGAACTCTCTCTCGATTTTTCTCCACTGTCGACCATCAGCGGGGTACCTCAACTTATCATCTTTCATACGATCTTCCATGTGCCATCGCAACAACTTTGCATGATCTTTATTTCTGAACAGACGTTTCAACCGTGGTATTATAGGAGCATACCACATCACCTTGGCAGGAACCCTCTTCCTGGGTGGCTCGCCTCAATATCACCAGGGTCATCTTTTCTGATCTTATACCGCAATGCAGTGCATACCGGGCATTTATCCATATTCTCGTACTTCTCACCGCGGTAGAGGATGCAGTCATTAGGGCATGCATGTATCTTCTGCACGTCTAATCCTAGAGGGCAGACAAGCTTCTTTGCTTCGTCAGTACCAGCAACTTTTCGAATGACGAGTCAGTCACACTGGTCTCTGCCTTCCACTTCAGCAATTCTAGTGTGCTACCCAGCTTCTTCTGGCCATCTTCACAAGTTGGGTACAACAATTTGTTGTGGTCCTGTAACATCTGCTCGAACTGCAACCTCTCCTTTTCTGTGTCGCAGCCTCGCCGTGCATCAGAAATGACCCGGCCAAGATCATCAGCGGGCTCATCTGGTTCCCGTTCTTCACCCTGATCTTCTTCTTCATTGTCTTCCATTGCGGTATCAGCATACTCAGGGAACATAGATCGGTAGTTATCATCATCGTTCTCTTCTTCTTCATCGTCGTCTTCCATCATAACCCCTCTTTCTCCATGCTTGGTCCAAACATTATAGCCCGACATAAAACCAGACCGAAGCAGGTGGCTTTGAATGACTCTTGAGGAAGTGTAATCCTTCTCATTCCGACATTCAACACATGGACAAAACATATAGCCACCACCATGCTTGTTTGCATCGGCTGCATCTCGAAAAGAATGCACGCCTTCTCTGTAAGCGGCTGTGCGTCGATCACCGTACATCCATGGATGGCTCATCTGCATTATACGACAGTATATCAAATACAATCACGATCCTAAAAATTAGTACCGCACGGTCTAAACGAGGAAATATAGTTGCTAACCTTTTTGAATAAGTAGAAATAAAGAGGAAGAGGTTTAAGCATGGCTCGGGCATCTCATATCGTAGTTGTGTTCGGTGAACTGAAGCGGCATCGCTCTAACACACATTTCAACAAACACCTCTAGTGCATCCAAGAAAAATGGAGAGCTAGCACACACCCACACTCTTCCATCCAAGAAAAATGCAAGGAAGAGGAGAGAGGGGGGCTGTGGCCAATATATATAGGCAGAGGACTTTAGTCCCGGTTTGAGACACAAACCGGGACTAAAGGAGGCGCACATGCGGGCTGCACACCGCATAGCCCTTTAGTCCCGGTTTGTGTCTCAAACCGGGACTAAAGGCTCGTTACGGGCCGGGACCAAAGCCTCCAGGGCGGCTAGGCGATTTTGGGGCGATGTGGCCGGGCCTTTAGTCCCGGCCCAGATGGAGGCCGGGACTAAAGGGTCTAGGCCAAAGGCCCGTTTTCCACTAGTGACAAGTCCGCCCCATGAAGCTGCTGCCCACCATGGTTCTCGAGGTCGTCGCCTCGATGTACAAGCACCATCCACTCGGGGCTGCTGCCCCAACATCCACCAACCAAGTCGGCAAGGCAAAACCGCAAGGAGACAGGGCAGTCGCAACGAAGGTTAGGCCTCCAAGACAACGCCTCCAAGGAGGAAACGACAAAAATATCGCCAATGTTGCCCATGAGCTTGGGATTTCGCCCGGAGTGCCCTGACCAGACGACATGGGAGACCGAAGCTTCACGGTAGCGCCTCCAACAAGGTATAACAACAATGAGGTTTCTGCCGCTGCCGGCTCTGACCAAGATCAGATCAAGTTTGGACTCGAAGCTCCGCCACACCCATCGAAGGTCATCCGAACATGAGGTCCGGCAGGCCCAGCGACCAACACCACCAGGCCACCAACACACGATGAGGCACCAACACAAACCGAGCAGCATCACCTTGCAAAGCTCACCACATGCACCAATGCATCTAGCACTAGATAAGGGCCTAGAGGCACCGGATCCATCCGGAATCCAGCTCCTCACGCACCTGCTGCAACGCCATCCTCGGAGCTGCGGCACTCCGCTCGTGTCAGATCCACGCACACCCACGCACGTCAGCATGTGGCACCGTAAGCAACACCGGTCGACGCCGGATGACACCACCACCCTGCAGGTGCAGCCATAGCAGCACACCACAACAACGCCACCTCCAGCAACCGAGGGCCACTGCCCCGTCCTCTGATTCTCCTACGTGAGCTGCAGCGTGAAGATCCCTACCCGCCTTTGGGGACAGGGCCCACCGCCACCATGGAGAAGGCCCGCGGCAGTGGTGGCATGAGCTAATGGTGGGGAGGGGAATGCCTCGTTGGCGCTAGGGCTCGCACCCATGTCGCCCGGCTGAGTGACACGAGAAGCTGGGCTTTTAATCTTGCATTTGCATCTTGACTCACTTGCACTAGAATATCATCTATTCATTTGACTGTTGAAAATTTGAAATGAGCCAAGCAAACATTAGCCTCTTTGTTTTGAATAGTTGGAATACTAAGCTAAGCCATTTGTAGGTAACTGAATGGTTTTGTTGGACATGTGTAAGTAACATTGTAAACTAAAGAGAAGAGAGATTGGTTTATGCCATGATGAAAAACCCATCAGATCGAGACACTCCACCTCTCTCGCATCGCCAGGAAGCTTTGAGAGTCTTCTCCTGTCTTCCGGCTCCCCTTTCCTCCTCCTCTGACGGCCTGATACGTTGCAAACGTATCTTTAATTTTTGATGCTCCATGCTTGTCTTACACCAATTGCTTTATGTTTTGTTTACACTTCATGGCATTTTTATGCATTTTCTGGAACTAACCTATTAACAAGATGCCACAGTGCCAGTTCCTGTTTTCTGCTATTTTTCTATTCCAGGTTTTTACTGAAGGAAATATTCTCAGAATTAGACGGAACAAAAGCCAAAGTTCCTATTTATCTAACACGAAGACGGAGTCCAAAAGGGAGACGGAGACCAGCTAGGAGCCGGTCACACCAGGTGGTGGCGCGGCCCCCCTCTGGCCGCGCCACCCCATGGTGTGGGCCTCTCGGGCGCCCACCAACCTCGCTCTTCCGCCTATAAATTCACTTCATTGGGAAAACCATAGGGCCTGAGCCTCCATCCATGAAAAGTACTATAAGCCACCGCCGTCATCGACCCTAGTTCGGGAGGGTCCAGAAGCTCTTCCCGGCACCCTGCCGAAGAGGGGAATCATCACCAGAGGCCTTCTTTATCGCCATGCCTACCTCCGGAGTTATGCGTGAGTAGTTCATCCTTGGACTACGGGTCCATAGCAGTAGCTAGATGGTTGTCTTCTCCTATTTGCGCCACCATGTTAGATCTTGTGAGCTGCCTATCATGATCAAGATCAGCTTATTGTAAATCTACATGTTGTGTTTGTTGGGATCCGATGAATATTGAGTACTATGTCAAGTTGATTATTGATTTATCATGTCTATGTTATTTGTGATCTTGCATGCTCTCCATTGTTAGTAGATGCTTTGGCCAAGTAGATGCTAGTGACTCCAAGAGGGAGTATTTATGCTTGATAGTGGGTTCATGCCTCTAGTAATCTAGGAGATTGACAATAACTTCTAAGGTTGTAGATGTGCTGTTGCTACTAGGGAGAAAACAACAATCTTTTATTCAAGGATAATTGTATTGTTTACATTACACACTTTGCTTAATGCAATAATATGTTGCTTGCAACTTAATACCCAAGGGTTATTCGAATGATATCCTGAAGGTGGATTATTAGTCATAGATGCAGTTGGATTACGGTCTATGTATTATGTTGTAATGCCCAAATGAATCTCATAGTGATCTTCATGTCATGGACATGCATTGTTATGCATTCTCTATTTGTCAATTGCCCAACTATAATTTGTTCACCCAACATGTTATTTATCTTTATGGAGAGATATCTCTAGTGAACTGTGGACCATGTTCCATTCTTTTACATTGATAATACCATCTACTGCAAACACTGTTTACTTTCTGTAAGTACTATTTTATTTCACTGCAAACAAACATCTCTTTCCACACTATATGTTTAATCCTTTGTTTTCAGCAAAACCAGTGAGATTGACAACCTCACTGTAAGTTGGGGCAAAGTATTTTGGTTGTGTTGTGTGCAGGTTCCACGTTGTTGACTGACGCCGGTAGTGCACCCTACCAAAATCAGCTAGCAACAACCTTCATAAGTGATTTCTTTCTCCTACTGGTTGATAAGACTTTGGTTTCATACTGAGGGAAAACTTACTGCTGTGCTCATCATACCTTCCTCTTGGAGTTTCCCAACGGGTCCTGTGAGATATCAAGACTGTTTTCTGGCACCGTTGCCGGGGAGAAAGAGGATTTCTGCAAGGGGAGTCTCTCACTACTAATCTCTTTACATTGTTATTGTTTTGCTTAGTTTCTTTACTTTGTCTTGTTTACTTCTTTTTATAAAAAATACAAAAAAAATTAGTTCCTTTAATGGTTGTTATTTTTGTTGGTCAGTTTTAGTCTTGATAAAATGAGTAATCCTGAGAACACCAAGTTGTGTGACTTTACTATCACAAACAACAATGATTTCATCTGCACACCTATTGCGCCACCTGTACCTGAAGCAACTTTCTATGAAATTAAACTTGCTTTGTTAAATCTTGTTATGAAAGAGCAATTTTCTGGTGTTAGTACTGATGATGCAGCTGCTCACCTTAATAATTTTGTTGAACTATGTGAGATGTAAAAATATAAGGATGTAGATGGAGATATTATTAAGCTTAAATTGTTTCCTTTCTCTTTTAGAGGAAGAGCAAAATTTTGGTTGTTATCTTTGCCTATAAATAGTATTGATTCTTGGGTTAAATGCAAAGATGCTTTTCCATTGGTAAATATTATCCTCCTGCTAAGATTATATCCTTGAGAAGTGACATAATGTAGTTTAAACAATTTGATAATGAACATGTTGCTCAAGCTTGGGAAGGAATGAAATCTTTGGTAAAGAATTGTCCCACTCATGGACTGACTACTTGGATGATCATCCAAACCTTTTATGCTAGACTGAATTTTTCTTCGAGAAACCTTTTGGATTCAGCTGCTGGAGGTACCTTTATGTCCATCACTTTGGGTGCTGCAACAAAGCTACTTGATAATATGATGATAAATTATTCTGAATGGCACACCGAGAGAGCTCCACAAGGTAAGAAGGTAAATTCTGTTGAAGAAACCTCTTCCTTGAATGATAAGATTGATACCATTATGTCTATGCTTGTTAATGGTAAAACGCATATTGATCCTAATAATTTTCCTTTAGCCTCTTTTGTTGCTCAAGAAGAGCATGTTGATGTGAACTTCATTAGAAATAATAATTTCAACAACAATGCTTATAGGAATAATTTTGGTAGTAATAATTATAGGCCATATCCTTATAACAATGGTAATGGTTATGGTAGTTCTTATGGCAATTCCTACAACAACAATAGAAGTGCGCCTTCTAATCTTGAAGTCATGCTTAAGGACTTTATTAGTAAACAAAATGCTTTCAGTAAATCTGTTGAGGAAAATTTGGTAAAATTGATGTTCTTGCTTCTAAAGTTGATAGCCTTGCTCTTGATGGTGAACTTCTAAAATTAAAGGTCACGACTCATAAGGTTAAAGAAAGCAAGACTTTGAATGCTATTCAAGTTAGAATTGATGACAATGTTAGGATGTTAGCAGAATTGCATGCTAGGTGGGAAAGAGAGGATGAAATTGCTAGAAAGAATAATATGACTAACAAACCTCCTACTATTGAAGTTTGAAATGCTAGAAAACCTCCTACTATTAATAATAAAATTATTGGTGTAGGAAAAGTCCCTACTCCCTCTACAAAATTGCCTAAAACTACTGAAACTTTTTCCAATAGAAGTACTAAAAAATTTCGAAGTATGGGAGACAATGGTCCTACTAGCTTTGATAATAATGATTTTGATCATGATGGTTGCAATATCTCTGAAGTAATTATGTTCCTACAAAAGCTTGCTAGAAGTCCTAATGCTAGTGCTATGAATATGGCTTTTACAAAACATATTACAAATGCTCTCATGCAAATTAGAGAGGAGAAATTAAAACAAAAAGTTTCTATTCCTAGGAAGTTAGAATATGGTTGGGAGCCCATCATTAAGATGAAAGTGAATGATTTTGATTATAATGCTTTATGTGACCTTGGTGCCAGTATCTATGTTATGCCTAGGATTTTTTTTATATGCTTGGTTTACCACCTTTAGAAAATTGTTATGTGGATGTTCATCTTTCTGATATTGCTAAGAAGAAACCTTTGGGGAGGATTAATGATGTTCTTATTATGGTTAATAATAACCTTGTCCCTGTTGATTTGCTTGTTGTGGATATTGAATGCAATACTTCTTATCCTATTATTTTGGGAAGACCTTTTCTTAGAACTGTTGGTGCTATTATTAATATGAAAGAAGGTACCATTAGATATCAATTCCCACTCAAGAAAGGTACAAAACACTTTCCTAGAAATAGAAAGAAGCTATCTTTGGATTCTATCATTAGAACAAACTATGATGTTGATGCTTCTTCACTTGAAAATACTTGATTCTAACACACTCCATTTTCATTGCCTAGAACACTCTAGTTCTCACTCTTATTGTTCTGCGAGTGTTCTCTTTTGCTAGTACTACATTTAGCTTTTGTTTTTCACCCTTATTTTTGTTCAGAACTTGTTAGTTCTTTTTAGTTAGGTTTCTTTATCCCTCTGGTCTTTATTGATTTTTATCTTTAAGAGTTGTTTCAAAAAATTTGATTGGTGTTGGAGAAGATTAAAATATTTCATGCTTATAGTGGTGCAAAAGGAAGCTTGTCTAAACTGTGGCTTAGACTTTAGCATGTCATACTAGATATTATTTTGATTATAAGCTTAGTAGTTATTGTTGTAGCATGATTTATCTCAAATGACTGAGAGTGTTTAATGTGCCATTGAAATAATCATGCATTGTTTTTATCATACAGAAGCATAATATTGTGGCATTCTCCTTTGATGCTTTATTTGGGTTGACTTGGCGCATGCGTACACCATGTTATGACTATGAACCAGTCACCTCAAGGCTCTATGATCATTTAGTTTTTGACTTGTAATATCACTTTATGCTTTGATTAATAATGTTTTGTCGCTATGCATGATTATGGCCGTTATTGCTCTCTTAGCTGGTCGCTCCCAGTCTCTTGCTAGCCTTCACATGTACTGAGTATGAGCTCTACTCGTGCATCCAACTCCCAAAAACCAAATTTTGCCAATGTGTCCACCATATCTACCTATTAGCATTATTGCTATTCCAAGTATATTCATCATGCTTTTATCTATCTTCCAAGTTAAAATTTTTGTTTTGAGAAAATTAATTAGTAAAGCTCTCACGAACTTGATGGCACATTTTACTTTCTTGCTCTTAATAAACTTGACCATTGTGATTCTCTTATGAAGTTTATATGCTTGCAAATTGTAAGTTGAGAGTTAGCACAGCCATGCTTTAATGGGGCACGCTTTCAACATTGCACTTATTCCTATTTAGTTGATATCATGATCTTTTGTTTATGGATGCCTAGCGGTGTGAAATAAGTTGGAAACTTGTGAGCTCATAGAGTTTGTATATGTTTTAGAGAAACGCTTGGGCCGCTAATCTAAACCATGCATCATTCATGGTGGAAATTTATAGCATAACCATAGTGGACATTCGACGATGCATCTCAAAATAAAAAGCTATACCCAATGGTAAATAAAAGAGATGTCGAGTTGTTCATTGTCTATTTGTCTTGTCATTTTGATATGGAAAAGCTTCCATATCATCAGGCAGGAGGTAGCCATTGGCGTTCTCGATGATACATGTATGCTTACAATGACAAGAACTTGCTTGGGACCTAAGTCGAGTAGCATGCGGTTTAGGTACTCGTATTCAAGGGACATGAGAGTTTCAACTTATGGTTTTTCAAGCATATAACTCATATTTGTTTTCACATTAACCTTAACCATTCAAGATGCCAATGATAGGGCCAATGAGAGCTCAAAGCTAATAAGTACCATAATTTTTGGAAGCTTTATAAAACTTGAAATCCCTACTTCCCTCTGTGAAGGGCATTTCTTTTACTTTTATGCTGAGTCTTCATCTTCTATCTTTATGCACCAATTAAGAGAGCGTAGTTGTTATTCTGAGTATAATGTGCATAGTCCCAAAATTTATTATTGATTGATTCATGATTATGGTATTGCTTGTTCTCAAATTATTTGTATCTAGTCACCCTTTGAACTTTGAAGGTGTCCTATGCATTTATGTTTTGGTATTCCATGAGGGACATGCTGAATACCACTTTGCTATGTTTTCTCTATGCTCAAAATAAACAAATAACTTTCAATGCATTATTATTCATGATCTTTTGTTTGTGTTACTTTTCATGTTGTAATGTAGCGCCCCGCCTTTTGCCAAAGGCAGAACTCCTGTGTTGATGTGCCATTCCCTGGATCATTAGATAGCACCACAGTACAAAATAAGTAATCATTGCAATAGCATCAATATTACAACGTAAATCCAGTTACATAGGTCTTCAACCTTACGAGTACACAGCATAAAGCATAGTTGCAGTGAGCCTCCATTCTTCATCACGTGCCACAGGCAGACATGTTGGAATGTAGTCTCGTGATCCTACTCCTGGTTCCTTACTCGAAATAAAACCTGCACGTTTGAATATGCAGCCCCAGAGGGGTCAGTACAATGATGTACTGGCAAATGACACATATTTGGTGGTTGTTGTGAAAAAGCTATCTACATGATATTTGGCTGGTGGATCTCAAAGGCTGAATTGCATAAAGCAAGTTTTATCCTATCAAAACATTTTTTAAACATTTAGATTTTTCCTTAAGGTCGAGGTAACCCCCAGATGATAACCACCACACGAACCTTGGGTTGATAGCCAAGTTGTGTAGCTCTGGATAGTTACTCAACAAAACACGAATAACTCTCAGGTGATAACCACCACATACCATGGGTTGATAGCCAGGTATATGGCCCTGAGTAGCTTGGTTCAATTAAAGCCCCAAGGTAACCCTTAGGTGATAACAACCACACAAGTCCTGAGTTGATAGTCAGGTGTGTAGCCCTAAGTAGCTAGTCTTGGGATTGGTGAGGACCCTTAGGTGATAACAACCACACAAGTCCTGAGTTGATAGTCAGGTGTGTAGCCCTAAGTAGTCACTATTCAAGTTTTAATTATTCTGAAATGGTGATGAGATTCCTTTCGCGCGACATGTCCTCTCTCTGTTCCTAGGTACAACCAATACAAAGTACTCTCAGGTGATAACCACCACACAAGTCCTAGGTTGATAGCTAGGTGTGCAGTCCTGAGTTGTGTACTCTCAGGTGATAACCACCACACATGTCCTGGGTTGATAGCCAGGTGTGTAGCCCTGAGTAGCCACAAGATTGCACCCAGGTGGTTCATTAGGTTATTAATTTTCATCTTTACAAATCATACACAGCATGGCATTGGCATCATCATTCTCATAAATTTGATATTCAATCCTAGCAAGGTAGAGTTTGAGGGATAGCTTCACACTACTAGGATTTAGCATTTGCAAAGTCTTTGCAACTGAAAACATTTGAACACCTATCATGCATACTACATTAAAAACACTAATGCAGTATTTGAAACGTAGGTCAAGAATGTGTGTCACTTGCCTTTTTGAAGATCACGATGTTTCACTTCTCTCAACTAAGCACGTAGCTCTTCGCACAAACTATAACACAGAAATAACATAACATAAACATACCATACAAACACAATCAAACAAATCAAACAATTGCAAAGTATTTGTTTAACAATTTAGATTTATTGATATGTTGTGATAGAAAGATATGGCAAAGGAAATATGAATTGTGAGATATGGATTTGAGAGTTTAGTTGGGAAAGATCAAAATGATTTGAGAGAGAATTGGACTACGCAAAATATAATTGATGAAGTTTTTATGCTTTATTAAAGCATATATGAGTTTTAGGAATAGCTCATGTGAAATAAATTACACAAGAGTCAATTTGTGCAGCTACAACACTATTGAGCAAATGTGACAACAATTACTCTTGAATAGATCTATTGCACTTAGGAACTAGGCTAGGTTTTAAGAATGCTTGAATTACTCAATTAGCACATTTGCAAGTTGAATAGTTCAATACATGTGAACCAAAACTAAGTAGGCATTGGATTGGGTATGAATAATTGATATTTGAGGACATGGCTCAAATGGTACATTGATCAACATGGTGTATAACACATACTATGGTACGGGTTATAACATCTCCACATTAATAGAACCTAAGTTTGAGATGAATTCATATTCTACTCAAGTAGCACAAATGCAATTTGAATATATGTATGAATTAGACAAAATATAATGAGTGAGGTCTTTATGCTTTATTAAAGCATAAATGAAGCTTTAGAATAACTCATGTGAACTAGATCACATAAGTGGCAATTTGTGCAATAACATTACTATTGAATAAGTGTGACAACAATTATTCTTGAATAGTATATATTACACTTAGGCAATGAGCTAGGATTCATGAAGCATTGAGTTACTCAATTAACTCATTTGTTAATTGAATAGTTATACACATGAAATCAGGATCAAGTGGACAGAGGATTGAGTATGGGTAGATAACATTTGAGATTATGGTTTAAGGTTTCAATGGAGTATAGGATAGATGCTATAATGTTGATTAGATCAACACCACAGTAACAAAGGTAGAAACTAAGATTGAATGTATCTCACTTTACTCAAATGACACATTTGTAATTTGAATAAGTGGGTACTATATGAGATAGGTCTAAGTGAAATGACCTTGATCAAGGTGAACCATGACACGGATTGATAGGTATGATCATAGGGTTTTCTAAAGTAGAAGGAATCATTAATTGAAATAGAAATAGAATTTATCTATATAGGAACTACTCAAATTCTCATATTAGAATTTGAATAATTGTGAAGTGGTTCAAGAAATTATGGGAGTGATGCTACTGGATAGCTTGCAGTAATACAAAGTCACTGCAAGTGGTTTCACTCAAAAATCATTTTCAGAAATCAAATGATGATCAAATTAGTGATTTGGATAGATTTAAATGCACAAGGTGTGTGCACATATCAACTTTGAAATTTCTTGATTCTACGATGTTCTACATGTTGAGAGGATTCCAAGACTACAAATTTGTAATTTTTGGATTAACAGAGCTAAAGATATGAATTGATTAAGTTAACAGAAGGTTTGATTCAGTTCTGAAAATAGATTCAAATTGAACCCATAAAATATGAAGTTTTATTGTACTACTGGATTCTAGATGTTCTAAGGATTCCAACGGTATATCATTTGTTAATTTTGGATACAGGGATCCAAAGTTATGAATTTTCAAAGATTCAATTGAAATCTGATCTGAATTCCTAATTTGAACTTCGTCTAAACCAGAAGCTGATACGTGGCGTAATCTTATTCACCGGTACCACTTCGTTCGGATCAGGTACTGAGGCTGTTGGATTGAAAGAGGATTGAATGGACCAGATCTGTCCGTACCGGTTCGAATAAGTGATTTGATCTGGGGTGTTAGATCTGGATCGGACGGATCAGAGGAGATCTGAGAGAGGTGAGCCTCACCTAGGGTTTCCGCTCGCCGGAGGAGTCACCGGCGGTGAGGCTTTAGCGCGGGAGCGGACCTGCGTGACGATTGGGTGGTCGCTCGAGACGATGAAGGCGATGACGGCGACGAGTTCATCGAGACGAAGACGATGGAGAGCACGGCTGGTAGTGGGGCTTCCTGGAACTGCAGAGAATGCCGACCGGAGTTAGGGGTGGCTCGGTGAGGTCTCAGTTGAGGAAGATAGCGAAAGTAAAAAGAGGTTTTGGGTCTCGGTGCTTTTACCAGAAGGAGCAGCTCGATGAGGCGGACTAGGTGGGCAAAGCAGGAGGTCTCGAGGTGGCCAGAATCACCGGCAATAGCTCGCCGGAGCTCTCAGTTTGCCACGGTGGTTAGATGTCTCGCACGGGCTGACTGGGGGCGATTACGTGGAATTAAATGGGGGCTTTTATAGGGGAGAGAGGGGTGCACTGATTATGAGAGATCGGGGAGCAATTCACGCGGCCGTTTCAAGGAATTTAATCGGAGTTAACGGTGGTCGCCTCAGTGCCGTTTCTAGCAGAGGAGGAAGAAGCAGTCCACCCTGACAGGTGGGTCCCGCTGTCAGAGGGAGGGGTGAGGGATGCGTACCGATTCGGTTTACCCCGGGTGAGCCACGGACCTGTTTCGTTACTAGGCTGAAAATCGTCCCCGGGGCCCCTTTTCTATTTTTATTTCTTCTTTTCTCTTTTTCCTTTTTTGTTTTCTTGTTTCTTTAATAACTTTTGCAAATTTGGTTCAAATTGCTTCAAACCAACTTTCTAAAGTTTCTAAAATTCAAAACAACATTCCAGAATAGTAACAAACATGTTTTCAGAACCAAAACAAGATTTTTAATAAAAGATCTTAATTGAGCCTAATGGCTTAGCTTGCATAAAATAATAGAAATAGAGTTTGAACTCGATTCTTTTTAAAATAGTAAAATAATAGTTTATAAAATAATGATTGAGAAACACACTCAATTATGGTTTGAAAAAGCAACCCATATTGAATAAAGCAAATTTTGTAAAACAATCTTTTGCAAGCAAGCTTGCATAAGGCTGATTAAAAGCAAGAAAATAATATTTTGTTTTTTGTTTTTTCTCAAAGTAGTTCTTTGAGAAAATAGTAGAAAGTTTAAAATAGTTTTCTAATAGAACTTTCAAATAGGCTCAAGAGTTTTAAATCCTTGTGAAATTTCAATCAATGCACTCAAAACAAAAGCAAAAAATTTCCCCCAAAATTTGATAAAATCTTGGGATGTTACAGACTACCACCCTTAAGAGAAATCTCGTCCTCAAGATTGGAGAAAGGCTAAAAAGTTTATTGATTCCAATGGAACTAGGGTGCTACCACCCTTAAAACAAAATTCCTCTTGGTGGTATCTTGATGCTTCCTTAGGCACTTGCATTTTGTTCCCAGCTTGCATTCACCGTTGTGCCATTTTCCCTGAATCGCCCTTCTCAGAAGTTTTGATGATCACCACTATGTTCAAAAGTGGGAATACTAAGGGTTCCATCCATTTCTGGTGATAAGCAGATATCATCCATCGCGTTGTCACCTATAAGGTAGTCCACATCTTCCAAGAATGTGTATCTAGCCTTTTCTTGGTCGGTCCTTACCAAGGCCAAGACAGCATATAGGCCATCACCATACTCCTTGTTGCTGTTTAGCTGATTTTCATTACAGAATCTCAAAAGATGACTCAGTGCCAAGTGCTGCATGCTTGCCTCGCGAACATGATGAGACCACACATCCCAATGAATTAGGATGGCATCTCTCTGCAGTTTTCTCATGCATTTCATAGGGGTAAACAAGGTGGACTATGTAAGTGGTACTTGCACCTTTAAGGGACGGAAGGTCGCCTTATAACCAGCATTGTTGAATCTTTTCTTGATACCAGAGCTCATCATGCTATCTGCCACTAGTACCAGATGGTCCTTAAGAATTCCTTTCGCAACCATCTTCATAGTCATTGGAAGACGCTGGACAACTTGATCATATCTCGAAGGTGAACTCCCTTGCAAGAAAAAGGGATCTAACGAAGCTCTCATGGGCAGGAAAGTAGTTTCAGGGATTTGGAGAGTTGCTTCATAACATCGCAGGTCGGGATGGGGTAGACTTCAGTGGTGTAAAGCTTTGAAATCAGGAGGCAATCTCATAGGTAGTGGTGGCTGTCTCTGTTGTCTCTTTCTGGAGAGGAGTGACCTCTTTTTTATTGGCTCAGGGAGGTAGCTGAACAAGCCACGTAGGGAGTCAAAATGAAGGGTCGGGAAGGTAAATCGAATAGGCAGGAGCCGAAACTGAACAGTCTTCGTATTCAAAGCCCACTGAGCAACACGTTTCTGATTCGTGTAGTCGTTCAAATACCAAAACATCCTCACCGTAGTCCTACGTTTTGGCCACACTGGCTCACTATAAGGGGTGTAATATATTATCCTCCTAGGGTTAAGGTTTAACAACGTCGTCTCTCATGTAGGTATGTCTCTCTAGGATTGTAAAGCCAACATTATGAGAGCGAATAATAAGAGTAGTAGGAATGGTGATCAATCCATCCTGCACCCAAATCATTACTTCATACATGGTTTGTTAAACCTCATATTCTAACTCTTGGTCAACCTCACTGGTTTTGACAAAATTTTCTTGGAAATGAAAGTAAATGTTCCAAATCTGTTTTTTGAAAACAAATCTATCGTTCCTTAGCTAGGGTTTTGCATAAACTCTGTCGTATGATGTTAACTCTTGAGTTACAAATCCTTCAGCTTGCCATTTCATTGTGAAATATAATTCATTCAACAAGGTTATCCTTAGCCCTTACAAGTCCTTACAATATTTATTACAAGACTGTAGTTGCACACCGTATTCTTTCAAGTTGGCTACACCTTGTTGTGTCTTCTCCTTGTAGTGACTACCTCTACAATTATCCCATCTTCTGAAGTCTTGAAGTGCTTTTCTCTTCACATCTCCTTGCATAGTGTCCCTTTTGGTTGCATTTCAGACAAATGACCAGATCTGTTCCCCTTTGCATGTTTGGTTTTGGACATTCCTTCGCATAATGTCCAAGCTCCCTGCAATTCCAGCATAATGTTTTGCTATTGTCTTTCTCCTTTATCTTCTTCTTCTTCTTCTTTTTGGGTAGCTCTAAGGCTAGGAGATCTCTTATTTCATTATCTTCATATTCCACTACCGTGGTGAGACACCTTTTTCTTTTCTTCAGGCAATCTCTAGATAAATGTCCTTCTTCTTCACATGTGTAGCAACACTTGGTGGTAGGGTTGTGTGTTGTTCCCATGACTTTATCTTCCATATTCATCTTGGGTCTTCCATCTCCAGGGGTCTTTCCTATTAGTTGGCTCATTCCATCTTTGGCTTGTCGATTCATTCGTTGCATCGTGGAATAAAACTTACATTCAGCAGGGGCATGATTGATTCCCTCACATAGGAAACAAGTAACTTGGCTCATGGGACATTCTCCAATTGGGTGACTCGTATCACAGTAGGGGCACTCTTCATGACAGTCCTTAGAGGTGTGTCCTATTTCTCCACATCTCTTGCATGCTCTCAATGTCATCTCAACATCAACTCTTGTTGTCTTTCCACCTTGATCATTTTGTGGCAGGCTATTATTGGTACTAGCCACAATCTGGGACATCATTTGTACTATTCATGAATGATCATCCAGTACTTGCTGCACTCCTGGAGGTAACTCTTTGCTATCGCGGTTAACCATATTCTGAGTCAACACCCGCATCATTCCTGTGTGAGCTTCAACCAACTGTTGCATTGCTATCTCCAACTGAGGGTTGTTGGGATTGGCTTGCGGTTGAGTATACATCTGTTTGAGGTTTAGGGTAGGTTTTAGGTCTTAGCATAGATGATATTAGATAGAAGGGATCTAAAGAAGATTCCTACCTAAACACAGCAGATCAAGAGAATTCATCTTACAAACAACATCTAACAAACATTCATCACATCAAATACTAATAATCTAGTATGGTCATACCCCAATTTGGTATGATCATTAGATTATCACAACATCGTTGGTTCTATAAACTAAAATTATTGGTGGTCTTGTCTATTACTTGCTTGTGTACTTCAAGTTTCTTCTTTACTTCCTTGATTCATCTTCTGGAGTTGTGCAAGCTGCATTTGAGTCTTTCTCCAAGTTCTTCGTTCGGCCTTCATTATAGTTCTTCATGTTGAGCCAAGGAATACATATGGAGCATCAGTCTCACACTTCTGACACCATGTGATCTTCTATTCTTTGTTGATGATTTCAGGGTAGGGTCATCTATAGCAAAAGGAAACATTTGAAGAGGAAGTAGAAGAGAATACAAGGAGTTAAAAATGCAAACATTTTTCTTTAATAAATAGAAGTAAGATGAGATAGAGATTTTTATCCTAGGGTCTTCCTATTTCTAATCCAAACCTAGGGTCTCGATCCTACAGGCAACACTATGCTCCGATACCATTCTGTAGCGCCCTGCCTTTTGCCAAAGGTAGAACTCCTGTGTTGATGTGCCATTCCCTGGATCATTAGATAGCACCACAGTACAAAATAAGTAATCATTGCAATAGCATCAATATTACAACGTAAATCCAGTTACATAGGTCTTCAACCTTACGAGTACACAGCATAAAGCATAGTTGCAGTGAGCCTCCATTCTTTATCACGTGCCACAGGCAGACATGTTGGAATGTAGTCTCATGATCCTACTCCTGGTTCCTTACTCGAAATAAAACCTGCACGTTTGAATATGCAGCCCCAGAGGGGTCAGTACAATGATGTACTCGCAAATGACACATATTTGGTGGCTGTTGTGAAAAAGCTATCTACATGATATTTGGCTGGTGGATCTCAAAGGCTGAATTGCATAAAGCAAGTTTTATCCTATCAAAACATTTTTTAAACATTTAGATTTTTCCTTAAGGTCGAGGTAACCCCCAGATGATAACCACCACAAGAACCTTGGGTTGATAGCCAAGTTGTGTAGCTCTGGATAGTTACTCAACAAAACACGAATAACTCTCAGGTGATAACCACCACATACCATGGGTTGATAGCCAGGTATATGGCCCTGAGTAGCTTGGTTCAATTAAAGCCCCAAGGTAACCCTTAGGTGATAACAACCACACAAGTCCTGAGTTGATAGTCAGGTGTGTAGCCCTAAGTAGCTAGTCTTGGGATTGGTGAGGACCCTTAGGTGATAACAACCACACAAGTCCTGAGTTGATAGTCAGGTGTGTAGCCCTAAGTAGTCACTATTCAAGTTTTAATTATTCTGAAATGGTGATGAGATTCCTTTCGCGCGACATGTCCTCTCTCTGTTCCTAGGTACAACCAATACAAAGTACTCTCAGGTGATAACCACCACACAAGTCCTAGGTTGATAGCTAGGTGTGCAGTCCTGAGTTGTGTACTCTCAGGTGATAACCACCACACATGTCCTGGGTTGATAGCCAGGTGTGTAGCCCTGAGTAGCCACAAGATTGCACCCAGGTGGTTCATTAGGTTATTAATTTTCATCTTTACAAATCATACACAGCATGGCATTGGCATCATCATTCTCATAAATTTGATATTCAATCCTAGCAAGGTAGAGTTTGAGGGATAGCTTCACACTACTAGGATTTAGCATTTGCAAAGTCTTTGCAACTGAAAACATTTGAACACCTATCATGCATACTACATTAAAAACACTAATGCAGTATTTGAAACATAGGTCAAGAATGTGTGTCACTTGCCTTTTTGAAGATCACGATGTTTCACTTCTCTCAACTAAGCACGTAGCTCTTCGCACAAACTATAACACAGAAATAACATAACATAAACATACCATACAAACACAATCAAACAAATCAAACAATTGCAAAGTATTTGTTTAACAATTTAGATTTATTGTTATGTTGTGATAGAAAGATATGGCAAAGGAAATATGAATTGTGAGATATGGATTTGAGAGTTTAGTTGGGAAAGATCAAAATGATTTGAGAGAGAATTGGACTAGGCAAAATATAATTGATGAAGTTTTTATGCTTTATTAAAGCATATATGAGTTTTAGGAATAGCTCATGTGAAATAAATTACACAAGAGTCAATTTGTGCAGCTACAACACTATTGAGCAAATGTGACAACAATTACTCTTGAATAGATCTATTGCACTTAGGAACTAGGCTAGGTTTTAAGAATGCTTGAATTACTCAATTAGCACATTTGCAAGTTGAATAGTTCAATACATGTGAACCAAAACTAAGTAGGCATTGGATTGGGTATGAATAATTGATATTTGAGGACATGGCTCAAATGGTACATTGATCAACATGGTGTATAACACATACTATGGTACGGGTTATAACATCTCCACATTAATAGAACCTAAGTTTGAGATGAATTCATATTCTACTCAAGTAGCACAAATGCAATTTTAATATATGTATGAATTAGACAAAATATAATGAGTGAGGTCTTTATGCTTTATTAAAGCATAAATGAAGCTTTAGAATAACTCATGTGAACTAGATCACATAAGTGGCAATTTGTGCAATAACATTACTATTGAATAAGTGTGACAACAATTATTCTTGAATAGTATATATTACACTTAGGCAATGAGCTAGGATTCATGAAGCATTGAGTTACTCAATTAACTCATTTGTTAATTGAATAGTTATACACATGAAATCAGGATCAAGTGGACAGAGGATTGAGTATGGGTAGATAACATTTGAGATTATGGTTTAAGGTTTCAATGGAGTATAGGATAGATGCTATAATGCTGATTAGATCAACACCACGGTAACAAAGGTAGAAACTAAGATTGAATGTATCTCACTTTACTCAAATGACACATTTGTAATTTGAATAAGTGGGTACTATATGAGATAGGTCTAAGTGAAATGACCTTGATCAAGGTGAACCATGACACGGATTGATAGGTATGATCCTAGGGTTTTCTAAAGTAGAAGGAATCATTAATTAAAATAGAAATAGAATTTATCTATATAGGAACTACTCAAATTCTCATATTAGAATTTGAATAATTGTGAAGTGGTTCAAGAAATTATGGGAGTGATGCTACTGGATAGCTTGCAGTAATACAAAGTCACTGCAAGTGGTTTCACTCAAAAATCATTTTCAGAAATCAAATGATGATCAAATTAGTGATTTGGATAGATTTAAATGCACAAGGTGTGTGCACATATCAACTTTGAAATTTCTTGATTCTACGATGTTCTACATGTTGAGAGGATTCCAAGACTACAAATTTGTAATTTTTGGATTAACAGAGCTAAAGATATGAATTGATTAAGTTAACAGAAGGTTTGATTCAGTTCTGAAAATAGATTCAAATTGAACCCATAAAATATGAAGTTTTATTGTACTACTGGATTCTAGATGTTCTAAGGATTCCAACGGTATATCATTTGTTAATTTTGGATACAGGGATCCAAAGTTATGAATTTTCAAAGATTCAATTGAAATCTGATCTGAATTCCTAATTTGAACTTCGTCTAAACCAGAAGCTGATACGTGGCGTAATCTTATTCACCGGTACTGCTTCGTTCGGATCAGGTACTGAGGCTGTTGGATTGAAAGAGGATTGAATGGACCAGATCTGTCCGTACCAGTTCGAATAAGTGATTTGATCTGGGGTGTTAGATCTGGATCGGACGGATCAGAGGAGATCTAAGAGAGGTGAGGCTCACCTAGGGTTTCCGCTCGCCGGAGGAGTCACCGGCGGTGAGGCTTCAGCACGGGAGCGGACCTGCGCGACGATTGGGTGGTCGCTCGAGACGATGAAGGCAATGATGGCGACGAGCTCGTCGAGACAAAGACGATGGAGAGCACGGCTGGTAGTGGGGCTTCCTAGAACTGCAGAGAATGCTGACCGGAGTTAGGGGTGGCTCGGTGAGGTCTCAGTTGAGGAAGATAGCAAAAGTAAAAAGAGGTTTTGGGTCTCGGTGCTTTTACCAGAAGGAGCAGCTCGATGAGGCGGACTAGGTGGGCAAAGCAGGAGGTCTCGAGGTGGCCGGAATCACCGGCAATAGCTCGCCGGAGCTCTCAGTTTGCCACAGTGGTTAGAGGTCTCGCACGGGCTGACTGGGGGCGATTACGTGGAATTAAATGGGGGCTTTTATAGGGGAGAGAGGGGTGCACTGATTATGAGAGATCGGGGAGCAATTCACGCGGCCGTTTCAAGGAATTTAATCGGAGTTAACAGTGGTCGCCTCAGTGCCGTTTCTAGTAGAGGAGGAAGAAGCAGTCCACCCTGACAGGTTGGTCCCGCTGTCAGAGGGAGGGGTGAGGGATGCGTACCGATTCGGTTTACCCCGGGTGGGGCGCGGACCTGTTTCGTTACTGGGCCAAAAATCGTCCCCGGGGCCCCTTTTCTATTTTTATTTCTTCTTTTCTCTTTTTCCTTTTCTGTTTTCTTGTTTCTTTAATAACTTTTGCAAATTTGGTTCAAATTGCTTCAAACCAACTTTGTAAAGTTTCTAAAATTCAAAACAACATTCCAGAATAGTAACAAACATGTTTTCAGAACCAAAACAAGATTTTTAATAAAAGATCTTAATTGAGCCTAATGGCTTAGCTTGCATAAAATAATAGAAATAGAGTTTGAACTTGATTCTTTTTAAAATAGTAAAATAATAGTTTATAAAATAATGATTGAGAAACACACTCAATTATGGTTTGAAAAAGCAACCCATATTGAATAAAGCAAATTTTGTAAAACAATCTTTTGCAAGCAAGCTTGCATAAGGCTGATTAAAAGCAAGAAAATGATATTTTGATTTTTGGTTTTTCTCAAAGTAGTTCTTTGAGAAAATAGTAGAAAGTTTAAAATAGTTTTCTAATAGAACTTTCAAATAGGCTCAAGAGTTTTAAATTCCTGTGAAATTTCAATCAATGCACTCAAAAAAAAGGAAAAAATTTCCCCCAAAATTTGATAAAATCTTGGGATGTTACATGTAGCATGGTTGCTAAGTTCTATTGTTAGAATTATATCTTTTATGCCCATATTTAGAGTACTTTGATCTCAGCTTGCAATGCTTTACAATAACTTGATCAAGATTGTGTTGGCTGCATGTCACCTCAAAAATTATTTTTTGTTATCACTTACCTACTCGAGGACG
Organism: Dactylis glomerata; assembly: GCA_007115705.1. Taxonomy (NCBI): domain Eukaryota; kingdom Viridiplantae; phylum Streptophyta; class Magnoliopsida; order Poales; family Poaceae; genus Dactylis; species Dactylis glomerata. The sequence continues at coordinate 562,329 of QXEO01000132.1, forward strand.
AGCAGGAGTTAAGCTTGGGGATGCTTGATACGTTGCAAACGTATCTATAATTTTTGATGCTCCATGCTTGTTTTACACCAATTGCTTTATGTTTTGTTTACACTTCATGGCATTTTTATGTATTTTCTAGAACTAACCTATTAACAAGATGCCATACTGTCAGTTCCTGTTTTCTGCTGTTTTTCTATTCCAGGTTTTTACTGAAGGAAATATTCTCGAAATTGGATGGAACAAAAGCCAAAGTGCCTATTTATCTGACACAAAGACGGAGTCCCAAGGGGAGACGGAGACCAGCAGGAGCCGGCCACACCAGGTGGTGGCACCCTCCCCTCTGGTTGTGCCACCCCATGGTGTGGGCCCCTCGGGCGCCCACCAACCTCGCCCTTATGCCTATAAATTTACTTCATTGGGAAAACCCTAGGGCCTGAGCCTCCATCCACGAAAAGTACTGTAAGCCGCCGTCGTCGTCGACCCTAGTTCGAGAGGGTCCCGATGCTCTTCCTGGCACCCTATCGGAGAGGGGAATCGTCACCGGAGGCCTTCTTCATCGCCATGCCTGCCTCTGGAGTGACGCGTGAGTAGTTCTACATGTTGTGAGCTGCCTATCATGATCAAGATCATCTTATTGTAATTCTACATGTTGTGTTTGTTGGGATCCGATGAATATTGAGTACTATGTCAAGTTGATTATTGATTTATTATGTCTATGTTATTTGTGATCTTGCATGCTCTCCGTTGTTAGTAGATGCTTTGGTCAAGTAGATGCTAGTGACTCCAAGAGGGAGTATTTATGCTTGATAGTGGGTTCATGCCTCTAGTAATCTGGGAGAGTGACAATAACTTCTAAGGTTATAGATGTGCTATTGCTACTAGGGAGAAAACAACAATCTTTTATTCAAGGATAATTGTATTGTTTACATTACACACTTTGCTTAATGCAATAATCTGTTGCTTGCAACTTAATACCCAAGGGTTGTCCGGATGATATCCTGAAGGTGGATTATTAGTCATAGATGCAGTTGGATTATGGTCTATATATTACGTTGTAATGCCCAAATGAATCTCATAGTGATTTTCATGTCATGTACATGCATTGTTATGCATTCTCTATTTGTCAATTGCCCAACTGTAATTTGTTCACCCAGCATGTTATTTATCTTTATGGAGAGACACCTCTAGTGAACTGTGGACCCTGGTCCATTCTTTTACATTGATAATACCATCTACTGCAAACACTGTTTCCAATCTGCAAGTACTATTTTATTTCACTGCAAACAGACATCTCTTTCCGCACTATACGTTTAATCTTTTGTTTTCAGCAAATACAGTGAGATTGACAACCTCAGTGTAAGTTGGGGCAAAGTATTTTGGTTGTGTTGTGTGGAGGTTCCACATTGTTGACTGATGCCGATAGTGCGCCCTACCAAAAGTCAGCTAGCAACAACCTTCAGAAGTGATTTATTTCTCCTACTGGCTGATTAAACTTTGGTTTCATACTGAGGGAAGACTTACTACTGTGCTCATCATACCTTCCTCTTGGGGTTTCCCAACGGGTCCTGTAAGACATCAGGGCCTCGTCGACCGAAATGATGGGGAGAGGGGAGGTCGGCCTCCCTCTACATATATTAGGTATAGGACCTTTGGCTTGTTGCCGGTAGTTTGTAGTTGGGTGCTGGTGTCTCCTGATCGGATTTGGTGCATCTGGAGCAGATCCTATTCCTCCATCAGGCTTTGGTGGTTCTTACTCTTTTCTTGGCCGGTCGTGGTGGCGAGGGAGACGCAGGGGAAACTGCTCTACTCTTTAATCTAGTGGTGGTTGGGGATGGCCTCTCGTGTTGGTGCGTCAGTGCAACTACACTTTGTCTACGTCCTAGATTTCTGCCAAGCTTCATGGGAAGAAGACCAGATCCTTGTTCGGAAATCCCCTAAATAAGCATCTAGTGGGCGTGTGACTCGATGTGCAAGGGTGCTATGCTGTTGTGTTCCATCTAGCCGGCCATGTTGGCAAGAGGATGATGCGACCACCCTTTGATGTATCATCATGCTCATGACATGATGGCAACCATGATCTACAATAGAATAGCTAGTGTTGGGCGGCAGTAGGGAGTGATTTCATTTGATCAGAACATGGAAGCTATCTCCAATACGCAGAATTAATCTATTGCTTGTGTGCTTTGTTGGAGCCATGTCAGCATGCACATACAAATGTTAAGGATTAGGGACACTCTAGCTTTGAAGTTTTCAGAATTATGCTTCTAGTCTATGCTTTTTGTTGTTCCTGTTTTCAATGTTAGAGGTGGAATGATATTCTCAGTATGATCTCATGGAGCCAAGCCAGTATATCAGCCACAAATTTGAAACATCAGTTAAGCTCACACACAATAGAACATATTCATGGACAACAAAGAACTTAGAGCTGCCTCTATGCTTGCATGTCTATCAAAAGAGGCAAGGTGCAGTATAGTCCCTTCATGTTTTCAGCAAGCACATTGGTTTACTTGTCAAATAATTACCTTGTAGAAGATATCGTCTTTCCACCATTCGAGCTGTGTCACGAGAGATGGATGAAAATATCTCTGTCGTTGATCCCTCGATTTAATGGTGGGGAACCCCTATGATTAAGCTCGATGATGGTTCCTCTTAATCTACAACTTAATCCCTCTCAGCCTCGAGTGCATACGCCTGATAGACCGTTGGGAGAGCCACCCATGGGGCATCAACTGGCATGGAGCATGATGGAGGCCCTCGAAGATTGCAGATGCAAAAATATTGAATCTGTTTTGTCGACGAGTGAATAATCATTGTTTGGATTCATAGGCAATCTTTGGTATCAACTGCAAGTGTTTAGATAATCTTTCTCTCTTATTGTGCGTTTAGGCACCTTTGATCCTTGCTTGACGATTTGTCACCAAGATGTGTTGTACTTTGAGTTGCAACGATAATATAATTACTTGTTAAGAAAAGGAACAACCCATCAGGCGCATCGTCGTATATATTGAGCCAAGTCGTGGCTGGCAAGTATAAAAAGATTACACTTGTATATTATTACAACAACTCGAGTACTTATCATTTATCTACTACTAATTGTTTACAAATACTACCAAACCTTGAACCATTAAGGGTTTGGTAAGAACATCAGCTAGCTGATCATGACTTCATATATGATGAATTTCAAGCTCCTTCTTGGCAACCTGTTCTTGCATGAAGTTGTATCCTATTTTATATGCATCGTGTGGGCATGGTTGCATGGAACACTGGACTAGGTAAGTCGCACCAAGATTGTCACACCATGGAGAAGGTGTCTAACTTAAGGAGAGACCAAGCTCTCAAAGCAATGCTTATATAGCCAATGGGTTATTTTTTGAGATTTCCAGGCAACTAAATTGCCTCCGAGGAACATTACATGTCCTTCTATCGAAGGCCTATATAATGGGGCAACCAGCCCAGTCAACGCCACAAAAGGCGATGAGATGCATGAAGGAAGATCGTTGCAGAAGCATCCCATAGGTTGTTAATTTATCCCCTAACTGCAGAATCTATTCACGACTGTCCAGTGAATCATTCGGCAAATACAAGAAATAACAAACTTTAGTTGACAATGTAGGATATATCTTGCCATGATAGGGTGACATATTGAAGCGCACCCAGGGGCAGAGCTAGACTAATTAATTCATGGATATGCGGCGCATCCCCAATAATTTTTACCAAAAAGATTCAGTATATAAGCCCCAGTATCTTAGTGTTCTTTTCTACATGTTATAGACATAAAAATTGACAAATCATGGCATCCAGATCCCGACTTCTCCCATTCCAACCTGGGCCAAGAATGACAAATTTTGGCTTCTATCGGGTGTTGATTCATTTGTTGGGCTGGTTCCGCTTCATTGCATCAGATGTGAAGCGCTCATCCTCTCCCGTTCCATGACGCCCCGTTGAAAGAATATATGGAGCCCCATGTGTGGTTTTGGTAATTAATGATAATCCATATGGACTAATGGTTGCATTGAGTTATATGTGTAGGACTTGTCCATAGACAATGCTTGAACCATATGTTGGATTCAAGGTTGTAAGAAGAAGACAATGAAGAAGATTATGTGATGACCAAGGTGTTATTCAAGGAGTTATCTGAAGATTGGTCTTAAGGAAGTTGAGCCTATATCAAGTGTGTCTTGAAAAATAAGATTGAGTGAGCTCTCATGTGTACCTTCAAGACACCATCATTATAGAGAAAGAAGAATTAATTCAAGAATTGATAAAGTCAAAGCGTAAGTTCAAGATGGAATCTAGAAGATATCATATGCTCGAACCTTGCCATCTATATTGTGATCATGGATATGTGAAGACATGCTTAAAGAGAGTTTTCCCATTGTGGAGTATGGGGGAGCAATTCACAAGACTTCACCAAGCAAGCACGATCAAGAAAGGTAATCCAACTTGAGGGAGACAAGATCATCATCATCTAGAATGCACAAGGCAAAGGTATGTTCTTGATAGGGTTTCTTTCTTACCAGTCTCATGGTGTTAGTTGTGAGACCAGGTTATAGGATCGGTAGCCGTACTATCAAGAGGGGCTCACGAGTGAGTAACTTAATCGTATCGTTCGGAGAGAGCTCAAACCTTTGTATACTTGGCATCATCTTTATTGGTTCTTATTTGAGCTTTATCCATGTGAGGTTCTAGAGCTTGTGGTTATTTCCATGACAAGCTCTAGATCATCAAAAACGGACTTCGCATGAAACTCATATTGTGTTTTTGATGTTTGGAGGTTTTACCGGTTCATCTTTTAAGAGAGGTCAAAACATTCATCATTTGTTTTTCCCCTTTGTTGGACTATGATGTTTCTATGGATGAAGTTGTAGAGATCGTTGTGGTGATTCCAATAAGCCCAAGATCATCGAAAACGAAGTCCGAATGCAAAAGTTATCATCGTTTTCGTGTTGATGTTTCTTCTAGGGCGGATTATCTGCCCAAACTTGGGCCGGATAATTGATACGTTGCAAACGTATCTATAATTTCTTATGCTCCATGCTTGTTTTACACCAATTGCTTTATGTTTTGTTTACACTTCATGCAATTTTTATGCATTTTCTGGAACTAACCTATTAACAAGATGCCACAGTGCCAGTTCCTGTTTTTTGTTGCTTTTCTATTCCAGGTTTTTACTGAAGGAAATATTCTAGGAATTGGAAGAAACAAAAGGCAAAGTGCCTATTTATCTGACATGAAGACGGAGTCCAAAGGGGAGATGAAGAAGAGCCGAGAGGCGGCCACACCATAGAGTGGCGCGAGCCCACCTCTGGCTGTGCCACCGCATGGTGTAGGCCCCTTAGGTGACCACCGACCTCGCCCTTCCACCTATAAATTCACATCTTCGGAAAAACCCTAAGGTCCCGAACCTCCATCAATGAAAAGTACTGTAAGCCACCGCCATCATCGACCCTAGTTCGGGAGGGTCCAGAAGCTCTTCCCGACACCCTATCGGAGAGGGGAATCATCACCGAAGGCCTTCTTCATTAACATGCCTACCTCCGGAGTGATGCATGAGTAGTTCATCCTTGGACTACGAGTCCATAGCAGTAGCTAGATGGTTGTCTTCTCCTATTTGCGCCTCCATGTTAGATCTTGTGAGCTGCCTATCATGATCAAGATCATCTTATTTTAATTCTACATGTTGTGTTTGTTGGGATCCGATGAATATTGATTACAATGTCAAGTTGATTATTGACCTATCACGTCTATGTTATTTGTGATCTTGCATTCTCTCTCTTGTTAGTAGATGTTTTGGCCAAGTAGATGCTAGTGACTCCAAGAGGGAGTATTTATGCTCGATAGTGGGTTCATGCCTCTAGTAATCTGGGAGAGTGACAATAACTTCTAAGGTTGTAGATGTGTTGTTTCTACTAGGGAGAAAATATCAATCTTTTATTCAAGGATAATTGTATTGTTTACATTACACAGTTTACTTAAGGCAATAATCTGTTGCTTGCAACTTACTATCCAAAGGTTGTTCAGATGATATCCTGAAGGTGGATTATTAGTCATAGATGCAGTTGGATTATGCTCTATGTATTATGTTGTAATGACCAAATGAATCTCATGGTAATCTTCATGACATGTACATGCATTGTTATGCATTCTCTATTTGTCAATTGCCCAAATGTAATTTGTTCATCCAGCAATTTATTTATCTTTATGGAGAGACACCTCTAGTGAAGTGTGGACCCTGGTCCATACTTTTACATTTATAACACCATCTATTGCAAACACTGTTTACTTTGTGCAAGTACTATTTCATTCATTGCAAACAAACATCTCCTTTCACACTATACATTTAATCCTTTGTTTTCAGCAAAACCAGTGAGATTGACAACCTCACTATAAGTTGGGGCAAAGTATTGTGGTTGTATTGTGTGCAGGTTCCACGTTGTTGTCTGACACCGATAGTGCGCCCTACCAAAAGTCAGCTAGCAGCAACCTTTAGAAGTGATTTCTTTCTCCTACTGGTCGATTAAACTTTGGTTTCATATTGAGGGAAAACTTACTGTTGTGCTCATCATACCTTCCTCTTGGGGTTTCCCAACGGGTCCTATGAGACATCAAGACTGTTTTCTGACGCTGTTGCCGGGGAGGAAGAGGATTTCTACAAGGGGAGTCTCTCACTTCCAATCTCTTTATTTTGTTATTGTTTTGCTTAGTTTGTTTGCTTTGTTTTGATTACTTCTTTTTATCAAAAATATAAAAATTAGTTCCTTTCATAGTTGTTATTTTTGTTTGTCTGTTGTAGTCTTGCTAGAGTGAGTAATCCCGAGAACACTAAGTTGTGTGACTTTACTAGCACAAACAACAATGATTTCATCTGCACACATATTGCGCCACCTGCTCCTGAAGCAACTTTCTATAAAATTAAACCTGCTTTGTTAAATCTTGTTATGAAAGAGCAATTTTCTGGTGTTAGTATTGATGATGTTGCTGCTCACCTTAATAATTTTGTTGAACTTTGTGAGATGCAAAAATATAAGGATGTAGATGGAGATATTATTAAGCTTAAATTGTTTTCTTTCTCTTTGAGAGGAAGAGCTAAAGAATGGTTGCTATCTTTGCCTAGAAATAGTATTGATTCTTGGGTTAAATGCAACTATGCTTTCATTGTAAAATATTATCCTCTTGCTAAGATTATATCCTTGAGAAGTGACATAATGAAGTTTAAACAATTTGATAATGAACATGTTGCCCAAGCTTGGGAAAGAATGAAATCTTTGATAAAGAATTGTCCCACTCATGGATTGACTACTTGGATGATCATCCAAATCTTTTATGCTAGACTAAATTTTTCTTCAAGAAACCTTCTGGATTCAGCTGCTGGAGGTACCTTTATGTCCATCACTTTGGGTGTTGCAACAAAGCTCCTTGATAATATGATGATAAATTATTCTGAATGGCATCCTGAGAGAGCTCCACAAGGTAAGAAGGTAAATTCTATTGAAGAAACCTCTTCCTTGAATGATAAGATTGATACCATTATGTATATGCTTGTTAATGGTAAAACTCATATTGATCCTAATAATGTTCCTTTAGCCTCTTTGGTTGCTCAAGAAGAGCATGTTGATGTGAACTTCATTAGAAATAATAATTTCAACAACAATGCTTATAGGAATAATTTTGGTAGTAACAATTATAGGCCATATCCTTCCAACAATGGTAATGGTTATGGTAATTCTTATGGTAATTACTACAACAATAATAGGAGTGCGCCCTCTGATCTTGAATTCATGCTTAAGGACTTTATTAGTAAACAAACTGCTTTTAATAAATCTGTTGAGGAAAAGTTTGGTAAAATTGATGTTCTTGCTTCTAAAGTTGATAGCCTTGCTCTTGATGTTGAACTTCTGAAATTAAAGGTTATGCATCATGATGTTAAAGAAAGCAAGACTTTGAATGCCATTCAAGTTAGAATTGATAACAATTTTAGGATGTTAGCTGAATTGCATGCTAGGTGGGAAAGAGAGGATGAAATTGCTAGAAAGAATAATATGACTAAAGTTTGTACTATTACCACCACTAGAAATGCTGAAGTTTCAAATGCTAGCAAACCTCCTACTTTTAATGATAAAATGATTGTTGTAGGAAAAGTCCCCACTCCTTCTGCAAAATTGCCTAAAACCACTGAGACTTTTTCAATAAAAGTGCTGAAATATTTTCGAAGTATGGGAGACAATGGTCCTACTACCTTTGATAATAACGATTTTGATCTTGATGGTTGCAATATCTCTGAAGTAATTATGTTCCTACAAAAGCTTGCTAGAAGTCCTAATGCTAGTGCTATGAATATGGCTTTTACAAAACATATTACAAATGCTCTCATGCAAATTAGAGAGGAGAAATTAAAACAAGAAGTTTCTATTCCTAGGAAGTTAGAAGATGGTTGGGAGCCCATCATTAAGATGAAAGTGAATGATTTTGATTGTAATGCTTTATGTGACCTTGGTGCCAGTATCTCTGTTATGCCTAGGAAAATTTATGATATGCTTGGTTTACCACCTTTAGAAAATTGTTATGTGGATGTTCATCTTTCTGATATTGCTAAGAAGAAACATTTGTGGAGGATTAATGATGTTCTTATTATGGTTAACACTAACCTTGGCCCCGTTGATTTCCTTGTTGTGGATATTGAATGCAATGCTTCTTGTCCTATTATTTTGGGAAGACCTTTTCTTAGAACTGTTGGTGCTATTATTGATATGAAAGAAGGTACCATTTGATATCAATTCCCACTCAAGAAAGGTATGGAACACTTCCCTAGAAAGAGAAAGAAGCTACCTTTTGATTCTATCATTAGAACAAACTATAATGTTGATGCTTCTTCACTTGAAAATACTTGATTTTTACTTTTTTGCGCCTAGGTGAAAGGCGTTAAAGAAATGCACTCTTGGGAGATAACCCGTGTTTTATTTCAGTAATTTTTATTTTGTTGAGTCTTGGAAGTTGTTACCTCTGTAATAACCTCTCCTTATCCTTTTTATTTCGTTTTTGTGCCAAGAATAGACTCTAATAGAAAGAAGGTAAGATTTGGGGAAGTTGTTGTCCCGAAACAGATTTATGCGCTTCGCTGTAAAAAATCATGAAAAATCCCAGAATGTCGTATTGATCTGCAAATTTTTTGTGCACATGCCCCAAGTTATTATATAGATTTTGTTAGTTTTGCACTTTTCGATTTGATCAACAAAAGATTTTCAAAAAAATTGATCTTTACCTGCTGTTCTGTTTTGACAGATTTCTGCCACTATTTACATTTGCCTCTTGATCTCTTTCTTTTTAAGTTCTTTTGATCGGAAGAATTTTTAAAAGAAGTTGCTACAATAGCTAATGTTTTATTAGATGTTGTACTTGAGTTAAAACTGAACCAATAGTGCATCTACTATCTTGCATAAACTAATGGTGCTAATGAGAATTGTGTGAAGTTTTGTATGAAGGAAGTTTTCAAGTGTAGGGAAAGGAGAATGATGAGATGAGATGAAGGATGGACAAAAGCTCAAGCTTGGGGATGTCCAAGTCACCCCAAGAAATATCCAAGAAGTACAAGCATCAAAGCTTGGGGATGCCCAAGGCATCCCCTTCTTCATCAACAAAAATATCAGGTCATCTTTCAAAACACTATATTTTTATTGCTTCATATGCTATGTGTTGTTCTTGGAGCGTATTTATTTTATTTTTCTTTTGCTTTGTTTGCTGTAATAAATGGTTGGATCCCATCATACTTCTTTTGGAGAAGACACACTCCATTTTCATTTCCTAGAACACTCTAGTTTTCACTCTTATTGTTCTGCGAGTGTTCTCTTTTGCTAGTACTGCGCTTAGCTTTTGTTTTCACACTTATTTTTTCAGAACTTGTTAGTTATTTTTAGTTAGGTGTGTTTTGCCCTCTGGTCTTTATTGATTTTTATCTTGGAGAGTTGTTTCAAAAAAAGTTGATTGGTGTTGGAGAAGAGTAAAATATTTTATGCTTATAGTGGTGCAAAAGGAAGCTTGTGTAGACTGTGTCTTAGACTTTAGCATGCCATGCTAGATATTATTTTGATTATCTCCTTAGTAGTTATTGTTGTAGCATGACTTGTCTCAAATGACTGAGAGTGCTTAATGTTCCATTGAAAGAATCATACATTGCTTTTATCATACAAAAGCATAATATTGTGGTATTCTCCTTTGATGCTTTATTTGGGTTGACTTGGCGCATGCTTACACCATGTTATGAGTATGAACCAGTCACCTCAAGCCTCTATAGTCATTTAGTTTTTGACTTGTAATATCACTTTATGCTTTGATTAATAATGTTTTGTCTCTATGCATGATTATGGCCGTTATTGCTCTCTTAGTTGGTCGCTCCCAGTCTCTTGCTAGCCTTCACCTGTACTAAGTATGAGCTCTACTCATACATCCAACTCCCAAAAACCAAAGTTTGCCAATGTGTCCACCATATCTACCTATTAGCATTATTGCTATTCCAAGTATATTCATCATGCTTTTATCTATCTTCCAAATTAAATTTTTGTTATGAGAAAATTAGTTAGTAAAGCTCTCACAAACTTGATGGTACATTGTACTTTCTTGACCATTGTGATTCTCTTATAAAGTTTATCTGCTTGCAAATTGTAAGTTGAGAGTTGGCACAACCATGCTTTCATGGGGCACGTTTTCAACTTTGCACTAATTCCTATTAGTTGATATCATGATCTTTTGTTTATGGATGCCTAGCGGTGTGAAATAAGTTGGAAACTTGTGAGCTCATGGAGTTTGTATATGTGTTAGAGAAACACACCTGGGTTGCTAGTCTAAACCATGCATCATTCGTGGTGGAAATTTACAGCATAACCATAGTGGACATTCGACGACGCATCTCAGAATAAAAAGATATACCCAATGGTAAATAAAAGAGATGTCGAGGTGTTCATTGTCTGTTTGTATTGTCATTTTGATATGGGAAAGCTTCCATATCATCGGGCAGGAGGTACCCCATTGGCGTTCTCGATGATACATGTATGCTTATAATGACAAGAACTTGCTTGGCATCTAAGTCGAGTAGCATGTGGTTTAGGTACTCGTATTCAAGGGACATGCGATTTTCAACTTATAGTTTGTCAAGCATATAAATCATATTTTCAATCACATTAACCTTAACCATTCAAGATGCCAATGATAGGAGCAATGAGATCTCAAAGCTAATAAGTACCATAATTTTTGGAAGCTTTATAAAACTTGTAATCACTACTTCCCTCTGTGAAGGGCCTTTCTTTTTTACTTTTATGTTGAGTCTTCATCTTCTATCTTTATGCACCAATTAAGAGAGCATAGTTGTCATTCTGAGTATAATGTGCATAGTCCCAAAATTTATTATTGATTGATTCATGATTATGGTATTGCTTGTTCTCAAATTATTCGTATCTAGTCACCCTTTGAACTTTGAAGGTGTCCTATGCATTTATGTTTTGCTATTCCATGAAGGACGAGCTGAATATCACTTTGCTATGTATTCTGTATGCTCAAAACAAACAAATAACTTTTGACGCATTATTATTTATGATCTTTTGTTTGTGTTACTTTTCATGTTGTAACATGGTTGCTAAGTTCTATTGTTAGAATTATATCTTCTATGCCCATGTTTAGAGTACTTTGATCTCAGCTTGCAATGCTTTACAATAACTTGATCAAGATTGTGTTGGCTGCATGTCACCTCAAAAATTATTTTTTGTTATCACTTACCTACTCGAGGACGAGCAGGAGTTAAGCTTGGGGATGCTTGATACGCTGCAAACGTATCTATAATTTTTGATGCTCCATGCTTATTTTACACCAATTGCTTTATGTTTTGTTTACACTTCGTGGCATTTTTATGCATTTTCTGGAACTAACCTATTAACAAGATACCATAGTGTCAGTTCCTATTTTCTGCTGTTTTTCTATTCCAGGTTTTTACTAAAGGAAATATTCTCGAAATTGGACGAAACAAAAGCCAAAGTGCCTATTTATCTGACACGAAGATGGAGTCCAAAGGGGAGACGGAGAAGAGCCGGGAGGCGGCCAAACCATAGGGTGGCGCGGGCCCACCTCTGGCCACGCCACCGCATGGTGTGGACCCCTCGGGCGCCCACCAACCTTGCCCTTCCGCCTATAAATTCACATCTTCGAGAAAACCCTAAGGGCCCGAGCCTCCATCCACGAAAAGTACTGTAAGCCGCCACCATCGTCGACCCTAGTTTGGGAGGGTCCAGAAGCTCTTCCCGGCACCCTGCCAAAGAGGGGAATCATCACCGCAGGCCTTCTTCATCGCCATGCCTACCTCTGGATTGATGCGTGAGTAGTTCATCCTTGGACTACGGGTCCATAGCAGTAGCTAGATGGTTGTCTTCTCCTATTTGCGCCTCTATGTTAGATCTTGTGAGCTACCTATCATGATCAAGATCATCTTATTGTAATTCTAGTTGTTGTATTTGTTGGGATCCGATGAATATTGAGTACTATGTCAAGTTGATTATTGACCTAGCATGTCTATGTTATTTGTGATCTTGCATGCTCTCCGTTGTTAGTAGATGCTTTGGCCAAGTAGATGCTAGTGACTCCAAGAGGGAGTATTTATGCTCGATAGTGGGTTCATGCCTCTAATAATCTGGGAGAGTGACAATAACTTTTAAGGTTGTAGATGTGCTATTGCTACTAGGGAGAAAATAACAATCTTTTATTCAAGGATAATTGTATTGTTTACATTACACACTTTGCTTAAGGCGATAATCTGTTGCTTCCAACTTAATACCAAAAGGTTGTTCGGATGATATCCTAAAGATGGATTATTAGTCATAGATGCAGTTGGATTATGTTCTATGTATTATGTTGTAATGCCCAAATGAATCTCATAGTGATCTGCATGACATGTATATGCATTGTTATGCATTCTCTATTTGTCAATTGCCCAACTGTAATTTGTTCACCCAGCATGTTATTTATCTTTATGGAGAGACACCTCTAGTAAACTGTGGACCCTGGTCCATACTTTTACATTTATAATACCATCTACTGGAAACACTATTTACTTTTTGCAAGTACTATTTCATTCATTGCAAACAAACATCTCCTTCCACACTATACGTTTATTCCTTTGTTTTCAGCAAAACCAGTGAGATTGACAACCTCACTATAAGTTGGGGCAAAGTATTGTTGTTGTGTTGTGTGCAGGTTCCACATTGTTGTCTGACTCCGGTAGTGCACCCTACCAAAAGTCAGCTAGCAGCAACCTTCAGAAGTGATTTCTTTCTCCTACTGGTTGATTAAATTTCGGTTTCATACTGAGAGAAAACTTACTGTTGTGCTCATCATACCTTCCTCTTGGGGTTTCCCAACGGTTCCTGTGAGACATCAATAATCCCCCCCCCCTTGAATTTTTGGACGTGAATCTCCCTCTATAGTGGTGGATTTTTTGGATGGATTTTTTCCCCTGGGGGCGGATATTCCGCCCCTACTTAACCCAGATAATCCGCCCCCAGTCTGCAATGGTTACATTTTTGGAGGGGGTATAAATACCCCTTCTTCCTCCTTGAGCCAGCCATGAATTGGGCTTCTCTCTTCTCCATTGTTGACTTTGAATAGCTTGCCCTTCCTTCTCCATTCCTTCCATGATTCTTGCATATTTTTGAGGGAAAAGAGAGAGGAAATCTAGATCTATATTTCCACCAATCCATCTCTCCTCTAAATGAGGAGAACATAGTGGATCTAGATCTTGGAGTTCTTTGTGGATTTCCTTAGTTCTTCCTCTCATATCTCTCCATAGCATTAGTTGCTTTGGTGATATTTGGGTGAGAAGGATATGAGCACTTCGTGTGCTCTTGCCATTGCATTTGGTCCTTCGGTTTGAGTTCTCCTCAGAGATTTGTGGAAGTGAAAGTAAGAAGCTTGTTACTCTTGGGTTCTTGGAACCCTAGATGGCTTTGTGTTTTTGTGGTGCCTTGGTGGCTATTCTTGGGAGCCTCCAATTAAGTTCTGGATGCATGCCCCAAGCTTGGTGTAAAGGCCCGGTTCTGCCATGAGGAATCCCTTAGTAGAAGAGTGAGCTAGGCCTTTGTGGCGCAAGCTCACATCAGAGAATAGGGTGAGGCCTTTGTGGCGTTGGTTAGGCCTTTGTGGCGATACCACACCTCTCCAACGAGACATACTCCCTTTTAAGGGAGGAACTCGGGAATACATCATCGTCTCCGCGTGCCTCGGTTATTCCTATACCCGAGCTCTTTACTTATGCACTTTACATCGTGATAGCCTTCGTGCTTGAAGTCATATATCTTGCTATCACCTTGTTACTTGTATTGCTTAGCATAAGTTGTTGGTGCACATAGGTGAGCCTAGTTTATTTAGGTTTTGTGGCTTGACAAAATAAACGCTAGTTTAATTCCGCTTTTGTTCAAGCCATTCATAAAATTTGATATCGCCTATTCAGCCCCTCTAAGCGACATCTGTGTCCTTTCACCCGTCCCTAATCGGTCGAAGAGCAACTCTAGCAGATACGCTATCCCGGCCCGTATCGCGCCACCAGGGCGGATTTGTGGGCCGGGGCACTTTTTTTAGCCCGAATAGATCCCGCATCAGACCTCTAGCATGCAAACATAATGGGGGCGCCGCCATCCAGCCCGCATCAACTGCTATAATATGGAGGTCGATGTGGGTGATGCAGGCAGCGATGTGATCTCCTTTCCCCCTCTTCCCCTCCTACACCGCCCATCGCTTCCGTGAAATTACGTCGTCGGCAAGCTCCTTCCGCCTCCAGAGCCATAGATCGACCCGTCTGGCATCACCAAGATGTCCGGGAGCAGCTCAATCGGGCATAGAGGTGGCTAGATTGGCTGCATGGAGAGCTTCCACAGCGCCGGAGGCGACAACGATGATGCATGGAAGAGGCGCTTCGATGCCATGCGGCTGCAGGGCTTGTACTACTACATGAAGTACAGTGTTAACCCGCCGCCCGGATTCAACAAGTGGGAGGCTAGGGCCAACCGCAGTGGCGGCTCGCTGGCATCTGCGTCAACGTCGACCTCCCGCTCCCGCTACCATGCAGGGTCGTCAGCCTTTGCTTACGCCACAGCCTCATCGTCGTTAGCTCCCCCTCGCGTGCGAATGGAGGTGGATGCGGCCACCCCGGCGCAGGTGACCACGGGGAAGACCATCGTTCCGGAGGACTTTATCGATGATTCCGCCTTCCCCTACATCGTCGCCCTCCTCGAGCAGAACTCGTGCCTGGCTGCGCAGAAGTCAGAGGAGTGGTAGAAGGAGGCGCAGCTGCAGGAGGCCCTCCTCGATGTCATGGACTCCGGCGACGACTACGACTTCTAGGACGCGAAAGTCTGGCCGCCGCCGCATCCCTTGTCTCCCGTGAGGTCTCCCGGAGCAATTTTGGTAGATAGGATTTGCGGCGGACTTTGATCCGTCGATCTTGATGCGATGTAGTATTTATTAATTAGAACTATGTAGTTGTAGTGTGAAACTGATACGGATGATCACGCCTTGTATGCAAAAAAAAATCATGCGAAGTGTTCGATTTAAAATTTGCGGTTTCGTTTGCGGTTTCTATTATGCGTGAGGATTTTTGGGTTTGCAAACAGCCTCCATCTCGACCTGCATCCGCGATTTGTAGGTTGCGCGGCTGGGATGGTCTTCTAGAGTTGCTCTAAGACGTGGCGCGTCATTCCATTGACCGTCCCCCCTGCCGCCACCTGCCGCCAGGACCTCGCGGCCTTGCCCGCCCACTAGAGTGTCGCTACACCCCCTCCATGCGGGCGCTAGCGAGCTTATCCCCCCTCCCCCCACGGGCCCGCCTGCCCGCCCTGACGTTGGTCGTTGCCTCACACGGTCACGCCCAGTTTGATAAGAACAACGACGGCGAATTTGACATGAACAGTGTCACATCTAATTTCCGGTAGGAACGGAGATGGCGGAGCTTCTTTGCAATATCACTAGCAGCAATCTTCACCTACCTAGATCCTTTTTTGCGGGTAAAAGGGGAATTCATTACTTAGATAGGGTGACAAGATGTTCCAATTCCAGCTCCCGAAACATAATTTCAAGACCAGAACCAAGCCATGCATCAATTTGGCGTTCTACTCTCGCAAAATTTGCGAGCCAGTGACTAACCCTTACCTGTGAATGATTCACTATTACAAACTTGTAAACATAATCCTTGATCAGCCACGGTATGAACTGCTTCAGTTATTAAAAAATCAATATTTTTCGAGGGGAGAGAGTTCTTGAATGATTGCGTGGTTACTTTTCTTGAGTGTAAATTCTTCTTATAAGTAAAGGATGATGACTTGCGGATATCCATTTCGGCTCACGGGAGCAAATGAACCTATTATTGAAAAACATATTTTAAAATGTCAAAAAAATTGGAACAAAAATTTCGCATGTACATCTTGACATATTATGTTTGTACACAAATTTTCAGAAGAAAAGAACATTTTTTATGTCCTATATAAAAAAGACAAATTTATGTATGAACATATCACTATTTATATGACATATTTTAATCTTTTTTACCGTTGTCACATAAAATGTTCTTTGTTATCAAAAACTTGTGTGCCAATATAGAATGTCCAGATCTAAATGGTAAATTTATTTTTAGAATTTTTGACATATAAAATTGGGTTTTTTATGCATTTTCTATAATAGGTTCATATACACCCGAGAGCCAAAACACCTCCTCCGATGACTTGCGTGTTTTCAAAAGGGAAGTCATAGAGTTAAATAATATGCTTTCTTTGTTCATGTATTTTAAAATTTGGAGACGTTGTCACAATTATAAACTATTTTATTGTGAACCTACCTACATTATATTGCCGTGCTGCAATTTTTTTTGATTCCAAATACCCAATATGAAAATCCTAGCCTCGCCACTAAGCGCACCCACCACACTACAATATTGTGTAGAAACGATAGGGAATAGAAAAGTGTCTGAATCTGTGGACAGCCTCATGGCAATTGTCATCGGTGTAGTACAAAACTTAGCCACCACCATGTTAGCTTTCTTCAGGGGATCAAGAATATACTTTCGCTGACATAGAGCAAGATCATCATCAACAGGGTGAACCTTAATACCAAGAAAGTAATTAAGAATGTCAAGATCCTTGACCGCAAAGTCCTCACAAAGCTAAGCAAGCAAACGGTCAACATCTGTGGCAAACAAATATATGAAAATTATGTAGTTGATAATATATGATAAAGTAAATGCAGAGCCCTATATCACCTCTCCATTCAAAAGAAAGGTCATGCATACATACAGGTATGTCCTAGGCTGTCAGGTTGCGAATGATCAATGGTTGAAAAGGATCCGATACCACGATAAATGTACAAGGCAACGATCTTTGTTTAAAACGGAAATTGTGCTGTTCTTGACAGATTTGGCCGGAAAAATATAGGAACAAAATCAGGGACTTTCTATTTCTTTCTTGTCACGCAAAGAAAAAAGTACTTGATGTATTAAGGTTCACAGACAGATGGGTTCCACCTGCGTAGTCAAACGTTAGGAATTAAAATGTTTTTTTGATGCTATAATCCGCTCTTTATTCATAATATAAAAACAAGTTACAAGTTACGAACGAACAGACCTTACAGAACTGAAAAGATATGATAAACATATGCAAAAAACTAGCGCCTATCCTCTTCCTTCGGCACCACCGAAGCGACCACCAAAGGGGCGAAAGATAAATCACCACAACACCCGAGCTCCACGCGGCTCCATCGCTGATCAGCAGCTTTTCAGACCTCATAAGTACTTTGCCAGAGGCAAAACCATTGCCGTTGAAAGAATCAGACCGGGGCAACATGTCCCCGGACACGCGATTGAACTCCAGAACTGACACCCCGACACGACTATAACGTCGGGAGAGGAAATCAGAACTGCCATCTTCCATCCGCAAACCCAGCACAGGATACACCATCTTTCATCTGTCACCTGCGCAGACAACCGTCTGCACATACTCCCGGAAAACACATCCTACCTGCTCCACCATGACGTCGGAGACAACGCCATAGTAACAGGGACAGAGCAGAAGGAGGGACACACCTGATGGGATCGCCGCCTCAACCTCGATGACACCATCCAAGAACTCTAATGCCACCAATCCAAGGAATCGGCACACACACGATGCCATCAACTCCGAGACACCACCATGAAGGACACCGTCGGTGTGGGAGTGGAGCTGAGGAAGATTTATTCGTCCAAGTGCCGCTCCCACCATCCCAACGATGCTCCATGACCTACAAAACCAGACCCTAACTACAGAGCGGAGAGACTGGATCCCCCTCCCTCCCACCGCCGGAGCAGCAGGCAGAGGGAGAAGGGACCAGCAAGAACGCCGGTGGAGATCGAGCGGTAGAGGAGTCGCCCCTAAAGCCTGGCGGCTAGGTCAGGGAAAAACAATGCATCTTAGGAATTAAAAATGTGTTCGGTCGTGTAAAGCTATTGTGCTTAAATATACACTTTTCCTATTAAACAGCTATCTATGGACTCAAAGTAGTTTGCAGCCTAATAAGCCGCCGCCGCATCTTTAAGAAAACACCCACCGCCTTCACCTTCTATTCCACCATAGATTGGTTTCCCCTCCTCCGACTGGCTTCGCCGCCGTGAGGAGGGGTGGGAAACCTAATTTATGTGTGGAGGTTTCAGTAAAAGTAGTATTTTCTAATAGTTTAAATTAGGGTTTGGTAGCAATCTTCTTTTGGTCTTCACGTCAATGCAGATGTCATCGTCTATAATAATTCATCTTTGGTCCTTCCTTCGACGACAAGATCTTTCTCCCGACATTAATGATAGTGTTGGAAGATTAAATTTCTCTAGGTATGGTCATTCAGATCTTCCTTCGCTAGATCAATCCTGGATCTTTTCTTATGGTTGCCGTGAGGATTATTATCCTCACAATATTTTGCATGACTGCTACGTCCTCGACAATGGTGATTCATGCTCTTGGCTCCCCAGCAACGTTAACGGGCTGTTCGGTTTACTTTTCCCTAGTATATTGGTGTCGACGGTGATTGACTACTTTAATGGCTGCACGCGTGCGCATAGCCTTGGTATTGCAGCTCAAATTAAAATTATGGGAGAACTGAAGGGTTTCGCAGCATAGAAAACAAAATTTTTCCTACGAAGATGAACAAGAACAAGCCAAGATCTGATCTATGAGATATAAAACAACGAGAGAGAGAGATTAGATCTACATACCCTTGTAGATTGCACAGCGAAAACGTTCAGATGAACGTGGCCGGTGTAGTCATACTAGCGTCTCCTCCTCGCGATCCGATCCAAGCGCCACAACGGGCGGCGCCTCCGAGCGATACACACGTACAGCGCAACGACGACTCCTCCTCCTCCTTGGTCCAGCAAGGCGCGGTGGAGTGGTAGATGGGATCAGCAGCACGACGGCGTGGTGCTTATGGTGGAGAGTATCTGCGGGCAGGGCTTCGCCTACACGCGCAAGGTGGAAGAAGAATAGGCAAAGATCTAATCAAACTAGGGCTAAAAAATACTACAAAAGATAGAGACGACGCCGGCTGAAACAGTTTCGGTATTAGGTCAAACCTAAAACCATACCGGGCTGTGCCTTTTTATAGCTGACCGGTGAACAAAAACTTGCAAAACAAGTTGAATCGCCGATCGGCCGAGCTGCGCGCCGCGTCCGCCAGCGATCGCCGCCGCCGCCGCTGTGCCGGAGTTTCGCCGACGTCGTGATGAAGCGCGGCCGGAGCCCTTCCCCGAGCGAATCTCCGCCTCTCCAGCACCTGCGCCGCATGCGCGAGGTCTCCCCTCGGCCGGTCGCCCCCGAGCCCTACCGGCCGCCGGCTCGCCGTCGCTCCCCCGCTCTCCGCAGCCCGCCGCGCCACTTTGGGGGTCCCTCCGACCGGGCGTCCGACCGCCGCTCTCCCCCTGTCCGCCGTGATGCTGCAGCGCCCCGCACTGCCCCGGGCCGACGCGAGGAGACACATGGCCGAGGTCGCTCCCGCTCGCCCCAGCGTCGTTCTCCGCGGGCGCGGGCGAGGTCGCCGGATCTCCGGGCTCGCTCGCTGGGGCGCCATGGCCCGTCCCCGGAGGCTCGTCGGCTGGCGGCATCCCTCCGGGAGGAGCTGGTGCACCGCCCATTCCAGAGCTCAGGTCCGGCGCTGGGCTCCTAGAGGCATAGCAGGGAGTCTCGTGATACTTTGCAGGGTACCTCTCGCCCGGAGCAGTCGGGTGCGGTCAGCGTTGCCACGGCCAAGAAGAAGAAGAACAAGAAACGGAAGAAAGGCCCGGTTGGTGCCGTGGGAGGGATCCAGAGCGGGATCCCACCTGCGCCGCCGACCGGTACGCGTCCTCAGGAGGAGGGCGTGGTGCCTCGAGAGAAGTCGGCGACGATAAACACGTGCTTCAACTGTGGGGTGGTTGGTCACTTCCGCTCGGACTGCACGGAGCCGGAGCAGTGCATCCTGTGTGGTGATGTTTCCCACCTCGCTATGGCTTGCACAGCTCGGTACTGGCGCAAGGCGCGGGAAACCTTGGAGTTCTTGGGCCATGGTATTGATGGAGGTTTCTACTACTTGGACTTGGGGGGTGCCGAGCCGTCTGTCCCTCAGCACCTCGCAGTCATCTCTGTGCTTCCCACTCAGGACCCTCCCTTGGCCTTTGAGATCACGGCTGAGATCATCCGCTCTGAGCTTGCTCAGCTGGAGTGTGACTGTGTGTGGAATGTGTGAGAGGTCTCGCCGTCTGAGTTTGTGGTGGCCTTACCATCTGCTAAGCTCCTTCGGGCGGTATCTTGGAGTGAGACGACTATTCTCCCGCTCCACAACATCAAGGTATCTATCAGGCCTTCGTGTGTGGACCCGGAGATAGTCACCTCACTCTCCTCTGTCTGGGTTCATGTCCACGGGATCCCGGTGGAGGCGCAGAAGGACCCCTTCATCGAGCTGATCTCGCAGGCCATCGGCAAGCTCGAGGAGGTTGATGGTCAGTCTCTTGCCGGTCAGGGCCCAGTTCGTCTTCGGGTCCTCTGCCCTGCCCCGTCCAAGCTGAACTGCACGATCTCGCCTTTCTTCTTTGGGAAGGATGGCAGGACTCTGGTCGTGGAGTTGGAGAGTGAGGAGGACCAGGGTGGGTCCTTGCCTCATTCTCCCCGCCCTGACCAGGACGTCCCCAGAGAGCCGAGGGAGGATGACGACGACTCTTCAGGAGACGACCACGGCGGCTCTGACGGTGACGGGGGGGCTGTGTTACCACCACCAGTGGGTGGGGCGCCCCCTCCTACCTCCGCTCCGCCCTCGCGCACAACGGCCCCCGTCGTTGCTCCGGTCCAGGCATCTTCGCTTGGCCCCCACTGCCCAGGGTCGGTGGTGCTCTCCAGGAGTGCGCCGGCTAAGCTGGGGCCAGTGGACGTTCCTCGCCCCCTCTGCTCTGACCTCGTGGAGTCCTTTGGGTTCCCTCTCTCCCAGTACGGCTCCAACCTCGACCTCTCTGGCCTTGAGTCTCCTCCCCTGAGCTTCGAGCCTCGCCCTCTGTCTTAGTCGCTAGGAGGAGGGGAGGAGGACTCGTCGAGTGTGGGGATGGAGGTGGTTCCTCCCTCCTCACCCCGCTCTCCTGGGGCGGTGTGCTACACGCGGTCTCCAGGCTCTACTCCATCCTCACCCCAGGGACCTACGACTCCGACTCCTGCTTCCTTGGCGCCAGTCTCAGTCGTCCTCGACACCCCTGGGATTGGCGCTAGGGCTCGTGGCCCTCGTCGTGCCTGTCAGTCCGCTCAGCCCGCCCAGCCTCCCCCCCGCTACAGCACCCGTCTGGCTCGGTCTAGAGCGGATGGGGTGCTTGAGCCGACTGTCTCTGAGCAGGCTTCTCGGCGGGCGGCCGCCCGCAACCTGGACCCAGGTACCCCCTCATCAGATCTCCCTTCCCCTCCTTCCAGCTCTCGTTTTTCGATTCTAGATTCTGTGCCTATGGATGACTTGGACATTGTTGCCTCAGACTGCAGCATTATATTTCTTGGGGAGCGCGGTCCTCGCTTGGAGCAAATTGCTGCGATAAAGGCTAAGGAGATGTATGAGGGGGCCCTAGCCGCTTCTCGCGCTCAGGCGGAGCGCAAGAGGGCAGGGGCCCCAGAGCCTACTGGACATGTGCAGGAGGCACCCGGGTCTAGTAATGGCGGCGGTCCTTTACCTAGCAGCGAGGCAGGCCCTTCCGGGACCCCCTAGGTGGGGGGACGCGGGGGCGACCTCCCTTGGCTCCGTCTAGGCCCTCGACCAGAGGTAGGGTTCGCTCGGTCCCCAGTAGGGGGACCTCCCCCAATGTTGGTCCCCAATGAGTGCTCTCATTTGGAACCTTAGGGGGTTTGGGGCGCCGGGTCGACAACGGTAACTCAAGGAGTACATGCGCCAGGAGAACGTGGACATTGTAGGTCTTCAAGAGACGATTAAAGAAAGTTTTCTGCTTCACGAGCTCGAAGGTCTTAGTAGACACAAGTTTGCGTGGCACTGGGCGCCGGCTTCAGGCCACTCGGGTGGTATCCTCCTTGGGGTGAAGGAGGACACCTTCGAGGTGGAGGATATGGACCACGGGGAATTCTTTGTGAGCATGGCTCTCACACATAGACATTCTAACCTCAGCTGGAAGGTTATTATCGTCTACGGCCCCGCGGACCATAGTAGGTCCCCCGCCTTTCTCGCCGAACTAAAATCGAAGGTGGATCGATGCTCCACTCCAGTGGTGGTAGCGGGTGATTTCAACCTGATTCAATTCCCGGATGATAGAAGTTTGGCGAATATTGACATCCCTAGGATGCGGATGTTCAATGATTGCATTGCGGATCTCGCTCTTAGGGAGATTGCGAGAGTGGGTGCGAGATACACCTGGAGTAATAACAGGGTAGATCCGATCCGGAGTGTGCTGGATCGGGTCTTCGTGTCGGTGGAATGGGAGATGGCCTTCCCACTCTGCTCGCTCCGCGCGGTTACCAGGATAGGCTCTGACCACTCCCCCTTCTCTTATCAACGGGGGGTGGGTCTCCCCCGAGGTCGAACCGCTTCCACTTCGAGAACTTTTGGCTCTCCAAGCCAGGGTTCGTGGAGGCGGTTAATCTCAAGTGGGAGGCCGCGAGGCTTTCTACCCCACGAGTGTTCAATGCGGTGGACGTCTGGCACCACTGTGCCAAGATGTCTCGCCAATTCATGCGGGGGTGGGGTGCTAATCTTGGTGCGGAGCTTCGTCAGAGTAAGGGGATCATCCTTGGAAGGATTCAGGATCTTGATGCGGCGTCGGACTCTGTTGGCTTATCCGCCGAGGAGTGGCTTCAGCGATATGCCCTTGAGGCATCCCTGATGGAGATCTACAAGGGTGAGGAGGTGTTCTGGCGACAACGGAGTCGACAGAATTGGCTTCTTAAAGGGGATGCGAACACGGCATATTTCCATGTCATAGCTAATGGTCGACGTCGGAGGTGCGCCATTCCCTGTCTATGGGAGGATGATAATCTTCTGGAGGATGCCAGAGATATCTCCACTCATATTTACTCCTTCTTTAAGGAGCTTTTCACGGCAGGGCCCCGCTCTGGGGTATCGTTAGCTGAGGACTTCTGGCCAGATAGGGCTATGGTCTCTGCTGATGAGAATATGGAATTGACTCTCCCATTCTCGCCCGAGGAGGTTAGAAGGGCGATTATGGAGATGAAGGCTGATTCTGCTCCGGGACCAGACGGGCTCCCGGTTATCTTCTTCCAGAAATTTTGGGAGAAGATTCAGGCGGTGATTATGCCAATGTTCCAGGAGTTCTACATTGGAACTTTAGTTATGTCTCGGCTTAATTATGGCGTGATTACCCTGATCCCCAAGATTGTGGGGGCCACGGATATCCACCAATTTAGGCCGATTACAGTAATCAACGTCATACTGCGGATCTTCTCGAAGGTGTGCGCTTCAAGGCTTGCTCCACTTATGGAGCGCCTTACGCATCCTGGCCAATTTGCCTTTCTAAAAGGCCGGTTTATTCATGATGGGATCCTAGCACTTCATGAGATTATTCATGAAGTTAAAGTCCGACGCCTTAAGGGTGTGTTCTTAAAGCTAGACTTCCAGAAGGCTTATGACCGTTTGGACTGGGCCTTCCTCCGGCAGGCTCTTAGTCGGAGAGGATTCGATGACAGGATGATTAGCTGGATTATGCAGATTGTCATGAGTGGCAATACTGCTATTAACATTAATGGGGAGGTGGGCCCCTATTTTTGATCCTCTTGTGGTGTGAGGCAGGGGGACCCTATCTCCCCGCTGCTTTTCAACGCTGCAGTGGACGTCCTTGCGGAAATCCTAGAGAAGGCTAAGATTTCCGGCCACATCGCTGGTGTGGTAGGGCACCTCATCCCTGGAGGTGGGATTACTCACCTCCAATATGCGGACGATACTATGATCATGGTGGAGGGTTCGGAACTTGATTTGATCAACCTCAAGTTCCTTCTCCTTTGCTTTGAGGCCATGTCTGGCCTCAAAATCAACTTCGATAAGAGCGAGGTTGTGGTCATGGGGTTCGACCCTGAGGAACAACAGAGGATTGCGGATAGCCTCAACTGCGGGCTTGCGTCATTCCCTATAAATTACTTGGGGATGCCAATCCGAGATACTAGGATTCTCATCAAGGACTTGGATCCTCTAGTAGGGAGGGTTAAGTCTAAGGCTGAACCTTGGAGAGGAAAGTTTACTTCCAAGGGAAGCAAAACTGTCCTCATCAATTCATGCCTAGCTAGCCTCCCCATGTATGCTATGGGGTTGTACCTCCTCCCAGAGGGAGTGCACGGAGAATTTGATAAGGAACTGTCGCGCTTTTTCTGGCAGGAGTGCAATGGACGCCAGAAGTACCATATGGTTAAATGGGCGGATCTGTGCGCCCCCAAGGAGTGTGGGGGCATAGGCATCTTGGCATCTAGGCGCATGAATGTGGCCTTGATGCTAAAATGGGTTTGGCGGATTCTTAGAGATGACGGCGGGCTATGGCTTCAGTTGGTTAAGGCCAAATATCTGAGGGGCCGCCCGCTTATGGCCTGTGAACGTAGGGAGGGGTCTCAGTTTTGGAGATCCCTCCAACATATCAAGCATGAGATTAGAACAAGGGTTTCTCACTCCATAGGGGATGGAGCGGGGACCTTGTTCTGGCTTGATTCTTGGCTAGGTGGGCGACCCCTTAGATGGGATTTCCCACAATTGTTCGCCATATGTTCCGACCCAATGTTGCTTGTGGCCTCCGCTGGCTAGAGGCTGTGGGATATTCCGTTTCGCCGGGTCTTTGGCCCGGAGGAAACTATTGCGTGGGAAGCGCTACGTGCTAGACTTCCCGACTCCCTCTCGGCCTCCTCAGACAGCATCTCGTGGCATTTGTCCTCTTCGGGGACCTTCATGGTTAAGTCCGCGTATCGGGCCCTATGTAGAGGGCCTGTCTTGACGTGGACGTCCCCATTGTGGAAGGCCCCACTTCCCCTTAAAACCAAGATATTTGTGTGGCAGTTGCTTCGGGATCGCCTCCCCACTGCGGTGGAGGTTGCAAAACGACATGGGCCAGGTAATGGCCAGTGTCCCCTCTGCGACGTCCTGGAGACAACTCACCACATTATTTTTACCTGTCCTGCTGCCCGCTTCCTATGGAGTTTCGTTGCTGAGGCCCTAGGTCCTGAGTGGCAGGCCTTTGACCTTGGCGAATTCCTAGAGGTGCGTGCAAACCGTACCGGTGGGAGGAGGCGCCTCTTCTGGCTCGTGTTTAACGCGATGTCCTGGGCCTTATGGACTATTCGTAATAAGATGGTGATTGAGCATTCCTTTCCAAGGCGGGCTTCTGACTCTGTGTTCAAATTTTTGGCCTTTTTGCAGCAGTGGTATCCGCTTTGTAGGCAGCGGGACAGGCAACGGCTGGACAGCATGCTGGAGGATTTTCTATTGGCGGCACGCCAATTATCTACGCAGTCCAGTCGTTCAGTCGCTCTACACGTGTCGTGAGAGCTGTATCTTTCTTTTACTTCTGGTTGGGCATGTCTGTGCTGTGGCCCTAGCGAACCTGTTTGTCTCCCTTGCGTTGTTTGGTCTTTTAAACTCTGTATAGATATGGTTGTTTATTTATAAAGCGGGGCGAAAGCCTGTTTCGTCAACCTCCCAGCACGCCACCGTACGATCGAACCGATCGTATCGATCGATAGTCGCGGCAATCGTCGGGCGCACGCGCGTATGCAGCCGGCCCAACAAGCGCACGGCCCATCCACTCAGGCGAGCGCGGCCTAAGGACCGCCCAGCGCGTGCGGCACATAGTCAGCCCAGCTAGGTGCGCGGCGCAAGGCCGGCCTAACTGGCGCCCTTCTCTCTTTTTTTTCTTCTTTTCTTTTTCTCTTTTGCCTTCTTTTATTTATTAGTCTGTCTAAATGGACTACTAAACTAGCTCATTAGCAAAACTAATCATGAACTACCTTTTAGCCCTTATTTATTTCTAATAAATAAATAAATATGTTAGCATTTATTAATTCAATTAATTAATAAAATATTAATCTTCTTCCCGGAACAATTCCGTAACTCTCTGAAACTGTTTCCATAAATCCTGAAACTACCCTAGCATCGATGAGCGTTAAGTGTGTGACCCTACGGGTTCGAGAATGTGCGGACATGATCACCATCAATAATCAATAGCGGGATCTGGAAATCCATATTGACTCCCACATATTCAACGAAGATCATTATTGGTGAACCACGATGTCAGGATTCATTAATCCCGTATACAAATTCCTTTGTCTCGCGATATTTTACTTGTCCGAGATTCGATCGTTGATATCGCCATACCTAGTTCAATCTCGTTCATAGC
Source organism: Dactylis glomerata (assembly GCA_007115705.1). Lineage (NCBI taxonomy): Eukaryota > Viridiplantae > Streptophyta > Magnoliopsida > Poales > Poaceae > Dactylis > Dactylis glomerata. Next base: position 589,192 of record QXEO01000132.1, read on the forward strand.
AAGTACTCTTTACTCATTCCGCAATCCAATATCACCCTGTGATTAAACTCATTAATCACGTGTTTGTAAACGGTGTATGATATTGATTACCGAGTGGGCCCAGAGTATATCTCTCCGACAAGGGAGGGACAAATTCCATCTCGATACATGTAACCCAACAAGTACTTTCTGATTACCTGAGAGACACCTTTATGATCACCCTTTCATAGTGTGACGTTTGATGACCTCAAAGCGTGATACGTTGCAAACGTATCAATAATTTTTGATGCTCCATGCTTGTTTTACACCAATTGCTATATATTTTATCTACACTTTGTGACTTTTATGATTTATTTGGACTAACCTACTAATAGTTGCAAAAGTGCACAATGTTCATGTTTTACACTTTGATGTGTAGGAATTACCAAGAATACAAGTGGAAACCTTGTTGGAGTCAAATTGGGACTTTCCAGAAATCTGTGCCAGAACTTTTTTCGAAGATGGTCACGTTACGGGTCGAAGACGGCGTCAAACGGAAAACTCTTCAATTACAAAGTTGTAGGGAATTTCACGACGAACATTCTGGACATAAAATTCACTTGATTCCGAGTCCGGACGGCCAAGCTAAGCCTGCTCCATTGCGGCCCAAGATGGGGAGACGGGAATTCGAGAGACTATATAAAGGGAGAAACCCTAGCTCGTGGGGGACACCCTCCACCCATGAATTTGCAGCCACCAGAGCCACGTTTTCGCCTCCCCCATGGATCCCATCTCCATGGGGGAGGGCTCCCATGAAGCCATGAAGGAAGGGGGCTAAGGGGCGGCGCTCCCCCATGGTGCCGGCGGCGGGGAAGGAGTCCCCCGCGCTGCCGCCCGCGTCGCTGCCGCCCGCGCCCTCGCTGCTCCTCTCCACCATCTTCACCGTTATCTCCATCACATATACAGTGGTTCATCCTCCCACACACCTCTGTACCGTCCTATGTAAACATGGTGTTTGATGCTATAATATTTATCCTATGATCTATATCATATTTCCATAGTTTATTTGTTCTTAGATTGATTTGTTGAATATCTTTGATTCATTAGAGTTGTATGTTGATATGGTACTATTCTTTGGTGTCTATTATATTTATACGCGCATGGATTAAACATCATAGGGTTTGTAGTATGTGTAAGAGGAAGGGGAAAGTCCTGCCGGAGTGACAGAAACCTGATGACGCAAACCGGAACGTTACACGTATAGGAGTAAGAGACCATTAACTTAAGGCTATGGTTGGGGAAACCTTAATGCATTGTTAGTATTTGCGGATGCTTGCTAACAATCCAATCATATAGTACTTGTATTTCCAGGTAGTGAAGTACATGTATATTTAGCCTCTCCCGCATAGAAAACTGCATCAAAGACAATGAACCCGATTTATTCGCTAATTGAACTTAGACAAAGCCACCACTATTACCACCACTTTTTCACACTCATGGTACTGTTAGTTTATGGTTACTTAGTATATCTTATTGCTGCAGTACTAACAATTACTTTCTTGTATTTATTATCCTGTAAAGCTATCTCTCATACCCGAATCGTAGCTCTAGTTTTATTTCCTAGATGATACAAATGTTTAGTGTGCGTAGAGTTGTATCAGTGGTTGATAGAACTTGAGAGAATATTTATCCTACCTTTAGCTCCTCGTTGGGTTCAACACTCTTACTTATCGAAAAGGCTACACACGATCCCCTATACTTGTGGGATATCAAGACCTTTTCTGGCGCCGTTGCCGGGGAGCAATAGCGTGTGGGTGAATATTCTTGTGTGCACTTGTTTGCTTTATCTCTAAGTAGTTGTTTACTTTCAATTTTAAGTTGTTCTCTATCTTTGTATGGATAGGGAATGCAAATTACAAAAAAAATTAGTTGTACTTGTTACCTAAAAAGCGTTTTCAAAAAGGAAAGTGATTGAAAAGATGAGTAATGGTTAAGTGGGGGTCGACTTTGAACACTTGTGTTCATGTCTATGAAACCAAAACAAATCTTTCCATGGAAGCTTTTCAGTTAAAAACTTGTACATATTGCGTATATTTTATAAATTGTACATATTCCTCTCTACCATAAAAGTAAAGTAATAATTGTAGTTTCTAGTTACTTGGAAGTTGATAGTTTTGCTTTGCTGTCCAAAAACAGATTTTTTTTGCTTCACCATATAAAATGTTTAAAATCACCAGAACGTGATATTGACCTAAAATTTCTTGAGTGCAAAGTAATGCTTATTGTCTTTCTTTCATTAGACTAACTTTTTCTGATTTGAGTTACGTAGCTGTCTCAAAAAATTCGATTTTCACCGACTTTTCTGTTTAGACAGATTTCTGTGCTTTGCTATAAAAAATCATGAAAAATCTCAGAATAGTGTTTTAATCTGAAATTTTTTGTGCATGAACCTGAGATTATGATCTGTCTTTCTTTAGTTTGGAGTTTTTCGATTTGAGCTACTTAACTATCTCGTTGAGTGTCATCTTTACAGACTATTCAGTTTTGACAGATTTCTTAGTTTATTCAATATTGTACTTGGTGTTATTAGTTTCATTAGTTTTTCGACGGACAACGGAAATCATGAATACCTTAGTATATACAGTGGCTAATGTTGAGTATAGATTATGAAACTTGTCAATGCTTGAAAATTAGTGGATTTTATTTAATGAGTACTAACCTTACTAATGAGTTTTGTGAAGTTTTATGTGGATGTAGCTTATAAGTTCTAATCAATATGGTGATATGAGATGAACAAGAAGACACGAGAGCTCAAGCTTGGGGATGTTTAGGTGCATCCCAAGAACATGTCCAAGAAGATACAATCATCTAAGCTTGGGGATGCCCGAGTCATCCCCCTATTCATCAATTAACATAAGGTTGTCTTCTTCATGCTCTATATTACGCATCCACATGATATGTATTGTGTTAACTTGTATAATAAATGCTTTTATATGTCTTGGTTTTATCTTCTTTAGTTTTATTAAGCTCTTTATTTTGTTTTTTATTGCTTCTTTACTTTCACTTATAAATTGAAAACAACAAAAATAGTTCCTTTTGTTTTGCTTCTTTGTTTGGTTCTCTATTTTGTGCCTAGCTCAAAGGCGTTAAAGAAAAGCACTCTTGTGAGATAACTCATTGTTTTATTTTTAGTACTTTTTCTTTTATTTGAGTCTTGGAAGTTATTACTACTGTAATAACCGCTCCTTATCCTTTTTATTCCGTTGTTGTGCCAAGAGAAGCCTCTAATTCGAGTGAGGTAAGATTTGGGGATGTTGCTGTCCTGAAACAGATTTTCGTACTATACTGTAAAAATTCGTGAAAAATCTCTGACAATCTTTTGGACCTGCGATTTCTTGTGCTTATTACACAGGTTATATTCAAACTTTCGTTAGTTGAACACTTTTTGATTTGAGCAACAGAAAACCCTTTAAAAAATCAACCTTTGTCAGCTGTTCTGTTTTGACAGATTTCTGCCACTATTCATTGTTGCCTCTCGAACGCTTTATTTTTGAGTTCTTTCGATCACGGAACATTTGGGGAAGTTGCTACAGTAGTATATACTTTATATGTGGTGATTTTGAGTTGAAACCTGAAGCAAAAGAGGTTGATTCATTGTTATGCTTACACTAATATTGCTAATAGAATTGTGTTGAGTTTTGTATGAAGGAAGTTTTCAAGTGTAGGGATTGGAGAATGATGAGATGAGTTGAAGAATGGACAAAAGCTCAAGCTTGGGGATGCCTATGCAACCCCCAAGAAATATCCAAGAAGTACAAGCGTCAAAGCTTGGGGATGCCCCCGAGGCACCCCTTCTTCATCGGCAAAAATCAGGTCACCTTTCAAGATACTATATTTTTATTGCTTCATGCACTATGTGTTTTTCTTGGAGCGTCAGTTGTTTTAGTTTTCAGTTTAGTTTAGTTTAGTTTGCTACAATAAATGGTTGGACCCCAACAAATTTCTTTTGAAGGAGATGTACTCGTTTTCATTTGCAAAAAACACTCAGTTTTTCACTCTTATCGTTCAACGAGTGTTCTTCTTTTTCTACTACAGCGTTTAGTTTTCAGTTTTCGCCTTGATTTTTGTTCAGATCTTCTTATATCTTTTTATCAAGGTGTATTTTTGCCTCTGAACCATATTGGCTTTCATCAAAAGAGTTGAGTTAAAAAAGTTCGAATGGTGTTGGAAAAGAGAAAAAGATTTATGCAAAAAAGTGGTACAAAAAGGAGCTTGTTTAGACTGTGGCTTAGACTTTTGCATGCCATGCTTAATGTCGTTTTGATAATATGCTTAGTGATTTTTGTTGTAGCATGACTTGTCTCAAATGACTGAGATTGCTTAATGAGTCTTTGAAAAAATCATGTCTTGTTTTTATTATGTGGAAGCATTTATTTGGTTTTCTCCTTTGATGCTTTATTTGGGTTGACTTGGCATATGCTTACAACATGTTTGGCTATTACAAAGTTGCCATTAGCCTCTATGATCATTTGGTTTTTGACTTATGATGCCATTTTATGCTTCTCTTAATGATGTTTTGTCGCTATGCATGATTATGGCCGTTATTGCTCTCTTAGTTGGTCGCTCCCAGTCTTTGCTAGCCCTCATTTTGTACTGAGTATGAGCTCTACTCATGCATCCAACTCCTAAAAACCAAGTTTACCATTGTGTCCACTATAAATTCCTATGCATGGTATTTGCAAGCCATTCCAAGTAAATTTTCATGTGCTATCTTTCAAAAAACCTTCAAAACACTTCTCGTTTCGTGACACTATTTTCAGCTCATGGGGACGTAGTGGTCGGATTTGCTATCTTCCATATTACTAAATTCCAAAAAAACAAAAAAGAGAGAAAAAAAGGCACTCCTCCATGGTATGTGAATGTTGGTGGGCACCCGATGGAATCGGTTAGCCATGGTTTGTGAAAGGAAAAAAAAGGTGGGGAGGAGTGCCAAGATTTATAAAAGAGCACAAAAGTGCCAATCTCTCTCTTAAAAACTTGCTCATTTTTGTATGGAAGATAGTAAGAACCCCATTGCCAGTCGTTGATAAAGACAACCACCTCTCAAAACCAAATTTTTATCTCTCTGTTTTACAAATGAAAAGCTCTAGCACATGTTTAATCACTGCTTCCCTCTGCGAAGGGCCTTTCTTTTACTTTTATATTGAGTCTCTACCTTCTACCTTTATGCACTATCTAAGAGAGCATAGTTGCCATTCTGAGTTTAATGTGCATAGTCCCAAAGTTTATCATTGTTTGATTTATGATTATAGTTTCACTTATTCTTAAATTATTTGTATCTAGTCGCCCTTTTAAACTTGAAGGTGTCCTATGCATTTATGTTTTGTTATTCCATGAAGGACAAGATGAAAACCACTTATTATGTTTTTCTATATGATTTAAACACACGTTTGACTTTCATTGTTTCATTATTCATGATCTTTCGTTTATGTTTCTTTTCATGTTATAACATGGTTGCTAAGTTTTTATTGTCAAGATTATGTCTCTTATGCCCATGTTTTAAGTTCTTTGATCCCAGCACTCAATGCTTTACTTAGATGATCAAGATTATGATGGTGCATGTCACCTCAAAAATTATTCTTTTGTTATCACTTACCTACTCGAGGACGAGCATGAGTTAAGCTTGGGGATGTTGATACGTTGCAAACGTATCAATAATTTTTGATGCTCCATGCTTGTTTTACACCAATTGCTATATATTTTGTCTACACTTTGTGACACTTTTATGATTTATTTGGACTAACCTACTAATAGTTGCAAAAGTGCACAATGTTCTTGTTTTATACTTTGATGTGTAGGAATTACCAAGAATACAAGTGGAAACATTGTTGGAGTCAAATTGGGACTTTCCAGAAATCTGTGCTAGAACTCTTTTCGAAGATGGTCATGTTACGGGTTGAAGACGCGTCAAACGGAAAACTCTACAATTACAAAGTTGTAGAGAATTTCACGGCGAACGTTCTAGACATAAAATTCACCTGATTCCGAGTCCGGACGGCCGAGCTAAGCCTGCTCCATTGCGGCCCAAGATGGGGAGACGGGAATCCGAGAGACTATATAAAGGGAGGAACCCTAGCTCGTGGGGGACACCCTCCACCCATGAATTTGCAGCCACCAGAGCCACGTTTTCGCCTCTCGCATGGATCCCATCTCCATGGGGGAGGGCTCCCATGAAGCCATGAAGGAAGGGGGCTAAGGGGCGGCGCTCCCCCATGGTGCTGGCGGCGGGGAAGGAGTCCCCCGCGCCGCTGCCGCCCGCGCCCTCGCTGCTCCTCTCCACCATCTTCATCGCTATCTCCATCACATATGCAGTGGTCCATCCTCCCACACACCTCTGTATCGTCCTATGTAAACATGGTGTTTGATGCTATAATATTTATCCTATGATCTATGTCATGTTTCCATAGTTTATTTGTTCTTAGATTGATTTGTTGAATGTCTTTGGTTCATTAGAGTTGTATGTTGATATGGTACTGTTCTTTGGTGTCCATTATATTTATGCGCGCATGGATTAAACATCATAGGGTTTATAGTATGTGTAAAAGGAAGGGGGAAGTCCTGCCGGAGTGACAGAAACCTGAGGACGCGAACTGGAATGTTGCACGTATGGGAGTAAGAGAACCATTAACTTAAGGCTATGGTTGGGGAAACCTTAATGCATTGTTAGTATTTGCGGATGCTTGCTAACAATCCAATCATATAGTACTTGTATTTCCAAGTAGTGAAGTGCACGTATATTTAGCCTCTCCCGCATAGAAAACTGCATCGAAAACAATGAACCCGATTTATTCGCTAACTGAACTTATACAAAGCCACCACTATTACCACTACTTTTTCACACTCATGGTACTGTTAGTTACTTAGTATATCTTATTGCTACAGCACTAACAATTACTTTCTTGTATTTATTATCCTGCAAAGCTATCTCTCATACCCAAATCGTTGCTCTAGTTTTATTTCCTAGATGATACAAACGTTTAGTGTGCGTAGAGTTGTATCAGTGGTTGATAGAACTTGAGAGAATATTTATCCTACCTTTAGCTCCTTGTTGGGTTCGACACTCTTACTTATCGAAAAGGCTACACACGATCCCTTATACTTGTGGGATATCAAAGCTCTCTTCCGGTACCAAGGAGTGGCATTATCTCATGGTCTAAGGAATATGATACTGACATAGGAAAAGCTAGGCAATTATGAACACAATGACACGATCTAATTGCTGTGCTTAATTGGGTCTGTCCATCACATCATTCTCCTAATAATATGACCTCATTATTAATCGACAACTCATGTATATGGTTAGAAAATCTTAACCATCATAAATCAATGAGCTAGTCTAGTAGAGGCTTACTAGGGACACGGTGTTGTTCATAAACCACACAAGTATTAATGTTTCCACTTAATACAATTCTAGCATAGAATATAAACATTATCATGAATAAGAAATATGGTAATAACAATATTATTATTGCCTCTAGGGCATATTTCCTTCAAACCTTTGTTGGTATTTTTAGGTTAGTGATTCAGTTTTGTTCGGCTGCCTTCTGAAAAATACAAGATTATGTCATGGAAGAAGAAAGAGTTTGAAGACCTCAAAGATTTGTTTGTTTCTTTTAGACTTCATTTTGTAATTGCTGGAGACAACTTATGTATCTCTACCATGTACTATTTAGTCTTATAAATATATGTGGTATTGATTGTCAAAAAGCTATCTATTTTACAATTCCTAAACAATCAGTTTTTGGACCATTCGATCTATCATTGGATCTCAGCGCAGTTGTCTCTCTTTTCTTTTTTCTCCCTCGCGAGCTGAGTCAACCGGTATCTCTTTGAGTCTCTTTTTTCATTTTACTTTCTTTTTTGATCCACTGCTCTTTGTATCACAAAATGGGGTACCCTAATTAGGGTTTCAATACTCGGCGGCGACAAGAAGCCGATCTCGAGTGTACATATCCGACCCTGATCCGATCTCTCTCTCTACACCACCAAAGTTGCTGCAGATCAAACAGAACTCTGCCATTTTGGACTCATGTTGAGTTCCTTCTGTTCGCCCATCTCCATGGCGGCGGCTGGAGGTAGTTCAAAGGGTGAAACTAGTACAGGGAAACTTATAGATGTGGATGCTCTCCTATGCAACCTATGGATTGGCGAGGAGGACTTTGATGATCTGATCATTGATAATGAAGCGACCATGAGGAGGAGCCCTGCCTGGTTGTTGTCGCCCGTGTTCTGATGGATAAGAACTTCATTGCGGTGGTGTTTGAAGACACTATGCGCTATGCAAGGAACCTGGTGCAAGGGGTGAAGTTTCGAGAGGTGGGAAACAACACGTTCATCATGCTACTCAGATGCTTGGGCGACCGGACAAAAGTTGTGGAAGAAGGTCCCTGGCTGTTTAGGAATTGGGGATTCGTGAACCAGGGGTATGATGGTTTTTCCAAGCCATCATGATTTTTTTTGGATAGGCTTCCAATCTGGATTCAAATCCTTAACACCCCTGAAGCATATCTAAAGAAGAAGGAAAATCATCCAGAATTTAGCTAGACGAGTTCGTAAGTTCATAAAAATTGGAATAGATGGTTTGGGAGGAGGTAAGTTTGAGTTCATGTGGAACTGGACGTGAATAAGCCTCTTGCGCGATTTACGCTAGTGATACGAAAAGGCGCATGTCTACGCACGCGTCTGTTCTTGTAGACAATGTTGGGCCTCCAAGTGCAGAGGTTTGTAGAACAGCAGCAAGTTTCTCTTAAGTGGATCACACAAGGTTTATCGAACTCAGGGAGGAGGAGGTCAAAGCTATCCCTCTCAAGCAACCCTGCAATTACGATATAGAAAGTCTCTTGTGTCCCCAACATACCCAATGCACTTGTCAGATATATAGATGCACTAGTTCGGCGAAGAGATAGTTAAATACAAGTAGTAGTGATGATTATAAGTAGTAAATATAATCTGAAATAAATATCGCTGCGAGCAAACATGTAACAAAATTGAATGTAAACGGTGTTCAATGCTTGGAAACAAGGCCTAGGGATCATACTTTCACTAGTGGACACTCTCAACAAAGATAACATAATTGAACCGATAGATACTAACTTCACTATGCCATTCTAAACTATTCTCCAATGGATAACAAACACTAATCAAGTGTAGGGCTACGAAGCACTCCTCAAAGTTCGCATTTCCCCAAACTAGATTGCCCCACACTGCCACCATGAGCGCATTAGATGGTTCCAACAAACACCAACAATCATAGAGACACTAGCTAAAAAGACACACACAATGCGCACACTGTCACCTTCACATCATGGTACAAGGTGTCTCCGGAGATTATAATTATAAAGCACAGGAGTAGCATAATATCTGAATAATAACATCTACCAATTCAACTAGATACAAAGCTCACGATCACATAAAGATCACATCATGGGAGAGAGATGTGAACCACATAGCTACCGGTAGAGCCCTTAGCCCCAGGGGAGAACTACTCCCTCCTCATCATAGGAGACAGCAACGTTGAAGGAGATGGTAGTGAAGTCGATGGCGACGGTGGTGGAGGCGATGGTGTCGATGGAGATGGCTACGGGGGCACTTCCCCGTCCCGGCAGGGTGCTGGAATAGAGACTCCTGTCCCCTGAAATTCGTCGGTGGCGGCGGCGGAGCTGCATGACTTCTTCTCGAAAAACACCGATCGCTTTAGGGTTTGAACTTCGGGAGGCTTTAAATAGGCGGAGAGGCGGCGTCAGAGGGCCAACAGGGGGGCCTCACCACCCCCTGGCGTGGCCAGGAGGGGGGCACGCCACCCCCTGGTGTGGTGGCCCTCTGGCCCCTCTCCGTCTCTCTTTCAGTCTTCGTCCTTCGTTCGGGAAAAATAGAAGTTTCGACTTTTGTTTCGTCCAATTCTGAGAATATTTCCTGTGTAGCTTTTCTGAAGCACAAAAACTGCAGAAAAACAGGGAACTAACACTGTGGCATCTCGTCAATAGGTTAGTTCTGGAAAACGCATAAAAACGCCACGAAGTGTAACAAAACACAAAGCAAATGGTGTATAAACAAGCATGGAGCATCAAAAATTATAGATACATTTGAGACGTATTAGCGCATGAGAGGTCTATCTAGTGAAATATGAGAAAATCCGGAAGTCTTGTGAAGTGTGGGGCTTGGTGGGGCATGAGTACCTGGAGTGCGGCAATGGTTTCCATGCATCGGAAAATCGTGTTTTCGAAGATTAGATGATCACAGACATAGGACAACATGGCTGACGACGTGGTCATGCGGGTGGATTTCTGCCACAAGGAGGAAGCGGAGATGGCCTTGGGGAATGCATACGGTCGTGGTCACGAAGCACATGTAGCCTGGGTAGGATAGATACATGTCTAACACCCCTCTCAAACTCATGGTGGATTAACAACACTGAGTTTGGAGAGAAAGAACCTATGCCGCTCTAGTCTGGGTCATCGTGAAGAAATCCGCCAACTGTAATTCGAAAGGAACATACTGAAGAGTGAGAACCTGACCCCGCACAATAGTGCGCACAAAGGAGGCATCAATGCCTATGTGTTTGGTGAGCTCATGCTTCACCAGATCTCGCGCAATGCTGATGGCACCTGTACTATCTGACAAGAGTGAAGTCGGTGTAGTGAAAAACACACTAAAATCCTCCAATAACCATCATAACCAAGTCACCTCGGCCGTCAAACTGGCCATAGCTGTCAACTCAGCCTCTGCACTCGAGCAGGATATGGCGGTCTGTTTCTTTGTCTTCATGTAATGAGAGAACCACCAAGAAACACACAGTAGGGAGAAAGCGAGCGATGATCCGAAGGATCACTAGCCCACATAGCATCAGAGTAGGCCTGGAGCTGTAAGGAGCTAGAACGAGGGAAGAATAGACGACGAGTGATCGTGCCTCGAAGATAGCAAAGAACAAGAAGGAGATGACTATAGTGAACCGAGGTGGGAGCATAGACAAACTGACTTAGAATATGGACATCACATGGTGTGAGAGAAAACTGCAAACAAACTGGGAGAAGGGATGACCACCACCCACAATTAATAAAAGAAAATTTCATTTGAGTTAGGCATTACAACAAACATGTGGTGAGAAATCCTGCAGTAACTTCACCTCATATCAGCAAGAAGAAATCACATTCTGAGATAAAAAAGAGAAAGAAACACAAATTAACATGTCAAATCGAGATGAATCTTACAAACAAACAAGAAGTGGAGAGGGGGGAAGGTGTCGATTAACTACCTTGCCGCTATGCGACCACCACCAAGCCCTGTCACCAATCAGAATGACAAGCTCGGCTTGTGAGGCCCATGGAAAGTGGGTGATGACATTGTGCTCCATCTTTGTGAGCCACAAGCCCACAACCCCAGGCCACAAAATCCGCTACTCTTTTCTGCTCTAGTGGTTTCCTGCGCTGCACTGCCGCCCATGCACCAAGGGACAACGGCGGGGCGTGAGAGCTCTGCCGCTCCCTCATCCTCATGTCATCCATCCCATCCGTCCACTGCCTCCTACTTTGAGCATGGGCGTCCGTCTTCCGGCAGAGGAGGGTCCCTGACACGCCGGCCCCGCCCCGTATGTGCCTGGTCCCAAGCGTCTTTGTACCAAGCTGGCATACCAAGTGTGGAAAAGAAATTTACCAGATCCAAATCCAATGGCAATGAAACTTCCACCGTGTGAAAAAGAATTGTCGCACATGCATCCAACGAGTGGGGTCGCTCGATCGCGCACGTATAGGTTGAGAGTCTTGCGGCCTTTAGAGGAGAAATACTGACAAGAAAAGAAAATGAAGGACCCGTGACAACACGGATATATAATCAACTAGTAGTAGTAGTATTGATTATAACAAGATACTCTGATGTTTTCTTAATAACAATGAAGACTATAGAAAAGTGCTTTTGGCTCCCGACACTAGTGCTTTCTCTATTAAAAATAATTAAAAAAATCATGAAAATACATTAGGATATAGTTAATGATGCAATCTACGAGTAGCTAAATTTTATTACAAAATTCTTTATATTGTGAACTACATAAAAATAATAAAATTTGTAGATTTGAAATATATATACTCAGATCTAGATCGTTTGTTATTTTTGTGTAGCTCAAAATATGAAGTATTTATACAAGATTTTTTACATATTGGTGGGATAAATAGTTGACACATGCGAATATTTTTTTTAGAATAATTTTGAAACTCAGAAATATAATTTTTATTCTTTTAAGAACGAGAGATCACGGCAGTGCCTATTTGCACCAAACCTTTACTCTGAAGAACAACTATGGGGAAAAGTATTAGAGCATCTCCAGCCGTCCCCCGACTCGGCCCCCGGACGCCGATATTCGGCCCAGCTGCGCCCCCGGTTCCTCGTTTTTGCCCGGATTTGGGCTTTCATCCATCCGGCGAGCCCAGGCCATCCCCGGCTTTCCGAGGCGCGCTCGAGGACTCCGAATGAAACGAAAACGCGCGAAATGGCGAGCGGGCCCACGGTGTCGGCGAGAGAAAGGGTAGTTCCCCGCCATTAATTCGTTTCCCTCCAAAATACGCCGCATATACCCATTTTCCCTACCGAAATCCCCCACAGTTGCAGCTCCTCCTCTTCTCTTCCACCACCATGCCGCCGAAGAGGATCGCCGACGACGGCGCGCCGAAGGCAAGGAAGCCGCGGGTCCCCAAAGAGAGGCCGCCGGGCATGACAAACACGGCGTGGGCGGCGGATGTGGCGCACCGGGAGACCGAAACTCGCGGTAGGGCGGAGAGGGAGAAGAAGCTCGCGACGAAGAGGGTGGCGGCGGCGGACGAGCAGGCGAGGCTGGTCTCCATGGCCATGGGACAGCCGCGCGTCGGCCAATTCCCCGCCGGTTCGTGGCCAATCCAATGTACGATCGGCTCACCTTCCACCTACTCGTCGGTGGCGTCGTCGCCCATGTTCCACGAGACCTACGTCCCCGCCATGTCGAGGTTCACCCCGTCGCCGCCGGAGTACGACGCCGTGATGCACGAGGGCATCTCGCCTGCCCTGCGCCGAGGGCCGCTCTCCTACGGGATGCCGCCGCCGAACGACGGTGTGATGCACGACATGATCACGTCGGGCTCCATGGCCGCCGCGGCGAACCTAGGTTTCTTCACACAAGAGGAGGCAAGGGCGGCGGAAGCCGTCGCGGCGGCGTCGCGGGGTGGCGATGACGGGCTCGGAGATGCCACGCAAGACGTCGACAAAGAAGAAGAGGAGCACGTCCAGGTCGACGAGGAGGACAACGCGCCTGAGCCGACATCGACGGCGAAGGGGCGGAAGAAAAGGAAGAAGACATCGCCGCCGACCGAGCCGCGGGTCAAATGGACGGGCAAAGAAGAGGAGTGCCTCGCCGAAGCTTGGAAGACCGTTTCCATGAACGACATCACCAGCGCCAATCAAAACTTTGACACATATTGGCAACGGGTCAAGACGGCGTTCGACGAGCGCAAACTCGTCGATCCCTACTTCAACAAGACGGTGATGGTCCGCGGCAAGAAGGCCATGGCCACGCATTGGTGGATCATGCAGGCGGCGTGCAACAAGTGGCACGGCATACAAGAGGAGATCGCCGATCGTCCGATTAGCAGCGCCGACTTCGAGACCAAGGTATGCTTACTCGCTTTCTCCGTCGATATTGGATCACCGAGTTGTGATGACGCTGGCTTTCTCTGTGCAGATGCGGCGGGCGTTCGACATGTACGGCGACGACTCCGACGGCCAGCAGTTCAAGTACCTCAACGTCTTCGCCCGCATCGAGGACTGCGAGAAGTGGGCAGAAGTACGCCGGACCCTCTCCAAGAACAAGGACGAGCAGTACAACCCCGACGCTCCCGCCGCTGCCACGTCGGCGGGTCGCCCCGAGTTCGGCCAAAAGAAGCTGAAAGAAATGAAGAAGTCGAGGGCTCCAGCCGACAGATTGCAGGCGTCTTTCGAGAAATGCTGGGCCGACGCGAGGGCACACAACGCCGGGAGAGACACCAAGTATGACGCGCGCTGGAAGCAGATGCTCGCCAACCAGGGCACCCGGATCGCCTTGCTCCAGACAACATCCGCGGCGAAGAAGAGGAACACCGACCTGGCATTCCTGATCGGCGGCAACGACACTGCGATGGACGAGGAGACGAGGGCTTGGTATGACGCTCATCGCCAAGCCATCCTCCACCCTCCGTCGACTGCGTCGTCCTCCCCTTCAACGACGTCCACTCCGGCAGACGAAACTACGCCGCCCGAGGCGGCGCAGGAAGATACCGCCGACGAGCCTGTTCTAGTCTAGTCTAGTTTATGTTTCGATCGCCGAAATGTGGCTGATCCGATCGCCGAACTTTGTGCAATACTTTTATGTAGCGGGCGGAAAGACGTTATTTTGAAACTATATTCGCGAACGCCGGGTGACAACTTAAAAAAATCTCCTACCCACGCCCGTTTTACGTCCAATCCGGGCGGAGCCTCAAACCGCTGGAGATGGTCTTACACTCGGTTAGAATTGCAGAGCCATACTCCACTCCTCATTTCCGGTTCCGGTGCATTTCTTTCCTCTCCCTTCCCACCGTGGTGGCGATTCTTCTCCGCCACCGGCCACCGCCGTCACCACCGGGGCCTCACCTCAATCCCGCCCCTGCCCCCTTCCCTTCCCCTTCCTTGCCCTCTCCCCCTGCCGTACCTTCGCGCGGCACCGCTGACGCCTCAATCCCGTTCCCCATCCCTCAGTATTCACAGCCCCGCCGGCCTTCTCTGACGCGCGGTGCCGCCGTCGGCGTTCCCTTCCTCCCCCTTCGGAATAACACCCTAGATCCGCCCCTGCAGTGACCGCGGGCGAGCTCCCATGGCGGGGCTGGAGGAGCTGAGGAAGAAGCTGCAGCCCTTGCTGTTCAACGATGCGGCGGACAAGGACGGGGTCAGCACCAGGGTCCCTTTCCCTGAGGACACCTGCGATTCCTATGTGGTAATAATGCTCACCATTCTTTATATATATCTTCATGCCTCATACGGTACCATGCTGTACTATCACACACTTAGATTGGCCTTGCTTTTGCAAATGAAGTTTTTTAAGTTCAGTTTACAGGGCATGCTACTTTCCGGAGTTTCCTAAATCAAATGAACATGCATAGCTACTCCGTGTTCAAGGATTCTGTAGCTTCACTGATTTGCTGTAACACAGAACGCTAGTATAGACGGTGTTATGTGTGGCATGAGAATAGGACAGCGGTCAAATTCACATAGTTGATGATGCTATGCTTTTTTCAACAAGGGTGCTAACTAATATTTTCTCCATTCTTGCATCGCAATGCAGATTGTAACACGATTACCAATCTATCCTCACATAATTGGTGAGGATCTATTTTTCCCAACTAGGTCGCTGACTAAAAAATAAAAATTTCTCAACTCTTGCATTGCAATGCAGATTTTTCGAAATCAATAACATAATACGAAAAAACAGTAGAGTACGACAATTGATGTGTAAGTGTTATTATTTCTTCCCTGAAGGTATCTAGATCTTCCAATTGATGCTTTTTGCTTAATTTTTACTCCCCCATATCTCTGAGTTTAAACGTGCTTAGATGTGTAAGTGTTATTATTTCTTCCCTGAAGGTATCTGATGGTGGAACGATAAATTTACTGAGTAGATCGTTTGGTGAATATAACATCAATGAGCATGGCTTTCATAAGCGGAGCGGTGGGCCAGATGAGTCGGATGAGGGCGAAAAGGCATACCGGTGTGCCTCTGAAGACATGCATATATTTGGTCCCATTGGAAACGGTGCGAGCAGTGTTGTGCAAAGAGCTATTTTCATACCGGTTCATCGGATTTTGGCCCTGAAGAAGATAAATATATTTGAGAAGGTACATATATTCATTCCTTACGGTTTAAACTGCAGTTTACAGCAACATTGTCGAATAACTCTGCTTTTTTTCATTACACTTTATTGGACTGAATATTTATTCAAGATTGTGAGAACTTGACTTTCTGAACATTTGTACCTAGCCTCATTGAACTTGTGGTGATAACTAGTCTAAACCTCATTCTTTTCTTGGTGCAAAACAAATCCTATATCCATCTATGCACTGTTTACTTGCATGATGGAGGTCTTGCTGACCCCCAGTTCGTGTTTGACGCCACCACCGTTCTTGTTGCCACTACTGCCAGCAACCTCTCCACTGGTTGTGCTTCCTTTGGCTGCACTATTGTCATGGAGGTCTTGCTGACCCCCAATCCTGTCATACATCAGCAACATCCTACCCTCTTGTCATTGTGAGGCTTACAAGGGCTTTGTCCATGACGATCACCATAGCTCAAGGATGAGCTGTTTTGCAAGGAGGGGAGAAGTTGCCATGTGTGGTAGGAGTACATAGGTCGCCATAGACTAGCAACCTTGCAGACCTTGGCCGATGCTGTGTTAATAAGACTTTAGCAGGGAAGACCATCGCATGGGGGAACTAATCCAAAAAAAACCATCGCTAGGGAAGTTTGTTGGATATGTAGAAGCGAAGTAGTGGGAGACAATATGTTTTTCCTCTGGGATAACAAACACTATAGTATTTTGGCATATTTTGGCAGTGACTCCTTATCAGTGTAGCAGTTGCACTTAACTTGGTGAAACATACTCAACCATCTAAACTCTATCCTATCCAGTTAGGACATGCCTGACTTATGGAAAAATGACTATAAACCCTCATCCTTAGCCACTTGCATTGTTTCCTGATGCATCTGGACTAGTGGTTTCAGAATGAGCCCATGACCTGTGATAAGGGTGGGTTTTTGTTGCTGGGATCTTCTGCCTATTTTTCTATATTTTTAAAATTTTCAAGCTGCATATTATTGATTCCTTAACTTAGTACTCTCTCATTATATGTTTCCATGATTCCATCTACTGGTACTGGAAATGGCATCCCTACGAACAGAGGAGCTAATAAAATGATTTGATTAAACAAAGAAATAGAACAAGAAGTTTATCCTCATCTCCGGTTGCCTATCACCCAGAGCAAGCTGATCCCACCTTGCCATCCTCTCGAAAATTTGCCCCATATTTTACTAGCATGGATCAAAATATGCCATATTCATGTTCCTCTAACCACCTCTCAGAGCGACTACAAATTCCTACATTATATTTTTTATGCAAGCTTGAGTGGAACTAGCTGGAGTTGAGTATATCCAAAGCATCTATTTACATGGAATTAAAGGAAGCACAAAGGGTTTTTGGCTTATTTGCAATGACACTGAGGTAGTAGTGGCAGTTCTGACTGCGGCATGACAGCAGATACACCAAAGAATACTAATGCTCTCTCTCTCTCTCTCTCTCTCTCCTATTCACTAGTTCATATACTATTGTGCCACAATGTTTTTTGTTATTGTACGAAGTAATTTTGTTGCTTTATATCCATGTACTTATTTGATTGCTATTATTAATTTATTATTTTTATGTTGATAAACTGATTTACGAAGTTCCTTTTCATCTTTCTTCCTACTTTTACAGGAGAAAAGACAACAAATTCTTAATGAGATGAGAACATTATGTGAAGCATGCTGCTATCCTGGTTTAGTTGAATTCCAGGGTGCATTTTACATGCCTGATTCTGGACAAATAAGCATTGCCCTTGAATACATGGATGGTGGCTCTCTAGCAGATGTTATTAAAGTAAAGAAATCAATACCCGAGCCAGTTCTTGCACATATGCTACAAAAAGTATTACTTGTATGGATCTTTCACACATACTTTTCATATTTGTGTTGATCAAAGTGATGCTGTGACCTGGTGTATAAATTGTTCTTTGTACAATCCTGTAGGGCTTGAAGTACTTGCATGAAGTTAGACATCTAGTGCATAGAGATATTAAGCCAGCAAATATGCTGGTAAACCTCAAGGGTGACGCAAAAATTACAGACTTCGGTGTAAGTGCTGGTTTGGACAATACGATGGCTATGGTATGCTACTTCTTGGAAATAATAATCACTATTTTTCTTTTGATGTTTTTTAAATCTTAGCTAATTAGTTTGTAATACTACATCAACACTATGAAATCCTTTGGAGTGATTGAGCAATTTATGTTCTGCTAAATAAATATGTTCCAGTGTGCTACCTTTGTAGGCACAGTGACATATATGTCACCCGAGAGAATTCGTAACGAGAACTACTCTTATGCTGCTGATATTTGGAGTCTTGGGTTAACGATATTGGAGTGTGCTACTGGTAAATTTCCCTATAATGTCAACGCTGGCCCAGCCAATCTCATGCTGCAGGTAAATTGACTACTCAGATTTTAATTCTTATTCATTCATTAAATGTATGTCGTGCTGCAATATCATATCTTTTATATACTAATGCAAAATGCGGTTACTATTTTGATTTGTTGAGATGACAAAGAATATTCCATTCCTGCTACTCTGTTCGTTGGTTATGTTAGTTTCTACTCCCTCCGACCCATATTACTTGTCGCTAGTATGGATGTATATACTTTTTCAGTGTGTAGATACATCCATACTAGCGACAAGTAATATGGGTTGGACAGAGTACTATTTTTTCTTTTTCCTTGCTGGTTTTACTTGTGTAAGTTGCATTCTTATTTTAATTTTTAATTTGTAGATTATGGTAGATTATTTGAAAAACTAGTAAATATGCACTAGAATATGCCTATGAGCTGCAGTGGACCAAGCAAAAAACATATAGAAACATTAATCAAAGAGCCATGCAATTTGTTAGCTTTGCAGTGCAAGTAATAGCTTTGCATCAGAACATGGTTTACATCTTCAGTCAGTCAGAATGGTATGCTATGTTAGTTTAGACCAACAGGAGATCAAGATGACCCATTAGACCAGAGTTATGCCTCGTTACACTTGGTGCAAGGATTGGGATCAATAAGCCAGAGGACATGTTATCTAGTCACGTTGGAACAATCACTAAATAAAAAATTTGCATTGGTAAATACCACCAGAATTAACATCTGTTTTTAAAGTTGTAGACCCAAACCAAGATGCAATCCAAGCAAAAAATTCCATTAGTCAAATACCAAACAGCATGCCCTTTTTGATATTCTCTTCCAACAATTCTGTTCACAAAGATACAATTTTTTTACAAGTGCTAATGAATCAATTCTAACAGTACAAGCACTGAAGCACACACAACATTCAGTTCTTCATGTGGTCATCCCTCCTATCTTTTATTCTCTTTTCAGTTCAGTCCGTGCCATCACCATGGAGTGATCTAAAGAGGTTGCATCACATGTCACAACAAACTACTACCATATTACATCTGTTGATAAGAATAAAGATTCGGGACAAAAGTAATGAGATGCTATATTGTCAAAACTGGTGTTCTCATATCCTGAATGCCAAATTCTTTGGACCTAGTTAAAACAGCTTGGAAATCAATGCCCAAATTATCGATGTCCTTGTGCTGTAGACGAAGAATATAGGCTACACATCTTCCTCATCTTGTAAGTGATCAATATCATCGGGCTTCTAATATTGCCAGCCAACAATTAAGCTATCGCTTATGACACAGGTTAACTAACCAGCTGTCCTCAGCAGTTGTTAAGTATCGTGCTGGAGCAGAGGACATATGTTCAGAACCTCAGTGTAACACAAATTCACACTCGTGAATGATCAAATTTTGACGAACATTCGAAGTACTGTAGGCTGACACTGGAGCTGCAATCTCACAACATCATCTGAATCCATCCAGTCCTAAATGAGCAGTACCAAATTACTTGTGCCTGACAGAGAGATAGGAGGGGAAAGGAGGTGCAGAACCTGAGGTGGGCTGTGACTGTGAGGAAGGGGTGGATGTTTTGATCTCGTCGCTGCAGGCCGTGCGTCCGCCGAGATACAAGGATTACGAGTCGACGAGTCGATCTGGGGTAGCGACGCATAGACTAGTCATGGCTAGTCACGATTCATGTCGACATTAGTCCAGCAATAGGAAGTATTATAAACTACCACAGTATGTAATTACTAATAGTCTAATACTAGCATCTAATAAATATGTAATACACTAGAAGGCTGGGGACAGGGCCTGAGGAGGAGACCAGGGAAGCAGAGCAGAGCAACAACATCCGATGAAGGGAGTTGGGGGAGGATCCTGGGAGCAGCAGCAGAAGGTGTAGGAGCAGAGCAGCTGCCACCGCTGGAGCCTCGAGGAGCAGATCATCATCATCCAGCAGCAGCAGCCGGCGAAGGGAGGAGCAGACCAGCAGCCGCATCAACCAGGGGAGGAGCCTTGGAGCAGCAACAGCGGTGGAGGAGAATATCAAGAGCAAGAAGTAACAGGTGGTGGTGCCATGGGCTTGCGGTGGCCTTGGCCGGCAGGCTCGTGGCAGCGGCACCGGCCAAGAGAGAGGACAGGGTCGGCGAGAGTCAGGATTTAGTCGTTCGACAAAAATAACTGGACTAGTCGAGATTAGTCGTGACTAATCGAATGAGTCGCTCGATTCATCCAATGAGTCGAGTTGAGACATTGAGTCGAGCTCGGAGCTGCGACTCGTCGACAACTAGTCGCGACTAGTTGAGCGACTCAAAATCCTATCCGAGGTGGCTGTCTTTGGCATGGCGACAACCACCATGACGGTCTTGATCTCGTCCCTGCGTGCTTGCGCAACTCTGGCGCGTGCGTCTCCCAGCCACTTCTCCGGTCGATGGAGAAACTTGTGGCAACGGCGGTGTAGGTAGTGAAGCACCAGAATGGATGGAGCTCTGTCGGGCCGGCAAGCTGTTGGGGGTGGCGAACCAGAGCAGATCGGGACAGAGGCTTGCCGCTGGACAATCAAAATCTGAGAGGCTGGTGGATTGGCGGACGGCGGCGGACGGTTCTGTTCCTCCTGCCAGGCGGAGGGAGGTGGTGGGATTGGAAGAGCTCTGCTTTTTTAGGAGAATCGGTGTTTGGCAGGGTAGTGAAGAAGCGAATTGGTATGACATGATCGCAGAGGAAGCGACCTACAAAATTATAGGGAGCACAGGTTAATTCACAATCTTTGAGGGGCTAAAACATAAAATTGCGACTGATGAAACCAACAAGAAGCCTTCCTCCCTTTATTATTAGGTATAATTTGTCTTATGAATGCTGTCATCGTTTTGTTTGTTTCAGGTTCTGTATCCTTTCAGTTCATCGCTGTCCAAGTGTCCTCTCTTGATCCTAAAATCTTGTATTTCAGATACTCGATGATCCATCACCAACACCATCAGAGGATGCCTACACACCAGAGTTTTGTTCCTTCGTCAATGATTGCTTGAAGAAAGAAGCTGATGCAAGGCCTACATGTGAGCAGGTAAAGGTTAACTTCCAAGTAATTTGAGTTTAACAGGTTGGAATTTGGTGATAATGTGTCCTATGGCCCATTTGAGTGCTATTACATATTAGTTTGCATTGTTTTACGTTTCCACCTTAGGACACTTAGGTGGCGCTTAGGCGATAAGGCGCCGCGCCTTGGAAATTTGCCGACTTTAGGGGGTAGAACACCTTACTGCCTTAAAACCATGATTAGTTGGTCGTAAAAATTCTTAATAATGTATATTTGTAGCTGTGTGGTTAATTCTATAGGGTGTTAGTAGCTGATTTGCCTTCTCTCATGACTAAGTCAAATATGCATTTGGTCCATTGGACCCGTCCCACATGTTTTGTTCATGCTACAACATGCCCTGCCAAAATTTGGTAACCATTGACTAGAGATTCATTGATTCCTTGTTGGCCATAAAGCTGGCAAAATTTTTGAAAAGATTTTTTATGAGAGTTTGCAAGATTTTGCGCTAAAAAAGAGTTCGCAAGATTTCATAGGAAACTAAAATTTTGGCAACCAACCAAGTAAATGCCAAAATGTCATAGGCTGCCACAAACTTGGTAGAGTTAATATGAGAAGATACTACTTGGGCTAGTGATCATTCTGATCACCTGCCTCTTTGGGCCTACTTTGTTTTCCTTGCCTCCGCAATAATTACCAGGAGATCAAGAAGCAGACTGCAGTTTCTTATTCCAATGTGTAGACTAAGTGGCTCAGTCATGGAATCCTTGATCCAGTGGAGCATCTTAGGCTATGGATTGGCTGCCCTAGATTCCATGAAGCATGATATCTCCAAGTCCAAGCAGATTAGAGTTGATGCTTCGGGCATGAGATTGTAGATGCAACAACAGGTTGTTGCTCCTTCAGAATTATCGTTCTGTCAAAGTAATCAATAACTGTGTGGTTAAATTCGTGCATAGTGTGTTATTGGAGGTGCATTTCACATTTTAAAGTAAATTATATGCAGTGGTTGGTTATGGCTTGGTCTAATAATTGATGTTAATGATCTCTCTGGTGCATTTTGTGTTTTTCCAATTGTTTTTGTTTTCTTAAAGTTGATTAGCATGTTCAACATTCTACAGCTTTTGTCACATCCATTTATCAAGAGGTATGAGGAAGCTGGTGTGGACTTAGCAGCATACGTCAAGGGTGTTGTTAATCCAACAGAAAGATTAAAGCAAATAGCAGAGGTGAATTCCTTAGAGAAGTTTTCAGCTTGTTGTTGTTTTCCTACTTTCATATGAGACATGCCCCCTATTTCAATAAGCTAGACCTTAGGAGGGGGCTGAGAGGAAGAGCTGGGGTAGAGGCTTAGATGGAGGAGATAGACATAAACACTGTTGCTCGATGCTGCTGCTGCTCATTGTCGTCGGTCTATGCCACCACCACTGATTTTCACCATGGTCACCACTCCTATTTGTTCCGCCCGCCGCCGCTTACTCACAAGGCATAGGGAGGGAGAGGCAAGGGGAGGATGTGATGAGTTATGTTGTCCATTTTTCCTTTTTCGTTAGTTCCCTTTTCTGATGACCCTGTAGTGAAGATAGCAGTTTTCCACTATAGATACTAAGCAGATTTTTTGCCCCTCAATCCCAGATGCTTGCTGTTCATTATTACCTCCTGTTTAATGGCTCAGATGGGCCTTGGAATCATATGAAGACATTCTACATGGAAGAATCAACTTTCAGGTACCTGAGCCGATGTTACTTTGCAAACATGATCATAAAATTTACTTTTAGCTGTGGTTGGTACAAACAATATCAAGAATTTGTTCTGCGAATGATAGTGTGGAAACTTGCTGAGATGGTAGCGTGAGTTGCTAACAAGTTGATGGAGCTAGATGAATTGCAGTTTATATAATTCATGCTTTCCTGTTAAGCTGGGCTGAGCAGGAACTGCTTACTTCCATTTTTCGAGTCTCACTAGATAGTAATCGGCTGGGTTACAACCAGTTTTTCCAAATTATTATAGTTCAGATTTATCCTGTCAGCACTGTTGCTTCTCTTGGGCAACTATTATATCTCAGTTGGTACTTGGTACTGTGAGCTGTTTATGTACATGATATGGTGTGTTACACTGTTACCTATCCTGTTTTCTCAGTTATAAAGGCAGTGCATATGTTGGACAAAGCGACATATTTGGCAAACTATCAACTATAAGGAGGAAGTTGAAAGGCGACCGGCCTCGCGAAAAAATCGTCCATGTCGTTGAGAAGCTACGTTGTCGTGCGAACGGAGAGACGGAGATTGATATCCGTGCGTCTGGTTCATTCATTACGGGCAACCAATTTCTAGTGTTCGGTGAAGGTTTGCAAGCCGAAGGGATGCCTAGATTGGATGAGCTCGCCATCGACATTCCAAGCAAGCGGGTAGGTACATTCCATGAGGCTTTCACCATGAGGCCAGGGAGTTCCATGGGGTGCTATTACATATTGAAGCAAGATCTTTACATCATCCCGTCCTGAAAACAAAAACGCTTATGGTTATAAGGTAAGCCTTGCAATCTCGTGTGTACTGTTTTTCAGAACGAAATTGTATAGTGCTTGCTCCTAGTCATATACCTCGGTGTCCGGTACTAAAAAAGATTTAGCTTCTCTGATAATTTTTTAAAATCAGATTTAATTATTAGATATGGTTTATAGAGATAGATAGTCTCTGCTCGCAGCCATATGTTCTGTTTTATGGATTGCTATGACTGACATCGATCATGTATTTGCTCTAGGGATTGCTCAGTCTTACGAAAATATTCAGTTTATACTGTCATGGTGGGAACCTTATTCGGCGGTACAGTACTGATGAATCTAGTTACAGGTGAAGGTTGTATCATGGTATCTAGATCACCATGCGCTCCTATCTCTTCTTGATCTAAGCAAATTTGTAGCTGAAACATTTCCTGTTGTTGTCTGTAAGGAAAATGAAACAATTCTTATGATTGTTGTGCATAGACACTCCTGACACATGACACTGAATTTAGTCGAGGCTGCTCAATTTCTGTTGTAAATGAGAAGATTGCCTACATGTTATCGTCCATGGCTTGTCTTTTCGGTTCAATTGTTTTTTAGCTGTTACCGAGATGTTTGAGAACTTGTAATCTTGCTGATCGACGATGTAACGGTACCGAGCTAATAAAACTTACTTTCCTTGTAACAATAGTAATTGGATGGACCTGAAATGATTCAACGTGGTTCTCGTTATAAAAAATGCAGTTTGTAACATTGGGACGGCCGGACACGTCAGTTACTTTGGGCTGCTAAAGTTAGCTAATCCGTACCCCGTTTGGTCTGGAATGCTACGTACCAACTGAAAATAAATTGGATAAAATCATCATACATTTTGCCAAACTGCAGCTCACTCCTAGCCTGAGGTAGTTCTCCTTGGTAGAGGTACTACTACTGAATCAACCCGATTTCCTTATGGGTTCTTTCGTTATTACGTAGAGCTATTTTCCTTGCTGTGATATTTGATTAAAACAAAAAGCTTCCTTTACCAAAAGAAAAAGTAACACCATTTCCTTGAGATGGCGACATGTCCGGAATACCAAATAAAACGTGGATATTTCTCTTTTCATGTCCATCAATCATCTGCAAAGCCCGGCCAATTCATCTTCTCTTTTGTGATGGAACAGAATAAGAACAAGCCGCAGAGTAGAACCAGATAGATACACATTTTTGCAGCAGCATCATTCGCTTTCGCTCCACTGTTAATTTGTGTGTAGTGGCTTCATGTTTTGTCTAGGCTGCGTGTATCAGTTTATTCAGACTTTCAGAGGCTGCCTTTTTTGATAATAAAAACTGAATAATATGCTAAATTGCTAACCGCATTTTCAGAGTGGACTGACATTTCTTGTCACGACTATGACTGGCTCCCTCTTCTGGGCAGACCTAGAGAAAAATTGACCCGGTGTCCACCAATATATCATATACAATTTTCACTTGAAACTAGGGTGTCACTCACTATAAAAACATGTAATGTATCAAAGGAATTGGGTTTGGACGCGGTGTCCTGTAACCCCGGCTAGCTTAACCTAGGTTGAAGAACCTGTGTCGAGTGGGCCCCACAAGTAGCTCAACGCCAGTCATAACCACGCAAAGTCGCTAAACCCGTTCCATAAGTGTTTATTGCACCATGTCGGCCAAACAACATGTAAATGTTCTATAAATGTTTATTGCACCCGTTCTGACGATTCTGTTTGTACTGAAACTATAAGTTGTATCGACAATAGGGGCGTTAATGGTCAACCAGCTACAAAATTTGGTCGCCATACTTGTTATATGCTTTGTTGTTAAAAGTGTCACTAGGTGCTAAGTGTTATTTCGTTATTTTTGTGGAAAGGTAAGTCTTCTATTCAATCTTTGCAAAACAATATAAAAGCGGCTCTCACTTTCGCTCCACTTTAATTTGGGCCGACCACCCTCCATCGCTTTTATGCAGCATCAATCTTTCTTGGTTCTTCCTCCTCCTCCATGTGCGATCTTCTCTTATATTACTTAATTGGGGTCAATCCTTTATGTGGCTGCAATGCATATATGGAGGTGCTTTTTTTTGGGCAGGGGATATGGAGTTGTTGATGGTGAGGGGAAGCTGATGACAAGGCTACAACCTTAATCAAATCTGTGGCTTTAATCTTGTTTTCACAAAGCAGAATCTTGCACTCGTGGTGGTGGTGAGTCTAGGGGAGAAGGGAGAAAGGTAGTACTTTTGCTGGCTTAATTGTGGGTGGTGGTGGCCGCTTCTCCATATTCCCTGATCCAGCCAGCCAGCCAACAGCAAAGGTATATTGTTCGATCTAGCTAGTCTCCTTTATATATGCAACGTCCTTTTCTCTCTAGCATCGGTTGCAGATTTAACCAAGCTTCTATAGAGAGAAACGGAATAAGCTTCCTTGTAGCTAGGCTAGCCACATGCTTGCAGATTAACTAAGCTTCCAGCTAGGCTCATCGTCATCGTCTACTTATTAGCATCAACCTGCAGTTTGATCTGTCCAATATACAAACCCTTGTGTGCCAACCTAGATACTACAACTTGCTTGATCAGCTCGACCGGCCGGAGGATCAATGAACCGCATGGCCCTAGACGACCTGATCCGGCGTCTTCTCGAGGTGCGGCGGTGCCGTCCGGGGAAGCAAGTGCAGCAGGTGCAGCTAGGCGAGGGGGAGATCCGACAGCTCTGCGCCGCCTCCAAGGACGTGTTCATGCGCCAGCCCAACCTACTCGAGCTCGACACCCCCATCAAGATCGCCGGTACGCCAAGTCCGTTCACAATCTCGAACCAATTCCCAGCTACACCTCCATGGAGTACTTCAATTAGTTGTACACTTTTGTTAACAAAAAAGGAGGGAAAGCCTGGTCTACGAAAGTGAAATTGCATTTTGGTTGTACTGTTGTTGGTGTCTCATTTCAAGTACTACATCGGATCCATATTAAGTGTCCGTGATTTTATACTTATACTAGTCACCAACACTTACTATGGATTTGAGGAGTTCTTATTTGCGAAAAAAGAGGGAGTAGTTCTTACACTACCAGTTTATATCATTGTTTTTCACTTGGACAGAGTTTTTACCAAACATGTTGTCGTTTGAGATTTTTTTTTTGAGAAAAGGGGAACACCCCCAGTTTCATTGAGACCACCCAAACAGGCTACAACATCCATTTATTTTTAGCAAACAACAATCCACACACACGTCACGTCAGGGGGGAAAAGTTAACATTACAGACTGCCAGCATTTTACGAACTACAGCTAAACTGCCAACCAAAACCTCCAGCCGCAACACATCAGAGAGCTTCAACAAAAGCATCCTATCCTACATGCCGCGATACTCTTGCTTCTGGCAGACCAAACCCCAATAGCAAGATAATATTTATGGTTTTCGTCTGGAGTATCATCCTAGAAAAATGAGCCAATTAGTGTATTAATTACATTAATGGCCCACTTAGGAAATTTTACAATGGACAGTAGGTATAGAGGGATGCTAGCAATAATACACGTTCGCAGCAAAATCAGTCTAGCTGTATAAGGCTAGTCATAGTGACGAGGGTTAACTCGACAAATGTCCTAGATGAAGGACTTAGGATCGGGGAAATAGGGCGTCGGATGAACTCGAAGATAAAATCAGTCAAACAAGGTGTGTATCGAAAGTAGATGTAGGGTGAACTTTTGCTTACTCTTAATCTGTCCCTCACCGTCCTCTCCTGGCCCCTATATATAGGTGGCCAGGTCTCAAGGATCGGGAGGGGTCCGATACAAATTATAGTATCAACATACGACATGAACTCGTATATCGACTAGTATTACAATTAGGCATAGCTTAACGGGGCCTCAGGGGTACTTAACTAACGGGCTCTATCATCTATACCCTTGTCACATAGTGTGGAGTAACATAAGATAGCAACATGCACATGTTACTACTCTATGTTACTACCTTCATAGTGGGTAGTATCATAGTTTTAGTAACATAGAACATCACATTTATTACTTTATCGAGTCATTTTGCATTAAAATGTGTGATGTGATGGTAACATAGCTAGTTACCACTATACTTTCTTTCTTCAATTAATAACATGCCAAGTCATCAAAATGCTTAGTTGGTATTGCATGTTGTTGATGTTACTACCTATGTTACTCCCCATTATGAGTAGTCTAAGAGAGTAATTTACCACGCCAACCAGCAATCCCTTTGATTATATTGTCTATGATGGGTTGGATGCCCTCCCTTCTTAATTTAGCATAATGAAGGGGAACTCTAAGGTATTTAAACAGAAAACTTCCAATGGGACAAGAGAAAACCTGCGCAAACAGATTTGCTTCTGCATTGTCCATATTAATATATAGGGACAAGGCCACAGTTGTGATAATTAATGTGCATCCCAGACATTTGCTCAAAGCAAGTAAGCAGCCATTTCAAGCATTGGGCCAGTCGTTTGAGATTTTATTGTGTCTTAAGCTCTTAATCAAAAGTTAAGAGAAGTTCATACAAGTTGCGTTTTCCACTAAAATGAAATTGTACTTCTCTTAGATCGACCAAGACTTCAGAATATCTGAGCTTGCATATTCCACTGAACAGAAATTACGCTGGATTCTCTAATATCGGACGAGAATTAAGAAAAATCTCAATCGATCGAGACAAGTTTACTCACCAAAACTTGCAAAACCATATGTTATTGTTACATGAGTACACATTCATGCATGGATACTTGACATTGTATTTTTGTTCTTTTGATTGTGAATTAGGTGACATCCACGGGCAGTACCCCGACCTACTCCGGCTGTTGGAGCTGTGCGGATTTCCACCGCAGCACAAGTACCTGTTCCTGGGTGACTACGTGGACCGCGGCAAGCAGAGCATCGAGACCATCTGCCTCCTCCTCGCCTACAAGCTCCGCTACCCCGAGCACTTCTTCCTCCTCCGCGGCAACCACGAGTGCGCCTCCATCAACCGCGTCTACGGCTTCTACGACGAGTGCAAGCGCCGCTACTCCGTCCGCCTCTGGCGCAACTTCTCTGACTGCTTCAGCTGCCTCCCCGCCGCCGCCATTGTCGACGCGCGCATCCTCTGCATGCACGGCGGCCTCTCCCCGGACCTCCGCCACCTCCAGGACATCGCCCGCCTCCCCAGGCCCGTCGACGTTCCCGACTCCGGCCTCCTCTGCGACCTGCTCTGGTCCGACCCTTCTTCCTCCGGCGGCGGGGGGTGGGGGCCCAACGACAGGGGCGTGTCGTACACCTTCGGGCCGGACGTGGTGGCGGCGTTCGTGGAGAGGCACGACCTGGACCTCGTCTGCAGGGCGCACCAGGTGGTGGAGGACGGGTACGAGTTCTTCGCCGGACGGAGGATGGTCACCGTCTTCTCGGCGCCCAACTACTGCGGCGAGTTCGACAACGCCGGCGCCGTCATGTGCGTCGACGACGACCTCACCTGCTCGTTCCAGATACTCAGGCCAGCGGGCAGCAAGAACCGCCGGTTCTCCTTCGGATTCGGATCATCAGCATCCGCCGCCTCCAGTAACAGGGGGATCCGATCACCGTGGTGCTAATTAACGTGACTCACTCCTTGCAAAGCACACCCAATTGCAGGGACTGGAGCTGCCAAGGTTTTTTCCTGCACAAGAAATGCTGATGCTTAGTTTCCGGATGATGTATACGTTGCTTCACAATGCTACTTCTCATCAATGAAATGCTAATGTCTTTGCGGCGCCACGGTTCGAACAATAATTAGAAATGTATTTCCATGCGACAATGTCTTAACTTCACCTCGTGTTGATAATCTAAATATTGATAACAACCGAACCGACGCTAGCTGAGCCATCACGAAATCCACTAGAAAATATTTCTATGAAAATGAAAAATATATCAAAAACAATGAATACTAGTTGAATGGACTAGTGCGTTACCACGATTATCCAAGTTTTTTTTCACCGCACATGTAAACACGCGAAAAATTCTTGGTGGTGTGGAGGATATGTGCATGAAGTTGTTCATCCATTTTCTCTACTACTAGTGGATCTATGAGGTGAACTCACTAGATATCACTTCAGCGGTTCAGTATGTTATTCACCAATCATTGAAGGTGTTCATCCATTCCATAATGGTTCAATTTACCTCATCAAAGCAGGAAAACTAGATTACCATGACTCTTTCATTGTTTAGTCATCATCAGCTCACCGATTTTCTCTTTCTTCCTTTTAAAGCTAGGGGGCACTGAGTAGTTGACGAAGAATTATATCAATGTTTTTTTTGTAGACTAGCCATTTCTATGGCTTTCCTCTTCTAATATAATACATGCAAGGCTCTTGCATGGTTTGAAAAAAAGTTTCTTCAAAACAAAGTGCATGTCTTTCTCCAGTACACGAAATGGGAAGTGGACAATATTGGAAAAAGGAAATCTACATGTACATGTGGGTACATGAACTATCTTATCTTTTCTAGTGGAACCTTTTGCTTTGAGATCCGTGGAAGCATGTCCAAGTGAAAATTTGTATCACATGCATCTTCTATATGTGAAATTCATATAAGCTACAAGATGGCTATAGTGAGTTAACATCAAGGTGCGCTCTAGTGGGCTCCAGTCACAGGGAAAGATCATAAAATATGTGTCCTATTTATCTTGTGGCTACTATAGGCTTTCTCTGGTTCTCTATCACCACACCCGTGAGCCCTCCTCTACACTGTCAGCATCGTCTTCAGAAAAAATCATGATCCCCTTCCTCTCAGTCGCCCGAGTTGGCGCCACAATGTACGAAGAATTTGTGGCTAGCAATACGGAGTACAATCAGGCCCACCTATCTCCCTCTAGCTCGGTCGTGTCCATATCTACCCATCGTAATTGCATCATCTTCCCCATGATCTCTTCTTTCCCATTTTATAGACATGAGCAAACTATCTCTTATGTTTGTCCTTTGTCTGCACTTATGTAAAACCAAAATCCATGTCGATCTTCTTCCCCGAGCACTCTTCTTTCTTCATGCTCTTCGTCCTTTCACTAGTGGAAAAAGGGCCTTTGGCCAGGACCCTTTAGTCCCGGCCTCCATCTGGGCCGGGACTAAAGGCCCGGCCACGTCGCCCGAAATTCGCCAGCCGCCCGGGAGGCTTTGGTCCCGGCCCGTAACGACCCTTTAGTCCCGGTTTGAGACACAAACCGGGACTAAAGGGCTACGCGCTGAGAGGTCCCCCTGTGCGCACTCTTTAGTCCCGGTTTGTGTCTCAAACCGGGACTAAAGTCCTCTGCCTATATATATATGGCTGCA
The DNA here is from genome assembly GCA_007115705.1 of Dactylis glomerata. Classification (NCBI taxonomy): domain Eukaryota; kingdom Viridiplantae; phylum Streptophyta; class Magnoliopsida; order Poales; family Poaceae; genus Dactylis; species Dactylis glomerata. The sequence continues at coordinate 620,239 of QXEO01000132.1, forward strand.
GCCCCTCTTTCCACTCTTCCTTGCATTTTTCTTGGATGGATCTAAGTGGGTGTGTGCTAGCTCTCCTTTTTGCATGGATGCACTAGAGGTGTTTGATGAAATGTGTGTTAGAGCGATGTCGCTTCAGTTCACCGAACACAACTACGATATGAGGTGCCCGAGCCACGCTTAAGTCTCTTCCTCTTTATTTCCACTTATTCTAAAAGGTTAACAACTATATTTTCTCGTTTAGACCGTGCGGTACTAATTTTTAGGATCGTGATTATGTTTGATATACTGTTGCATGACGCAGATGAGCCATCCATGGATGTACGGTGATCGACGCACAGCCGCTTACAGAGAAGGCGTGCATTCTTTTCGAGATGCGGCCGATGCGAACAAGCATGGTGGTGGCTATATGTTTTGTCCATGTGTTAAATGTCGGAATGAGAAGGACTACACTTCCTCAAGAGTCATTCAGAGCCACCTGCTTCGGTCCGGTTTTATGTCGGGCTATAATGTTTGGACCAAGCACGGAGAAAGAGGGGTTATGATGGAAGACGACGATGAAGAAGAAGAGAACGATGATGACAACTACCGATCTATGTTCCCTGAGTATGCTGATACCGCAATGGAAGACAATGAAGAAGAAGATCAGGGTGCAGAACGGGAACCAGATGAGCCCGCTGATGATCTTGGCCGGGTCATTTCTGAAGCACGGCGAGGCTGCGACACAGAAAAAGAGAGGTTGCAGTTCGAGCAGATGTTACAGGACCACAACAAATTGTTGTACCCAACTTGTGAAGATGGCCAGAAGAAGCTGGGTAGCACACTGGAATTGCTGAAGTGGAAGGCAGAGACCGGTGTGACTGACTCGTCATTCGAAAAGTTGCTGGTACTGATGAAGAAGATGCTTCCAAGAAAGAACGAATTGCCCGCCAGCACGTACGAAGCAAAGAAGCTTGTCTGCCCTCTAGGATTAGACGTGCAGAAGATACATGCATGCCCTAATGACTGCATCCTCTACCGCGGTGAGAAGTATGAGAATATGGATAAATGCCCGGTATGCACTGCATTGCGGTATAAGATCAGAAAAGATGACCCTGGTGAGATTGAGGGCGAGCCACCCAGGAAGAGGGTTCCTGCCAAGGTGATGTGGTATGCTCCTATAATACCACGGTTGAAACGTCTGTTCAAAAATAAAGATCATGCGAAGTTGTTGCGATGGCACATGGAAGATCGTATGAAAGACGATAAGTTGAGGCACCCCGCCGATGGTCGGCAGTGGAGAAAAATCGAGAGAGAGTTCCCGAGATTTGCAGGTGACGCAAGGAACTTATGGTTTGGTCTGAGTACAGATGGCATGAATCCTTTTGGGGAGCAGAGTTGCAGTCACAGCACCTGGCCCGTTACTCTATGTATCTACAACCTTCCTCCTTGGTTGTGCATGAAGCGGAAGTTCATTATGATGCCAGTGCTTATCCAAGGTCGAAAGCAACCCGGCAACGACATTGATCTGTACCTAAGGCCATTAGTTGACGAACTTTTACAGCTGTGGGCCGAACCAGGTGTACGTGTGTGGGACGAGCACAAACAAGAGGAATTTGACCTTCGAGCCTTGCTTTTCGTAACCATCAATGATTGGCCTGCTCTTAGTAACATTTCAGGACAGTCAAACAAGGGATACAATGCATGCACGCACTGTTTAGATCAGACAGAAAGTATATATCTGGACAAATGTAGGAAGAATGTGTACCCGTTCAATCGTCGTTTTCTTCCGCCCAAGCATCCCTTAAAGAAAAAAGGCAAGCATTTCAATGGCAAGGCAGAACCCCGGGGGAAGCCTGTCATCCGTACTGGTGCTGAAGTATTTGATATGGTCAAAGATTTAAAAGTAATCTTTGGAAAGGGTCCTGGCAGCCAACCTGTTCCTAACGGCCCTGATAAGCGCGTACCCATGTGGAAGAAGAAATCTATATTTTGGGAGCTACCCTATTGGGAAGTCCATGAGGTCCGCTCCGCAATCGACGTGATGCACCTGACGAAGAATCTCTGCGTGAATATTCTAGGCTTCCTGGGCTTGTATGGGAAGTCAAAAGATACACCGGAAGCACGGGAGGACCAGGAACGTCATAAAGGAAGAGATGGGATGCATCCAGGGCAGTTTCAAGGGCGTGCCAGCTACGCTCTTACTAAGGAAGAGAAGGAAATCTTCTTTGAAGTCCTTTTCAGTATCAAGGTCCCGACTGGCTTCTCGTCGAATATAAAGGGAATCGTAAATATGAAAGACAAAAAATTCCAAAACCTAAAGTCTCATGACTGCCACGTGCTTATGACGCAATTGCTTCCGGTTGCATTGAGGGGAATTCTACCGGAAAATGTTCGCCTGGCAATTGTGAAGGTATGTGCATTCCTCAATGCAATTTCTCAGAAGGTAATCGATCGAGAAAGTCTATCAGGGTTACAGATTGATGTGGTCCAATGTCTGGTCAGCTTTGAGTTGTTGTTCCCGCCATCCTTCTTCAATATAATGACACACCTCCTAGTTCACCTAGTCGAAGAGATTAGAATTCTCGGTCCTGTATTTCTACACAATATGTTCCCCTTCGAGAGGTTCATGGGAGTCTTAAAGAAATATGTTCGTAACCATGCTAGGCCAGAAGGAAGCATCTCCAAGGGCTATGGAACAGAGGAGGTCATTGAGTTTTGTGTGGACTTTCTTCCTGACCTTAAGCCGATTGGTGTTCCTGAATCTCGGTATGAGGGTAGGCTGACAGGAAAAGGCACACTAGGAAGGAAAGCAAAAGTATGTATGGACGGGCATTCTTTCTCTCAAGCACACTACACAGTTCTACACAATTCCACCGTGGTGGCTCCGTATATCGTGAGACACAAGAATATTCTACGCTCCGAAAACCCGGGGAAGACTGACTCTTGGATTAAAGGGGAACACGAGAAGACTTTCAGCAGTTGGTTGCAGACACATCTCATGAATGATGACACCGTTGGAGATCAGCTGTACTGTTTGGCCAGGCCACCATCTTCTACTATATGTACTTTCCAAGGGTACGAGATAAATGGGAATACATTTTACATGGTTGCCCAAGATAAAAAGAGCACCAACCAAAACAGTGGTGTCCGCTTTGATGCAACAGACGAGAATGGGCACTGTTTGGAAACATATTACGGGTACATAGAGGAGATATGGGAACTTGACTATGGACCTACTTTTAAGATCCCTTTGTTTCGGTGCAAATGGGTGAAGCTGACAGGAGGCGGGGTAGTTGTAGACCAAAAGTACGGCATGACAACAGTGGATCTCAACAATCTTGCGTACATGGACGAACCATTCGTCCTAGCCAACGATGTCGCTCAGGTTTTCTATGTGAAGGACATGTCTACAAAAACGAGAAAAAGAAATCAGCAAAAGAAAACATCGTCCGATGAGCCAAAGCGCCACATAGTTCTTTCAGGGAAAAGAAACATCGTGGGAGTAGATGACAAGACAGACATGTCAGTAGATTATAATAAGTTTCATGAAACTCCGCCCTTCAAAGTGAAAACTGACCCAAGCATCCTACTGAATGATGAAGATTCTCCATGGCTACGACCCAGAAGAAAACAGAAATAATAGATAGGAATGTTGGTGCAATAATGTAATAATGTATTAAACCTTTTATGTAATGCATGATGAAGATTCTCCATGGCTACGACAGACACGGTTACATGGATGGCTGGATGTGAAGAATGGTATGGATCGGTCATCACCGCTCTTTAGAAAAAAAGCCGGCTCACTTTAATAGTTTTGTCAAATTCTAAAATATACAAAAAGAATATTAATCAATATAGTTTTAATTAAAAATGGCAAAATAGTTAATAGTTTGGATAGTTAAAATAATTAATTTTGAAAATAGAAAATGGTTTTGAATTAGTTAATCAATTTCAAACACTTTTCATATTGAAAGTTTTGTCAAATTCTAAATTATACAAAAAGAATATTAATCAATATAGTTTTAATTAAAAATGGCAAAATAGTTAATAGTTTGGATAGTTAAAATAATTAATTTTGAAAATAGAAAATGGTTTTGAATTAGTTAATCAATTTCAAACACTTTTCATATTGAAAGTTTTGTCAAATTCTAAATTATACAAAAAGAATATTAATCAATATAGTTTTAATAAAAAATGGCAAAATAGTTAATAGTTTGGATAGTTAAAATAATTAATTTTGAAAATAGAAAATGGTTTTGAATTAGTTAATCAATTTCAAACACTTTTCATATTAATAGTTTTGTCAGATTCTAAATTATACAAAAAGAATATTAATCAATATAGTTTTAATTAAAAATGGCAAAATAGTTAATAGTTTGGATAGTTAAAATAATTAATTTTGAAAATAGAAAATGGTTTTGAATTAGTTAATCAATTTCAAACACTTTTCATATTGAAAGTTTTGTCAAATTCTAAATTATACAAAAAGAATATTAATCAATATAGTTTTAATTAAAAATGGCAAAATAGTTAATAGTTTGGATAGTTAAAATAATTAATTTTGAAAATAGAAAATGGTTTTGAATTAGTTAATCAATTTCAAACACTTTTCATATTGAAAGTTTTATCAGATTCTAAAATATACATAAGTTATTCAATTCAAAATTACAAATTCATATTTGAAATGAAAAACTGAAAAAATTTCAGCATTGGCGCGCATTTATTGCACCTTTAGTCCCGGTTGGATCCACCAACCGGGACTAAAGGGGGGGGGCTCGGGCGGTTACCGGCCCCACCACCCTTTAGTCCCGGCTAGGGGTTCAAACCGGGACTAAAGACCCCCTTTAGTCCCGGTTTGAGCCCCTAGCCGGGACTAAAGGGGGGGGGGGGGTATAAAGCCTGCGCCCCACTTCTCTTCTTCCCCACTGCACACTTAGCGCGAAAACCATCGACGAGGACGCCGAGCGCGAGGAGCTTCCCGAGAGGAATGTTGCGGTCGGCCGGATTTTTGACGCCGCCGCCGAGACCCGCCGCGCCGCGCCGCCCTCCCCCCGCCGCCCGCCGCCCTCTCCCGCGCCGCCCTCTCCCGTGCGCCGCCGCCCTCTCCCGCGCCGCCCTCTCCCGTGCGCCGCCGCCCTCTCCCGCGCCGCCCGCCGCCAGCGAGCGCCGCGCCGCGCCACCGCCCTCCCGCCGCGCCGCGCCGTCCGGCCCCGACCCTCCCCAGCCGACGCTCGCGGTGAGACCGCCAACCACCGTCCCTCCCTTTTTTTTGGTTAGGGTTAGATAGAATATAAATAGAAAAATAATAGAAATAGAAATAGAAAAATAATTGTGTTACGGTTACATAGAATAGAAATAGAAATTGTGTTAGGGTTAGATAGAATAGAAATAGAAAAATAATAGAAATAGAAATAGAAATAGAAATTGTGTTAGGGTTAGATAGAATAGAAATAGAAAAATAATAGAAATAGAAATAGAAATTTAATTGTGTTAGGGTTAGATAGAATAGAAATAGAAAAATAATAGAAATAGAAATAGAAATTTAATTGTGTTAGGGTTAGATAGAATAGAAATAGAAAAATAATAGAAATAGAAATAGAAATTTTATGTTAAAACTTTATGTTAGATAGAAATTGTTAGATAGAATAATAGAAATAGAAATTGTTAGATAGAATAGAAATGCTTAGCAAAATAATTGTTAGTAAATAGGTTAGCAAAATAATTGTTAGCAAATATTTGTTAAGTAGTAATAATTGTTAGCAAATATTTGTTAAGTAGTAATAGTTGTTAGCAAATATTTGTTAAGTAGTAATAATTGTTAGCAAAATATTTGTTAAGTAGTAATAATTGTTAGCAAAATATTTGTTAAGTAGTAATAATTATTAGCAAATATTTGTTAAGTAGTAATAATTGTTAGCAAATATTTGTTAAGTAGTAATAATTGTTAGCAAAATAATTATTAGATATAAGTAAGATTTGCTAAGTAGTAATAATTATTAGCAAATATTTGTTAAGTAGTAATAGTTGTTAGCAAATATTTGTTAAGTAGTAATAATTGTTAGCAAAATATTTGTTAAGTAGTAATAATTGTTAGCAAAATATTTGTTAAGTAGTAATAATTATTAGCAAATATTTGTTAAGTAGTAATAATTGTTAGCAAATATTTGTTAAGTAGTAATAATTGTTAGCAAAATAATTATTAGATATAAGTAAGATTTGTTAAGTAGTAATAATTATTAGCAAATATTTGTTAAGTAGTAATAATTGTTAGCAAATATTTGTTTTGTTATTAGTTAGGGTTAGTAGTTAGATAATAAGTAAGATTATTTTGTTAGTTATTATTCCATATAGCGTTGATAATTGAAATATAAATGTCTGTTTTTGCAGAAACTATGGATCCACATAGCAGGAACCTCGAAGAGGAAGAACTTCTCGAAGATATAATCAAAGACGCCCCCGACGTTGAACCAGCTGAATCTCCGTCGTCGTTTCTGAACCCCTCCGGAGATGGAATGGAGGTCGACCGACACGAAGATGAAGCCGACGGGGTAGGAGATAGCTCCAATAATGGAGAAGGGGATAGCTCCACTGATGGAGAAGCCGGTGGAGAAGCCGGTGGAGAAATAACAAAGTCGGGCGAGGTATTCATATGAAGTTCGGCAATCACTTGTAATATGTGAAAAATATTGGAGATAGCTCTATATTGTATACATATACATTAATTTGACGAATGTTTCTCCCTCTTAGGCCTCCACATCGAGCAAAGCTACGAAACGAGGTCCGACTAAAAAGTTGGATGCACGGACGCATTACACCTTTGAGGTGATATTGCCTACGGGCGAACCAAAGCTTCCTAAGAATGCTGCTAACACATTCAAGAAGCAATGTGGAGTTCTCGTTAGGGATCACGTCCCGATCAGCGTTCGGGAGTGGAACAAGCGCAAAGGGGCAGCCGATAGTGACTATGTCGCTGAAAGGTACAAAGATAATCTTTGGAATGATATCATGTCACATTTCAACCTGCCAGAATGTGAGAATCAAGACGCCGCAAATAAACTGAGGGCCAAAGTCAAGCAGTGGACTCTAAAGAAGATGGCCGAACTGTTCCGTAGCTGGAAGAAGAAGCTATGGCAAGACTATCTGAAGACAAAAAAAGTGCCAGTATTCGAGGGGTATCTAGCCAAGCAGGCGAATCACTGGAAGGCATTTCAGGAGTACAAGCAGTCAGAAGATGCCAAGGCATTATCAGAAAAGAACAAGAAAAATGCCGACAAGAAGAAATATCACTACACGCTGGGGCCAGGGGGCTATGAGACTGCCATCCCAAAGTGGGATAAGAAAGAGCAAGATCTGCTAGCTAAAGGCATCGTACCTGAACCCATCCGTGATGAGTGGGAATTGAGAGCAAGGAATTGGTTCCTTGCGCATGGTGGTTCGTACGACGAAGAAACAGGGGACCTCATCTGCAGTGACGGTCTTAGGATACCCAGGGAGAATTGGAAAAAGATAGTGAAAGAAATTAAAGAGGGAAAAAGACAGTTCACTGCAGATAGAGAGAAAGATTTGCTCACACTGGTCCTCGGCAATGACGAACATGGAGGACGAACGCGAGGCTTCGGTCCTTCTTACCCGTGGTGGCTTGGGTTTGCCAGAGACCAAGACACTTACAGAAGCCGAGCGAGAGCAAAGAAGCGACAGCACGATGAGGAGAATGACAAGTTCAACCAGTTGCTTGCCAGGCTTAACGAGCAACAGAAGCAGATTGACGAGCTTAGAGGAGTAGCGCGCCAGGAAGATCCTGCACTCGATATTACCGGCGCCCCATCTAAGCGGAAAAGCAGCGTGGCTGAATCTGAGGCCCCGCCCGACGATGCACGAAGAATGATAGAGGGCGGTCCCGGCTACCCCGTGGATGGAATCAAGGAGTCAACATCATGTGAACTCCATCAGAAATTCAAGAACATATCCATGAAGGTGGCCGTCGGACAAGCTTTACCTTCTGGCCCTGATGCACACTGGCATGGCCGTGAGATTCCAGCTGGCTTTGCTAAAGTCGGGGTGGATGAAATCATGGCGGGGTTTCATGATATGGAGCTCGACATGGCTGGACCCGAAGATGAGAGGACACTCGGAGAAGTACTGGGTGGAGTCATCCTATGGGACAAGAACTACATCAAGCTTCCAGGCTCGGCCCCAAGGACAACACCGCCTCCGAGTCGTCGCAGGTCACCTACACCTCCATCACCTCCAAGCCCTCCACATGACGACGGCCACCACAACACGAGTCCATCTCGATCACCGCCGCCGGACTTGGGTCGGCCGTCTCCGCCGCCGCCCGCTAAGGATACTAAGCGGAAGCGTGCCAGCAAGAACGCTCCGTCCATGAGTTCTAAGCGACGGAGCTCCCCAAAGCGCAAACTGTCGCCCCTCCCAAAGGTACCTCATGCTAATCTTCCTATCAGACCTTATGATCGTACCGACGAGGAAAACGCCAGGATAGCAAAGGAACATTATGAGGCGCAGATGAAAAAGAAGGAACCCGAGCCCCGCCCGGAATACACCGAGAAGCAAATAGCATATGCAAAATACTTCATGACCCTTCCATCACAGTATGACTTACACCATAAGCCTGACGACTATACACGCACATTGCAGAAGGAAGGGCAAAAGAGCAAGTCACGTGCAAGTGCAAGTGCAAGTGGGAGCAAATCAAGTTCAACTACAAGCAAAATAAGATCAGACGTTCCTCAGCTTGGACAACAGGCCAAACAGTCGATCCCACCCCTCAGGGTGTTACCCGAGAATGTTCCCTCTCTGGTGCAGGGGCAAGATTTGGGATTAGCAAAGAAGTGGGCGGATGAATGGGGTATCCCGGTTGAAGTCATTCTGGCTTCCCAAGACGACGTGGTACCCAAGGCTGTGGTAGCCCCTAAGCCACAGTTTGTCATGGGAGCGCCTTTGGTCAGCAAAGATAAGTTTGATGATCTCCCAACAAATATGCGTTACTTGCATACATGGTACTTAAGTGAATCAAAGAAAGGGAGAACGATGATCGTGGCGCTTGTCCCACGGGAGTACTACGGCCGTCCCGAAGACATCCATATCGACTTTGATGAACTCTTCCAGATGTACAATGCCGACACCCTCGACAAATCGCTTATGAGTTGCTATTGTCTGTAAGTTTTTCAATTCGTTGTCTACATATAACTTGTTCAATTATTTCAATTCATTGTCTACATATAACTTGTTCAGTTATTTCAATTCATTTTCTACATATAACTTGTTCCGTTCTGACTTGTACTCTATTATGCAGAATGAAGATTCTGGAATGTAAAAGTAGGAACATCCTAAATATTGGGTTTATTGACCCAGATAAAATACATATAAAGACGCTAACTGATAACCCCAAGGAGACGGAGGAAAACCTTCTAAGGTTTCTAACAGATCAAAATTACTGTGACCACATACTGTTTCCATACAACTTCAAGTGAGGGTCTTACTCTGTTGTGTCCATTCACTTATGAGTGTAATTGATAAGTTACTGACACATATATATATACATGTGCAGCTACCACTGGATTCTGTTGGACATTCAAATTGATAAGGGAAGAGTTGATGCCTTCGACCCATTATCGAGACCCTTGGAACAGTTCCAAAGCCTGCAGGACATGCTCCAAGGGTAATTTCAATCATTCTTGCGCTCTATCGGTCTCTTTCGATGATTTTCTGATATATCAATTAATGAAAAACTTAGCAAATCATTTTCCTTGTCGGGCAGGGTTTGGAAGCGGTTCAAGTGCGTGACTCCCGGTATCCGGCATGAGAAGCTGACCTTTAGAGCGGCTCAGGTAAGTAGTAGTATGATATACTTCTATTTTCAATACTTTTGTAATGCTAGATTATTATTTTGATTATATATATTCTATTCTCGTAAAGTGCGACCAGCAGCCACGGGGGACGCATCTATGTGGATACTATGTTTGCGAGACCATTCACACGTTTACCTCTGAGCACAAGGATTACAGATACGATGTAAGCAATAAACATTCACACCTCTATTTTTACTCGTCATTCTTTGTTATCATGATTGATATTCATATTCATCTCCTTTTCTTATATAGTACACGGCCATGCGGGAGAAGTACCTACCAGAGCAACGCGCGATTGCTGTTGCAGAGGAGCTGGCGACCTTTCTGAGAATAGAAGCTATAGATGACAAAGGACGATTTAGTGTAGCTAGGGGCCATTACTGATGTTGGTCCATGTAATCGAATAGACGGGCTCTAGTCCCGATAATTCTGATCTCCATATAATTGTATATATATGCTCGCTTGTAAGATAAGTTAATCTTATATATATGCATAAACTAATTCCCGAACACGCACCAAACGAGGCATCACGTTAATCCCCCGAACACCTAAAACCCTAGAACCCCTAAACCCTAAAAACCCTAAAGTAAAAAAGCAAAATCTGTAGATGCCTTTAGTCCCGGTCTGTGTTACAAACCAGGACTAAAGGTCCTGGCCCTGGATCCCTCGGAGACGCCCACGTGGACAGCCTCCGGTCTCGGCTGGTAACCAGGCCGGGACTAAAGGGTTAGCCTTTAGTCCCGCGGCTGGGGTCCCGGTTGGCAAACCGGGACTAAAGGCCATTACGGGCCGGGACCGAAGGTGCTGTCCCCACTAGTGTTTCATATCTTTCTTCTTACCTTCATGTGACTGTACTATTCATCTATTTACGCAAGGATCTTGTTGATTCTTATCCAAAACACAAGAATAGCTAAGAAAAGGATTAATGCATGGCTCTCCTTGAGTTCACATGGAGGAGTACCGGAAAGAGGAGAGAATTTTTATGCACTAGTTCCTCGTCCCTAGTTCATTTGCAACTATCCATATGTACTTCCGATAGTAGTACACCTTGTAAATATGACATTTAGTTATAAAGAAGAGAGCTTCCCCTCACCTGTTTCTTATGATTTATACTCAAGCTGAAACCGGTGTGGTTGTTTTCCAATTGATATGGTTTATACTTGTGGTATTTCATCTGTGAAATGAAATAATAGGATATAGCGTTAGTTCATCTTGTTTTAACCAAGTTTCCCAACTAAGGCTTGATGCCACAATGAACACTGAAACATGACACCCTTCTGGATTCTTTTTGGGAGTTGCTTTATAGCATGCATAGTCAAAACATCACGAGGATGGCATATTGTTCATTAGCGGGCGTGTACAATACATCGCACGAGGATTTTCCCTTTCACTATTGTGCAATTCTTGTATTTTGTTCTATTTGTTTTAATATGTTTTATCATGTCATGGTTACACCCTGCACTACTGCACTATGATTCAAGAATTGTAGCTAAGCTTGGTAAGAATATATCCCAGCTATGCCATCAATACTGTCATCATTGATTATTATTTGAATTAATGATATCATATATTTATAATAAACTCTTTTACTCTTACACCTCTTTATTTTAATAGACCATGTTAATGATGTTTATTGTACTACACTAAACAAAGTTACTCATATAAAATTGTGCTAAATATTAAGAAACAATACTTTAGTTGCAGGCTCTAAATTTGAGCATATCTAGTCCAAATTTTGATGTTAGGCACTTCCATTTTCACACATGCGCCATTGGCTAGGCTAAATGTGCCATCATAAAAAGAATAAAATGAGATGCCATTATGGATTGATTAATGTTCCTAAGATGAATTTCAGTTATATATATGTGTGTGTTCATGTTTCTTTAGTATCTTATAAACATCCGGGTAGAACTGCGTACAACTAATGAATATCTTCACAGAAAGTCCAAGAGTGTATTATTGTCTATCTCAGTGTGATCACATATAAAGCTCTAGAGTACGAGTGGTGAACAAGGCGAGATTCATTTACCAGTAGAATTTCACATGTAGATATGTTTTGTATATCATCCATGCATGCCATTGTTATCAGGGTATAATATTCCACGACTATATACACAAAACTAAGTCGACTTTGATGTTCTTTCACCTCAAACTTTTGTCCACTATTAAATTCGTTGTGGCTTGGTCCTAGAATGAATCAATCCCTCTACTCCCTCTTTTGGCTTTCATATCACACCCATTGAGCTATGTATGTACTAGTGTTTTGGTTACCGTCTGGGATACCCGTTACTTGTTGGTACGCGGATATACCGACCCGCCTCCCCCGCCCCGCAGAAATAGGCTTACCAAGCAGAAAATTCCGGCTGGTTTTGTCATTTTTGAAATTTTTCGAATTTTAACAAGAACCCCCCTATAAATTGCCATACCGAGCAATGTGAATTGAAATTTTGGATTCAAACTCGTCCTGTAAACGGTCGGGGTTTTCTGGCAACCGCGGCAACCATAAATCCCAACCCCCTCGAGAATGTTTCTGCCGGGAACCAAAACCTTGGTGTGGATGTACACTACTGTACCAGAGCTTAGTTATGTTGCGGTTGCACCTTGTGTTTGGTCAGCGTGCTGCTTCCCAATAACAATTTAGTAATCATCGATACACTACAGTTAATAATTCTGCCTAAGTACCGGAAAGTGTTATTGGTACATGGGCACCAGTGGTCCCTCCACTTTTAGAATTTTGAAAATTTTAAAACCTAACACTTCTAAGTTTAAAAAAATTATGGCTTTAAATATATAGAAAGATATATACAGGAGAAACATACACAAAGAAGTCCTATTAAAAAATACTTTATATTTTAAGAAATACAAAAAGACAAATTTCTGACAAAAAGATATATTATTTTACTACTACTTTACTACTATTTACTAACAGAAATTTGTCTTTTTTGTAATTCTCAAAATACAACGTATTTTTAACGGGACTTTTTTTGCATACACTCCTCTTGTAAATATCTACCTATATATTTTAACATCATAATTTTTAAAGACATAGAAGTATAAGATTTTGAAATTTTCAAAATTCTAAAAGAGAGGGGAGCACTGGTGTCCATGTGCACCAAATCCCTTTTCTCTAAGTAGTACCTATGTTGGCTCATAGGAGCAAATGCACCTATTATGAAAATACATTTTAAATGTATTTTAAAAAAATTAAATAATTTGAACGAAAAATTCCCGGTATGCATCTGAACATTCTATATCCATCCACCAAAGTTTTGGTGTGAAAAGACATTTTTTGTGCCCTGTGTAAAAAGACAAAAAACAGCTACGCAAATAGCAATTTTGTAGTATAAAAAATTGTCTTTTCTACACAGGTCACAAAAATTATTTTTTTCTTATAAAACTTGGTGAGTGAACATAAAATGTCTAGATGCACGCTGAGATTTTTTTTTCAGAATTTTTAAACATTTTGAAAAATGATTTTTGGCCAATGGGTGCATATACACCTAGGAGCCAAAGTGGATTTCCGCTATATACTCTATATTCAGTAATGAAGTGTAGGCCTAATAATACCTTTGTTTATGCCTTTGAAGTCTTAGTGATTGGGGAGCGCTTACTCTTATGAGATGTTTTATTCAGATGCAAACAAGCTTCGCATGCGATGGCAACTCTATTGCAGTCCTTTATTCATTTAATTTTTTATTTATATGGACGATAATGTAGACTCAGTTCCTATAGGATATGAAGCCTCCGTGGAATGGTAATTTGGGTCCGAGTAGTGTTGGATGATTATGCCTCTTTGCATTTGCTCCGAATCATTGAAACGAGAACGAGAGGGGACGTGGCGAATAGCATACAATGATATGTCAACTAGGATATTATAAGTTGGCAACTTGGTACTGTGTAATATTGACAGTTAATTTGTTGACAACATTGCAACTACCGAAGAGAAAAATTATTAAAGTATATAAACATGAGATCTAGTTTCGACGCCTCGTCGCGAGTAAGCCAATTGTAAAAATGCTATGTCAATTGGATTAGCCGTTCAAAAGATAAAACTTCTATAATTTTAAACCTAAAGTGATTCTGGCCGATGTCATCATATATGTTACATGCATGCATGGTAGAGAGAAGGGAATAATCCAGTTGCCACTGTGATGTCTAGGGATGTAAACACATGAGATAATTTTCACACCAAATGTATTTTTAAGAATCCATATCCGGTCTATAGGACTCTGACGGATAAGAATATCTGATTCTGAACTAAGCATCCAGATTTGGTATACAGGATGCAAAATAGGATCAAATATGGATTATCTAAAAATTAATTAGTATTATCCGATGCTTTTTATCCGAGTAATCCGATTTCTTACCAAAAAGGCTAGGATAATATTGCACAACTAGTAATTAGTAAGTTGCCGAGTCGTTCGGCTATCATTCAACTCACTTACAGGTTATCATTCAACTCACTTACATAGTTATTTTTACCGTATCCTTTATTTGGCTACCAAGCTAGCAAAATTTGTGTGGATGGTACCTTAGGTAATGTGTATACATTACTATTCATGTGTTCATGTTATATTTATTCATTGGACACGTCTAGGCGTCGCAGCTGCGACAAAACGGCCTCCTTGTCGCATAGCGCAAAAAGGAAAAGGTGGTCAGGGTCAGATGTTGTCCCGGTAAAAAAGGAAACTCGATCCCACCTAGGCCCACTACGGTCATGTTCCCCATTGCAGAATCGCCCACACCCGACGCCTCTCTCCTGTCATGAGCGTTGCCCCGCTGGCCAAGCCTGCTCACCGCCGGCTGCCTGACTCCCCTGCGGATGCGCTCCCCGTCCGCCGGCTTCTTCTCCAGTGATTGCGCCGACCGCTACGGCCGACCAAACGACTGGAGTTAGAAGGAGCTTTCCAGTTCGTTGGAGGCGGTGACGCGCGACCCGTCGACGGCGGCGTGGGCACCGGAGCATGACCCCCTTGTACCTCCTCCGGTGAGCTCGCACACTGCCGGTCCGCTTGCTTCGCGCGTGGCCCGCCATAAATCCGACGCGAGATCGAGCATCGCCGGCCCCTTGCTCCGAGCGAGGCTCGCTGTCCTCCACCGCGATAACGAACTCTGCCCGCCCGCCCTGCTACGTGGCACTCGCTGCCGGCTTTCGAGCCAAAAGGACGGCCATGGCGAAGGCAGGCGCTCAGCCACGCTCAGGAGATTGACGACGAAGTTGACTACTTTTAAGCATGTCCTTTTTTTAGTCTTTTATGCATGTCCTTGTTCACCTTATAGAGGGCTACATTTACTAGTTGCTGAAATGACTGCCAATGTCATGAAATTGCGAAATACTTTAAGCAATTTCATGGCTACTGTAGGCAATTTCACCGCAATAGTATACAACTTTACAACCATGGTAGGTAATTTATTTATTAACTAAAAAGAAAATTTTATTGTGCGGTGAAGCAACTTTGATATGGGGAAAAGCAAAATACATAATAGTTGTAGGCAACTAAAAACAACTTAATATCTTCACAAATAACTATGCAACTGCACATCAAACGTAAGGAACTGACGAGGGTTAACTCGACAAATATTCAATATGAAGGACTTAAGATCGGGGAAGTAGGGTGTCAGATGAACTCGAAGGTGAAATCAGTCAAACAAGGTGTATATCAAAAGTAAACGTAGGGTGAACTTTGGCTTACTCTCAATCTGTTCCTTACCGTCCTCTCCTGGCCCCTATATATAGGTGGCCAGGTCTCAAGGATCGGGAAGGGTCCGACACAGATTATAATATCGGTATACGACATGAACTCATATCTCGACTTGGATTACACTTGGGCCTAGCTTAACGGGCCTCAGGGGTACTCAACTAACGGGCTCTATTATCTATACCCTTGTCAGTAGCTCCCGAGATTCTACCAGAATTGCAGATTTGGGTTGAATCTCAGATCTTCAAATCTTCGACTTGATCAATCTTTTGACTTCTTCAGATCTTCAAACTTTCGACTTGATCTTCAAATATCTGTCATTATATTGTCTCACAAGGGGTTTTGATGAGCAAGCCTGACAACTCTGACGGATCAAGAGGCCAGTTAACTGCCAGAACAGATACTTGTCACCTACTTCAAATTCAATCCCCTTGGACTTGAATTCGGGAAACCGGTCAAACCCATTCTTTTGCCGCATTTAGGACTTACAAAGAATGAATCCTAGTGGTTCTCAGGGTACCCAGTGCGTCCACCAGGATTTTCTTCGCGTCGTAGACACGGATAAGTACCAGCAGAGCGCATTCATGTGCGTATACCAGGCCACATAAGACGGATCCTGGGGTCTTACCTTCATGATATATTTCAACCACGGCATTCAAGTTTTGTCACGATGACGCAACTCGAGAATTATACGTTGCAGCCTTGTTTGACTGTTGGAATATACAAAATATTCGAGTTATTCTTTTTTAACTCTCATAAATAACTCCCGATGGGAGTAATCGATCTTTATTTTGTCGATAATGTAGCCGAAGTTCATTGTTGATGAAATGTAGCCGATTGTGCCTAAACCACTTGTCGACCCGTTGGTTCTTTATTATTGGGTTTACTTTCTCATCTTCCTTCTGTCGACTTCTTTCTATTGGGTGCGCGACCAGTGCTCCCGATGGGAGTAGCCCCCGAGGCTATAGCCAAATTTTTTCGGGTATAGGCTAAAAAATATAAACATATCTGCCGCATATACTATCTCTTGCAATATTTTTCGGTATGATTTGTGATTAATGATTCTTCTCTTCTTTTCTCAGGACGTGAGCCCCCGAGTCCATGACGAGGTACGTTGTGCTTCTTGATAGATACTTTTCTACTTTTTATACATATCTTTTCTCTTGATACGTTGACGCTTCTTTATCGTCTGCTCTGGGCAGAATGTAAAAGCCCGTAGATGTACTTTGGACCTTGCCTCTGTGGAGGCCCATTAAGGTGTACTTATAAATAAAGCACGTTTGGCGAGGGTAAAAACCCTAATTCTTTCATTAGTTTCTTCCTCTGCCGCACCATCTTCTTCTTCCTCATCTCATCTAGGGTTTTTCCTCCCCGCATTTGTCTCCATGGACGATGCAGGTGGATCGCGTCTGAATATCGGTGCCCCGGTGGAAAAACAAGGTCGCGGCTGCCCTCGCGGCAGTAAGAACAAGCCCACAGTCCCAGCTGTGGTAGCCTCGTCATCCGCTCCTGCGAAGCGGCGCCCCGGCCGCCCGGCGGGAAGTAAGAATAAGCCCAAGGTTTCATCTGTTGCACCAGGTCCGAGCGCTCCTCCTCATAACGCTTCTTCTCCTCCGCCCAAAGTGTACTCCTTCTTCTGCATCACCGGTGCTCAATGCCGCGAGATTCAGTGGGTGCCTCTGAAGTCTACCAAGTTCATGGACGGGCGAGAGCTACGGGAAGTGATTCTTCGTGAACACTCTAGGGGAGGAACTCCCTATAAAGTGAAGGTCTGGTATGACGGGGCCGGCGAGATGTACTTCAAGGGCGGCTGGTCGCAATTTGCAGAAGACCATGACCTCCACCAAGGTTTCTTCATGCCCTTCGACTTCCACATCGGTACGTCGAAGTTTGACGTGAGGATCTACGACTGTACTCAGTGCCAGAAGGAGTTCGAAGCTGAAGTGAACTTTCATTAGATTCTTCTTTATGTAATCTCTTTTCCTAGTTATCCTTTTGCGTTTTATCTGTAATAAGTAGTCGTGATGAATTATATCTTGTGCCAGCTTTATTAATAGACGATGGGAACGAATCGTCATTCCAAGGTATGCATTTGATGTATTATTGGGTTCCTTTGAATCGTGCGTATTTTTGTTGAATATCGGGTTGCGAACAACCTAGTAGTATGTCTCAAATAATCACAGATCTCAATAACTTGTTTATTTTATTTTGTATGACTCGAGGGTCTGAGCCCCCGAGTGGAAAGTAAAATACTTATACATATTGTCGAGTTGACCCAAAGTACCCGACCTGTGGCCTCATGTTCTGGGTTTAGAGGGTCATAACTCGAAAGTTCTTTGTCGCCTTATATCGTCTATGCGTAGAACCGCCGTAGTTGCTCTGCATTCCATGGGTTGCTCTCGTCTTTCCCCATTTTCTTGTCTTGTAGTCGATAAGCTCCTCCTGGTATTACTTCTGTCACGATGTAAGGTCCCACCCATGGGGACTCCAATTTGCCATGACCGTCTTGCTTTAATCGCAAAACTAAATCTCCTACCATGAAAGATCGTGGACGAACTCGACTA
The DNA here is from genome assembly GCA_007115705.1 of Dactylis glomerata. Taxonomy (NCBI): domain Eukaryota; kingdom Viridiplantae; phylum Streptophyta; class Magnoliopsida; order Poales; family Poaceae; genus Dactylis; species Dactylis glomerata. The sequence goes on from QXEO01000132.1 coordinate 638,341, forward strand.
CTGTGTAAGTTTCATAGACTTTGCTGGTATTGCATAGCTCTGGCGAGTGCTACGTCTCTTGCTTCGTCAAGTGCATCAACGTCGTCTTGTAGAGCTTCCGTGGAAGTCGTTTCATCGTAAGCCGCAATTCTTGGGGCTTCATGGGTTATTTCGACTGGAAGCACAACTTCTACGCCGTGAACCAGAAAGAAGGGAGTTTCTTGAGTGGCCGCATTGGGTGTAGTTCTGAGACTCCACAGTACGGAGGGCAATTTGATACGTCCAAAACGTATCTACTTTCCCGAACACTTTTGCTGTTGTTTCTCCTCTAATTTGTGTGTTTTGAATACAACTAACGTGGACTAACGCTATTTTCAGCAGAATTTCTCTAGTGTCTCGTTTTTGTGCTGAAATCCGACTTTCAGTAAAAATCCCAATTTTTTTTGCAAAAATCCTATTTTGCCAGAAGACCCACGGAGCCAGAAGGAGAGATGAAGAGAGGCAGTGGCCTGGGCTCACAACCAGGGGGCGCGGCCCAGGCCTGGCCGCGCCCACCTGTTGTGTGACCGCCTCGGCCATCGCCTCGACCCCTCCTTCCACCTACATATACCCTCTGACCTGAAAGGAGCGGGGGTTCGGCGTTTTTCCCAGATAGACTTCCGCTGCGCCGCCACCATCAGAAACCGCGATTCGGAATCAGAAACTCCGTTCTGGCACCCTGCCGGGACGGGGATTTGGAGGAGATCTTCATCACCATCATCACCGACATCTCTCCATCAACCATCCATGACTCCCCCGTCCATGTGTGAGTAATTCCCGCTGTAGGCGAAGGGGATGGTAGGGATTGGATGAGATCATTCATGTAATTTGCTGTGAGATTGTTAGGGCATAGTGCCTAGTATCTTTTATTAGTGCTTATGACATTGTTGCAACTTGTTGTTCTTAATGCTTGTCACTTTGGGCCCGAGTACCATGATTTCAGATATGAACTTGTTATTGTTATATGATGATACTTGTTGTTTATGGTCTTACTTACAAGTTGTATGCACATATTGTTGTCCGAAACCCGAGGCCCCAAAGTGTCAGAAATTGGGATAACCAGAGGGGATGGCTATGATGTGAGGATCACATGTGTTCACCGAGTGTTAATGCTTTGCTCCAGTACTTTATTAAAAGGAGTACCTTAATTACCAGTAGTTTCCCTTGAGGCCCTGCTGCAACAGGCTGTTAGGACAAAAGATATCGTGCAAGTTTCTCATTGCGAGAACGTATAACTATATATGGAACACATGCCTATGATTGTTAGTACTAGGATGCTTTATATTATTTATCTGCAATTGCGCATGTCTCACTGATTTCATGAATTATCTTATCCATGCAACGCCCGTACATCCATCCCTATGCCTACAGTATTTGATCCTACTGTTTACTATTGCTACTATTACCGCTTTTATTTTGCTACTGCTATTACTGTTTCACTACTATCACCACTATAAAATTATTGCTACTGATAAACCGCTGCGAACAAGTCTGTTTCCAGGTGCAGCTGAATGGACAACTCATCTGTTAAGGCTTAGAAATATTCTTTGGCTCCCCTTGTGTCGAATCAATAAATTTGGGTTTTACTTCCCTCAAAGACTGTTGCGATCCCCTATACTTGTGGGTTATCAAGACTATTTTCTGGCGCCGTTGCCGGGGAGCATAGCTTTATTTGTAAGTTCACTTGGGATTCATATTGTTCGCTACAATCCTTTCATCATGGGTAAACTTCGTGATGGAAAAGTTCCTATATTGCCATCCACTACAAGAAGAGGTACGACTTTGAACACCTCTGTTGCTCTTGATTCACCATCTGTTATGAGTAAGTTGCTTACACCACCACATGCACATGCTACTGCTACTACTTATGCCGAGTTTGAAAATGCCACTGATAATTTAGATGATGCTTCTACTGTGCTTGATGAGAGTGATTTGCTAGGTTCCTTTTTAGATGCTACAATTGCTAGAGCTAAGATGGGAAACACCACTGTTACACCAGTTAGTTCACCTGAGTCTAGGGAATGTCCTAGTGATGATTTTGATGATGTTTATATTGAGCTTGACGATGATTTTATTGCTGAAGCTCGTGCTACTCGTGATTGTAAAGCTGTTAAGGAACTTCTAGCGAGGCGTGCTGTTAGATATAAATTGTCTCCTGATCCTAAGTTTGCTGCTTCTCCCATAAATATTAGAGATAAGGATTATGATTTCTCTTTAGATTTATCTTACATATCTATTGTTGAGAAAGAGCCTTTTTGTGGTACTGAGAATGAAAGTGTTATGGAGCACATGAATTAGCTTTCTACTTTGAGTAATTTGTTTTCTGATGATATTAAGCTTTGCACTTACTTTGTTAATAAGATTTTCCTTTCTTGTTGAAAGATGCAGCTAAAACTTGGTTTAATAGCTTGTCTCCTGGATCTATTCATAGTCCTATTGCTTTGGTCAATGCTTTCTTTCAGAAATATTTTCCTGCTAGTGCTCAACATGCTGCTGTGCAGAAAATCTTTGACTTTGAACAAGGAAAAGGAGAGATACTGCCTGAATCTTGGACCAGGTTTTGTTCTTTAATTAGAGCTTTGCTTAAAGAGCCACTGCCTAAAAATGAACTCCTTGATATATTTTATAATGGACTAACTGATGAATCTAAGACATATCTGGATAGTTGTGCTGGTTGTGTTTTCAGGGAAAGAACTCCGGCTGAAGCTGAAGAATTAATGGCTAAAATAAGCCGGAATCATGATGATTGGACTCTAGTTGAGCCAACACCAGCACCAACACCTACACCAACTCCAGAGCCAACACCGAAGAAGAGAGGAATGATTGAATTAAACGATAAAGTTATGAGGGAAGCCAAGAAATCTCTTAAGGAGAAAGGTATAAAGGCCGAAGACGTGAAGAATTTACCTCCTATAGAAGAATTATGTAAGCCAATCCCTCACTCATCCACTATTGAGGTACACTCTCTCCAACATTTTGATGATAGAGATATTCCTTACTCTTAACCTCCTGGTCAATGCTTAGATGAGTTGGATAATTTTATTGTTAAGCAAGATAATTTTAATAGAATGGTGCAGAATCATTTGTTGGAAAATTCTAGAGCTATTAACAAGTTGCAGGATATTGTGGAGAGAACCTCCAATGATGTGAAGATACTTGTTAAACATTTTCAAATAGTTCAGACTCAAATTGATGAGCTTACCAAGGTGCAAAAAGACTTGCTAGTTAATGCCGCAAGAGAAAAACAAGCGTGTGAAATACGCACAAGAGGAGGTGCTACCACTCAAGACCCCTTATATCCTGAAGGACATCCCAAGAGGATCGAACAAGATTCTCAACGCACTTCAAGAGATGATATTCCTTCCAAGAAGAAGAAGAAGCATAAAATAGTTGCAGAATCTTCTGAAGCAGGTAAAGATCCTAATAGTGTTTCTATTTTTGATGAACCAGGAGACGCTTCCGATAAAGAAGTTAAAGAGGAACCAGAAAAGATTGATAAGAATGCAAAGTACACCAAAGAAGATTTCATTGCCAACAAGCACGGTAATGAGAGAGAACCTTGGGTGCAGAAACCAATGCCTTTTCCTGGTAAGAAACACAAATCCAAGGAAGAAGAACACTACAACAGGTTTTGTGAATGGATGAGACCTTTATTTTTGCAAATTCCTTAAAACTGAAGCTATTAAAATGCCTCCTTATTCAAAGTATATGAAAGATATTGTTACTAACAAAAGGAAGATTCGTAATGAGGAAATTTCCACTTTACTTGCTAATTATTCTTTTGATGGTAAAGTTCCGGAGAAGCTTGGAGATCCAGGTATACCAACTATTCCTTGCTCCATTAAAAATAACTATGTTAGAACTGCTTTATGTGATTTGGGAGCCGAAGTTAGTGTCATGCCTTTTTCTCTTTATAAGAGACTTGATCTAGAAAAATTGGTATCAACTGATATATCTTTGCAAATGGCTGATAAGTCTACTACTATTCCTATTGGTATATGTGAAAATGTTCCTGTTCAAGTTGCTAACAATTTTTTGATATTAACTGACTTTGTTGTGTTGGAAATACCTGAAGATGATAATATGTCTATTATTCTTAGGAGACCTTTTCTAAACACTGTAGGTGCTGTTATTAATTGCAATCAAGGAAAAGTAACTTTTAATGTCAATGACAAAGAGTACACGGTCTATTTTCCCAAGAATATTTATAGAAAAAATGCTATAAATTCAATCAAGCATGTTGAGACCATCAGGGTTGGTCAAATTATTTGTTCAGAGCGAAAACCCAAGGAAGAATATAAAATTGTTATGATTGGGACTATGCCTATCAATGTCGAGGTAACATAAGCATATAGTGAAATGCAAAGTTTTGACTCATATAAAATTAGTTTGGTAACAAGACTTGATCAACCTTGTTAACAAAGTGATTTTATATGAATGAAACTTCATTTTCACCACATTTACTTTACCTCACTCATATTTACTTTCACCATTTTTGTTCCCGTTGTTAGTTACATGATTAGAATATCTTAGAGCTGATGTATACTTGGTTTTGATTTGCTTGCAATCATGCCATCTATGTTTTCCCGAGTTTTTAATCTGTTGTCAAAATTCTGAAAAATCCTCGAAAATAAAGTTTCTCAAAAAGTTCCAGAAAAATATTTTTAAATTTTTATGTCAAAAATGGGGCAGGGAGGCACCAGGGAGACCTCAGGGGGACCTACCATGCCACCTCACAACCAGGGGGCGTGGCCCAGCCCTGGCCGCGCCCACTTATTGTGAGGGGGGACCTCTTGTCCTCTCACTTATCTCTTCCTCCCCAGCTCTTTCCCTCTCCCAAAAAACAACGACACACCAGCTCAAACTCGTGTTCTTGCTGCTCTCCTTCTCGATTTTTCGATCTCCTTGCTCAGCCCATCATTGTTGCTGAGATTTGGAGCATTTGTTCTCCGGTATGTGACTCCTTCGATTGTCCAAGTAGAATTTTGTTTAGTGGAGTATTTCTTGAGTATTTTAGCTCTATAGGTTATAGGTGAAATGAGTTTGCATGCTTGTGCTATTGCTTAGAAATGTTATTTTGATGCATGTTAGCCCTCTAGTAGCTTCCTATAGTAGTCTCCTACACTTGTTTGTCTTAAAATCATTTTTATGAGGTTTGTTAAAAAATTTAGAAATGGAGGAGAATGCATACCAACTCTTTCAACATGAACTAGAAGTGCATGAAGTCATGAGAGTTCACCGTGAAGAGAGGGTCTTTCCCTCAATTTATCCATGCTCAGAGTTCATGAATGCAGCTGGAATACTGCAGGACTTCCAAACTCTAGTCTCTAATGCAGGATTGGAACATTTTATTGATGGTGAACCACCCCAATATGCTAAACTAACAATGTCTGTGGTGCAGGACTTCAAATTCAATTGGTCTACATCTAACCCCATGGTTCATTATAAAATCTACAATAAATCTGTGGACTTGCCTCTTGATGTTTTCTGTGCAGCCATTAGAGTTCCACAGTGGGGATCACGTGAAAAGATGAAGGAACAGCCTAGGCCATTGATAGACCTATATGGGGAAATTTGTCAAGGAAGAAGCTTCACAAGAGAGGGTGGTAAAATTCGAAATATTCATTTTCCATCCATTCGATATTTTGCCTACTTTATTACCAAGTGTGTTCTTGCTAGGAAAGCTGTAAGTAAGTTATCCTAATGTGATCTAGCTTTTATTGCTGTTGCTTTGAGAGGTGATAGGACTTATAATTTGGGTGCTTTGATAGCTTTTTGTCTTGATGCTAATCGTGAGAAAGGGGGAATCTGTGGAGGTCTTATTGCTTCACGCTTATTAGCTTTGCATGGTGTAGTGCCTCATATTTTAGATCTAAAGTTCCCCGTAGAGAAACTTGATTTTAATTCTATGTTACATCATAAGTTTGTTTCTCCTCATTCCTGTTTGAATAACTTGATGTTTGAGATAACCTTCTTCAAGAAATCCACCTGGAAGGTAGTGAAGACTGATAGATCAGTCCATTTGCCTGCACCTCTTTTGTTTAACCTTGATCGCAGGAATGGATGGTCACTCACAGAGGGTGAGCTCGACGCATACATAGGGGAGCACCCGCAGCCCGTGCACGATGAAGAGGCGACCGAGGAGTCGGTCCAGCCCTCTAGCATTGTGGAGTTTCCATACCAGCAGCCTTATTATGATTATACACCATCTGCTTCATCTTCACAAGGGCCAAGCTATGACTATGCCAATGATGATCCACCAGCATGGGGCATGTATTGGAGATGAAGTTGATCTCCACTTAGGCCAAAAGCCTAAGCTTGGGGGGAGTTTGTTGCAGAGTTCAGTCCACCGTGACTCCATTGGAGCTTGGTATTCACTTCATATTATTCAAGCCACACAAGTGAAAGGCAATAATGATGACATATGACAATCTGAGATGTGGTAAGAGGCTGGTGACAAGGGTATAGATAATAGAGCCCGTCAGTTGAGTACCCCTGAGGCCTGTTAGGATAGGCCCAATTGTAATACTAGTCGAAATACGAGTTCATGTCGTATGTCGATATTGTAATCTGTATCGGATCCCACACGATCCTCGAGACCTGGCCACCTATATATAGGGGCCAGGAGGGGACGGTGTGGGATAGATTGAAAGCAAGCAGGTTCTACACCCACATTTACTTTTGATACACACCTTGTTTGACTGACTTTACCTTCGAGTTCATCCAACGCCCTATCTCCCCGATCCTAAGTCCTTCATCTAGGACATTTGTCGAGTTAACCCTCATCAATTGGCGCCAACCGTGGGGACTCGGGGCGTTGGAATCATGAATTCGATGACTTTTTCGCTTTTAGCTAGTAACAATCCAAAAGTCGACAAAGATCAAGAGATGGAGCTGACGATCGGAAGTTTGAGCTTCTACATCGGACCTTCGGGTTCAACTCGCCTTTCGGATCCGACGAAATTGGGTCCGTCGGCAAGCAAAGCCGAGAGAATCATAGTATCTGAATCATCCGTGGGCTCTTCCAGCGAGGTAAACTCGCCGGTCAGTATCACAGCAATAGAAGATACGAAATATAAACTCGAGGAATTCGACGAAACTCGGGGAAAGCCCGGCATGGAAAAAACAGTGGCTAAAACTCACGACAGTTCAAGGGATTTCGCCATCGAAAGCAGTGGCATCTCCAGAAGCGTACATCAGTTATGTGTCATTATCACTGAAGCAGTAGAAGAGGACAATCACGAAGGCAACAAAGAGGTCGACCTGCAAGTCGACAAACTGAGGAGTAACAGCAAAAAGGAAAAAGAGAAAATTCACGTTTCAACTGGAGAGTGGAGAATCATCATGTCAGCCATCAATCACGGCACAAAGGTACCCGCAGATTCAAGGAGAGAGGTTCTGATGGGATACCAGTACGCGCTACACCAGCACAAAAAGAAGCTAAGGGAGGAAAGAGACATGTTCATGAGAAGCCAAGGTGACAACAGTACGTCAAATGGAGGATACTTGGATGAGTATAGCGACGCATCAGAGTGCAGCATGGAAAGACACAGAGACCCGAAGCACAACAGGAGGACAATAGCACAGGTAAGAGAGGAGAGCTATGCGAAAAATCTAAGCGCACAACAGTCAGAAGAAGAAGTAGACTTTGTTCAAGAAACACCAGAAGCAGCATTGGTAGCGGCACAGGCGTACCTACTAACCACACAACCAGAGCCTGGAGATCCATGGGAGCACATGCATCAGGCTGCAATACAAAGCCTCGGGTTGGTAGAAGACAAGTTAATGGGAAAGCTTCCAGAGGAAAAGGCGACACATCGTAAGGAAAGGCGAAAAGAAGAATTCAAGCGCAAGTCCTCGCGAAACGAATCCAGTGATTCATCAGATGATGAGAGGCAACAAAAGTGGAAGGAGGACGCAAGAAACATAATAGCACAAGCATGAGTAAACAACTCACGTTATGCGTGGAGAAAGGAAAATTACGAAGACGATGAAAAAGAAATAGGCGCGTTATGCTTTACCCACAGGGTTCGCAAAACGCGGGTACCCAAAGATTTCAAGTTGCCGCATGATCAAGAAAAGTATGATGGGTCACAAGAGCCCACTTTATGGTTGTCGGATTACCTGCAAGCAGTACAGATACTAGGAGGAACAAGAACAACAACCATGCAAAGTTTACAGTTACACCTCACCGGCGCAGCGCGGCCCTGGTTAAACACACTACCCAACGATTCCATCGGGAGTTGGGGAGAGTTAGAGAATCAATTCGCAAGAAATTTTCTCTCAACATATAAGCGCCCAGCATCGCTGGAAGAAATCAAGTCGTGCGTATAGCAGAAAGGCGAAACCCTACGCTCTTATATACAACACTGGAGTGTAATCAAAAACTCAGCAGAAGACGTCTCCGACGAAAGAGCAATAGATGCTTTTTTGAGTGGCCTTCGTTGTTCGACCTAGTGGAAGAGATAGGGAGAACAAGGCCAAGGACAGTGTCTGAATTAATAGAAGTAGCCAACAGATTCGCCGATGGAGAAGACGCATATAATAACAAAAGGGGACGTTCACCAGAAATCGACAGAGCAAGCAGGCAGAGGCAAAGATATCGCAATGGAGATAACCACGCAAGGCGAAATCAGGTAGCAGCAGGATGCGAAACAAGGGACGAGGAAGGCTATGAAAGCAAGGAGTTCCAGGCAAAAGGAAATCAGGGAGTAGAAAAGCCAAAGTACTCTGGCCCGTCGGCAGAGGACATGCTCTACGGACCTTGTTGAATCCACTATGCATACCTAGATGGAAAGAGAGTTTCTAACCACCAGATGAAGGATTGCAGAACCTTCTTAAGGTTACAAAATGCCATGGACTCGAACCAAGGAGCACGGCAGGGAAAGAAAAACATAAGTCAAGGGTACCAAGTACAGAGACTAGCGAAACATCTGGAGTCAAAAGTATATATATCTGCAATGATTCAACCGGTGCCAAAGTCCAAGAAGGAACAGAAGAACATATCTAGGCAAGTAAACCTAGCTATATCATCACCACCGGCTACTACAGAGTACCTACAATGGTCTGATCAACTAGTTAGGTTTAGCAGAGCAGACCACCCAAGGAAAGTGCCCAGGCCGGGGCACTCACCAATGGTGCTGAAGGCACAAATAAGAGGATATGATATTGGGAGAGTATTCATGGATGCAGGAAGTGGCATAAACCTAATATTCGCAAGAACTCTGAAGGCAATGTGCATCTCACTGGAAAGTCTTAAGCCAACAGATTGTTCTTTCCACGGAATAGTACCAGGAGGCGCAAATTTCCCCCTTGGAAAAATAAAACTCGACGTCTGCTTTGGCAACAACAACAATTACCGCAGAGAAAAGCTAGAGTTTGAAGTCATGGACTGGCCTTCACAGTATCATGCAATCCTGGGGCGCTCAACATTTGCAAAGTTCATGGCAGTACCTCACTACGCATATCTCACACTCAAGATCCTAGGACCTAAAGGAACGATCACAGTGCAAGGCAACTTTGAAGTATCCAACACTTGTGACAAAGAATTTAACAGGCTGGCGCAAACGTTTGGCATGCCAGTAGAGTACGCAAGATTGCAAGGCGAAACTGACCACAATGTGCTACCCGACGTTGGGCGATCCCTGCCAAATCAGGCTTTCGATGCAACTCAAGACTCGAAGAAAATCCAGGTCCACCCGACGGACCCGAACAAAACGACCTCTATAGCAGTAAACCTGGATCCTGCATAGGAAAGCGCGCTCGTCGAGTTCCTCCGTGAGCGCTGGGAAATCTTCGCCTGGTGTCCTTTAGACATGCCAGGTGACAAGGGTATAGTTAATAGATCCCGTTAGTTGAGTACCCTTGAGGCCCGTTAAGCTAGGGCCCAATTGTAATGATAGTCGATTACGAGTTCTTACCGTATGTCGATATTGCAATCTGTATCGGACCCTACCCGATCCTCGAGACCTGGCCACCTATATATAGGGGCCAGGAGGGGACGGTGTAGGGCAGATTGAAAGTAAGCTAGGTTGAACACCCAAGTTTACTTTCGATATACACTTATTTCGACTAACCTTTACCTTCGAGTTCATCCGACGCCCTATTCCCCCGATCCTAAGTCCTTCATTTAGGTCATTGTCGAGTTAACCCTCGTCAATTGGCGCCAACCGTGGGGAACTGGGCGTTAGAATCATGAATTCGATGGCTTTTTCGCTTTTAGCCAACAACAGTTTAGAATTCAACGGAAGTCAAGAGATGGAGTTAACAATTGGAAGTTTGAGCATCTTCGTCGGGCCATCGGGTTCATCTCGCCTCTCGGATTCAACGAAACCAGATCTGTCGGCGAGCAAGCCTGAAACAGAGGTAATGTTGGAATCATCAGAAGGCTCTTCCAGCGAGGTAAACTCACCGGTCAGCTTGGGAAAAGCACCAATCGCAGAAGGCGACAAAATTCGGGAAAATTTCGACTCAGAAGAAAGAGCGCGTCAAACACACAACAGCGCAAGGGACTTCGCCGCTGGAAGCAGTGGCGTCTCCAAAGTACATCAGCTATGTGTCATTATCACTGAGGCAGAAGAAGAGAACAACAACGAAGGAAGTAAGAAGGTCGACAGGTAAGTCGACAAAATAAAAGTGCACAACAAAAAGGATAAGGAGAAAGTCCATGTTTCGGCTGGCGAATGGAGAATGATTAAGTCAGCTGTCAATCATGGTACAGAAGTACCCGAAGGATCAAGAAGAGAAGTTCTAATGGGATATCAGTATGCATTATACCAACATAGGAAGAAACTAAGGGAGGAAAGAGACACGGTCCTTCAAAATAATAACAGTATATCAAGGGAGGAATACTGGGATGACTATAGTGAGGATTCCGAGTACAGCAGAGAAAGGTACGGAGACCCAAAACACAACAGGGGGGCAACAGCACGCAGCAGAGAGGAAAGGTACTCAAGGAGCCCCACCCCACAGCTAGAAGAGGAGAAAGATGACTTCATGCAAGAAACGCCAGAAGCAGCGTTGATAGCAGCACAAGCGTATTTACTAACCACCAGGCCAGAACCCGGGGATCCGCGAGAAGATATGCACTGAGCCGCGATACAAAGCCTCAGAATAGTGGAGAGCAAGATCAGGGAAAAAGGTCTAGACGCAAAGTCGACAATCTACAAGGAAAAGCAAAAGGAGAAGCTCAGATACAACTTCGCAGATAACGAGTATAGTGAGTCATCAGAAGAGGAAAGGCGACAAAAGAGGAAGGAGGACGCAAGAAATATAATAGCGCAGACTCGAGTAAATAAAGCACGCCACGCCTGGAAGGAAGAAAATTATGAAGACAATGATAAAGAGATGGGCGCATTATGCTTTACCCGCAGGGTTTGCAAAACGCGAGTACCCAAAGGGTTCAAATTACCACACGATCAACATAAATATGACGGGTCGCAAGAGCCTACCCTGTGGTTATCGGACTACTTGCAGGCAGTGCAGATATTAGGGGGAACAAAAGCGACTACAATGCAAAGTTTGCAGCTACACCTCACCGGCGCAGCACGGTCCTGGTTGAATACCCTACCCAACGAATCCATTGGAAGTTGGGGAGAATTCGAAAACCAATTCACAAGAAATTTTCGTTCAACATACAAGCGCCCAGCATCACTGGAGGAAGTTAAGGAGTGTGTGCAAAGGAAAGGCGAAACTCTACGTTCTTATATACAACGATGGAGTGTAATCAAAAACTCAGCAGAGGACGTCTCCAACGAACGAGCAATAGACGCTTTTTTGGCCGGGCTTCGTCGCGCAGATCTCGTGGAAGAAATAGGAAGAACAAGACCTACGACAGTAGCCGAGCTAATGGAAGAAGCCAACAAATTTGCTGATGGAGAGGACGCATATAATAACAAAAGAGGACGTTCACCAAAAGTCGACAGAATAAGCAGACAAAGGAGACGACACCGCAGCAGGGATAACCAAGGAAGGCGAAATCAGGTAGTCGCGGGCTACGCAGCAGAAGAAGAGGAAGGATATGTAAACAGGAGGTTTCAGGCAAAAGGAGTGGAAAAATCGAGATACTCCGGTCCTTTGGCCGAGGATATGTTATACGGACATTGTCGAATCCACTACGCATATCTTGATGGGAAAAGAGTCTCAAATCACCAGATGAAGGATTGTAGAACGTTCCTAAGGCTATAAAACGCCATGGGTTCAAACCAAGGAAGATGCCAAGAAGAGAAGCACACAACTCAAGGATATCAAATGCAAAGGCTAGCAAGGCACCTAGTGACAAGGGTATAATTAATAGAGCCCGTTAGTTGAGTGCCCCTAAGGCCCGTATAGCTAGGCCCAATTGTAATGATAGTCGAATACGAGTTCTCACCATATGTCAATATTGTAATCTGTATCGGACCCTACCCGATCCTCGAGACCTGGCCATCTATATATAGGGGCCAGGAGGGGACAGAGTAGGGCAGATTGCAAGCAAGCTAGGTTGAATACCCAAGTTTACTTTCGATATACACTTATTTCGACTAACCTTTACCTTCGAGTTCATCCGATGCCCTATTCCCCCGATCCTAAGTCCTTCATCTAGGACATTTGCCGAGTTAACCCTCGTCAATTGGCGCCGACCGTGGGGAGCTTGGGCGTTGGAATCATGAATTCGACGGCTTTTTCGCTTTTAGCCAACAACAGTACAGAAGTCGACGAAAATCAAGAGATGGAGTTGACAATCGGAAATTTAAGCATCCTCATCGGGCCATCGGGTTCATCTCGCCTTTCAGATCTGACGAAACAAGATCCGTCGGCAAGTGAGCCCGAAACAGTAGCAATGATGGAATATTCTGAAGGCTCTTCCAGCGAGGTAAACTCGCCGGTCAGCTTGGAAGAAGTGCAAAAAGGAAAAATCACAGAAGACAACGAAGCAATGGAAAATTTCGACGCAGGGGTCCAACTCGAAGATCTTATGATCTGCCTCGACGACATCTCAGACAAGTCAACAGATACATGGAAGACAGGATTAGAGCTTTCTGAGGATAGTAACTCGATCTTCTCAAGCTTCAATGGTAACATCGGCAAACAATGCCAGGTGCTCGCCATTGTGGGAGATAACTTAGAAGAATTCGACGAAAACAACAATCTAGTGCTAAACCCAGCAAATATTGACAGAGGAGCAAATCACCTAGCAGAAGGGCAAACAGCAGAATCCCTCACAACCAGGCAAAAAATTCGACTATCAGTCGACGAATGGAGGATAATAAGAGAAGCCGTAGAACACGGCACGCCGATACCATGAAATTCCAGCAAAGACATGCTGTTGGGGTATCATTATGCCCTAAGGCAGCAAGCGAAGCAATTAGCACAGGAGAAAATAGAGATACAGAGAAGAAAAGACTCAGCCATTGCAGCTAGCAACGCCGCTCGTAAAGCGTGAAGCGATGCATCGTATAGTAACACAAGGAAAAATCGTCGACATGGTTCAAGGTACGATAACCTCGAGTACTCTGACAGGCAAAGCATTTCCAAAAACCTCGACTCGTCCTTTTTATCGGTCGACGAACAAGGAAACATCATACCAAAAACTCCTGAAGCAGCATTAGTGGCAGCTCAAGCTTATCTGCTCACAACTCGACCAAATCTGGGAGATCCTAGAGAACATATGCACAGAGCAGCATTGAACGGACTAAACATGGTGGGCCACAAGCTATCAGCAAAAGGAGAGGAAGCACACCACCATAAGGAAACGCACAGGCCAAGATCACCTCGCCATCACAACAGTCCTCGGCGCAGCAATCAACGATCTCGATCGCCATCACCAAAACAACACGGAGGAACCCGAAGATCGCGATCCCCAAATGAAAAATGCGACTATGAAGACAACGAAAAAGAAATGGGGGCATCGTGCTTTACCCGCAAGGTTCGCACCACTCCAGTTCCTAAGGGATTCAAGTTACCTCATGATCAGCAAAAGTACGACGGATCGCAGGAACCACAATCATGGCTCTCAGATTATTTACAAGCAGTACAAATATTGGGAGGAACCAAAGAAACAGCAATGCAAAGTCTGCAACTACACCTCACTGGCGCAGCAAGGTCATGGTTGAGAAAATTAGAGAAGAAAACTATTGGAAGCTGGGGAGACCTCACAAAGCAATTTACAAGCAACTTCAGGTCGACATACAAGCGGCCAGCATCAATAGAAGAAGTCAAAGCGTGTGTGCAACAACGCGACGAAACACTGCGGGCATACATCCAAAGATGGAGTCTTATCAAAAATTCAGCAGTCGAAGTTTCACACGAAAGAGCAATAGATGCGTTCATCATTGGATTAAGGCGAAGAGACCTAGTCGAAGAGATGGGCAGAATCAAGGCGAAAATAGTGTCAAACCTCATGGACGTAGCAAACAGATTTGCGGACGGAGAGGACGCGTGCAACAACAAGCGTACACGATCCCCAGAAGATGATAGGAGAAACATGTACGGAAATCAAAGGAGACGGTCCCGCAATTACGACAACTACGGCTCCCATAGCCAAGTCGCCGCAGGGTACAAAGATAACATCTACCAAGGAAGCGATCGCAGAAGTTCAGGATATCGAAGCTACGGAAAAGAGGATTATAAAAAGTTCCCCGCAAGAGAATCCAGAGAGTACAACCCTTCGCCAGAAGATATGCTCAACGGACCTTGTCACATACACTCAGCATTCGTCGACGGGAAGCGAGTATCTAGGCATGCAATGAAAAACTGCACAACATTTTTGAAGCTGTAGGAGGCAGCATTAAACAAGCAAACCGAAGCAAGGCGGCAAGGATACGAGGGAAGCAACAAACCTCCTACAAATCAGCAAGGGAACAATGGAGCTCTTCAAAATCAAGACCACCCAAACCAGGAGCACAATGACGACGAAGGATACGTTCCATCCAAGGGACACATCATATCAATGATACAGCCCGTGCCCAAGTCGAACAAAGAAGAAAAAAACATTACTCAACAAATCAACCTAGCAATCACTTCACCTCCAGCTGCAATGGAATATCTACACTGGTCAGAACAACCAATTGAGTTCAATAGAGAAGATCACCCAATAACATTACCTCGGCCAGGAAACGCGCCCTTGGTACTCAAAGCTCAAATTGGCATGTACGATGTCGACAGAATATTTATGGACGCAGGAAGTGGAGTCAATCTGATATATGCAAAAACACTCAGAGCAATGCATATATCACTAGAGTTCTTGAAGCCAACAGACTGTTCCTTCCATGGGATAGTACCAGGAAGCGCTAACTATCCATTAGGTCGAATAGCACTCAACGTTTGCTTCGGCAACCGACAAAACTATAGAAGAGAAAAGTTAGACTTCGAAGTCATGGACTGGCCATCCCAGTATCACGCGATCCTCGGGCGACCCGCGTTTTCACGATTCATGGCAGTACCTCACTACACATATCTGGTACTCAAAATGCCAGGACCAAAGGGAGTAATCACATGTTGCCTGTCAAAACCCACCGGCGAGCAGCGACGAGCAACACGAAGAGCCGGGAGGCTCCCAGAACTGCTGGTGGGCCCTGGTCCCTCGGGCAACGGCCCGCAAAACTCCGGCACACGTCCTGGCTGATGCAAGGGCGTGCCACCTGACCTATACCTGATCAGGAAGGTGATGGATTGCTTCGATTAGTTTCCTGCATGGCAGACATGTAAACATTAAATACGAGCCTCGATCGGCTCTCAGGTTTCCCTGTGAATCGGCTCATGTAGCCGATTGTCCCATGGATCTGCATTGGATCTACGATAACATGGGGTTTTGCTTTATCAATACAAGTCAAATCGATCTACGACAGTTTAACGCTTTCACCACATAATTGGAACATCCCACACGTAATTGAGCCTGGTAGATACGAAAGATAACAGAAAACTAACCCTAGAGGAGGCCAAAAAACCAACGTAGAGTCAATTCCCGGAACAACTCCTCTCGAATTGGCAAACCATATCCTGACGTACTACTAGATCGTTCAACCCGTTTGTGAGGCCTAACCATGCGGATATCAAACTAATCCTTGGAGAACAAGAAACAACTATGACAGATTGAATCGACTGAATAAAGATCAAGCAAGGTGCTGCCCTTACACCCAAAATAGGTGCAAAGGCAGCGAGAACTCTAGGGGCAGCATGACTAAGCAAACATAACCAAAAGCACCGATGCTAGCCCAAACAGATCTATGATAACAGTATTACTCGCCATCAACAAGGCTTCAGTACGAGCAACACCAAATAACACATAAGCAGATGCTGCCTAGATCGCGAGATGCGATCTAGGCAGCACGACGCTTACCTGAAAGAAACCCTCGAAACAAGGGGTGGCGATGCGCCGAGATTGTGTTTGTTGTGAACGTGATCGTCCTCCTTTCTCAATAACCCTAGGTACACTTTTATAGTCCGGAGACTTTCTATCTTTGGAATAAACCTAACAACTCTATCTCTTGTTTAAACCGAAACGTAATCTATCATAATATACAGATACACGGGCAATTAGCCCAAATCCACGCGCAAGGCCGATCCAGCCTCCAAGCCCATCTTGATTACGGCCCATCTCCTCATTTGGCCAAAATGTGGCGATAACACATGCCCCCCTGGTTTTGGCAATAATAATTCCAAAACCACTCTGTTTTTTCTTCATCGGGTCACGCGTTGCAGAGCAGAACCGTCATATCGCCTCCTCATCATGATGCCTCGCCTTCTCAACTTCTCCGCAGTACACGATTTGACAACTCTGGCACCACATTCTCGAAAACCGCTATGGCATTGAACCATCTTCCACTATTCCCCTTATTTAAATCTATCCGAACCATTTGCATCCTCATTCTTCTCCAATAGCCAAAAAACCCTCTTCCTCCGCGATGGCCTCCTCTTCTTCCTCCAACACATCCGGCCTTTCCTTCCAATCCTCCGACTCCATCAACCGGGAGCCGACGCCGGAGCACCCGCCAATGGCGGCGTACGAAGCTCTCGCCCCACAATGGTGGGACGAGAGAGACTGGGACTTCGCCGCCCAGTCAGAGGACGACGAGTCCCTGACCGACGGCGAGGAGGACCTCCAACTCCTCGTCGACGGGGAACTGGAGGCGGAGAGCGCCGACGACGCCATGTCCTGGGGCGAGGACATCGGCTCTTCCGATGAGGAGGAAGAAGCAGAGGAGGACACCTCCTCCGACGAATACCCACCGGTGAAGCGCTTCCGCGCCGGGTCCAGCGAAGACACCGACGACGACGACGAGGACGAGGAGGCCCCCGCTGACAACTTCAATAGCAGCGATGAGGACTACGCCGGCAGCAGCGCCGATGACAGCGAAGACGGCGGCGGCAATGGCAACGGCGACGACGACGCCGCCGCCTTCTAGATTAGGAACTAGTAGTAGATCTCCATTTTGTAAGCAATCGGCTTCATTGTAAACAACCGTCTTTGGAATCAACAAAGCTTGCTTTTCCCAATTTGATTTTGCCGATAGTCAAATAGGTCAACGTTCCAAAAACTGATAGTAATGAATCGGCTTTCACCATACCACGCTTGACATGATCAACCAAGTCAAAGCCCAAAGAGCCGATGGCAACACATCGGCTTTTCCCACAAACGTTGGCAAGGTCAAACTCGGTCGCTTATTTAGACAAGTCTGAGCGGTCACTTTCCAATTTCAACGGTAACCTGCAACCATTTTCAAAAAGGCTAACTCAGATCTCCAATTGCCTCATTGAACAAATCGGGCTCACCGCGACACGAACCCTAGATTCCCCACCGCATAGATCCATCTCCGCCGGCAAATTAGATGGCGGAATCGTCCAGCGCTAACACAGCGGTCTCCGGTCTGAAGGTAATCCTTAACTGTTCCTCGCAATCCGAGCACGGTGCTAGAATTAATAGCAGACACCTGAATTAATGCTTTATCCCATCATTGAAATTTTAGGTTTCAGACATTCTGCTGCCGCATCCTTCTCTCCCAAATTCTCTCTGCCTTGGCCCCCGTACAGAATCTAGTCCTGCCCATCTGATCTCTTGCGAGGCAAACAGAATCCCCTTCGTAAGCCAAAACTTAGATTTGGATTCTTGGGCCGACTGCTTACGAGCCTGGCCTAATCCTCCCGAATATTGGGTTTCTTGGTATAGTAGGGTAGCCAAAACTTACCAATCCCAATGGGAAACCACGGGAATAGCCGATGCCTTGTCTTTGTCATTGTCTCCCCTTGAGAAACATGAAAATCTTCTAAAAACCATCGGCTATTTCTGGTCTGATGCTCTGAACTGCTTCATGTTCGGTCATGGCCCCATGACACCAACTCTGTTAGACGTGGTGATGATTACTGGTCTGGACGTCACATCACCCAGCCCCTCTGCTTTTATGCTGCCAAAAGTCCCCTTCAAGCTTTCTTCCAAAACAGACTGCACGAACTGGGTGCTTATCTTCGAAGCCACATGAAAACTAAAGGCCCTGTCACAGAGAAAGAACACACGGCCTTCCTCAATTTCTGGCTGGAACATTTCATATTCTGTGGCCCTTCCCTTGCTCCAACCAAGAATTATCTTCCCTTGGCCTACGAACTTGCCAGAGGCACTCAACTTGGCATCGGCAAACTGTTCCTTGGAGAAGTCTATCGATATCTCCAGTTGATGTCTGTCAAACTATCCTCCCACATAGCAGTCAAAACAGGAGGTCCTTGGTGGTTTATTCAACTATGGGCTCAGTTGTATTTCCAAAACCATATCCCAAACTTCCCCCTTTTGGCAAGTTGCACCTTTCCAGATGCCAAAGGGAAGCAGATCCGATGCACCAGCTACGGCCAAGCTCTGTATAGCCTGCCAGGTAGTAAACTGATCCCTCATGAAGCATCCAAGTGGTTCAGCATTTTCTTCCAAGGCCTGGACAATCCTATCTTCTTTCCTTACACGGAGGAATCGGAAAATTTTGAAAATCCAATCTCCTTCAGGCTGGACAACTTTGCCGATGACACTAGCACTCGGCAGCTATTCTCCACCATGATCCGTCCCTGCTTCCTCCCAGTTGGCATGAGCACATCCAACAGAATAATCAAGCCTGGATACGAGTTCTACCAGCCAGTCGTAGCAGCTCGGCAATTTGGCCTTGGGCAAGTACCTCCTCATTTCTTTCTCCACCACCTCACAGAGAGCAGAGCTGACCTGCCCGATTCTCTCACCAGTCAGAGGTGTTATTCTTTCTTCGATGCTCTGACCATCCCAATTCCTAACAACCTCACCTTCGCTTCATCAACCGATGGTTTTGAGAACTGGTGGTCGATGTGGAAGACTCATGCCTTCAGGAGAGCTCTGGGACCATTGCTGGAACAGCTCGATGCTGAATATGACATCCCCGTAGAACAGGTACTGCTACTTATAAATTTTCTTGATGCAGCTCACGACGATTCTTTTAATATCCTGCTCTGTCTCCTTGCAGCAACAAGATGGTCCAGAACCTACCAACGAGGATGGCTCCCCCTTCGAATTCCTCCCACCAGCTCCTGTGGTCCTTTTCTGCAAAAACTCGCCACCTTTGAAACAGGTCGTGATGCAGAACCAGCCGATATCACCAAAATCGGCTTCCAAGAGCCAAGCAACTTCCGGGTCAGCTGCCTCCCGAGTTCCAACTAAAACAAGAACGGCGGTGAGGAAGATAGTGGCCAAGAAAACTTTGAGGCGCCGGAGCCCTTCTCCAGAGAGCTCGCTCGTACGCTGATTCATGCCTTGGTTGATCTCATTTATCTTTGTAAACATGCTCGTGCTTACCAACTCTCCCTTTCTTACAGGTCTCCATCGAAGACACCTCCAGCGAGGAAACACAATCCAATCGAGGAGATTCGAGCTCAGCAGACTCTGAGAGAACCACCACACCGAGCCAGCCAGATGTGCCACCATCGGCTTCCAGGAAAAGGCCTGTTCCTGAACCTGTTGCCCCCCGAGCAGCAGTCGAGGCGGGGCAAGCTGTGAGCCCCAAGAGGGCTCGCAAGGGACTGCAAACTTCTTCTTCGAGCCAGGAGGCTTCGAAAGTAATTATCCTCCATACTCTTACCACTCCTTTTTATGCCGATTCATTGCTATTCACATCGGCTAAGCACCTTTCATGCAGACGAAGGACACTCCTAGTGGGAAAGTCGGGGAAGTGCCGACGCCTTCCGCAAGCCTGGATCTAGTAATCCCTGAAGGTGCAGATGAAACGGTTGCCAATCTGGCCAAGCCCTCAGCAACAACACACGAGCCGATTGTCTCGCCGTCGGCTTTCCCCCTGATCTCAGGAGAGGTATGTTCGCTTCTTTCGACTCATCCTTCCCTGTTTGACGCATACTGACGCCACTTCTGCCTGCCAGGGTTGTGATATCTCAGGCTTGCCGACGTTCGACCCTGAATCCATCGAACCAGCTCCCTCTGCCGCCAACGATGAACCACGAGCAAGCGCTGTTCTACCTCAATTCCAGCGTCTCAAAGCCTTGCTGTCCTCCCCAATCGAGAGGTTGGTCGAGGGTTCCGAAGAGGTGAAGAGTGTTCTTGACGAAATCAAGGACGAACTCCCGGTAGCATTGCAGGTGAAGCTTTGGCCAGTTGTGACTCTGTCTTTCTACGGGTCAAGGGTGAAGTTGGCTCGTGAGAGGATCAATCTACGCCACGCCCAACTCCCACTGAAGGCCGATATTGCAGCCAAATGTCAGCGGCTCAATGAGAAAAAGGCGTCTCTGGATGCCAAAACTGACACCTCTGTCAGCACCGTCGAGCTTGCATCCTTAAAAAAGGAATTGGAAGATCTCGAAGAGAAGGTCCAGGCGACTAAAAAGCTCATTCATGACAAGGAAGCATTCATCGCCCGCTCCCAAGACGAAGCAGAAGGCCTCAAAGCTCAACTGAAGACTGATCTGGCAGAAATACGTGCCCTGAGCAAGCAGCTAGTGACGGGCAAGGACGATGATGACGTAGCCGAGATCGCCGAGGTGGATCGTGTCCGTGCTGACGCCCTCCGTGCCTTCGAGGCATTCCTTCAGTAGCTTATTCATGTAACCTGACACCTGCTCGTAACAGTCTGAACCTCGAGAGTCGATGGCTGTGCATTGTTTTTTTTTATTTGGCCGATTTCATGTATCGGCCCCCATATTTCACTGTTCATCATCTTATTTATTTTTTACTGGCCGATTTCATGTATCGGCCCCCATATTTCACTGTCCATCATCCCACATGCTTGGGAAATATTTCTTGAGATGCTGACCGTTGACAGCCACTGGGAATTTCACACCGTCCAGCTCCTCAAGCATGTACGCGTTGCCCCTTAAAACTTGGTCGACCCTGTATGGCCCGTGCCAATTTGGAGACCATTTACCGTATGCTGCATCCTTAGTTCCCAATGGCAATACAGCTTCCCATACCAGATCACCAACGTGGAACTCCTTTGGTCTCACCTTCTTATTATATGCACGAGCTACCTTGGCTTTGTTCTCTTTAATTTTCTCAAGCGACCACAGCCTAAGTTCAGTTAAATCCTCAACACTGTCACTCATCAGGGCTGCATATTCTTCAGTTGTTAGATCGTTCTGAAAAGTGACACGTCTCGATCCAGCCGTAATCTCCCATGGCAATACGGCTTCTTGTCCATAGACTAGATGGTATGGCGAGGTTTTTATCGCTCCATGACATGACATGCGATAAGCCCACAAAGCTTCTGACAAAACCTCGTGCCAACGCCTAGGGTGCTCGTCGATTTTTCTCTTGATCAGCTTGATAAGGCTCTGATTGGACGCTTCAGCTTGCCCATTTGCTTGAGCATAATATGGAGATGATCGGATCAGCTTAATTCCTGTGTCCTCGCAGAACTCTCTAAACTCGTGAGAAATGAAGACCGAACCTCCATCGGTCGTGATAGTTTGGGGAATCCCGAATCTATGAATGACATGTTCTTTCACGAAATTGATAACATCCTTCGAGTTTACTGACTTCATAGGGACGGCTTCCACCCATTTAGTGAAATAATCCGTAATGGCCAAAATCCACATGTGGCCTTTGCTTGATGGAGGATTGATCTTGCCAATCATATCCATGCCCCAACCTCGGAATGGCCAAGGCTTGATGATGGGGTTCATCGCTGATGCAGGTACCATCTGATTCTTCCCGAATTTCTGACATGCTTGACACCCTTTATAGTACTTAAAACAGTCCTCAAGAATGGTGGGCCAATAAAACCCTGATCGCCTGATCAACCATTTCATCTTGTGAGCCGATTGGTGAGTTCCACAGGCGCCTTCGTGTACCTCGTGTAGAAGCCGATTTGCCTCGGCTGGCCCCAGACATTTGAGCAGTAACCCTTCCAAAGTCCTGTAGAACATGTCATCCCCAATAAGCACATACTTCATGGCCTTGTACCTTATCCGTTTAGGTGCCCCCCGAGCCGAATCTTTCAAGTAATTGAAGATATCGGCTCTCCAGTCGTCCGCCTCCAGGAACTGTACCTGAACATCAGTTCCATCTGCTATGTCCTTGTAGCCTGAAGCCATCTGTGCAAGATCATTCGCCTCGGTATTCTGCGACCGCGGGATCCAGTTAAAGTTTAGATACCTGAACTGTGCCATCAGCTCACGGCATTGCAACCATAATGGGAAGAGTGACTCGCTCTCACACTTGTATTCAGTCCGTGAGTTGGGAAATCACCAATTTGGAGTCTCCAAAAAGTTCCACTGCTTCTGCTCCGGCTTCAATGAGCAACTCCATTCCCTTGCGTATTGCCTCATACTCAGCGACATTGTTGGTGCAAGGGGTAGATAGCCTGATGGAGAAGGAATATGTTGCCCCCCGGGGCGACACGAGTAGAATGCCGATGCCGCAACCATCATCACAAGCCGATCCATCGAAAAACATAGCCCATGCACGTACAGACAGTGCTGCTATATCAGTGTTGATTCGTTCAGCAATAAGATCGGCCAACGCCTGTCCTTTAACCGCTTTGGCGGGTTGATACCGGATATCAAATTCCGATAATGCAAACATCCATTTGCCGAGTCGGCCTTTCAACACAGGAGCCGACAGCATATGTTTTATGACATCTGATTTGCATATGATGATAATCTCTGCTGACAGCAAGATGTGTCGCAGCTGGTGCAGGTGAAAAATAGGCAGAGGCATAACTTCTCGATCTCAGGATATCTCGTCTCTGCATCCAGCATCCTTCTGCTGATGTAAAACACAACTCGCTCCAGACCATCATAAACTTGCACCACCACCGAGGCGATGGACGTGTCAGCCACCGACAAGTAAATGTAGAACGGCCTATCCTGCTGCGGTGGAACCAACACTGGCGGCTTCGTTAGATATTCTTTGATCTCGTCGAAGGCTCGTTGTTGTTCTGTCCCCCAGCGGAACTCCTCATCAGATTTAATTTTCACCAGTCCCATGAACGGCTCTATTCTTCCTGACAGATTGGAGATGAACCTTCTGACGAAGTTGATTTTGCCGATGAGACACTGCAGTTCTTTCTTCGTGGTAGGTGGCTTCATTGTTCGCACTGCCTCCTGACTTTTCAGGCCGATCTCAATTCCGCGTTCATGGACCAAGAAACCCAAGAACTGACCGGCCGTCACACCGAAGGCACACTTCTTTGGATTCATCCGTAGCCCGAATTTTCTGGTTCGGTCCAGGACGCGTCGCAGATCGTCCAAGTGTCCTTGTACTGAAGCAGACTTGACTACTACGTCATCGATATAAATCTCCACCAGCTTGCCGATCAGATCATGGAAAATGTAATTCATGGCTCTTTGGTATGTGGCGCCGGCATTCTTCAGTCCAAATGTCATGACTACATATTCGAACAACCCCACCGAACCTGGGACTCTGAATGCAGTCTTGTGTATATCTTCTGGAGCCATAAAAATTTGATTGTAACCGGCATTGCCATCCATAAAGCTCAAGACCTTATGACCAGCAGCTGCGTTGATCAATGTCTCTGCTACCGGCATCGGATACTCATCCTTTGGAGTGGCTCTATTGAGATCCCGAAAATCTATGGCAACACGCCATCGGCCATCCTTTTTCTCTACAGGTACGATACTAGAAATCCACTCAGCATACCTGCATGGCCTGATGAACCCAGCTTTCAACATTTTCTCGATCTCTTTCTTGACTTCCTCTAAAATTTCGGCCTTCATCTGTCGTGCTCGCTGCTGGAATGGCCGAAACCCTTTTTTAAGCGGGAGCCGATGCTCAATGATGCTCCTGTCTAACCCGGGCATCTCCGTATAGTCCCAGGCAAAGCAATCTGGATATTCTTTCAACAAAGCTATCATCGGACCCCGCAGATTCGGATCTAAATTTTTGCTGATAAATGTCGGTCGTGGCTTATCCCCAGGACCGATGTCAATCTCCTCTAGCTCATCAGCGGATGTAAACCCATACCCCAGCTTTCCGTCACCTGCTAAATCGATGCTGAACACAGGCCAAAAGTTTGGTGAGGATAACAAAGATAATTTGGGCCGATTGCCGGAATCGGCCCCCTTTTTGATTGCATTACTCAAGGAAGGTTTACAACCTATTTGTGCTCTACAATGGTAGGGAATCTCCCTACTACGACTACATGACATGCTTGTCGTAAGATCACTGCTTTTTATTTTTTGTGGCCGATCGCAGGGATCGGCCTTACCACGCACAATCGTGGGCTTTGCTACTCTGTCAGGCCAGTGGATAAGACCAGCCTCACCCCGTTTTTTGTAGCTTCAATGCGCTCACAGCCGTCTAGACTGACTCCAGAGATCGGCTCTTGGTCTTCTGCGTCCCAAATGTTCATGCCAGCTATTGAGATCTCGATCGAGTCATCTGCATGAATGACCTCCACTTCATCTCCATCCCACTGTATCAGGCATTGGTGCATCGTGGATGGAATGCAGCAGTTAGCGTGAATCCAATCCCTTCCCAGCAAGACAGCGTAGGTGCTTTTGCTGTCAACAATGAAGAACGACGTAGGGATGGTTTTTCTACCCACGGTCAGATCCACGTTCAGAACGCCTTGCGTTTCTGAAGCTTGGCCGTTGAAGTCGCTTAGCGTGACGTTGGTTTTGATCAGATCTGCAGTGGAGCGTCCCAAACGCCGCAGCATGGAGTATGGCATTATATTGACTGCCGCTCCGGTGTCAGCCAACATCTTGCGGACAGGCTGCCCATTGATATAACCTCTCAGGTACAGGGCTTTCAGATGTTTGTAGCCCTTCTCTCGTGGCTTTTCAAAGATAACCGGCCGTGGGCCGCAGTCAAACTGTGCCACTGGTAGTTCTTCGGTTCTTGGAGCGCAAAACTCTGAGGGAAGTATGAACACCATGTTTGTGCCAGCCGATGTCTTCGCATCGGCTTTTACTGGTTTGGGGCGCCACTCTTTCTTTTTTGGACGGGCCTCCGTCTCCAAGGTTTGCTGAATTTTCACGGCCAGATCAGGCCGGGCTTTCCTTAAAGTGTGGAGGTACTGCGCTTCAGCTTCCTCCAAGCTACGTAGCCGCTGAACTCTACGCTTTTGGGTGTGTCTGAGTCCATCGGGACACCACCTTGGCCGGTGATATCTATCTTCTTCTTCATCCTCTGACTCCTCGAGATCCTTTGCTCGAGATGACTCCTCTTGTCTGTTCTGAGGCCGGAGAGGCCCTAGACGCTTGAACACTGAAACTGGACCTGTGTCATCCTCCTGCTGTCCACATTCCGGGCAGTTGTCGACTGTAGGCAATCGGCTCATTCCCGCATCCCAACAGTATTTGAAGAAAGGACAATCCCAATGTTTATCCACGCCTCCCTTTTCCTTTGACCTTCCCCTAGTGCGGTGCTCATATCCTTCATCATCTCTATCATGCCGACGGTATCTCCCATCGTATGCGTCGGTCCGACGATCTCTTTCATCATCTCTGTCGTACTGCCGACGTCGGTCATACTGACACTCATACTTGTTAAGGAGATGCGTGGAGTGTGGCTTCTGATATCGCACGCTTCTCACTTGTTCCTCGGTTATATACCGTCTATCATCATAACGGGGCCGGTCGCGTGGACCGGCCTCTTCCTCTTCTTTGCCCCGGGAGTGGCCGCTTTCCTCCTTATACTTGCTATGGTGGTACACAGGCCCTGCCATGTTAATATCGAACGAGAAATCTTGCTGACGCCTCGTGGAGTGGCTGTGCTCTACCATGTTGATGCCAGGAAACGGGTTTGTGTCCACTTTCATGGCGAACTGCCCAAGGATCAGACGGCCCTGTTCTATCGCCGTTTGGATCTGCCGACGTAGCTCTTTGCAATCATTGGTGGTGTGGGTGAACGAGTGATGCCACTTGCAATATGATCTCCCGTTCATCTCTTGTGCCGTAGGGATTTTATGGCCTTCGGGTAACTTCAGCTGCTTTTCCTTCAGCAGTAAATCGAATATCTGCTCAGCTTTGCTTACATCGAAGTCGAACCCTTTTGCAGGCCCTTGCTGTTTCACCCATTTGCAGGACACAGGATCTGCTCCCCGAGCCCATTCAGCCACGGCTATCTCCTGGTCTTCTACAAGATCCTCTTCTTCTGTATCGACCAGGCCTATCGGACGTTTGAACTTGTCTTGGTACAACTCAGGGTGGCGCTGCTCATACATTGTCAGTTTCTGGACCATGTGCGCCAGTGAATTGTATTCTACTTGGAAAGCCAGATCCTTGACCGGTGCTGAGAGACCCAACACGGCCAGCTCGACTGCTTCTTTCTCAGTTAAACGAGCCGAATAACATCGGTTCTTGACAGTCCTGAAACGCTGAATATACTCGGCTACCGTTTCTCCCCGCTTCTGCCGCACCTGCGCCAGATCGGCAATGCCAGCCTCGGTAGCTTCTGAATGATACTGAATATGGAACTGTTCTTCCAGCTGCTTCCAGGTCCGGATCGAATCTGGTGGCAACGAGGTGTACCACCCAAAAGCTGGTCCTGTCAGAGATTGCGCAAAGAACCTTACGCGTAACTGATCCGATGCTGAAATCATGCCTAACTGTGCCAAATATCGGCTCACGTGCTCGATCGAGCTAGACCCTTCTGAACCATTAAATTTTGAGAACTCAGGGAGCCGATACTTGGGTGGAAGCGGAATCAGATCATACTCGTTGGGGTACGGCTTGGAATAGCCGATTGTTCTCCTCTTCGGCACGAAGCCGAACTGGTCTCTCAAGATGGTACTGATTTGCTCCACCGTTTGAGCTGCAGGGGCTAAATTCTCATGACTCGTTCCGGTGGCATACTTAGCTAGCCACGCCTGTTTATCAGCGTCCATCCCGGACATCCCTGCTCCCGAAATCCCTACTCCAGAAACACCTGCCCCAGAAATCCCTGCGGTTGCAATCTGGTTCGTGCGCGTCAGGCTGTTGCAGTCCGGCACGTATGTGCACACATATCCATGTGGGATTTCTTTAGGTGGTTCAAACAGGAATTGGTAATCGCCAGGATCACCTCCAATCTTGTAGACGACGTACGCCGGTGACCCCGGTGGCTCCGGGGCTGCAAGCGTGAATGGTAGCTGTGGCCTGGTCTGGAGCGGTCTTTCTCCCTGGTGAGTCCCTAGGGTAGGCCCCGACGGAGAGTACTGATGTTTCATGATCTCCTGAACCACGCGAACCGCGACGCGCTCGAAAGCGTTCACCAGGCTCTCAGAATGGCGGTGAAGAGAATGAGCCACCATGTAATTGACTTCCTGTCGCAGGGCTCTGGTGCAATCCTCTGAAGGAACAGACAGATCCACCTCACCGAGAGCGCCTTCGGGTGAGAACCCTTTCCACCTGATGCCATGCTTACGGGTCCTCTCAAAAGAGCCGAGGAGATCGGCTTCGAAGAGAGCTTTGATATCATCATACCTCTTCTTGTGCTCATCAGGCAGATCGTCGTACGTGATTGGTCTGTCCCCCATCGCAGCGTCAGATGTTGATGCAGATGTTGTTGAGCGTCCCACCGGGCGTGCCAGAATGTGTTGCCTGTCAAAACCCACCGGCGAGCAGCGACGAGCAACACGAAGAGCCGGGAGGCTCCCAGAACTGCTGGTGGGCCCTGGTCCCTCGGGCAACGGCCCGCAAAACTCCGGCACACGTCCTGGCTGATGCAAGGGCGTGCCACCTGACCTATACCTGATCAGGAAGGTGATGGATTGCTTCGATTAGTTTCCTGCATGGCAGACACGTAAACATTAAATACGAGCCTCGATCGGCTCTCAGGTTTCCCTGTGAATCGGCTCATGTAGCCGATTGTCCCATGGATCTGCATTGGATCTACGATAACATGGGGTTTTGCTTTATCAATACAAGTCAAATCGATCTACGACAGTTTAACGCTTTCACCACATAATTGGAACATCCCACACGTAATTGAGCCTGGTAGATACGAAAGATAACAGAAAACTAACCCTAGAGGAGGCCAAAAAACCAACGTAGAGTCAATTCCCGGAACAACTCCTCTCGAATTGGCAAACCATATCCTTACGTACTACTGGATCGTTCAACCCGTTTGTGAGGCCTAACCATGCGGATATCAAACTAATCCTTGGAGAACAAGGAACAACTATGACAGATTGAATCAACTGAATAAAGATCAAGCAAGATGCTGCCCTTACACCCAAAATAGGTGCAAAGGCAGCGAGATCTCTAGGGGCAGCATGACTAAGCAAACATAACCGAAAGCACCGATGCTAGCCCAAACAGATCTATGATAACAGTATTACTCGCCATCAACAAGGCTTCAGTATGAGCAACACCAAATAACACATAAGCAGATGCTGCCTAGATCGCGAGATGCGATCTAGGCAGCACGACGCTTACCTGAAAGAAACCCTCGAAACAAGGGGTGGCGATGCGCCGAGATTGTGTTTGTTGTGAACGTGGTCGTCCCCCTTTCTCAATAACCCTAGGTACACTTTTATAGTCCGGAGACTTTCTATCTTTGGAATAAACCTAACAACTCTATCTCTTGTTTAAACCGAAACGTAATCTATCATAATATACAGATACACGGGCAATTAGCCCAAATCCACGCGCAAGGCCGATCCAGCCTCCAAGCCCATCTTGATTACGGCCCATCTCCTCATTTGGCCAAAATGTGGCGATAACAGAACCTAGACTAAAGGGTGCATTAGCACCGGTTCATAAGGCCAGGATGTCGCAAAAAACTCGTAGGGCTTTAGCACCGGTTTGTAAGGAACCTTTAGCACTGGTTTGAGCCACGAACCGGTGCTAAAGAGGTTGCGTGCAGGCGGTCACCCTTTAGCACCAGTTCGTGGCTCAAACCGGTGCCAAAGGTCCCCCCTTTTGCACCGGTTTGAGCCACGAACCGGTGCTAAAGGGTGGTGACCTTTAGCACCGGTTTGAGCCATGAACCGGTGCTAAAGGTCCCCCCTTTAGCACCGGTTCGTGGCTTAAACCGGTGCTAAAGGGTAGCCACCCATTTTTTGCTCTCATGCCTACCCCCCCCCCCCCCGCGCAGAAAAAACATCTAAAAAAATAAACAAAAATGATAAAAATTTCAAATTTCAAAATCCTTTGACATGCATGTACCTAACGCAACCAACTTTTATGAAAAATTTGAAAATTTGAATTTTGATATTTTTTGCAAAAAAAGGTTGTTCCAATTTAAAACGGCTTTAACTTTTGCGTACGAACTCGGAAAAAACATATAATATATCAAAAACTATCTACACAAAATTTTACATCCGATTTCAACCGCCGTAGACTGTTTGCAAAAATTCTACTTTCTCAAAATTCCAAAGAGAAATATGAAAGCGGGAAGATTTTAGATTTTGTCAAAAATTAGAAAATTTGATTTTTTTTTTGAAATTTTAGAATTTCTTTTGTTGTTTATTTCAGTTTTTAACTATTTAGAATGTTTCACATTACTTTGGAGTTTTTGAATATATTAAGTTTTTTGGATTTTTATTGTATTTTTGAAATATTTCAAGTTTTTAATTAATAATTGAATATGCATGAAGATTATTTGAAATTCACTATTGCTTATTAGTAGTTAATCATTATTGCTTATTAGTAGTTAATCATTATTGCTTATTAGTAGTTAATCATTATTGCTTATTAGTAGTTAATCATATCTTATCAAAGTCTAAGGGTTAATACAATGGGATTTCTATTTTCGTGCCCTTAGGTCATTAGTTGTACTCAGTTTTCCCCAGCTCGTTAGTTTTTCCTCAGTTTTCCCCTCACTCTAGTTTGAAACCCCTCGCGGTCGCTCGGACGGGAGGGTTGCGGTCTGGTCAGAGGCCTTAGACCGTTACCGGTGACGGCTAGGGAGCCGCGGTGGTTGTGGATTGACCGTTGCTTTTGAATTGTGTTGACTGTTGACCCAATGAGACACGTCGGACTGGCGGTCTGTCACTCACCCAAAGCTTTCCCCTCCGCCCGAGACTGGAAGAGCTCACACACCGCCCCTCCGCCGCCACGCCGTCCTGCCCTCCTACCTTATGGCGTCGTCCGCCACCGAGCCGGCCCCGCCCCCACCACCACCCCCGGGAGGCGGAGAGGGCTCCGCCTCCACTAGATCTAGATCTACCCCTATGGCGGTAGAGTTTGTACATCCGTCTAATGTGCCGATTATGCCCCTCAACAGCGGAGAAGATTGGGAATCGGAGGGATCTAACGCATGGATTCCATCTGGGTAAGCATCGTCTGCCTATGTGAATTAAGAGTACGCAGTTTTTGAGCGCGAATCGTTGTTGCTCAACTAACTGCGTTGCTTTTCGAATAGGATTGATCCAGCGCTGGCTTTTCGGCTGGTGGTTAGGCTGGATACTAGCTTTTTGCGTGATTCTAAACGCAATGTGACCGGATTTTACATCCCAGCGGTGGTTGCAACAACCATCTCATTGAGGGATTTAAAAGATAACATCTACGCTCTGTACCCCTGGGGCGCTGGCGATTCAGTTGATTTCCAATATTTCAACAGCACGGAGGGAAGATTTGTTCCACTAATTTCCGACGACGATCTGGGAATTCTTTTTGCTTTAAATGATTCTTGCCGTGTCGGTAAAATTCGAATCCATGTGGACAGGGTCCAGGCATCATCTGGTGTTGGGGCATCATCAGGTGGTCGGGCATCATGTCTCTCTAGTGTTGCTGCCTCTGCTAATCGTGTGCGTCGCCCCGCTCCTTGTAGGTCCACAGCAGCACCATCTGTCCCCAGTGCTAGTGGTAGCCAGATTGTTCCTGCGGTCGATGTGGAGGACGATGCAGAGATTGAGGATCCGTCTCCTCAAGATGATGAGGATGAGTTGATGTTTCCTGAATTGGTAGATCGATGCAGTAAGCAGGCAATGGAGGATCAATACATGGAAGATATTGCACAAGGTGCCAGATTTGATGACACTGATGATGAAGAGAAGGATGAGAACAATGACAGCCTTGTTTTAGCCGATTACGAAGATGATGACTTGCCAACAATTGAGTGGAACAGGGAGGATCCTCAGCTTACAGAAGGCACCGTATTTCAAACGATGATGGACTGCCGTAATGCAATTACTACATATTGCATTCTCACCAAGAATGATTATGAGGTTATTAAAAGTGAGCCAGGTAGGTTCACAGTTAAGTGCCCATACAAGAGGTGTAGGTGGAGGCTGCATGCATCCACAATGCTCAGAAGCACCGTGGTTCAGGTACTACGCCAACCAGTTGTGTATTTTAGATCACGGTGTAAAATTTGTTAACTGTTACTAACATCACTTATAATTATGTTTCAGATAAAGAAGAACTCGATCGGCCATACTTGTCCACCTCGAGCGGGAGCGCTAGAGGAGAAATCAAAGCTAGCGAAGACTAGGTGGTTGGCAGATGCAATCATAGATTGGCTGAGCGAAACTCCAACACTTGGTCCAACAACACTCATAAAATTGATATCTGATAAGTTTACTATAAACATACCTTACATGAGGATGTTCTATGCAAAGGAAATGGCTCTTGACAGGATAAATGGTCCATGGAATGAAAGCTTTCAGTTGCTTTACACTTTCAAAGCTGAAGTGGAGATGGCTAGTCCAGGCAGTGTTGTAGCGATAGACAAGCATACAGTTCCCTACAAATTGAAAAGCGGGAGGATGATGCAGAAGGAATGTTTTAGAAGGGCTTTTGTTTGTTTCAAGGCTTGCTGGAAAGGCTTTCTTGACGGTTGCAGGCCTTATTTGGCCGTGGATGCAACAGCTCTTCATGGCAGGTTTAAAGGACAGCTAGTTGCTGCTACTGCAATTGATGGACACAATTGGATGTTCCCTGTTGCTTATGGAGTTTTGGAGGTTGAGTCAGAGGAAAGTTGGACTTGGTTTCTGCAGAATTTGCGCGACCTTATAGGTCATCCACCAGGACTTACTATCCACACAGACGCTTGCAAAGGTTTGGAGAGTGCAGTAGAAGCAGTATTCCCTGGAGTGGAGCATAGGGAATGTATGCGACACTTGGTACAGAATTTTACAAAGAAATTCAAGGGTAAAGTTTATACTGACAACCTATGGCCAGCTGCATACACATGCAGCATTAGGAAGCATCTGTTTCATTTGGAAGTGTTGTATAAACAAAAAACTGGGGTGAAGGAGTACTTGGATGAACATCATGGTAGGGTGTGGTCAAGAAGCCAATTCAATGAAATTTGCAAGGTAGACTATGTAACAAGTAACCTTGCGGAGAGTTTCAATGCAAAGGTCAAGTCATTGAAAGGGCTTATGCTGTGGTAAATATTTGATAAGATTAGGCAGATGATCATGATAAAAATCGATCTGCGTCAAAGAATTGCAGCCACAAAATATGTTGGCCATCTCATGCTCCCATCTTTGATTAAGTCTTTGCATGCCAGGGCAAAACAATTGAAGATGAAATGCATCAGAAAAGGGATGGAGGCTGAGGTAACCTACACTGACAGTAAAAACAGGCAGTGGAGGTATCCAGTGAGTTTGGTTGATAGGACATGCCATTGTAGGCGATGGCAGATCCGTGGGATACCCTGCATACACGCATTGTTTTTCATGTGTGTTATAGCGGGTGCAGAAGGTGAATTTGATCAGTATGTGTCAGAGTATTTCTCTGTTGCCAAATTTAGGGCTGCATATGCTTTGAATGTTCCTACCTTGTTGGGAAAAGACCAATGGATGAAAGTCGATCCAGGCTTCAAACTGTACTCTCCAGTTTTGACTAGACCGGCAGGTAGGCCGAGGAAGAATAGGATCAGAGCTAGTGCAGAGGGTGGTCCACCGATTCGACGACGTAAGTGCAAACGTTGTGGAATCCCTGGACACATTGCTAGGCTTTGTAAAAATCCAGTTGACCCAGCTTTTGGAATGGAAGATTAGGCGGGAGCAGCAAATGCAGAGGAGATTGAAGCAATGGATCATGAGGAGATTGAAGCAATGGATCATGAGGAGATTGAAGCAATGGATCATGAGCTGCTTGAACCGATGGATCCAGAGCAGATTGAACCGATGGATCGAGAGCTGCTTGAACTGATGGATCGAGAGCAGAGGGAACAGATGGATCGAGAGCTGCTTGAACCGATGGATCGAGAGCAGAGGGAACAGATGGATCGAGAGCTGCTAGAACCGATGGATCGAGAGCAGAGGGAACAGATGGATCGAGAGCTGCTAGAACCGATGGATCGAGAGCAGAGGGAACAGATGGATCGAGAAGCCTTGGAAGCAATGGATCGACAGCTGCTTGAAGCATTTGAAGAAAATGTATTAGAAGAAAGAGCACAAGCTTCGTATGATATGGTTGTCTCGGTCTTGGCACAACCCGAAGAGAAGAAGAAGAACAAGAAAGATGGCAAAAGGAAGGTAGACACCGGTAATATCCCTAGTAGGGTTACCCGGAGTAAGGTGGTGGACCCAGCGAGTCACACCAGGAGCAAGAGAAAGATTTTATTTTGAACAATTAATTTGAATTTGTATGAACAATTTGTGTTGGGGATCCCTTTGTATTGAATAATCACAATAATGTAGGGAATATATGTGTTATTTGCTTAAATAAGTTCCTAGTCCATGAGCTACTAGCTATAGTTCATCGCTTGAGGTTTCCTCACTTTTCCCCCTCTTAGTGACGAAACTCAAAAAATATAGTTTTGGGTTTATTTTAATTCATAATAATTCAAAACATGGTGGAACCTTCCCATGGAGTCTTGTTATGTTACCTACAACCTAGAGAAATAATAATGGAAAAGGAAATATAGAGATATGAAGTTTCCCTTTCCCAAAACCACTTCCTAGTCCATGAGCTACTAGCTATGAAGATGCAGGGCTTTCTACTCAACACACCTCCCAAATGCTCACAATGCTTACAAACTTTGTCCAAATGAGTCCAAATTCGTCACACTTGTGTATCTTTGAATTGCAAACAATATCACGTCGCCCAAAATGTACTAAATTGTTCAAATAACACAATCTAACAATTTTTATGCCAAAAGCTTCAATTTCCCTTACTCCCTTTATTATTTGGGTGCCCCTGTTTTACTTAGTTTTACTCAGTTTTCCCCCTCCTCGTCCACTTGTTTTATTCAGTCCTACTCAGTTTTGCCCTTCCGATAAACATTTCCTCACTTTTCCCCCCTCTTAGTTCTACTCAGTTTTCCTCCCTTGTACTCACTGGCTGATCTCTGATTGGTCGAGATGTATTTCACATGAATCTTGGTTGGTTGATAGCTCAACGCACGCTTGCACCGTTGGATCATTTATGATCGGACGGCCTGTCAACCCTGGCGGTCGCGGCGGCGCGGATCTGCAGAGCACATACCTACCAACCCTGGCAGTCGCATATTCCAGTCGCATCTTCCTCTCTTACTCTGCCGGTCGCGGCGGCGCGGATCTACAGCGTGCGTGCGTGCGTGCGGCGGCGCGGATCTGCAGCGTGCGTGCGTGCGGCGGCGCGGATCTAACCGTGCGGCGGCGCGGATCTGTAGCGTGCGTGCGTGCGTGCGTGCGGCGGCGCGGATCTAACCGTGCGGCAGCGCGGATCTAACTGTGCGGCGGCGTGGATCTAAGAGTGCCGGTGAGGATCTAACCCTCAGAAATAGTTGAAATGTCTCTCTCTGTCTCACTTTCGTTTATCTTCTCAGATCTGTTGCTGATGGACACCAAGACGGCGTGGATCTAACCGACAGTGCTCACCGATGCCAAGACGATTGAAGCCATCGCCTACAACATCGCTGCGACGGCGCAGATCCAGCCTTCAATGTCGGAGCCTGCCGATGTCTCACTTCCGTTACCCTCCTCAGATCTGTTGCTGATGGACACCAAGACGGCGGCCGTGTCGACAGTGGTCATCGATCGTCTTGAAGCCATCGCCTCAGATCTGTTGATGATGAAGAACACCAAGACGGTGGCCGTGCCGACAGTGCTCACCGATGCCAAGACGATTGAAGCCATCGCCTACAACATCGCTGCGACGGCGCAGATCCAGCCTTCAATGTCGGAGCCTGCCGATCGTCTTGAAGCCATCATCCACAACATCGCTGCGACGGCGCAGATCCAGCCTTCAATGCCGGAGCCTGCCGATCGTCTTGAAGCCATCATCCACAACATCGCTGCGACGGCGCAGATCCAGCTTTCAATATCGGAGCCTGCCGATCGTCTTGAAGCCATCATCCACAACATCGCTGCGACGGCGCTGATCCAGCCTTCAATGTCGGACCCTGCCGATCGTCTTGAAGCCATCATCCACAACATCGCTGGGACGGCGCTGATCCAGCCCTCCTCCATGTCCGAGTTTGCGGATGGCGCAGAACCAGCCCCCTCAGCCGCCCGTCGTCCAGTCCCTTCTAGCCCATCGGTGCGCGGCCGTGTTCGACGCCGCAAATTGGGATAAATTATGATAAATTTGTATTTTTCAATTTCAATTTGGGATAAAATTGTTCGAACTACTACCTCCGTGTCAAAAAAAGCTTCTCCACTTTCTCGATGTGTCCCTGTACATCCGAATGTATGATTTGAATTCTATCCCAACTTGATTGGGAAGATTGATATGTATTTGATCCGAGAGGCTGGTACATGCTTTCACTTTTGGGATCCATTCACTTTTATAAGAGTTCATGCATGAAAATTATCGCGCGCATTACTTAGCACAACTAGGAAATTGTACGACAAAATACAGTGGTTAGAGCCACACCAAAATACAGTGGATAGAGCCATCTACTGAATAACAATTCTATACTATCTAAATCATCTACCACAACCACATAACTGCTAGGACAGGGATGACACCTAATAAAACTGCCCAGATGAATCTACTTTTCGCCTCTCCCATCACTTGAAGTTCATGTTCTAGATTTTCTACCACTTGATCAAATACGGCAAGATCTGTCTCAAGTATCAACTTCTCCTTGCGAATAAGCTCTGAATTCTTCTTTTCTTCCTCCACAGTACGCTTCAGCTCGAATATCATCAGGTTTTTACGGGCCAATTCATCATCTAAATTGGCCACCTTCTCCTCCAAATCCATCCTCTGGCTACACCACTGGGTTGATTCATCTTGATATGCAATGTACCATGGATCATCGGCTTGCCTGGCGAACTGTAACAATAATGGAAAAAAGAACAACTGAAATCAGTCCAACAGGCCATGGCGGCACTTCAAATTCAACGGTAGTACAGAGAGCAGAAGCTAGATACCTGCACTTCCGACGAGGTAGGAGAAGTAGAACGTGGCCACGACATGATCGAATCCCCACCCTCGCCGGTGTACCCGCTACGACCAGACATTGAGGACTATTTCGCACCTGCAAACTCCAAATAAATTACGGGAACCGAATCGATTAGGGGCCGGGGGAGGCGGAAGCGGAGGTCGTCGTGGGCGGCGGATCTGCTTGCGGCGGAGCAAATCCCGGTCGTCGTGGGCGGCGGATCTGCTTGCAGCGGACTTTCCTGCGGTGGGTACAATGCGTGCGGACGAAACAAGTGCTGGAGCCGTGGTTGACGTGCAGCGCCGCAGTCCGTCTGACGCCGCCGGGGAACAGAGCCGGCGGCGCGACGAGGCGCCGGCGATGGCTGCTCCGTCCGAGGGTGGGGGACGAGCTGCCAGCGGTTCTCCGATGACTAATGAGATGCACAACACTAGGTTCCAGCCATGTTTAGCACAAGATTCACTTTAGATTAAGCTGCGAAAATAGTCACCTGCTGGGTCTAGCTTAAGAAAAATTAATTAGCGAACTTGTTGCTTCTCTCTAACTAAAAGCAGGGATATATGCCTTTTCACTAAGGGCGACCCCAGCGGTCATTGGCTGAGGCGGCCCCACAGAGCGGCTCTATATGATTTTCTCTAAATAAATAGACGACCCCAGCGGTCATTGGCTGCGGAGGCCCCCACAGAGCGGCAATATATGATTTTCTCTAAATAAATAGACGAGCCCACTGGTCATTGGCTGCGGCAGCCCCACAGAGCGGCAATATATGTCTTTTCCTGAAAAATACACGACCCCACTGGTCATTGGCTACGGCAGCCCTATAGAGCGGCCCCATTTGTCATTGGCAGCACCGCGTATACAATCAGGAAATAAAACAGCCCACACGTCAGCGATAGATGGATGGCTGCTCCGACGTGTCTCCTGACCCTACCCGTCAGCACCATTCAAAAGCATCGGTCAATCCACAACTACCGCGGCTCCCTAGCCGTCACCGGTAACGGTCAAGGCCTCTGACCAGACCGCAACCCTCCCGTCCGAGCGACCGCGAGGGGTTTCAAACTAGAGCGAGGGGAAAACTGAGGAAAAACTAACGAGCTGGGGAAAACTGAGTACAACTAACAACCTAAGGGCACGAAAATAGAAATCCCTAATACAATTCATAGCATAGTATTATCAAGAAGTCGCGAGCGTAGTCTTGGAAGCTAGTTGGGAAGGAATGGAGAAGTTCAGCGTGCTAAGGGTGGAGCAGTGTGAGGATGGGTGACCGACCGGGAAGTGAGAACCACAAGTATGTAATTTGGCATGAGATTAGGGGTGATTACAGATTAGAGCGTGCTAAGGGTGGAAGAGAGGACCACAAGTGAGGAAACTGTCAAACAATAAATATAGAAATTCAAAATATTCTGAAAAATAAATTCAAATTTTTTTTAATTTTTTTCCAGAATTTCTACCGAAAATTCTCCCGGACCTTTAGCACCGGTTCATGCCACGAACCGGTGCTAAAGGGTCCTCCAGCCGCACGGGCCACGTGGAACCCTTTTAGCACCGGTTCGCAACACAACCGGTGCTAAAGGGAGAGCTTTTAGTGCCGGATGCTTTGCACCGGTTGCAAAACCGGTGCTAAAGGCAGTTACGAACCGGTGCTAATGCCCAAGTTTCCACTAGTGGTACATGGTGAGGCACGCTGCTACTGACCATTACAATACCATGCTCAGAGACTGCCTTGCCACACTGCACGTCTGAACACCATCCTGTGTATCGTTGCTGGACACTGGTATGCTCATATCGGTTCTTAAAGCCTCTCAGTTTCAGCTCACAACCACTGAATCTGAAATAGTATATGCTGCGTTCAAATAAACCACTTACAGCTTTCTGTGAAAAGTTACTCTCTGAAAAATTGATTTAAATTCAGTACATATCAACACAATTAAGGACAGCAGAAGCTAAGATTATTTGGTACCTATATGTAATACTCAGAATTCAGAATATCTGTTACGTATATGAATTACATGAGGCATCAAGAAGAATTGATAAAAATGAAAATATCAGAGAGGAGCAGACCTTCTGAATCCATGCTTGTGGCGTTGATCATAAGCCGCCCGCTTTATTGCTGCAAGCAAATATCAGCATCCAACAAAATATACTTCTTTTTTATCAAAACGAATATAACAGAATAGGTTGTTGTCACATGAAAAAGTCGTCTTGTTTTACTTAGCATAAGCAAAACTGGAATAATAGGCTGAAAGTAATACTGATAAGCATCATGAACCATCACAACTAAAGTAAATCCAAACAGACAATACTGTTGCAGTGAGTCGTTACTGAACAACGAAGAGGATTAGAACTGTAATACAAAGAGGATAAGAACTGTGTACTCAAACTGAATAACATGCACACCAGATCCTAAAGTGCTAGGATAAAGTCGTTACTGTAATACAAAGAGGATAAGAACTGTGTACTCAAGCGGAAGAGTAGCAGTATGCACAAAATAATGCAGGGCATTCAGAACAACTTATCAGCTTCTGATGGACACAAGAAATTCTAGCTGGGTAAAAGTGTTACTTCCTACATGCTCGGTTCTGTATTAACTAAAATATCTCGTGCTTATGAATGTGGTGAACAGGCTCACAAAGTTATACATGCTCGGTTCTGTGCTTTCCCACTATTATTGTGGTGAAACTTGTTATGCAGTAGTGTTGTTACTGGCTGCTGTTGCTTGCTGCTGCTTGCTAGGACTGCTTGCTGCTGCTTGCTGCTGCTGCTGCTTGCTGCTGCTTGCTTGCTGCTGCTGCTTGCTATGAATTTTTGTGCAGGGGATTCAAATGAGTGCCCATTTAGCAATGAAATGTCGATTTACTTCCGTTTCAGCAAAAATGGGCACTCCCTATGTCAAAAAAACAGCATAGGTCATGCCGAAATTTTCCGTGAATTTTTGTACTTCTACTAACTCGACGCATTTTCTTCATTTAGTGCGAAAATGGCCGACAACGATGATGCCGGTGGATCTGGCAAGCAATTCTGGGAACTTTCCCAAGAGTTGGAAGAACAACTGGCGATGGGGCAAGAAGAAGAGGAGATGGAGGTAGACGAAGAGGAGAGGGAGGTAGAAGAAGAGGAGATGGAGGACATATATCAAGATGATATGTACGTAGGAGAGGATATGGAGGGCGCCGACGACACCACTACCACCACATCTTGCGGCGTAGATGGTACCCAACGGACGAAGAGGCCACGGAAAGATGGGAAGGATCGGAAGGATCGGCGCCCGAACCAGCTGGTGGTCGACCGCCACGGAATCACGCGTGTGTCGACAGGAGGGCATCCTCTCGAACCCGAGCAGTTTGTGGCCGGTTACGGAAACCAACTCGGGTGCATCGTCCGAAGCACTGTCCCGCTCCACACCGTGAACCAAAGGAGTGAGGACAATGCGCATTACCGCAAACTCCTCTTGCAGAAGTTGCATGCCCGATACAAGTTCCCTGACGAGTTTGTCAACTTGAAGGTTAGTGGGAATCCAGTGAACAATGCCGCTATCTCGAAGATGAACATCGCCCTGGCCAGCTGGAAAGTCCGGGTGAAGAAATTGATCATTAAGGGTAAAACATTTGACGAGGCTAAGAAGAGCAACCCGACGCTCACGGAGAATGACTACGAACAGATGAGGCTCAAGTGCGACGCCAGCGATGTAGAGAGCAACAGAAAGAGTCTCTGGGGGAAGGAATTACAGTCCAAGAACTTAGGTGTCCACAATCTCGGCGGCGGCGGTTACCGAGGGAAGGACAAGATATGGGCGAAGGAGGATGCGGAGATGGAGGCGAAGGGCATCAAATCGGTTCGAGGATCCGCAGGCCAGGAAAGTAATTAGGTCCAAGTACCATTACGACCCGAAAAGCAAGCAACTCACCACGGATGAGAAGGTGATACGGTTCGAGGAGATTCTGGCAGCTGAAGAAAAGATTTCCGCATCTCAGACCTCCTCATCCCAGGGTTCGACGACGATTGGGTCAGCTAGGTGGAACACCGCTTTGAATAGGGCGGTGAACGTGATGAAGGGACGTGAAAAAACACTACCGCCGATGTCAGCTGGCCGTGTGCTCGGTGAAGGCTTGTCTGTGAAATGGTCGGACAAGTATGGCAGGCAACAGAAGGGAAAGAATGCACTCGGTGAGGATGAAGCCCGCGAGCTTCACGAACTCAGGGAGAGAGTGGCACAAATTCCGGAGATTGTTGATAAACGTGTGGCCGATAAGGTCGACACGCTTTTCACAGAAAATATGACCGCCATGATGCCTCGCCTATTTGAAGCGTTTGTGAATTGGGATGCGGCAGGTCGAGTTGGTCCGCCCCCGATACCCAGTATAATCGGCAGCAACTCGAGCGCCGCGGCGCCGAATGTATTGGTGACACCGGCCGCTAACACTGCCGCGGCGCCCCACGTCGCCGACATCGCGGTGCCGGTCGCCGACATCGCGGTGCCGGTCGCCAACACCGTGGCGAAGGGGCTTAATGCATCGGGAGGTTCCGGGCAACGAAGCACCCCCTCCGTCTCCTGCACGCCGATGTACGTCGGCGTTCCTTCGATGGCAGCGGAGCTCGACTCCGTCAAGGTAACACACTTTTCGCATCGTTTCACGTAATATACACTTGGATAACTAAGCGGCGGTGGCTCAACCTACGTACACTTCTCGTTTTTTGCAGGCCGCGGGCACCGACGTTCCTTGCACTCTCCTACATTACATCGACGGCGTGTTGAAGGATGTTGCCACGGGTAGTATCATGCAACCGGGAAACAGGTTGTTCCACGGTAGGCCGATGCCACCCAATGTGTTGAGGGTCTCATTGGCTCGGACGCTGCGGAACTGTGACGAAGTGATGCCTCCCTTTCAGCCCATGGGAGACGAAGAGGATGAAGAGCCAAAAGTCCTCAGACAGTGCTTTGGCTATTCAATGCTATGGCCAGAGAATCAGATTCGTCTGGGGGTGGGGAGCACAACTCCACGGATAACACCACCGGTCATGCCCGGGCCAAGCAGCTATGTGGCGGCCGATCCTAATCATGATATGCAGATGGCACAGAATCCGAACGATGACGATGATGATGAAGTCAACGTTGATGCCTTCATGAATACTGCATATTGTGATGACAATGAAGAACCGGCGCCAGGTCCCTCGGAGAAACGACCTACTATCAACAAACGTTTGTCGTTCCATTCTCAGGAGACGCCTCCAGATGTTGTCTGCATGGAGCCTCCACAGTCTGGAAACATTTTCACCTCCAACACGCTCCATAAGTGTGCCGGTGAGCAGATTGTAGTTCCCATGAAGAAGAAGGAAAGGAAAAGGAAGAGCAAGAAGGATACTATGAGCCAGCCAGCACCGATCCGGGCTCAGGACGGGCCACCTAGACCCAAGGGTCTTAACCACATTGTGCATACTATGGGCCAGCCGATGCTGAATGCGCAAATGCTCCATGCTTGCAGTGCGGATATGCGGAGTCTGCATGACGCTATTCTCTACCTAGAGACGCGCCCACTTGGAGATAATGATTCATCATACCCGCTTTACATGGCCAAGGTGCCAACGGGCAGGGGCTTCATCGAGGATGCACCCGCAGATACTATGCTGCTTTGGTTTGCCGATATCTTCGACATATTTCACCAGAATCGGCTATACCAAACCCTCGTCCGCCTATTTTCCCTAAGTATGGCGATGCAGGTCATTAGAGACAAGACCCCGGGCATCGCGATAGTAGATCCCTACTACATGCGTGAGAGCCAGTTGTCAAAATGGGAGGGCCAGAAAGTCGCGTCTGAGTATCTCAGCGTCGTATTCCGGAAAAATATTGGGAAGGACTTGCTCATGGCCTACTTTCCCGAGTAAGTGATCATTGGCTCGCCGCCGTAATGTTTTCTTAGATTTCCATCTCGTTCTCTGCCAACATTCTATTTGAATTGTTTTGCGCAGCGACGAATACTGCACGCTCATCAACATCTCGGTGAGAAGTGCGCAATGCATGTATTTGGACTCGGGCAGTGCAAGAAAGAAAAACTACACGACTATCAAGGCAGTTTTGGATGAAGCTCTTACCAAGTACGCCCGTCTGGGAGGCTTATTGAAGACTAAACGGCCGCTCAAGCAAGGCATGTACACGTTCGGCCACATAACGGCGTTCCCCTGTGTCAAGCAGCCTGAGGGCAGCCAGAAGGAGGCCTACTACGCCTTATATCAGATGCGGGCGTA
The DNA here is from genome assembly GCA_007115705.1 of Dactylis glomerata. Classification (NCBI taxonomy): domain Eukaryota; kingdom Viridiplantae; phylum Streptophyta; class Magnoliopsida; order Poales; family Poaceae; genus Dactylis; species Dactylis glomerata. Next base: position 681,245 of record QXEO01000132.1, read on the forward strand.
CGTACGCGACCACCATAACTTGACGCTGCCAAATTCACTTAAATCCTAGGCCGAACACTTGGCGATGATCCAAGATAATCAACTAAGAGCAGAGTTCTATCGCATCCAGGAGCAGTTTGCAACGATCATCTTTCAAGATGTCATCAGAAAAGGGGGTTTGTTCTACACTGCCGCTATGAAGCCGTCAAATGATGAAATAGATAAGAGACTGCTTCTTCAGGGTGACAACAGGCCGTTCTTGATCGTGGGAGGCGGCTTCCGCTTTGTTCCTGATGTTGGCAAGCCGAATGTTTGATTCACTAGTTGTAAACTTATTAAGTACATCCTAACTTGCCTAGCACGACAAGTTTGGTAGATAATCGTTGAACTTAGTTGTGATCGTTGGCTCGTTGCTATTTGTCATGTCATGTAATGAACTTATTTGTGGTGTACTTCATCGATCGTACTGATGTTAATTATGTCATGTGATGTTAATTGTATCATTTAATTATATGATGAACTATTGCTTTCTGTTCTCTAACCTTATTTGTGTCTTAAAGGTAGAGATGCCGTACGTGGTGTACAAGGGTAGGGTTCCTGGAGTTTACGTCCACTGGGAAGATTGCTTGAAGCAAGTCAACATGTTCAAGGGCAATAGCTACAAAGGGTACAACACCATGGCGGAGGCGGAAGCTAGGTGGAGGAACCACCTGCGAGAGGAGAGGAGGACGATCTTCAGCGTCACCACCGCCGTCTTGCTCACCGCGGTGATTACGGTTGTAGTGTACTTCATCGTAGTGTAGGAGACTATCTCATTCATGTAAGATGTGATGATGAACTTGTACGTATACTTGATCGGTGTAGGTGTCTTAGACTACGAATGTGTTTGTTTCATTTCGAAACAATGTGATTCATATGCTATGCATGTTTTATGCTATTTATATTGCATTATCCTGTATACCTGTTATATTCTCTATACTGTACTATATTATGTATAAAAACTGTAATTTGGCAGCAGAAATAGAGTATTTTCGAAAATCAAAAAAACAATACCCGTAGCGCATGTGTCTGGTGCGCTACGGGTAATATGCATACCCGTAGCGCATGTGTGTCTGGTGCACTACGGGTATGCATATTACCCGTAGCGCATGTGTGTATGGTGCGCTACGGGTAATAGACTTACCCGTAGCACATGTGTGTTAGGTGCGCTACGGGTATGCATATTACCCATAGCGCATGTGTGTATGGTGCGCTACGGGTAATAGACTTACCCGTAGCGCATGTGTGTTAGGTGCGCTACGGGTAGCCTGTTACCCGTAGCGCACCATACATGCGCTACGGGTATTTTTTTACTAGTAGCGTGCTACCCGCAGCGCACGGCATATGCGCTACGGGTAGCCATATTAGGTGCGCTACGGGTAAGCTTTTTTCTAGTAGTGATGGGTTCAACAATGCTGGTTATAAGGCGACCCTCCGTCCCTTAAAGGTGCAAGTACGTCTTACAGAGTCCACCTTGTTTACCCCTATGAAATGCATGAGAAAACTGCAGAGAGATGCCATCCTAATTCATTGGGATGTGTGGTCTCATCATGTTCGTGGGGCAAGCATGCAGCACTTGGCACTGAGTCATCTTTTGAGATTCTGTAATGAAAATCAGCTAAAAAGCAACAAGGAGTTTGACGATGATCTATATGATTTCCTGGCCTTGGTGAGGACCGACCAAGAAAAGGCTAGATACACATTCTTGGACGATGTGGACTACCTTGTTGAAGACAACGCGATGGATGATATCTGCTTATCACCAGAATTGGATGGAACCCTTGTTGTGCCCACTTTTGAACATAGTGATGAACATCAAAATGTCTGAGAAGTGCGGTTCAGTGAAAATGGCACAATAGTGAATGCAAGCTAGGAACAAAATGCAAGGGTGGTAGCCACCCAAATACCCAAAACCCTTCTACCCTTTTTAGCCTTCTCCAATCTCGAGGACGAGATTTCTTTTAAGGGTGGTAGTCTGTAACATCCCAAGATTTTATCAAATTTTGGGGGGAAATTTTTGCTTTTGTTTTGCTTGAGATGATTGGAAATTCACAAGGATTTAAAACTTTTGAGTCTATTTGAAACCTTTATAGAAAAACTATTTTAAAACTTTCTATTATTTTCTTGAAGAACTTCTTTGAGAAAAATAAAGTATCAACATATTACTTTCCTTTCTTTTATTCAAACCTATGCAAGCTACTTGCAAGGGATACCTCCTAAAATGATTCTATTGTCTAAAAAGGTTTGCATTGCAAAATGTGATTTGAAAACAATTTGTAAATAATATTTTATAAAGTGTTAACCTCTTATTTTAAAAGGATTATTTTCAAACCCTAATCCAACTTATTGCCTTATGCAAAATAAAGCATGTTGGCCATTTTAAAAAGATCTTCTTGAAAATGATTTTTGTTCATAAAAAATGTCCCATTACTGTTTTAAATAGTAGTGTTGAATTTTACAAAAATTTAGAAATTGGTTTGACCTTGTTTGGTTATTGTATGCAAAAGATATAAAGAAAATATGAAAACAGAATGAATAAAGAGAAAGAAGAAATAAAAAAGGGAAAAAGAGAAGTGGACCGAGGCAGCCCAGTACCGAAACATCATGGCCCATCAAACCTTCCCGAACCGTTACTTTCCCCTCTCTCTTTTTTTTCGCTGACGTGTGGGACCCCCACGTCATCTCCCTTCTCTCGCCATCAACACGGGCGTTACCACCATTGATGTCGCCCGTGACTCCGCGGCCGTTCCTACTTCTCTCCCTCTCCCTCGATGCCCTTCCTACAAAGCCCCCGAGCCCCTCTCCGTTTTCCCCTCCTTTTCCCTCGCCCAAATCGCCGCCAGGCCGTCGGAATTGTTTGCCGGAGACCCGCAGTACTGCCGTTGCGCGAGCTCGATTCCGACGCCCCCAGGTGACCCCGCTGCCCCTTTCAGGTCCCAATCAACTCCTCTCCTCCGTGCGCACTTCCCTGGCCTCTTATTTCTTCTCTTTCCGCAGCAAAACGGTGAATCGGAGCTCGACCGAAGTTCACCTCCACCCGCCTCATCTCCATCCGCTCCTCTCTACCACTACTGGATGCAATCGAACACGCCGTCCACGCCCTCAAGTTTGCCTCGATGTCCTGCACGCCGTTCACTCCGCCGCCAGCTCCGGGAGCCCCTGGAACGACGCCGACGACTCCTCACTGAGCCGCATCTCGCCGCCGACTTGCCGCAACCCTAGCCGCCGGTGAGTTGTTTCTCCCTGTCTCGGTCAGCCGTCGGATCTCGCATCAACGCACGAAAATGAATCACTTAACTGAACCGGTACGACCAGATCTGGGCTGTCCAGAGATCATAAGATCCAACGACCCATATTTGTGATCCGGCCGAACCGGTATCTTCCAGTCATATTGCGCCACGTGGCCAGCCTCTGATCAAAACAAAATTCAAATAGGGTTTCAAATCAGATTTCAACTCAATCTTGTATAATTCATATCTTTTGATCTGTAGGTCCAAAAATAACAAATAATATCTCGTTGGAATCCTTAGAACATCTAGAATCCAGTAGTACAATAAAACTTCATATTTTATGGGTTCAATTTGAATCTATTTTCAAATTGGAATCAAACCTTCTGTTAGCTTGTTAAATTCATATCTTTAGTTCTGTTAATCCAAAAATTACAAATTTGTAGTCTCTAGAACCCTCACAACTTGTAGAACAGCATAGGATCAAGAAAATCCAAAATTGATACGTGCACACACTTTGTGCATTCAAATTTGTCCAAATCACCATTTAGGTGATAATTCAAATTCTATAACCTATTTTGGAGTGAAACCAATTGCAGTGACTTTGTTTTACTGCAAGCTATCCAGTAGCATCACTCCCATAATTTCTTGAACCATATCACAATTATTCAAATTCTAATATGAGAATTTGAGTATTCCTATATAGATTAATTCTATTTCTATTTCAATCAATGATTCCTTCTACTTTAGAAAACCCTATGATCATACCTAGTCATCAATGTTATCTAAATAACATCTTGATCAAGATCATACTCACTTAGACCTATCTTGTATAGTACCCACTTATTCAAATTACAAATGTGTCATTTGAGTAAAGTGTGATACTATCAATCTTAGTTTCTACCTTTGCTACTATGGTATTGATCAAATCAACATCATAATACTTAACCCAATCCCATTTACTCATTAGGAACCTTAAGCCATGTTTTCGAACATCATCTATACATATCCATTACCTATAGCCATTTATTCATGTCTACTCAATCTTAGCCTTGCATTGAACTATTCAATTTGCATTTGAGTTAATTGAGTACTTCAATGTTATAGGAATCCTAGCCTAAGCTTAAGTGTAATATATACTATTTAAGAATAATTGTTGTCACACTTATTCAATAGTATTGCTATTGCACTATTTTGTCTCTTATGTGATTTACCCACATGAGATATTCCAAGATTCAATATGCTTTAATAAAGCATAAAGATCTCACTCATTATATTTTGTCTAATTCATATATGTACTCAAATTGCATTTGTGCTACTTGAGTAGAATATGAATTCATCTCAAACGTAGATTCTATTAATGTGGAGTTGTTATAACCCGTACCATAGTATGTGTTATACACCATATTGATCAATGAACCATTTGAGCCATGTCCTCAAATATCAATCAATCATACCCAATCTAATGCCTACCTAGTTTTGTTCACATGTATTGAACTATTCGACTTGCAAATGTGCTAATTGAGTAGTTCAAGCATTCTTAAAACCTAGCCTAGTGCCTAAGTGTGATATATGCTATTTAAAGAATAAATGTTGTTACACTTATTCAAATAGTATTGTGGTTGCACTATCCCACACCTATGTGATCTATTTCACATGAGCTATTCTGAAACTCATTCATGCTTTAATAAAGCGTAAAAACTTCATCAATTATATTATGCCTAGTCCCATTTCTCTCTCAAATCATATTGATCTTTCCCAAACTAAACTCCCAAATCCATATCTCACAATTCATATTTCCTTTGCCATATCTTTCTATCATAACATATCAATGAATCTAAATTGTTAAACAAACACCTTTCAATTGTTTGATTTGTATGATTGTGCTGGTATGGTATGTTTATGTTATGTTATTTCTGTGCTATAGTTTGTGCGAAGAGCTACGTGCCTAGTTGAGAGAAGTGAAACGTCGTGATCTTCAAAAAGGCAAGTGACACACATTCTTCTACCTATTTTTACTACTGCATTAGTGTTTTTTAGTAGTATGCATGATAGGTTGTTTTCAAAGAAGTTTATGAAATGCTTAGAACCTAGTAGTGTGTAGCCATCCTTTAAACCCCACTTGATAGGATTGCAAATTGACTTTGGAAAGTGATGCCATGCTTTATTGGTGATTTTGCTCTGAAAATTAAACTACAACTTCAATGAACTACCTGGGTGGAATGGTGTGGCTTTGGGTGTGTTGAGTGTCTACTTAGGAGTCACATATCTTGGAAGTGAAAACCATGGTATGTGTTAGTGGCCTAAGTAGTACACTTGTGGTTTGCCACCCAGGAACAAAGAGGTTACTATGTCTTCCATGCTTAGAGTGCTTCCAGTGCAGCCTTATGACATTATGGGCTCTGTCTTGACTGATTAGATGTGGGAGTGCAACTTGTGTGCAAGAAGTGGTGGTAGTTGAATTGTAGGTTGGGAACGGAGCTTGCTAAGTTAGTTGCCCTCTCCTTCTAAAAGGTCTCGTTTCATTTTATGTATGGGCATAAAATGAATCGTAAGGTGAAAGTGCACAACCCTTGCAAGGTGTCAAAAACTAATCGATTAGCCGTGTCCTCGGTTATGGACAATTGAGTCTCTAGACATGGAATGTACGAAAGGAATCTCATCACCTTTTCAGAATAATTAAAACTTGAATAGTGACTACTTAGGGCTACACACCTGACTATCAACTCAGGACATGTGTGGTGGTTATCACCTAAGGGTCCTCACCAATCCCAAGACTAGCTACTTAGGGCTACACACCTGACTATCAACTCAGGACTTGTGTGGTGGTTATCACCTAAGGGTTATCTTGGGGCTTTAATTGAACCAAACTTGAATAGTGACTACTTAGGGCTACACACCTGACTATCAACTCAGGACATGTGTGGTGGTTATCACCTAAGGGTCCTCACCAATCTCAAGACTAGCTACTTAGGGCTACACACCTGACTATCAACTCAGGACCTATGTGGTGGTTATCACCTAAGGGTTATCTTGGGGCTTTAATTGAATCAAGCTACTCAGGGCCATATACTTGGCTATCAACCCATGGTATGTGGTGGTTATCACCTGAGAGTTATTCGTGTTTTGTTGAGTTACTACCCAGAGCCACATAACTTGGCTATCAACCCAAGGTTTGTGTGGTGGTTATCATCTGGGGGTTACCTTGACCTTAAAGAAAACCTGAATGTTTTAAAAATGTTTTGATAGGATAAAAATTGGCTTTATGCAAATTAGTCTATGAGATCCACCAGCCAAATGTCATGTAGCATAGTCTTTCCACAAAAAGCCACCAAATATGTGTCATTTGCCAGTACGTTGTTGTACTGACCCCTCTGGGGCTGCATATTCAAACGTGCAGGTTTCATTTCGAGTAAGGAACCAGGAGTAGGATCTCGAGACTACATTCCAACATGTCTGCCTGTGGCACGTGATGAAGAATGGAGGCTCACTGCAACTATGCTTTATGCTGTGTACTCATAAGGTTGAAGACCTATGTAACTGGATTTACGTTGTAATATTGATGCTATTGCAATGATTACTTATTTTGTACTGTGGTGCTATCTACTGATCCAGGGAATGGCACTTAACACAGGAGTTCTGCCTTTAGTTAAAGGCGGGGCCTTACAAACCGGTAGCCGGCTAAGGCCGTGGGGGACTACCCTGAGGAAGCCAATGTGGAGCAGTATCATGTGTTTACAACCCAGAAAGAGGACCCGAAGGATGAGCCTTGGTTCGGCGTCGAGGTGAATGCAGTAATGCAAGAACGGCTGCAGTAGATGCACTGGTCTGAGGCGTCCATCACTTGGGGATGCGAAGATCACCCGCCACTCATGCCTAGACCCGGGGGCTACGCACTGGTCTTGGACCCTATCGTGTTCTCCGAAACACGAACCTGTCGGTTCTCGCGCGTGCTCATAGATGGAGGCAGCAGCATCAACCTGCTCTACCGCACTTCAATGGAGAAGCTCGGGATCCCCGCAATCCAGCTGAGGCCCACCAAGCTCACCTTCCACGGGATCATGCTGGGACACTCCTGCACACCGATGGGACGGATCCAGCTGGAGGTGCTGTTTGGGGAGAAGGACAATTACCATCGCGAACCTATCTGGTTCGAGGTGGTAGACCTCAACAGCCCGTATCACGCCCTGCTCGGCCGTCCTGCTTTGGCCAAATTCATGGCAGTCCCGCACTACGCCTACCTGAAGATGAAGCTTCCTGGCCCTCGTGGGGTGATCACCGTCGCTGGGTGCTATAAGAAGTCGATAGAATGCGCGAGAGCCAGCTCAAAACTGGCCGAGGCCCTGGTCATCGCTGAGGAGAAACGTCAGCTGCTGCAGCGGGTGGCCGCGACTCAGCCTGGTCATCCGGCTTCAGGCTAGCCGACTCCCCGCCTCAAGCCAGCAAGCGGCACCAAGGACATCCCACCCGAAGTGGATAAGGAGGCGGAAGCCCTTGTCTCGGGGGCTGGCCCTTCCTCGAGGTAGGAGGGTGCGCCTCATGGCCTCGCCCGAGACAAGTCAAGATGTCAATCGCTTAAGACCTTTGGCTTGCCAAGGCAAAAAAAAACTTGTATCCCGAACAAGTGTCGATGAATAAAGGAAAGTTGGGCGGCATACGGTTGATCCTAGAAAAGAATGCTCTGAAGTATCTTTTACCTTTCTAGCGCTATTCATGGGGCTGAAAGCCGGCTCCAAACGGGGGCCGGCTGCATCGAACCGACGAACCTCTTGTCAGACGAACGAGTACTGCGTGCGGATCGGACCCCGAGCCTAACCTCCATCCCTAGCACAAAATAGGACGTGATATCGGAGCCAGCAGGTCACCCACCTAGGAAAATCACTAAGAGGAAACGCCCAAAACATGACGAATCGAATTTCTTGTCAGACGAATGAGTACTGCGTGCGGATCGGACCCCGAGCCTAACCTCTATCCCAGGCCCAGGATAAGCCCTGGGGAATGGAGCCGACAGGTCACCCACTTAGGAAAATCGCTAAGAAGAAGAGACGCAAAGACGTCGAAAGCGTCATTGTTCGCCTAAGAACTGCGTGCGTCGATCAATAGTTGTGCGTGGGCTGGACTGAGCCGGATCTTTTACGTACCAAAGTACTACTCCTCATTCCACGGCACGCTCCCACCCTAGACTGGCATTCGGCTGCCAGTCCAAGGGAGACCAACCGGCACCAGGCTGCCGGTTGGGGGTAGAAGAGCCGAAGGATAGGGAGATAAAGGAAAAAGTCAAAAGAGATCAGGAAAAATCCAGTTCACAAACGATTAGAAGCCGATGCATAAGGGACTTAGGATGAAACATCATCGGTGTATACGAGCGAGATGTCACTGGGCATGGCATAAGTTCAACACACATACAAACAAGCAGAGAAACCTTGACACAGTTAGGGGGCCGTCGGCGAGCCAGCCGGCTCCAGCAGAGCAGCGTCGCCAGTTCTAGCTGGCAAAATGAAGTCATCACCGCTAGGGGATGGAGGAATGGAGCTCTCAGCTGGATCTTCGGAGGCCTTCTGAAGCGCCTCCGCGGAGCTGGGCTCCTCGAAGTCCACGTCGTCTAGAGATTCGTCACTCTCCCCAGTGTCGAAGAGCACGCTGGTATCAGCGCACTCTGCGATGGTGCATGCACACTGGTGAAGCTTGACTTCGTCTAGACCAACCAGTCCACCCTCGCGAAGGTGCTCTAGCTGGTCCAGGTTAACGCCTGGGTACCACGAGAGCACAAACTCCAAGGCTTGCGCAGCATCGGCTCGGGCCACAGACTCCTTCCAGATGTCGACCCGGTTGGACGCGAGTGGGATCCATTTGAGGAGCGTCTGGATGTCATCGGGCACCGCTCGCCCAGGCCATAAAGCTTTAAAGACAGAGACAACGGCTTGGCGAAGATCTCCCCCCAGCTCAGCTACTGGGTGGAGCCGGCCTTTGACCGATGCCATCAGTTCTCCGGAGAAAAGCTTGGCCTTGGGGTCGTTGCTAGGGATGATCTTTTGCTCCACCCGACACTCCTCCAGCGCGGCCGCCGTGGCCCCGTCAGAATCAGGGAAGGCCTCTGCAAGGGCAATGATACGTCTCCAACGTATCCATAATTTTTGATGCTCCATGCTTGTTTTTACACCATTTGCTTAGTGTTTCGTTACACTTTGTGGCACTTTTATGCATTTTCCGGAACTAACCTATTAACAAGTCGCCACAGTGCCAGTTCCCTGTTTTCGGCTATTTTTGTGTTTCAGAAAAGCTACACAGGAAATATTCTCGAAATTGGACGAAACCAAAGCCAGTCGCCCAGAAATTTACCGAAGCTTCCAGAGAATCGAAGAGGAGTTGGAGTGGGGCCACGAGGGGCCCTCACACTAGGGCGGCACGGCTAGGGGCTGGGCCGCGCCCCCTATGTGTGAGGCCAGCTCGGTCCATTTCTGATGATGCCCCTTTGCCTATAAAGACCCCCTGACGGGAAAAACCTAAATACCCGACCAGTTTTCTAGAACATATCGCGATCCGCCACCGCCATCGATCCGAAGATCGAGAGGGTCCAGAAGCTCTTCCTGGCACCCTGCCGGAGAGGGGAATCACCACCGGAGGTCTTCTTCATCGCCATGCTTGCCTCCGGAGCGATGAGTGAGTAGTCTACCTTGGACTATGGGTCCATAGCAGTAGCTAGATGGTTGTCTTCTCCACCATGTGCTTCATGTTTAGATCTCATGAGCTGCCCTACATGATTGAGATCACCGTTAGGTAATTCTACATGTTTGGTTTGTTGGGATCCGATGAATATTGGTGTTATGCTTGAGTTGAAGTACTGAAATTTATCTTATGTTATCTCTATGTTGTTTATGATCTTGCATGCTCTCCGTTGTTAGTAGCTATCTTGGCCGAGTAGTTGCTAGTGACTCCAAGAGGGGGTATTTATGCTCGATAGTGGGTTCATGCCTCTATTTAATCTGGGGGAGTGACAGAAACCTCTAAGGTTGTAGATGTGCTGTTGCTACTAGGGGGAAAAACAACATTCATATGCTCGAGGGTATATGCTTTGTTTACATTACACACTTTGCTTAATGCAGTTATCTGTTGTTTGCAACTTAATACTCATGGGGTGTTCGGATGATATCCCCGTGAGTGGATTATTAGTCATAGATGCAGTTGGATGGCGGTCTATGTATTTTGTTGTAATGCCTAGAGTAAATCTCATTGTGATCCTCTCATCATATGCACGTTGTCTTTATTCTATCAATTGCCCAACTGTAATTTGTTTACCCAGCATGTGTTATTTTATCTTATGGAGAGACACCGCTAGTGAACTGTGGACCCCGGTCCTATTTCCTTTATATTGCTATCACCTATTTACTTTACTCGCACTGTTACTTTACTCGCATACTATTATCACTTTCCACTCGATATGCTCATTCATTTGTTTCAAGCAAACCGGTGAGATTGACAACCTCATCGTAAGTTGGGAGCAAAGTATTTGGTTGTGTTGTGTGCAGGTTCCGCGCTGCAGTTAGCAAAGCAAAGCTTGGACGAGGCGCCCTATAAATTGTCCTGAGCTGTCGCAAGCTAGCAAGCATCACCTTCAGTCATATTGGCTCCTTCCTCTCCTGATCGACATACCTTGGTTTCTTAACTGAGGGAAAATCTTGCTTCTATATTCATCACACCTTCCTCTTGGGGTTCCCAATGGGCCGGTCATTTACCAGGCATCAAGCAAGTTTTCTGGCGCCATTGCCGGGGAGGAAGTAGAAGACTTCTGCGAGGGGAGTTTTCGCACGCACATCCTTTACTTTGTTTATTTGTTTTGCTTTACGTTATTTATTTTTCTTGCATCATTTTATCAAAAACCCAAAAAAATTAGAATCCTAGGTAGTTGTTATTTCTTTACTTTAGTTCATTATGTTGTTCCCTAAGTACGTTCTTGAGGACCTCTCAGTAGGTAGTGGTTCAATTATTGGGAAAGATAACATTGAGGAGTTCTTTAACCATATTAGTATGCATAAAGAAGTTGAGGAAAAATCTTTGGTTGAGCTTGCTCGTAGTATTGAAGTTGCTTCTGCTTATTTAATTCACATGTTGGAAGCTAGGTTTGCTAGCCTTAATCCTTTTATGCAACACATGTTCCTTAAGCTTCATGACATTGAGGATCCTGAAAAGAAAGCCTTTATCTTGGAAACTTTGCGCTTAGAATTTAAAGATGTTGCCATTGAAGCTAGGAAAGTTCTTAAGCGTTTTAATAAACTCGGTTCACCTATAAAGGTTATTAGTACAAACAATGAAGGAACCAAAATACCTATACCTAGCAAGCTTTTGGGATTGTATGAAGCTTTTGAAAATAATTTTGATTGGATTTGTCCCAAAAATCTTTTTAGTGATTTGAGTGAACCAAAGCGTGATCACAAAGGGTCTTCAAAAACTTATGTGGATGAAATACAATGCCTTATCGAGAAGACCTCTTCAATGGATCCTAATGCCTCTTCTAAAATTTCTTGATTCGCAATTTTCTGTGCCTAGCTCAAAGGCGTTAAAGGAAAGCGCTCTTGGGAGATAACCCAATGTTTTTACATTCAGTTCTTTTTCTTTTATTTGAGTCTTGGAAGTTATTAATACTATAATAACCTCTCCTTATCCTTTTTATTTCGTTTTTGTGCCAAGAGAAGCCTCTAATTTGAGTGAGGTAAGATTTGGGGATGTTGCTGTCCTGAAACTGTTTTCGGTGCTGCACCGTAAAAATTCGTGAAAATTCTCTGTATATCTTTTGGACCTGCGATTTCTTGTGCATATGCCCCAGGTTATATCCAAACTTTCATTAGTTGAACACTTTTTGATTTGAGCAACAGAAAACCCTTTAAAAATTCGACCTTTGTCAGCTGTTCTGTTTTGACAGATTTCTGCCAATATTTGTGTTGCCGCTTTATCGCTTTCTTTTTGAGTTCTTTTGATCACGGAACTTTTGGGAACGTTGCTACAGTAGTATATACTCTATATGTGGTGGTTTTGGGTTGAAACCTGAAGCAAAAATAGGTTGATTATATGTTATGCCTACACTAATGTTGCTAATAGATTTGTGTTTAGTTGTGTATGAAAGAAGTTTTCAAGTGTAGGGATCGGAGAATGATGAGATGAGTTGAAGAATGGACAAAAGCTCAAGCTTGGGGATGCCCATGCATCACCCCGAGAAATATCCAAGAAGTACAAGCATCAAAGCTTGGGGATGCCCCCGAGGCACCCCTCCTTCATCGGCAAAAATCAGGTCACCTTTCAAGACACTATATTTTTATTGCTTCATGCATTATGCGTTTTTATTGGAGCGTCAGTTGTTTTTAGTTTTCAGTTTAGTTTAGTTTCGTTTGTTTCAATAAATGGTTGGACCCCAACAAATTTGTTTTGGAGAAGTTGCCTTGCTTTTCATTTGCCAAGAACACTCCGTTTTTCACTCTATTCGTTTCAACAAGTGTTCTCTTTTTCTAGAACTGCGTTTAGCTTTCGATTTTCACCTTGATTTGTGTTCAGATCTTGTTATATCTTTTCATCAAGGTGTATTTTTGTCTCTGATCTTTATTGGTTTTCATCAAAAGAGATGTTTATAAAAAAGTTCAAATGGTGTTGGAAAAGAGAAAAAGCTTTATGCAAAAAAGTGGTACAAGAAGGAGCATGTGTAGACTGCGGTTTAGGCTTTTGCATGTCGTGCTTGATGTCTTTTTGATAGTATGCTTAGTGGTTTTGCTGTAGCATGACTTGTCTCAAATAACTGAGATTGCTTAATGAGCCTTTGAAAGAATCATGCGTTGTTTTTATCGTTTGGAAGCATTATTTTGGTTTTCTCCTTGATGCTTTATTTGGGTTGACTTGGCGCAAGCTCACACATGTTAGACTCTTAAAAAGTCGCCAATAGCCTCTATGATCATTTATTTTTTGACTTTTGATGCCATCTTATGCTTCTTTTAATGTCGCTTTGTCGCTTTGCATGATTATGGCCGTTATTGCTCTCTTAGTTGGTCGCTCCCAGTCTTTTGCTAGCCCTCGCCTTGTACTGAGTATGAGCTCTACTCTTGCATCCAACTCCTAAAAACCAAGTTTGCCAAAGTGTCCACCATACATACCTATTAGCAATTTGCTATTCCAAGTAAATTTGACTTGCTTTTATCTACTCTTTAAATTAAACTCTTACCAGTGTTATGCGAAAATTGGTCAGTAAAGCTCTCACGAACCGAAAGGCACACTTTACTTTTTCTCGTTCTTAAAAATTTGACATTGTGGTCTCTTATGTTGAGTTGTTATGCTTGCAAGTTGTAAGTTGGGAACTAGCCCAGCCATGCCGTCATGGGGCAAGCTTTCAACATTGGACTTCTTATTTGAGTTGATATCGTGATCTTTTGTTTATGGATACTCGCAGTGTGAAATGAATTGGGAATCTTGCGGGATCATGGAGTTTATATATGTGTTATAGAAATGCCTGGGCCGCCAATCTAAGCCATGCATAATTTATGGTGAAAATTTGCAGCATGCCCATAGTGGACATTCGACGACGCATCTCAAAATAAAAAGCTATACAAATGGTAATTAAAAGAGATGTCGAGGTGTTCATTGTCTGCTTATCCTGTCATTTTGATGTGGGCTTGTTCCATGTCATCGGGCACGGAGGTACCCCGTTGGCGGTTCTCGATGATACGTGTATACTTACAATGACAAGAGCCTTGCTTGGGACTCTAAGTAAAGTAGCATGAGGTTTGGGTACTCGTATTCATGGGACACAAGGTTTTCAACTTATGATTTGTCAAGCATATGCAGCATAAGTGTTCTCGCATTAACTTTAACCATTCAAGATGCTTATGATGGGGGCAATGAGAGCTCAAAGCCGGTAAGTACCATAATTTTTGAAGGTTATAAAACTTGCAATCACTGCTTCCCTCCGCGAAGGGCCTTTCTTTTACTTTTATGTTGAGTCATCACCTTCTATCTTTATGCACTATTAAGAGAGCATAGTTGTCATTCTTAGTATAATGTGCATTGTCCCAAAGTTTTCATTGATGGATTCATATTGTTGGTTTCACTTGTTCTTGAATTATTTGTATCTAGTCGCCCTCTTAAACTTGAAGGTGTCCTATGCATTTATGTTTTGCTCTCTATTAAGGATAAGCTGAAAACCATTTGTATGTTTTTCCTTATGATTTGAACACACGTTTGGCTTTCATTGTTTCATTTTCATGATCTTTTGTTTGTGTTCATTTTCATGTTTATAACATGGTTGCTAAGTTTCTTTTATCAAGAATATGTCTTTCATGCCTATGTTTTAAGTTCTTTTGATCCCATCTCACAATGCATACATATGTGATCAAGATTGTGTAGGTGCATGTCACCTCAAAAAAATTTTCTTTTGTTATCACTTACCTACTCGAGGATGAGCAGGAGTTAAGCTTGGGGATGCTGATACGTCTCCAACGCATCCATAATTTTTTATGCTCCATGCTTGTTTTCACACCATTTGCTTAGTGTTTCGTTACACTTTGTGGCACTTTTATGCATTTTCCGGAACTAACCTATTAATAAGTCGCCACAGTGTCAGTTCCCTGTTTTCTGCTATTTTTGTGTTTCAGAAAAGCTACACAGGAAATATTCTCGGAATTGGACGAAACCAAAGCCAGTCGCCCAGAAATTTACCGAAGCTTCCAGAGAACCGAAGAGGAGTTGGAGTGGGGCCACGAGGGGCCCTCACACCAGGGCGGCGCGGACAGGGGCTGGGCCGCGCCCCCTATGTGTGAGGCCACCTCGGTCCACTTCTGACGATGCCCCTTCGCCTATAAAGACCCCCCGACGGGAAAAACCTAAATACCCGATCAGTTTTCCAGAACACATCGCGATCCGCCGCTGCCGTCAACTCGAAGATCGGGAGGGTCCAAAAGCTATTCTCGGCACCCTGCTGGAGAGGGGAATCACCACCGGAGGTCTTCTTCATTGCCATGCTTGCCTCCGGAGCGATGAGTGAGTAGTCTACCTTGGACTATGGGTCCATAGCAGTAGCTAGATGGTTGTCTTCTCCACCATGTGCTTCATGTTTAGATCTCATGAGCTGCCCTACATGATTGAGATCACCGTTATGTAATTCTACATGTTTGGTTTGTTGGGATCCGATGAATATTGGTGTTATGCTTGAGTTGAAGTACTAAAATTTATCTTATGTTATCTCTATGTTGTTTATGATCTTGCATGCTCTCCGTTGTTAGTAGCTATCTTGGCCGAGTAGTTGCTAGTGACTCCAAGAGGGGGTATTTATGCTCGATAGTGGGTTCATGCCTCTATTTAATCTGGGGGAGTGACAGAAACCTCTAAGGTTGTAGATGTGTTGTTGCTACTAGGGAGAAAACAACATTCATATGCTCAAGGGCATATGCTTTGTTTACATTACACACTTTGCTTAATGCAATTATCTGTTGTTCGCAACTTAATACTTGTGGAGTTCTCGGATTGATTCGCCACAAGTGGATTATTAGTCATAGATGCAGTTGGATGGCGGTCTATGTATTTTGTTGTAATGCCCATAGTAAATCTCATAGTGATCCTCTCATCATATGCACGTTGTCTTTATTCTATAAATTGCCCAACTGTAATTTGTTTACCTAGCATGTGTTATTTTATCTTATGGAGAGACACCGCTAGTGAACTGTGGACCCCGGTCCAATTTCCTTTATATTGCTATCACCTATTTACTTTACTCGCACTGTTACTTTACTCGCATACTATTATCGCTTTCCACTCGATACGCTCATTCCTTTGTTTCAAGCAAACCGGTGAGATTGACAACCTCATCGTAAGTTGGGAGCAAAGTATTTGGTTGTGTTGTGTGCAGGTTCCGCGCTGCGGTTAGCAAAGCAAAGCTTGGACGAGGCGCCCTATAAATTGTCCTGAGCTGTCGCAAGCTAGCAAGCATCACCTTCAGTCGTATTGGCTCCTTCCTCTCCTGATCGACATACCTTGGTTTCTTAACTGAGGGAAAATCTTGCTGCTATATTCATCACACCTTCCTCTTGGGGTTCCCAACGGGCCGGTCATTTACCAGGCATCAGGCAACTGGAGAGTGAGGAAACGGCCTGAAGGAGTGAAAGCTGGGAAATGGAGAGGGAAGCGTACCATGAAGAGCGTCCTCCAATCCCAGAAGGCCGGAGTGGAGCTTGCGATACCGGGCGCGCCAAACACCGAGCTCTTGGTCATGCTGCTCACCGTCAAGCTTTCGAAGAGTTTCTAGTTCGTCGATCTTGGCATCGTGGTCTTTGACTTTGGCGTCCAGCGACGTGCGGAGCTCATCCACCTCACTCCCATACTTCGCGGAGAGAATTTCCCGCTCCCTGGCTAGTTGTTGGTCAAATTCCAGCCGCAGCTTCGATTTCGCCTCCCGGGCCTTCGTCAGCTCCGCTTGCAGCTCCTGAGCCTTGGCGGCGTGACACTGCAAACCTTGGAGCTCTTCCGCGTGTTTCTGCTTGAGTAGCTCAACCGCGTCGGCCGACATCGAGTTGGCCAGCCGGGACTCAAGCGAGGAGATGAGCGTGGCGGCATCTGAGAATGAAGGTGTGAGGGAAGAGAGGGCGGCAGAAGCATTTTGAGGCAAAAGGTCTCAGGCTTACCTGACAGCTTCTCCAGCTCCTTTTTTAGGGCCTGATATTGAGACTTGCCGACATGATACTTCGTCAATAGCTTCTGGAAGACGCTAGCTCGGAGCATATTCAAATCTTGCGGGAAATAGAAGGGCAATGTTTCTTAGCGATTCATTTTCAAGCCAGCTGTCACCACAGCTACCTTGAAACTCGGGGGCTAGGGTGAAGGGAGAAATTGGCCACCGAGCTACAGGCCTCGCCCCCCAGCCGGCAGAAGAAATCAAAGGCTAAGAGCATATTACTCACGTCGGTTGTCCGCGTTGCTTCAAGGAACTGGAAGTTAACATTCCTCAGCGACTCCTTGACGGCAGAAAACTGCCTGCTCAGTTCCGCCAGGGTCAAGCTGTTGCCCTGGGCCTTGAGGGTCCCTCCAGTCTCGGCGCTTGAAGCAGTATCTGCCCATTCCTGCTGAAGCTGGCTGGCGGAGCTTAAACTCCCAACGCCAGACCCGGCCGCGGTAGCAGGAATCTTCTCCCTTGAAGTGTCCTTGGTCGCAGCCTCGTGAGCCGGGGAAGCCTCGCCGTGTTCACTCCTCACCGCCCGAGTGGTGAGGGATCCTTGAGGAGCTTTGCCAGAATTGGAGGCCAGCCCAAAGAGAAGGGGACCGGTGGCCGCGCCAACCCCCGTCCCAAATGCAGACACAATAGCCCGCGCGCTTGGCGCGGGCTCAGGGCTGGAAGAGGTCCGAGCAACCAGCGCCGAAGGTTCTGGTGCCTCCACGCGCACCGGGGTATCTTTCGTCGCTTTCACCGCGACCTCGCGTGCGTCTTCCTGACTAGGCGGGTCAGAGGACGCGTCGGCAGTGGTGACTTCCCCCGCTGCAGCCTCTTCGATGGCAGGAGGAGGCGCAGCGACTTCCATCGAGATAGCTTCCCTGGCTCACGTAGGCACGGCCTCGGCCGCGGCAGCTGGGCTGGAGACGACGCTCACCGGCGCCTCCGGGTGGACAAGCTCCTCCGTCCTGCCCTCACTCTCGGCAATCTCCAACCGCGGGGAACGGCGGTCCTCTTCGGTGCGACTCAGGTCGCCGCTAGCATCCTCCCTGCGCGCCCTCTTGTTGCGCGAGAGGTCAAGGGTCGAAGTTCCAGTCTCCCCAGATGCCACTACGGGGGAAGGCTTCTGAAGCAGATCAACGGGAATAGGAGACCTACAAAGAGGGTACCCCATAATCAAGCTGATCAGAAGTGCGATGGCCAAAAGCGGTAAGAAGTACGGAGGCGGAAAACTTACCCAGCCACCGTGGTAGCTCATCGCTTGATCACCTTCTTCATCTTGGGAAGGAGCAGGCTCTTCGTCGCCGGCTCCGCTTTCCTTCATTTCTCAGCCGGCTCGATTGGAGCCGGCTGGTTCCCTCTCTTGGTGCCAGCCGCCCTGCCTCCGGTCCCCTCCGAGTCTGCCGGCTTTGAAGCGGTCGGCTCTGGAGCAACTGGAGGTTGCTCCGGAGATTCCGGTAGGTCCACGATTGGGGGGGCCTGAGCTCCAGCAGCGGCTGCGGCGGCAACATGAAGGGCTGCACTCCTGAGGGTAGCAACCGACCCTGGTTCATCATCATCATCCTCGAACCAGTCTCTTAAGGAGGAGGGACCTGGAAACTTACTGGAGTGACTGAGGGGCTCGCCCGAATCTTCGAGCTCTTCACTTCTGTTGTCGCCGTGGGTAGCGCTTGAACTCTCGACGGCGGCATTAGAGCCGGCATCCTCATCCTCCTCGGCATCGTCCCAAACGACCTCGTTGTCTGACTCCGCCATGTCGGCGGCAAAGCCGGCTTGACGCAGGGCCGAGTTCTCTGCAGTCTGCAGAGTAAACAAATTATGCCCGAGCCGGACAAATAATGGTCAGATGGTCAAATGCCACAAGGAAGGGGAGACAGAGTCTGAGCCCGATGAGCATACCTCGGCGATCGGGTTACCCCAGTCGTAAGGCCTCAGGCCCCATGCCCATGAGGCCGGAAGTTTAACATCGGCAATTCGATTCGCCTTCTGTGCCACCTCAGTTGCCGTCAGCGCTCTGGAAGAATGACGGGTGGGATCTCTAGCCGATCCCAGGAAGCACATCTTGTGCGAGCGGCGCTGGAGGGGCAACACACGAGCGTCTAGAAAGGTGAGCAAGAGGTCGGATGGCTTCATGCCGCCCTCCTTTTGCAGAGCAGTGACCCGCTGGAGGATCTTCGCCATGTCTGGTGCGAGATGAGGAAGAGGAGTGCTCCAACTGTCTTGCTCAGGCCCATTTGCGTCGAAGGGTGGCAGGTTGATATAGTCTGCGCCCTCTATCAAATTCTTCACATAGAAGAAGGAGCGTTGCCACTTTTTGCAAGACTTCTTCCCCTTGTTGGGATCCGATTAATATTGAGTACTATGTCAAGTTGATTTGTGATTTATCATCTCTATGTTGTTTATGATCTTGCATGCTCTCCGTTGCTAGTAGATATCTTGGCCGAGTAGATGCTAGTGACTCCAAGAGGTGGTATTTATGCTCGATAGTGGGTTCATGCCTCTGGTAATTTGGGGGAGTGACAACAACCTCTAGGATTGTAGATGTGCTGTTGCTACTAGGGATAAAACAACAATCTTGTGTTCAAGGACATTTGTATTGTTTACATTACACACTTTGCTTAAGGCAATAATCTGTTGCTTGCAACTTAATACCCAACGGTTGTTCGGATTATTAGTCATAGACGTAGTTGGATTACGGTCTATGTATTATGTTGTAATGCCCAAGTGAATCTCATAGTGATCCTCATGACATGTATTTGCATTTGTTTGCATTCTTTATTCTGTCAATTGCCCAACTGTAATTTGTTTACCCGGCATGTTATTTATCTTTATGGAGAGACACCTCTAGTGAACTGTGGACCCCGGTCCATTCTTTTACATTCATATTATCGTTTACTTTTACAAGCATTATTTACTTTCTCGCAAACAAATATCTTTGTCGTGGTTCTTACGACACGTATGCCATGAGGGGTACCTCAAGGCGATAGAAAGAGGGGATAGGCAATCTGGTGCCCGGGACGGTGATAGATAGGGATTACCCAGGTTCACGTCCCCGCGGTGGAGAATCGCTACATCCTGCTATAACTCACTATAATGGTACAATGTGTACAGATTACAATGATGGTGTTGGTCGCTATGCGATCTGCTATGTCTTAGCTATTCTAGCTATCTCCTGGCCTCAAGGGCTCCTCCACGCCGGCTTATAAAGGCGCCTGGCGTGGGCATCACGGTGGTTCCGAGGCGGATACAATATGGAGTCCTAGACTAAGTCCTATGCGTGTACTACAAGGCAACCTGCCATGGGCCTGTCTTCGGATCCGCCATAAGCTCCTGCGTCCAGTAATCCACCATGGTATGGCAGCATTGAATCTGCCATAAGCTCCTGTCGTCTGGGAATCTGCCATGGCATGGATGCGTCTGGGAATCTGCCATGGCATGGCAGCCTTCAATCCGCCATACCATCAGCAACTAGGCCGCCCGGTTGGCTATCCGCCATACCACCTCCATGGGCCACCCTGGTTTGCCGGTATGAGACTACGTCACTAGTATACCCGTTTGGTATATCCACAACAGTAGCCCCGGGAGTTCTTTGAGATCTTCTCTTCTGTCTTCATTGCTTGATGGGATTTTTATCTTCGTCTTCATCTTCATCTTTAAGATAGTCACGTGAAAAGATCTCGCAGAGCTCCCAAAGAATAAATTTTATCTGCCTAGAACTTTAGGCGGACCAGTGACGTCTCATACTTGCAGGGCAATTCTCCAGATACATGCTGGTATGCTACTGCGAACGAATCCAAGGCGGATAACTAGTATTTTTTCCGAGCTCAAGGAACGTTCTTTCCAGTATAAGATGTTGCCTCGAGGTTTACCAAACAGTGAGCGCAAAATTATCGCACTGCTTCTGTTTTTTGAACTTCGATGCTTTTACACCATGCGTAGCCCCCGAGCGCCATGGCGGGTTCTCATAGAGAATCCATCAGGGTGCTCTTAGAGAAACTACTTAGAATATTTAGCCTGTAGCCCCCGAGCACCGCTACGCAATTTTCCTAGCGGTGCTCTCAGAAGACTTAGGATTTTTTGCTAGCTGTAGCCCCCGAGCGTTATGTCGGATTTCTATCCGGCATAGGGCTCTTAAGAGAACTACGTAGTTAAAATGCGATGAGTAGCCCCCGAGCGTTATGGCGGATTTTTATCCTGCGCAATGCTCTAAGAGAACTTCACCAATTATTAGATCATATTATGGTCACAGCCCCCGGGCGGCCAGCTCCAAGGCGGCCGGCTCCAAGGTGACCTCAAGGCATCCTGCTCCATGGCGGTCTGCTCCAAGTTGGCATGCTTCATGGCGGTCTCAAGGCATCCTGCTTCATGGCGGACTGCTCCAAGGTGACCGCTCCATGGCAGATTTGGGCTGCCATCAAAGGTGTCCGCTCCATGGCAGATTTGGGATGCCATAAAAGGCAGCCGCTCCATGGCAGATTTGGGATGCCATAAAAGGCAGCCGCTGCATGGCAGATTTGGGCTGCCATCGACGGTAGCCCCCGGGTATTTGAGCTGAGTGGCTCGAAAACACCTCAGATCAGGCACCAGCAAAGCGTCCAAGCGTCATATGTACCTGTGAAATGAAAACAAAACACAATTGTATTAAATCGTTCTTGTGTTCAACGAACAAATGCAAGGCGGATAAAACACGGCCATTGAACATATGTTTTAAAGCTGAAACTATGCAGCAGTTGAACAACATAAAACTGTCAAGGCGGAAAAACTCGACTATCTTGAACAGTTCTTGTGCATTAATATAATTTTAGCAAGTGCTGGTTTATCCGTTCTTCCGGTTTATATGCTTGACTTTTCGTGAGATGGCAAACTTTTGCACGAACAATCCGCCAAGGCGATAGCGCTTAATAGCAGCCGTCCAAAACCTTAGAAACGGATGGCGGCTTTAAAGTGCCAAAATGTCACTACTCGGGAATCCACATATAAAACATCAGAAAACGTGTAGGCCAGAAAACTTAAGCTAACGCCAGATGGCGGATTTTTGCATGATACCGGGGTCTTTGGAGGCAAGCCAGTAAAAGTTTACTCACGAGCGCAAAGCAAATCGTGGAAAGTTTTATGATCAAAACAAAAGCGGTAAAAGACTCAGAATATGAGTGAACCAAATGCTTTATCTCATGATCATAAACAAATATTAAATATTAAAAAATAAGAACTTAGCTGTTTAAATCGTCGTCGGTGTTGTTTGCCACGAAGGCGGAGTGGAAGTAGACTGGCAAAACCGCTGCGCGACATAGTCAGCTGCGACAGACAAATTTATAGGCCGCAGTGGTCAGCTGCATTGGCGTGCCGAATCCGCCATGGCAGCACACGCACAAAGCTAGCGGCCAAATGCTCACGTAGTAGTCATTAGCTAGTAGCTTTGATGGATTACATGATGCACGTAGCTTGTTAGCCGGATGAGGGAGCAGCTGGCCAAGTCACGTACTCACGTGGATGCATACTTTTCACACGGGTAAGCGACTATCGGGCCGAGATGAAACAGCATGCGCACGCGCTTGCCACGGTCGAGGTGCTGTCCTTCATACAGCTTTCTTGGCCGATGGGTCATCGCGAAAAATTGTGCAGGATCCTCTAAACGCGGGTCGATTCCAACTTGGTCGCAGGCGGTGGTAGACAGCAGCACGGCATGTCCTAGGCCCAAGTGTTGTAACAGCCTTACACCGTTTTTCATGAACAGCAACAGCTCGGCGTCCGGCATCGGGACTCTGGCGAATTAGTCGGCAACGCGTCCGGCATGGTTGATGGCGGAGATGAGAATCGAATCCCGCCATCAAACCAGCCTATGAAACTTGGGTCAATCCGCCAGAAGGACCCCCTTGGAAGCAGCAAATTGGTGAAGCGCACTTTGCAATCCAGAAAACTATCGCAGCTAAGGTATGTCGTCTGTTGAAGCAGATGTGATCTCGCGGCTGTCCATGAAGCCGGTCCTGGCGGAGTAGGAATAATCCACGGCAGCGGCGGCGAAGCCAGCGACACCGAGCAGATATGTAGACGTGCCGGATGGCAGTATTGTTCACAGCAGACTTGAAGTTATAGCCCAGCAACGATGAACTTATCGGCGGCAAAGTTATACTAGCCAGCGACGATATAAGGTGACGCAGTCCGGGATAGCGACAATGCCGGCTGTCATGGAGCTATAACCGGCCGCGACAACAAAAGTAGTCTGTGATGGCGGCAAAGCCAGCCATGACGAAGTAGGGGTTATCCGTGGCAGTGGCAAAGCCAGCAACGCCGAGCAGATGTAGAGACATGGCAGATCGACAATCAGATCAGATCGGCGCCGCCTCGAACACAAGGGATGAGGACAATCCGCTTGTGTGAGGGTTGTTACGTCGAGCCCCTGATTGCCTAGCCTTGGCGGTAATGAACTTTCCGCCGGTGTTGCAGATGAAAGCGATCGCCGCCATCGAAGGCGGTGAGAAATCCGCCCGGATCGATTCCAGACGCCCTTGCCCCACGGTGGGCGCCAACTGTCGTGGTTCTTACGACACGTATGCCATGAGGGGTACCTCAAGGCGATAGAAAGAGGGGATAGGCGATCTGGTGCCCGGGACGGTGATAGACAGGGATTACCTAGGTTCACGTCCCCGCGGTGGAGGATCGCTACATCCTGCTATAACTCACTATAATGGCACAATGTGTACAGATTACACGATACGTTTAATCCTTTGTTTACAGCAACGGTGAGATTGACAACCTCACTGCTAGTTGGGGCAAAGTACTTTGATTGTGTTGTGTGCATGTTCCACGTTGCTGCTGGTGCAAAGCTACGCCCCAGATAAGGCGCCACATATAAATTGTCTGGAGCTGTCGCCAAGCCAGCTAGCATCAACCTTCGGAAGTTGGTTCTTTCTCCTACTGGTTCGATAAACCTTGGTTTCATACTGAGGAAAACTTGCTGCTGTGCTCATCATACCTTCCTCTTGGGGTTCCCAACTGGGTGCCGACCATGCAACATCACCCTTTGTTGTTTGGGGGCTAGACATCCTAGGTCCATTCCCTCGAGCGGAAGGGGCTATCGCTAGCTCTACGTCGCCATCGACAAGTTTACCAAGTGGGCGGAGGTGGAACCGGTGCGCACCAACTCGGCCAGATCGGCCGTCAAGTTCATCCGTGGGCTGGTATGCCGCTTTGGTGTGCCTAATCGCATCATCACCGATAATGGCAGCCAGTTTACCAGCGGACTGTTCTAGGAAAACTGCGCATCGGTCGGCATCAAGATCTGCTTTGCCTATGTAGCTCATCCCAGGAGCAATGGGCAGGCCGAGCATGCAAATGCCGAAGTCCTCAAGGGCCTGATGACAAGAAGCTTCAACTCCAAGCTCGAGGCCTGCGGCAAGAAATGGTTAGACAACCTCCAATCCGTCCTATGGTCCATTCGTACCAGCACAACCAAGCCTACCGGGGAGACTCTGTTCTTCCTGGTCTATGGGGCGGAGGCTGTTCTTCCCACTGACGTCAAGTTCGGATCACCAAGGGTACTCGCCTTCAACGAGCTATGTCAGGAGGACCTCATCAACGACCGCCTCCTTCAGCTTGAAGAAGCCCGGTGTCAGGCAGCACTTCGTGCTGCAAGATACCAGCAGGGCTTGCGCCGCTACCATAGCCGCCATGTTCGAGCAAGGACTCTGGAGGTCGGCGATCTGGTGCTCTGGAGGATACTCTCGCGAGGGCCTCCATAAGCTATCGCCAATGTGGGAAGGACATTTCAAGGTGACGCACATCGCTAGGCCAGGCTCAGCGCGGCTGGAAACCGCAGAAGGCGTACCAGTGGGGAACCCGTGGAAAATAGCTCATCTGAGAAAGTTCTACCCGTAGGTTTCTCGCGAGGAGATAAGACCATCACGATGGCACTTTGTATTAACTTAAACTACTCTTCAGCACTAAGATTAAGTTAAAGCGCATATAGCGCCTCTGCTTCGGCATGATATTGTAATGGCATGAAGTCCATTTATTTTCTGATGTACTTCCCGCGGAAGGGGGCTAGGCACGGTGTCTATGCTGGGGCCTTCACCCAGAAAACAGCAAGCTCGAAAAACCCAAAGGAACTAAGCTCTGGTCAGGGGCGACGGCCTCAATATTGATCACCTCCACGTGCCCGTGGTGCTTAGTTCCTCACGTAGTACACCAGAAAATAAGAAATCTTTGGAAATTCCAAGGTGTGCCTAAGGCACCCACCAAGGACAAACGCCTCGTGAGCATCCCTCGCGTGGGCGTTCTGATGCGTCAATGCATTTAGCATCCGCAGGAGTCAAGATTCCCCTCACTCGGGGAAGGCCGAATATGGCAGGATCATTGAAGACTAAGGCCACTCTAATAATCTTGAAAAGGAGACACAGATTCGGAGGTCCGTGACAGGCCCTTCACCTCATGAGCAATCCTCAATCAGGTGTCGACGGCCTCTGGGCGCTCTCGCCGAGGAAGGCCCCGTGAATCGCCACATGCGGCAATTTGCTCTTAGCTGCTAGCACAGATAGTGTCGCGCTCCCTCATGACGAGGAAGGTCCCTGTGCCGGTCACAGGGGTATCTTATTTGCTTTTCTTTTTCCGTTTGCTTTATCGATTCATTTTTCGTTTTCAAGGATTTGGGGTTTTTTGTTTTCCAACTCTTTCTTCAAATACTTTTCTCAGGATGGACAATCTTCATTGCTGACGTCGACCCCGCCATGAGCTCTGAAGCGCTGGGAGGCCTCCCACGAGCGCAAGGAAATCGCCAGGGCTATCGAGCGAGCGAATGACCAAGACAACGCAAAGGAATGAAAAGCGGAAGGAGAAAATAGGCAACAATTAAACGATAAGTTCATCGACAAGCCCCAACAGGGGAAGGTGCAAAAGCACGGCGGGGCATACCCCGCCAGCGATGACAACTATTTAAAAGAAGGGAGGAGAGTAGTTCTCCTCCCCTGAAGACCTCAAGGGCGGCGCCACCTCTTCACTCCATCATCGCGGGTAGGGGGTAGGTGTGGCGGACGCCATTGGCGGTACAGACCCGCACCGAAGCCCCCAGCGCCCCCAGCCTAAAGCGGAAGATGAGGCGGTCGCCGACGTGGAGATGGTGGCTGAGAGCGAAGTCCCTCCAGCGCCCGGAGAAGACGGTGTTCACGTCGAGGATGATGTCCACAGGCCAGATCAGCTCTGGCCTGCTCTGCTCCACCAGCGCGACTTCACCGACGCCGAAGCCGGGGGCGGAGATCGCCCTCCAGATCGCCTCAGTCAGCTGGAGGGTGATGAAGGTCCCGTCCTGGACGACGACAAGGAGCTCCAAGAAATGGGACCCCGGCGCGATGAGGGGTCCCAGGGCCGCTGCTGCCAAGCAGCGAGGATTCGCGACCACTCCGGTCACAAAGGGTGCCACCTCCGTGGCACCGGATCTTCAGCGGCAGGAGGAAGGGGGCCCAGGGCGGCCTCTGCCTCCTGGAGCGCTCGATCAATGCTTCCCGCGGTGCAGGGAGCCGACATCGCCGCCACCCGTGGTGGCGGCGTAGCTAAGGCACCTCCCGGTGCAGGACCCCGAAGGGTCAGAGCCCAGAAGGCCCTTGGGGCAGCGCGGTTCTCCACGCTCCGTGCCGGCGCACCGATGCGCAGAGGGCCTCTAGCTCCGAGTGCCCCAATGGTGGGCACCTTCGGCTTGTTCCGGCTGCCTAGGAGGCGCTCGCGGCGCTTCTTCCCTGCGTCGGAAGATCCAGCAGCGGCGGAGGAGGAAGAGGGATCCGTGGCACAGGGAAAGCTTTCCTCAGTGCTGGAGTAGTACTAGGAGGAGGCAAGTGGAGTGCAGAGGGCATCGAGGAAGCAACATTTAAAGGGGGCGGCGTCAAAGCGTCAAGTCCCAGCACGGGAATCGGAGCATCGGCGTGGTACTCTTGTAGTGAAATGACGCGCCATCATGGCGGTTTGACGCATCGGGGACTGTTGCTTCGCTCGCTGCTTCTTCTCGCCAGCCACGGTCGCGCCATGTGTCCGCGGCCTCTGCATCTTCACATGGTCCTCTGACCGCATGCGTTGACGCGTGCTGTTGGAGGTCCCAGCGGCTACTGGGGGCCCCTAACCCTTCGCTCCCTCGAGAGGGCGCGCTTGCGGGCTAGGATCCCGGGGGCTACTATCGGTGTTTAGGATACCGGGGTATCCCGGTCCACCTGCTCCTGGGCCACTTCAACGGCCCAGCTTCGGCCTAGGAGCATAATGAAGACCGAAGCCCAACAAGGAAGACCCTCTTGAGGAGGCGCCTCATGAGAAGAACGACAATAAAACCTCTAAGGACCAGAAGACCTCCTCGCGAGGTGCTCCTCGTGAGGGAAGGGACCAGATCTGCGCCAGCTCAGCACAATCCTGTGTTGAGCGAAAGGATAAGACCAGAAGATGGCGTACCATCCACGCTACCCCGACAAGGGGGCGACCAGTCTCTGCCGTGTCTGCATAAAGCTCTGCGATGGTTGTTGCCACCCCCTAAAAATAGGGTGGACGATGCAGGGCGCCAGAGGAGGACGTCAGCTTTCCTCCACCCACTCCCATGGACCGGCGCCACTGCTCTACGTAGACCAAGACTACCGAAGACTGAAGACAACAACTGTCTCCCCTCCTTGGCCGTATTGTGGCAACCCCTTCCCCAAGTTGATGAGGGGAAGGAGGACCTCGACGCTATAAAAGGAGGGGAGGCCTCTGCTAGAAACGATCCCCAATTCTGAGCTCCTAGCTAGGCTAAGTTGGTTCTTCAACCTCCGGCCAGTTAGTGCTCTGTAACCAAGACCTTGTACTCCTCGCGAGGTATCGCGTCGTAATACAAGAAGGCAGGAAGTAGGGGTTTTACCTCACCATGAGGGCCTTGAACCTGGATAAAGATCGGCGTCCCTCTTTGTTTGTGCGTTGAACTTTCCGACGTCTCGAGTCTTCCGCCCATGTGTATCGTCGCAATCTAGATCTCGTGCGTACAGCTCCCTGTGTTCGAATCCTTGGGTCCTTCGCGTGGTATCCTGTGTTCTTGCGACGACAGCCTGCCATTTCTGTCACATTAGTCACAGGTCGACAGAGAAAATATACACGTGAAAAAATAGACAGCCTAGCCGAAACCGATCAGAGAAAAAAACTATTGATCCGATCATGACAAAAAAACATGAACAAAAGAGTCCTAAGCGGACTCGAATTTCTAAGATGAGATGGAGCTAGGTGCTTCTTGTAACGGACCGGATATGGAACAATTAGCTAAGTAGTCTTTCCAGAAAAAAAATTGAGGGCATGCCATTGGCCATCATCACGTGATAACGTTCCTAGAGATTCGTAAAACAAAATATGTTAATAAAGAAGTCCGCTCTGCATTTAAATTGAATCGATTTTTTTCCAATAGGATATTGCTAGGTAAAAGGTTTAATAAAGAAGTCCTTGTCATATACATGTGTGCTCACATCATGGATTCAAAAAGCATCTTTCAGTTAATTTTGGTAGAGGCACTAGTAGAAAATGGGTCTTTGGTCTAGCACCAAAATCACATCTGTCCTAGTTGGGTTTGTCAATGGGGACCAATGACAGGCATTGGTCCCGGTTCGTGCCGTTTGGTGGTCGGTCTTGGTTCATTTCGGAGAATCGGTCCCAGTTTGTGGCATAAACCGGGACCAATGCCCCCCCAGCGTGGCACGTGGCTCTCTGCGGAGCATTGGTCCCGGTTCATGCCATAAACCGGGATCAAAGACCCTCCCCTGGCTATAAATTGATACCCAGCCCTTTGCCCTTTGCCACAAAATTTTGCTGGATTGTGTGTGAGGTGTGGGTGCTAGCTTTTTTTCCAAGGGCTATGGAACAGAGGAGGTCATTGGGTTCTGTGTTGACTTTCTTCCTGACCTTAAGCCGATTGGTGTTCCTAAATCACAGTATGAGGGGAGACTGAGTGGAAAAGGCACGCTAGGAAAGAAAGCAATGATATTTAGGGACGGGCATTCTTTGAATCAAGCACACTACACAGTTCTACAAAGTTCTACCTTCGTGGCTCCGTATATCAAGGAACACATGAATGTTGTACGCTCCAAGTTCCCGGGGAAGGATGACTACTGGATTAAAGAAAATCACATGGAGACTTTCAGCACTTGGTTGCAATTACATCTCATGAATGACACCACTATTGGAGATCAGCTCTACTTGTTGGCTGTGACACCATCTGCGACTATATTGACTTTCCAAGGGTACGAGATAAATGGGAATACATTTTACACGATCTCCCAAGATAAAAAGAGCACTAACCAAAACAGTGGTGTCCGCTTTGATGCAACATGTGAGAATGGGAAAAAGGAGATATACTATGGTTACATAGAGGAGATATGGGAACTTGACTATGGACCTATTTTTAAGGTCCCTTTGTTTCGGTGCAGTTCGGTCAACATGAATGGAGAAGGGGTAAAGGTAGACCAGCTGTACGGAATGAAAACAGTGGATCTCAAGAATCTTGGTTACAGAGACGAACCATTCGTCCTAGCCAATGATGTGGCTCAGGTTTTCTATGTGAAGGACATGTCCTCTAGACCGAAAAAAGAAAAAATAAGGAAACGAATACATCAGACGATGAGCCCAGGCATCACATAGTTCTTTCAGGGAAAAGAAACATCGCAGGAGTCGAGGACAAGACAGATATGTCAGCAAATTATGATAAGTTTGAAGAAATTCCGCCCTTCACCGTGAAAACTAACCCTTGCATCCCGTTAAATAATGAAGATGCTCCATGGTTACGGCCTAAGAAGCGATCATAGGCAAGGGATCGAAATACGCGATGAAGGATTCTTACCCTAAACCCTAAACCCTATGTAAATCTATGTAATGTATGAAAACTATGACACATCATATTGTGAAAGATTTTTTATGATGTTTGCAATTTTCAAAGTTCAATATTTTTCCTTGCAACTATGACACATAATATGACACCACGCGAAGGTTTCACATTGTTTGGATCATTTTTGAATTTCTTATGCCCGTTTCAAAGACTAAAGCTGTCGGTGGGATAAGGACGTGTGGGTAACCTTTAGTCCCGGCTGGTGGGTGCAACCGAGACTAAAGCTGTCAGTAGGATAAGGATGCGTGAGTGGATGCACTTGAAGGGTTTTGCAGCATAGTAAATCAAAAAAATTCCTACGGATGCGAACAAGAAAAGCCAAGATCTAATCTAGGAGATGTAATCAACGAGAGAGATAGATGAGATCTTCATACCCTTGAAGAAATCGCACAGCGGAAACGTTCAACAGAACGTGGATGATGTAGTCGTACTAGCCGTCTCCTCCCCGTGATCCGATCTGATCCAACACCGCAAGTGGCGGCGCCTCCGAGAGATGCACACGTACGGCACATCGACGTCTCCTCCCTCCTTGGTCCAGCAAGTATGGTAGAGAGATAGATTGGATCAGCAGCACGACGGCGTGGTGCTTATGGTGGAGAGTTTCTGCGGCAGGGCTTCGCCTACGCGCAGTCGCGAGAGAGAGATGTGGAGCGCAGTAGTTGGGCCGGCGGCTAGGGTTTCGGGTAAGCACGCCCCAGCCCTCCCCTCCCCTTTAAATAGGTCAAGGGGGGCGTCCAAGGGGGCTGCCTTAGCCTCCAAGTCAAGCCGGTGGCCCCAGGGAGAAAACTTGCCCCCTAAGTTTCCTTTGCCTTGGCCCATAAGAAAACCCTAGGGCTAACTTGCCCCGTAAGTTTCCTTTGCCTTGGCCCATAAGAAAACCCTAGGGCTAAATTGCCCCCTAAGTTTCCTTTGCCTTGGCCCATAAGAAAACCCTTTGGTCCATGTGGACCCTTTGGGGCATGTGGGCCCCACCATGGAGCCCTCCGGAACTTTCTAGAACATTCCGGTACTCTACCGAAAAAAGTTCAGAACTTTTCCGAAACCCAAAAAACTGCTTTCCATTATATGAATCTTATTCTCTGGACCATTCCGGAACCTCTCGTGATGTCCGGGATCTCATCCGAGACTCCGAACGAAAAACTCAATAACCAATTATCCATTCTATCCTAGCATCGATGCACGTTAAGTGTGTGACCCTACAGGTTCGAGAATATGCAGACATGATCTTCTATCAATAATCAACAGCGGGATCTAGAAACCCATATTGACTCCCACATATTCATCGATGATCATATCGGATGAACCACGATGCCAGGATTCAATTAATCCCGTATATGTATTCCCTTCGTCACGCGATATTTTACTTGCCCGAGATTCGATCGTCGGTATTGCCATACCTAGTTCAATCTCGTTCACAGCAAGTACTTTACTCGTTCCGTAATCCGATATCACTTTGTGATTAACTCCTTAACCACGTGCTTGCAAGCGGTGTTGATATCGATTACCGAGTGGGCCCGAAGTATATCTCTCCGACTTGGGAGGGACAAATTCCATCTCGATACATGTAACCCAACAAGCACTTTCCGATCACCTGAGAGACACCTTTATGATAACCCTTTCATAGGATGACATTTGATGACCTCAAAGATCTCTTTCGGCACTAGGGAGTTGCATTATCTCATGGTCTAAGGAATACAATACTTGACATAGGAAAAGCTTCGCAAAGATGAACACAATGACACGATCTAATTGCTGTGTTTTATTTGGGTCTGTCCATCACATCATTCTCCTAATGATATGACTTCATTATTAATTGACAACTCATGTCTATGGTTAGGAAACCTTAACCATCATTAATCAATGAACTAGTCCATAGAGGCGTACTAGGGACACTGTGTTGTTCATAAACCACACAAGTATTAATGTTTCCGCTTAATACAATTCTAGCATGGAGTATAAACATTATCATGAACAAGAAATATGATAATAACAATATTATTATTGCCTCTAGGGTATATTTCCTTCAGTCTCCCACTTGCACTAGAGTCAATAATCTAGTCATACTTGCGCCTTTAACACCTATGGCATTCTGGTGTTATTCATATGCGTTGCACGTGGTAAACCTTATCTACGGGTCTGACACTTTCAGGTCCGTTTGTATTTGCATATTATTTTGCGTCAGCACGCATTACTCATCTTCTATGAGATGGCATCGTATAAACTTGGTCTTCTGGTGAGACCTTTGTTTCTTTGCCAAAACTATGTTGTCACTATTGTCGTACAATAGATCTACATAGTACTAGCACACTTGGAACTACTCCTAGTTCTCTTGCTGCTTCTAAAGCAATTATATACTTAGCCCTCGTTGCAGTGTTCGTCACAATGTTAACGTTGGAACTCATCCAAGTCATCATGGAACTTTCTTCCATCTTATTGTGCCACCTTCTTACTCAAAACAAATAGCTTAAAATTGAGATAAAATTTTAACTGTATATGTGACAAAGCCAATGTAACACATTGCAATGAACAATTTGTCACTTTTGCATACAGAATATATTCTTAGTTCTTCGAAAGTACATAAGATTATTCTTACTATTGTCCAACAATCATCATATGAATGCTCGTAACCTTTTAGAGCACCAGACATATCTGGATCTACATATCATGGTATACAAGATTGATAAAATCATTCTTGCGGTTTCACTCATCAAGTGTCAAAACAATTGATTCTTGCTCCAACCTCTTCCATGCAACAAGAACCGTTCTTATTGTTTCCATATTGAACAAATTCAATATTTCATCTATGTACTCTGGCAAAACTATATTAGTGCCTCAATCTATCTTCATAGACATTGATGCTTAATATTCTGGTTTTACCCAAGTCTTTCATTAGAAATCTAATTTTAGTGAAAACTTCACAAATATCAAGAAAAACACATAATTTCCAATGAACGATATGTCATCTATATAAAGCATTAGAAATATGTCTTAGCGCTCCCACTTACTTTCTTGTAAATACAAGCATCTTCAAATATCTTGATGAAATTAACACTTTAACATTTTCATCATTGAAGATTCCAACTTCGCTATGCTTACTTCTACCATAAAAGTTTGCATACATATCTAGCAACCTTTGAATCAACAAAACCCATTGGGTCGTGTCAGGTACACGTCCTTGGTGTGCATTCCGGTAGAGGAACGTTGTTTCATTTATTCAACTATCATATCTCAATATGTAATTGTTGCTAGAATAATTCATATGACGAAGTCAGGGCCCATCACCGCTTCTTTGCATATTGTTGGTTACTATTATCTAATAATATCTCGTCCTCAAATCTTGCTATTTGATTACGACCAACTTGGTTAAATAGGAACTTCGATGCCGTGACTACAACATATTGTAAACGCGTGAGCCATGAATGCAGTTGCCGCTTCCAGAACATTTTCTGGTGCTGTGCTACTCTGATCATCTTGCTCAGATTCAATAACCTCATCAAGTTCTATCTTCCTCCCACTTAAACCTTTCGCGAGAAACTCCTTCATAAGAAATTCACTTCTTTTAGTGACAATCACTATGTGTTTGGGTTCATAGTAGAAGGAATACCCATCGACATTCCTTGGGATAACCTACAAAGACTTACTAATCCGATTTTGGTTGTAAACATTTTACACATATGCCTTGCATACCAAAATTCAAGAAAAGACAACTATAACTTGTATGGTGTCATTTCAGCAGATTATGATGGCACTCTATTCAGTGAAAAGCGGTAGTCTCTAAAGCATAATCCACAAATTATATTGGTAGTTTATTTCATCATTGATCTAACCATGTCAAACAAGGTTTGATTACAACCATCGAAAACTCCATACTCCTATGGTGTTTATCACGATGCAAGTTTGTGGAACAATTCCCCTAACTCTTAGATGTTTGCTAAACTTGTAACTCAAATATTCTTCTTTATGATCTAATCATTCAACTCGAATATTCTTGTTACAACAATTTTCACTTCATAAATTGAACAATTTCATACTTCTATCTCATCAAGTAGATATACCGTACATCTATTCGAGTCATTGATGAAATAGAAAATACACCACGCTCGACTTCACACATGAACTACATACATCAACATGTACGATCTCCATGTAGTTAGTCGCTTGTTCTTTCTATGGCCCATGAACGGAGTTTAATCATCTTTAGGAAAATTCTTACAAGCGTCAATCAATTCAAAATCAAATGACTCGAAAATCTATCAATATAGAATTTCTTTCATGTTTTGTTTCCAATATGACTTAAACGGCGGTGTCACATATAAGTGAAATTTGTTTTGTCTTGCGACCTTTAGCATCAGTGTTATAAATGTCTATTTCACCAACAAGATAATAATAATCTATCCATCGATTATGGAAGACGGTAATAATTTGAACAACCATTGCTCTCATAATACCGGT
Organism: Dactylis glomerata; assembly: GCA_007115705.1. Lineage (NCBI taxonomy): Eukaryota > Viridiplantae > Streptophyta > Magnoliopsida > Poales > Poaceae > Dactylis > Dactylis glomerata. The sequence continues at coordinate 715,479 of QXEO01000132.1, forward strand.
AATAATTTGAACAACCATTGCTCTCATAATACCAGAACAAAATAACAATTATTAAGTTCTTAACATATCTAGAGGCTAGGTTTTAAGGCGACGAAAAACACAATAACACATTTATTTGTTTCTCGATGCGCATTGTTACCACATTCTTTTGCTAGTTACTTAGGCCATCATAGTTCTTGTATTGTTGCTTTGTATGACATTTCATACCAACAATCTAGTATCCAATACCCAAGAATTATGTACTAGCAAGGAATACATCTATAACATGTATATCATTTATATACCTGAGCTAGACATTTCCAGTCTTTTCCTTTTCTACCAAATACTTTTGCAGATCCTATTTAGCATTTCCTCTCAATTTAGAAGAATCTATCGACATCAATAGTGGCGTCAATCATTTGACACATAGTCCAAAGGATATTTAGTCAAATACTAATAGCCTTGGATTTCGCACTTTGAAGTGGATTGCCATCATCATATGATTGGTATTCTTCCGGACTCTATTCTTTAGCAATCTTTTGGTATAGCAAAAACAGTTTACCCAATAACCTTTCATTCATCTTATCATGACAACTTTCATGATGAAACTACTATAGCTTATAAGGATGAATGCAAGTATAATATAAGTTCCCAAACTTTTGGGTGATCGGGACGCCTAGCATGTTCAATCTTCACATATATTCATACAATATGAGCATATGTTCTTTTACTAAATTATACTTCATCATTTTTGCAAACAATCAAAGTTTTAGATATCAAATATCTTTCACTTCTTGTTTGTTTCTGAAACAATTATTTCAGCTCGATGATCACTTTGATTCTCAAACAATTTTGAAGATCAATTTATCATGAAGGCAAACATATGATCTTTAGATACTAAACTTGAATCGTTGCTCTTAGATTAATACAACTTATTAAATCGCATGGATCAAGTGAGGTTTGCTAAAGTTTGCAATAAGACTTAATCCTTACTCTTGACATTCTAACTAAACGGTACTAGACCATAAAGTGATAATCCAGAATTCTATAGTTCTTTTAACTCAATTAAGCTAAGTGTTGGTGGGAAACGGTGCCAAAGACTACAAAGACTTATGCAAATACATCAAGATTTAGTTCATGATAATAAGTTCAAGTTAATCAAATTACTAATGAACTCCCACTAAATTCAACATCCCTCAAAGTTGTTTAGTGAAGCATGATCCAAATTCACTACACCAAGACCGATCATCACGTGAATGATGTAGCTTTAATGGTGAACATCAACATGTTGATCATATCATCCATATGACTCATGCTTGACCTTTCGGTCCGTGTGTTCCGAGGCCATGTCTGTATATGCTAGGCTCGTCAAGTCAAACCCAAGTATCTCCGCATGTGCAAATACTGGCTTGCACCCGTTGTATGTGAACGTAGAGTTTATAGCACCCGATCATCACGAGATGCTTGAACACGACGAACTTTCGCAACGGTGCATACGAGGGGAGAACACAATTTTATCTTGATCTTTAAGTGAGGAATCATCTTATAATGCTACCGTCGCGATCAAAGCAAAATAAGATACATAAAAGGATAAACATCACATGCATATAATTTTATGTGACATGGTATAGCCAATCTCCGCGCCATGATCTCCATCTTGTGCGCGCCGGCATGATCTCCATCACTCCATCATGATTGCCTCCACCACGAATAGCAACTACAACTATTGCTAACTCCTTAGCGATAAAGTAAAGCTATTACATGGCGTATAAGAAGTTGACACGCAGGTCATACACAATTATAAAGACAACCATATGGATCCTGCCGGTTGTGAACTCATCGACATGCAAGTCGTGAAACATTACAAAACATGATCATCGCATACATCACATATATCACATCACATCTCGTGGCCATACCATATCACAAAACACTCCCTGCAAAAACAAGTTAGACGCCTCTACTTTGTTGTTGCATGTTTTACATGGCTTATGGGAGTAACAAGTTAAGAACGATTCTTACCTACGAAAAGCCACAACGGTGATATTATGGTTGCTAACATCCGTTGTAAATCTCATGACTACTATAGTGAGAGAAACTGGCATCCACCAGCCGCATGTGTGGAACAAGCCACATGTCAAGTGCGGAGCCGGTCTCGCGAACGAGGTCGCGTAAGGTTGGCCTGGACCGCTTCGATCTCACTATACCGCGCCATAAGAAATCACAAAGAGAGGTTTGCAATAGAAAACATCAACGCCCGCAACAAGCATGTTGCGTTCTACTCGTGAAACACATCTACGCATAGATCTAGCTCTGATACCACTGAAGGGTTTCGCAGCATAGTAAATCAAAAAAATTCCTACGGATGCGAACAAGAAAAGCCAAGATCTAATCTAGGAGATGTAATCAACGAGAGAGATAGATGAGATCTTCATACCCTTGAAGAAATCGCACAGCGGAAACATTCAACAGAACGTGGATGATGTAGTCGTACTAGCCGTCTCCTCCCCGCGATCTGATCTGATCCAACACCGCAAGTGGCGGCGCCTCCGAGAGATGCACACGTACAGCACATCGACGTCTCCTCCCTCCTTGGTCCAGCAAGTATGGTGGAGAGATAGATTGGATCAGCAGCACGACGGCGTGGTGCTTATGGTGGAGAGTTTCTGCGACAAGGCTTCGCCTACGCACAGTCGCGAGAGAGAGATGTGGAGCGCAGTAGTTGGGCCGGCGGCTAGGGTTTCGGGTAAGCACGCCCCAGCCCTCCCCTCCCCTTTAAATAGATCAAGGGGGGCGTCCAAGGGGGCTGCCTTAGCCTCCAAGTCAAGCCGGTGGCCCCAGGGAGAAAACTTGCCCCCTAAGTTTCATTTGCCTTGGCCCATAAGAAAACCCTAGGGCTAACTTGCCCCCTAAGTTTCCTTTGCCTTGGCCCATAAGATAACCCTAGGGCTAACTTGCCCCCTAAGTTTCCTTTGCCTTGGCCCATAAGAAAACCCTTTGGTCCATGTGGACCCTTTGGGGCATGTGGGCCCCACCATGGAGCCCTCCGGAACTTTCTAGAACATTCCGGTACTCTACCGAAAAAAGTCCAGAACTTTTCCGAAACCCAAAAAACTACTTTCCATTATATGAATCTTATTCTCCGGACCATTCCGGAACCTCTCGTGATGTCCGGGATCTCATCCGAGACTCCGAACGAAAAACTCAATAACCAATTATCCATTCTATCCTAGCATCGATGCACGTTAAGTGTGTGACCCTACGGGTTTGAGAATATGCAGACATGATCTTCTATCAATAATCAACAGCGGGATCTGGAAACCCATATTGACTCCCACATATTCATCGATGATCATATCGGATGAACCACGATGCCAGGATTCAATTAATCCCGTATATGTATTCCCTTCGTCACGCGATATTTTACTTGCCCGAGATTCGATCGTCGGTATTGCCATACCTAGTTCAATCTCGTTCACAGCAAGTACTTTACTCGTTCCGTAATCCGATATCACTTTGTGATTAACTCCTTAACCACGTGCTTGCAAGCGGTGTTGATATCGATTACCGAGTGGGCCCGAAGTATATCTCTCTGACTTGGGAGGGACAAATTCCATCTCGATACATGTAACCCAACAAGCACTTTCCGATCACCTGAGAGACACCTTTATGATCACCCTTTCATAGGATGACATTTGATGACCTCAAAGATCTCTTCCGGCACTAGGGAGTTGCATTATCTCATGGTCTAAGGAATACAATACTTGACATAGGAAAAGCTTCGCAAAGATGAACACAATGACACGATCTAATTGCTGTGCTTTCTTTGGGTCTGTCCATCACATCATTCTCCTAATGATATGACTCCATTATTAATTGACAACTCATGTCTATGGTTAGGAAACCTTAACCATCATTAATCAATGAACTAGTCCATAGAGGCGTACTAGGGACACGGTGTTGTTCATAAACCACACAAGTATTAATGTTTCCGCTTAAAACAATTCTAGCATGGAGTATAAACATTATCATGAACAAGAAATATGATAATAACAATATTATTATTGCCTCTAGGGCATATTTCCTTCAGCACTGCTCGATGAGATAAAGCATGTAGCGCACGACGCCCCTGTCGGAGGAACAAGACAAAGTAGAAGCGGCGCCGTGCCTATAAAAGGAGCATCAATACGCCATGGCAAGCAGCTCAACAAGCCAACCTAGAAGGTAGGGAGAGTTTCATCCCCATGGATGGAGGACATGGTTGGGAAATATCCCGTGGTGGAGCTTCTCGAAGATGTCGTTGGTGCTCACGCCCTACGGCATCTTCGGAAGCTCCGCCTCGGAAAAATTTCCCTACAAGCCCGTGAAAGACTCCATCTCCTCTCACAGTGTTGGGTAAAGGGTTGGGAAATCTCCCGTGGCGGAGCTTCTCGAAGATGTCGTTGGTGCTCACGCCCTACGGCATCTTCGGAAGCTCCGCCTCGGAAAAATTTCCCTGCAAGCCCGTGAAAGACTCCATCTCCTCTAACAGTGTTGGGTAAAGGGTTGGGAAATCTCCCGTGGCGGAGCTTCTCGAAGATGTCATTGGTGCTCACCCCCTACGGCATCTTCGGAAGCTCCGCCTCGGAAAAATTTCCCTGCAAGCCCATGAAAGACTCCATCTCCTCTAACAGTGTTGGGTAAAGGGTTGGGAAATCTCCCGTGGCGGAGCTTCTCGAAGATGTCGTTGGTGCTCACACCCTACGGCATCTTCGGAAGCTCCGCCTCGGAATTTTTTTCCTGCAAGCCCGTGAAAGACTACATCTCCTCTAACAGTGTTGGGTAAAGGGTTGGGAAATCTCCCGTGGCGGAGCTTCTCGAAGATGTCGTTGGTGCTCACACCCTACGGCATCTTCGGAAGCTCCGCCTCGGAAAAATTTCCTTGCAAGCCCGTGAAAGACTCCATCTCCTCTAACAGTGTTGGGTAAAGGGTTCGGAAATCTCCCGTGGTGGAGCTTCTCGAAGATGTCGTTGGTGCTCACGCCCTACGGCATCTTCGGAAGCTCCGTCTCGGAAAAATTTCCATGCAAGCCCGTGAAAGACTCCATCTCCTCTAACACTATTAGGTAAAGGGCGGACATGAAGCTTCTTAGCACGGGGCTTAGCCTCGCTAAACTTGAAGTGGATCTCTGATGAAATAGCATGTTGTGAACCTATAAATAATTTTAAAAAAAAATCACAAGCATTATATCCTGTACTTGTAGTTCAAATCTGGGCACCCTCCTGCCGAATCGGCAGGAATTTGTCTTTTTCATGAGGGATGGACGGAATGGTTCCTGAAAATCCGGTTGGGAATTTGTCCATCTAAGGTGGTCTGGTATTTTTGAAAAATGGGTTGGTAGCAATGCCAAACTTTAATTTGGTGGTTCCTTCACAGAACACCCCGATTTCGGCACCTCAAACATGGAAATTGGCTATTTCGTGCATCGAAAATTAAAACTTCCTCCTGGAACATCGTAAGCCATCCCAAGATGCACATGTGTGCATAATATGGGCACATTATCACAAAATATGCCCTGATTCTAGCCATAACATTGGTGGTTTGACCTAAATGCCGTGAAACCTCGAACATGATAGGTCATTTTGTGAAGGATTTTTTATGATGTTTGCAATTTTCCAAGTTCAATATTTTTCCTTGCAACTATGACACATAATATGACACCACGCGAAGGTTTCACATTGTTTGGATCATTTTTGAATTTCTTATGCCCGTTTCAAACTATATTCAAAACGGCGAGCATGAAGCTTCTTAGCCCGGGGCTGAGCCTCGCTAAACTTGAAGTGGATCTCTAATGAAATAGCATGTTGTGAACCTATAAATGATTTTAAAAAAAATTCACAAGCATTATATCATGTACTTGTAGTTCAAATCTGGGCACCCTCCTATCGAATCGGCAGGAATTTGTCTTTTTCATGAGGGATGGACGGTAAGGTTCCTGATACACCGGTTGGGAATTGGTCCATCTAAGGTGGTCTAGTATTTTTGCAAAATGGGTTGGTACCAATGCCAAACTTTAATTTGGTGGTTCCTTCATAGAACACCCTGATTTCGGCACCTCAAAAATGGAAATTGGCTATTTTGTGCGTCGAAAAGGAAAACTTCCTCCTGCAACATCGTAAGCCATCCCAAGATGCACATGTGTGCACAATATGGGCACATTATCACAAACTATGCCCTGATTCTAGCCATAACATTGGTGGTTTGACCTAAATGCCATGAAACCTCGAATATGATAGGTCATTTTGTGAAGGATTTTTTATGACGTTTGCAATTTTCAAAGTTCAATATTTTTCCTTGCAACTATGACACATAATATGACACCACGCGAAGGTTTCACATTGTTTGGATCATTTTTGAATTTCTTATACCCATTTCAAACGTGTTAGTGCATTTTTAATTGAAAATGGTAAAATTGTCAATAGTTTGTATAGTTAGAATAAATAATTTTGAAAACATAAAATATTTTTGGATTAGTTATTTAAATTGAAGCACTTTTCCTGCTGAAAGTTTTTTCAAATTCCAAATTATGCAATAAATATATGTTAATGCATTTTTAATTAAAAATAGTAAAATTGTTTAGTTAGAATTAATAATTTTGAAAATAGAAAATGGTTTTGGATTAGTTATTTAAATTGAAACACTTTTCCTATTGAAAGTTTTTTCAAATTTCAAATAAAAGAAAGTTTTTTCCTGTTAAAATGAAAATAGAAAGATAAAACAAAAAGTTAAAACAAAAAAGAAAGTCATCGGTCCCGGTTCGTGGCATCAACCGGGACCAATGGATCAACGGTCCCGGCTGATGCCACGAACCGGGACCAATGATCCTGGGCACGTGGCGGCTCAGCAGCGCCCCCCGCCCAGGTCATTGGTCCCGGTTCGTGGCATCAACCGGGACCGTTGATCCATTGGTCCCGGTTGATGCCACGAACCGGGACCGATGACCCCCCCCCCCCCCAAATATAACTGTCGCCCCTCTTCCTCCCCACTTCCCCCCAATCTCGCAAAAACGACTAAGGACTTTGCGTGCGGAGCGATTTGACGCCGACAGGCTGCCCGTCCCCGCCGCGGACCTCGGTGAGCGCCGCCGCCGCCGTCCTCGGTGAGCGCCGCTGCCGCTGTAACATCCCAAGATTTTATCAAATTTTGGGGGAATTTTTTTGTTTTTATTTTGCTTGTGTTGATTGAAATTTCACAAAGATTTAAAACCTTTTGGGTTTATTTGAAAGCTTTATCAGAAAACTATTTTAAACTTTCTATTATTTTCTTTGAAGAACTCCTTTGAGAAAATCAAGTATCAAAATACTATTTTCATTTCTTTTATTTCAAACCCTATTCAGCTTTATGCAAGCTTGCTTGCAAAAGATTGTTTTACAAAATTTGCTTTATTCAATATGAGTTGCTTTTTCAAACCTTAATTGAGTGTGTTTCTCAATAATTATTTTATAAACTATTATTTTACTTTTTTTAAAGAATCGAGTTCAAACCCTATATCTATTTTGTATTATGCAAGCAAAACCTTTTGCTAAATTTATAAAGCCTTTTTGAAAATCTTGTTTTATTTTGAGAAAGCATGTTTATTACTGGGTTAAAACATTGTGTTGAATTTTACAAAATTTTAGAAATTGGTTTGACCTGGTTTGGATAATGTATGCAAAAGTTACAAAGGAAATGGAAAATAGAAAAAGAAAAAGAAGAGAAGAAATAAAAACATGAAATTGGACCCAGGGGCACCGTTTCGGCCCAGCAGAGAAAGAAGCCCGCGGCCCAACCTACCTCCTCCCGAACCGGTACCCTGCTTCTCTCATCCCCTCGCCGACATGTGGGCCCCGCATGTCAGCAGCGTCTTCTCCCCCGAATTCTCTCTTCTCTCTCTGGAATTGGTAACTGCCGGCGAGTTACTCACTCCCACGCCATCTCCGCACGCCGTTACTGCCATCAAGACGCTGCCTATAAATCCCCCGCGCGCTCCTCTCTCTTCCCTCTCTTTTTCCCCCTCAAACCGCCGCCAGGCCGCACGGAATCGAGCTCGCCACCTTGCAGTTATCGGTGAACTCCGGCGAACTATTCACGGAGCACAGGAGCATCTCCGCCTCTCCTACTGCGCCACCGAGCCCGCCTCCTTGCGCTACATCACCCCGTAAGTTCTGAGCGGCCAAAATACTTCACAAATCGATGAATCAACCTTTCCAGAAAACATCACCGCCGCTCCGTTAACTCCAGCCGCGCCTAACCTCATTTACAGGAAGCTCTGGAGCACGAAGTCCACATCATCATCTTCGCCGTCCTCCTCCGAACGTCGTCTGCGTATTCCCCGTCGTCGCCGATCACCGGAAGCTTGCCGCCGTCCGATTCCAGTGCCAAACCTCATCGCCGGCGACGGAAACCCTAGCCCCCGCGGTGAGCTGCCCTCCTCTTCTCTGTGATCCGTCAGATCCAGATCCATCGGCTCATATTAGATCACTAATCGAATCGGTTTTGATAGATCCAGGCCATCCAGATCACTTTAAATCCTACGGCCGTAAAGCCCGATCCAGCCGAACCGGTATCAGCTAATCAGAACGCGCCACGTGGCCAGCCTCGGATCAAAACAGATTTCAAATAGGTTTTCAAACCAGAATTTAGTCCAATCTTGCAAAAATCATATCTTTTGATCCCTGCATCCAAAAATAGCAAATGTTATACCGTTGGAATCCTTAGGAAGTCTAGAATCCAGCAGTACCATAAAATCTTATATTTTATGGGTTCAATTTGAAACTATTTTCAAATTGAGTTAACCCTTCTGTTCGCTTGATAAATTCATATCTTTAGTTCTATCCATCCAAAAATTACAAATTTGTAGTCTTTGGAATCCTCTCAACTTGTAGAACATCATTGGATCAAGAAATATCAAATTTGATACGTGCACACACTTTGTGCATTCAAATCTATCCAAATCACTAATTCGATCATAGTTTGAATTCTATAACTTATTTTGGGGTGAATCCACTTGCAGTGACTTTGTATTACTGCAAGCTATTCAGTAGCATGACTCCCATAATTTCTTGAACCACTTCACAATTATTCAAATTCTAATATGAGAATTTGAGTATTCCTATATAGATTAATTCCATTTCTATTTCAATCAATGATTCCTTCTACTTTAGAAAGACCTATGATCATACCTAGTCATCAATGTTATCTAAACAACATCTTGATCAAGATCATATCTACTTAGACCTATCTTGTCTAGTTCACACATATTCAAACTACAATTGTGTTGTTTGAGTAAAGTGTGATACTTTCAATCTTAGTTTCTACCTTTGCTACTATGGTATTGATCAAATCAACATCATAGTACTTAACCCAATCCCATTTACTCATTAGGAACACTAAGCCATGTTTCAGACATCATCTATACAATATCAATTACCTATAGCCATTTACCCATGTCTACTCAATCTTAGCCTTGCATTGAACTATTCAATTTGCATTTGAGTTAATTGAGTACTTCAATGTTATAAGAATCCTATCCTAAGCTTAAGTGTAATATATACTATATAAGAATAATTGTTATCACACTTATTCAATAGTATTGCTATTGCACTATTTTGTCTCTTATGTGATTTACCCACATGGGACATTCCAAGATTCAATATGCTTTGATAAAGCATAAAGATTTCACTCATTATACCTTGTCTAATTCATATGTACTCAAATTGCAATTGTGCTACTTGAGTAGAATATGAATTCATCTCAAACCTAGATTTTGTTAATGTGGTGTTGTTATAACCCATACCGTAGTATGTGTTATACACCATGTTGACCAATGAACCAATTGGGCCATGTCCTCAAATGTCAATCATTCATACCCAAACCAATGCCTACTTAGTTTTGTTCACATGTACTGAACTATTCAACTTGCAAATGTGCTAATTGAGTAGTTCAAGCATCCTTAAAACCTAGCCTAGTTCCTAAGTGCAATACATGCTATTTAAGAGTAATTGTTGTCACATTTACTCGATAGTGTTATTGTTGCACAAATTGACTCTTGTGTAATTTATTTCACATGAGCTATTCCTAAAACTCATTTATGCTTTAATAAAGCATAAAAACTTCATCAATCATATTATGCCTAATCCAATTCTCTCTCAAATCATATTGATCCTTCCCAACTAAGCTCTCAAATCCATATCTCACAAATCATGATCCTTTGCCATATCTTTCTTGTCATAACATCTTAATACATCTAAATTGTCAAACAAATACTTTTCAATTGTTTGTTTGTTTGATTGTGTTTGTATGGATTGTTTATGTTATGTTATTTTTGTGCTATAGTTTGTGCGAAGAGCTACGTGCTTAGTTGAGAGAAGCGAAACGTCGTGATCTTCAAAAAGGCAAGTGACACACATGTTCCTTACCCATTTTACTTATGCATTAGTATATTCACCTCTTGTAGTATGCATGATAGGTGAATTATTCAACTGTTTTATCAAATACTTAGATCCTAGTAGTGTGTAGCAATCCCTCAAACCCCACCTGTTAGGATGCTAAATACTTTGAAAAATATTGATGCCGTGCTTTAATCACTTGCAAAAGGTGTTTTGTGAACAAATTAAGAACTTCAACTAAAATGAAACACCTGGGTGGATTGGTTTGATGATGGAGGCGATGTTGAGTGGCGACCTGGGGCTACACATTGTGTAGTTGCTGCCTGGGCGTTCACTTGTGGTTTGCCACCCAGGAACAAAGAGATGGCTATGTCTTCCATGCTTAGTGTACTTCCAGTGCAGCCTTATGACATTATGGGCTCTGTCTTGACTGATTAGATGTGGGAGTGCAACTTGTCGGCAAGAAGATGGTGGTAGCTGAATTATAGGTTGGGAACGGATCTTGCCCAGTTAGTTGTCCTCTCCTCTAAAAGGTCTCGTTTCATTTTATGTATGGGCATAAAATGAATCGTAAGGTGAAAGTGCACAACCCTTGCAAGGTGTTTAAACTAATCGATTAGCCGTGTCCTCGGTTATGGACAATTGAGTCTCTAGACATGGAATGTACGGAAGAATCTCATCACCATTTCTGAATTATTAAAATTTGTCTAGAAACCCTAGGTAGGAACTAAGGACCATACACTCCGAGGGGTGGTGGTGCCTGAGGTTCCAAACTTTGTTGAGTTACGCCCAGAACTACATACCGGCCAGTATGTAGTGTATGGGGGTTGTCTTGACCCTTGAAAAATAAAATTTGTTGAAAGAAAGTATTAAAATGGTTTTTTAGGACAAAATTGGCTTTATGCAAATCAACCTTTGAGATCCACCAGCCAAATGTCATGTAGTATAGTCTTTCCACAAAAATGCCAACAAATATGTGTCATTTGCCAGTACATCATTGTACTGACCCCTCTGGGGCTGCATATTCAAACGTGCAGGTTTTATTTCGAGTAAGGAACCAGGAGTAGGATCTCGAGCTTACATTCCAACACGTCTGCCTGTGGCACTTGATGAAGATGGAAGCTCACTGCAACTATGCTTTATGCTGTGTACTCATAAGGTTAAATACCTATGTAACTGGATTTACGTTGTAATATTGATACTATTGCAATGATTACTATATTTTGTACTGTGGTGCTATCTACTGATCCAGGGAATGGCACAATACACAGGAGTTCTGCCTTTAGCAAAAGGCAGGGCGCTACAGAATGGTATCAGAGCATAGTGTTGCCTGTAGGATCGAGACCCTAGGTTTGGAATAGACTAGGAAGCCCTAGGATTCTTTTCTCACCTTCACAAGAAAATCAATTCAGTTTTCTAAATGAGATCAATCTATATACTTTTAGTTTGAAATTTTCTTGTAAGAACTTACCCCATTCATTTGTCTTACACTACTCTTCCTTCTAATTTAGATGACCAGCCTCATTGAATCACTGAAGAAAGGACCAGTGATGACCATGACCCTGAAGAGTGAGACTGAGTTTCCCAAAGCATTGAAGAACCTCATGTTAAGCATGGGAATGCAAGGAGAAGCTGTTTACAAAGGATTTCCCGTGAAGGTCAAGAATATTGGTGGGTGCAACTCCACCTGTATAAGGACAAGGAAGATGACCACAAGAAGATGGGACTTTGGATGTTCACCAACTCTGAGATGTATCCATCATTTCTCGACTCAGCAAGATGTGCTGCTTGGTCCGCTATAAAGGAACTTGGAGAAAGACTCAAGTGGAGACTTCATAATACTCAGCAAGACCTCAAAGAAGAAAAGGAAGACACTACTACATTGAAGGAAACCATAAACCAACTTCAAAGTGACATGAAAAAGTTGGAAGCTGAACTTAGTGATCAAGGAGACCTCATCAAAACCAAGGAAGAGCAGATTGCCAATCTACAGAAGCAGCTGGACCAGAACAATGGATCTGCCTAAAAGAGAACCAAGACGCCTTAGTTGAACCTCCATTTAGGAAATTTTAATAAGCAACGACGTGTAATAAACGTTATGATCATACCGACTTGTGGATGATCGTACCTCCCCGTTTGTTTGAAAACTAGTTGCTTGTTATGATGAATGTTTGTTAGATATTGCTAGTAGGATGAGTTGTTTCGATCTGTTATTTTGGGTAGGAATTTTCCTTCTTTAGACCTCGCATATCTAATTCTCATCTATGCTAAGATCTAAACTTGTCCTAAAACCCAAACCCAAAGTTTTCTCAATGACAGAACAACTACAAAGACCCCCAGTGGAGATAAGGATACAAAGTACAACAACAAGAGGTAGTGTTGCAAGTACAGGAGACTGGAACCTTTCGCAAGAGGCTGCACAAAGGATGATACCCCAAGACTCCAGTAAGCTAGGATAGCTGAAGGATACCTCGCAAACAATAAGAAGGCACCCCAAGGTGTAGCTAATGTGGAAGTAATACTATTCAACCACCTCATGCAAAAAAAGGTGGAAAGAGCAAACAGAGCAATGGAAAGAGCAAACAGAGCAATGGAAAGGATTTTATTTCCTCTTATATGGCAAACCAAAGGATATACAACTTAAGGATTATTGCCATGAACTTTGTTGAAAACCTCTAACTAGGAACGATAGATTTTGTTTTCAAAATTCAAAATAGAATTTAGGAACTTGATTCCAATCTCAACAGAACTTTTGTTTAAAAGCTAGTGAGGTTGACCAAGAGTTAGAATGCGAGATGCACCAAACCAAATACAAGGTAATGATTGAGTGCGACATGGATTCGCGCCCATGACGACTACTCATATTGTTCGCTCTTGTAGGAGGAATGGTGAATCTAGAGAGACATACCTACATGAGAGATGACGTCTTTAAACCATAACCTTAGGAAGATAATATATTACACCCCTTATAGTGAGCCAGAGTGGCCAAAACGTAGGAATACAGTGAAAACTTGGACTTTTGAATGACTACACGAATCAGAAACGTTTTGCTCAGTGGGCTTTGAAGACGGAGACTGTTCAGCTTCGGCTACTGCCTGTTCGGCTACCTTCATGTGCCTATAAAATAGAGGTCACTCCTCTCCTGAGAGTCACAACAAAGACAACCACCACTACCTATGAGATTGCCTCCTGATTCCAAAGCTTTACGCCGCCGAAGTCTACCCCATCCCGACCTGCGATGTTATGAGACAACTCTTCAAATCCCTAAAACTACTTTCTTACCCATGAGAGCTTGGTTAGATCCCTTTTCCCTGAGAAGGAGTTCATCTTCGAGATATGATCAAGTTGTTCAGCGCCTTTCAACAACTATGAAGACGGTTGCTAAAGGAATTCTTAAGGACCATCTGGTACCTGTGGCAAGTAGCATGACTTGCTCCGGTAACTTGAATGGGTTCAACAATGCTGGTTATAAGGCGACCTTCCGTCCCTTAAAGGTGCAAGTACCTCTTACAGAGTCCACCTTGTTTACCCCTATGAAATGCTTGAGAAGACTGCAAAGAGATGCCATCCTAATTCATTGGGGTGTGTGGTCTCATCATGTTCGTGGGGGTAAGCATGCAGCAGTTGGCACTGAGTCATCTTTTGAGATTCTGTGATGAAAATCAGCTAAAAAGCAACAAGGAGTATGACGATGACCTATATGATTACCTGGCCTTGGTGAGAACCGACCAAGAAAAGGCTAGATACACATTCTTGGAAGATGTACAACAACCAGGAAGGCTACTAGAATAGAATAGTATCATGGAAAATTTAAGAGCAGGATGGTATATGGAAGCAACCATAAGATGAAGAACCTCTAAGGATGATGATAAGAAAGTTGAGATGATGAGAGTATACCCTCTCAGCTTGGTCTTCTGAATGACCCAAAGAGGAGACAACTCAGCTTGGTCCTCTAATTGAACCAAAGAGTGACTCCTCAGTGTCCAAAGTAGTTCAACAACTACCCTGTTGGATAGAAAGCTCTACAATAGAGTAAGGTTACCTCAAACAACCCCATAAGGAAGGTTGGTGCCCGGATTTGTGAATAGACACCCACCTATTGTAAATGAAGATGTGGACTACCTTGTTGATGACAACGCAATGGATGATATCTGCTTATCACTAGAATTGGATGGAACCCTTGGTGTGCCCACTTTTGAACATAGTTGTGGACATCAAAACATCTGAGAAGTACGGTTCAGAGAAAATGGCACAACAGTGAATGCAAGCTGGGAACAAAATGCAAGTGCCTAAGGAAGCATCAAGACACCACCAAGAGGAATTTTCTTTTAAGGGTGGTAGCCACCCAGATACCTAAACCCAAATAACCTAATACCTACTTTCTTTCTAGCCTCTCCAATCTCGAGGACGAGATTTCTTTTAAGGGTGGTAGTCTGTAACATCCCAAGATTTTATCAAATTTTGGGGGAAATTTTTTGTTTTTATTTTGCTTGTGTTGATTGAAATTTCACAAAGATTTAAAACCTTTTGGGTTTATTTGAAAGCTTTATCAGAAAACTATTTTAAACTTTCTATTATTTTCTTTGAAGAACTCCTTTGAGAAAATCAAGTATCAAAATACTATTTTCATTTCTTTTATTTCAAAACCTATTCAGCTTTATGCAAGCTTGCTTGCAAAAGATTGTTTTACAAAATTTGCTTTATTCAATATGAGTTGCTTTTTCAAACCTTAATTGAGTGTGTTTCTCAATAATTATTTTATAAACTAGTATTTTACTTTTTTAAAAGAATCGAGTTCAAACCCTATATCTATTTTGTATTATGCAAGCAAAACCTTTTGCTAAATTTATAAAGCCTTTTTGAAAATCTTGTTTTATTTTGCGAAAGCATGTTTATTACTGGGTTAAAACATTGTGTTGAATTTTACACAATTTTAGAAATTGGTTTGACCTGGTTTGGATAATGTATGCAAAAGTTACAAAGGAAATGGAAAATAGAAAAACAAAAAGAAGAGAAGAAATAAAAACATGAAATTGGACCCAGGGGCACCGTTTCGGCCCAGCAGAGAAAGAAGCCCGCGGACCAACCTACCTCCTCCCGAACCGGTACCCTGCTTCTCTCATCCCCTCGCCGACATGTGGGCCCCGCATGTCAGCAGCATCTTCTCCCCCGAATTCTCTCTTCTCTCTCTGGAATTGGTAACTGCCGGCGAGTTACTCACTCCCGCGCCATCTCCGCACGCCGTTACTGCCATCAAGACGCTGCCTATAAATCCCCCGCGCGCTCCTCTCTCTTCCCTCTCTTTTTCCCCCTCAAAGCGCCGCCAGGCCGCACGGAATCGAGCTCGCCACCTTGCAGTTACCGGTGAACTCCGGCGAGCTATTCACGAAGCACAGGAGCATCTCCGCCTCTCCTACTGCGCCACCGAGCCCGCCTCCTTGCGCTACATCACCCCGTAAGTTCTGAGCGGCCAGAATACTTCACAAATCGATGAATCAACCTTTCCAGAAAACATCACCGCCGCTCCGTTAACTCCAGCCGCGCCTAACCTCATTTACAGGAAGCTCTGGAGCACGAAGTCCACATCATCATCTTCGCCGTCCTCCTCCGAACGTCGTCTGCGTATTCCCCGTCGTCGCCGATCACCGGAAGCTCGCCGCCGTCCGATTCCAGTGCCGGACCTCATCGCCGGCGACGGAAACCCTAGCCCCCGCGGTGAGCTGCCCTCCTCTTCTCTGTGATCCGTCAGATCCAGATCCATCGGCTCATATTAGATCACTAATCGAATTGGTTTTGATAGATCCAGGCCATCCAGATCACTTTAAATCCTACGGCCGTAAAGCCCGATCCAGCCGAACCGGTACCAGCTAATCAGAATGCGCCACGTGGCCAGCCTCGGATCAAAACAGATTTCAAATAGGTTTTCAAACCAGAATTTAGTCCAATCTTGCAAAAATCATATCTTTTGATCCCTGCATCCAAAAATAGCAAATGTTATACCGTTGGAATCCTTAGGAAGTCTAGAATCCAGAAGTACCATAAAATCTTATATTTTATGGGTTCAATTTGAAACTATTTTCAAATTGAGTTAACCCTTCTGTTCGCTTGATAAATTCATATCTTTAGTTCTATCCATCCAAAAATTACAAATTTGTAGTCTTTGGAATCCTCTCAACTTGTAGAACATCATTGGATCAAGAAATATCAAATTTGATACGTGCACACACTTTGTGCATTCAAATCTATCCAAATCACTAATTCGATCATAGTTTGAATTCTATAACTTATTTTGGGGTGAATCCACTTGCAGTGACTTTGTATTACTGCAAGCTATTCAGTAGCATGACTCCCATAATTTCTTGAACCACTTCACAATTATTCAAATTCTAATATGAGAATTTGAGTATTCCTATATAGATTAATTCCATTTCTATTTCAATCAATGATTCCTTCTACTTTAGAAAGACCTATGATCATACCTAGTCATCAATGTTATCTAAACAACATCTTGATCAAGATCATATCTACTTAGACCTATCTTGTCTAGTTCACACATATTCAAACTACAATTGTGTTGTTTGAGTAAAGTGTGATACTTTCAATCTTAGTTTCTACCTTTGCTACTATGGTATTGATCAAATCAACATCATAGTACTTAACCCAATCCCATTTACTCATTAGGAACACTAAGCCATGTTTCAGACATCATCTATACAATATCAATTACCTATAGCCATTTACCCATGTCTACTCAATCTTAGCCTTGCATTGAACTATTCAATTTGCATTTGAGTTAATTGAGTACTTCAATGTTATAAGAATCCTATCCTAAGCTTAAGTGTAATATATACTATATAAGAATAATTGTTATCACACTTATTCAATAGTATTGCTATTGCACTATTTTGTCTCTTATGTGATTTACCCACATGGGACATTCCAAGATTCAATATGCTTTGATAAAGCATAAAGATTTCACTCATTATACCTTGTCTAATTCATATGTACTCAAATTGCAATTGTGCTACTTGAGTAGAATATGAATTCATCTCAAACCTAGATTTTGTTAATGTGGTGTTGTTATAACCCATACCGTAGTATGTGTTATACACCATGTTGACCAATGAACCAATTGGGCCATGTCCTCAAATGTCAATCATTCATACCCAATCCAATGCCTACTTAGTTTTGTTCACATGTACTGAACTATTCAACTTGCAAATGTGCTAATTGAGTAGTTCAAGCATCCTTAAAACCTAGCCTAGTTCCTAAGTGCAATACATGCTATTTAAGAGTAATTGTTGTCACATTTACTCGATAGTGTTATTGTTGCACAAATTGACTCTTGTGTAATTTATTTCACATGAGCTATTCCTAAAACTCATTTATGCTTTAATAAAGCATAAAAACTTCATCAATCATATTATGCCTAATCCAATTCTCTCTCAAATCATATTGATCCTTCCCAACTAAGCTCTCAAATCCATATCTCACAAATCATGATCCTTTGCCATATCTTTCTTGTCATAACATCTTAATACATCTAAATTGTCAAATAAATACTTTTCAATTGTTTGATTGTGTTTGTATGGATTGTTTATGTTATGTTATTTTTGTGCTATAGTTTGTGCGAAGAGCTACGTGCTTAGTTGAGAGAAGCGAAACGTCGTGATCTTCAAAAAGGCAAGTGACACACATGTTCCTTACCCATTTTACTTATGCATTAGTATATTCACCTCTTGTAGTATGCATGATAGGTGAATTATTCAACTGTTTTATCAAATACTTAGATCCTAGTAGTGTGTAGCAATCCCTCAAACCCCACCTGTTAGGATGCTAAATACTTTGAAAAATATTGATGCCGTGCTTTAATCACTTGCAAAAGGTGTTTTGTGAACAAATTAAGAACTTCAACTAAAATGAAACACCTGGGTGGATTGGTTTGATGATGGAGGCGATGTTGAGTGGCGACCTGGGGCTACACATTGTGTAGTTGCTGCCTGGGCGTTCACTTGTGGTTTGCCACCCAGGAACAAAGAGATGGCTATGTCTTCCATGCTTAGTGTACTTCCAGTGCAGCCTTATGACATTATGGGCTCTGTCTTGACTGATTAGATGTGGGAGTGCAACTTGTCGGCAAGAAGATGGTGGTAGCTGAATTATAGGTTGGGAACGGATCTTGCCCAGTTAGTTGTCCTCTCCTCTAAAAGGTCTCGTTTCATTTTATGTATGGGCATAAAATGAATCGTAAGGTGAAAGTGCACAACCCTTGCAAGGTGTTTAAACTAATCGATTAGCCGTGTCCTCGGTTATGGACAATTGAGTCTCTAGACATGGAATGTACGGAAGAATCTCATCACCATTTCTGAATTATTAAAATTTGTCTAGAAACCCTAGGTAGGAACTAAGGACCATACACTCCGAGGGGTGGTGGTGCCTGAGGTTCCAAACTTTGTTGAGTTACGCCCAGAACTACATACCGGCCAGTATGTAGTGTATGGGGGTTGTCTTGACCCTTGAAAAATAAAATTTGTTGAAAGAAAGTATTAAAATGGTTTTTTAGGACAAAATTGGCTTTATGCAAATCAACCTTTGAGATCCACCAGCCAAATGTCATGTAGTATAGTCTTTCCACAAAAATGCCAACAAATATGTGTCATTTGCCAGTACATCATTGTACTGACCCCTCTGGGGCTGCATATTCAAACGTGCAGGTTTTATTTCGAGTAAGGAACCAGGAGTAGGATCTCGAGCTTACATTCCAATACGTCTGCCTGTGGCACTTGATGAAGATGGAAGCTCACTGCAACTATGCTTTATGCTGTGTACTCATAAGGTTAAATACCTACGTAACTGGATTTACATTGTAATATTGATACTATTGCAATGATTACTATATTTTGTACTGTGGTGCTATCTACTGATCCAGGGAATGGCACAATACACAGGAGTTCTGCCTTTAGCAAAAGGCAGGGCGCTACAGCCGCCGCGACCTCTCCCTCTTCCCCCCGCACCACCGCTCACCCTTCTCTCTCTGTAGGTGCCCCATGCGCCGCCGCCCCCAGCGCCGCCGCGACGCCCCCCTGCGCCCGCCCGTCGGTGAGCTCCTCGGGAGGAGCTATCCGGGCCGGCCGGTCGGGCCCTTGCCTAAATTTTTTTTGCATGTGTATTGTTATTTGTTATTGTATGTATTTTCTACAGTAAATTTTATTTGTTATTAACCGTAGTAAATCTTATTTGTTATTTGCAGTAAATCTTATTTGTTATTAACCAAATTTTTTTGCAAAATAATATTTATGAAATCTTATTTGTTATTAACCAATCTTATTAACCAATCTTATTTGTTATTCAAATAGTTATTATATAAAATAGTTATGAAAAACACACATATAAGATGCAAATAGTTATTTTCTGCAATAATATTTCATGTTAATAGTTATTATATAAAATATGTATGCATCTCTTAATTATAAGATGCAAATATTGTCATTGTCTTATAGTTATGAAAAACACAAAAATGAACTTCGTATAAATTTATTTGTTATAAATTTATAAACCGTAGCAACGCACGGGTATTTAGCAACGCACGGGTTAAAAAAAACTAGTATCGACATATATATATATATTAAAGGATTCACCGAGCTAGTATAAGATTCACCGAGCTCCTCGCCCTGCCTCGAGTCGAGGACGACGCCGCATATCGACACATATCTCTCCTCTTTCTCCACCCCATATCGACACGTATCGACACATATCGACACATATCCCCCTTCTTCCTCCACCCCATTTCGACACATATCCCGCAATAATTATGGATTATCTGCATATGCTTATTTGCATCTGATTATTTGCATTATAATAACTTGCAATTCTTAATTTGCAGATACTATGGATCCAGCACATAGCAAAAGTCAAGATGATGAATACTTCCTCCAAGGAATGATCTGCGAAAATGAAGATATCGATGTCACCAGGACGTTTCTAAACGATTCCGGTGAGGGAGATGAATCTCTCAACCGAGGAGACGGCTCCGGTGACGTAGAAGCCTGGGACGGGGGAGAAGCCGGTGAGGGAGAAGCCGATAAGGGAGAAGCCAACGAGGGAGAAGGCGACGGCTCTGGCCAAACCTTAAATCTCGGAAACTCCGGCGAGGTGTATATATGTATTTTTGTAATGCCCGACTGTCTATATATATATACATGCATATATTAACACTCTTTCTTCTTTTAGCCCTCCGGATCGAGCACTTCTTCCGTCAGAACAAAACGAGGCCCAACAAAAAAGTTGGATAACACTGTGAGATATAGGATCGAAGTGGTCGGTGTAGACGGCGAACCGACAGCTCCTGGCGATGTCGCAAAAAAAATTGTCAAGCAATGCGGAGTTCTTGTGAGGGACTACATCCCGATCATCATTCAAGAATGGAATCGACCAAGCAGCGGTGGAGTCCCGTATGTCGGCGACGTTGCCAAAGATAAGCTTTTTGAAAAGCTCATGATTAATTTCCTCCTTCCGAGGCCAGATGTGAATCCAGATGAGGAGGAGAGAGTAAATAAGGAGCTCATGCAAAGAGTCAAGAAGTTTGCTCTGATCAAGATGGCCGAGGCATTCAAGAACTGGAAGAAGAAACTGTACCTTAAGTTTGTCAAGTTAGACAAGACTCTGGATTTCAATCAAGCCGGCTATGCTAAGTTAAGACACCAGTGGGATGATTTTGTGAAGTACAAGACATCGGAGAAAGCTTTGGAAAGGTCAAGAATAAATAAGGAGAACGCTGCTAAGAAAGTGTACCACCATAATATGGGGTCTGCTGGCTACGCCGGTTGCATGCCTAAGTGGGATGCACATGAGGTCAAGTATATTGCTGTCGGGATCAGACCAGAGCCCACAACATGGACACCACGGGCGAGAAACTGGTTTTACGGCCATGGGGGCACGTTGGACGAAGAAGGGAGGGCAATATATACCCAGAAACACAAAGATCATCCCCTACTGCCCATCGAAGATATTAGAAGTTCAGTACAAGATGTTGAAGCGAGACAGTTCATTCCCGATACAGAGAACGAAGAGCTCACACGCGCCCTTAAAAATGATGAACACACCGGACGAGCACGAGGCACACCAGGCTCCAAGCCGTGGAATGTTGCCTTCCCCGCGGAAATGAAGAGATATCCCGATAAAAGTCATCAGAGGAGAAAGAAAAGGGAGGCAGCTGAGAAAGCGGCAGCTGCAGACCGGCTACATAATGTAGAAGAAGCATTAAAGCGGCAGCAGGATCAACTCGACAGACTTAGCCAGCAAGGTATTAGCGGCCAATCTCAGCGACACATGGTAGAAGCTGCATTCGATGGTACCGGCGCCCTATCGAATAAGAAAAGCAGCGTTGCTTCCACCCAGCTCTAGGATGGTGATGATGATGCACTGACGATGGCTCCTCCTAAACGCTACCCAGTGGATGATATCACGGAGAGCACAGCTTGTGAGCTAAAGGTGCAAGTTATGAACTTAAGGGTGACGGCGGCGGTTGGCATGGCCGTACCAATTGCGCCTAACACAACTTGGCATTGCAGACCGGTTCCAAAAGGGTACGCTGTCATCACGGTGGATGATGTGAAGCAAGATTTTGAGGAGCTGAAGCTGGACCACCCTGCAGGGGAAGATAGGGACCTGACTAAACTAGGAGAAGCCAAAGGGGGACTATTGTATGGCCAAAGGAGCACATCGTGCTTCCAAATTATGTCCCGCCAAGGCCACCCACTCCTCAGAGCAGCAATCCACCTTCGCCGCCACCTCACCATTCTCCAGCGCAACCGTCGCCTTCACCGCCTCACCACTCAGCGCAGCCATCTCCACCACCGCCTCAGCCATCTCCGCCGCCGCGTCAGCCGTCTCCGTCCCCTGAGCCTCAGAGACTAAAGCGGAAGTATACTAAGAGGGGCAGCACCACCAGCAGCAACAAGAGCACGTTCCGATCACCGAAACGTAAGCTATCGCCCCTCCCAAGAGTACCTCATCAGAATATGAAGAAGCTTCCTTGCGAGAAGACAGATGAGAAAATTGCTGCGGCCGCAGATGCCCATTATGAACAGTGGAAGACTGACATGGCTAACAAGAAAAAGCCAAAGCCGACGGAGCCATTGATCTTCCCGGTCACCACAGAAGATAAAGCCAAAGCAGCCGCGCTTAAGATTCAGCTTTACCAACCCATAGCGCTCACACCAGACTATAATCGCTCTATTACCAAGTCGGCTGAGGCAAAAGAGCGGAGAGTCGGGAAAGAAGTTGCCCAGCTCGAACAACAGAAAAATCAATCGATCGAACCGCTCAAAGTGTACGATACCAATGAGTGGAGAGCCCAGGAGCGGCATGATCCGAACATTGATCCGGAGTTTATTCAACTCTATGGAGAAAAGGCCAAGTTATATGGACTGTCTATTGCTGAGTACATGAGCCGTCTGGATGAGTTCGAGAGGTACCAGCAAATAGCGTACATATACCGTTACGGGGCTCCTCTCATCAAACCCGAGTTAGTCAAAGATCTACCAACAAAAATGTGAAGATTGCATAAGTGGTACATGCAAGCCTGTGCTGAATCCACAAACTGGATCTATGCTGGATATAAACACCACCATTACGGTCATGGAGATGGCTTCTTACTGATTGAATTTCAAGAATTATTTCAGTTTTACCAACAAGACGCCCTCGACAAAACTATCGTCAGTGCCTATTGTCTGTAAGTATTATTAAGTCTTTCTAGCTCAGCTCATTCGTTGCTTGTATAATCTTACTCATCATTATACTAATTATATATGCAGAATGAAGATTCTTGAATGCAACAAAGGAGGAATCTATGACCTTGGGTTCGTTGACTGCAATTTCGTTCATGAAGATACTCTAAAAAAAACCCAGAGAGACAGAGGATAACTTGGTACAATCATTGAAGTATTTTAGCAACAGAAGAGAAATACTATTTCCTTACAACTTCGAGTGAGTGTTACTGTCTTGTACACATTCTGTTTTCGCTTACTCGATGTTAAGCGTATAATTGACTCGTTGTGTCTGTGCAGCTTCCACTTTATTCTGTTAATCATTAATGTTGACGAAGGAGTAGTCAAAGTCATGGACTCAAAACGCACACCTTTAGGAAACTGGGCGAACATGCAGAAATGCCTCCAGAAGGCTTGGAAACGGTTCACCGCCAACACTAGGGGTGTTTGGAAGCCAGAGCTTACATTTCAACCATTGAATGTAACTACTACTTGCTAGATCCGCGCATATCTTTGATTCTAGTTTCAATACCATTATCATGCATTATTCTTATTTTGATTGAACCCGTTCTCGTAAAGTGCTTGAGGCAGGAAGCTGGGAATAACTTATGTGGATACTATGTCTACGAGTTTATTCGCCAGACGACCAAAGAGAAGGGCGCAGACCGAAACTTCAAAAAACTTGAAGTACGATAAACAATAATCACAACTTTATTTTATTACCATC
This sequence comes from Dactylis glomerata, assembly GCA_007115705.1. Classification (NCBI taxonomy): domain Eukaryota; kingdom Viridiplantae; phylum Streptophyta; class Magnoliopsida; order Poales; family Poaceae; genus Dactylis; species Dactylis glomerata. The sequence goes on from QXEO01000132.1 coordinate 739,359, forward strand.
AACTGTGTTTAGTTTCATTCATATATATTGATCTCCTTCTTTAAATTAGATCGAACGGATGCGGGACAGCTTTCTACCACAAGAACGCGTGCAAGCAATTCAAGAGGAAATTGCCGGATTCTTATTAGAACATATCATAGATCCGAAAGGAGAATACTATTACCCGGTTCATTTAGAAGGGTGAAGTGTAAAAAAGAAGATGTAAAAATCAAATTTGTGTGAGTTACCGTTTGTAATAGCGACCAAGCACGACGGATGAGACGGTCAATAATATATTCGTGACCATGATGTGTAATATATATATATATATATACATGGAGACTATTCTATCATCGATGACAAAATAATATTTTGTACATATTCCGTACTGCTTAAGAGATACGTTCATACTGCTTCATATAACTACAACGTACTGCTTGTTCGCAAACTTTAAACTGCTCGTCTGTCTATATATTGGTTTTCATCTAATTTCTAAATTGTTTATTAGAATTGTGCAAATAATATATCATTGGAAGGCTAATGAAAATCCGCAACTTTTTATATTCTAACTTATTTCAAATTACCATCCGTTTAAAATTAATTTCAAAAATCGGAAATCTTCATAAACACGTATAAAACGTATTTTGGACTTAATTTCCAAACCGCTGGTCGGAATGGTGCAAATGATATACCGTTGGAAAGCTATTGAAAATGCGCAACTTCTGTATCTCTGCAAGTTTTTTCAAGTTTTTTCAAATTCTGTACGGTTTTCGAGTAATTTTGAAAATACGATATTTCGGATCTAGTCAAAAACGACGGATAGTAATTTGAGCAGAGTTTTTCAACCGTTTGTCGGAATAATGCAAGTAATATGGTGTTGGAAAGCTATGGAGCAGGCGCAACTTTTTTGTTCACAGTGTTTTCACAAATTTCTTATGGTTTAGGAGCAGATTTGAAATTACATCTCGTTGTTTGTAGTGATTAGCTTCGAACGATTTTTACCGGTATTATCAAATGGTATATACAAATGATACAAGTAATATGTTGTTCGAAATGTGTCAATAAGGAGCAACTTTTTTGTCAAGATCATATTCCTCAATTTCTTAAGGTTTGAGAATAATTTGTAAAAATTTTAAGTTTACATATTTGCGTTGTTTGCAAGATGGTGACATGAAATTAACAAGCTAAAATTCGTGATTCCTTATGGAATGCAATAGATAATGAAATTAGAGTTATACTATACCACAGAAATCATTTGTGCCAATGATTGAGGCGATACATGCTCAAAACAATGAGATTTGCATAATATATTTCCGCCCCGAAAAAACAGAGTATTCGTACTTCCTTAGACACGTATCGGTACTTTTGTTTTACAAGTGTTTGTACTTCTATCATAGCTTTAAAAACTATTTAGAAAAATAGATGCAACTTTCTCATACGGTGTCCGTTTTGTGTCCACAACCACTTAAAATGCTCAACACAACAACGCACTTCAGTTACAACCTTAAAAAAACATCGTAAGTAAGGTTTTATGCGGTCAAAGTTCGGTCAACCCATTTTATGCATATTTAAACAATCATTTGGCCTTTCATTCGATTTCCGAATGGTGTGATTTTTGTTATGTTCTAAAAATAAAGGCAAAGCCTATCTTGGCAAAAAAAAATCATTTTGTTGTACTCCTCAAAATTTAATATGTGTACTTCCTTAATTGAGACCTTACACTTGCTATTTGTTATTATTGTACTTCCTTTCATTTTCGCGGATGATGCTATTATTTGTCTTGCAAATTATGTTGGACTTTTGTATTTCCGAAAGTGAACATATGTACTTCCCATTGTGAATACATGTACTTGTTGCTCTCATACTTTTGTACTTCCCTTTAGATGAGTTTATTATGTTTCTAGCACTTTTATGTGGAATACGCACTTCCAAAACTGAACATTTGTACTTCGCTGGGACTTTGCACTTCCCAAAGTTGAAGCTATGTACTTCCCGTCGACAGTATGTGTACTTCCCATTGTCATCATGTGTACTTCCCAAAGGTAAACATCGTACTTCCTTTCATTATCGGGTATACTTTCCATAGTCTCTATGTGTACTTCCTGGGTATAAAGTCAAGGTATATCTAAAAAAAATGAATTTTTTATTGTGTTAGTGTACTTCCTGAAATTTAACATGTGTACTTCCTTAACTAGAACCTTGCATTTCCTGTTGTCACTGTGTGTACTTCCTGCATTTTTACGGATGTTTCAATTATTTTTCTTGCAGTTTATGGGAGACTTTGCACTTCTTAAATTGAACATCTGTACTTCCCGCTCGCATATTTCTGTACTTTCCTCTCTATGATTTTTTCTTTTTGTAACACAATTTATGTGTTATCGTACTTCTCAAAATTTAACCCGTGTACTTCTAAAACTGAGACCTCACACTTCTCATTGCTACAGCGTATACTTCCTTTATTTATGTAGATGATTCCATTATTTTTTCTTGCAATTTACGAGAGAATCAAACTTCCAAAACTAAATATTTATACTTCCCGATATCAACACATATACTTCCCACTCTCATACATTTGGACATCCCTCTAGTGGATTTTGTCATTTTTCCAATACTTCACGTAGAACCTGTACTTTCCCGTTGTTACTGTGTGTACTTCCCGTCGTTGTTACGTGTACTTTCCTTAATCATTATGTATACTTCCCATCAATATCGTATGTATTTCCCGTAGTCTCTGCGTGTATTTCTTGGGAAAGAAGTTTTGCACTTCTCAGCAAATAAATATACACTTCTCAGAAAATAAATATGTACTTCCTACGTGCTTACTAATACTTCATGTTTTCTTTTTTTCCAATTTTTTTTGTGAAACGTGTACTTTCTAAACAAAACCTGTATACTTCCTGAAGTTATTGTGTATGCTAAGGAACGAGGTAGAAGAGCCTCCTGCCGGCGGCCGGTGCAGAGGACGTGGAGGTCTGGGAACTCGGCCGGAGATTCAAGGCGGGAGCAGGCCAGCCCACCGCGAGAAACCAGGCGTGGCCGCGCAGGCCATACAGGCGGCGGCGGGGAGCCCTAAACGCGGTGGCCCGGATGACCTTCTCGTATGGCCGCGGCGAGGCGTGGTCCGGCGACAGCTGAAAATCAAAGAAGAAATATTGTCAGGCCTTGTAGGCATATGAACATACATATTGAAAGCAACAAACCACAATAGCGTGCATAATATTAGGTGTTTATTTCATACTTCGCTGCATCTGAATTGGATACCACATGGTTATTTTACATCATAGAATTTAACCAAATGATTCCCTACGTTGATAGAGCTTGAAGCAGCTTGGAGGAAGAGAGAGAAATAGCAACGTCGCAAGGGAGAGCAGCAGCATTAAGTGAGAACTAGACTGGCAACATCAGGCGGTGAGAGAAAACCACCTAGCAGCGGCAAGTATTGAGAGAGAGAGGACAATAGAGAAAACTGCAGCAGCATCGCGCGCTCGCGTGCAGTCGCAGCGGCTGCAGGTAGAGAGAAAGCAGCACGAACAAGACAGGCAACGAGGGCAGCGCGCGGATCCTCCTTGAAAGTACAAGGATGTCGCCTAGAGGGGGGGTGAATAGGCGATTTAAAACTTTTACGAGTGGCTTGACAAATGCGGAATAAAACTAACGTTTAATTTGCCAAGCATACAAAACCTAAACAAACTAGGTTCACCTATGTGCACCAACAACTTATGCTAGACAAGATAAGCAACTATGAGATAGCAAGATATATATAACTTTAAGCACGAAGGCTATCACAAAGTAAATTGCATAAGTAAAGGAGCTCGGGTATAGAAATAACCGAGGGACGCGGAGACAAAGATGTATCCCGAAGTTCACACCCTTGCGAGTGCTAATCTCCGTTGGAGCGGTGTGGAGGCACAAGGCTCCCCAAACGCCACGGAGGCTCACCGTAATCTCCTCGAGCCCTCCCACCAAGATGGAAGACCCGACCACTATGGGACACTTGAGGGCGGTCACCGAGCCCGTACAAGCTTGGGGCAATCTCCACAACTCAATTGGAGGCTCCCAAGAATCGCCACTGAGGCACCACAAAGCTTGAGAAGATCTCCACAACTTAATTGGAGGTCCCCAAGTAATTGCCATGGAGGCACCACAAAGCTTGGGAAGATCTCCACAACTTAATTGGAGGTCCCCAAGTAACCACTAAGCCACTAAGCCGTCTAGGGCTCCTAGAACCCAAGAGTAAAAAGCTCAACGAACTTTCACTACCGAATCTCCGAGGAGAACTCAAACCGATGCACCAAATGCAATGGCAAGAACACACGAAGTGCTCAAATCCTTCTCTCCCAAATCCTACCAAAGCAACAAATGCTATGGAGGGATATGAGAGGAAGAACAAAGGAAGAAATCCACAAAGAACTCCAAGATCTAGATCCAATGGGTTCCCCTCACAAAGAGGAGAAAGTGATTGGTGGAAATGTAGATCTAGATCTCCTCTCTCTTTTCCCTCAAAGATATGCAAGAATCATGGGAGGAATTGAGAGATGGGAAAGCTTTCCAAGGTCAACAATGGAGGGAGAGAGAAGGAAAAACGAGCTAACCCAAGCTTGAAGAAGGGGAGGGGTATTTATACCCCTCCCGGGATTGTAGCCGTTGCAGAACAGCAGGGCCGGATAATCCGGTCCAAGTTTGGACCGGATAATCCGCCCCCCCTTGAAAATGGCTAAGGACCAGAAATTGGCAAAGTGCGCGTCACTCAGATTTAAGGCCGGATTATTGGCCGGATTTTTGTCCAAAACTGGGCCGGATAATCCGCCCAAGAAAAAAGAGCAACACGAAAACAGCGATAACTTTTGCATCCGGACTCCGTTTTCGATGATCTTGGGCTCGTTGGAATCACCACAATGAGCTCTACAACATCATCCATAGAAACATCATAGTCCAACAAAGGAGGATGAAACCAAATGATAAAAGGTTTGACTTAGCTATAAAGATGAACCGGTAAAACCTCCAAACACTAAAAACGCAATTAGAGTTCCATACAAAATCTGTTTTTGATGAGCTAGAGCTTGTCATGGAAATAACCACAAGCTCTAGAACCTCACATGGATAAAATCCAAATAAGAACCAAGAAAGATAATGCCAAGTATGCAAAGGTTTGAGCTCTCTCCGAACAATACGAATAAGTTACTCACTCGAGAGCCCCTCTTGATAGTACGGCTATCGATCCTAAAACCCGGTCTCCCAAACACTATGAGACCGGTAAGAAAGAAACCCTATCAAGATCATACCTTTGCCTTGCGCCTTCCACTTGAGCTAGATAGTGACGATCTTGATCTTCTCAAGTTGGACTACCTTTCTTGATTGCGCTTGCTCGGTGAAGTCTTGCGGATTGCTCCCCCATACTTCACTATGGGAGAGACACTAGTAGAAATATCTTCACATGTCCATTAACACCAAATGGACACCGAGCTTCAAGCAAATGATATCCTCTATATGCCTATCTTGAACTTGCGTTTCGACTTGATCAACATTGGACTTCATCTTCTTCCTTCATAATGATGATGTCTTCTATAGGCTCAACTCCCTTGATCATCACATAAACTTCTTTATTTGCATCTTCTTACAACCTTGAAACCAAGATATGGCTCAAGCGTTGTCTACGGACAAGTCCTACAAATATAACTCGATGCAAACATTAGTCCATAGGGATTGTCATTAATTACCAAAACCACACATGGGGGCAAATGCTCTTTCAATCTCCCCCATTTTGGTAATTGATGACAATCTCTTTGAGAGGGTGTATATAATGAATTTAAAGGACTAAGATGGTTACACTAACATCAAATACTACAAAGGTATGTGATGTTAGTAGAACCATCATATATAGAGCAAACTCCCCCACAATCTATGCACGTGTGAATGAACTTGAATTTCATTGCATATATTGCCAACCAATGTTGTTGGTGGAGTTTCCACTATATATACTCAACCATGCAAAGCATGCAAGGCAAATGCTTAAGAACAAAACAAAAGCGTGAAACCCAATTCCTTTCAAACCCTCGAAACTTCTCCCCCATTGGCATCCATTGCCAAAATGGGTGGAAAGGCTTAGAAGGCCAATATAGTGAGAGTTCCTCCTCAAGGTGTGCATGGCACACAAAAAAAGGTGAAAACACATGCACAAATTCAAGGACAAAAAATTTGGAGGAAATCAAACTATATTAAGGATCAAAGATTGCAAACAAAAAAAGGATGACATGATGGTTAAACTTCCAACAAATGAAGATAGCAATCAAAAGATCCAAATAGCGAATCAAATAAAGATATTATGAGAAGACCAAAACAATGCTCTAAATAATATCAAGAAGCTCCCTAAGGTTTGTGCACAACATATTCCATTTGAATTAAAGTATAAGATGCACAAACATAGAATCATCACTCCCTCGATATTATTCAAAACATAATGATACCAAGTGACATCAAATACTATGATAACCATAAAATGGTGCTTTAAAATGAAATGAGGAAGCTCCCCAAGGTACATGCACAAGATAGAATGTTTGCGTTTGAATACAATTTGCACAACATGGAATCCTCACTCTCTCAAGACCATTTAAAAGGAACCATTAGCAAGAGACCATAGAAAAGAAATCAAGCTTAACACTTGCATCAAGGAAATGGTTGAGCAACAAATAAGGAACCAACATATTAAATGGCTCAACCAAAGGAATGTGTGATAGGAATGACAAAGCATATTATAAGACTAGTACAAAGATGTACATAGAGCATCCACATAGTCCTCAATGAATGATATTGCTTAGCATTCCATCCCAACACACAAGGTTTAAAAAAGATATCAAATAAGGAGATATCATCTCTCATATGTATAAGTTTCTAAGTAGACAACATCACAAAGATAATTATCACAAAGAAACATATACACATAAAATAGATACAAAGAATAGAACATGATATCCAAACAAGTTCATGCAATATACCAATGAGATTTTTACTTTTAAAGTATGGCCAAAGGCTCAATTTATCTTATTGCATAATGAAGAACTTCAACCACAAACATGTCAAAGACATCACAAATATCAACAAGGGAAAGAAGATAGTTGGGATGTTTTGAGAAAAGCAACAAGTATCACGAATAAGTATACCAAAAGAAAGAACTAAATTTGCACTTTCATCAATATTGCACATGTGAGGAACTTGAGGAATTGATATGCAATAAAATTGCTAGATAGACATATTTGGGAAGGGTGAATCATGAGCATGATTTTATATATTCCCCAAAATATGCACTCATCTCAAATTACTCACATTTTCAATAGAGAGGTTTCATTAAGATCTTTGCAAATAAAGATTTTCATGCCATGAAATGACCCACACAAGGTTAGATGCTAGAAAAGTATGCATGAATAAGATACTTGTTACCGAGATACCATTGGAAGGATGTAGTAGATAGGAGTTCTTCAATAATCCTAGCTTGCCACAAATTATCAACTAGTCACCGCTTCATGCTTATTATTGAGACAAGCACCAATATATCTCCCATGTACCTAAAACAAATTCAAGTACAATATGGTCCCCAAACTCATTGGGTTCGAAGTAGTTAGAGACACTACAATATATAGGACAAGCTCCACATAAATATGTGCATATAGATGTGAACTTCAATTTCATGCACATCTTAGCCGATTTAGGATTTATTGGAGTTTACCCTATATATTGGATCAAAGAAAGCAAAGCATGCCATAGAGTATACATTTATTAAAAATGCATGCACAAGACTTTCAAGAGCCAAAAGAGATACACTTTGGACAAAACACCAAGAAGACCAAGAACTCACACAAAGGTGTGAAGAACTAAAGGTTGTCCAAAATATATCAAGGAATCAACTCAACACAAGATTGACTCCAAAGTCCACCAAGTGAACAAAGCAAACGCCAATGAGTATAAAGGATCACTAAAACACATATACCCAATAACTTATCTCATTTTAAGAATATAGAGCAAAATCAAGAAAAGAGATAACCATTCTCCCAAAGAGAGCAAGGTTCCAACAAACAAACCAAACTCTCCACTCTTTTATGATGGCACACTAAGTACCAAAAACAAAAAGATTTGTCTTCCAACAAAAACCAATACCAATTGAAATAAGCCACAAGAGTATGTTATAGAAAATATAGGAGAGCTCCCCCAAGATTAGTGCATTATTTATGATTTTTCATTTAAATACAAAATGCACACAAATGGGATCATCATCTCAACCTACATTAAGAATAACACAAAACAAGTTCAACAAAATCAAATGGAATCACAAGAGTTAAGAAAGACAATGGGAATTTAAAACAAATATATTCCTTGGCAAGAGATAAGGTAATTAAAAGCAATAGCCAATAAAAAGATGATCAATATATATATATACCACATGATAGAGTACCAATTGTCCAAGGACAAGAGGTATTTGGAGTTATTAATTTCCCGGTGGTATTTTACACATAAATCCAAGATCATCTTCACAACAAGAAGCATATGAAAAGGATAAGAATTAAACACCATGCTAAAGAAGATATTCTTGATAGACTCAAATAGTTAAACAATCACGCAAAGCAATGATTAGGATAACTTGAAGCAAATGGTTTTCCAACTTTGATATAGAATTCCACATTTTAGGAAAACCCTACCAAGAATGTATCTCACAAACAAGATCCAAAACAAGAGCAATAAAACAATTTGGCAAATTGAAACTTGTTTGAGCAAACATGTCACATAGAAGAAAGATAATTTGCAATATCAACACTATGTGACACAACCTCAAATATACACATTTTATTGGTTTGTAGTATGCACAAAGCATATTTCTCCCCCATAATGTGATAAAGCATTTATTTTCACAAGAGGCAAATAAAATCCAACATGAGATGATTAATGGACATTATAGAATTTGAATTTCTCATGAGCATGACATACCACATAGAGACTAGATAATTTAAAATATAAACACTAAGTGGTATTCCTCATGTGCACACATATTTAGGATTGTGAAGTGCCAAAGCATATCACTCCCCCATAATGGATAGTCCATTAGTCTCTAAAAAAACCAAATAATATAAACAAAGATGCAATAAGGCTCAAACACAAACACACATACATGGTATGCAAACCCACAAGTACATACTTGATTAATCAAAATAAAACAAGTAGGTAGCACAACATATACCAACACATGCAATGGATCACAACCAACACATGAAAAAGGGGCGAGTAACTTTCAATGTAGATAAGTTGAGTACATGTTACCGCAAGGAGGAACATTGGATATATGATATAAACAAGATAATCCAATTGACTTGACTTGAGACAATATATTGATGAAGATCCCTTAATTCTTCATGATATAGCCAAGTCTCCAATGCCCTCCAACAAACACCTATTGATCAAGTTTTGGTGTGATGGTCCCCAACTAAGTTGGGTCCTAAGAGGTTAGTCACAATAGGCTTGGCCACCCAAATGGTTCTTTTCTTGACACCACATGGAGTACCAACAAATTTGGCAAACACATTGCCAACCTTATCCTTGCAAAGGGAATAAGCATCATCAATTATGATAGGGTTGGATGAGTTACCCATAGTGCATGAAGAAGAAAGGTGACCCTTCTCACGGCATATGTAGCAAGTTCTTTTCTTCACCTTCTTCTCACTTGATTTCTCCGCAATGGGAGCATTAGCTTGATTCTTCTTGGGAAGTGGCATTTCTTCAACTCGAGGTTGAGCGAGCCCTTGAACTTGAGGCCGCTTCCCTTGTTGCTTCTCAACTAATGCCTTCTTCTTCAAAGGGCAAGATCTAACATGGTGCCCTTCAATTTTGCACTTGAAGCAAACAATCTTGGCCGGATCTTTGACTTGTCCTTGGCCCTTCTTCTTCTTGTTAACCGTGGACTTCTTGTTGTTGTTGGAGATAAACCTAAGTCCACTCTTGTCATTGGGGGATTTTTGCACACTCAACATATTGTCGAGTTTGGATTTCCCTTCATGACTCTTTACCAAGTCTTTCTTCAAAGAAGAGACTTGGGCCTTGAGCTCTTCGATTTCCTCTACATGGTTAGTAACAACACAAGTACTAGAGGAAGTAGAAGCTTCATTGTTAGAGCAACAAGGAAAGGAAAGTAATTCATCACAAGATATAGCAATGTTATGAGTGGATGAATTACTAGGACTAGCACAAGGCAATATGGCATTTTGAGAAGTAGTGCAAATGTCCACATGAGGCTCACTAGATGTTACCTTTGACATAATAGACTCATGAGATAATTTTAGCCTGTCATGGGAAGCTAGAAGATCCTCATGGGAGCTAGAGAGCTTTCCATGTTTTTCTTCCAATTTCCCATAATTGCTAGTTAGCAAATCAAGTTGAGCCCTTAGCTCAACATTCTCCTTCAAGATGGATGCTTCACAAGAAGTAGAGTTAGTAGCACAAGCATCATCACTAATGGAAAGCGAAGAAGGCAATTTAGTAAGCTCATTTGAATTTGAAGCTTTAAGTTGCTCATGCGACTCGGTGAGAATGATGGACTCACACGAAATGACCCTAGAGTCATTTTTAAGAAGCACAACATTCTCAAGGAGTTTAGCATAAGTAACTACAAGCTCCTCATATTTAGTTTCAAAATCATTTGCCACCACAAGAGTCCTATCATAGGATTTCTTTATTTTAGATAACTCTAAAGTAAAGGTCTCCTCAAGAGATTCCTTGGTGGTTTGTGCTTCTTCAAGAGCTTCTTTTAGATCCGCGATCTCATCCGCATAATCACGGGCATGATCTTGCATTTTAAAGATGGTATTTTCATGCTCCTCAATAATTTTATTACTCTCGGTGGCAATAGCTAAAATCTTATAGAAGTAAGAGCAAGCAATTTTATTCTTATGAATAGCATGAAAAATCATTTCACTCTTCTCAATTAAAGAAGCAAGATCATCATCCTCTTCTTCATTATCCTCATTATCATCATCACTAGATATATTGGGTTCCAAAGTAGGAGATACCTTTGAAGCCCTAGCCATAAGGCAAATGTGGGAAGCACTAGATGATGATGAATAAATACTTGAAGCTCCAAGAGAGACCATGTCTTGGCCAATAGAATTTCCGGTTTCCTCTACATTGTTAGACACACAACAACTAGAGGAACTAGAGGTATTTATATCATGGCAACAAGACGAAGTGAGCATATCATTATGAGATGTGTTCAAGGAGCATACACATGATATGCAAGGACTATCAACACAAGCATGTAAAGCATTTATGGTGCTAGAAGTGTTTAAGTCCAAAGATGAATCATGGCAATGAGATAGAGGAGAATGATCATCACAAGTAAGCTCACTATCAACATTGCAATTTCCATCACCACTCACCATAGAGTTACCTTGTGTCTTGCTACACTTTGGTGAAGTGGAAGAGAGTTCATCACGACCGGAAGTGGAGGGAATACAATCATCCTCAATCTTGTTGGACATATCATATTTGTCTTGAAGCTTTGTCCAAAACTCATGAGCGCTACGGAAAGGCATGATTGCAAGAATAACTGCATCACTCACAAAATCAACAAGCACATTAGAAGCTCGAGAATTAAGATAAGAGTTTCTCTTCTCCTCTAAAGATAGACTTTGGGGATCCTTAGGAGGAGAGAAACCCATATCTAAAATTCTCTCTATATTTGGGTCCATATCTCGAAAGTGGATAAGCATGCAAGTTTTCCATGTATCATAATTAGTGCCATCAAATATAAAAGTGTGATTGTGCACTAATCCCCTAGCCGACATCTTTGCTCTCAAGGCGGTGAAGCCTAAAAATGAGAGACCTGCTCTGATACCAAATGAAAGTACAAGGATGTCGCCTAGAGGGGGGGTGAATAGGCGATTTAAAACTTTTACGAGTGGCTTGACAAATGCGGAATAAAACTAACGTTTAATTTGCCAAGCATACAAAACCTAAACAAACTAGGTTCACCTATGTGCACCAACAACTTATGCTAGACAAGATAAGCAACTATGAGATAGCAAGATATATATAACTTCAAGCACGAAGGCTATCACAAAGTAAATTGCATAAGTAAAGGAGCTCGGGTATAGAAATAACCGAGGGACGCGGAGACAAAGATGTATCCTGAAGTTCACACCCTTGCGAGTGCTAATCTCCGTTGGAGCGGTGTGGAGGCACAAGGCTCCCCAAACGCCACGGAGGCTCACCGTAATCTCCTCGAGCCCTCCCACCAAGATGGAAGACCCGACCACTATGGGACACTTGAGGGCGGTCACCGAGCCCGTACAAGCTTGGGGCAATCTCCACAACTCAATTGGAGGCTCCCAAGAATCGCCACTGAGGCACCACAAAGCTTGAGAAGATCTCCACAACTTAATTGGAGGTCCCCAAGTAATTGCCACGGAGGCACCACAAAGCTTGGGAAGATCTCCACAACTTAATTGGAGGTCCCCAAGTAACCACTAAGCCACTAAGCCGTCTAGGGCTCCTAGAACCCAAGAGTAAAAAGCTCAACGAACTTTCACTACCGAATCTCCGAGGAGAACTCAAACCGATGCACCAAATGCAATGGCAAGAACACACGAAGTGCTCAAATCCTTCTCTCACAAATCCTACCAAAGCAACAAATGCTATGGAGGGATATGAGAGGAAGAACAAAGGAAGAAATCCACAAAGAACTCCAAGATCTAGATCCAATGGGTTCCCCTCACAAAGAGGAGAAAGTGATTGGTGGAAATGTAGATCTAGATCTCCTCTCTCTTTTCCCTCAAAGATATGCAAGAATCATGGGAGGAATTGAGAGATGGGAAAGCTTTCCAAGGTCAACAATGGAGGGAGAGAGAAGGAAAAACGAGCTAACCCAAGCTTGAAGAAGGGGAGGGGTATTTATACCCCTCCCGGGATTGTAGCCGTTGCAGAACAGCAGGGCCGGATAATCCGGTCCAAGTTTGGACCGGATAATCCGCCCCCCCTTGAAAATGGCTAAGGACCAGAAATTGGCAAAGTGCGCGTCACTCAGATTTAAGGCCGGATTATTGGCCGGATTTTTGTCCAAAACTGGGCCGGATAATCCGCCCAAGAAAAAAGAGCAACACGAAAACAGCGATAACTTTTGCATCCGGACTCCGTTTTCGATGATCTTGGGCTCGTTGGAATCACCACAATGAGCTCTACAACATCATCCATAGAAACATCATAGTCCAACAAAGGAGGATGAAACCAAATGATAAAAGGTTTGACTTAGCTATAAAGATGAACCGGTAAAACCTCCAAACACTAAAAACGCAATTAGAGTTCCATACAAAATCTGTTTTTGATGAGCTAGAGCTTGTCATGGAAATAACCACAAGCTCTAGAACCTCACATGGATAAAATCCAAATAAGAACCAAGAAAGATAATGCCAAGTATGCAAAGGTTTGAGCTCTCTCCGAACAATACGAATAAGTTACTCACTCGAGAGCCCCTCTTGATAGTACGGCTATCGATCCTAAAACCCGGTCTCCCAAACACTATGAGACCGGTAAGAAAGAAACCCTATCAAGATCATACCTTTGCCTTGCGCCTTCCACTTGAGCTAGATAGTGACGATCTTGATCTTCTCAAGTTGGACTACCTTTCTTGATTGCGCTTGCTCGGTGAAGTCTTGCGGATTGCTCCCCCATACTTCACTATGGGAGAGACACTAGTAGAAATATCTTCACATGTCCATTAACACCAAATGGACACCGAGCTTCAAGCAAATGATATCCTCTATATGCCTATCTTGAACTTGCGTTTCGACTTGATCAACATTGGACTTCATCTTCTTCCTTCATAATGATGATGTCTTCTATAGGCTCAACTCCCTTGATCATCACATAAACTTCTTTATTTGCATCTTCTTACAACCTTGAAACCAAGATATGGCTCAAGCGTTGTCTACGGACAAGTCCTACAAATATAACTCGATGCAAACATTAGTCCATAGGGATTATCATTAATTACCAAAACCACACATGGGGGCAAATGCTCTTTCACTCCTCCTGGCCGAGGCGCGGGGGCTCCATCAGATAGAGGCGCGGTAGCACGGTCTGGCGGGAGAGCAAGGAGCCTCGCGGCTCGCGCCTCACAATCGCACGGTGGCTTCGGAGCTATGCAGGGGACGCGACGCCTCAGGAAATTAGCGCGGGGCGGCGGCTTGTGTGGACGGCTGGCGGCCCAACCACGACGGTGCGGAAAGAAGGAGAGGGATGTGGCTGGGACCTCCGGTTGCTGGAGGCAGGGCAAGGGAAGGGCCAGTGTGACGCCCCAAAATCGGCACCTTGCGAATTATAGCATTCACGCCACAATTCGCACGATGTCGCTTTGGAAACGCACCACCAAGCAAAATATGCATGTCTCATCATACACATTATGCGGGTGGAATCAAGATAGTAACGTTACACAGGTTCACGATGGAACCCACAAAAGAATATAATATAACCACGAAGACTCCACGAGTCAAGATCCAAATAGATACATACAAAGATCCAAATCATACATAAAGCAAAATAGTATCCGAGTACGGACAAGAATACAAATGGGCCTAAGAGGCCTGAAGATAAACGATGGCGTCCATAACCCTGCCCAGGCCAAGCCGGAAGGGTAACCTTGCTAACGTCGTCGCTTCCATGTACATTTCTTCAAACCTGCTCCGGCGAAAATCCGAGACGAGCAGCAATAAGTACGAAGTACTTAGCAAGACTTCAAGACGTATAAAGCGTTGTCAACAAGCCGCCTTTGTACGTGAGGTACACAGACAAGCTCGAGAGACTCAAAGGGACGTCAGCTGTATGGTGGGGTTAAGCAGCAGCGAGCAAGCACTAAAGAACCTATAGAGACACTCTACAACTTCCGTCTAATTAGAATAAGATAAGAGAGCGCATAAAGGAACCAACTAGAATACTATAACAAACATAACCCAGCCGATGAATCACCTCGTTCTGACCAACGAAGAAGCAATATCAAAGGCACTCACACGGTTGACAATTTAATAACAATTTAATATTGTAGTATAACTATTTACTATGCCACTTTTTATCATCAATTAGGTGCAAGTTGTTCTATGATCGAGTAGAACGGCTCCAAGTCGTCCATAACCGCGGACACGGCTTTTCGAAAAGATTTACCCTGCAGGGGTGCACCAATGTACCCATACACGCTCGATCAATCCAACCTAGACAAGGGCAGGATATCACGACGAGACCGTTGCTAGTTCTACGAGAGAGTTTAGGGGGGCCACCCTACTAAGCTACCCGTAACGAAGTCGGCCGAGCTCCGAAGACGGACTCAAAAGTTTGCGAGAACGGAGAAGTATGGCAGAGAGCCCATCCGAGAGGTCCGCCAGCTTCACAGAAAAACGTACCGCAAGCAAATAAACCTGCCAACCGTCCGAGGCGACACAACCACACCCTGTCGAGGGGGGCTTAGAGACTCCGCCACCATGAAAGGTGACTCCACCCAAATCCAAATCCAAATGAAAATACGGTGTTGTGGCCCCCGGTAAACTAACTCAAGAAAAAGTAGTAAGTCAAGGGAGATCCCATGGCATCTCCACGAGTGGTTAGTGCGCTCATCTTAGAACAGTTCATGCGAACTCGGGGTCCTAGGAGACACAAGTGAGCCTTTGGAAAACAGGCAAAATGACTCAGCGATGCCTCTGCTTAATCAAGTGTAGTTGTAACATAAATAAATCATGTTTATCTCCAACATCTAATATCTAACTTATCTCCAATTCATATCCATCTCATATATCAAGTAGAGCATGTGATAAACTTCCCAACAACCCGATAAGATAAAACAACTTAAAACAACCTAAGCATGCCTACGACTCGCAAGGCCAACTCAAACAACAAGCAAAAGGTAATAGGCGGGAGGTGGCGAGTATATAGTTTTGCTTTGGGGAAACAGGTGGATAGGATACGTGACTCGAACAAAGCATCGGAACACAAGGCTAGCATAAAGCATAAACAATAAATACAAATAGGTAATAAGTACCCCTATAGGTTGGTAAGGGGCGGGAGAGCTTGCCTGGAGAGATTGTCGAGGAACACCCGAAGAACTTGTCGTTGCTCACAACACCACGAAGCGTCCTATCCGGAAAGAAGCAAATCGCTACAACAAACAACGGATGCAACACTTACTACTACGGCAAAAGAATCGGCATGATCATGTGAATGCATGCATGGCATGGCAATTATGATGCAATGCAACTTATCCTAATTAAGCGGAATAGGATTCCGACACACACATATATGGTTCAAGTTGTTTTACTACTCGGCAATTTAAATATTGATTAGCATGGCAAAGACAAGGCATAGGTGAGCTACTCAAAATTAAATGAAGTGAGGTAACCATATTTGGTAATTCCCAATTACTCCATATGTTATGTATTAGGTGATATGCAAACTACCACGTCGCGACATGATGCGAGATGCAAACAAGTATACAAATGGCATATTCAGATTCTACACATTTTTCTGATAAATTTTCATATAGAAAACATTTTATTCCGAGTTACGGTTTAAAAGATATAATTTATGCAAGATTTGCATATTTGCAGTAATTTCGGAAAACGGGAAACAGAGACAAAACGGTTTCTCACCGAGGTCGAACCAGCCAGGGCCGCTGAACGGCGGGGCCCAGTTGTCAGCGTGGATTTGATCAAAAAGTGTGGCCATTTCGGCCTAGGAAGATTCGAACTCGGACCTGCAGGTATTTTATACAGCAAAGGAATCAAACCACCGGGCTGCCTGTTCAATTTTGATTACGAACAGACGTCAGTTCATGAGAACGTGAAGAAACTATCACCTTGGGTGCTGAACAACTGATACACTGATACAGATAACGGGGACGGAACGAAGTGCGCAGGGACGACCTGGAAGCGGTCAAGCTGACGAAGCAACAGGCTAAACTGGAGATGCCCATCGTCGGTCATGATTCTGCGCGGAAACAACAACGGAGAGGTGCAAGCCTGCGAGGATTTGAACTCCGGAGCCATACAGATAGAGATCAAATGTAATGCCACTACAGTAGGAGCGTGTTGATGATCCAGATCGGACGCGCCGCACTTGATGTGGCGATTTTGGCCAGCCTTGGACCTGGGCGACACTGAATATCTGAAGAAAAAGCAGGGAAGTTTCAGAGGGGGAAACGATTGCAGAGTTTCAGTCGAAGAAAATTGCACAGAGGCTTGACCTCTTGTCAGCAAGGAGGGCTTGTACCAGACGCGGACGAGCGCGTGGCGAAGCATCGTTGATGCTGGGGGAGGAGCGATGGAGACGGGCGTCGGCAACCTGAGGGCGTCGAGGAGGCGAACCAGCGTGCTCGCAGGCGGACGCAGACGACGCGGCGAGTAGACAGAGAAGGCCGCCGGTGAGGAAGAGCAGAAGTGCATGGCTGCACGCAAAGGCGGACGAAGCTCCAGCGGCTGCCGGTGGCAAGGCGTTGCGGAGGCTGAACCGAAGTAGCGCGGGGACGAGGCGGAGAAGAACATGGTTGTCGGCTGCGGAGCGCGCCCGTGGTGGAGGCCGTCTTCTTGGTCAGGGGCGTCCTTGGCGGATGGAACGGCGCGTTGGTGTTGAAGGGCACGGACAGAACCCGGTTGAGGATAGAGATGGGAGGCAGGCCATGGCGTTGTTTGGAGCGAAGCCGTGCACGGTGGTGGTCGGTGACGTTCGGGAGGCGGCGTAGCTTGGTGAAGCAGTCAGCGCCGGGTCACGGACGAGCATGCCGAGCGTTGGAACGGGACGGGACGAGGACGTGCGGCGTTGGAGGAGGCGGCCCTGCGGAAGGCGAGCTGAAACGCGTAGACGGCACTGCAGATGGAGACGTGCAGGAGCTTGGCGGAGGAACGCCTGCCGCGCGGACAGAGAGCTTGGACGGCGCATGGTTGTGCTTGCTTGCGATCAGAGAGTATGGTGTCGGGCCGTCGGAGAGCAGGAAAGGAAGACGCGATGGGAAACAGGCCAGAGACAGGAAAGCCGAGAGAGTGGAAGCAACAGAGAGCTGCGGCGCTAGGCTAGGAAGTGGAGGGGCTAGGGTTGCAGAAGCCAGAGGTAGGGGGAATTTATAGGGGAGCAGGTGAGGATCGTCCGTCCCATCACCAGAAAGTGGTACGTGGCTCCGGTCGATGTGCTGCCGTACAAACGAGGGAGATGACAAGAGGGCAACGTGCATGTAGATGGGCCACCGGGGTCTGGTTGGGCTCAAGGCCAGAATGGCTAGAAACAGCGAATGGATAGGACGTGGCATTTCTTCTATTTCATCTGAGTTGCTTCTTCCTATTTTCTGATAGCACCGGTTATCAGGGAAGAAAATAGGAGATATGGAAAGGTGTTTTAAAAGCGAACAATTTTGATTAAGAAGGTTTTTTCAAAATAATTTGGGTCTTCATTTAATTTGAAATAAAAGTGAAGGAGGGCCTTTATAAAACCATCGAAGCAAAATAAAAAAATAGGTTTTATTCCAAATAATTATTGATTCGACAAAAACATGCAAGGTGATTAATGCATGATGATGCATGATGTCACGGCGACGTGAAAAATAAAAGAGCAAACAAATCTAGAAAGGGGATTTTTCTGGGCCGTTACAGCCAGCCCCTGAGGTCAACCGGCAGCGCGGGTGGTGAGGCGCACGCACTCGTGCGGGAGGTCAGCGGCGGGAGGGGGCCAAGGCCGGCGGCGCGCGGGTGGCGGGGCTGAATACGCGGTGCGGGAGGTTGGGGACGAAGTGCGTCGGTGGGGCTACGGGTGGGCTTTATTCTCGGGCTGGGTATTATTTTGAGATTTTTTCACTGGATCGGACCCTATATAGGAGAGACATGTATAGAATATTATTCTATCATCAGTTGCAGAATAGTTCCACAATATATATATATATATAACTCTATATATATATAGTGTGGTTTCTTCATTATTGCTGTATATATATAGTACCATTAAATTGAATACAAAACACACCAAATAAAACCCTAAACCCTAAATGGAAAAAAAACACAAAACCCTGCAGAGATCAACGATCCCGGTTCGTGCTACGAACTGGGACCAATGACCCAGGCCCCCTCGCGCTGCAGCGTGTCCACGTGGAGACCTATCGGTCCCGGTTCGTGCTGGAATCGGGACCGGCATTGGTCCCGAGTAATTGATCCCGGTTCGGCAACCGGGACCAATGGCCCGCACGAACCGGGACCATAGGGCCTTTTTCTACCAGTGAGGATAGCATACGATGGTCTTTTATAAAATAGTTGTGTTACACTGAACTTTTCCAATTAGAGAGAAAGGTGGTACTATTATAGAAGCATAATTGTTACTAACATATTGGATTGATAACGTTTCACTTTGGTTTGAATACATATATCTATTGACTTCATGGTGAAAGTATTAATTTCAAAAGAATTTACGAATATATTTATTATGAGAAAAAATTGTATTGACAATGTTTGCTTGATTGGGATAAATATTATTATGATTCTCTACAGATCGCACACAAATATTCTTTTGCGTGTAACCGTTTGAAAATCAAATACACTTTTTGGTCAAGTATAAATTTGAATGATAAAACATTGCAGTAAATGTATCATTATAATCAAAGTTTTAAGTTTTATTTGGTTCGTGCTCTTTTAGACATGTGGCTTAAATAATTTTCTAAGGTAATAGGGCACTACCTAAATTACAAATTGGTGACTTGGCCTTTTGGAAATGTCGCCTTAAATATTGTACCACAAATTGAATTAGTCCAACAAATTTTCACATCGGTATTACTTTACAAAAATAAAAAATTTGGTGGTCATAGAACTATGTAATTTAGAGTTCCATACTTTTAGTATTTTTAAACTATGAATTAGTTTCATAGGCATACTCAATACATGAAGATGATGCCTTGCGAGGGCCACCTTGCTAGTTTATTTAATGACATGCATATTCACAGGCTAGAGTATCAGATCTATTGATATGCCATCTCCCAATCGGGTAGGGCCACACACCCCATTTAAAGATATAAGCAACACCCAATCCTTAGGTAACTATCTGCAACCTACTGAGTGTTGTTGTGTTTTCATGTATAATGAAGACTATTATCTATAAAGACCCTAAAGGCTTGAAGAGGCAAAACGACAAAGAATATTATGCACGACATAAAGATGAAATTAAGAAAAGACGGCGTGAAGAGATGTTCCATTCTGCGTGTGGGTGTGCAGAATTTCTATCTGGCTCTCACTAATGAATGTTCAAATATTTGCTTTCTTTGAGAAAGCAGGGAATCGGATGAGTTTTATAGTACATGTATTCTTGTATGAATTAGTATGAGGTAGCCCCTTTAGAGATTAAAATGTATACAAGTTTTACGGTGATTGACATTTTTAGGAACCGTTGATCGAGCCGATCTAATGGTGCTAAAATTAACGAAACTGAACGAAACAAAATGGACGGAACTCAACGCTGCTAGAAATCGTGGGACCGGAACTACAAAACATGGGCCCAAAACTAAAAATAGTATTTAGTAAAATGCTATTTAGGAGACGACCACCGCTATTTAGCTGGAGATGAAGTGCGTCTCTGTACACCCAGGCCGCCGACCTCCTCCTTCTCACTCTCTTAGCCATGCACGGCGGCCGATCTGACGAAGCCCTGGAGTGGTACACGGAGCTCCGCCGTCGAACCCCTGCACTTCCCCAACCAGATCAAGTAGGTGCCTTACCGACCGGTTTGTCGACCTCGAGGAGCACCCAATGTCACAGTGTGCCGCCTTTGCAGTTCCTCGCTGGAGAAGCGGGAGGCCGATGGGGACTAGTAAGGCGAGCTGGAGATGGAGCCGCTGGACAAGACGTCGCCCTACGTCCTGGGCGCCACGGGTCGGCATCGTGTACAAGGCCGTGCTTACCGGCGGGGAGGCCCAGGTGCGCGCCATCGCTCGGTTCCGACACCCCAACGTTTATCTGCTGGAGAATACACACCATGGAGCGGCATGTGCCGAGCTCGGCTTAAGGCTCGGCGTTCCTTCGTTGGTGATGCAGGTGACAACCTTAAATTTCGTACCAAATTGCTTCAGTATGTGTGAAATTTAACTGAATTTCTGTACCAATTAGATGCAGATTGTTGTGATTGAAGTTGGTCTTCTGGGATATTGTTCCGGCAAGAGGAATCAGAGGCAATGGATTGCTAGAATCTAGATGGAGAATTTTATATGGTTTTACTTCTCCCTGAATGGTCACAGCTTGCTACGACTTGGCAAATAATACAGCGATTCTTGAGTCTGACTGTGCTTCGGCAGCGTCATCATTCCAGAATAGAGCCTCATTGTCAATGCATCATTTACATAGAAATAGGAGCTAGCGTGGGTGATTTATGCAGCTGTAACTGAATTTTACCTTGTTGTTGTGTATTCTATGTAGTGTTTACAGATTAGCCTCCTGAGTAGCTAACCGGTTTCATTTTTTCTTTGTTGGGTGTGCATGAAGCTTGGGGGTTTACAGTGTGAATGTACAACATTGGCGATTACTGATTTTTCAGAAAGAAGTACAAGTTTTTGTGAATGGAAATATCAGAAAGAAATTATTGCTTATCTTTGTTGTAGTTACAATTTGAGGTGTTCTGACTTGAACTTACTAGTCACACCATAGGATGTAGCTAAACAATGACTGATTTGTGTGCCTCATGTCAGGCATAAGCAGCAGATTCAGTTTATGAGTATCAGATAAGTGTTTGAATGAACAATCTATAAAGACGTGTATGATAGAGCATGTACTAAGAAAATGGTAATCCAAGTTGTACATGGGAGACCAGTTTGCAACAATCCTCCATGACCATTTTTGCAAGACTACTCGACTGTAACAGATTGCACTAATGTTGTCCATACAAAATCATGCCGTTTTAAGTGAAAGAAACAACAGTACACCATCTTGATTCCAAGAGAGGATGTGAAGGAGGTATCCAATCTTTGCCCTCTCACATATCATCTCACTTTTTGAGAAGCAATGATATATTCATGTTAACTCAACTAACAAAGAAGCAAGTTCTAATCTTCGGGATTTGGCATATGCGTGCGAGGTTGGTTTTGGCTTTTTTTTTTTATGTTCCTCCCTATTCATCTCCTTGTCCTCTCCTTATTCTTTTACTCGCCTCCAGTCTTTGAAATGCCATCCCTAATGTAGGCTTCAAATTCTCTTCACATTCAGGTGTAAATAACAAACACTACAGCATAAACAGTGAATTAATAAGCGGCTTCATGTATAATAATTGAACTGAATATATCAATGATATGTGCAAGAAATTGACTTACAGAGGGAGAAATGCTTGTTTTTTTATGGGTGTCCTAAATCTTTTCTCATTCAACTGCATGTCCAAGCTATTGATAGACTCCATTGCTGCACAAATAGATATTTAATAAGCCTTTGAAACGATAAACACTTGTACAATATTCATAAAGTTTTATTGCTGTTGATAAACTACCGCTGAAGCTATTCAATCCGTTTATGCCACTCAGCCTATTTCTCTGTTTGCCGTTGGAACTAAGGACGTGATAGTCCCACTAGAATATGGAATACTAATCTAGCCTATGGAAATCCACAACAATGTTGCATGTGTGTGCTTGCATCTTGAGTCCAGATCAATTAGTAGCCAATCACTTTGAGGAAGTGGTGTCCGATCATTGTGAAAATGCCAGACACTGATCTAGCTAAATGATCATCGTATCATTGTGAAAAATGCCAGAGATGGACGGACCTTAGAAAGTTCAGAAATGAACTCACCTTTAGGAAGTGGTGTCCGATCCCGCGGACGAGGAGGACGGTGACCGCCGACTCTGATCCCGTTTGTTGAGGCTGTCAGATTCGACCCCGACGGTGAGGAGAGCAGCAGCGCTCCAGCTGACTCGATCGCGGAAGACAGGATCTCGGGCAGGCGGCGGACAGGATCCCGCAGACGAGGAGGGAATCGGAGGATTACGGTGGCTACGCTGGCGTGGGGTGGTCTCCGGGAGGAGCTTCTTCGAATGGGAGGGGCACGCAGCGGCGGTGCTGCGTTTGAAGTTTGGCGGTGGCGACGCCGCCGGCGTCGTGCGCTCGCTCGTCGGGTTGGGCCTCTGCGTTTTCTTTTTACTTGACCTCTGCGTTTCTTTTTTAGATCATGAAGGGCTGTCCGATCAGATGTACATCTCCTTGGTTGTTAAAGCATTGTAAAGTTTTGAAAAAATAATAATCTCTTTTAATCTAATGGTTATAAAGAATTTAGACTCAACGGAACTCAACGGAACATATATTCCGTGCCAATCACCGTAAAATAGCTAAAATGTATGTCTTCCTTCCAAAAAAGTGAACAATTCCGTTACTGTGATCCAGACAAGATAAGCAAATGAAGGCCAAAATACTATAATATCGTAAGTTCGTAACCGGCTTTACTTTAAGATTCCATAAAACTACACCATCTAGTCTCTGTTCTGTGAGACCAGGACTTGTTGTGTTTCAGATGTAGAAACAGGAAGAATCGCCTGAGGATAAAAGGCCTTTCATGCAAGTATTCTTCTAAATAACTAAAAATGTCACAGGTTCTTGTGCCTGCTGATGGAGTTTTTTCCCTTTACAAAGACATGTGTACGTGCTTTGAATTGGTTCACTAATGAATAGAAGAATATGAGTTTGCTGCATATGTACATCAGTTGAGTTTGAATCTGTTCTCTACCGGGGTCGTGTTTTTTTACTTCTTCCTTTTGATGAACTGGCTTTGTATACTTCAATGATTTCAGAGTTAGCTTGATAAGCAATAAAATGTGTCATTTCGATATAAATAAAAACACTGAAAATTGATTATCGACAGGGCCAAAATCAAAGCCAAATGAACATGTTTCTTGAATACGGGTCACGTATCGACAATAACCGCATCCACGGAAGTGGTACGCGGGAGCAAATTAGGCCGTATTCCATTATTGCCGCTACAAATCATAGCTATGCAACACATAGGTAAACAATTCCACGATCGACAGAGAAGGTCTTCGAATGGTCATCTCTATTTTTCAGTAAACAGACGATCAATTACGGCTCCGATTCTTGTTGCAGTTCTCCGCACAGGTGGCTAAGCCAGCAGCCTCTGCAAGAACAAAAATCATCAGATCCAAACATAAAATGATGCAAGAAGATGGAAACAGGAGCGCGCTAAGCAAGATGGTTCCGTCGTCGTCTTACCGGACGGCGGATTCTCCAGGCCGCAGATCTTGACGGCGCAGGCCGCCCAGCACGAGTCGCCGTCCCCGACGGCGGCGGTGGCCTGGCTGGGGCTGCACTTGTTGGCGCAGAACGGCACACAGCCGAACCGCTCAACGTGGACCCTGCACTTCGGATAGCACTGGGTGTAGCAAGCGCAGAACTTGGACATGGCGGCCACCTCCCCGGACAGCATCAAGACGAGGAGCACGCACACGGCGGCAATGGCGGCGGATCGATTCTTTGTCTCCATCTAGCCGGGGATCAAACGGAAAAGAAAGAGAAGTGCTTTGTGGTGAGAGGCTGGTGAAAGATCGGAGATGAAATGTTTGCGGGGAAGTTTCACGTAGGGATTTCCGCATATTTATACTGGCAGGTGCGTCGCTTGGGGTGCAGATCAGGTGACAGCAATGGCAAGAGATCAAATCACGTCACCGGGCAGCTGGCTGGTTAATTGGTCTCTGCAAATGTGGTAACAGATCAATCACCGACAGGTAATTAATCATCTCCGAAAATCCGGTCGTTTCCTGACTAGACGAGATATGTGCAGGATGCTATTCCTATGCTGTCACTGGTAGCCCCTAATGGTAACATATCATTATTGTTATGAGAATTCATTATAATGGATCGCTCGACTCTTTGCTGTCACTGGCCCTGAAATAATGGCGCATCACTTGCGGCGAAATTAACCTTTGCCCAATGCTCCTCTTTCTGGAAAGAGATTATTTGGGCTAATAATGCTTTTGGAGCTCAAGCTCATTGAAGCTCTTTATTTTAAAAATTCTAAAATAATATTTTGAAGTTTTAATTATTTTTGAAAAAAATCTCTACTAATAATATTGCAATCGGACTGGTCCGTGTCCGTAAAATACGCTTTCGTCCAACTAAGAATACGCTTCCTTTGTCACAGCTTTTAAAACCCGAAACGTTTTCTTTTATTTGACGGCACTTTCTCTGCAACCCCCGGAGTCAGCTGCATCGCATCCGCGCACATCGAGGACCACGCGCTAGCCGTTCCTGGCCTGTCGCCGGAGACTGTTTTCTGGGAATTTCAGATGCTAGAACCAACAGGTAGCGAAATCAGGTCGACGGTTGCTGGCCACGCTAAGAAGACCGAGCTTCCTAAAAACGGGGGGAACGGCGGCATCATGTTTCGACCTGGTACCCAACCCACCCCCGCGCCACGATCCTCAATCCTCATCGCCGGGGCCGCTCCGCGCGCCGCCGACACACTCCTGCAGCAAGCTCCCCGTTCCGGCAGCTCCGGCCGCTGCTGCCTCCCCACAACGCGCGCACTGCGCCCTGTACACACCACGCTCCCCTATCCCCGCGACCTGCCTCCGCCGCCGCGTCCCACAGACGCCTCCGCGGCGCTCGGCAGACTGCAACGGAAGATCCACGTCTGTGGCAGCCGCATCCTGGCGATGGTAGTCTGTGATGGGCAGCAAGCACAATACGTCCATTATCAGCTAACCATAGTTGCAACCAGCTAGCTTCAGAAATCAGAATTGACACGACATGTCAAGATGTCTAATTCGAGTTGCAAACTTGTAATTACTAGCTGAATACCCGTGCGTTGTTACGGGTTAACTACAATTGTTGTTGCACTTGACTAAGAAGACACAACGCCAACAATACATGAGAGTGTGCGCTTATATGACAGCCCGTGACGGAACATACCATCACTACCAACTTCAATACATGTTGATTCCTTTTTAAATGCAATATTATTTAGACCATGGATAATTTTATTATTAAAACTATTTTTTCATCATGGGAAAAATGTAAATAAGTGTTGAAGACAACCAAATCCATATTCGACGTCCATCTCATCCCCTCTAGGTCTCCACCATTTTTCTAGATGACTCTATCCACGACGTCGCTTGCAACCATTGTGCTCCTGGACTATTGGACGGGGAGCATATGTTCAGATTGTTATATGTTGAACCTCGGACAAACTATATCAATGACCAGACGTGGGACGACGAGGAAACCATGACTTGTCTTTTTCAATGTAATGACAAGTATAATTGTTTCAAGGTCTTCTCTCCTTTTTGAGAAACGATGACATGTATTTGTACATGGTATATTTAAAGATTTTCTTTAGTGTAATATATTTTACTGTTTTTTAGAACTATGTTTTTAAGACAAAATTGTAACTTTGTAAGAACTCTGTATTTGTACGTGCATCCACATAGATTTAGACCAGCTCATTCACGATGCTTGCACATGGCCAGCAATATTTTTGGGCCGTATCCATCCTGCTAGCCCAGCCAGCCGAAAGTGAGTCGATTCTGAAAAAAAAAAGTGAGCCAAGCGATCCCAAACTCCCAGTCCAAGCGACGCCGAGTCAATCGATTGTGGAGCACCAAAAATTCTGAAATCGCTCATCTCCTTTTCCTTATTCGAGGCCAGCAGTAATCCTCATGTGCCGCTGCCTCCCTTCCCTCGCCTGCCGCCGTCTCCACCATGCCTGAAGGCAATGAATCTGAGACGGCATGACACACTGCCCCGTTCCCTCCTCCTCCACTCTTTTCCTCGACATGCGTCGACCTACATGCCACGACTACTATCACCATTTGGTGCAAACAGAAGCTATCTTCTCTGTTCTTGATCCATAGAAATTGGTATATAAACCAAAAAAATCCCAATTAGCTGTAACTTTCCTGGTCAAATAACAACAGATAACTTAATGTGTCAGTTCTATCCTGTAAATGAAAAAAAAATACTAATAGCTTAGAAAGATCACTTATTTGTTGTCTTGGTGCTTCCGTGGTCTCTCCTCCCTTCTTCATTGAGGCCCTCCTTTCTCTGACATTAAGTATCACAGAGTTATCTGTAGAGGAATTGCAGTACAAACACGTAGCAGATATTAGTAGCTTAGAAAAAATTCAGTACATATTTCAGTCTAGCGGAAATTCAGCACTGTCACAATCTGAAAACTCTGAAAACATTTTAGTCAGTTGTTCTTCAGAGCACAGGGCTACAATTGTAGTCAGCTGAACTTCCTAGAAGTGCATTTTTCATTTGACAAATAAGATGCCCCTCCAATCTTATTTTCCTCTAACTCGTACAAGTTGAGATAACACAATACAAATTATACTGCCCTGGTCTCTGCGTACAAAAGAAACTCAGTTTGTCTCTATTCATGTACAGGCCCCGATGTGGTGATAAAGTTGAGGTTGAGAAAGATGGAAATAAATTGAGCGAGAGGATTGGAAGGAAACTCGCTGCACATACATGAAGAGAGAATCTCACAGGAAGCCAGGAACCGATGAAGATGGTCGAATTCATGCAAAGCGGGCATCGGGGGAGAGGCATTGATGTGGGTGCACACTTATCTTGCTTGAAGCATTAGGCTCTGCGTGCTTGGGTGTCAATCTCTCCGCGGACAGCTGTCCATGTAGAGGACAAGACGACGGACCGAGGCGTCACCCGAGGAGCGAGAGTCTCCGCACCTTCGACATCCTTCTTGAGCACCTTACCCACAGCCTTCAGATGCTTCGGCGCGACCAGCTGGGACCAGACCCTCTCCATCCTTCCACGTGAAGTCCGGCTGCAGCGCAACGCCGCTGTCAACTCCAAATTCGGCAGCTGAAGGACGACCCCATCATCGCGGTGCTGCCGTCCTTTTTCGCGATGCATTCTGCGGTGGCCGCGAGAGGCTTCTCCGTAGCTGACTCCGCCACTGGGAAGTCGTGGAGGCACCAACACCAGCCTCGCGTACGCCTTCGGCGGCGGTTGTTGAGTGGGGTATCACGGGCGGCGGCGGATCGCTGCTCGGGAGGAGGTCATCCGGCGGACGCTAGGATGCAAGCAACGTTTCGATGTTTTTTTTTGTCTAAACGTTTTTTTTACTTACTGGTGGTATTGGTGGGTAATTTTCTGTTGGATGAAAGCGTACTTTAGGTGGATTGAAAGCGTACTTGCGAGCCACCGACCATACCTCTAGTAATATTATTAGTAGAGATGATATGCCATTGATAAATCCTCGCGCCAGGTTCTTACACCGAAATACTGATGAATCAATGAGTGCAATTGAAGAATCGAGTACAATCTAATTGCTTGTGCTGTTTTGCATGCATTTACTAGGTGCTAGCTGCCGGTACTTGGCAAAAATATACTTCAGCCTTCATGTTCGGTTTCAAAATCTCAACTATAATTCATGCCCTGCCAACCGCAGTAGAAAGGTTCAGAGCTTGAATATATACACTACAGAAAAACACAAGCACACATGTACAATGTACACAACGATTGAGTTTTCTTATACATTACTTGAAGCACCATAGAAAGGTAGTGAAGGACAGTTTATATTTGCTAGACTTTTCTAGAGATAACACGGAAAAGAAGATGATCTCCAGCCGGCTAGATGAGAAGGCCAAATCAGTATTGGGTTTGTGATATCCGAAGGGAGGAAGGGAAACAGGTTGCTCGATTGTGCACGAAGCAGATTTACCATCCCTAACTACGATAGGCGCCAATCGGTCAAAGGCGGCTCAAAGAATATCACACGAGCAAGGTTTGGCGGCCATGATGATCAGGAAAATTTAGGGCTCGGGGCTACGCCCTCGGCCGTGGGATTTTCGACTAACCTGCAAGGCTGCACCGACGAGTAAGTAGAAAGTGTCGGCGAGAATTCCACATATTCAGTTCAGAGAAGTGCACAATCTCTTGTAAAGTAACAAATAAATTTAAAACATCCACCATAATTGCATTAGAGGATGACATTAGTGCTTTTTTCCATATTATAAATAGATGGTTGTATTACACTTACAACTTATCTCTGATGTATATGAACTGATGAAACACGAGACGAGGATACTGCAAAGAAATATGCATTGGCGACGGAGCCAAGAAGCGATGCACGGGGAAGATGACCCATGCTCAAAAGACCAAAGCAAAGGCGGCATAGCCAAAGTTAGGTGGAGACAATATGCGGACAAAGGAAGGAGGAAGAGGACACGTATATCCCATCTAGGAGTTATAACAAATCTATGGTGAAGGTAGAAAGGACAAAGAAAATGTTTGAAGAAAGGCGACATTTTGTGCTTTAACAATTGTCGTATACCAATTTAAGATCTATACTAACATAGTGACTTACCTCCATCGATCGGGATATATATATATATTTATTTAAAATTTATGGCACGCTAAATTGTATCTATATGAGATGTAGATCAAGACACAAAGACCAACAAGAGAAAAACATTCATTCATATTTTTTTCTTTTCTAGATTCCGTAGCAACGCACGGGTAGAATGCTAGTATGTATACATAGGAAACGATGTATACTTTAAGTGTTCAGCATCTTAATCAGAAATACATTGTATCACTATCATGGGCTACACAAAAGAGATAAAATCTGACAAGGTTTGATGGTGCACTATTCACATATCTAAATCTAAAACTTTATTGTTTTTACGTAAACTACAATACAACATATTTCAGATTGCGACTTTGCAGATTTTAAGTATATGTTATTTCCTATATGTTTATATTTTCTATATAATTTTTTGAAACTAATGAAATATTTTTTTTTAGTGTATAAAATAATGCACTCTTATTTGGGCTGCATGTGCTGCTAATGTTGGGTATAGCCGTATAGGTGGAAGCTTGGTAACAGGAATAAAATCCTTTTTTGGGAGGACATTTAGATGGGGCATTGCTCCCTCTCGACACAATGTTCCGGGAGTTGTATGTTATTTGTAATAGATAATGTTGTTCTATCTTAGAGGTCTGGGATGGGGTAAACTTAAGATTTACCTTTAGGCGATCGGTCTCACTGTCTCTATAAGAAGGGGAATTTGATCCCACTAATTTTTTTTGAAGGGGTACATAAATGAGAAACTTTACACTGCACGTAAAAGAAGGGGAATTTGATCCTAAATTTGTCTGACAACCAATTGATCCTACTTGTTAATTGATGATGGCCCACGCTACTTTTTAAATCTGCTCTATTGATTATAAAACGCCGGTCCACCTTGGGAGAATCGATGCTCGCTGCGTTGGTTCCCAGAGCGACGCCAAAAGGTGTTCTCGGTGGGCTGGCCCATGCAACTCGACTGCTCGGGCTTCCCCTCCCTTCTAGGATCGCTTGTTAATTTTTTTGTCGCAGTTACTCGTTCGTTTCCATTTGTTTAATTTTTTTATTGAAATCTGAAAATGGATCAAATTTGAAAACTATTGAAATTTGAAATTATGTGCAAATTCAAAACCTTTTCAAATTCCAAATCTGTTAAAATTTGAAAATATTTCAAATTCGAAAATCTATTGAAATTCATAATCTATTCCAATTTGAATTATTGTGCAACTTTGAAATCTGTTCCATTTGAAATCTGTTTAAATTCAAAAAAAAATCAAATGTAAAATCTGTTCAATTTGAAATCTATTCAGAATTTTTTTAAATTCTTGAAAAAACATAAGAAAAACGGCAAAGAAACAAAAAACAAAAATAAATATAATAAATAAAAAAGAAAAAAACAGAGGGAAACCCGACCTTAAAAAACAACAGAAACAAAGCAAAGTGAAACTAGGAAAACCAACAAATAAACCCAGAAAAACCGCGTGGAAGGTTCTAGAAACTTCCCAAGCCAAAAAACCGAGCATGTCAAATGTTAGTGGGTCAGCTCGTTCGAATTATAGTGAAAGGAGGGGGTACGCGTCAGGCCGCGAATCAACATTGAAGGCGTTAAATAAAAATTGCCATACACCTTTTATTCGAATGTCGAAAAGGCGAGGAAGATAGGGGCCTCGTGGGCCCGAAATATACACAAGTAGCTTACTCTTCTTCTTTTAGTGATAAGTCCGGCTCCGAAAGTGCATCTAATGCTCTCTTAGTGGGGTTTGTTTGAATGATAACAATATATTTAAGGAAATTTTCTGAAATAGAGGGTCTACCCTCAACCTCTGCATCAAAATGATGCACACAGTCTTTTGCATGAAAATTTCAAAGAAGCCTTACAAGGAGAATGTAAAGATTAACCCGAAGCCACCACACTTGCAACAGCTGTCGCAACACCTACAAACTCGACGAAGGGGGTGGACATGTCGGGCCCTCTGCTCTCACCTCACACAAACGCATATCATCTAAAAACTAGAGGCCTCAACAAACCGCCCAGCATGAAACCGAGAGTATAAACCAGTCCGACAGACCTTCAGCATGCACCACAGCATACTCCAACTCTAGCTCCACCTGCACCGACAATTGTCCCGTGGCCATACCCATGGCCAACACCGGACTTTGTAGACCTTACTGATACGTCCAAAACGTATCTACTTTCCCGAACACTTTTGCTATTGTTTCTCCTCTAATTTGTGTGTTTTGAATACAACTAACACGGACTGACGCTGTTTTCAGCAGAATTACTCTGGTGTCTCGTTTTTGTGCAGAAATTCAACTTCCAGTAAAAATTCGGGAAAAATCACCAAAAATCATATTTCACCAGAAGACCCACGGAGCCAGAAGACCGGAGGGAGAAGTGGCTCGAGGAGCCGTCACAGGGTGGTGGCGCGGCCCAGCCCTGGCCGCGCCACCCCTATGTGAGGAGGCCCCAGGCCCCCTCTCGACCTCCCGTCTCGCGTACATATACCCCCTGACGACTTAATATCGGGGAGGGGGCGTTTTTCCCAGATAGACTTCCTCTGCGCCGCCGCCATCAGAAACCGTGATTCAGAACCAGAAACTCCGTTCTGGCACCCTGCCGGGACGGGGATTCGGAGGAGATCTTCATCACCATCACCACCGACGCTCCTCCATCGACCATCCATGACTCCCCCATCCATGTGTGAGTAATTCCCCCGCTGTAGGTGAGGGGATGGTAGGGATTGGATGAGATTGTTCATGTAATTTGATATGAGATTGATAGGGCATAGTGCCTAGTATCTTTATTTAGTGCCTATGACATTGTTGCAACTTGTTGTGCTTAATGCTTGTCACTTTGGGCCCGAGTGCCATGATTTCAGATCTGAACATGTTATTATTTCTATGATGATACTTGTTGTTTATGGTCTTACCTACAAGTTGTATACACATATTGTTGTCCGGAACCCGAGGCCCCAAAGTGACAGAAATTGGGATAACCGGAGGGGATGGCTATGATGTGAGGATCACATGTGTTCACCGAGTGCTAATGCTTTGCTCTGGTACTTTATTAAAAGGAGTACCTTAATTACCAGTAGTTTCCCTTGAGGCCCTGCTGCAACAGGCTGGTAGGACAAAAGATGTCGTGCAAGTTTCTCCTTGTGAGCACGTACGACTATATACGGAACACATGCCTATGATTGTTTGTACTAGGATGCTTTATCATTATTTATCTGCAATGCCCGTATCTCATTGATTCATGAATTATCTTATCCATGCAACGCCCGTTATCCATCCCTATGCCTACAGTATTTGTTCCTACTGTTTACAATCGTTATTATTACTGCTGCTATTTTACTACTGCTGTTACTGTTTCACTACTGTCACCACTATAAAACTGTTGCTACTGATAAACCGCTGCGAGTAAGACTGTTTTCAGGTGCAGCTGAATTGACAACTCAATTGTTAAGGCTTGCATATATTCTTTGGCTCCCCTTGTGTCGAATCAATAAATTTGGGTAATACTTCCCTCGAAGACTGTTGCGATCCCCTATACTTGTGGGTCATCAAGACTATTTTCTGGCGCCGTTGCCGGGGAGCATAGCTTTATTTGTAAGTTCACTTGGTATTCATATTGTTCGCTGCAATCCTTTCATCATGGGTAAACCTCGTGATGGAAAAGTTCCTATATTGCCATCCACTACAAGAAGAGGTACGACTCTCAACACCTCTGTTGCTCTTGATTCGCCATCTCTTATGAGTAAGTTGCTTACACCACCACACCCACACGTTACTGCTACTACTTCTGCTGAGATTGAAAGTACCACTGATAATTTAGATGATGCTTCTACTGTGCTTGATGAGAGAGGTTCACTAGGTTCCTTTTTAGAGGCTACTATTGCTAGAGCTAAGTTGGGAAACACTACTGTTACACCTGTTAGTTCACCTGAGTCTAGGGAATGTGCTAGTGATGACTATGATGATGATGCTTACATTGAGCTTAATGATGATTTTATTGCAGAAGCACGTGCTGCTCGTGATGCAGGTAATGTTAAAGAACTTCTTGCTAGACGTTCTGTTAGATATAATTTGTCTCCTGATCCTAAGTTTGCTGCTTCTCCTATCAATATTAGAGACAAGGATTATGATTTCTCTTTGGATTTATCTTACATATCTATTGTTGAGAAAACTCCTTTTTGTGGTACTAAAGATGAGAGTGCTATGGAGCACATGAATGAGCTTTCTACTTTGAGTAATTTGTTTTCTGATGATATTAAGCTCCGCACTTACTTTGTTGCTAAGATTTTTCCTTTCTCGCTGAAAGATGCTGCTAAAATTTGGTTTAATAGCTTGTCTCCTGGATCTCTTACTAGTCCTATTGCTTTGGTTAATGCTTTCTTTCAGAAATATTTTCCCGCTAGTGCTCAACATGCTGCTGTGCAGAAAATCTTTGATTTTGAACAGGGAAAAGGAGAGAAATTGCCTGAATCTTGGACAAGGTTTTGTTCTTTAATAAGAGCCTTGCCTAAAGAACCATTGCCTAAAAATGAACTCCTTGACATATTTTATAATGGACTAACGGATGAATCTAAGTCATATTTGGATAGTTGTGCTGGTTGTGTTTTCAGGGAAAGAACTCCGGCTGAAGCTGAAGAGTTAATGGCCAAAATAAGCCGGAATCATGATGATTGGACTTTAGTTGAGCCAACACCAGCACCAACCCCTGCGCCATCTACAGAGCCTACGCCAAAGAAGAGAGGGATGATTGAATTAAATGATGAAGTTATGAAGGAGGCTAAGAAATCTCTTAAGGAGAAAGGTATTAAGGCCGAAGATGTGAAGAATTTACCTCCTATTGAAGAATTATGTAAGCCAATCCCTCGCTCATCTACTATTGAGGTACACTCTCTCCAGCGCTTTGATGAAAGAGATATTCCTTACACTAAACCTCCTGATCAATGCTTAGATGAGTTTGATAATTTTATTGTTAAGCAAGAGAATTTTAATAGAATGGTGCATAATCATCTGTTGGAGAATTCTAGAGTTATTAACAAGATGCAGGATATTGTGGAGAGAACCGCCAATGATGTGAAGATACTTGCTAAACATTTTCAAATGATTCAAACACAAATTGATCAGCTTACCAAAGTGCAGCAAGACCTGCTAGTTAATGCTGCAAGAGAGAAGCAAGCATGTGAAATACGCACAAGAAGTGGTGCTGCTACTCAAGACCCATTATATCCTGAAGGACATCCTAAGAGGGTCGAGCAAGATTCTCAACGCACTTCAAGTGATGAGATTCCTCCCAAGAAGAAGAAGAAGAAGCATAAAACAATCGCAGAATCCTCTGATGCAGGTAAAGATCCTAATAGTGTTTCTATTTCTGATGCTGAAACTGAACCAGGAGATGCTTCCGATAAAGAAGAAGATAAAGAAGAAGTTGAAGAAGAACCAGAGAAGATTGATAAAAATGCAAAGTACACCAAAGAAGACTTCATTGCCAACAAGCATGGTAAGGAGAGGGAACCTTGGGTACAGAAGCCAATGCCTTTTCCTAGTAAGAAACACAAGTCCAAGGAAGAAGAACACTACAATCGGTTTTGTGAATGGATGAGACCTTTATTTTTGCAAATTCCTTTGACTGATGCTATTAGAATGCCTCCTTATGCAAAATATATGAAAGATATTGTCACTAACAAAAGGAAAATTCCTAGTGAGGAAATTTCCACTCTACTTGCTAATTATTCTTTTGATGGTAAAGTTCCAGAGAAACTTGGAGATCCAGGTATACCAACTATTCCTTGCTCCATTAAAAATAACTATGTTAGAACTGCTTTATGTGATTTGGGAGCTGGAGTTAGTGTAATGCCTTTTTCTCTTTATAAGAGACTTGATCTAGAAAAATTGGTTTCAACTGATATATCCTTGCAGATGGCTGATAAGTCTACTACTATTCCTATTGGTATATGTGAGAATGTTCCTGTTCAAGTTGCTAACAGCTGTTTAATATTAACTGATTTTGTTGTGTTGGAAATGCCTGAAGATGATAATATGTCTATTATTCTTGGGAGACCTTTTCTAAACACTGCAGGTGCTATTATTAATTGCAATCAAGGAAAAGTCACTTTTAATGTTAATGACAAAGAATATACAGTTTATTTTCCCAAGAAGATTGATAGGAGGAATGCTCTAAATTCAATCAAGCATGTTGAGACCATCAAAGTTGGCCAAATTATTTGTTCAGAGCAATAGCCCAAGGAAGAATATCAAATTTTTATGGTTGGGGCTATACCTATCAAAGTTGAGGTAACATAAGCATTAAGTGAAGTGCAAAGTTTAGCTTCATATAAAGTTAGTTTGATAACAAGACTTGATCAACCTTGTTAGCAAAGTGAATTTATATGAACGAAACTTCGTTTTCACCACATCCACTCCACCTCACTTGTATTTACTTTCATCAAATTTTATTCCTTCAGTTTAGTTGCATGATTAAGAGCATCTCAGAGCTGCTGCATGCTTAGTTTTGATTTGCTTGAAATCTTTTCATCCTCGTTTTTCCTGAGTTTTATCGATATGCCAATTTCTGAAAAATCCTCGAAAATAAAGTTTCTCGAAAAATTCCAGAAAATTCTTTATAATTTTTTATGTCAAAAATGGGGCAGAGAGACACCTGGGAGGCACCGGGTGGGGTAGCCACGCCACCTCACACACAGGTGGCGCGGCCCAGCCCTGGCCGCGCCACCCATGTGTGAGGGGGCCCCACCAGGCCACTCACTCATCTATTCTTCCCCTGCTCTTTCTCTCTCCCGAAAAACACCGACCCATTTGCTCAAGCTCGAGTTCTTGCTGTCCTTCACCTAGAATTTTCGATCTCCTTGTTCAGCCCAACATTTTTGCTGAAACTTGGATTATTTGCTCTCCGGTATATGACTCCTCCACTTGTCCAAGTAGATTTTCTTTTAGTAGAGTATTTCTTGAGTATTTTAGCATTGTAGGTGACAGTATAAATGAGTATGCATGCTTGTTCTATTGTTTAGAAAGATTATTTTGATGCATGATAGCTCTCTAGTGACCCTCTATAGTAGTTTCCTACATTTGCTTGTCCTTAAATCACTTTTTATGAGTTTGTTGAAAAATTTCAGAGAAGGAGATGGCCAACTTCACATATGGAGAAGTGTTTGAAAGTGATGCACCAAGGTCATCAAGGCCCTCAAGATCCACTGCTCAATATAGGATATCCTATAATGAGGATCTCATGTCACCAAACCCAGAAGGGGATGATGGAGATGCACATCCATCCGCCTTTCCTTGTTTTAACTTCTTGAGTGATGCAGGAATTCTTGATGATTTCTTGCTCCTTATTAACAGGGTTGGGTTGACAGATTATGTGGCAGATGAAAGAGATCAATATGCTTTGCTTACAAAGACTTTCGTTGAAAGTTTTAAATTTATTAACTCTCATTACAATCCTTCCGTTGCATTTAAGATTTATGATCAGTCTATCACCATGTCTTTGGGGAGGTTTTGTTCTATTTTAGGTATTCCCATGTTTGGAACAGCCAAGAAGATACAAAATCATCCCGCTGATTTGTTGGAGCTTTACCGAGGGGTGACCAATGATGATGACCGCAACGCTCAGCGTGGCAAGATAAGAAATATTCAGCTTCCAACTATTAGATATTTTACTTACTATCTTGCAACTAGTGTACTTGGTAGAGAAAACACCAGCAATATCTCCAACTATCATTTAGCTTTTTTTAGCCACCGCTCTTGATGTTGGTAGGGAATATAACCTTGGTGCTGTTATTGCTCGTCGCCTAGCCGCTAGGGGACCTATTTATGGAGGTATTATTGCCGCGCGTATTGTTGCTGAGCTAGGACTTTCTATTGCTCCTAATGATGTATTGTTGGCTCCACAGAGGCTTGATCTTGCTGCTATGAAACTCCATCACTTTGTTACTGCTAACTCTTGTGCAGGGAAATTAGTTTACAGGATGTTATTCATTGATGGAGAGGAAAGGGAAATTCCCTTGCCTCAGCCTAACTTGTTCAGCATTCACATGAAGCCATGGTCACGCACGAAGGTGGAGTTGGACGATCAGCTTAGGCTGCTCGGTTTCAATATCCAACACGGCGTGGTGGTCCAGGAGGAAGAGGAGGAGCCGCCCTATCACTTCACCACGTACCACTCCGGGGCATCCTCAAACTCTTATCAGGACGATGGTGCTTCTTTGTCACACCACGAGGGCGCCACCTCATGGCAGAGTTGGCCGAGTTGGGATTGATCTCCACTTAGGCCAAAAGCCTAAGCTTGGGGGGAGGTACGCCGACGATTCACTCATCTACATATCATATTTTGTCGGACCTTTGTATATTCATGTTTCGCTTTCTTTACTGTTCTCGTTCTTGTTTTCATTGCTTCCAAAACACAAAAAGACCAAAAATATTTCCGTTGTTTCTCTCTATTTGGTTCTTTAGTTTTCTACCTTTGGTTTGCTTTAGTTGCTATTTTCGGTTTGCTACTTGAAAAACCCAAAAATATTTTGCTTGGTTGCTATTTCCTTCTGCTTTTGCTTTCAAAAATCGAAAACTCCAAAAATATTTGTTGTTCTTCTTTGGTTTTGTAAAGGTTGTTGCAGAGTTCAGTTCCCCGTTACTCTATTGGAGCTTGGTATTCATTTTATACTATTCAAGCCACACAAGTGAAGAGCAATAATGACGACATATGACAATCCGAGATGTGGTAAGAGGCTGGTATGAACTCTATTTGTTTTCATTTTTGTACATATACTTATCTATGTGGACATGCTTAGTCAGTTCATGTAAGGTGTATGTCATCTAATGGATGCTTTGTAGTTTTTGCTCTCTTATGATTAGTTTCAATCTACTATTAGCCTGTAGCATGTCATGTAGATGCTTGCATGCATTGTTTTATTCATAGTATGGTATGATATTGTGGTATCCACCTCTGAATGCTTCATTTGAATCGACTTGGCACATGCTCAAGCATGCATATGACTGAACAAAAAGTCAATTAAGCCTCGATGATCTAAATTGCCTCAGAGTTCTTGTATCATTTTTATGCCTATATTAATTTTGTTTTATCGCAAGCATGATTATGATAGTTATTGCTCTCTCGATTGTCGCTTCCTAGTCTTTTGCTAGCCTTCACTTGTACCGAGTATGAGCTCTACTCGTGCATCCAATTACCAAAAACCAAGTCTTCCAAAGAGTCCACTATAAATTCCTATGCATGGTATTTGTGAGCCATTCCAAGTAAATTTTCATGTGCTACCTTTCAAAACTTTCAACTACTTCTCATTTTGTGCCACTGTTTTTAGCTCATGGGGACGTAGTGGTCGGAATTGCTATCTTCCATATTAAATTAAGTACCCCTCGACTAGGCAGCTTCATCTCCTCGTCATTAATTTTGCAAGGGAGCTGGTCAGACCATTATAATCTTAATTCTAAAAGAATGAAAAAAGGCACTCCTCCAAAGGATTGTGAAAGTTGGTGGGCACCCGATGGAATCGGTTAGCCATGGTTTGAGAAAGGAAAAAGGTGGAGAGGAGTGCCAAAGCTTTATAAAAGAGCACCAGTGTGCCAATTTTCAAAGAACTCGGAACCGCTCTCACTTGTTTATTATGGAAGATAGTAAGTCCCCATTGCTAGTCGTTGACATAGAACAACCACCTCTCAAAATAAATTTTTATCTTTGTTTTACAAATGAAAAGCTCTAGCACATGTTAAATCACTGCTTCCCTCTGCGAAGGGCCATTCATTTACTTTTATGTTGAGTCACCATCTTCTAACTTTAAGCACTTCTTGAGAGCATAGCCGTTATTCTTAGTGTAATGTGCTTGTCCCAGAACACGGTTAATTGTGGTATAACTTTGATGCTTGTATCTTTGATATTTCTACTTCTAGTCTTCCCTTGGACTTCAGAGGTGCCTCAGCATTTATGTTTTGCTCTACAAATAAAGGCAAGTGGGATACCATTCTCTCATATCATTTATGCATATTACAATCTTGTAGCTTCTCATGCACATGTTACTTGTTATTAGTGCATTGGCACTCTTTCATAGCTTGCTTGACTATGAGGTGACATTAGTTGCATATTTCTTATTATGAATTGCCTGAGTATTTGATCACATAGTTAGTATATATACATCATATGAGCAAATGTGTTCGTGAAAGTTTCTTTTATCGCTCTCAGTTGTTAACTGAATTGCTTGAGGACAAGCAAATAGCTAAGCTTGGGGGGGAGTTGATACGTCCAAAACGTATCTACTTTCCCGAACACTTTTGCTATTGTTTCTCCTCTAATTTGTGTGTTTTGAATACAACTAACACGGACTGACGCTGTTTTCAGCAGAATTACTCTGGTGTCTCGTTTTTTTGCAGAAATTCAACTTCCAGTAAAAATTCGGGAAAAATCACCAAAAATCATATTTCACCAGAAGACCCACGGAGCCAGAAGACCGGAGGGAGAAGTGGCTCGAGGAGCCGTCACAGGGTGGTGGCGCGGCCCAGCCCTGGCCGCGCCACCCCTATGTGAGGAGGCCCCAGGCCCCCTCTCGACCTCCCGTCTCGCGTACATATACCCCCTGACGACTTAATATCGGGGAGGGGGCGTTTTTCCCAGATAGACTTCCTCTGCGCCGCCGCCATCAGAAACCGCGATTCAGAACCAGAAACTCCGTTCTGGCACCCTGCCGGGACGGGGATTCGGAGGAGATCTTCATCACCATCACCACCGACGCTCCTCCATCGACCATCCATGACTCCCCCATCCATGTGTGAGTAATTCCCCCGCTGTAGGTGAGGGGATGGTAGGGATTGGATGAGATTGTTCATGTAATTTGATATGAGATTGATAGGGCATAGTGCCTAGTATCTTTATTTAGTGCCTATGACATTGTTGCAACTTGTTGTGCTTAATGCTTGTCACTTTGGGCCCGAGTGCCATGATTTCAGATCTGAACATGTTATTATTTCTATGATGATACTTGTTGTTTATGGTCTTACCTACAAGTTGTATACACATATTGTTGTCCGGAACCCGAGGCCCCAAAGTGACAGAAATTGGGATAACCGGAGGGGATGGCTATGATGTGAGGATCACATGTGTTCACTGAGTGCTAATGCTTTGCTCCGGTACTTTATTAAAAGGAGTACCTTAATTACCAGTAGTTTCCCTTGAGGCCCTGCTGCAACAGGCTGGTAGGACAAAAGATGTCGTGCAAGTTTCTCCTTGTGAGCACGTACGACTATATACGGAACACATGCCTATGATTGTTTGTACTAGGATGCTTTATCATTATTTATCTGCAATGCCCGTATCTCATTGATTTCATGAATTATCTTATCCATGCAACGCCCGTTATCCATCCATATGCCTACAGTATTTGTTCCTACTGTTTACAATCGTTATTATTACTGCTGCTATTTTACTACTGCTGTTACTGTTTCACTACTGTCACCACTATAAAACTGTTGCTACTGATAAACCGCTGCGAGTAAGACTGTTTCCAGGTGCAGCTGAATTGACAACTCAACTGTTAAGGCTTGCATATATTCTTTGGCTCCCCTTGTGTCGAATCAATAAATTTGGGTAATACTTCCCTCGAAGACTGTTGCGATCCCCTATACTTGTGGGTCATCACTTACCATGACGACGGATAGGCTGAGGCCCTTAGCTCGGGTTATGGCTTTTACTTTTTATGTTGTTTTTCAATTTCCTTTTACTATATGTAAATTAAGTTTGAAATCCATGAAAGGTTTTTAAAAAATGTGTCGAACCGATGGGATGCCCGATCCAAAGGGATATGAGCAAAAAAAATGGCCAAAGACGTGTCTGTGACCCGACCCAAAGAAACCAAAACAGACACAACATGTGTCTGAAATGGATAGGGACCACTAGAGATGCCCTTATGGTCCATCAACGAGACAACAAACTTGCAAGGGGTGCCCGAAAGGACTCTCATTTCCCACCCTCTCTTTTTCTCTCCCGTCTACAGTTGAGGTGAGCCGTCGGCTGCCCTGGTGTAGATATTAGGCTTAGATGTTTGCACACTATGGCGAATAGGAGTAGGGTACTCGATCTTGGTAGTCAAATCTGGTACATCTAGGTGTTCTTCTTCTTCCTTGTGTTGCTCCAGTTGGAGTTGATGCGGGTGGAGAAGTCGACATTTGGACCTCCGCTAATAAGGCTCCGCTCAAGAGCTCGTCCTCCCTGGTGTCATGGCGCAGTGATCGGCGGTTCTCCTGCCCCTCTGGTGTGCTCCGATGGATGGAGGATGATGAAGAGGTGTTCAAGACGAGCTTCTTCAATAAGCGCCTCCATCTCCGGCTTTGTAGCCTTGTTGCTGCTCCCGTCTTCTTGGCCGAGCTTGGTGGCGAGGGAGAAAGGGGGAAGGGTGGTGACTGCTAGATCTGGGAGATGGTGTTGGGCGGCTATTGCACTCTCTCTCTCTCTCTCTCTGCTAGACTTCATCAGCAGAGGACCCGCCGATGGCCATGCCCGACTTTCCTCTTTTTTTCTAGTCAAAAGGTGACCTACTATGACCAAGCGTTGGTCGTGCCTCTTCCTCCTGGCCTCAGGCCGTTGTGGAGGATCTTCTGCTCTAGCCAAATCATAGCTGCTGGCCCAAGTGGTTCCTCCCCAACGCCGACATCCCTGGCCTGGTGATGGAGCTCAAATCGCTATGGTGGATAAGGGCATTTAGGGCCTGATCACATTTTCATGTTTCATTTTGAGGGCCTGGTGCAAAAGTTTGGATCTTGTCTATAATTTATGTTTTCCTTCTGGACCTATATGTAAACTGTATGTTCATGGCTTATGAATGGAGCAGTTTCTAGGTCCTTCGAGATAGTGGCGGACCTAAAAATTCACTGTGCCACGGGCCACCTTTAGTGATTGTAGCTACAATGTCTTCAACGGTCCTGCTATATTACATCGACAAGCTTAAGCATCGCCACCGCGCCCTGGGCCATGGCCCTGGTTGATAGGGCTGTATCCGACGAGAATCTCCCCCAATCAAAAAAACATGCAAGGAGTCTGTACGTGGGGCCCGTTGTAGCTGTCTATCTTTCCACCGACATCAAAAGTTGTGCCTAGCTTGTATTTTGTTGCTGGTGACAATATTTCTACAATTGGCCACATGAGAGCATATGCTCCTGCTATCAGAAAAAAAAAATTTATTAAAATGTTAAAAGGTTCCAAACAAAACTTTAGCGCGTATATCTTCGCATTTTATGTGCGCATGTCAAGTTTCCTAGAAATTTCACGGAAAACCGACGTTTATTGTGTCTTGTGTAAAAATTCAAAAAAAATGCCTTGTACATAGCCTTTTTAGCACTAAATTTTATCTTTTTACACACAACAAAAAGAATCATAAAACAACTTTCAGACTTTATGATCACATAGAATGTTGAGATTTACACGCGAAATTTTGAAAACTCTGGCCACATGAAGTCGGCCTTTATGGGTCAGATGCAACGACGGTGTAGGGTACAGCTAAGAAGAAAAGGTTAGGAGACTGAAAGTGGAACGTGACAACGGGTATTTCATAGATGCACTTAACTGAAATCTTTGGTGTACTTGCAAGCAGCAGCAACAACTAACCTTCCATTTGTAAGAGAGATGCACCTGGAGATTTGTTGCAGAAAACATTTGGATTTTTGTGTCATGCATGATTCAAGCCTGTTGGTTTCTACGCATCATGGGACATAAGTTCTTGTTGCAAGTGGAATGTTCCTCAGAAATATAGCCAACACGAAAGGAAACATAAATAGATATTCAAAGTTGAAATCTAAACCTGACACAACATGGGACATAAGCAAACGATACTGAAATGAGGCACCCATACACAAGACACAACTCAGTCACAGGTGACCTGCCCAAACATGCTTGCTTGGACGGCTTACAAAGGCTTAAAGCAGATGAACCCAGGATTGACTGATAGGCTCAACAATAATCACTAAACCAAGAAAGTCACTCTATCTTCATGCCAGTTGACTAATGTCTACAGAGACTACATAATAAACGGTAAGTTGCGAATAATCCCGACAAGCCAAACTTCACAATGGACCAGTACAGAGAGCCAATTATCGCATGGAGCACAACGTACAAAATGGAAGAATCTGCATCACACAACCCATTTCTTCATCCCAGCCACCAAAATGTGATCCTACATCTGCAGAGCAACCAATTTCATCAGTCAAACCAATTTGTACAATTCATCATAAGTTCATAACTCATCACAATTTGATACAACTTAAACAGTAAACAATAACATCACTAGTTTTGTTGGATATTGTGCCAAACGACCCAAACTGAATCGTACCAACATTATTGGCAACATCCAACAGTAGAAACAGAGAACTATAGGATAACAGTTAAGTTTTACTGCCACACCTTTAACTCTTACTTTTAGCATATTCTCAAGGATAACAGTTAAGTTTTCCTATCTGTGCCCAGTATTCTGGTTGCCTTAAGAACGCCTTAAAAACCATGGCAGCTAGATAGAACAGGAAGACAAGTGAAAGTGCACACATCCAGTAGAGATGGGATAGAACATCAGCACGAAAAAGAGAAGGCGGGTGGTTAAAGACAAGGAAAAGAACGGAGAGCTGCTGAGGAGGTTATAAGGAATCAGGGAATGGAGAAAAGATCCAAGATGAAGCCTGCCATCAAAGCAAAAAGGAGGATATGTGTACTGTCAACAAAAAAAGGAGGGGGGGGGGGGGGGGGGGGGGGGGCAGGCTAACAGCCAAGGGAAGAGTCATATATTAAATCTTACAGTGCTCTCTTGTAATTTGGTACTTGAGAAAAGACAGTAAGAAGGATGGTAATACAAATTGCGCACATATCTCAACATACATATAGAAGATTAGCATACCTGCTCAATTAGTACATCACACTAGCATATTTAACCAGACAATCATCTTATTCATGATGTAAAAGATCAGCTACATCATGTCCACCACCAATGCCTGTTTCTTCAATCATAAGAAGTCAAAAAAGTAATAACCAATATCAATCCAATGAAAAGACAAATATATATGAGGAAGG
Source organism: Dactylis glomerata (assembly GCA_007115705.1). Lineage (NCBI taxonomy): Eukaryota > Viridiplantae > Streptophyta > Magnoliopsida > Poales > Poaceae > Dactylis > Dactylis glomerata. The sequence goes on from QXEO01000132.1 coordinate 783,742, forward strand.
CATCAACGAGATTTTTAAATAAACTCGCAGCTTTAATTCGAAGGCAAAAAAACACAGTTTTGTACAACATTCTTAAAAAAGATAAACAAAACCACACATATTCTCAAACTTAAAGAATATTCTTGGGGCAGTACAAATTGATGAATATTGTACAAATGAAAAACATACAGACTGAGACACTTAGCTGTTCAGTAAGAGACAACTTATCCAGAGTTATAAGCTTGTTCTACAACATACCAAAAAAAATCAATCATACTAATAAAGCGTAGCACAAACGTGATCGACAGTATTCTGATTTATATCATCTTCAAAGTTCAAACAGATTTAGCGTGAAGACTGATATAAACACAACATATTAGTTTGCCGAGGTACAAATTGACTTTCCACTTGCAGTAGGACTCCTAAGTGGTAAAATAACGATTACTCATAAATTCAAAGAAATTCATCACTATGGTTTAAATATTATAAGCAAGAATAGAAGAGATAATAAATACTAAATGAAAGAAATAATACTAGCTTAAAGCATCCAAACACCTATTGGGCCACCTATTTGACTTTTCAGTTGGTTCAAGCTAGTTTTGCATGCAATCGTCTTCAACTTTCAAATGTTATGTATCTGACCTTGTGAAAAAAACTCCAGCGCAGCTATGCACTAGAAAATAACATTTGCTTCTTGCATACGCGAATAGGCATGCAAGAGGGAAATGCAGTTCAATATTACAGAAAAAGTTTGTTAATCTTGGTGTTAATTGTTTTGTTATATGGATATTCATGTAATAAACTGATAAATGAATATAATAAGCTGATAAAGACATTTTGCTAGATCCGTGTTGAACAACAAAACATTACAGAATGAAGTTAACTGTATATCAATTGCAGCCACTGCCTGGCTAACGAGCATAAAATAAATTAAATCTCACAAACATACTTTTTTTCTAAATCATAATCCTTATCGAGACAGAAATACCATGGAAACAAAACCGCTGTATGTTGAAGAGGTCATCAAGCAGCAACAGAAACAAGTGATACGACACTAGTTCTCTACATCCATTTTGAACAACAAAAGATTACAGAAACAAAGCTAACAGTAGACCAGTTGCACCCACCGACTGGCTACTGAGCAAAAGATAAATTAGATACTGCTAACGGATTTTTTTCTTCTAGATCATAAATACTGCAGAAACAAAACCACTATATGTTGAAGAGGTCATCAAGCATCAGAAGAAACAAGTGATACGACACTGCCTAAAACTGTTAACTTAACAAAGGATGTGAACCGTATTCCACCAAGCAGTTATCGGAAATTAACTTGGTTTTGTTGTAACCGATACGTGAATGCATAAGTACCTGCACTGTAGACACTTTCAAATGGATGATAATGAGCAACGATGTTGGTTTCAAATAGCTTCTTCAACTGCAATGTCTCAAGATGTACCATAAAGACGACGCCACCTTCCCACAAGAACACTACATTGTTTTCCTCAGCAAAACCTAGTACCACATAGCTCTGTGAATCCAGGGAAAGTATCTTATTCAATTCAACTGTTCTCCCAAGCGCCCATGAAGCAACACCATCACAATCAGTCTTCCTCTTCCACAATTGGAGGATGTTGCCTGTGATGAAGAGTAAACCAAGGCCACCACCCTCTGCACGCACAATCGAGAATTGGCCCTGTTGAAGCATATGCACTGGCACCCGTATCACCGCTAGGCTTTGCTTTTCCAAGTCAAACTCGAGAATTCCAACAAAGTTTCCAGTAAGCATCCAGTAAATGGAATTCCCAGCAAGCACAGCAGGTTTACCAGTATAAACCAAGGTGGGAAAATCACCAAAACCAATATCAAGTAAGGTAGGATCATCAAAATCAATACCAGTATAAACCTCGGATGGAACCGGTGTTGAGATGAGGTCACCCCATAAGCCGGTTTCTGACGAGTAAATGCAGGCAACCGCTCGCCTATGTTGTTTGTCCTCGTTGTCTGCCTCTGTCAAGACCACCTGGAAGTGGGCGTCTCCAACACGAAGCACCGCCCCGTTGATCGCTGTCTTCTCCGCATATGGTGCAATTCCCGGGGGAATGGCGAGGGGGTGCTGGTCGCCGGTGACGGGGTCCCACACCAGCATCTCGTTCTGCGTTATGTTGAAGATTAGTACGAGGCCATGGCGGCATCCAAGGGAACAGAAGCGGTCGCGGTCGCCGAGCTGCAAGGAGAAGCGGCCGGGCGGGACTCGGTTCGGGGCCTCGAGAGTAGGTACAAAGGGGTGGCCCTCGTATCTTTCGAAGAACCCGAGGAGGGGAGGGCTGCGGCGGTGGTGGCGGCGGAAGCGGCGGAAGAAGCCGGGGTCGGAGGCGAGGCAGCGCCAGCGCTTGCAGACGAGTCCCGCGCGGGGGAGGGAGGAGGGCTGCGGCGGGAGGCGGAGGAGGATCTCGCCGAGGAGGTCGTCGTCTTCCAGCGGCGTCTTCCCCGCCGGCGAGCGGGGGCGGCGGCGGAGGCCGCTCATCTTGCCCTAGTAGTCACTGATGCGGGATTATTTTTTCAGTTTGTGGATGGATGGGATGCGGGTGACTCGAATAGTGAAGTGTGGGCCGTTATAGTGCCAATGAAGCCCACGGTCGGTGCAAAATAAAGAGGGGAAAATACACTCACCTTCTCGAAATGAAAATACATTCTCACCACAGCCTACGAGCTTCAGACTATATTTTTCCGAGCCACTTTTTGTACTACTAGGAAAGTAAGAGCTTTGTTGATGCTCATGTCCTGCAACGAAGGTTCCTTCGGCACCGGCCGAGTTTTTTTTTTTTTTGCCAGTTGCTTCGGAAGGAATTTGTGAAACTAACTTGGCCAAGATCTCCTGTTATTCTAAAAAGAACTTGGGAAAGAGACGACTAAGAAAAGAAGTTGCTGAGATACCAGCTTAAGAATACGCATAGGCACACTGCAAGCAAAAAAGCTAACCAACTAAGATTGTGTGATGAAGGAGCTGTTGGAGCCTTGGAGGAGATAATGTAGTACCATGAAGGTGACGAAGCAGTGCTGTTGTTGGTAGGAAGATTCTTAGGCTTTTACGAAGCATTAAAAAGCAAGTTTTAAAAACACAGTCAGCCGATTGGCACGAGAATTCTACACCACAAACTTGATCAAAACACACAAGAAAGATATGATCGGAGTCTTCCAACATGGCATACAAGGTACACACGTATGTTGCTTCTCTAACAATAGTAAGTGTACAAATCAAGATAATCTATCCATTTTGTTTTGCTAGAAAAGTCACAATGTAGTCTTTTGTGCTATTTCTGTCATTTATCTTAGAGTTACACAGTTAAACATATTTTCTAGATACTATGGCCCCATCAGTGAGCTTTGATTGTTGGTTTTTCCTTTCTGGCTTTTTTGTTTAGTCGATTGGTGTAACAGTACACTATCTTTTTGTTACCGTGTAAAATGATCAATAAGAAACTGACATGGTTTCTTTTCATCTCATTCTAATATATATAATGTTGTCACATGAATTAGGATGTTAAACAACCGACAATGTCTACTTTGAGAAAGGCTTTGGCTTTTGACAAAATGCTTCAGTATGTATTATTCATTGGTATAGTCCAGGCGATCTTTCAATAACACATGACAAACATTCTATCAAAAGTCAGACTGAACGGACCCGAGAGTAAAATGGAATATCGGCTAAGATGACCTATTTCATTCCCCCAACAACAACAATAAACCCCCGCAAAAAAAAATAGTCAACTGATAATGTCATCTGAAAAATGGCAGTGATAACCTCTACCAACTAATAGTCCCCTCTCAAAGAAAAAGAGGTAACTGATAATCAACATCAACAGTGTTCACCGGTCAATATCAATGTCCGCAACACACTCTAATAACAAAATCATGAATTTTACTTGGAGAGAAACCATCGTGCTAATTATCTGAGCTACACTAAGCTCTACTACACTCTTCTTGTCTCTGCCACAAACTTAGCCATTTTTGTTAATCAGGTTTCATTACAAAATCATTTCTACTTAATACCCCGCTGATGTAAAAGTTTGCTAATCTCAACATGCCGGGGCAGCTCCAAGCTAATATTGCCCTGCCCTGATCACTGTTGGGAATGGCAACTATCATTCACAGGGGGCCAAAGGCCAATACATGTACAGGTGTGGGTAATATGCAAAGAGCCCCTTATACTACGGGGAAAACGGAAGAAGCAGACTATACATGTCTAACACCCCCCCCCCCTCAAACTCATGGTGGATCAACAACACTGAGTTTGGAGAGAAAGAAGCTATGCTGCGCTCGGGTCTGGGCCTTCGTGAAGAAATCTGCCAACTGCAACTCGGAAGGCACATACCCAAGAGCGAGGATCTGATCCTGCACAGCAGTGCGCACAAAGAAGGCATCAACACCGATGTGTTTGGTGAGCTCATGCTTCACCGGATCTCGCGTAATGCTGATAGCACCTGTACTGTCTGAGAATAAGGAAGTCGGTGTAGGGACAGACACACCAAAATCCTCCAATAACCATCGTAACCAAATCACCTCGGCGGTCAAACTGGCCATAGCTCTCAACTCAGCCTCTGTACTCGAGCGAGAGACGGCGGTCTGTTTCTTTGTCTTCCAGGCAATGAGAGAACCACCAAGAAACACACAGTAGGCGGAAAGTGAGCGGCGATCCGAAGGATCACTAGCCCATGTAGCATCAGAGTAGGCCTGGAGCTGTAAGGAGCCGGAGCGAGGGAAAAAGAGACGACGGGTGATCGTGCCTCGAAGATAGCGAAGAACACGGAGGAGATGACTATAGTGAACCGAGGTGGGAGCAGAAACAAACTGACTCAGAATGTGAACCGGATAGGATATATCGGGCCGAGTGACAGCAAGATAGACAAGGCTTCCAACAAGATGGCGATAGCGCGTGGGATCAGAAAGAGGGTCACCATCAGAAGCACGAAGCTGGACATTGAGCTCCATAGGAGTCTCAACAGTGCGCTCATCACCAAGAGCAGCACGAGCAAGAAGATCCTGGATATACTTTTCCTGGGAGATATAAAAGCCATCCGAAGTGGAAGAAACCTCAATCCCAAGAAAGTAGCGAAGAGGACCAAGATCAGTCATAAGGAACTGCTCGCGAAGACGGGCCTTAACAAAGGCAATATAATCAGAATCATCTCCAGTAATGATCATATCATCAACATAGAGGAGGAGAAGGGTCCGTCCTCGAGGAGAAGTGTGAACAAACAGCGCGGGATCATGAGCGCTGGGGGAGAACCCGGCAGCTGTCACAACAGAGGCGAAGCGCTCAAACCAGGCGCGAGGGGCCTGTTTCAGGCCATAAAGAGAGCGCCGAAGGCGACAAATCATGCCATCAGGGACAGAGTACCCTGGAGGAGGCTGCATGTAGACCTCCTCACGCAACTCACCATTGAGAAATGCGTTCTGAACATCAAGCTGAGACACAGACCAGTGGCGAACAGAGGCCACAGCAAGAAGAGTGCGCACGGTGGTCATATGAGCCACAGGTGCAAAAGTCTCATCATAATCACGACCCTGCTCCTGCTGGAAGCCACGAGCCACAAGACGCGCTTTGTAGCGCTCAAGAGATCCATCGGAGCGAGTCTTAATCTTGTAGACCCACTTGCATGTGATGGGACGAACACCGGGAGGAGGAGAGACAATATCCCAAGTGCCTGTTCGCTCAAGCGCAGCAATCTCCTCGGCCATGGTAAGCTGCCATTCGAGATGTTTCTCAGCATCCCGATAAGAAGTCGGCTCGAGAGAAACAGAAAGACCATAGTGACTAGGAGAGTAGCGATCAGGAGGACGACGCTGGCGAGCAGGAAGAGGAGGAGTCATCTCATCAGAGGAAGAGGGCATATCAGAAGAGGAAGCATCCGGAACATGAGAACGACGGGAATAGTGAAAAGGAAAAGGAGACAACGTAGAGGTGGGTGGAGGATCGGAAGAGAGAGAAGAAGGACTCGGTGGGGAGGAGGGTGGCGATGGGGAAGATGAAACATCGGCAAGAATGGGACGCGGAGTAGGATCAATCGGCACAGAGGGTGGTGTGTCGGGAAACAATAGGAAAGATATGTCCTCCACCGAGAAGGCCGAGGAGGAGGGACAAGGGTAGAAGGATCGCGACTCATCAAACTTGACATCACGAGAAATGCGCATCCGACGACCAACGGGGTCCCAACATCGATAGCCCTTGTGCTCATCACTGTAGCCAAGGAAAACACACTCAACAGACTGAGCGGTCAGTTTGGTGCGTTCGCGAGGGGCCAGAAGAACATAGCAAACGCAACCAAACGAGCGGAGAGCCGAATAATCAGGGGAGCGAGCAAACAGACGCTCAAGAGGAATATCACCCTGTAAGGCAGTCGAGGGCTGAAGGTTAATGAGATAGGCGGAAGTAGAAATAGCCTCAGCCCAAAAGTGAGGCGGAAGAGAGGCGGCAATCATCAGCGCACGAGCCGTCTCAAGCATGTGGCGATGCTTGCGCTCAGCCACGCCATTCTGAGCGTGAGCGCCAGGACAGGAGAACTGAGCGAGAGTCCCCTGCTCAGCGAGAAAAACACGCAACATCTGGGAGACATATTCTCCAGCAGAATCAGCTCGAAAAACACGAATAGGCGTGGAGAACTGGGTGTGAACCATGGCAGCAAAACGCTTATATATAGAGAGAACCTCGCTACGAGAAGTCATGAAGTAAAGCCAGGTATAGCGAGAGAAATCATCAATAAATATAACATAGTAGCGATGGCGCCCCTTCGAAGCGAAGGGAGCCGGACCCCATACATCAGAATGTATCAAATCAAAAGGACGCTCCGACACGGAGGTACTAGTAGGATAGGGTAACTGAGTCTGTTTGCCAAGTCTACAACCCTGACACTGAAGCGAAACATCTCCTGAGACAGGCCCCAGAAGACCGCGATGAACTAGGGATGATAGGCGAGATCCACAAAGATGACCAAGTCGATGATGCCATTGCTGAAATGAAGCGGAAGCGGAAGTAGCAAGAGCATGTGAAGGAGTGGAGGTGCTGGTGTCGGCAGAGGGAAGACAAAGCCAATCAAGATCCCAAAGCCCTGGGGAGTCACGGCGCCGAGGGCCAGCTCCAACCAGAAGCTGGGTGCGACGATCCTGGACAGAAACAGAATCAGCATCAAAGAGAACACGACAACCAGAGTCAGTAGTTTGAGCGACAGAAAGCAGATTCATAGTGAGGCGGGGAACAAGAGAAACATCAGGAACAGAGAAGGAGGAAGTAGAGAGAGTGCCACGGCTGGTGACAGGAAGGGAAGTGCCATCGGCAGTAAGAACGGAAAGAGGAAAATCAAGAGAACGAAGAGAGGATAACACAGAAGAGTCAGAAGTCATATGGAAAGAAGCTCCAGAATCCAAGACCCACGAGGAAGTACCTGACTGTGGAGACGATGGCTGCTCAGTGCGGGAAACAGTAGTCACAGAACCAGCAGTGCCTGTCGAGGAAGAAGAGCCCGAGATAGCCAATATGCGCCTCCGTGTCGCAATATCCTGCGCAGAGAGGGACGGACCCGAAGAAGGAGGTCGAGTCCCACTCGAAGAAGCACAGCCCATATCTAGCATCTTCTTGTAACAATCAGTCTCGGGGTGCCCTGGCTTCTGACAATAGCCACACTGAATGCGAGGAGGACGAGAACGACTCCCACCACGCGAGGAGCGACCACCACCACCAGATGGCAAGCGACCCATACCATCAGAAGGAGTAGCCAGCAGTGGTGGCGCACTAGAACGAGAAGGCCCTGGAGCAGCAGTCAACACAGGAGGAGCTCGAGCAGCAAGCACAGAGGGAACACCAAGTAGGCCAACACCACGGAGACGGGTCTCCTCAGCACGGAGCTCAGAAAGTACCACCGAGAGAGGAACTCGGCCGCGAGCAATCAACTGAGCACGCCGTTGCTCAAACTCTGGACGAAGCCGAGACAGGAACTCATAGACTCGCTGAAACTCCAGATCAGACCTCATAGTCCTACAACAGGGACAAGTACCACAGACAGCAGAGCGGAGAGAGTCAAGCTGGCGCCAAATAGCAGAACTCTGTGTGTAGAACTCCTCAATACTGGAATCACCCTGCTGGAGAGCATGCTCCTGACGGACCATAGACAAATAGAGAGAGTCGCCAGAGGGCTGATACCGCTGGCGAAGATGATCCCACATCTCAGAAGCAGTAGGAAGACCCATGAACTCAGAGGCAAACTGTGGTAGAACACTAGCAGTAAGAACAGCCGCAGCACGAGCATCCTCATCACACCACTGAGTATAAGCAGTCTGATCGTCACGATAAGTGGAGAGAGCCTCAGAGAAATCCGCTACCTGCTGATCATAAGCATCAACCGCAGCATCATCGGCGGTCTTGGCAGCGGCCCTATCAGCCTCAGAAGCATCAGCAGCAAGAACAGGTGGCGTCGGCGGCACAGGCGCCACTGGAGCAAGGGGGCGCGGCGGACAGGAGACCTCGCCACAAAGAACACCCCAAAGCCGAAGACCGCGCATGTGGACGCGCATGTGAGCGGCAAAGTCCGCATAGTTGGTACCATCAAATGTCAGCGGGCAGCGAGGAACAGCAACATAGCCCGATGAGGAAGACGCCATGGTGGCACTGGCTCCTTTTTTTTTTCAGATCAACGCTGACTGCCAGACAGACAGAAGGAGGCCAGATGTCTGACCCGAGCGAGGCCCGAGCGCACCACAGCAATCAACGGCGGGAGGATCCGCCTGTACCAACAGCAGCCTGGCCAGATCAAACTGACCAGATCGGGCCCTCCCGTACCAGATCCCGTACCAGATCGGGGCGCTCGACGGAGATCGGGGCAGGGCAGCAGCCGGGCAGTCGGGAAGCAGGGCAGCAGCTCGCGGCGGCCGGGGCAAGCAGGACAGCAGCTCGCGGCGGCCGGGGCAAGCAGGACAGCAGCTCGCGGCGGCCGGGGCAAGCAGGACTCAGCAGTACCAGATCGGACTCAGCAGCTAGCAGCTCGATCTCAGCTCGCGGCGGCTGGGCAGCAGCTATTTGGCCTAAAACAAAGTGGATTTCAAGCAAGGACCGGTGGAGAGAGACGGCAGCGCCGGGATGATCTTCGGCGGCCAGAAATCGCACGGAGTTGCAGCGTGCGGGAGCTAAACCTAGCGCTCTGATACCATGTTGGGAATGGCAACTATCATTCACAGGGGGCCAAAGGCCAATACATGTACAGGTGTGGGTAATATGCAAAGAGCCCCTTATACTACGGGGAAAACGGAAGAAGCAGACTATACATGTCTAACAATCACAACAACCAATCTATTCAACCTTTTTTTGCTAAGAACAAGACCTTTATTTCTTCAGAAGTACGAATAGAAGAAACTACACTCGACAACTCATTTCTGAATCTCAGCCACCAGAATATAATTGTAGATACCTGCAGATCAAGACATCAAGTAATATCATCAGTCCAAAAAACCTGCACTGGTTCATTCAGGAAAAGTTTGTGGAGTTATTGGCATGAATTTTTCTTCATAATTGAAGAAACTGTGTCAAAGGCTCCAAAGTTAGCATCCCAGCATCATTAAACAAACCAGCATTTGAAACGGAGAACAACAATAGGTAACTTGTAGTATAATAGCACACCTTCAACCTCTAACATTAGCAGTTTTTGTCTACATCTGGTCTACATAGAGGCTAGCAGATCAGTGGGCATAGGAGGGGCTCATAAGGTTTCAAGCTCATGCATACTTTTTAGAAACATACAAGCTAGCTAGACACTACTAAGCTAATTTTTCTCAAATTCTTGCAGTACAAGCCTCAAGCCTCAAGCAAGGAATCATCTTACTAACCTAGACTTCCTTCTGCCTGAAATAACAGTTATTGTTTTACTCTCCACAGCATCAAGCAATGCTTTCACCTGATGATAATATGATAGTAAAAGTGAAATAAGTTTTTTGTAATGAAAGCAGCTTCCATAAAGAATCTAGTCATTTCATTTTAATCTTGCGTTTGATATGAAGATTGAACATTAATGGTGGACAAAACTGAAGAAATTAGAGTCCAGACAAAGCATAGGAACATATAGTTTGAACCAGCCAAATGATATTAGTTGATAATGGGAAATTATGTACATATTCAAGTTTGGCCCACAAGAACGACATGCTGAGAAAATGTATAACAGAACAGCCTACAACTAGAACAACCATCAAGCAAAACGATAAGCAGCAGCGTAAAATTTAACAAAGACATACTCTTCATGTATTCTGACAATAGTTAGTTGACTGAGTATCACAGTGGTCCAAAATAAGCAGCTACAAATAAAAGATTAAAGGAAATGTGAAACAAGATGCTCATGTATTGGTAATTACTCCACAGAGTATGAGTTACTTTTGTAGACAGTATACATGCAAATCATACTAGGACATGATAGACCAAGAACCACAGAAAATAAAATATTAAAAGCAATCCAGAAGCAACTAAAAGTAGAACAGAAATATATCCTGGTATCGCGGTAAAGGGTTAGCACTTAATTTGCTACTACTTAGCATGATAGCATTGTCATCTCTGAGCAGGCACGAAAAATATAGGCAAATAGGGAATGAGGAACGGTCCTAGGTCATTAGTCACTGAAGGTGCCAGAGGGAGAAGATCCCAGCCACTACCAGAAGGAACGAGGTGAGGACTAAGGAGGTAAACCGAAAGTAAGGAAGCTGGATGGATGGGAAGGCAAACGAAAGAGCACATACAACAAACAGAAGGCACGAGGAAGAGATCGGAGAGCTGCTGAGGAAGGAACGAGAAAGGCCTCAAGAAAGATCAAGATACAGCCTGCCATCAAAGCATGATAGGAGGTGGCCAGGTGGCCAGTTAGGGAAAGCTGTAGAGAAAATCATATTGTTCTCTCCTGCAATTCGGTACTTTTGTCATGCCTTCAAACATTAATTATATCATCACTCAATCTCGGCACATAGAGCGCCAGCGAGTGGCCTTTTTTTTCCCTATTTTGAGAGATACAATCCACTCACTAAGGCCGGCCCTGACATGTCAGGCCCCCAGTGCAAGTAAAAAAAGTGGGGCCCCGTACACAACGAGCACTTGTTTTTTATTTTGATAGCAACTTTGATGTTGAATACATAATATAAACTAGGTGAATGCTCGTGCGTTGCCACGGTCCGATACATTTCTTTCTTTGTTGCACATGTCCTACACACTAAAAACAATGCAATTAAGACTTCAAGTGTGTAAAAAAGGAAATTTGCGGTGCTATGGACCAACCAATAATCATATATTAATTTGTTGAACCTTAATTCTATGAAGACAAAAAAAAATTTGAACCATAAGAATGTGCCTCTTAATAAAAAATTAGATAATATACAAGAATATCATCAACACGATAGTACAATAGTTGTGTTCGTTGCCTACATGTCGCGCATTCAGTCAAGGCAGAAGCAACTATAGCAATTTGGTTCAGCTTCGTTTAGTTGTTCAGTGTTTAGGCCTACTAGCTAGACTAATTTGACCTTGATGGGCTCCCTAAAAATCGGAGACCCTGTGCGGGTGCACCGGCTGCACTTGCTCAGGGCCGGCCCTGAACTCACTTCCTCTGAAGCCACATTTACCTCCCCCTGCTACCCTGGCTGTACTGATATGGATATCAATTGGCATAGGGTGAGAAAGGTAAGGGACTTGGTATGGTTAGGAACATCAATGGTTTTTCACGTTGTCACATCTGCTAAGGAATGGTGGGAAATCATACATTTCTTTAAAACGAAAGTTCAGATACCTCAACATACATCCAGAATATAAGCTTACCTGCTCAACCAGTACATCACATAGCATATTTAACCAGACAACCATATTACGTATTGTGCAAAAGATCAGCTCCATCATGTCCACCACCAGTGCCTCTTTCTGCTAGCATAAGTAAAAAATTCATAGCTTTAGTTTGACAAATACAAGGGAATCGGTTTCGATACAACATTAGGAATACATAAACATAACTAGACCTACTGTCAAATTTAATCGATATGTGGAAAACAGTACAACATGATTATTACGGAAAAAATGAAGAAGATGCACACTCAAGCTATTAGCTGGTCAGAAAATATAAGCACCTCAAATTATTAAGCTCATTCCACATCATATTGGAAAAAATATATAATACTAATAAATCCCAGCAACATAAGTTAAAGGTGTGCTATAAGCGAGATGCTAATGCATGCTTGCTGGCACCCAATCTATCACTATACCCGATGAAGCAACAATGAACAATAGTAGCAGCAGACACTTCAAATCAAGCAAGATGCCAGAAACCGAAGACGAAACTTGCGCCCCAGATTGATTAGATCAATCTTCACACTAGCAGCTCATAACTCCCCTCCCAGGAGTGCAACAAGCAAAGAATTTTGTGCCACCCAACCATTGTGGTGTTTTCTATTTTTGTACTAAACTCGAAATTTGACTCCTTAGATGGCCGACACCCTGCCAACTTGATCTCGAAGCCGTGTCCAGGTAACAACCTAATAGACTCTTGTCCAAAAACGAGCTAATACTAACTTAACTAACTAAAGATATGGGAACATTGATCACCTAGATCCTGCAGCAACCAACTAGGAACCACTGAATAAAAAAGGGTCATCCAGCCTCCTGACAAGAAACACCCTCGAACATAAAGGAGAGAGAAAACACCAGGGACTCTCAGACTGGCACTTCTCGTGTCAGGAACCACCGGCAAGGAATCCGGAAGGTAGGTTTCACCTCTTATGCAGCTATAATCTTGAAATTTTTCTCTGGTTTCAGAACAGAACGTTGGGGATTGTCACAAGGGAACAGCCTGACTTGATTAGTAGATAAGGCATATCGAGCTGCGTCGTGCTGCATATGTCAATACACAGGCAACAGTGCAATTTAGTTCAACTACCACAGAACAAATTTTCCTATCTTGGTATTCACTGTTTTATTGTATGGATATTTTATATAGTGGCGCGATGAAGATCTTTTGCTAGCTCTGATTTGAACCCAGGAAAATTACAGAAATGAAGCTAACAGTAGACCAACTGAGCCCACCGCCTGGCTAGAGAGTATAAATTAAATTAGATACCACTAACAGATTTCCAGATCATAATCATTACGTAATAATCATTAAAAGGGGGACCCCCCGGCCCTGCATCGAAAATATGTGTATGGCCTTCTTATTAATTAATTGCAGAGTATCATCGCCATATGGTGAAGACACCTTCGAATATGTGATAGTGAAGCAGCAAAAAAGAGGTGTTATGATATTACTTGAAACTGTTAAATCAACATGAAACGGTTTTCCATCATCCAATTATCGAAAACTAACTTGGTTTTGTTATACCCATGATGTGAAGCTATTACCTGCAGCATAGACACTTTCGAATGCGTGATAGTGAGACAACATTCTGTTTTCCGAGAGTTTCTTGAACTGTGATGACTCAACTGAGATCAAGAAGAGATTGTCAATTGTCCAGAGGAGAGCCACATTATTCTCCTCAGCGTACCCTGCTATCATAAGGGTCCCTCTCTCCTCAGGATCCAGAGAAAGCAACCTGTCCATTTCAATACTTCTCCCCAGCTCCCATGAAGCAACACCATCACAACCGGTCTTCCTCTTCCATAACTGAGCAATGAAGTCTGACAGAAAGAGGAAACCAAGACCACCATCACCTGCTCTGGTAACTCTGAAGTAGCCAATCCTGTCAGAGTCCACCGGCACAGGTATCACAGCCAGGCTCTGCCTAACCAAATCATACTCGAGGATGCTGGAAGAACTACGAGCGAGCGTCCAGTAGAGGGAATCCCCAACCATCACCGCCTCCATGTCCGGGTAAATCATGGTGGGAATGGGATCACCAGCTGCATAATCGTCGGGTGGAAGCGGCGTTGAGACCAGATTACTCCATAAGCCGGTCTCCGACGAGTAAACGGTGGCGACCGCTAGGTTACCTTGTTTGCCTACCAAGGCCACCTGGAAGTGGTCGGCAACGCGGAGCACCGCCCCGCTGATGGTGGTTTTATCCGTGTTGAAGCTGAACCCCGACGGGATGGCAATGCGGTGCAGGTCGCCGGTGACGGGGTCCCACACTAGGAGCTGGAGACGGTTGAGGAGGTAGGCGAGGACGAGACCGTGGCGGCATCCGAAGGACCGGATGCTGCGGTCGTCGTCGCTGCTCTGCATCGAGAAGCGGCCGGGCGGGACACGATCCGGGGCCCCGAGAGCGGGCACGAAGGAGATGCCGTTGTGCGTGTGGAAGAAGCCGAGGAGCGGGGCGTTGCGGCGGTGGTGGCGGCGGAAGCGGCGGGAGAAGGCGGGGTCGGAGGCGAGGCTGCGCCAGCGGCTGCAGACGGCGGAGGCGCGCGGGAGGGAGGAGGGGTGAGGCGGTAGGCGGAGGAGGATCTCGGCGAGGAGGTCGTCGTCTTCCAGCGGCGCCGACGGCGAGGGGGGCAGGCTGCTCATCTCGCCTTCTTCGCTGATGCGGGATGTTTTTCCTCTTGTGTTGTGTGGAAGATGATGCGAGGTGTGGTTGATTCTGAACCAAGTGTGTGACTAGGACTCTGTCCAGCTTCGGAGCCTGGACCGGCTCTTTGAATCAGGGGCTCTTCTTTTGGTTTTGTTTTGAATATAAACTAGGAAAATTATTCGTACATTGCAATTGGAGGAAATAATATGGTTTCTCGATGAAAAATTTGGCGCAACAACCCAAATTTTTGCCAGAGTCTATCTATTCGCGTAACCGAGCCACAATTAGCATATCATATTAATCTTAATATTCATTTTTTTACTTGATCTACTCTTTTGTACCCAAATGTCGCGCCATGGCGTGGACGACGGCGCACAGATCAAAATCTGTGGCGATGTTGTTGGTGAAGTCTTAGGCAATGACAATGAAGACATGCTGATGATGGAGACCGCACGGATGAGAGGAGCCAGCAGCGATGTAACAAGGCGAACCTCGAACGTCGCATCCAACCTTGCCGCGCAGTTGGTTAAGATTGGCCGCGAAGTCGATGCCGAGATCGGAGTAGAGGTGCGTTGTGACGGCGGCAGTGGGCGACTCAATCTGATCTAAGATCGGTAAACCAAAAAAAATCCCCGATCGAGCGACCGACGAAAAAAAAAGAAAAATTATCCGTAGATCGGGAAAAAAGACTGTAGGGCGGCTAATCAACTTATCTGCGGATGAACCCTAGTACAGTTGGCGCGGGCCCTGGCAGAGATCGTGGAGATCGATCTCCCTGGGGGCGGGGCGGTGCAGAAACGTGGGCGGCGGCTAGATCAACGATTGTGACGCTCTGATACCATGTAGAACGATAGGGAGGGGAAGAGATTGGCGTAATGCGATGGATCTCTACTATAAAACCTGAATCTGTTGGTAGGTACGTCATATGCCCTGAGAAAATCGTATCGATCGAAAAAAAACGTTCTCTATCCTCCGATGTCATCGCGAAATACAATCTATTTTTTTTAGCGAAATACAATCGGGCAGGGGCAAACTCGTTCGCGTGATGGGCCTTGAGGCATTGGGCTTGAGTCCTGCCTAGCACTGCCTCACGCGCAGACTTGTTCTGTAAAAGAACGACATCGGCTAGACTTGCCTGATTCAAAAAAAAGAAAGATAGACCACTAAAAAAAGCGCAAAGAAAATATCAGATCGGGTCAAGGAGATTGGATCTGAAATTCGTCTCCTTTGACTTTGGCCGGAAGCTGCAGTTGCTCACCTGGAAATACCCTCATCTGACGAGGATTGAGATAATGGCCGTATGTTATAGGTCCAGGAAACTCTAACTTGGTTAATTTCCAAAATTATTTCTCCAATTTTTCAAGAATTAAGGGAATCATACTCCGTTTATTTTGACTCGGAGGTGTAAATCTGTTGCAAAAAATCTACCAAACTGAGCACTTTTTATCTGCTAAAAGCCTAAAAGTGATTTCTGACCGTTGATTAAGATAATTGATATTTCTTTTTAAACTGATACCCGTCCGAGACAACATATATGTTCCAATTATAACCTATACACCGGACAAACTAGAGAAGGAAAACGCTTCGTTACCGCTGGGATCGTATATTCGCATGCGACCTATCACGCATCTCACTCCCACCTTCGCTCCCTTGCTATTATCATCTCGCAAGCGAGGTCCAGACCAGACTGCACCGCTGCCCGCCGGCGCGGCCGACTCTAGCAAGGAGCTCCGCCGGAGCACGCATGCAGCGCTCGGGAATGGATAGAGTCCACCGCTGGCGACCCGGTGAGGCAGACTGAAGGACGGAGCGGATGTGTCGCGCTGTACAACGCTCGGAGGCGGTGACCTCGGCAGCCAGGAGAGCTCAGCCATGGCAGGAAGCCACGCTAGCGCCAGGTCACGGGATGGCTAACCTAGGCGAGTGCGACGACCGAGCTACACATCGAAGACGGGAAGGGATGGCTCGGAGCCTCGGACTCGAGGCTTGCGAGCTCACGAAGCTTCGGCCATGGTGGCCATGCACTGGTGCCAATCCTCTCTCTCGGCCTCTCGCAGGCCCGTACGCCGAGCTTCGCCTCCCCCGAACTCCTCCCCGGCAGCTTTTGCATCCCCGTCTGTCCGCATGCCCAGCTCCGCCAGTGCGTCGAGTCACTTTGGCTTCATCTATGCAGACGCCATTTTCATCGACCGCCCCGAGGCACCTCTTCCTCCCTCACCTAGCGTCGACGGCCGGCTCCGTCATGCCGCCCGACAGCCACACGGGGGATCGCTAGGCATTGAACGGGGGTCGCGAGTGTCGTGGGGATGACTTAGGGGGCGCACCACGAGCCGGGCAATATGCCGGCTGGCGTCCCAGGAAACCCCACGGCCTCAGCGCGAGAAGACCGGCTCCGCCCGAAGGGCCGGCTGCGCCAGCGGCCGGCTGACGACTCCACCGAGGAGGACTGGAGCCGGGCGATGGAGACAAAACTCCCCCAACGGCTGTCTCGCCAAAAGCGGAACGGCCCCGACAAGACCGTCAGGAGCGCAGAACAGGAGTGACGAGTGCCACGACCACGCCCAACCAATGAGAGACCGAAGACCCTTCCCCACGATAGGATCCGAGGCAGAGGGGAGGGGATATGCCCTCCCGATGCCGGTCCAGGGAAAAGACACTTTATAAAGCGTCTTTGCCAGAGCAGGGTCAGAGGATGACGCCAAGGACGCCGCCGCCGAGGAGCCGGCAGCCGGCCGAAGCGTTACCAAAACCTGTAACCAGGCCCCCGTCTATATAAGGGGGCCTGGACCCTTAGCATAGGAGAGATCCGATCCTCTTCTTCCTCCTCTAGCCGAACAGCTCAAGGAGCACTGTAATCGCTACTATCCAATCAATACGAAGCAGGCAGGAAGTAGGGGTTTACCTCCAACCGGGAGGGCCCTGAACCTGGGTAAACCGAGGTGTCTCTGTTGGCACAATCCCGAGCCGGACCCATCGTCACCAACGTCGAGCCCCTCTGATAAGCCTCCCTATGGCTACTGTCTCTAAATTCCCACGACAGTTGGCGCCCACCGTGGGGCAAAGCGCGGTGGCGAGCGGAGTCAAGTTCCGGCCGGGACCCTCCGGCGAGAAGGTCGCCTCCGGCCTCGTCTGGAGGTTCGGCACCTTTGACTGCGTCGCGACAACTTATCCCACTTCAAGAACGGCTTCGGCAACGGCGGCTCCTTCCTCGACGTCGGCGGCCACCGCTTCTACGTCGCCAAGCCCTTCCCGGAAGAGGTAACCGATGTGCTTGACCCACTCTATGACACAGACTCCGACGACGGCGAAAGCAGCGGCTTTTGCAACATGGTCGAGGTGCGGGCCCTGGAGGAGGACGGTGGCGGCGGCCTACCGCGCTCCGCGCGCCCGCCGCTCGAACGCCCACCTCCACCGGAACAAGATCTTCCACCTCCAGAGCGGGACGTGCTAGACGCAGCCATCACGGACCTGCGCGCTCCGCTCGACATCTCGGCGGATCCGGTCAAGGCCTCCGATGATCTGGAGCGGACGCGCCTCAACCTCCTCAAGGAAGCGGTCGACGTCGACGACACCCGTCGGCGCGTCCTCTCCACGATCAACGAATACAACGTCGCCCATGGCTTTACCCCGGCTGGAGATGGCCCAAGCCGGGCGGGACAAGTTCGTCAGCGAGGCCGCGAGCTGGGTGCGGAGCTGAACCAGGCGGCGCCCTCGGCGAAGCTACCTCCGATCATCAACAAGCCCACCTACAGCACGCCTACGAAGAATCTCCGCGCCGCGCGCTACATCACCTCAGAGCTGGACGGACTGCGAGGCGAGGACCTACAGGAGAAGCAAGCCCGGATCCAAGAACTCCTGGACGCCGCCGATCTGCAGCAGCAGGCGATGGAGCCGCGCGGAGAGGCGAGCGGCACGCGGGGCGAGAACCGTATCATCGTGGCTGGTCAGAACAAGTCGCACGGAGAAGCTTCATCGCCAAACCACGGCCCTGCGGAGCACAGCCGGAGCAATCGAGCTCCAGGCAAAAGCGGTGGAAACCACCGCACCCAGCACTCTGGCCACCACAGCCGGCAGCCTCGAGATCCCGCCGCGGTTACCAGCAGGCCGCGTCACCCTCCTCGGGCGGACGTGGCGGAACCGGCGCGCGGCAAGTCCGTGGCACCGGCCCAGCCGGCCCAGGGAGCTGGCCAGGGTGCTCAAGGTCATCATCCAGCTCGCTCGCACGTGAGCCAGAGGATCGGGGAACGCGTTGATCCGCCGAAGGACGACGCGCGCCATCGGCTCAACCTGCTGGCGGATTCCAAGTTTGACGAGGAGGAATCCTCGGCAGGACCCGTTTGTTTCGGCCCTCGCATCCGCAACGAGCCTTTCCCGGCCAAGTTTGCGCTCCCACGAGACATGCCCAAATACACTGGGGCGGTGAAGCCGGAGGATTGGCTGTCGGACTATGTCACAGCCGTCGACATCGCAGGCGGCAACAAGAGGACAGCGGTGCGCTACGCACCACTCATGCTGACGGGATCTGCTCGGACGTGGCTCAACAGCCTGCCGGCTCTGCAGATCAACTCCTGGCATGATTTCCAAGAGGCGTTCATCAAGAATTTCACGGGAACATACAAGCGACCGCCCCGCCCACGACAGCTGGCCCTCTGCAAGCAAGGCCCCGACGAGCCAGACCGTGACTACCTCACGAGATGGTCCGAGCTGCGCAACTCATGCGAAGGAGTGGGCGAGGAGCAGGCCATTGGCTACTTCACGGACGGATGCCGAGAAGGGACCCTGCTGAAGCATAAGCTCCACAGAGCCGAGCCGAAGTCAATGGCGGACTTCATGGCAATAGCGGACAAGTACGCTTCCGCCGATTCTGCGGCAAGAGTGCAATGTGTTGAGCCAGCGCCAGCCGGAAACCATCCTCAGCCGGCAGCCGGCTCAGGAGG
This sequence comes from Dactylis glomerata, assembly GCA_007115705.1. Classification (NCBI taxonomy): domain Eukaryota; kingdom Viridiplantae; phylum Streptophyta; class Magnoliopsida; order Poales; family Poaceae; genus Dactylis; species Dactylis glomerata. The sequence goes on from QXEO01000132.1 coordinate 803,160, forward strand.
ACATCACAACCGTGATTGACATGGCAAGAGGAAAGACGAACGCCGTGACAACAAGTACGGCTCCCAGCAAGTAGCCGCTGTTCAAGGAAGCCCGGGGGCTACGGGTGGAAGCCAGAAGCGCAAAGGGGACAAATTCAGCAAGGACAAGTACACCATCGAGGTGATGCTAGATCAACCCTGCAAGTTCCATAGCGTTTCAGGCAAGCCGGCAGCGCATACCACTCGCCAATGCAGCTTCACCAGGGATCTGGAGCAGGGAAATCACCAACTGCCCGGGCCACCGCCGGGCCCGCCGGCTGAAGCACATGGAAACAAGAATCGGCAACCGGCCAAGGCAGCAGGGGACTACCTCGAGGAAGCGAATGTGGAGCAATACCATGTATTCACTTCCCAGGTAGAGGAGCCAAAGGATGAGCCGTGGTTTGGTGTCGAGGTGAATGCAATCGTGCAAGTTGGACCTCAGTACATGCATTGGTCTGACGCGTCGATTACCTGGGGGCGTGAAGACCACCCGCCGCTCATGCCGAGGCCCGGGGGCTACGCGCTAGTCTTGAACCCAATCGTGTTCTCTGAGACGCATACCTGCCGATTCTCGCGCGTACTCATTGATGGAGGCAGCAGCATCAACCTTCTCTATCGCACTTCGATGGAGAAGCTCGGAATCCCAGAGATCCAACTGAAGCCAACCAAGCTCACCTTCCATGGGATCGTGCCTGGGCACTCGTGTACGCCGATGGGAAGGATTGAGTTGGAGGTGCTGTTTGGCGAGAAGGACAATCATCGTCGCGAGCCGATCTGGTTCGAGGTGGTAGACCTCAACAGCCCCTACCACGCGCTGCTTGGCCGACCAGCTTTGGCCAAGTTCATGGCGGTTCCGCATTACGCTTACTTGAAAATGAAGCTCCCAGGCCCTCACGGGGTGATTACTATCACTGGATGCTACAAGAAGTCAATAGAGTGCGCAAGAGCCAGCTCCAAACTGGCGGAGGCCTTGGTCATTGCTGAAGAGAAGCGACAACTGCTGCGGAGGGTGGCGGCAGTCCAGCCGGACCGCCTGGCGTCGGGACTGCCGGCTCCACACCTCCAGCCGGCAGGCCTGCCCAAGGAAGTCCCGCCCGAAGCGGGCAAGAAGTCAGAAGCTCTTGTCTCGGGGGCTGGCTCCTCCTCGAGGTAGGGGGAAGCGTTTCGCAGCTTCGCCTGAGACAAGTCCAAAACCGCTTAAGACCTTTGGCTAAGCCAAGGCAAAAAATCTTGTATCTCGAACAAGTGTCGTTGAATAAAAGAAAGTTGGGCAGCATGCGGCTGATCCCTGGAAAAAGTGCTCCGAAGTACCTTTTACCTTTCTAAGCGTTATTCACGGGGGCTGGAAGTCGCCTCCAGTCGGGAGCCGGCAGCCCCAACCTAACGAAACGATCCTCTTGTCAGCCGGATGAGTACTGTGTGCGGACCGGACCCCGAGCCTAACCTCCGCCCTGCGCCGTGTGGGGTGGAGCCGGCAGGTCACCCACCTAGGAAAATCGCGTAGAGGAAACGCCCGCGACCCGACGAATCGAATCCCTTGTCAGACCAACGAGTACCGTGTGCGAACCAGACCCCGGGCCTAACCTCCAGCCCAAGTCGAGGGCGACGGAGCCGGCAGGTCATTCACACTGGAAAATCGCTAAGAGGACAGAACGAGCGCTCACCCCTAAAACCACGCGCATTGGTCAATAGTTATGCGTAGACTGGACCAAGCCAGATCCCTTATACGCCGAAGTACTACTTCCCATCCCGCGGCGCGCTCCCACCCTAGACCGGCATTCGGCTGTCGGTCCAAGGGAGACCAGCCGGCACCAGGCTGCCAGCTGGGGGTAGAAGGGCCGAAGGATGGGGAGATAAAGGAAAAAGCTGAAAGGGGTCAGGTCAAATCCGGTTCACAAACAACTAGAGGCCAATGCGTAAGAAATACAGGGTGAAGCGTCATTAGTACATACGAACGAAATGTTGCTGGGCACGACATGAGTTCAGTGTACATAAAAACAAATAAGAAAACCCTGACACGCTCAGGGGGCGCTTGGCGGGCCAGCCGGCTCCAGTGAAGTAATGTCGCCAGCTTGAGACGCCAGGACGAAGTCATCGCCGCTGGGGGATGGCGGAATGGAGTGACCAACGGGATCCTCGGGGGCCTTCTGAGGTCCTTCCGCCGAGTCGGGCTCCTCGAAGTCCACGCCATCCAAAGATTCGTCACTATCCCCAGCATCGAAAAGCGCGTCGGTCTCGGCACACTCAGCAATGGCACAGGCGCGCTGGCGGAGCTTGGCTTTGTCGAGGCCTGCTAGTCCGCCTTCACGAAGATTCTCCAGCTGGTCCAGGTTGACGCCTGGATACCAGGAGAGCACGAACTCCAGAGCCTGTTGAGCACCGGCCCGAGCCGCGGACTCCTTCCAGATGTCGAGCCGGTTGGGCGCGAGAAGGACCCACTGGAGGAGCGCCCGGATCCCGCCAGGCGCCGCCCTTCCCGGCCACAAGGTTTCAAAGATGGAAACAAGGACTTCGTGCAGATCCTTGCCCAGCTTGGCAGCCGGATGGAGTCGGCCTTTGGCCAACGCTACCAACTCCCCTGAGGAAAGCTCGGCCTTGGGGTCACTGCTGGGGACGATCCCCTGTTCCGCCCTAAATTCCTTCAGCGCCGCCGCGGCAGACTTGTCGGAGTCAGGAAAGGCTCCTGCAAGGGCAGTCAGAGGGTGAAAGGACGGCATGAAAGGGCAAAAGCCGAGAAAGAGGACAGGAAGTATACCACGAAGAGCTTCCTCCAGTCCCAGCAGGCCGGATTGAACCTTGCGGTCACGGGCGCGCCAAACGCCGATCTCCTTGTCAAAACGCTCGCTGTCGAGCCCCCGGAGAGTCTGCAGCTCGGCGATCTGGGCGTCGCGGTTCTCGACCTCGCTCCCCAAGGTTGCGTGAAGCTCTTTCACCTTGCTGTCAAACTCCGCGGAGAGGATTTTCTTCTCTTCGGCCAGCCGACGATCAAACTCCAGCTGCAGTGACGACTCCGCCTCCCGAGCTTTCGCCAGATCAGTTTCCAGCCCCTGAGCCCGGGCGGCCTGGGCTTGCAGACCCTGAAGCTCCTCGGCATGCTTTCGCTTGAGCGACTCAACAGTGGCGGCTGACACCGAGTCGGCCAACTGAGACTCAAGCGAGGCTACGAGCGAGGCAGAGTCTGAAAGCGGAGGGATAAGAGCAGGAAGGACAGCAGCAGTATTTTCGAAATAAGGGGTCCCGAGCTCACCTGATAGTTTCTCCAGTTCTTTCTTCAAGTCCTGGTACTGGACCCTGCCGGCACGGTACTTCGCCAGCAGCTTCTGAAAGACACTGGCACGAAGCGCGTTCAGTTCCTGCGAAAAACGGAAAGGCAATGACACTTAGCAAAATCCACTTTCAAGCCAGCTGTCTCTACAGCTACCTCGAAACTCGGGGGCTAGGATGTATAGCAGAAAGAGCCAGGGTCTAAGGGCGCAGCACTCACGTTGGTCGTCTGTATAGCATCAAGGAGTTGGAAGCCGGCGTTATGAAGCGATCCCTTGGCAGCAGTAAACTGCTTATCCAACTCCGCCAGAGTTGGCTTGCTGCCCTGCACCTTGAGCTTCTCTCCGACACCTGCAATCGAGGCGGTGTCCGCCCACTCCTGCTGAAGGCGACTGGCGGAGCTTAGACTGCCAATGTTGGACTCAGCCACGGCGACAAGAGTTTTCCCACTAGAAGCGCTTTTGGTCACCACCTCAGGGGCTGGCGAGCCGTCACCACGTTCGCTCCTTGCCGTTCGAGTGGCGAGGAGCCCTGGCGAAGCTTCACCAGAACTGGAGGCCAGCCCAAGGAGTGGGGAATCAGCAACCGCGCCAGCCCTCGACCCGGCCGCAGGCACCATAGCTTGCACGCTCGGCACGAGCTCAAGATTGGAGAGAGTCTCGACAGCCGGCACTGGGGCCGTTCCCGTTTCCCCCGCCGCGGCCTCACGCGCGTTTCCCTAGCTGGGCGAGTCAGGGGAGGTGCAGACGGTGGCGGCGTCCCTCGCTGTGGCATCATCGGTATCGGGAGGTGGGGACAGGTCAGCCCCAACTGGCGCAGTTTCCTCGACGGGCGTGGAGCCAGTCTCAGGCGAGGCGACTGGGTGGGGAACAGCGTCCACGAACACCTCCGGACGCGCAGAATCCTCTGCCCCAGTGTCGCCTGCCACAAGCTTCAACCGCGGGAAGTGACGAACGTCCTCAGCGCGACCCGAGTCACCGCCCATTTCTTCCCCGCGCGTCCTCTTGCGGCAGGAAGACTCGGGAGCCGGGGTCACGATTTCCTCGGAAGCAACGGCGGGAGGAGGTCGAGCAGCCGGATCGACAGAAAGGGGCGACCTGCAAAGAGAGCATCCCACGACCGAGTCAATCGGGACCGCGACGGCAAAATGAAGATGAGAAGCAAGAAGCAGGAAGCTCACCCGGCTATGGCAATAGCCCGCCGCTTGGCCACCTTCTTCACCTTGGGACGGCGCAGGTCCCGCGCTGCCGGCTCTGGTTTCTTGCGCTTGTCAGCCGGCTCGGAGAAGGCCGGCTGGGCTTTTCTCTTGATGTCGACCAGATCATCTCCAGCCTCTTCAGGGTCTGCCAGCTCCGGAGCGGCAGAGCGTCGCCCGGGAGACTCTGGCAGATCCACGATCGGGGGAGCCTGGGCCCCAGCAGCGGCAGCGGCGGCTACGTGGAGAGCTACGCCCCCGAGGGTGGTAGCTGATCCTGCGTCGCCATCGTCATCGTCGGACCAATCTCTTAGGAGAGAGGGGCTGGGGAACTTACTGGAGTGGTCGAGGAGTTCGCCCGAGTCTTCGAGCTCGTCGTTTCCTTCATCACCTTGGGTGGTGCTGGAGCTGTCGACGGCGGCCTGAGAACTAGCGTCCTCCACCTCCTCGACTTCGTCCCAGACGACTTTGTCATCCGATTCGGCTCTATCAGCGGCAAAGCCAGCTTGACGCTGAGTCAAATTCTCTGCCGCCTGCAGAGCGAACAAGTTCTGCCCGAACCAAGCGACCAGAGGTCAGTAGGCCAGAGTTGCAAAGGAGGGGAAGGCTTGAGACTAGGACCGACGAGCTCACCTCAGCAATTGGGTTGTCCCGGTCGTGAGGTTCCAGTCCCCACGTCCACGAGGCTTGAAGCTTCACGTCGGCGATGCGGTTCGCCTTCCGAGCCACCTCCAATGCTGACAGTGCCTTGGAAGAATGGCGAGTAGGATCCCTGGCAGATCCCAGGAAGCACATCTTGTGTGGGCGGCGCTGAAGCGGAGACACGCGGGCGACCAGGAAGGCGAGGAGAAGGTCAGTCGGCTCCAGGCCACCCCCCGTTTGCAGCGTGGCAACCCGCTGAAGGATCTTCTCCATGTCCGGCGACGGGCGAGGAGGAGCGGCGCTCCAGTTCTCCCGCTTAGGCCCGCCTGCCTCAAAGGGCGGCAAGTTGATATGGTCTTCGCCTTCCCTCAAGTTCTTCACATAGAAGAAGGAGCGCTGCCACTTCTTGCAAGACTCTTTCCCTTTTATGCCAGGGAAGTTTGCGGACTTGCGGGCGTAGAAGGAGGTTGTGCCGCATATCACCGGAACGGTGTCTGCCGTCTGGGTCTTGAAGAAGATCAGCCGGCGGAACAGCTCGATATTGGGCCAAATGCCCAAATACGCCTCGCAAAGGGTTGCGAACGCGGACAGCACCATCATCGCATTCACCCCAATGTGATGCGGTTGCAAGTGGAAATGGTCCAGGAATTGGCGCATGAAGCTGCTCGCGGGCAGCGCGAAACCCCGGGGGAAATGGTCATAGAAGACCACCGTCTCCCCAGGCGCAGGAGCAGGGACTAGTTCGTCGCCGGCGGGGCGGCAGCTCACGAGATCCGCGGGAGGAAGCACTCGGCCCCGGCGCAGCAGCTCGATCTCTTTGACTTTCACCCAAGAGCCTTCCCAGGATCCCTTTGGCAAGGTAGGTGGGGCGGTGCCCTTACCCGCCGCCGGGCCCTTCCCTTTTTGCCGGGAAGCTTTGGGAGCCATCCGGGTGCGGATCTGGATGAGCGGAATGGCGGCGGAGCAAGCAAGGAACCCTAATCCCTTGAGGGCGAAGCTCGGGAGCCGAGGATTCTAAGTGGAGCGAATGCGGAAGGAAGAAGAGAAGCGGGCAACCGATGCTCTGTTTCCAGAACGGTCCCTGGTTTAAAAGCGAAGGGGTGGGTCAGTTGCTTATTTTAGCCACGATGGGTCGGCAACTGACCCCTCTCGTCACTACCCACGATCGCATAAAGATCGGGCAACCGCCGTGGTAGCCGCAAAAGATCGTGGGCCGGGGCCGATTGGACGTGACGCGATAGCGGGCGGACAAGTGGCGACACGGTCCAGCCCTCGAGGGGACAAGTTCCCAGGAAGCGGCGTGCCGGCCTGCAGCCGCCAGCCGGACCATCATCGGAGCCGGTTCGTCCCGAGACGGCCGGAGAAACTTCGCGAGGCCCAGCCTTGACAACTAGAACGCCAGGTCGGACCGGAGATCCTGGGACTTCGATGAGGACGAGCAAGACTTCGGCGAAAAGAAGAACCCGCCGAAGCCCCATGCTAGCCCATGAGACTTCGCTAGTTTCGGGGGCTAGTGTCGTGGGGATGACTTAGGGGGCGCACCACGAGCCGGGCAATATGCCGGCTGGCATCCCAGGAAACCCCACGGCCTCAGCGCGAGAAGACCGGCTCCGCCCGAAGGGCCGGCTGCGCCAGCGGCCGGCTGACGACTCCACCGAGGAGGACTGGAGCCGGGCGATGGAGACAAAACTCCCCCAACGGCTGTCTCGCCAAAAGCGGAACGGCCCCGACAAGACCGTCAGGAGCGCAGAACAGGAGTGACGAGTGCCACGACCACGCCCAACCAATGAGAGACCGAAGACCCTTCCCCACGATAGGATCCAAGGCAGAGGGGAGGGGATATGCCCTCCCGATGCCGGTCCAGGGAAAAGACACTTTATAAAGCGTCTTTGCCAGAGCAGGGTCAGAGGATGACGCCAAGGATGCCGCCGCCGAGGAGCCGGCAGCCGACCGAAGCGTTACCAAAACCTGTAACCAGGCCCCCGTCTATATAAGGGGGCTTGGACCCTTAGCATAGGAGAGATCCGATCCTCTTCTTCCTCCTCTAGCCGAACAGCTCAAGGAGCACTGTAATCGCTACTATCCAATCAATACGAAGCAGGCAGGAAGTAGGGGTTTACCTCCAACCGGGAGGGCCCTGAACCTGGGTAAACCGAGGTGTCTCTGTTGGCACAATCCCGAGCCGGACCCATCGTCACCAACGTCGAGCCCCTCCGATAAGCCTCCCCATGGCTACTGTCTCTAAATTCCCACGACAGCGAGGGCAGCGCCAGGAGAGAGAGAGAGAGACATTGTGAGTGAGGATGAGTAGGGGAGTGACCGAGAGAGACGATGAGATGGTCTCGGTGATTTTTAATCCGGCGATGTGACCGCTCATAAGATCGTTTGTTCTTTACAATTTTTGTTAAATAAATTAGAGGTATTGGCCCCACATTATTTTGGTACCGGTCCTACTTTACAACGGTACCGTGGTACCGTTTGGTACCATCAGTTTGGTACCGTCTATTTCACCACCATCAGATCGGGGTGAATGGACGGTTAATAAAAATGTCAATCATTGTAAAACTTGTATTGCTGAAATATTATGCAGCCTCACTTAGACAATACGAGATGATGTGTGGCGCTGATTGGAAAGACATAATAAAAAGCTAGATACTCCGTCTCACAAAAATAAAATTCAGGCTACCTACTGACTGCAATTTGGATTCCTCCATAGTTTTAGTTTCACAAAAAAACACAGATGGATAGCTCTTTGATATATATTCAGATATACATGTAATAGCAATCCAAGCAAGATATAGGAAAAACCAATTTGAAAATTATGCAGCTCATGGACTTCTCCTATTGCACTGAAACAAGCAATAACTGGTGGAGGCAAGACAATAAGTAAGTATGTAGTGAGTGTTTCCTTTATTTTCTCGAGAATTACTGTATAGTGGGACAACTGCGAGAACAGAAATTTGAGTGAAAACCAATATTTTTAGAACAATGATACTACCAAAATAGAGGTATATACTTTAAACCTAAGATGTTTGATTGTTGACATGTTTGATATGAGTCGACTTTAATATCAATGTGCATTTTATGTTTACACATGAGATATGCACAGTGATATTTTCAGACCTGTGGCAAAGCACAGGTGTTCAGCTAGTATTTGTAATGAGCCTCTCGGGCGATTTTTATATTATTACGAACTTAGAGGCTAAGAAGGCTCTCCTAGAGATAAGGCAGAAGATTAACTACAATTACTATACAAATCTTGTAATATCTGTAATTGCCTAATATATTTCTAACAGTTTGTATGAGGGACAACCCATGCCACTTGCATCTTCAAGGATAATAATCAACTTTTACTCCACAACTTGCCTACATGAAGACGAGTGGTAATCCATACAATTTAATTACTTTCAAATGGTGCATATATTACAAGATATACAGTAACGAAATAGATGTTACATTCAGCCCTAGTCACGCAGTATTCTTGACACTACTAATATGATATCAGAACGATATAGAGCCCTTTATTTCATGTAACAAACATACCGGAAAACACATAAAAATGAAAATAAATTATATGGTACCCACTTGACACAGAGTGGGCTAGGCTCCATACTTAGATTAGCACGATGAAGAGAGTTACGGGTTGGCATCGCCAAAACCAGATCCAGTGCCACTGCCGCTGCCTCTCCCGCCATTTGTACCATGTCCGTTACCACTACCACCACCATTAGAATATGCATTTGAATTACCACTTCCATTATAGTAGTTGTTAGTTGCATCGCTAGAGCCAGATCCACTACCGCTACCAGATCCATAGCCACTAGACCCATAATAACCTCCAGTTGCTTGTCCTCCACCACCGCCACCACCGGTACCGCCAGAGCTAGAAGATCCACCAACATCACCGTCCAATGAATCTTCATTATATCCACTAGAGCCTGAGCCGTTACCTGACCCGCTACCAGATCCAGTACCATCGTATTGGCTACCACCACCCCCTTGACCTCCACCTCCACTGCTTGCATGTGCACCATTGCTTGAACTCTGGCCATACCCAGTTCCACTCCCCGATCCCGAGCCACCACCATTCACTTCACCCCCACCCCCACCCTCTCCCCCTCCTGCTCCTTGAGAGCTGGAGTATCTAGACACCCTTCCGGCATTGGCTAATCCAATGCTCAAGAGTACAATAAACCCGACTAGTTTTGTGCCTGCCATTGTGGAAGTTCAAGTGAGGTGAGTTCCTAGAAAAGCTTGCTTGCATATGGGTATTTATAGTGCTAGAGGCCATGCACTCTTATTATCTTAATAGCCTGTTGGTGGTGTAGACTTGTCATGTAGGCCAATTAGAGACCTGAAAAATGGAAGGTGTTAGTTATATAGGATGTTCCTTCCTTTTTTTTGAAACGAGGCATCCCCAGCCTCTGCATCAATCGATGCATACGACGCTTTATTAAAATTATTCTAGGTTCGACATTATTACAATTCAAGAATCAGAGAGGGTGAATATATGAATCAGCCATCTAAATATACATCGTGACAACTCTAGGCGAAATCTCAACTCTAGGATGTGCCTTCCTATTATCCAGTAGCCTTATCATTCGTCATAACAATGATTGGGTGAAGAGTGAAAGTGGTGATCCTTTTCTTTCTTCATTTCTTTGATGGAAGGTGATAAATATATTCGTACTTTCAAAATTAAGTATCTCCTCGAATTTTATTTCACAATATGCACTTGTATCGAAACTAGTGTAAAAAGGCGTAGAGATGTGCATATGGTCTGTAGTAATAAATTTTGAGTCATTCGGCCATAACTAAGCGGTGAATATGAGATTTTTTTAAAATGGGTAAAACATTGTGGCAAAACCGTAGCTAGGAGTAAACAATAAAAATGTACTTGTAAAATCTGACTGTTCATCTTGTTAGATAAACCTTGCCGTCGCATCCACATTCAGACAGCGCATGCAAACACCCACGGCTCCAGCTGACGCCGAAGAGACGAGCTCAAAGTTTCCATAGTCGCCTTTGACATGTTCCGTGGGTGTCGTAAGAAATGTGCATGCATGCGGTCAAACCATGCAAAAGAAGGAAAGATGTGCCAGCACCATCGGTGATCCTCTCGAAGCAAGAGCTAACTCAACGTGCATAAGCCTCTAGCGTGTCCGGAATGAGCCAATCAAACCTATCTTCACTATGCCGTTTTGCATTTACTATTTGCTTGGTTTATCTTACGGCCAAGTAACCATGATTTCATGAAGATCTCATTAGCTGGATGATCAAGCGGGCCAGACCGGAGGTTAAAACCTTGCTTGGTCGACCCATCGAAGTGGACAAGATCACCATTTGCGATGCCAAGCAAGCGTTGGACAAATGGATTAATTTGACCCTGCCCTGCTGAGTCGATCAAATGCTAGATCCGTGCGTATCTTTGACAGTATGCCATCTGCTAGCTATTCAATGGTAGTGATAGCGGGGGGATCACGCAAAAAGAATTTCGAGAAGATATGCTCTAGCTCGACAGGTTATGGTAACTGATTTATGATGTACTTTTTTGAACAACTGATTAATGAAATGAAGAAAAAATGAGTTACTCCCTCTATACCAGTTTAATGGGCCACTACATATTTTGAGACTGAATTTAACCATTAATTTTGTCAGCAAAATATAAAATATATGCTAGAAAAATTATACTATTCCAATGGTATAATTTTTGTACATATATCTTATATTTTGTTAACCAAAATAGTCGATAAAGTTTTTTCTTGAAGTACATAATGGCCTCACAAATCGGTATGGAGGGAGTACCTAGAAAAAGGCTGACTTCGCGGAAGATTTATCTTTATGCCACTCTCGTTGTGTGTCTTATGAATAACCTTTATGTTACAGATATGTCACGATATGTGACATAATGTTAGAGATATGTCACAATACGTGAGATAACTCCCTAATCCTCTAAATTATGAAAAATCCTTATTGTTGTGATCTTCCATGATTGTAATTCTTATATGAATAGACAAGCAATGGAAAGATCCAATGTATGGTCAATTCTCTCACATTGTATCAGCCTAACAATCCTACACCGCTTCTAACATGGGTACGCCTGCCAGGCCCATGGCATTGACCCTTCTTTTGAACTTCAAATTCAAATTTTACCGAAATTATTTAAGCGGTATCAGCTTTTCTTGATGGGTAACGAAGTCTCCGGTTTCAGGCGAGATTTAGGAAAAATCGGCTGAGAAAAAAAAATCCCTAGGTACAACGGATCCAACTAAGTAGTCGCAAGTTTCAGGAACAACAGCAGCAGCAATCAGGGAGACGAGCATCGCAGCGGCAGCTACCGCAACGACAATAGGGATGAGCCAGGTTCTAGTAGACCACATAGGCCAAGGGCGTTGAGGGATTACAACCAATCACCCAAAGATATCCCGAATAGACCTTGCAACATGCACTAAGTGGTTCAGCGACCTTCTGTAATATGAGATGCATTTCATTTAGAGCAGGTCCAGTGGAAATCTATTGGATTTGAACATTCTGTTACTGATGGTGAAACTGATTACAGTGTCCTTGTAAACTTGGGTTGCACACAAAGAAATTAAGCAGGCTCTACTGGCGGGATATTCGGCGGGACAAGTAGCACACCCATCCCACCTGAATCATTATCAACAAGGCTTTGTTTGGATGCACAGAAATGACTTCTAGAATTGAATTGAGTGGGAATTCCAAATTCATGGTGGAAAGGAAATGGCATGCAATTCGAATTCTTTTGTTTGGATGGCTTGGAATTTGCTGTTGGAATTAGAGAGTGATATCCATTTCCAATTCCTGTTTGGATGTGCAAACCATGGAATTGGATTTTTTTCAAGTTTGGACAACATAAAGTTGTGTATATATATAAATAGTTGTATTTGTAAATTAAAACATATATATATTATTTTGCACACATAATAACTTTAAAATAAGACGAGTGGGTAGTTTGTCTTACATGTAGCACACATAGAAAATAGCACAAGTGCATAGTTTATGATCAACGAAGTACATAGTAGTTCATTCTCAATAGCCAGATGTCATATCAGACATCAAGGTAAGCTCAAGAGATATGGCTTCTTGAATTTCTCGGGGAGCGCCATGAATGCTTCAAACAAGCGCTCATTGATGATTGATGTCTACACACGCTTCTGTTCTTGTAGACAGTGTTGGGCCTCCAAGTGTAGAGGTTTGTAGAACAGCAGCAAGTTTCCCTTAAGTGGATCACCCAAGGTTTATCAAACTTAGGGAGGAAGAAGTCAAAGCTAACCCTCTCAAACAACCCTGCAATTACGATACAGAAAGTCTCTTGTGTCCCCAACACACCCAATACAATTGTCAGATGTATATGTGCACTAGTTCGGCGAAGAGATAGTGAAATACAAGTGGTATAGATGATTATAAGTAGTAAATGTGGTCTAAAATAAATATCGCTGCGAGCAAACAAGTAACAAAACAGGAAGTAAACGGTGTGCAAAGCTTGGAAACAAGGCCTAGGGATCATACTTTCACTAGTGGACACACTCCCAACAAATATAACATGATTGAACAAATAAACAACTTCTCTTCACTATGGTACTCTGAATTACTCTCCTATTGAACAACACTAATCATTGCGTAGGGCTACGAAGCACTCCTTAAAGTTCATCAAGTACTTGACAAACACCACTCATAGAGATATCCAAATCAGATCACAACTCAAGATAGATATTATTGCAACTTAGACCAAGTACTAACACGGTGCACACACTGTCAACATTACACCATGAAAGGAGGAAAAGATCACTTCAATACTATCATAGCGATAATTATTCTCATAATCCATAAGAGATCACAATCGTAGCCTAGACCAAGTACCACCATGATGCACGCACTGTCACCGTTACACCATGGCAGGAGGAATAGATTACTTTAATAACACCACTAGAGTACACATAATATCTGAATAATAACATCTACTTGTTCAACATGATACAAAGCTCACGATCACATAAAGATCACATCATGGGAGAGAGAGGTGAACCACATAGCTACCGGTAGAGCCCTTAGCCCCGGGGATGAACTACTCCCTCCTCATCATAGGAGACAGCAAGGTTGATGGAGATGGCGGTGAGGTCGATGGAGACGGCGGAGACCGATGGAGATGGCTCCGGGGGCACTTCCCCGTCCCGGCAGGGTGTCGGAACAGAGACTTCTGTCCCCCGAAATTCGTCGGCGATGGCGGCGGAGCTGCGGAACTGTTCTGGAAATTTCGTCGACTCCCCTAGGGTTTTCCGTCCCGAGGCTTCTTATAGGCGAAGGGGCGATGTCAGGGGTGGCCCCAGGCCTCCTCACACTAGGGTGGCGCGGCCAGGGCCTGGGCCACGCCAGCCCTGTGTGAGGGTGGCCTGTGGCCCCTCTCCTTCCTCTCTTCGGATGTCTGGATGCTCCCGGGAAAAATAAGACTTCAGGAACTTGGTTCGTCCAATTCCGAGAATATTTCCTGTGTATCACTTCTGAAACACAAAAACAGCAGAAAACAGGGAACTGGCACTGTGGCAACTCGTTAATAGGTTAGTTCCGGAAAATGCATAAAAGTGTCACGAAGTGTAACGAAACAATAGGCAAATGGTGTAAAAACAAGCATGGAGCATCAAAAATTATAGATACGTTGGAGACGTATCAAGCATCCCCAAGCTTAACTCCTGCTCGTCCTCGAGTACGTAAGTGATAACAAAGAATAATTTTTGAGGTGACATGCACCTACACAATCTTGATCAAGTATGTAAGCATTTGTGAGCTGGGATCATAAGAACTTAAAACATGGGCACGAAGATATAATCTTGACAATAAGAAACTTAGCAACCATGTTGTAAACATGCAAATGAACACAAACAAAAGATCATGAAAATGAAACAATAAAAGTCAAACGTGTGTTCAAATCATAAGGAAAAACATACAAATGGTTTTCAGCTTGTCCTTCAAAGAGAGCAAAACATAAATGCATAGGACACCTTCAAGTTTAAGAGGGCGACTAGATACAAATAATTTAAGAACAACTGAAACCAACAATATGAATCAATCAATGAACTTTGGGACAATGCATATCACACTAAGAATGACAACTATGCTCTCTTAATGGTGCATAAAGAAAGAAGGTGGTGACTCAACATAAAAGTAGAAGAAAGGCCCTTCGCAGAGGGAAGCAGTGATTGCAAGTTTTATAACCTTCAAAAATTATGGTACTTACCGGCTTTGAGCTCTCATTGCCCCCATCATAAGCATCTTGAATGGTTAAAGTTAATGCGAGAACAATTATGATGCATATGCTTGACAAATCATAAGTTGAAAACCTCGTGCCCCGTGAATACGAGTACCCAAACCTCATGCTACTTTACTTAGAGTCCCAAGCAAGGCTCTTGTCATTGTAAGTATATGCATATCATTGAAAACCGCCAATGGGGTACCTTTGTGCCCGATGACATGGAACAAGCCCACACCAAAATGACAGGACAAGCAGACAATGAACACCTCGACATCTCTTTTATTTGCCTTTTGTTTAGCTTTTTATTGTGAGATGCGTCGTCGAATGTTCACCATGGGTATGCTGCAAATTTCCACCATGAATTATGCATGGCTTAGATTGGCGGCCCGGCGTTTCCCTAACACATATACAAACTCCATGATCCCCACAAGATTCCCAATTCATTTCACACCGCGGGCATCCATAAACAAAAGATCACGATATCAACTCAAATAAGAAGTGCAATGTTGAAAGCTTGCCCCATGACAGCATGGATGGGCTAGAATCCAACTTACAACTTGCAAGCATAACAACTCAACATAAGAGACCACAATGTCAAATTTTTAAGAACAGGAAAAAGTAAAGTGTGCCTTCCGGCTCGTGAGAGCTTTACTGACCGAATTTCGCATAACACTGGTAAGAGTTTAATTTGAAGAGAAAATAAAAGCAAGTCAAATTTACTTGGAATAGCAAATTGCTAGTAGGTATGTATGGTGGACACTTTGGAAAACTTTGGCTTTTAGGAGTTGGATGCACGAGTAGAGCTCATACTCAGTACAAGGCGAGGGCTAGCAAAAGACTGGGAGCGACCAACTGAGAGAGCAATAATGGCCATAATCATGCAAAGCGACAAAGCGACATTAAAAGAAGCATAAGATGGCATCAAAAGTCAAAAACTAAATGATCATGAAGGCTATTGGCGACTTTGTAAGAGTCTAACATGTGTGAGCATGCGCCAAGTCAACCCAAATAAAGCATCAAGGAGAAAACCAAAATAATGCTTCCATACAATAAAAACAACGCATGATTTTTTTCAAAGGCTCATTAAGCAATCTCAGTTATTTGAGACAAGTCATGCTACAGCAAAACCACTAAGCATACTATCAAAAAGACATCAAGCATTACATGAAAAAGCCTAAGCCGCAGTCTACACAAGCTCCTTCTTGTACCACTATTTTGCACAAAGCTTTTTCTCTTTTCCAACACCATTTGAAATTTTTATAAACACCTCTTTTGATGAAAACCAATAAAGATCAGAGGCAAAAATACACCTTGATGTAAAGATATAACAAGATCTGAACGCAAATCAAGGCGAAAATCGAAAGCTAAACACAGTAGCAGAAAAAGAGAACACTCGTTGAACGATAAGAGTGAAAACTAGAGCGTTCTTGGCAAATGAAAAGCGAGTTCATCTCCTCCAAAAGAAACATGATGTGATCTAACCATTTATTGCAGCAAACAAAACTAAACTAACTAAGAAAACTAAAACAACTGACACTCCAAGAAAAACACATAGTGCATGAAGCAATAAAAATATAGTGTTTTGAAAGGTGACCTGATTTTTGCCGATGAAGAAGGGGGTGCCTCGGGGGCATCCCCTAGCTTTGACGCTTGTACTTCTTGGATATTTCTTGGGGTGATGCATGGGAATCCCCAAGCTTGAGCTTTTGTCTATTCTTCAACTCATCTCATCATTCTCCAATCCCTACACTTGAAAACTTCCTTCATACAAAACTAAACACAATTCTATTAGCAACATTAGTGTAGCATAACATATAATCAACCTCTTTTTGCTTCAGGTTTCAACCCAAAACCACCACATATATAGCAAATACTACTGTAGCAACTCCCTAGAAGTTCCGTGATCAAAAGAACTCAAAAAGAAAGCGATAAAGCGGCAAACACAAATATTGGTAGAAATCTGTCAAAACAGAACAGCTGAAAAAGGTCGAATTATTAAGATATTTTCTGTTGCTCAGATCAAAAAGTGTTCAACTAACGAAAGTTTGGATATAACCTGGGGCATATGCACAAGAAATCGCAGGTCCAAAAGATATACAGAGAATTTTCACAAATTTTTACGGTGCAGCACCGAAAACTGTTTCAGGACAGCAACATCCCCAAATCTTTACCTCACTCAAATTAGAGGCTTCTCTTGGCACAAAAACGAAATAAAAAGGATAAGGAGCGGTTATTACAGTAGTAATAACTTCCAAGACTCAAATAAAAGAAAAAGTACTAAAAAATAAACAATGGGTTATCTCCCAAGAGTGCTTTTCTTTAACGCCTTTGAGCTAGGCGCAGTAATTTGCAAAGATGCTCATGTGGGCGCCATATAAGAGCTTGAGGCAAAGGCGCCATATAGGAACTTAAAGCAATAAAGAGCATCAAAAAGCAAGTATGGAACACATTTAAATCTAAACCACTTCCTATAAAAAATAGTCTTGTAGAGAGACAAGTCATAAAAGCGCAAAGCAAAAAGCATAGGAAGGCAAAACAAGTACAACTTCAAGAATTGCAACATAAAGAGGGGAAACTCAATATTGTTGAGATCCATCAAACCATGTTTCCCTCTCTCATAATAACTTTCAGTAGCATCATGAATATAATTAACAATATAACTATCACATAAAGGATCTCTATCATGAGCCACATGCATAAAAGAATTAATACTCCCCACATGGACAATAATAGTAGGAGCAGATGCAACAGAATAATTATTCTCATCACCATAATCATCAAAGACAGGAGGCATATTGTAATCATAACTATTTTTCTCCTCAAAAGTAGGTGAATTGAAAACATTATACTCATCATCATAAACTAGAGGCTTAGTATCATCACAAGATAGAGAATTACTATGTCGCAAAGCATATTCATCAAACATATCATCATAAGAAGGAACATGGATAGCACTAATGGTACAACAATTATTAACCTTTGAATTGGTACCAAAAATATTTTCAATATCAAAAGTAGAGTGCTTTTCCCAATCATGATCACTAACATAAGTAATAGGCATATGAACATCATCCCAATCAGAATTATCATAATCTATAGCAGGATCATAACGCTTAGGGGAAGATACCGTGTCCTCTCGCCTTTTACTCCTCTTCTTCTTCTTCTTCATACTCTTCTTACTCTCTCCTTTAGGAGGGACAGACTTGAAGGGCATCTTCTCTACATACTCTTTAGGAGGGAAAGGCATCTTCTCCACATAATCTGGTTTGCTGACAGAGACAACAGAAGAAACTTTGGAGGATTCCTCCTCTCTATTAATAAGATAAAAACATCTATCAGTCCTGTCATAGCTTGGCAGAATATCAAGTTTTATAAAATTTTGTATGTAAGTATTTGCAAGGCAATCTTTAGCACAATAGAGACGACAACCACGCAGGGTGCTATTAATATCAACATCATTCATATCTATCAAAGCAATCTTTCTAGATATCTCTTCACACGCCAAGAATAAAGTGAGCTCATCATGCTGATTGGGAGTAATCTTGTCATCACAATACAAACTTAAGGTACTAGAAGATTAACTATTAGGGCTTGAGCATTGGAAATTAAAATGACCTATGTCATCGCAATGTTTACAAAGAAAAGGATAAAGCTCACAAACCTTTTTACCGATCTCACCTATATCCTTGTACCACATACTGGTTTCTTCATTTGCGTGGGTGATGCAATAATCTTCCTTGTTGTAACTCTGTTCACAAGGTCTATGTACTCCACAAAAATTAACATGCTTATAAGAAATAGGACTTTTAGAAGTTTGAGCATGTTTATTACAATCATCAATAACAATATCACTTTCTATGCAAGTGTCCTTAAAAGGTTCATGATACACGTCCCCATTTCTTTTAGGAACATTCATATGGGAAGCAAAGGCTTTAAAGCAATCAACCATAATTTGAAGATCAAGACCATATTTAGCACTAAGCTCTTGAAAATTAGCAGTTTCAGCGAAAGACTTAATGCAATCAAACTCGTAATTCATACCTGATCCCTTACCTTTGTCGCTATCCCAACCTTCAATATTGTTTTGAATTGTCTCAAGCAGATCCCACTTGGTGTCAACATCCTTGCTTGTGAAAGACCCATCAAAACATGCATCTAGATAGTCCTTGTAATATCCTGAAAGCCTTGCATAAAAATTATTAATAACAATATTACGGGGAAGATCATGAATAGGACATTTGTGCATTAGTAACTTCAATCTTCCCCACGCTTGGGCAATGCTTTCTCCCTCATGAGGCCAAAAGTTATATATCCGATTACGATCTTTATGAATTTCACTTGGAGGATAAAACTTGGAATAAAAGAGAGGCACAATTTCCTCCCATGCAATAGATGGACCATCTTCAAGCAGCCGATACCACTCCTCAGCTCTGCCTTTCAATGATAAAGAGAATAGCTTCTTCTTAACTTGGTTCATTGAAATACCTGCACACTGGAACAACTCGCATAATTCATGTATAAAAAGCAAATGATCACCAGGATGGACAGTTCCATCTCCTAAATATCAGTTATTCTTAGCACATTTAACAATCTTTGTAGGTATTTTAAAAGGATGAGGAGCACAAGCATCATTAGAAACATCACATATGGGAGATAAAATATCATCAGAACAAACCTTCTCCACTAAAGCTGGGGGACTAAAAATATCATACTTAACAAAACCAGCTTCCCCAAGCTTAGACTTTTCTATAGCATTAGCAATAACGGTATTCAAAGCATTCATACTAACATTACTATTAGCATGCAAATTAAGCTCCAAAGGTTTTTCAATTTTCTCTTCAAACACTTCACATCTAAACTCAGGAAAAAGACTAAAGAACTCTTTGTTTTCCATTAAGCCTAACTAGTAAAAATAAAAATAAGAAACAAAAAGATGTAATTGCAAAATCTAAAGGAAATAACTCCGAGCACTCACACAGTAGGATGCGAGTACCTTTTACCTTACCTCCCCGGCAACGGCGCCAGAAAAGAGCTTGATGTCTACACACGCTTCTGTTCTTGTAGACAGTGTTGGGCCTCCAAGTGCAGAGGTTTGTAGAACAGCAGCAAGTTTCCCTTAAGTGGATCACCCAAGGTTTATCGAACTCAGGGAGGAAGAAGTCAAAGCTATCCCTCTCAAACAACCCTGCAATTACGATACAGAAAGTCTCTTGTGTCCCCAACACACCCAATACACTTGTCAGATGTATAGGTGCACTAGTTCGGCGAAGAGATAGTGAAATACAAGTGGTATAGATGATTATAAGTAGTAAATGTGGTCTAAAATAAATATCGCTGCGAGCAAACAAGTAACAAAACAGGAAGTAAACGGTGTGCAAAGCTTGGAAACAAGGCCTAGGGATCATACTTTCACTAGTGGACATACTCCCAACAAATATAACATGATTGAACAAATAAACAACTTCTCTTCACTATGGTACTCTGAATTACTCTCCTGTTGAACAACACTAATCATTGCGTAGGGCTACGAAGCACTCCTTAAAGTTCATCAAGTACTTGACAAACACCACTCATAGAAATATCCAAATCAGATCACAACTCAAGATAGATATTATTGCAACTTAGACCAAGTACTAACACGGTGCACACACTGTCAACATTACACCATGAAAGGAGGAAAAGATCACTTCAATACTATCATAGCGATAATTATTCTCATAATCCATAAGAGATCACAATCGTAGCCTAGACCAAGTACCACCATGATGCACGCACTGTCACCGTTACACCATGGCAGGAGGAATAGATTACTTTAATAACACCACTAGAGTACACATAATATCTGAATAATAACATCTACTTGTTCAACATGATACAAAGCTCACGATCACATAAAGATCACATCATGGGAGAGAGAGGTGAACCACATAGCTACCGGTAGAGCCCTTAGCCCCGGGGATGAACTACTCCCTCCTCATCATAGGAGACAACAAGGTTGATGGAGATGGCGGTGAGGTCGATGGAGACGGCGGAGACGGCGATGGAGACCGATGGAGATGGCTCCGGGGGCACTTCCCCATCCCGGCAGGGTGCCGAAACAGGGACTTCTGTCCCCCGAAATTCGTCGGCGATGGCGGCAGAGCTGCGGAACTGTTCTGGAAATTTCGTTGACTCCCCTAGGGTTTTCCGTCCCGAGGCTTCTTATAGGCGAAGGGGCGATGTCAGGGGTGGCCCCAGGCCTCCTCACACTAGGGTGGCGCGGCCAGGGCCTGGGCCGCGCCAGCCCTGTGTGAGGGGTGGCCTATGGCCCCTCTCCTTCCTCTCTTCGGATGTCTGGATGCTCCCGGGAAAAATAAGACTTCAGGAACTTGTTTCGTCCAATTCCGAGAATATTTCCTGTGTATCACTTCTGAAACACAAAAATAGCAGAAAACAGGGAACTGGCACTGTGGCAACTCGTTAATAGGTTAGTTCCAGAAAATGCATAAAAGTGCCACGAAGTGTAACGAAACAATAGGCAAATGGTGTAAAAACAAGCATGGAGCATCAAAAATTATAGATACGTTGGAGACGTATCAATGATCAACTTCCCATAAGCTTTGAGTACATCAGAATCCTCCAAGTTAGGTACTTTCTGTAGTGCATCAAGGATTTCAGATGGAGGAGTCACCTTTGGTATAGAAAGTGGCTCAGTTGTCTTCAATGCCTCATCAAAAGACGTCCTCATATGTCCCATCATGCACAAGATAGCATCACCAGTGCGCTGCCTCTTTGGAGGCACCTCTGGAGATTCTTCAGGAACTGGTGTGTTGGAAGTACCTGCACCTGCCGTATGGTCTTGAAGACACTCAGCTGCTGTCCTAGCACCTGTACCATTCGCATGGTCTTACGAATATATAGTCTAGATAGCTTCCCAATTCCTCACAACCTTATTCTGGTAGCAAGCTGCATCCTTGTTAGCCTACAAGTTACACACATATATTAGTACAGATGGTAGAGAGGTTGCAAAAGTAAGAAAAATAAAAAATTAAAAAAAGCTACCTCCACATATCGAGACCACACTTCCTCACTATCAACCATCACCATGTTATTGTCCCAATCCCATCCAAAGCCACTTTGAGCAAGCATCTTACTAATGATCTCATAGTGCTTGTCAAATGTTTTAATTCTTGCTTGTATTTTCTCCTTGTTGATGGCAACATCACATCTCTCCTTGACATGCTTAATGCAAGCATTGTACACATGTGGCTTCCAACCATTTTGAGCATGGTCACCATTGTTGTGATGCTCAACAAGCATGGACAATAATGCCTCGTCCATCTCAAGAGTCCATGCAAGGTATATCCTACTAAATTTCTTTCCTTTGGTTTCAGCCATGCTTCTACAAAAAAAAATTAAACAAAAGAGCAAGTTGTAGTAATGTAAATCATATATATTATCACAGAAAAAATTCCAAATTCTAATGTATAACATGTATATTATCACCAAAAAAATACCAAATTCCAAGGTATAACATGTATATATCACGGACACAAAACAAGTTGTAGTTAGATATATCATATATATCTTAGGGAAATAGTGGGATAGCCACCATGGTAGCTGTGCATAGGCATCTCACCGTTGTATTAAGAACATGCAACACGATAGTCTCTACTTCTAACACATCGGCCACTAACGCCGTTACAACATGCACTCTTCACTTTTGTTTTTTTCTCCTCTCACACACCCACTAGATACGTTGTTTTGTTTTGTTTCATGCGTGCTTGAGTGATTCCACTTTTGTTTTTCTTCCCAAGTGTTCATGGATGACACTTTTGTTTTTTTGTTGTCACTTATGACACCACGCACCCATCTTTTTGGTTTTACAATGTGCTTCTCCGCTTATTGAGTATACAACTCAAAAAACTCAAGAGCACCCCCGCAGCCTACCATCCACCGACGTCTCCAAATTCCGGCTATATTCTGACGGACCTCTAGGAGGTTAGCCACCGTCGAGCTTTTTTTCTTGCCTAGATATGGAGCGATGCATGTGGCATTTGTACTTTTTGCATGCATTTTCTCCTCTGACCAAGTTTTTGTCTCCGTAGGCGCATCATCAACTCCATGAATGGCCGCTCATGGGTCGGGAAGAAGGGAAGAACTTCAAAGAACAACGTCTGCACCGGCGGTCACGTCAAGCGTCACTCGTATGCAGTGGCAGGTGGAACAACAAACAGAAATGCGTAGGGTCATCCCAGGGACATGGCCTCCAGACAAGGACTGAAGTGCCTGCACAAGAACGAGAATTCATGGCGGCCAGACTATTTCTATATTCTCTTCTCTGTTCGTTCTCCTCACAAAAGAAGCAAACAATTTTGATCCAAGTCTTTTTTAAATCACCCGTTGTGCCTCTGTGAGAGAGGTCAGTTGTTGTTCGTAGATAATGCGCGCATGTGACCTGTCCATGCACGCCGACCCTCTTGCTCTCTTCCTTTTTTCCATGGTTCTTCATAGACAGAGAAGAAGACTATAGATTTCTTTTTTTTTGCATCCTTGCAATTTTCTTGCAAAATCGACCATTCTTCAATGGAAGTGTACAATGGATTTGTTCAGTGGTGATTATAATATGATCTGTACTAATCGCACCCTTTGTTTTGTGAAGTGACACTGTTTGTGATTTTGAATAGGCAATGAAAGATTTTGAATGGTCTCCGCTTTAGTTTCTGTTGGGTTATCCCTCATCCTTGCTTTCCATCAATTGATTTAATGAACTTCCCGCTTTCTGAGTTTCTTCATGCCCTAGTTAAAAATATTTTTTAGTAACACTTCATGATAGAAAACTTTTTAGAAATAAAGATGACCTATATAGTGCAAATGATCGTTCTATAATTGACTCAAGCAGCATCTACCTCACTCAAACATCTTCCTCACATACTCGTGCCGATCAATTTGTACTATAAACCTTTCTTGTTGCAGTCTAAAACCGGTACACCTGTTTGCTCAGGCACCTTTGTGTTATATGTGTGGCCCACATTATAAATCATAAAGATAGTAAAAATGTCAAGACTTCGCTAGCAATATTGTAAGAAGGTTTCGGGCAATGCAGAATACTCAAATTGGGATGGAGGAAGTAGCATTTTTGTACTTTTAAATTGTGATTTTCAATGTGGATATTTGTTCCTTAGAATATATGAACATAACTTTTGACAGAACACAACGGCACCGTTAATTTTTGTAAATACCGTAATTCATTCCGAAAATAATTTTATTAATAAATTGCGCCAAAGTTTTTCGCATTTCTCTTACAATGGTATATTGGCTGCATTAGTAAATAATAAGCGCTAATTTGTCATTGTCAAACAAAAAAACTGCACAAGGCTAAATAGTCATGCTCCTGTCCTCCTAGGAGCTATACAGTAATTGTGTTCAGCATGCCAGTTGCTTGCCACTTCTTCTTGCAACGTTGTTGAAAGAAAAAATAACATCAATAGTGTGAAACAACTTGGAGCAGAGAGAACCTGACACCATTGAGCATCAAGCTTTCCAGCTTGGCGATTGATGCATGGTGAATGACCAGCCCGTTGGGAACCCCAAGAGGAAGGTGTGATGAGTATAACAGCTAGTTTTCCCTCAGTTTAGAAACCAAGGTTTATCGTTCTTGGAGAGGAGAGACAAACGACTGAAGGTGATGCTTGCTAGTTTGCGACAGCTTCGGACAATTTATATATGGCGCCTCGTCCAAGCTTTGCTTGCTAGCTGCAACACGGAACCTGCACACACACAACCAAGTACTTTGCTCCCAACTTACGATGAGGTTGTCAATCTCACAGGTTTGCTTAAAACAAAGGTTATGAGTGTATCGAGTGGAAAACAGTAAAAGTATGCGAGTAAAGTAAACAGTGCGAGTAAAGTAAACAGGTGATAGCAATATGATGGAAATAGGACCGGCGTCCACAGTTCACTAGTGGTGTCTCTCCATAGAATAAATAACACATGCTGGGTAAACAAATTACAGTTGGGCAATTGATAGAATAAAGATAAACGTGATATGTCAAGAAGATCACTATGAGATTTACTCTGGGCATTACAACAAAATACATAGACCGCCATCCAACTGCATCTATGACTAATAATCCACTTGTGGCGAATCAATCCGAGAACTGCACAAGTATTAAGTTGCGAACAACAGATAATTGCATTAAGCAAAGTGTGTAATGTAAACAAAGCATATGCCCTTAAGCATATGAATGTTGTTTTCTCCCTAGTAGCAACAGCACATCTACAACCTTAGAGGTTTTTGTCACTCCCCCAGGTTAAATAGAGGCATGAACCCACTATCGAGCATAAATACCCCCTCTTGGAGTCACTAGCAACTACTCGGCCAAGATAGCTACTAACAACGGAGAGCATGCAAGATCATAAACAACATAGAGATAACAAAAGATATAATTCAGTACAGCAACTTAATCATAAACACCAATATTCATCGGATCCCAACAAACCAACATCATAGAATTACATAACGGTGATCTCAATCATGTATGGCAGCTCATGAGATCTAAACATGAAGCACATGGTGGAGAAGACAACCATCTAGCTACTGCTATGGACCCATAGTCCAATGTAGACTACTCACTCATCGCTCCGGAGGCAAGCATGGCGATGAAGAAGACCTCCGGTGGCGATTCCCCTCTCCGGCAGGGTGCCGGGAAGAGCTTCTGGACCCTCCCGATCTTCGGGTCGACGGCGGCGGCGGATCGCAATGTATTCTGGAAAACTGATCGGGCTTAGGTTTTTCTCGTCTGGGGGTCTTTATAGGCGAAGGGGCGATGTCAGAGGAGGGACCAGGCGCCCTCACGCTAGGGTGGCGCGGCCTAGGCCCTGGCCGCACCAGCCCTGCGTGTGGGGCCCTGGTGGCCCCTCTCCTTCTCTCCTTCGGATCTCTGGAAGCTTCCGGGTAAAATAAGACTTCAGGAACTTGTTTCGTCCAATTCCGAGAATATTTCATGTGTATCACTTCTGAAACACAAAAACAGCAAAAAACAGGGAACTGGCACTGTGGCAACTTGTTAGTAGGTTAGTTCCAGAAAATGCATAAAAGTGCCACGAAGTGTAACGAAATAGTAGGCAAATTGTGTAAAAACAAGCATGGAGCATCAAAAATTATAGATACGTTGGAGACGTATCAAGCATCCCCAAGCTTAACTCCTGCTCGTCCTCGAGTAGGTAAGTGATAACAAAGAATAATTTTTGAGGTGACATGCACCTACACAATCTTGATCATATATGTAAGCATTTGTGAGCTGGGATCATAAGAACTTAAAACATGGGCATGAAGATATAATCTTGACAATAAGAACTTAGCAACCATGTTGTAAACATGCATATGAACAGAAACAAAAGATCATGAAAATGAAACAATAAAAGTCAAACGTGTGTTCAAATCATAAGGAAAAACATACAAATGGTTTTCAGCTTGTCCTTCAAAGAGAGCAAAACATAAATGCATAGGACACCTCAAAGTTTAAGAGGGCGACTAGATACAAATAATTTAAGAACAAGTGAAACCAACAATATGAATCAATCAATGAACTTTGGGACAATGCATATCACACTAAGAATGACAACTATGCTCTCTTAATGGTGCATAAAGATAGAAGATGGTGACTCAACATAAAAGTAGAAGAAAGGCCCTTCGCAGAGGGAAGCAGTGATTGCAAGTTTTATAACCTTTAAAAATTATGGTACTTACCGGCTTTGAGCTCTCATTGCCCCCATCATAAGCATCTTGAATGGTTAAAGTTAATGCGAGAACAATTATGATGCATATGCTTGACAAATCATAAGTTGAAAACCTCGTGCCCCGTGAATACGAGTACCCAAACCTCATGCTACTTTACTTAGAGTCCCAAGCAAGGCTCTTGTCATTGTAAATATATGCATATCATTGAGAACCGCCAATGGGGTACCTCCGTGCCCGATGACATGGAACAAGCCCACACCAAAATGACAGGACAAGCAAACAATGAACACCTCGATATATCTTTTATTTGCCTTTTGTTTAGCTTTTTATTGTGAGATGCGTCGTCGAATGTTCACCATGGGTATGCTGCAAATTTCCACCATGAATTATGCATGGCTTAGATTGGCGGCCCGGCGTTTCCCTAACACATATAAAAACTCCATGATCCCCACAAGATTCCCAATTCATTTCACACCGCGGGCATCCATAAACAAAAGATCACGATATCAACTCAAATAAGAAGTGCAATGTTGAAAGCTTGCCCATGACTGCATGGCTGGGCTAGTCTCCAACTTACAACTTGCAAGCATAACAAATCAACATAAGAGACCACAATGTCAAATTTTTAAGAACAGGAAAAAGTAAAGTGTGCCTTCTGGTTCGTGAGAGCTTTACTGACCGAATTTCGCATAACACTGGTAAGAGTTTAATTTGAAGAGAAAATAAAAGCAAGTCAAATTTACTTGGAATAGCAAATTGCTAGTAGGTATGTATGGTGGACACTTTGGAAAACTTTGGCTTTTAGGAGTTGGATGCACGAGTAGAGCTCATACTCAGTACAAAGCGAGGGCTAGCAAAAGACTGGGAGCGACCAACTAAGAGAGCAATAATGGCCATAATCATGCAAAGCGACATTAAAAGAAGCATAAGATGGCATCAAAAGTCAAAAACTAAATGATCATAGAGGCTATTGGCGACTTTGTAAGAGTCTAACATGTGTGAGCATGCGCCAAGTCAACCCAAATAAAGCATCAAGGAGAAAACCAAAATAATGCTTCCAAACAATAAAAACAACGCATGATTTTTTCAAAGGCTCATTAAGCAATCTCAGTTATTTGAGACAAGTCATGCTACAGCAAAACCACTAAGCATACCATCAAAAAGACATCAAGCATGACATGAAAAAGCCTAAGCCGCAGTCTACACAAGCTCCTTCTTATACCACTATTTTGCATAAAGCTTTTTCTCTTTTCCAACACCATTTGAAATTTTTATAAACACCTCTTTTGATGAAAACCAATAAAGATCAGAGGCAAAAATACACCTTGATGAAAAGATATGACAAGATCTGAACGCAAATCAAGGCGAAAAGGAAAACCAAAAGCAGTAGCGGAGAAAGAAGAACACTCGATTTTTAATAAGAGTGAAAACTAGAGTGTTCTTGGCAAATGAAAAGCAAGGCAACTTCTCCAAAAGAAATTTGTTGGGGTCCAACCATTTATTGCAGAAAACAAACTAAAACCAACTAAGAAAACTAAAACAACTGACGCTCCAAGAAAAACACATAGTGCATGAAGCAATAAAAATATAGTGTTTTAAAAGGTGACCTGATTTTTGCTGATGAAGAAGGGGTGCCTCGGGGGCATCCCCAAGCTTTGACGCTTGTACTTCTTGGATATTTCTTGGGGTGATGCATGGGCATCCCCAAGCTTGAGCTTTTGTCCATTCTTCAACTCATCTCATTATTCTCCAATCCCTACACTTGAAAACTTCCTTCATACAAAACTAAACACAATTCTATTAGCAACATTAGGGCAAGCATAACATATAATCAACCTCTTTTTGCTTCGGGTTTCAACTCAAAACCACCACATATATAGCAAATACTACTGTAGCAACCTCCCCAAAAGTTCCGTGATCAAAAGAACTCAAAAGAAAGCGATAAAGTGGCAAACACAAATATTGGCAGAAATCTGTCAAAACTGAACAGCTGATAAAGGTCGAATTTTTTAGGGGTTTTCTGTTGCTCAAATCAAAAAGTTTTCAACTAACGAAAGTTTGGATATAACCTGGGGCATATGAACAAGAAATCGCAGGTCCAAAAGATATACAGAGAATTTATACGAATTTTTACGGTGCAGCACCGAAAACAGTTTGAGGACAGCAACATCCCCAAATCTTTACCTCACTCAAATTAGAGGCTTCTCTTGGCACAAAAACAAAATAAACAAGATAAGGAGCGGTCATTACAGTAGTAATGACTTCCAAGACTCAAATAAAAGAAAAATTACTGAAAATAAAAACATTGGGTTATCTCCCAAGAGTGCTTTTCTTTAACGCCTTTGAGCTAGGCGCAGAAAATTGCGAATCAAGTAATGATGAAAGGGGGATCCGGATCCACTATAGGAATAAAGAAATGAATACTATCCAATTGAGGTTTTAAATATCTCTTGTAGTCACGCTTTGGTACACTATTTTCATCAAAAAGATTTTCAGGACAAATCCAACTAGTATTAGCTACCAAGGCATTATGAATTCCTACAAGCTTACAAGGTATTGGCAATCTAGAATCTTCGTTGGGTGTACCAACAATTTCAACAGGCGAGCCAAGCTTATTAAACTTCTTAAAAACTTTCCTAGCCTCAATTGCAACATCTCTAAATTCTATGCGCAAAGTTTCCAAGATAAAAGCTTTCTTTTCGGGATCCTCAATTTCATGAAGCTTAAGGAACATGTATTGCATAAAAGGATTAAGACTAGCAAACCTAGCTTCTAACATGTGAACTAAATGAGCAGAAGCAACTTCATAACTAGGAGCTAGCTCAACCAAAGACTTTTCCTCAACTTCCTTATGCATACTAATGTGATTAAAGAACTCCTCAATGTTACTTTTGCCAATAATCGAACCACTACCTACTGAGAGGTCCTCCATAACGTACTTAGGGGTCAACATGATGAACTAAAGTAAAGAAATAACAACTACCAAGGATTCTAATTTTTTTTGGGTTTTTGATATAAAACCATGCAGGTAAAATAAATAAAGTAAAGCAAAACAATAACAAAGTAAAGGATGTGCGTGCGAAAAACTCCCCTCGCAGAAGTCTTCTACTTCCTCCCCGACAACGGCGCCAGAAAATTAGCTTGATGCGTGGTGAATGACCAGCCCGTTGGGAACCCCAAGAGGAAGGTGTGATGAGTATAGCAGCTAGTTTTCCCTCAGTTTAGAAACCAGGGTTTATCGTTCTTGGAGAGGAGAGACAAATGACTGAAGGTGATGCTTGCTAGTTTGCGACAGCTTCGGACAATTTATATATGGCGCCTCGTCCAAGCTTTGCTTGCTAGCTGCAACGCGGAACCTGCACACACACAACCAAGTACTTTGCTCCCAACTTACGATGAGGTTGTCAATCTCACCGGTTTGCTTGAAACAAAGGTTATGAGTGTATCGAGTGGAAAACAGTAAAAGTATGCGAGTAAAGTAAACAGTGCGAGTAAAGTAAACAGGTGATAGCAATATGATGGAAATAGCACCGGGGTCCACAGTTCACTAGTGGTGTCTCTCCATAGAATAAATAACACATGCTGGGTAAACAAATTACAGTTGGGCAATTGATAGAATAAAGATAAACGTGATATGTCAAGAAGATCACTATGAGATTTACTCTGGGTATTACAATAAAATACATAGACCGCCATCCAACTGCATCTATGACTAATAATCCACTTGTGGCGAATCAATCCGAGAACTCCACAAGTATTAAGTTGCGAACAACAGATAATTGCATTAAGCAAAGTGTGTAATGTAAACAAAGCATATGCCCTTGAGCATATGAATGTTGTTTTCTCCCTAGTAGCAACAGCACATCTACAACCTTAGAGGTTTCTGTCACTCCCCCAGGTTAAATAGAGGCATGAACCCACTATCGAGCATAAATACCCCCTCTTGGAGTCACTAGCAACTACTCGGCCAAGATAGCTACTAACAACGGAGAGCATGCAAGATCATAAACAACATAGAGATAACATAAGATAATATTCAGTACAACAACTCAATCATAAACACCAATATTCATCGAATCCCAACAAACCAAACATGTAGAATTACATAACGGTGATCTCAATCATGTAGGGCAGCTCATGAGATCTAAACATGAAGCACATGGTAGAGAAGACAACCATCTAGCTACTGCTATGGACCCATAGTCCAAGGTAGACTACTCACTCATCGCTCCGGAGGCAAGCATGGCGATGAAGAAGACCTCCGGTGGCGATTCCCCTCTCCGGCAGGGTGCCGGGAAGAGCTTCTAGACCCTCCTGATCTTCGGGTCGACGGCGGCGGCGGATCGCGATGTATTCTGGAAAATTGATCGGGTACTTAGGTTTTTTCCGTCAGGGGGTCTTTATAGGCGAAGGGGCGATGTCAGAGGAGGGACCAGGCGCCCTCACGCCAGGGTGGCGCGGCCCAGGCCCTGGCCGCGCCAGCCCTGCGTGTGGGGCCCTAGTGGCCCCTCTCCTTCTTTCCTTCGGATCTCTGGAAGCTTCCGGGTAAAATAAGACTTCAGGAACTTGTTTCGTCCAATTCCGAGAATATTTCCTGTGTATCACTTCTGAAACACAAAAACAGCAGAAAACAGGGAACTGGCACTGTGGCAACTTGTTAGTAGGTTAGTTCCGGAAAATCCATAAAAGTGCCGCGAAGTGTAACGAAACAGTAGGCAAATGGTGTAAAACAAGCATGAAGCATCAAAAATTATAGATACGTTGGAGACGTATCAGCGATGAGAAGAAATAATTGCTCCTCTACACGAACTAGGAAGGGTGGACATGCATCCCTAGTTTTGAAAAGAATGCCTATGCACAAATAACAAATCTCGTGTTGCCCCGTTGTAAGTTTTCAAAACCAACACAGTACCCTACCCCCTACCTACATGGACCTATGCTAAAACACTACTTTTTTCAAATTTCATTGGCTGTTGTCGCAGGGCATGCATGACCGTTGCTGTAGAAAAACAAAACGGGTGGTATGCATCTACCATCTTCTAAAAAGAAAATAAAACCTGTGGTAGGGCATGCGGCAATGGAGCTTTTGAAAACTTTCCAAAACAGTACAATAGCAACTTTACAAGCCAGTGTAGCTTTTGAAAACTTTCCAACACTATATGGAAATTTTCCAAAACATGGTGGTGCATGCATGACCACCCATGCACAAAAAACAAAAACTGATCTCTATTGGTTGGACGGAGACCACTACTAGCTAATGGTGGCATTCCAAGATATGATCCCGGGGAGCATGTGATCCCCATCATCTGACGGCTGTGGTGGTATGCACAGCTAGCCGGGTGGCTAGCAAATCCGCGTCGATATATCTTATCACACAAAACTCATCAACTAGTTATCTACTCCAATGTTAGTTCTTCATGCGCCACAAGGTAGCCAGCAAACATCTGATCAGCAAATTGTTGCCTAAAATTAGACCATGCAACACTTTGTGTGACGCTCCTAATTAAATTAGCATCATCTGCAGGTTTAGGAGCCATAACTGCTAGTTCAGCATCGACTTCCTGTAGCAACAAATCGTCCCTCGCATGCTGCCTATCCCTTTCATAGTTGTGTAACACACAACACACATTAATAATTCGAATCTGCATAGAATTTATTACATTGTCAGCATTAGTTGTTTTATATGATTATTTGAACGCCAATTGGACATGTGTTACCTGGTGCTCTATCTCAAAGAAAGAACAACATCGCAAGAAGGCCCATTTTTTCTTCAACAAGCCAAAAGTCCTCTCAACAACATTTCTAGCACGAGAATGGCGCAAGTTAAACAACTCCTTTTCATTTTGGGGTCGTTGTTCACTTGCAACCCACTCTTTCAAATGATATTGAGTGGATCTAAATGGAGATAAAAATCCAGGTCCATTCATATAGCCAGCATCCACAAGGTAATACTTTCCTATTTATGAAGTATAAGAGTTAGCTAACAATTAAGTATGAGTTAGGAAAAATCCAAGATAAAGAGTCATACCCTGTGGTACAACAAATGCATCTTGGCGGTCATGTCTCATAGCATCTTTTAACACTCTCGAGTCTGATGCTGAGCCCTCCCAACCAGGTAGAACGTACAGAAATTTCATATTCCAGTCAACCACACCTAGCATGTTAGTACTGATTTCTTGTTTCCTGTTTCTATACCTCCCCTTGTCAGCAGCATTAACAAACACGGGAATATGACACCCATCTAGTGCTCCAAGTGCATTGCCAAACCACTTCCATTTGTAATCATTAGGAGGGGTGACAGATGGATCAGGAAGCTTGATGAACTCCCCAGTTAGAGATAAAATGGCTGATAACACAATTGAGAACTTCCTACTAAGAGTCTCTAAAGACCGCTGGTAAGTGCCACCCAACATTCTCATTTTAATTCCATGTCCTAGAATTTGAAGGAACATAGCAACATTTTCTTCTACTGTCACGAACATGGAATCTTTGAGACCACACTTCTCACGCAACATAGCACAAAGATCATGGAAGTTTATTTTGGTTAAGCGTAGCTTATCATAGCAAGTTGTGTCGGACCCTTCATAAGTATTTTTCAATATATACTTCCTATATGCAATCTTCTCCTCATCATCATTGAAGCATCCTAGGTCCCTCGGTGCCCTTTGTGTACTAACATACGCAAGAGCAAGACATGACATCTCAAAAAACTTCTTTGTCAACAATATTCGTTTTCTTTTTCTTCGATTGTTCTCTTCCGTAATGCAAGATACCAAGTCTAGTTGCGACATCATGAAGCTACAATTTATTGACCATACATAAACTATTTATATCACACTTTATGCACACATTAAATAATTAAAATTACAAAAAACTAGAAAAGGGAGCACGATTTTATACCTTCTGTCGGGGATATAAACCCGGATATACCAAAGTACCCCTTTATATTATGTCTAATATATGTTATATATGATGAGTTATGTGTGCAGGATATTAAAAAGCAAGTTTACAGCAAGGTTGGGCCGGATTATATCTTGCTAGGCCGGAATATACTCTCCCAGGCCGGAATAGCACAGCTAGGGCCGGCATATCAGTTATTGGGCCGGTATTGGCTCATCCCGGCCGAATTATCCAGCAGGGAGCGTCCTTGGGCCGGTTATCCCGGCCAGGCCACGTGCCGGCTGGGCCGGCACTCCTCTTCAGCGCCTGGGCCGGTCGAGCTCCGCCCCCGGCTGGGCCTCCGCTCCTCCTCGCCCTCGGGTGGGCTGCCCGCCATCCGGCTGGGCCTTCCCCGGTGGGCCGGCGGATCTCACCCCCGGCTGGGCCGGCTCCTCCGTGTCCCGCCTAGGCCGGCATCTCCCAGCGCGCCCGGCTGGGCCTCTTCGCCAGCGCGCCCCGGCTGGGCCTGGCTGCCCCGGCTGGGCCGTTTGGCCGTCCGCCCCGGATAGGCTGCCTCCTCCAGCGCGCCCCGGCTGGGCCGGATTAGGAGAATCCGGCCTGGCCGGGAATCCTCTCCAGGCCGCCTCTGTTTAACCCCGGCTGGGCCGGATTACAGTGTTCTGGCCGGGCCAGGCTGGGATCCCTGGCCCAGGCCGGATTATCCCCTTGGTAGGCCGGGATATTCACTCCCAGGCCGGATTATTCCTCTCCAGGCCGGGATTTACTACCTCCGGGACATATTCCTCGTCTAGCATCAACTCCAGCGCATCGTGCCAGTCCTGGGACGCCTCCAGGCTCGGACTGGCACATCCTCCATCATCATATGCTGGTCTTGGGACGCTCCTTAGCTCAGACCAGCATATCCCTCCTCTCCTAGTCAGTCTTATCCTCAGGAGGAGGATAAGACTGATGACATGGTGATCCTGAAGACAGACGCTAGAAGACGAAGGCAAGGACTCCAAGTACAGACATCGATGGGACTAGCCCATGACCGTGACGCATCGCACAGTACCAAGGGCGGTACCGTGCTGATGCAGGCTACAGTATGACAAGACCCCAGTAGTCAACTCAGCACCAGTATGTGCATAGTATATTGTGGGGCATCCCTTGTCCCCTGGGCTCCCTATATAAAGGGCACCAGGGGGATCGAGCCTTCCAAGCCTCCTTCGGAGGCTCATTCTCTCTCGCTCCATGGGAGCTCTCTAGCACTAGCTCTTTAGCTCCTGCCCAGTGCAGCCTTAGATAGGCAGATGAACAGCTCAAGGAGCACCATTGTAGCTCTCATATGAAGCTCATATAGATCAGACATGCAGGAGTAGGGGTGTTACCTCCTCACGAGGGCCCCGAACCTGGGTAGCTCGATGTGTTAGCAGTGACTTCTGTGCTCGGTCTCTACCGAGCTTCCCCTCTCCCGGATCCGCCAGCGTATAGTCGGCCCCCATTTAAGCCATCCTATGGCATATGTTGTTTCACCACGACGACATTTGGCGCCCACCGTGGGGCAAATCAAGCGCTGGTAGGAGTACATCCGGACGGGATCTTCTTCATCTGCTCGGGGGCTCGACATCAGCAACGCCTCCGAGCACAGCAGGTCTTCTTCAACTCCCGGGCTGACCTCAACTCGCCCAGGCCAGCATACGGCTGTCCCGGATCTACATCGGCATCTCCGGGCCGGCGCTCGGCTTCCTCCGGCCAGCATATCCTGTGTCCCGGCCAGCATATCCTGAGTCCCGGCCAGCATATCCTGAGTCCCGGCCAGCATATCCTGTGTCCCGGCCAGCATATCCTGAGTCCCGGCCAGCATATCCTGCGTCCCGGCCAGCATATCCTGAGTCCCGGCCAGCATATCCTGAGTCCCGGCCAGCATATCCTGAGTCCCGGCCAGCATATCCTGAGTCCCGGCCAGCATATCCTGAGTCCCGGCCAGCATATCCTGTGTCCCGGCCAGCATATCCTGTGTTCTGGCCAGCATATCCTGTGTTCCGGCCAGCATATCTTGCGTTCCGGCCAGCATATCCTGTGTCCCGGCCAGCATATCCTGCGTCCCGGCCAGCATATCCTGTGTCCTGGCCAGCATATTTTATGTCCCGGCC
Organism: Dactylis glomerata; assembly: GCA_007115705.1. Lineage (NCBI taxonomy): Eukaryota > Viridiplantae > Streptophyta > Magnoliopsida > Poales > Poaceae > Dactylis > Dactylis glomerata. Next base: position 838,304 of record QXEO01000132.1, read on the forward strand.
GGCATATTTTATATCCTGGCCAGCATATCTTATGTCCCGGCCGGCATATTTTATGGTCATCGTGCCAAGGATCGTTCTGCCTCGAGCATCTGCAGGTACTTCAAACTTCCTCAACGGTGCATGCAAGTAAGTATTTATGCTGGTTTACTCCATATCCTGGTCAGCTTATCTGAAAGTTAATGTCCCCGTAATAGAAAAAATAGCTCGGGGGCTAGGCTAAAGCCCAGCAAGTTGCTTCTCAAGTACTGTACCAGTATATATTAGTTTGCATGCTAGCATATCAGCTTCTTAGTTTCCTCCTGTATGTCTGTTTATATGCCAAATCACTACATATGCCTGCTGCAAAGAGTATCCTTAGTATCAGTTTGTATGTCAATAGTCTTATGCAAAGTTTCATCTGGGCATGTTATATGCCGGTTTTATATGCCAACAACAAGATGTTATGTCAAGTTATATGTCTTTGCATATGCCCATTGGTATATCTGCTACAGTGCTATAGTCAGTATGCCAGTTAACATATCAAGTTCAGTATCTACTTATATGCCAAATGCTTTATCTCATATGCTATGTGTTATATGCCGGCTGTCGTATGCCAAGGCTCGTATGCCAGTTTTTTATATGTTGAATGCCATGTGCTAGTTGTTACATGTTTACAGTCAGATCAGTTATATGCCTATCTCAGTACCAGTTTCCGCATGCTCTATCACAGATCTCGTATGCCAGTTACAGTATACTAGCATTTATATACCGGCACATGAGTGCCAAATATCTGTTGTAAGATGCCAAGTTTGCTTATATGCCAGTTACAGTATAGTTGCATTTGTATGCCGGCACATGAGTGCCTAGTTCTTCCTTGTGAGTTACCAATTTAGCATATATGTCAAACTGCTATATCTCAGTCTGTATGCCAAGTGCTTTGTTTCAAGAGTTGTGTACCGAGTGCAATGGGCTATATGCCAAACTCCATATGCTAGATTGCAAATATGCCAAATACTATGACCATCGCTATGTCTTTTAGAATGACTACAGAACAGGTTGGATATTTCATCATATATACCGGCTATGACTCTCCATATTGCCATTACAAGAAGAAATTGCTATTATACCACCAGAGCTTCAGTTTATATCTCAGTGTCTCAAGCATATCAGTATACCGGCATATGTTATATTTTGTATCCTGGCCGGCATATTTTATGTCCCAGCCAGCATATCTTTACATCTTGGCCAGCATATCTCAAAGTCTCAGTTCTCAGGTATGTCAGTTTGTTAGCACATCATGTTATTAAGTGATATCTTGAGTCATATGTGTTTCAGTATGCCGGCATATCATGGCAAAGAGCAAAATGCCAGTATGCCAGCATATCATGGCAAAGAGCAAGGTTTCAGTATGCCGGCATATCATGGCAAAGAGCAAAATGCCAGTATGCCAGCATATCATGGCAAAGAGCAAGGTTTCAGTATGCCGGCATATCAATGCAAAAGTAAGATTTCGGTATGCCGGCATATCATAGCAAGAGTAAGATTTCAGTATGCCAGCATATCATGGCATCGATCAAAATCCCCAATCACCGTTTATTTCGGTTTGCCAGCATATCAAGGCATCTATCAATAACTCATATCGCCGTTTATTTCGGCATGCCAGCATATCACGGCATTCTGTAATCCTTTCAGTTATCGCCAATTCTGGCACAGTAATATATCGAGACATCGATCTCAAAGCTAACAAGCATCATATCTCTTATCATATCCGGTTTCACAGAGTATCCCGGTTTAGCATATTAACATGTCTTATCATTTTGCATACTAACAAGTGCCCAGCGATGGCACAGCCCAAGAGGCATATCAGTATACCGGCATTGTCAAAGCAGACAATGTCGATGAGACATAGCCCGAGAGGCAAAGTGTCGATATAAAGCCCAAGAGGCAAAGTAGCCCGAGAGGCAAAGTGTCGATATAAAGCCCAAGAGGCAAAGTAGCCCAAGAGGCAAAGCAGCCCAAGAGGCATATCAGTATACCGGCATTGTCAAAGCAGACAATGTCGATGAGACATAGCCCGAGAGGCAAAGTGTCGATATAAAGCCCAAGAGGCAAAGTAGCCCAAGAGGCAAAGCAGCCCAAGAGGCATATCAGTATACCGGCATTGTCAAAGCAGACAATGTCGATGAGACATAGCCCGAGAGGCAAAGTGTCGATATAAAGCCCAAGAGGCAAAGTAGCCCAAGAGGCAAAGTAGCCCAAGAGGCATATCAGTATACCGGCATTGTCAAAACAGACAATGTCGATGAGACATAGCCCGAGAGGCAAAGTGTCGATATAAAGCCCAAGAGGCAAAGTAGCCCAAGTGGCAACATGTTAAAACAGCCCAAGAGGCATATCAGTATACCGGCATTGTCAAAGCAGACAATGCCGATGAGACATAGCCTGAGAGGCAAAGTGTCGATATAGTGCCCAAGAGGCAAAGTAGCCCAAGAGGCATATCAGTATACCGGCATTGTCAAAGCGGACAATGTCGATGAGACATAGCCTGAGAGGCAAAGTGTCTATATAAAGCCCGAGAGGCAAAAGTAGCCTAAGAGGCAAAGTAGCCCGAGAGGCAAAAGTAGCCCAAGAGGCAGAGTAGCCCAAGAGGCACATAGCTCAAGAGGTAAAGTATCGATATGGCCAAAGAAGGCAAAGCAGTATTCCGGCATTGTCGAAGCAGACGATGTCGATGAGACGTAGCACAAGAGGCAAAGTGTCGATATAGCCAAAGAAGGCATAATAGTATTTTGAGATAGCCCGCGAAGGCTAGCATATCACGTATATGAGTATATATCAAACAGGACATTGTCTATGATGGCATGAGGTAGAATTTGGCCAGTGCAGGCCAACGTATCAGCTTCGTGAGTATGAGTTTGGGACTTTGGTATATTTCTTGTTGAAGCCTGTGCACGACTCTGCGAGTCCTCCACAGCCTCAGGGGCTAATGTCGGGGATATAAACCCGGATATACCAAAGTACCCCTTTATATTATGTCTAATATATGTTATATATGATGAGTTATGTGTGCAGGATATTAAAAAGCAAGTTTACAGCAAGGTTGGGCCGGATTATATCTTGCTAGGCCGGAATATACTCTCCCAGGCCGGAATAGCACAGCTAGGGCCGGCATATCAGTTATTGGGCCGGTATTGGCTCATCCCGGCCGAATTATCCAGCAGGGAGCGTCCTTGGGCCGGTTATCCCGGCCAGGCCACGTGCCGGCTGGGCCGGCACTCCTCTTCAGCGCCTGGGCCGGTCGAGCTCCGCCCCCGGCTGGGCCTCCGCTCCTCCTCGCCCTCGGGTGGGCTGCCCGCCATCCGGCTGGGCCTTCCCCGGTGGGCCGGCGGATCTCACCCCCGGCTGGGCCGGCTCCTCCGTCTCCCGCCTAGGCCGGCATCTCCCAGCGCGCCCGGCTGGGCCTCTTCGCCAGCGCGCCCCGGCTGGGCCTGGCTGCCCCGGCTGGGCCGTTTGGCCGTCCGCCCCGGATAGGCTGCCTCCTCCAGCGCGCCCCGGCTGGGCCGGATTAGGAGAATCCGGCCTGGCCGGGAATCCTCTCCAGGCCGCCTCTGTTTAACCCCGGCTGGGCCGGATTACAGTGTTCCGGCCGGGCCAGGCTGGGATCCCTGGCCCAGGCCGGATTATCCCCTTGGTAGGCCGGGATATTCACTCCCAGGCCGGATTATTCCTCTCCAGGCCGGGATTTACTACCTCCGGGACATATTCCTCGTCTAGCATCAACTCCAGCGCATCGTGCCAGTCCTGGGACGCCTCCAGGCTCGGACTGGCACATCCTCCATCATCATATGCTGGTCTTGGGACGCTCCTTAGCTCAGACCAGCATATCCCTCCTCTCCTAGTCAGTCTTATCCTCAGGAGGAGGATAAGACTGATGACATGGTGATCCTGAAGACAGACGCTAGAAGACGAAGGCAAGGACTCCAAGTACAGACATCGATGGGACTAGCCCATGACCGTGACACATCGCACAGTACCAAGGGCGGTACCGTGCTGATGCAGGCTACAGTATGACAAGACCCCAGTAGTCAACTCAGCACCAGTATGTGCATAGTATATTGTGGGGCATCCCTTGTCCCCTGGGCTCCCTATATAAAGGGCACCAGGGGGATCGAGCCTTCCAAGCCTCCTTCGGAGGCTCATTCTCTCTCGCTCCATGGGAGCTCTCTAGCACTAGCTCTTTAGCTCCTGCCCAGTGCAGCCTTAGATAGGCAGATGAACAGCTCAAGGAGCACCATTGTAGCTCTCATATGAAGCTCATATAGATCAGACATGCAGGAGTAGGGGTGTTACCTCCTCATGAGGGCCCCGAACCTGGGTAGCTCGATGTGTTAGCAGTGACTTCTGTGCTCGGTCTCTACCGAGCTTCCCCTCTCCCGGATCCGCCAGCGTACAGTCGGCCCCCATTTAAGCCATCCTATGGCATATGTTGTTTCACCACGACGACACCTTCACTTGGCTCTGTTTGTGCCCCTTATTCTTGATAATCTACAGATAAAATAAATCAACTATGTCATATCTAGCCGCTGAAGGAGTTCATAACAGCAAATAAAAATGAAAAGGAACGTACAAGTGGCTACCAATATATGAAATAATAGTTAAAAACGAAACAGTGAGAAATGCTTCAGACATAGACAGAGAAAGGACTGCCGTGCAAGGCATGTGGCCGGCTGTACTGTATAGTGTCATAGTCATTACTGCAAAAAAACAACTGAAAAAGGACATGCAAGTGGCTATGAACGTGTGAGATATTTGCTCATTCATTTTCTACCGTTTGAACTACAACCTGGGTAGGTTTACTATCCAATGAACATAATTCAATAAAAAAATGTACTGTCTTCGATCCTTTATCTCTGAAATGAGTGATTACAGACATACTCTCTCTGTTTAGAAATATAAGATGTTTTAGCTTTGTGAAGTGAGTGTATCTAGACATATTTTAGTGTATAGATTCGAATATAAGATGTTTTAGCTTTGTGAAGTGAGTGTATCTAGACATATTATAGTGTATAGATTCGAATGAACCTATACACTAAAACATGTCTAAATACACTCACTTCATAAAGCTAAAACATCTTATATTTCTAAACGGAGGGAGTAGATCGGCTAGTAATAATTGAAGTGGACAGAGACAGGACTGCTCCAAGGCATGATGCTGGCTACAGTCATACAATATTCAGTACTGCTCCTACAGGCTTTGGTCGCATCTCCTAAGAAAAACGCAATCAACCGATCAGTACTGCTCTACAGCTCCGTGCTATCTGGAGTCTCGATGCCAAGGAGTGGAGGGACGGGAAGTAGTCTAGGGGATCAGCTCCGACGGAGAGATGCCATCTTCCGCCGCCAGGAGCCCCAAAATCCGTGGCTCTACCGACCAGGATGGTAGATGCGCCGCTTGTACAAAAGATGGACGAGGAAGGATTTCGGTCTGCTGGGGAAGACGAGGAAGGAGGGAGGAGGAAGGAGAGATTTCGGATCCTCGCCAGTTCACCCGCTGCCGCGGAGCAGTATCGCGCGAGAGGAACGGAGCACGAAGCATTAGGCTTCGTTTCCAGTCGATTTTGGAGGGTCTGGGATCGGAAACGAGGGACACACTGGGTGGAATTCGGGAGGGTCCGACTTGAATTCGGGCCGAATTCTAAGCCCAGTTTCCACGCCACTCCAAACGCTGGAATTTGGGTCCGAATTCTGGAATTCCGAATTCTTAGCCCAATTCTGTACATCTAAACGGAGCGAGGAAATAGCATATAACACCATATGTTGGTAACTCTTTTGCACCAAACCATAGGTTGTACTCTTTTTTGCACCAAACACCATATTTCCTTGTAATTGTTGCAGAAAACACATAAATCATCATTAGCTCCTCTAACAGCAAATTATAAGACCGGTCCACTACACCAGGTCCATTTCCAAGTCAATTGAACATATTCTTTGAAAGCTACCATGTAAATATATTCATAAATATTTGAAAAAATTTAAATATACACAGACGAGATTCAAATATGTTACCAAAGATCATCAAGCTTTTGGATGAGTCTTCTCAAATATATTTAAATCTCACCTGTATATATTTAAATTTTTTCAAATATATATGGATATATTCTGTACATGGTAGCTTTCAAAGATCTATATGTTCAATTGATTTGGGAATGGACCTGAATGAGAAGAGATATGTTTAAATTTTTCATGAATATGTTGATCGCATCAAGCTTTTGGATATGCTGAACCTATCATGGATATGTTAGTCGTATCAAGCTTTAGTATGAGTCTTCTCAAATATGGTTAAATCATCAAGCTTTTGGATGAGTCTTCTCCAATATGTGTAAATTTCGCCTGGGTATATTTACATTTTGTTAAATATGTATGGATATATTCTGTACATGGTAGCTTTCAAAGATATGTTCAATTGATTTGGGAATGGGCCTGGTGTAGTGGACCGGTCTTATAATTTCCTGTTAGAGGAGCTAATGATGATTTATGTGTTTTCTGCAACAATTACAGGGAAATGTGGTGTTTGGTGCAAAAAAAGTACAAACTGTGGTTTGGTGCAAAAGAGTCACCAACATGTGGTGTTATCTGCTATTTCCTCAAACGGAGCCCAATATTTTGAAGGTTTCCGATATATAGAAGATGAAGGTGTGCTACTTCAAATTAATTTTTTATTAGTTTTGTCCAATAGCTGAGATGATTCAACTTTGAGCTTTTGGTTCGGTTTCCACACTGTTGAAGCTAATGCTTAGTGCCAAGTCATACATCAATTGTTAGATATACATGCTGGTTTGACAGATGACACTGATTTTTCTGCACGCGTCTTGAGTTGCATTCTAGTGGCCGAGATGTAAAATGGCTTTTGGGTGCAGCAGGCTCTTCCATCTCGTATGCTCGATGTGGCAATCAACCTCCATGTTAGCATGCATCTCTTACTACGGGAATGGCGCAATACGCCGATGATCAGCGTCTACGCCGACGGCCAAATGTCGGTATCGTCGGCGTAGGCCACGAGCCAGGCAGCCCACGAAGTTGGCCATCGGCGTAGAATTGCCGTCGGTGTAAGATAGCTACGCCGACAGTCTTTTCTACGCCGACGACAATGCCCTGGGCATAGCTATTTTCCATTTTACCACATTAATCTTAGAAAAATCATAACTAAATCATTCTAATTCACAAAAATACAAATAATATATCAAAATTTACAGAAACATAAGATCTATTCATCTAACCTTCCAAAATTTAGAACTAGATAATTTAATTAGTTAGGATTTTCAGTTTAGGGATTAAGGGTTTTGATTCAGCTGGAAGTCGGGAAAATTTGAACTAGAGCCGCATCATAGTTTGCCCATGATTTTAAAAAAATCATTTTTAGGTTCACAATTAGAAGTTTTATTAGAGATTCATAAATAGTTCTGTAAAATCCAACCCCTAGTTAAGAAGGTTTATGCCCGTCGTTTTGACCGCATTTTGAATCGAGCCTAAGAAATTTAAAAAAAAATCAAAAATGTAAAACCTTCGCATTGTGTCATGTTATGTGAACTAGTTATGAGGGAAAATAATAAACTTGGACTATTGCAAATATTGTAGAAACCCTTTCTCAGATATGACATATCATGTACGAAGTTTCATGGCTTTCAAGCCAGATGAGCTAAGTCAGGACCTAAATCATGGAATAGTTTGTTCAAATGACCCCATATTGTGCACATGTGTGCATATTGGGATGGCAAACAAAGTTCATATTGTGAGTTTTCATTTTCTATGCATAAAAAATCAATTTCCATTAAAAGTGTCAAGATTGGGTTTTTTAGTGAAGGGAAGTACTGAAAATACATTACAAAACCATACCACCCTAATTTTCAACAATAGTAGGACACATGTTATGTATATATCACCATTTTTGTGTGTATGAAGCTTTGCATTAATCTTTCACAAAAAAGACAAACTCTTGCTGATTCAGTAGGAAGCGAGGTAAATTTGAACTACAACTATATCATAGTTTGCCCATGTTTTTTTCAAAAAATCATTTTCAGGTTCACAAGTAGATGTTTAATCATAGATCCATAAATAGTTCTGCAAAATTTAAACCCTAACTAAGAAGGTTCATGCCCGCCGTTTCGAACGCATTTTGGATCGAGCATAAGAAGTTCAAAGAATGTAAAGCCCTCGCATTGTGTTTTATGTTACCTAGTTGTGAGGAAAAATAATAAACTTGGACTATTGCAAATATGCTAAATAGCCTCCTACCACCGGTGGTAGCTATGCACCCACCAGCCACCATTAGATCCTCTATAGGGAGCATGACTTTTCCTACCAAGAGCAAAAGATTTAACAGAAGAGAAAGCAACGGCGTTTGCATGCATATCCCCATCTCTCACCACCTCTCAACACAGCCACCCCAACACACCACACCATGCAACCTATTGGATTATCCACCCAAAATAACCACACACAGACACACACCTACTACACCATCCACTCAACCCATCCATCCAAAGCCACCACAACATGGAACCATACAAACAAACCATCTCATCTCACCACTCCCATTGTGTACTCATAGCTGTGATGTCTACGCACACGTCTGTTCTTGTAGACAGTGTTGGGCCTCCAAGTGCAGAGGTTTGTAGAGCAGCAGCAAGTTTCCCTTAAGTGGATCACCCAAGGTTTATCGAACTCAGGGAGGAAGAGGTCAAAGCTATCCCTCTCAAATAACCCTGCAATTACGATACAGAAAGTCTCTTGTGTCCCCAACACACCCAATACACTTGTCAGATGTATAGGTGCACTAGTTCGGTGAAGAGATAGTGAAATACAAGTGGTATAGATGATTATAAGTAGTAAATACAATCTAGAATAAAAATGGCAGCAAGCAAACAAGTAACAAAACAGCGAGTAAACGGTGTGCAAAGCTTGGAAACCGGGCCTAGGGATCATACTTTCACTAGTGGACACACTCCCAACAAATATAACATAATTGAACAAATAAATAACTTCTCTTCACTATGCTACTCTGAATTACTCTCCTATTGAATAACACTAATCATTGCATAGTGGCTACAGAAGCACCCCTTAAAGTTCATCAAGTACTTGACAAACACCGCTCATAGAGATATCCAAATCAAATCACAACTAAAGATAAATATTATTGCAACTTAGACCAAGTACTAACATGGTGCACACACTGTCAACATTACACCATGAAAGGAGGAATAGATCACTTCAATACTATCATAGTGATAATTATTCTCATAATCTATAAGAGATCACAATCGTAGCCTAGACCAAGTACCACCATGATGCACACGCTGTCACCGTTACACCATGGCAGGAGGAATAGATTACTTTAATAACACCACTAGAGTACACATAATGAAGAAGAGTAGCATCTACTTATTCAACATGATACAAAGCTCACGATCACATAAAGATCACATCATGGGAGAGAGAGGTGAACCACATAGCTACCGGTAGAGCCCTCAGCCCCGGGGGAGAACTACTCCCTCCTCATCATAGGAGACAGCAAGGTTGATGGAGATGGCAGTGAGGTCGATGGAGACGGCGGACACGGCGATGGAGACCGATGGAGATGGCTCCGGGGGCACTTCCCCGTCCCGGCAGGGTGCCGGAACAGAGACTTCTGTCTCTCGAAATTTGTCGGCGGCGGCTGCGGAGCTGCGGAACTCTTTCTGGAAAATTGATCGGGTCCCCTAGGGTTTTCCGTCCCGAGACTTTATATAGGCGAAGGGGCATCATCAGGGGGCTGCCAGGGACTCCTCACACATAGGGGGCGCGGCCAGGGGCTGGGCCGCGCCGCCCTGGTGTGAGGCTGGCCCCTGGCCCCCCTTCGGCTCTCTTTCGGTCCTCGTCCTTCATCCGGGAAAATAGGAGTTCTGGAACTTGTTTCGTCCAATTCCGAGAATATTTCTTGTGTAGCTTTTCTGAAATACAAAAACAGCAGAAAACAGGGAACTGGCACTGTGGCATCTTGTCAATAGGTTAGTTCCAGAAATCGCGTAAAAACGCCACGAAGTGTAACGAAACACAAGGCAAATGGTGTAAAAACAAGCATGGAGCATCAAAAATTATAGATACGTTTGAGACGTATCAGCATCCCCAAGCTTAACTCCTGCTCGTCCTCGAGTAGGTAAGTGATAACAAAAGAAATAATTTTTGAGGTGACATGCACCATCACAATCTTGATCATATAGGTAAACGTTGTGAGCTGGGATCAAAAGAACTTAAAACATGGGCATGGAAGATATGATCTTGATAGAAGAAACTTAGCAACCATGTTATAAACATGAAAATGAACACAAACAAAAGATCACGAAAAATGAAACAATGAAAGTCAAACGTGTGTTCAAATCATAAGGAAAAACAGACAAATAGTTTTCAGCTTATCCTTCATGGAGAGCACAACATAAATGCATAGGACACCTTCAAGTTTAAGAGGGCGACTAAATACAAATAATTTGAGAACAAGTGAAACCAACAATATGAATCAATCAATGAAAACTTTGGGACAATGCACATTATACTCAGAATGACAACTATGCTCTCTTAATGGTGCATAAAGATAGAAGGTGGTGACTCAACATAAAAGTAAAAGAAAGGCCCTTCGCAGAGGGAAGCAGTGATTGCAAATTTTATAAAACTTCAAAAATTATGGTACTTACCGGCTTTGAGCTCTCATTGCCCCCATCATAAGCATCTTGAATGGTTAAAGTTAATGCGAGAACACTTATGCTGCATATGCTTGAGAAATCATAAGTTGAAAACCTCGTGTCCCGTGAATACGAGTACCCAAACCTCATGCTACTTTACTTAGAGTCCCAAGCAAGGCTCTTGTCATTGTAAGTATATACGTATCATCGAGAACCGCCAACAGGGTACCTCCGTGCCCGATGACATGGAACAAGCCCACATCAAAATGATAGGACAAGCAGACAATGAACACCTCGATATCTCTTTTATTTACCATTTGTATAGCATTTTATTTTGAGATGCGTCGTCGAATGTCCACTATGGGCATGCTGCAAATGTCCACCATGAATTATGCATGGCTTAGATTGGCGGCCCAGGCGTTTCTCTAACACATATACAAACTCCATGATCCTGCAAGATTCCCAATTCATTTCACACCGTGAGTATCCATAAACAAAAGATCACGATATCAACTCAAATAAGAAGTACAATGCTGAAAGCTTGCCCCATGACGGCATGGTTGGGCTAGTATCCAACTTACAACTTGCAAGCATAACAACTCAACATAAGAGACCACAATGTCAAATTTTTAAGAACGAGAAAAATAAAGTGTGCCTTCCGGTTTGTGAGAGCTTTACTGACTAATTTTTGCATAACACTGGTAAGAGTTTAATTTGAAGAGTAGATAAAAGCAAGTCAAATGTACTTTGGAATAGCAAATTGCTAATAGGTATGTATGGTGGACACTTTGGCAAACTTGGTTTTTAGGAGTTGGATGCACGAGTAGAGCTCATACTCTGTACAAGGCGAGGGCTAGCAAAAGACTGGGAGCGACCAACTAAGAGAGCAATAACGGCCATAATCATGCAAAGCGACAAAGCGACATTAAAAGAAGCATAAGATGGCATCAAAAGTCAAAAACTAAATGATCATAGAGGCTATTGGCGACTTTGTAAGAGTCTAACATGTGTGAGCATGCGCCAAGTCAACCCAAATAAAGCATCAAGGAGAAAACCAAAATAATGCTTCCAAATAATTTAAACAACGCATGATTTTTTCAAAGGCTCATTAAGCAATCTCAGTTATTTGAGACAAGTCATGCTACAGCAAAACCACTAAGCATACTATCAAAAAGACATCAAGCACGACATGAAAAAGTCTAAGCCGCAGTCTACACAAGCTCCTACTTGTACCACTTTTTTGCATAAAGCTTTTTCTCTTTTCCAACACCATTAAAACCTTTTTGAGGAAACTCTTTTGAGGAAAACCAGCATGGACCAGAGGTCAAAATACACCTTGATGGAAAGATAAAACAAGATCTGAACAAAAATCAAGGTGAAAAACGAAAGCTAAACGCAGTAGCAGAAAAAGAGAACACTCATTTAACGATAAGAGTAAAAACTAGAGTGTTCTTGGCAATGAAAAACGAGTTCATCTCCTCCAAAAGAAACATGATGTGATCTAACCATTTATTGCAGCAAACTAAACTAAACTAATACTGAAAACTAAAACAACTGACGCTCCAAGAAAAACGCATAATGCATAAAGCAATAAAAATATAGTGTCTTGAAAGGTGACCTGATTTTTGCCGATGAAGAAGGGGGTGCCTCGGGGGCATCCCCAAGCTTTGACGCTTGTACTTCTTGGATATTTCTTGGGGTGACATGGGCATCCCCAAGCTTGAGCTTTTGTCCATTCGTTCATCTCATCTCATCATTCTCCAATCCCTACACTTGAAAACTTCCTTCATACAAAACTAAACACAAATCTATTAGCAACATTAGTGTAAGCATAACATATAATCAACCCTTTTTGCTTCAGGTTTCAACCGAAAACCACCACATATTAAGCATATACTACTGTATCAACTTCCCCAAAAGTTCCGTGATCACAAGAACTCAAAAAGAAAGCGAGAAAGCGGCAAAAACGAATAGTGGCAGAAATCTGTCAAAACAGAATAGCTGACAAAGGTCGAACTTTTGAGGTGTTTTCTGTTGCTCAAATCAAAAAGTGTTCAACTAATGAAAGTTTGGATATAACCTAGGGAATATTCACAAGAAATCGCAGGTCCAAAAGATATACAGAGAATTTTCACGAATTTTTACGGTGCAACACCGAAAACTATTTCAGGACAGCAACATCCCCAAATCTTACCTCACTCAAATTAGAGGCTTCTCTTGGCACAACAACGAAATAAAAAGGATAAGGAGCAGTTATTACAGTAGTAATAACTTCCAAGACTCAAATAAAAGTAAAAGTACTGAAAATAAAACAGTGGGTTATCTCCCAAGAGTGCTTTTCTTTAACGCCTTTGAGCTAGGCGCAGTAATTTGCAAAGATGCTCATGTGGGCGCCATATAAGAGCTTGAGGCAAAGGCGCCATATAGGAACTTAAAGCAAGAGAGAGCATCAAAAAGAATATATGAAACACATTTAAATCTAAACCACTTCCTATGAAAAATAGTCTTGTAGAAAGACAAGTCATGAAAGCGCAAAGCAAAAAAGCATAGGAAGATAAAACAAGTATGACTTCAAGAATTGTAACATAAAGAGGGGAAACTCAATATTGTTGAGATCCATCAAACCATGTTTCCCTTTCTCATAATAACTTTCAGTAGCATCATGAATAGAACTAACATAACTATCACATAAAGCATCCTTATCATGAGCCACATGCATAAAAGGATTAATACTCCACACACGAACAATCGTAGTAGGAGCAGATTCAATAGAATAATTATTCTCATCACCATAATCATCAAAAATAGGAGGCATATTGTAATCATAACTAATTTTCTCCTCAAAAGTAGGTGAACTGAAAATATTATACTCATTATTGTAACCATCATAGACTAGAGGTTCAGTATCATCACAAGCTAGAGAACTACTATGTCGCAAAGCATATTCATCAAACATATCATCATAAGAAGGAACATGGATAGCACTAATGGTACAACAATTATTAACCTTAGAATTGGTACCAAAAAGATTTTCAATATCAAAAGTAGAGTGCTTTTCCCAATCATGATCACTAACATAGGTAACAGACATAGGAACATCATTCCAATCAGAATTATCATAATCTATAGTAGGATCATAACGCTTAGGGGAAGATACCGTATCCTCTCGCCTTTTACTCCTCTTCTTCTTCTTCTTCATACTCTTCTTACTCTCTCCTTTAGGAGGGAGAGACTTGAAGGGCATCCTTTCCACATATTCTTTAGGAGGGAAAGGCATCTTCTCCACATAATCTGGTTTGCTGACAGGAACAATAGAAGAAACTTTGGAGGATTCCTTCCCTCTATTAATAAGATAAAAACATCTATCAGTCCTGTTATAGCTTGGCAAAATATCAAGTTTTATAAGATTCTGTATGTAAGTATTTGCAAGGCAATCTTTAGCACAATAGAGACGACAACCACGAAGGGTGCTATTAATATCAACATCATTCATATCTATCAAAGCAATCTTTCTAGATATCTCTTCACACGCCAAGAACAAAGTGAGCTCATCATGCTGATTGAGAGTAATCTTGTCATCACAATACAAACTTAAGGTACTAGAAGAGTAACTATTAGGGCTTGAGCATTGGAAATCAAAATAACCTATGTCATCGCAATGTTTACAAAGAAAAGGATAAAGCTTGCAAACCTTTTTATCGATCTCGCCCATATCCTTGTACCACATTCGGGTTTCTTCATTTGCATGGTGGACACAATAATCTTCCTTGTTGTAACTCTGTTCACAAGGTCTATGTACTCCACAAAAATTAACATGCTTATAAGAAATAGGACTTTTAGAAGTTTGAGCATGTTTATTGCAATCATCAACAACAATATCACTTTCTATGCAAGTGTCCTTAAAAGGTTCATGATACACATCCCCATTTCCTTTAGGGACATTCATATGGGAAGCAAAGGCTTTAAAGCAATCAACCATAATTTGAGGATCAAGACCATATTTAGCACTAAGCTCTTGAAAATTAGCAGTTTCAGCGAAAGACTTAATGCAATCAAACTCGTAGTTCATACCCGATCCTTTACCTTTGTCGCTATCCCAACCTTCAATATTGCTTTGAATTGTTTCAAGCCGATCCCACTTGGTGTCAACATCCTTGCTTGTGAAAGAACCATCAAAGCATGCATCTAGATAGTCCTTGTAATATCCTGAAAGCCTTGCATAAAAATTATTAATAACAATATTACGGGGAAGATCATGAATAGGACATTTGTGCATTAGTAACTTCAATCTTCCCCACGCTTGGGCAATGCTTTCTCCCTTATGCAGATGAAAATTATAAATGTAATTCCTATCTTTATAAACCTGACTAGAGGGATAGAATTTAGAATAAAAGAGAGGTTCAATTTCCTCCCAGTCAATAGATCGACCATCCTTCAGTGTTTTATACCATTCCTCAGCTCTGCCTTTCAGCGATAAAGAGAATAGCTTCTTCTTAACTTGGTTCATTGAAATACCTACACACTGGAACAACTCATATAATTCATGTATAAAAAGCAAATGATCACCAGGATGGACAATTCCATCTCCTAAATAGCAGTTATCCCTAACACGTTCAACAATATTCGTAGGTATTTTAAAAGGATGAGGAGCACAAGCATCATTAGAAACATCACATATGGGAGATAAAATATTATCAGAACAAACTTTCTCCACTAAAGCTGGGGAACTAAAAATATCATGCTTAACAAAACCAGCTTCCCCAAGCTTGGACTTTTCCATAGCATTAGCAATAACGGGATTCAAAGCATTCATACTAATAACATTGCTATGCGAAATAAGCTCCAAAGGATTTTCAATTTTCTCATCAAATCTAAACTCAGGAAAAAGACTAAAGAACTCTTTGTTTTCCATTAAGCCTAACTAGTGAAAATAAAAACAAGAAACAAAAAGATGTAATTGCAGAATCTAAAGGAAATAACTTCGAGCACTCACTAGCAACTAAAAGACTTAGTAGCCAAAGGATGTGAGTACCTTTTACCTTACCTCCCCAGCAACAGCGCCAGAAAAGAGCTTGATGTCTACGCACGCGTCTGTTCTTGTAGACAGTGTTGGGCCTCCAAGTGCAGAGGTTTGTAGAGCAGCAACAAGTTTCCCTTAAGTGGATCACCCAAGGTTTATCGAACTCAGGGAGGAAGAGGTCAAAGCTATCCCTCTCAAACAACCCTGCAATTACGATATAGAAAGTCTCTTGTGTCCCCAACACACCCAATACACTTGTCAGATGTATAGGTGCACTAGTTCGGCGAAGAGATAGTGAAATACAAGTGGTATAGATGATTGTAAGTAGTAAATACAATCTGGAATAAAAATGGCAGCAAGTAAATAAGTAACAAAACAGCGAGTAAACGGTGTGCAGAGCTTGGAAACAGGGCCTAGGGATCATACTTTTACTAGTGGACACACTCCCAACAAATATAACATAATTAAACAAATAAATAATTTCTCTTCACTATGCTACTCTGAATTACTCTCCTATTGAATAACACTAATCATTGCGTAGTGGCTACAGAAGCACCCCTTAAAGTTCATCAAGTACTTGACAAACACCGCTCATAGAGATATCCAAATCAAATCACAACTCAAGATAAATATTATTGCAACTTAGACCAAGTACTAACACGGTGCACACACTGTCAACATTACACCATGAAAGGAGGAATAGATCACTTCAATACTATCATAGTGATAATTATTCTCATAATCCATAAGAGATCACAATCGTAGCCTAGACCAAGTACCACCATGATGCACACACTGTCACCGTTACACCATGGTAGGAGGAATAGATTACTTTAATAACACCACTAGAGTACACATAACAAAGAAGAGTAGCATCTACTTATTCAACATGATACAAAGCTCACGATCACATAAAGATCACATCATGGGAGAGAGAGGTGAACCACATAGCTACCGGTAGAGCCCTCAGCCCCGGGGGAGAACTACTCCCTCCTCATCATAGGAGACATCAAGGTTGATGGAGATGGCGGTGAGGTCGATGGAGATGGCGGAGACGGCGATGGAGACCGATGAAGATGGCTCCGGGGGCACTTCCCCGTCCCGGCAGGGTGCCGGAACAGAGACTTCTGTCCCCTGAAATTCGTCGGCGGCGGCGGCGGAGCTGCGGAACTCTTTCTGGAAAATTGATCGGGTCCCCTAGGGTTTTCCGTCCCGAGACTTTATATAGGCGAAGGGGCATCGTCAGGGGGCTGCCAGGGACTCCTCACACATAGGGGGCGCGGCCAGGGGCTGGGCCGCGCCACCCTGGTGTGAGGCTGGCCCCTGGCCCCCCTCTAGCTCTCTTTCGGTCCTCGTCCTTCGTCCGGGAAAAATAGGAGTTCTGGAACTTGTTTCGTCCAATTCCGAGAATATTTCTCGTGTAGCTTTTCTGAAATACAAAAACAGCAGAAAACAGGGAACTGGCACTGTGGCATCTTGTCAATAGGTTAGTTCCAGAAATCGCATAAAAACGCCACGAAGTGTAACGAAACACAAGGCAAATGGTGTAAAAACAAGCATGGAGCATCAAAAATTATAGATACGTTTGAGACGTATCAAGCTGCCGTCTCCTTTTCTATTTAGCATTTCCCTGATACATAATCGTTTTTATACCATAGCTCGGTAGGACGAACACCTTGATCCAGAAAAATCAGTGGGTAAGTGATTTGTTGATTTTCAGAGCGCCGCTACTTAATCAAGTAGAGCTCATTTGATAATAGTCTTTTTTTTCACGATAGGATTTATGAACTTATTTCAATTATTCTTACCCTCCATCGCATTTTCACGATAGGAGCTGCTCCACTCTTGCTGACGAGGTTCTACCCCGGCAATGCCCGTGTTTAAGGGCTTTCGATCTAGGGAGCGCATTGGGGACCTGGTGAACTCTACGACGATCAGACAAAAGCAGAGGAACACGGGAGTTTACCCAGGTTCGGCCCCCTTGGAAGGTAAAAGGCCTACGTCCTGTTTGTCTGACTTTGTATTGATGGGGTGGCTTTGATGGAGGTGTTACAATGGTGGCGTAGATTAGATCTAGCCAAAAACAGAGAGTTCTGAACTATTGAGCGCTCCAGCGTGAGGTGAAAAAGAGTATCTAGGGTTTCGAGACCTCCCTCCCAGCCTTTTATACGTGAAGGCTGGGTCTCAGGATTGTTCTCCAAGTTGATTACAGATCGGATCAGTTCGAATAAACCTTAAACGAGTCCTATTCGACTAAGCCTCCAGCTTCAAGTCTTTGCCTTGTACGCCAAGCTTCATCCCTGGGCCAAGCCAGGCTGTCCTCTTCATGGGCTTCGTGATCCTTCCGACGGTATCCCCCTGGGCCGAAAAGCCAGGTAGGCAAAAGTCGAGGGCCCATTTGTCATTCCTTTGTCAGTAGCCCCCGAGTGCCTGGGATAGTCGAAGACTATGGCAGGGACTCTAACTCGAGCCCCCCTCTTGTCGCCCGAGACTATTTTCGCCCTTCCTGAAAAGCACAGCTATAATGCAAGTACATGACAGGTACGATTAATTCGAGTAATGCTCATGCTGAGCCCCGAAAAAGTGTTCAGCTGGGTTTGCAGAGGGATGCGCATAACCGGCCTGAGACTCACGCCGGGTGACAAGGGTATAGTTAATAGAGCCCGTTAGTTGAGTACCCCTGAGGCCCGATAAGCTAGGCCCAATTGTAATGATAGTCGAATACGAGTTAATACCGTATGTCGATATTTGTAATCTGTATCGAACCCTACCCGATCCTCGAGACCTGGCCACCTATATATAGGGGTCAGGAGGGGACGGTGTAGGGCGGATTGAAAGCAAGCCAGGTTGAATACCCAAGTTTACTTTCGATATATACTTATTTCGACTAACTTTACCTTCGAGTTCATCCGACGCCCTATCTCCCCGATCCTAAGTCCTTCATCTAGGACATTTGCCGAGCTAATCCTCGTCAATTGGCGCCGACCGTGGGGACTCTGGGCGTTGGAATCATGAATTCGACGGCTTTTTCGTTTTTAGCCAACAGCAGTCCAGAAGTCGACGGGAGTCAAGAGGTAGAACTAACAATTGGAAGTTTGAGCATCTTCATCGGGCCGTCAGGTTCCTCTCGCCTTTCGGATCCGACGAAACAAGATCAAGATCCATCGGCAAGCAAGCCCGAAACAAAGGAAGCACTGGAATCATCAGAAGGCTCTTCCAGCGAGGTAAACTCGCCGGTCAGCTTAGAAAAAGCATTACTCACAGAAAGCGATGAAATTCAGGAAAAATTCGACTCAGAAGAAAAAGCGTGCCAGACGCACAACAACGCAAGGGACTTCGCCGTAGGAAGCAGCGGCGTCTCCAAAGTACATCAGTTATGCGTTATTATCACTGAAGCAGAAGATGGAAATAACAGCGAAGGAAGCAAAAAGTTCGACAGGCAAGTCGACAAAGTGAAAAATCACAACAAAAAGGAAAAAGAGAAAGTCCATGTCTCGGCTGGTGAATGGAGGATGATTACATCAGCCATTAATCATGGTACAGAAGTACCTGAGGGATCGCGAAGAGAAGTTCTCATGGGATATCAGTATGCACTATACCAACACAAGAAGAAACTAAGGGAGGAAAGAGACATGATGTTTCAAGACAACAACAGCATATCAAGGGAAGAATACGGGGAAGACTATAGTGAAGACTCAGAATATAGCAGAGAGATGCGTGGAGATCCAAAACACAGAAGGGGGACAACAGCACGCAACAGAGAAGAGGGGTACTCGAGGAGCTCCACCCCACAGTTAGAAGAGGAAGAAGATGACCTGATACAAAAAACGCCAGAGGCGGCATTAGCAGCAGCACAAGCGTATTTACTAGCCACAAGACCAGAGCATGGGGACCCGCGAGAAGATATGCACCGAGCCGCGATACGAAGCCTCGGAATAGTAGAAGGTAAAATCAGGGAGCAAGCCCCAGAGATGAAGTCGACAAGCTACAAGAGAAGTGGCAAAGAGAAGTTCAGGTACAAGTACTCAAACGATGACTATAGTGAATCATCAGAAGAGAAAAAGCGACAGAAAAGGAAGGAGGATGCAAGGAGTATAATAGCACAAGCTCGAGTAGATAAATCACGGCATGCTTGGAGGGAAGAAAATTACGAAGACGATGATAAAGATATGGGTGCATTATGCTTTACCCGCAGGGTTCGCAAAACGCGAGTACCCAAAGGATTTAAACTACCCCACGATCAGAACAAGTACGACGGGTCGCAGGAACCCACCCTATGGCTATCAGATTATCTGCAGGCAGTGCAGATATTAGGAGGAACAAAGGCGACCGCAATGCAAAGCTTGCAGCTGCACCTCACCGGCGCCGCCCGGTCCTGGTTGAACACCCTACCCGACGAATCCATTGGAAGTTGGGGGGAACTCGAAAGTCAATTCTCAAGAAATTTTCGCTCCACCTACAAGCGCCCAGCATCACTGGAAGAAGTTAAAGCATGTGTGCAGAAGAAAGGCGAAACGCTACGATCTTATATACAACGCTGGAGTATAATTAAAAATTCAGCAGAAGACGTCTCCGACGAACGAGCAATAGACGCTTTTTCGGAAGGACTTCGTCGCTCAGATCTTGTGGAAGAAATAGGAAGAACAAGACCTACGACAGTAGCAGAGCTAATGGAACAAGCCAACAAATTCGCTGATGGAGAAGACGCGTATAACAATAAAAGAGGGCGCTCGCCAGAAGTCGACAGAACAAGTCGACAAAGGAGACGATACCGAAGCGGGGGTAACCAAGGAAGGCGAAATCAGATAGCCGCAGGTTATATACTAGAAGAAGAGGAAGGATACGAAAGTAAGAGGTTTCAGGCAAAGGGAACAGAAAAGTCAAGATACTCTGGTCCTTCGGCTGAGGATATGCTATACGGACCTTGTCGAATCCACTACGCGTATCTCGACGGGAAAAGGGTCTCAAATCACCAGATGAAGGATTGCAGAACATTCCTAAGGTTGCAAGGTGCCATGGGCTCGAGTCAAGAAGGAAGGCAAGGAGAAAAACGTAGAAGTCAAGGGTGTCAAACTCAAAAGTTATCAAAGCATCTAGAGTCAAAAGTGTACATGTCAGCCATGATTCAACCGGTGCCCAAGTCGAAAAAAGAGCGAAAGAGCATATCCAGGCAAGTGAACCTAGCAATATCATCACCACCAGCTACCACAGAGTACCTACGATGGTCAGAGCAACCAGTCAAGTTTAGTAGAGCGGATCACCCATGGAAAGTTCCTAGGCCGGGCCACTCGCCCATGGTTCTAAAAGCGCAAATAGGAGGATACGACATCGGAAGAGTGTTCATGGATGCAGGGAGCGGCATAAACTTAATATATGCTAGAACACTAAAGGCTATGTGCATATCACCGACGAGTCTGAAGCCAACAGATTGCTCTTTCCACGGGATAGTACCAGGAGCAGCAAACTACCCTTTGGGAAGAATAGAACTCGATGTCTGCTTTGGTAGCAGCGAAAACTATAGAAGAGAGAAACTGCAGTTCGAAGTTATGGATTGGCCGTCACAATATCATGCAATCCTGGGGTGCCCAGCATTTGCAAAATTCATGGCAGTACCGCACTACGCGTATCTCACGTTAAAAATCCCAGGGCCCAAAGGAACAATCACAGTACAAGGGAGCTTTGAAGTAGCCAACACATGCGACAGAGAATTCAACAAGATGGCACAAACCTTCGGCATGACAGCAGAATACGAGAGGTTAAAAGGAGAAACAGATCATAACGTGCTACCCGACGTTGGACGATCCCTGCCAGATAAGGCTTTCGACACAACGCAGGATTCAAAGAAAATACAGGTCCATCCTACGGACCCAAACAAGACGACGTCAATTGCGGTCAACTTGGATCCCGCATAGGAAGGCGCGCTCGTCGAGTTCCTCCGTGAGCGCTGGGAAATCTTCGCCTGGTGTCCATCGGACATGCCAGGGGTCCCCAGGGAACTCGTCGAGCACGCACTAAACGTAGATCCCAAGGCGAAACCAGTCAAGCAACCACTGCGACGATTCGATGAACCCAAGAGGAAGGCAATAGCATCAGAATTGCACAGATTAGAAAATGCTGGATTTATCAGAGAAATCAAAACTTCGAGTTGGGTGTCGAACCCAGTAATAGTACCCAAGAAGAACACAGATGTACAAAGAGTATGCGTCGACTACACATCTCTCAATAAGCATTGTCCAAAGGATCCCTTCCCTTTACCCCGCATCGATCAAATAATCGATTCAACAGCGGGCTGCGCAAGGCTTTCCTTTTTGGATGCATATTCTGGCTACAACCAGATCAAGCTAAAGAAAGAAGACGAGGAAAAAACGGCTTTCATCACACCGTATGGGGTGTTTTGCTATCAAGTGATGCCATTCGGCCTAAAAAATGCAGGGGCGACTTATCAAAGAATGATGCAAAGTTGCCTTGGAAGCCAAATAGGGCGCAACATACAAGTCTACATTGACGATGTAGTCATCACCACAAAAGAGGAAAAATCTTTAATCAGCGACTTGGCAGAAACCTTCGACAACCTGAACAAGTTCAAGCTTAAGTTGAACCCGACAAAGTATTCCTTCGGAGTTTCAGTAGGGCAACTTTTGGGATTCTTGGTATCAGCGCGAGGAATAGAGGTAAATCCGGAGAAAATTCAAGCAATTCTAACAATGGGGAAACCCACGAAACTCCACGACGTACAGAAATTAGCAGGACGAGTCGCGGCATTAAGTCGTTTCGTTGCTCGACTAGGGGAGAAAGCGCTTCCTTTTTATGCACTCATGAAGAAGTCAGACGACAAGTTTGAGTGGACAAAAGAAGCAGACGCAGCGTTTGCGCAATTGAAAAAAGTGCTCTCCACGCCGCTAGTGCTGGTCGCACCTAAAGAAAAAGAGCCACTACTACTGTACATCGCCGCAACCCATCAGGTGGTAAGTACAGTTCTAGTAGTCGAAAGAAGTGAAGAAGGCAAAGCTCATGGCGTCCAGAGACCGGTATATTTCATCAGTGAAGTGCTATCTCCAACCAAACAGAGGTACCCGCATTATCAGAAACTAGCGTACAGTGTCTTCACCACTGCACGAAAATTACGACAATATTTTACTGTGCACCCAATTATAGTGGTAAATGAAGCGCCACTATCGAACATATTGAACAACCCTTTAGCAACAGGCCGTGTCTCTTTGTGGGGAATCGAGTTATCTCCCATGGACATCACGTACGAAAAAAGGAAGGCGATCAAGTCGCAAATTTTGCCAGATTTTACAGCAGAGTGGCTCGAGTTGCAAAGCACGGGACCACCAGATTTATCGAGTACTTGGACAATGTACTTCGATGGTTCAAAGCGAGTCCAAGGAGCAGGCGCAGGAGTAGTATTAATATCGCCTCACGGCGACAAACTAAAGTATGTCTTATGGATGAGCTTCCCGCAGGCTTCTAACAATGAGGCAGAGTACGAGGCTTTGTTGCACGGAATGAAGATGGCTAAAGCTTGTGGAGCAACTCGCCTAAAGATATTTGGAGACTCTAACCTTGTTGTCCAGCAAGTTATGAATAGGTGTGACACAATCAACGACAACATGATGGCCTACAAGAATTTGTACCATTATCTAGAAGGAACGTTCGATGGATGCGAAGTCTCTCACGTCAGCAGGAACAGCAATGAGGAAGCCGACACTCTAGCAAATATTGGATCGCAATGCTTACCTGTGCCATCTGGAGTATTTTGGGAAGAAATAGCGGAAAGGTCAATAAAAAGTGCTAAAAGTTCGACTACCACGACAGGCTCGGGGGCTATGGCAGAGCCAGAGGAGGTCATGATGATAGAAGAAACATGGATGCAGCCATATATTGCGTACATGATAAATAAAAAGCTACCAGAAGATGCAGTGGAGGCTAAGAGGATAACTCGAAGAGCGAAAGCGTTTGTCGCGATTGAAGGAAAACTATACAAGAGAAGTATTACAGGCGTTTTACAACGCTGTGTCACACCCCAGGAAGGGCAAACAATATTGAAAGACATACACGGCGGAGTATGTGGCCATCACGCCAGCAGCAGAGCAATAGCGGCAAAAGCTTTTCGAGCGGGATTCTATTGGTTAACAGCAATCGAAGACGCGAAAGATATAGTTCGAAAGTGTGAAGCATGTCAAAGGTTTGCATCCAGACCACATGCACCAGCAGCGGAGCTACAAACAATACCGTTATCTTGGCCCTTCGCACAATGGGGACTCGACATGGTGGGAAAGTTGCACAAATCTTGGCCAGGAGGGCATGTCTATATGCTGGTGGCAGTCGACAAATTCACCAAATGGGTGGAAGCGGCCCTAGTAACAACTCAAGACTCTACAGCAGCAATCAGTTTCATCAAGTCGATAGTTTTTCGTTTTGGTGTACCACATAGCATCATCACAGACAACGGGACAAATTTTACTTCAAAAGAATTCAGAAGTTATTGCGAAGGATTGGGAATCAAGCTTAAATTCGCATCTGTGGCGCACCCAAAGACAAACGGGCAAGTCGAAAAAGCTAATGGCCTGATTGAAGGGTTTCGCAGCAAAGTAAATCAAAGATTTTCCTACGGATGCGAACAAGAAAGCCAAGATCTAATCTAGGAGATGTAATCAACGAGAGAGGTAGATGAGATCTTCATACCCTTGAAGATTCGCACAGCGGAAACGTTCAATAGAACGTGGTTGACGTAGTCGTACTCGCCGTCTCCTCCTCGCGATCCGATCCGATCCTACGCCGCAAGTGGCGGCGCCTCCGAGAGTTGCACACGTGCGGTGCAGCGACGTCTCCTCCTTCCTTGGTCCAGCAAGTATGGTGGAGAGATAGATTGGATCAGCAGCACGACGGCGTGGTGCTTATGGTGGAGAGTTTCTGCAGCAGGGCTTCGCCTACGTGCAGTCGCGAGAGAGAGAGAGGGAGGGCAGCAGTTGGCGGCTAGGGTTTGGGTCAGGGGTGAGAGAGGGCTGCGCCCTTGCCCCCCTATATATAGAGGGGTGGCCGACCAAGGCCAGCTTGGCCTCTCCCCAAACCCTAGCCGACTTGGAGTAGGAAGAGTGGGGGGCAAGTTTCCCCCCTTCCTTCTTTGAAGACTCCCTTAGGGTTTCCCCTTGGGCTGGCCGGCTGGGCCTTAGGGGCCTTGTGCGCCTGGCCCAGGGCGGCCAGGGCACTTCCCCTTAGGCCCACGCAGGCCTCCGTCAAGTGGGCCCACGTTGGTCCCACTCCGGAACCTTCTAGAACCTTCCGGTACAATACCGATAAACTCCGAAACCTTTCCGGAATCCAAAAACTGCTTTCCTTTATATGAATCTTATTCTCCGGACCATTCCGGAACCTCTCGTGACGTCCTGGATCTCATCCGAGACTCCGAACTAAAACTCATAAACCAATTATCCATTCTATCCTAGCGTCGATGCACGTTAAGTGTGTGACCCTACGGGTTCGAGAATATGCAGACATGATCTTCTATCAATAATCAATAGCGGGATCTGGAAACCCATATTGACTCCCACATATTCATCGATGATCATATCGGATGAACCACGATGTCAGGATTCAATTAATCCCGTATATGTATTCCCTTCGTCACACGATATTTTACTCGCCCGAGATTTGATCGTCGGTATCGCCATACCTAGTTCAATCTCGTTCACAGCAAGTACTTTACTCGTTCCGTAATCCGATATCACTTTGTGATTAACTCCTTAACCACATGCTTGCAAGCGGTATTGATATCGATTACCGAGTGGGCCCGAAGTATATCTCTCCGACTCGGGAGGGACAAATTCCATCTCGATACATACAACCCAACAAGTACTTTCCGATCACCTGAGAGACACCTTTATTATCACCCTCACATAGGATGACGTTTGATGACTTCAAAGCTTTCTTCCGATACTAGGGAGTTGTATTATCTCATGGTCTAAGGAATACAATACTTGACATAGGAAAAGCTTCGCAAAGATGAACACGATGACACGATCTAATTGCTCTGCTTTATTTGGGTCTGTCCATCACATCATTCTCCTAATGACATGACCTCATTATTAATCGACAACTCATGTCTATGGTTAGGAAACCTTAACCATCATTAATCAATGAGCTAGTCCATAGAGGCGTACTAGGGATACGGTGTTGTTCATAAACCACACAAGTATTAATGTTTCCGCTTAATACAATTATAGCATGGAGTATAAACATTATCATGAACAAGAAATATGATAATAACAATATTATTATTGCCTCTAGGGCATATTTCCTTCACTGATAAGTAGTGGAATAAAAAAGAGGCTTTTAGCACCTCTCGAGAAAGCCAAGAGCGCTTGGGTAGAAGAATTGCCCTCCGTTCTTTGGAGCCTAAGAACTACGCCCAATGCAGCAACTCAAGAAACTCCTTTCTTCCTGGTCCATGGGGCAGAAGCCGTGCTTCCAGTCGAAGTTACACACGAGGCTCCAAGAGTGACAGCATATGACGAGGCGACATCAACAGAAGCATTACAAGACGACGTCGATGCGCTAGATGAAGCAAGAGACAAAGCATTAGAAAGGGCTACGCAACATCAACAAAGTTTACGAAACTACCATAGTAGTCGAGTTCGTCCACGATCCTTCGTGGTGGGAGATCTTGTTTTGCGACTTAGGCAAGACAGCCATGGCAAATTGGAGTCCCCTTGGGTGGGACCTTACATCGTCACGGAAGTAATACCAGGAGGAGCATATCGACTACAAGACAAGAAGACCGGGAAGGACGAAAGCAACCCGTGGAATGCAGAACAGCTACGACGTTTTTACGCGTAGACTAAGTATAGAGACATCAATATATTCGAGTTAACCTTCTGGACCCAGAACATGAGGCCACAGGTCGGGTTCTTTGGGTTGTACTCGACAAAATTGTACGATTCTCGTGTTACTTCTCCGCTCGGGGGCTTCAACCCCTGGGTCGTACGAAACAAAAATTATTATGACAAGATGGAGGCTTTTCCCTTATTATAAGGTTGTTTAGACAACCCGACGAATATTGATAGAATTTGGTTCATGAGAGGAACCCGATATTATTCCTACATTTTTTGGTTCGCAAAGAGCCCAAAATATGGAAAACATACCTCAGAACATAAATTGTTCTCATGGTACTGGCAAAAGAAATTGAGTACTTGGATAATATTAAATTGTAGATAAGTAGCAAGGACACGATAAAAAGAAATTACATAAAAATATAGAAAGTCCTAACGGAGGTGGACTTCAAGCTTCATATTCCCTCTGGCAAAGAGTGCCATCGAAGATCTTCACGTCAAACTTCGACGTCCAGATATGGAAGTCGAAGGCCATGAAGAAACCTTGACGGATGTCATGGTCCTCCGCAAACTGCGCCCAGCCTCCCCTGAAGTACTGTTCGCCGTCGCCATCGTACCATACCTCCACCTCGTATGGGATGCCGCCGCCAGATTGTTCACGAAGAACAGCTTCTCGCAGCTCGCGACCATCCATAAACTTCGTAAAATTCAGCGGTAATCGCTGAATCTCACGGCATTGCGCCATGGCAATGCAGAGGAAGGAGAAGATTTGAGAAGGAGCAGCGGGAGCGGCAGGTGCAGCAGGAGGAGGAGCAGCAGGTCCTGGAGTGGCGCTGGTCACTTTAGGCTTGTTCTTGCTCCCAGGTGGGCGGCCGGGACGGCGTTTAGCCGGAACGTCAGAAGAAGTTCCTGCGGCGGCTGGCATGGTCTTCTTGTTCTTACTTCCACGAGGGCAACCTCGACCTCGTGGGGCTACCGGAGAGCCAAGGGTCAGACGGGAACCTTGAGCATCAGCCATGAGCGCAACAAGAAAAACCTCGCAAAAACCCTAGATGGAGGAAGAAGATGATGCGGCGGAGGAGGAGTCTGATTAGGGTTTTTACCTTAATCAGCAGGTGCTTTATTTATAAGCACATATTATTGGGCCTTTGGGCTACATCAAAGCCCGTGAACATAATTTATAACAGGAGTTAAATTCTGCGCACAGCAGACGATAATATCAAAGAAGAAAAAAAAGGGGGGGAAGATTATGCGATAAGGAAACCTCGACTTAGACTCGGGGGCTCGTCAAATAATAAGAGGTCTACAGAAGAAAGAAGAGCTGAACTTTGAACCTATGATTGACTACAAGTTGCCAAACATAGCCTCGGGGGCTACTCCCATCGGGAGCGCTGAGCGCGCACCCGATAGAGATGAGATGGTGAATATTTTAGATGAAGAAGGATAAAACTTCGACTACGTAATCGACAAATTGAAGAGAGATTACTCCCATCGGGAGCGAGTTTTATGGTTGTAGAAACCTGAATATTTTCAGTCAAACTTTGACTGCGACATAAGATTCTCGAGTTGCGTTATCGCAACGAAACTCGAATGCCGTGATTTATCACGAAGGTAAGACCCCGGGATCCGTCCTGTGTGGCCTGGTATACGCACATGGATGCGCTCTGCTGGTATGTATCCGTGTCTACGACGCGAAGAAAATCCTGGTGGACGCACTGGGTACCCTGAGAACCACTGGGACTCATTTTTTGTAAGTCCTAAATGAGGCAAAAGAGTGAGTTTGACCGGTATCCCGAATTCAAGTCCAAGGGGATTGAATTTGAAGTAGGTGACAAGTATCTGTTCCGGCAGTTAACTGACCTCTTGATCTGTCAGAGTTGTCAGGCTTGTTCATCGAGACCCCTTGCGAGCAAATTATCATCAGTATAAGTCGAAAGACCAAGTCGATGATTGGAAGATAAAGTCGAAGAATTGATCAAGTCGAAGATTTGAAGATTAGAGATTCAACCCGAATCTGCAATTCTGGTAGAATCTCAGGGGCTACTGACAAGGGTATAGTTAATAGAGCCCGTTAGTTGAGTACCCCTGAGGCCCGATAAGCTAGGCCCAATTGTAATGATAGTCGAATACGAGTTAATACCATATGTCGATATTTGTAATCTGTATCGAACCCTACCCGATCCTCGAGACCTGGCCACCTATATATAGGGGTCAGGAGGGGACGGTGTAGGGCGGATTGAAAGCAAGCCAGGTTGAATACCCAAGTTTACTTTCGATATATACTTATTTCGACTAACTTTACCTCCGAGTTCATCCGACGCCCTATCTCCCCGATCCTAAGTCCTTCATCTAGGACATTTGCCGAGCTAATCCTCGTCACCGGGTCTCAGTTAATTGCATAGCCGCAAAGACATTTGGTTAGCTTACTCAGATTTGAGTCCCCCGAGTCGAACCTGCGTGGGCTGGTGCTACCCCGACCTGAGCCGCGTTGGACTCACCAGGTCGAAGCCCAGTTCATTGTGAGGCACCCGATGCGTCCATCGGTGCAAACTTCATACCGTAGGTATGGAAAATTTCTCGGCAGAGCGCGTTTGATACGAATACCGGGCCATCTGGTGTTGCAAACCGTGGACTTACCTTCGTATTTGACATACGGCATCCGAACGGGTATGTTGCCACCAAAATTCGGGTATTTGAGCGAAAGGTGTTGATAGCCCGAATAAGAGATTCGGGGACCAAACTTGAATAAAGTAGAAGCGCAGCTGGCTCGGAGGAGATAATTCGAGGGACTGACGCCCAAACCCGAATAATTCGAAGGCACTGCTGGCCCGAAGAAGACGTTACAAGGGATCGAAGCCCTGGCTCGAATAATTCAAAGGCGCTGCTGGCCCGAAGAAGATGATTCGAGGGACCAAAGCCCTGGCTCGAATGATTTGAAGGCACTGCCGGCCCAAAGAAGATGATTTGAGGGACCGAAGCCCTGACTCGAATGATTCGAAGGCACTGCTGGCCCGAAGAAGACGTTTCGAGGGACCGAAGCCCACTCAGTACATCAAGTAAAAAAAACATAATCGCCCAGGTTACAATGCACTTGGGCAATGCAGAAGGAGCAGGAAAAACCTTGAGGGAAACTCAATACCAAAAAGTGTTCGGGTTACCTTTAAAATTCGAGGGGGCCCTGATACGTCTCCAACGTATCTATAATTTTTGATGCTCCATGCTTGTTTTTACACCATTTGCCTATTGTTTCGTTACACTTCGTGGCACTTTTATGCATTTTCCGGAACTAACCTATTAATGAGTTGCCACAGTGTCAGTTCCCGTTTTTCTGCTGTTTTTGTGTTTCAGAAGTGATACAAAGGAAATATTCTCGGAATTGGACGAAACAAGTTCCTGAAGTCTTATTTTACCCGGAAGCTTCCAGAGATCCGAAGGAGAGTAGGAGGGGGGCCACCAGGGCCCCACACGCCAGTGCGGCGAGGCCAGGGCCCTGGCCGCGCGAGCCTGGCGTGAGGGCGCCTGGCTCCTCCTCTGACATCGCCCCTTCGCCTATAAAGACCCCCCGACGGAAAAAACCTAAGTACCCGATCACTTTTCCAGAACACATCGCGATCCGCCGCCGCCGTCGACCCGAAGATCGGGAGGGTCCAGAAGCTCTTCCCGGCACCCTGCCGGAGAGGGGAATCGCCACCGGAGGTCTTCTTCATCGCCATGCTTGCCTACGGAGCGATGAGTGAGTAGTCTACCTTGGACTATGGGTCCATAGCAGTAGCTAGATGGTTGTCTTCTCCACCATGTGCTTCATGTTTAGATCTCATGAGCTGCCCTACATGATTGAGATCACCGTTATGTAATTCTACATGTTTGGTTTGTTGGGATCCGATGAATATTGGTGTTTATGATTGAGTTGCTGTACTGAATATTATCTTATGTTATCTCTTTGTTGTTTATGATCTTGCATGCTCTCCGTTGTTAGTAGCTATCTTGGCCGAGTAGTTGCTAGTGACTCCAAGAGGGGGTATTTATGCTCGATAGTGGGTTCATGCCTCTATTTAACCTGGGGGAGTGACAGAAACCTCTAAGGTTGTAGATGTGTTGTTGCTACTAGGGAGAAAACAACATTCATATGCTCAAGGGCATATGCTTTGTTTACATTACACACTTTGCTTAATGCAATTATCTGTTGTTCGCAACTTAATACTCATGGGGTGTTCGGATTGATATCCCCGGGAGTGGATTATTAGTCATAGATGCAGTTGGATGGCGGTCTATGTATTTTGTTGTAATGCCCAGAGTAAATCTCATAGTGATCTTCTTGACATATCACGTTTATCTTTATTCTATCAATTGCTCAACTGTAATTTGTTTACCCAGCATGTGTTATTTATCTTATGGAGAGACACCACTAGTGAACTGTGGACCCCGGTCCTATTTCCATCATATTGCTATCACCTGTTTACTTTACTCGCACTGTTTACTTTACTCGCACAGTTTACTTTACTTGCATACTTTTACTGTTTTCCACTCGATACGCTCATAACCTTTGTTTCAAGCAAACCGGTGAGATTGACAACCTCATCGCAAGTTGGGAGCAAAGTACTTGGTTGTGTTGTGTGCAGGTTCCGCATTGCTACTGGCCGAAGACGAGTCAACAAGTATCGTTAAACGACACCCTTGTTGGAGTGTTATTAAGCCAGCCTGCATCACCTTCAGTCGTCGCTGTCTGCTTTTCTCCTGAATGATATTAAACCTTGGTTTCTTAACTGGGGGAAAACTAGCTGCTATACTTATCATACCTTCCTCTTGGGGTTCCCAACGGGCTGGTCATTCACCATGCACAAGGACTGTCTGCTACACGTCAGCTTGGCATCAGCAGCTTCTTTTCTGGCGCCGTTGCCGGGGAAGAGTAGAAGACTTCTGCGAGGGGAGTTTTTCGCACGCACATCCTTTACTTTGTTTTATTGTTTTGCTTTACTTTATTTATTTTACCTGCATTGCTTTATATCAAAAACCCAAAAAAAATTAGAATCCTTGGTAGTTGTTATTTCTTTACTTTAGTTCATCATGTTGATCCCTAAGTACATTCTGGAGGACCTCTCAGTAGGTAGTGGTTCGATTATTGGCAAAAGTAACATTGAGGAGTTCTTTAATCACATTAGTATGCATGAGGAAGTTAAGGAGAAATCTTTGGTTGAGCTAGCTCCTAGTATTGAAGTTGCTTCTGCTTATTTGATTCACATGTTGGAAACTAGGTTTGCTAGTCTTAATCCTTTTATGCAATACATGTTCCTTAAGCTTCATGAAATTGAGGATCCCGAAAAGAAAGCTTTTATCTTGGAAACTTTGCGCATAGAATTTAAAGATATCGTTATTGAAGCTAGAAAAGTTCTTAAACGTTTTAATAAACTCAGTTCACCTATAACGGTTATTAGTAAAAATGATGAAGGGGCCGAGATACCTATACCTTGCAAGCTTTTGGGATTGTGTGAAGCTTTCGAAAATAATTTTGACTGGATCTGTCCTGAAAATATTTTTGATGAAAATAGTGTACCAAAGCATGATCATAAAGGGTCTTCAAAAACTTATGTGGATGAAATACAATGCCTTATTGACAAGACCTCTGCTGTTGATCTTAATGCTTCTTCTGAAAATACTTGATTCACAATTTTCTGCGCCTAGCTCAAAGGCGTTAAAGAAAAGCACTCTTGGTAGATAACCCAATGTTTTATTTTTAGTACTTTTTCTTTTATTTGAGTCTTGGAAGTCATTACTACTGTAATGACCACTCCTTATCTCATTTATTTCGTTTTTGTGCCAAGAGAAGCCTCTAATTCGAGCGAGGTAAAGATTTGGGGATATTGCTGTCCTGAAACTGTTTTCGGTGCTGCACCGTAAAAATTCGTATAAATTCTCTGTATATCTTTTGGACCTGCGATTTCTTGTGCATATGCCCCAGGTTATATCCAAACTTTCGTTAGTTGAACACTTTTTGATTTGAGCAACAGAAAATCCCTAAAAAATTCGACCTTTGTCAGCTGTTCAGTTTTGATAGATTTCTGCCAATATTTGTGTTTGCCACTTTATCGCTTTATTTTGAGTTCTTTTGATCACGGAACTTTTGGGGAGGTTGCTACAGTAGTATTTGCTATATATGTGGTGGTTTTGAGTTGAAACCTGAAGCAAAAAGAGGTTGATTATATGTTATGCTTACACTAATATTGCTAATAGATTCGTGTTTAGTTTTGTATGAAGGAAGTTTTCAAGTGTAGGGATTGGAGAATGATGAGATGAGTTGAAGAATGGACAAAAGGTCAAGCTTGGGGATGCCCATGCATCACCCCAAGAAATATCCAAGAAGTACAAGCGTCAAAGCTTGGGGATGCCCCCGAGGCACCCCTTCTTCATCGGCAAAAATCAGGTCACCTTTCAAAACACTATATTTTTATTGCTTCATGCACTATATGTTTTTCTTGGAGCGTCAGTTGTTTTAGTTTTCTTAGTTGGTTTAGTTTGTTTGTTTGCTGCAATAAATGGTTGGACCCCAACAAATTTCCTTTGGAGGAGATGTACTCGTTTTCATTTGCAAAGAACGCTCTAGTTTTCACTCTTATTAAAAATCGAGTGTTCTTCTTTTTCTGCTACTGCTTTTGGTTTTTGTTTTCACCTTGATTTGTGTTCAGACCTTGTCATATCTTTTCATCAAGATGTATTTTTGCCTCTGATCTTTATTGGTTTTCAACAAAAGAGGTGTTTATAAAAATTTCAAATGGTGTTGGAAAAGAGAAAAAGCTTTGTACAAAATAGTGGTACAAGAAGGAGCTTGTGTAGACTGCGGCTTAGGCTTTTTCATGTCATGCTTGATGTCTTTTTGATAGTATGCTTAGTGGTTTTGCTGTAGCATGACTTGTCTCAAATAACTGAGATTGCTTAATGAGCCTTTGAAAAAATCATGCGTTGTTTTAATTGTTTGGAAGCATTATTTTGGTTTTCTCCTTGATGTTTTATTTGGGTTGACTTGGCGCATGCTCACACATGTTAGACTCTTACAAAGTCACCAATAGCCTCTATGATCATTTAGTTTTTGACTTTCGATGCCATCTTATGCTTCTTTTAATGTCGCTTTGTCGCTTTGCATGATTATGGCCATTATTGCTCTCTTAGTTGGTCGCTCCCAGTCTTTTGCTAGCCCTCGCCTTGTACTGAGTATGAGCTCTACTCGTGCATCCAACTCCTAAAAGCCAAAGTCTTCCAAAGTGTCCACCATACATACCTACTAGCAATTTGCTATTCCAAGTAAATTTGACTTGCTTTTATTTACTCTTCAAATTAAACTCTTACCAGTGTTATGCGAAATTCGGTCAGTAAAGCTCTCACGAACCGGAAGGCACACTTTACTTTTCCCTGTTCTTAAAAATTTGACATTGTGGTCTCTTATGTTGAGTTGTTATGCTTGCAAGTTGTAAGTTGGATTCTAGCCCAGCCATGCTGTCATGGGGCAAGCTTTCAACATTGCACTTCTTATTTGAGTTGATATCGTGATCTTTTGTTTATGGATGCCTGCGGTGTGAAATGAATTGGGAATCTTGTGGGGATCATGGAGTTTGTATATGTGTTAGGGAAACGCCGGGCCGCCAATCTAAGCCATGCATAATTCATGGTGGAAATTTGCAGCATACCCATGGTGAACATTCGACGACGCATCTCACAATAAAAAGCTAAACAAAAGGCAAATAAAAGAGATGTCGAGGTGTTCATTGTCTGCTTGTCCTGTCATTTTGGTGTGGGCTTGTTCCATGTTATCGGGCACGGAGGTACCCCATTGGCGGTTCTCAATGATATGCATATACTTACAATGACAAGAGCCTTGCTTGGGACTCTAAGTAAAGTAGCATGAGGTTTGGGTACTCGTATTCACGGGACACGAGGTTTTCAACTTATGATTTGTCAAGCATATGCATCATAATTGTTCTCGCATTAACTTTAACCATTCAAGATGCTTATGATGGGGGCAATGAGAGCTCAAAGCCGGTAAGTACCATAATTTTTGAAGGTTATAAAACTTGCAATCACTGCTTCCCTCTGCGAAGGGCCTTTCTTCTACTTTTATGTTGAGTCACCACCTTCTTTCTTTATGCACCATAAGAGAGCATAGTTGTCATTCTTAGTGTAATATGCATTGTCCCAAAGTTCATTGATTGATTCATATTGTTGGTTTCACTTGTTCTTAAATTATTTGTATCTAGTCGCCCTCTTAAACTTGAAGGTGTCCTATGCATTTATGTTTTGCTCTCTTTGAAGGACAAGCTGAAAACCATTTGTATGTTTTCCTTATGATTTGAACACACGTTTGACTTTCATTGTTTCATTTTCATGATCTTTTGTTTGTGTTCATTTGCATGTTTACAACATGGTTGCTAAGTTCTTATTGTCAAGATTATATCTTCATGCCCATGTTTTAAGTTCTTATGATCCCAGCTCACAAATGCTTACGTACATGATCAAGATTGTGTAGGTGCATGTCACCTCAAAAATTATTCTTTTGTTATCACTTACCTACTCGAGGATGAGCAGGAGTTAAGCTTGGGGATGCTTGATACGTCTCCAACGTATCTATAATTTTTGATGCTCCATGCTTGTTTTTACACCATTTGCCTATTGTTTCGTTACACTTCGTGGCACTTTTATGCATTTTCCGGAACTAACCTATTAACGAGTTGCCACAGTGCCAGTTCCCTGTTTTCTGCTATTTTTGTGTTTCAGAAGTGATACACAGGAAATATTCTCGGAATTGGACGAAACAAGTTCCTGAAGTCTTATTTTACCCGGAAGCTTCCAGAGATCCGAAGAAGAGTAGGAGGGGGGCCACCAGGGCCCCACACGCCAGGGCGGCGCGGCCAGGGCCCTGGCCGCGCGAGCCTGGCGTGAGGGCGCCTGGCTCCTCCTCTGACATCGCCCCTTCGCCTATAAAGACCCCCCGACGGAAAAAACCTAAGTACCCAATCACTTTTCCAGAACACATCGCGATCCACCGCCGCCGTCGACCTGAAGATCGGGAGGGTCCAGAAGCTCTTCCCGGCACCCTGCCAGAGAGGGGAATCGCCA
The DNA here is from genome assembly GCA_007115705.1 of Dactylis glomerata. Taxonomy (NCBI): domain Eukaryota; kingdom Viridiplantae; phylum Streptophyta; class Magnoliopsida; order Poales; family Poaceae; genus Dactylis; species Dactylis glomerata. The sequence continues at coordinate 873,949 of QXEO01000132.1, forward strand.
CTGGAGGTCTTCTTCATCACCATGCTTGCCTCCGGAGCGATGAGTGAGTAGTCTACCTTGGACTATGGGTCCATAGCAGTAGCTAGATGGTTGTCTTCTCCACTATGTGCTTCATGTTTAGATCTCATGAGCTGCCCTACATGATTGAGATCACCGTTATGTAATTCTACATGTTTGGTTTGTTGGGATCCGATGAATATTGGTGTTTATGATTGAGTTGCTGTACTGAATATTATCTTATGTTATCTCTATGTTGTTTATGATCTTGCATGCTCTCCGTTGTTAGTAGCTATCTTGGCCGAGTAGTTGCTAGTGACTCCAAGAGCGGGTATTTATGCTCGATAGTGGGTTCATGCCTCTATTTAACCTGGGGGAGTGACAGAAACCTCTAAGGTTGTAGATGTGCTATTGCTACTAGGGAGAAAACAACATTCATATGCTCAAGGGCATATGCTTTGTTTACATAAGACACTTTGCTTAATGCAATTATCTGTTGTTCGCAACTTAATACTCATGGGGTGTTCGGATTGATATCCCCGGGAGTGGATTATTAGTCATAGATGCAGTTGGATGGCGATCTATGTATTTTGTTGTAATGCCTAGAGTAAATCTCATAGTGATCTTCTTGACATATCACGTTTATCTTTATTCTATCAATTGCCCAACTGTAATTTGTTTACCCAGCATGTGATATTTATCTTATGGAGAGACACCACTAGTGAACTGTGGACCCCGGTCCTATTTCTATCATATTGCTATCACCTGTTTACTTTACTCGCACGGTTTACTTTACTCGCAATGTTTACTTTACTCGCATACTTTTACTGTTTTCCACTCGATACGCTCATAACCTTTGTTTCAAGCAAACCGGTGAGATTGACAACCTCATCGCAAGTTGGGAGCAAAGTACTTGGTTGTGTTGTGTGCAGGTTCCGCATTGCTACTGGCCGAAGACGAGTCAACAAGTATCGTTAAACGGCGCCCTTGTTGGAGTGTTATTAAGCCAGTCTGCATCACCTTCAGTCGTCGCTGTCTGCTTTTCTCCTGAACGATATTAAACCTTGGTTTCTTAACTGAGGGAAAACTAGCTGCTATACTCATCATACCTTCCTCTTGGGGTTCCCAACGGGCTGGTCATTCACCACGCACAAGGACTGTCTGCTACACGTCAGCTTGGCATTAGCAGGCCCTCGTCAACTTCGCTCCTGGGGTCGAATATAATCAGCTTTTTCCTGGGTACTACGTCAGTGGTGACGCCAGATTTTCCCAAGTTGTCACGCCACCCTCTGCTGACTCTGACAAGACGAGACACGCAGCGGGCCCAGCGGCCACACATCCCGGCTGTTGACCATTTTTGACCGCATGTCCCACGCGTGGGTGAAAAAAGTCTGTGCAGTTTCCTGGATTACCGTGCGTAGTGGAGGTCATGACTCCCGTGGTGTTGACACGTGGGCGGCTAGATCTGCCCCGCCGTTCCCACTTCGTAGCCAACGGCTCAGATCAGCAGTAATTTCTGAATAAAACGGCAGAGGAGAGGTAACAGTGCTTCCCACTCCGCCGCCACCGTCTTCCTCCTCGCGCTCCGCAGAAGTTGCCTTCTCCGCCCACGTCATTTCCGCAACTTTCATCGCGCACCAAGCTCATGGGGAAGAGGGGCTCCTCCGCGGCCGGCACCGCCGCCGGCGCCACCACCAAGAAGGCCAAGACGGCCGATGTCGGCGGCTCCGTCGTCGGCCGTTGGGTCCAGTCCAAGGTCGGGTATAAGGAGCTGACCTAGGCCAAGAAGATGGGCCTCCTAAAGAACACGCCAGCGGAATCTCTCGCCGCCGGCCCTGAGATCATCCCCCGGCCTCCTCCAGGATTTCAGGTACTCTTCGTTGCCTTCCTGCTGCGGGGCTTGTCTCTTCCTCCGCATCCTTTCCTCCGCGGTCTTCTTTTCGCTTACGGGATTCAGCTCCATGATCTGAATCCCAACACCATCTTACACATTGCATGTTTCATCACGCTTTGTGAATGTTTTCTGGGGATTGAACCCCACTGGGCGCCGTGGCGCCGAATTTTTGTTATTTGGCGCCCTCTGCAATACCAGACTGACGGCTTCAGCTGTCAGGTGCGCCCAGACGTCTCCTACTTCTCCCTCCAAACACCCAAAAACAATCCCGGCTGGAGGACGAAGTGGTTCTATGCCAAGGACAAGTCCTCCGACGGTGAAACTTTCGGGCTTGAGAAGTTCCAGACCACCTCCTTCCTTCGATCCCGTGTGTCCTGGAGACATGATCTTACGGAGGAGGAGATGAAGATTATAGAGCCGCTGATGAAGAAAATCGAGCAACTTCGAGCCACTCCGAAGAAGGAGCTTTCGGGACTCCAACTCATTCGGACCTTCATCGAGCGTCAAATCCAGCCTCTCGCTGCTCGAGCCCACTGCATGTGGGATTACAGTGACCGACGAGATTCGACCCGTATTTCTTTGGACGAGCTGCGCGAAGCCAAAATCGATGAATGCGTGCACGCCGTCACAAATATCAAGAAGAAGTCACCCGTGCCGAAAGTCTTCGGTGCGGTGGTCTTTAGCAAGGCTTTTCCCCGCACCGAGGTACGCCCTTTATCGAATAGTTCTTTGGTACCGCAATTGTGTCGATTGGTTTTGAAGACAATTGAGATCCTTGCACAGGTAATCGAGGTAGCCCGATGCTATCCGCCCCAGCCCGAAGTGGGTGACTATCCAGGGCGTGACTTTACCGAAGTGCCAGAGGGATCGACCTCTGCCGCTCCATCGCCACCAAGAGCTCCGAAGAAGCAGCTGATCGCGGATGTTGTCGAGGACTCTGAAGACCTCGATGACACCCATCTCTCTTCAGGTGATGATGATGACAGCGCGATCCCTGTAGCGCCTTTGAGCAGCCGTCCTCCTCTTCGAGCAGGGAAAAGGGCCCTTCCGAAATTTGGAGTCGACGCCTCGTAAGTTTTCCTTGTATCATACGGCCTTATTTCGAAATGACTGTGCTGTAATGACCTCGATGCTTGCTTCAGGTCATCCACCGAAGAGACCTCGGCCAGCCGAGGGGACCGCGACCAATATCACATTCGTCCGCACGACAACTCCCTTGAACACACTGCAGATTCGCAAGAGAGGGCAGTTGGAGACGCCGCTCCTAAGGTCGACCCCCCGCAGCCTCCGTCTCCTCCTCCGAAGAAGAAGAATGAGCCTGAATTCATTCTGATTTCTTCCTCCGGCGAGCCTTCCAGCTCCAAAAGTCATGTAAGTCCGAATTTTCCCGCTTCTGTGCCTCGTATGTTTGCCTGTCAGTAGCCCCCGAGGGTGAGTCAAAGTGTTTACACTTGGGCTCGCCCTCATAATCAATAATTCGAAGTTCTTATCCTTGCTTCTTCTTGCATAGCCCGTTATAAGGGATTTGTCGAAGGTATGTCAGAGCTTCCTTGCATTGGAGGAAGAAAACAGACAGCTAGTCGCCCAGCTCGACGACGTTCGACGTGAGTAATTCTCTTTGTCTTGTAGTAGCTTGCTTCAAAAGGCTGTTTCTCTTTAGTTTCTGACCACATCCTTTAAATGATAAGGAATCAGAGCGCAGGCTGCCGCTGACAAGACATCCCTGAAGACTCAGCTGGATAATCTTGCTGCTGAGAATTCGGGCTTGAAAGCTAAAGCTGACGAGCTAGCTGACGAGATCGCCCGATTAAAGGCCGAATCATCCGAGGCCCAGGAGCATGCGAAGAAGAGTCGTCTGGAAGCTGAGTCAAGAGAGAAGGACCTGCACCAGCGACTGCAAACCTCGCTCGATGCTTTATGCGGTAAGTCGTCGAAATCACTTTGATGGGGTTTCTTCATGCCGATTAATCGTTTACCCTAACTGAAGAGCTTATCCTTTTTTGCAGCCGCTGCCGAGTTGGATGCCGGGGCTATGAAAGAGCCTGCTGGGCTCAAGTCCAGTGTCGGCACCGCCGAGCGTCTAAGTCGAGAAGTTAGCAGCTTCCTGGCGAAGGTGCGGTCGACGCTTATTCGCGTGCGGGACACCTCTATCCCTGACTCGGTCAGCGATACCATGGCTGGGATCCTCGAAGCTCTGACGGTGAAGCCGGGCGGCGAAGACCCGTTAGTTGCTGCGGTTCGCCGACAGGTAACCATCGGCTTCGAGTCTGTCTTCTCTCTGATGATGATGCATGAGGTGGAGTTCGATGCCGACAAGGTCACGAGCACATACCCGAAGGACGCTGACGAACGTGGCAAGTCGGCGAAGAGCTATGTTGCTCGTGCTCGTGACCTGGCCGCTCGGTTGACAAGCTTCTTGGCCGAACGGAACGAGCAGCGAGCGGCGGCACGGGCTCGAAAGCGCGGGACCTCCGGCGCCCAATCCAGCAAGGCCCCTGGTAGCTCGGCGTAGCGCCATCGATGCCTTTGTCATGCGTCTGTAATTAGTCTTAGGATGCTGTGTCGAACAATGTTATGCCAATGCGGGTGTACCGCCTGCTGTAACTTTGTTGCACTTTGTTTGTTATTATCCTCTATGCCTGCTTTATTAATCACCGATGGCTATGTGTGACCGGGATCGCCTTGTGCAGGATGCGTCCATGCTTTCGAGCGGCTGGCCTGTTTCTTACGAGACAGTTGCTAGTTCTTCCAGTGCCACTGAGAGGAGAGCGCCTTCCATGAGCGAATTGTCCTTGATTCGGTCCTTGCGCGATCAGCTTAAAAATACGCAACAACAGCTAAAAGCCGTTACCGCAAAGGTCGACGTTACTCTGTCCAAGGCATCGCATGCTACGGATTGCAAAAAATTCCTTCTCGAGGAGATCGAGAATCTTGGGAAATCCCTGAAGTGTAAGTCTTTCGACCGCTTCCGTTGTACCTTGTGATTTGGGCCCGTAAAATTTTATTTTCTACTTCTTTCTGCAGATGTGTGCCTCGACAGTGCCGCCGAGGCCTGCCGTGTGAATGCGCACCTTCTTGCCGCCCAAACGCACGCTAATTTGGTTGCTGGCAACTTCTGGGCAGATCGGTCGAAGGCGATGAAGCTGACACTTCTTCAGGACAGGATCGCGCAAGCTGGAGTGTTGGTTGAGACGAGCCGAAGCGCCCTTGCTTTGGTGCATGAGGCGATGTTTCCTTTGAACGACCAGCCCGAAGGTCTGCCGGCGCTTCTCGACCGATTCGAGAATGGTAATGCTGTGTATTCCTTTGTGCGGGAGCATTTGCGCTGCGGAGCCATGGTCGCTCTTGCCTTCGTGCGCGCTCATTATCCTGAGGTTGACTTGGAGCTTCTGAAGACACTTCCTCCGTCCCCCAGTGGTCGCGTTGACATGGAGCATCATTATGCTGCTTGTAGAGGCACAACCGACCGTATCGCTCAACAAATTATCACCGAAAGCGATCGTCAGAGAGCAAACCAGGGCGTCGCAGCGCACTGAGCTAGCCTTGTGCCTGTACTTGTACCTTGTGTATATATTGTATATTTGTGTCTTCTTTGGAGCTTGTCTGCAAACCCCCCAAGCATGGGGCGAAGCCCCCGAGCGTGGGTTGAGAGGGCAAAGCCCCCGAGCGTAGGTCGAGAGGGCGGAGCCCCCGAGCATGGGTCAAGAGGGCAAAGCCCCCGAGCGTGGGTCGAGAGGGCGAAGCCCCTGAGCGTGGGTCGAGAGGGCGAAGCCCCCGAGCATAGGGCGAAGCCCCTGAGCGTGGGTCGAGAGGTCGAAGCCCCCAAGCGTGGGTCGAGAGGGCGAAGCCCCCGAGCATAGGGCGAAGCCCCCGAGCATGGGTCGAGAGGGCGACGCCCCCGAGCGTGGGTCGAGAGGGCGACACCCCCGAGCGTGGGTCGAGAGGGCGAAGCCCCGCGCATAGGGCAAACAATGACGTGGAGGGAATAAACTTTATTATTTGGCACCGAAGGCGCAATGGTTGAGCGTGGTCTACTGCCGACGCGTAGTTACATAGAGATGAGGGGGGAGATGTGCTGGCTCTAAGGGTAGAACCGACGCAGCTGCTGTGCGTTCCATGGATTGTCGATGTCTTTCCCCGTCTTGGGGTCGCGTAGCCGATACACTCCTCCTGGGATTGCTTCGTGAACGAGGTATGGGCCCTCCCATGGTGGTTCCAGCTTCGACGTGCTTGTTTGCTTGAGTCGAAGGACGAGGTTGCCTGGCTCGAAGGACCGTCCGCGTACCCGTCTGCTGTGGTAGTTGCGGAGGCTTTGCTGGTAGACTATCGAGCGTACGAGGGCGACATCCCGGGCCTCGTCCAGCAGGTCTTGTGCGTCTGCAAGTGCCTTTTCTTCGTCTTCCTCAACGTAGGCTACCACGCGGGGTGTGCTGTAGCGCACGTCCATAGGTAGCACTGCTTCTGCCCCGAAGAGCAAGAAGAAAGGTGTGTAGCCTGTTGAGGAATTGGGCGTGGTTCGCAGGCTCCACAGAACCGAGGGAAGCTCTTCGACCCAGGCCCCTGCCACGCGTTTGAGGGGTCGAAGGAGTCTCTTCTTCAGGCCTGCGCATACGAGCCCATTGGCTTTTTCGACTTGGCCGTTGGACTTGGGATGTGCAACCGAAGCGTACTTGACCTTGATGCCGAGGTTTTTGGCGAACTCCTGAAACTCGCCTGTGGTGAAGTTGGTGCCGTTGTCGGTGATGATGCTGTTCGGTACTTCGTACCGGTAGACGATGGACTCGAAGAACTTGACCGCTGTGGTTGCTTCTTGGTTGGTGACCGGGACAGCTTCGATCCATTTGGAGAACTTGTCCACCGTGACCAACAGGTATGTGTGACCTCCACGAGATGACTTGGGCAGAGGTCCCACCTGATCGAGGCCCCATTGCGCAAAGGGCCAGGCGACGGGTATAGTGTGCAGCTCGGACGCGGGCGCGCGAGGCTTGGTGGCGAAGTGTTGGCATGCCTCGCAGTGCTGGACGATGTTCCTGGCATCGTAGAGAGCAGAAAGCCAGTAGAACCCTGACCGAAAAGCTTTAGCCACGAGGGTTCGACTGCTGGCATGATGCCCGCAGGTTCCCTCGTGTATTTCTCGGAGGAGGGCGATTCCATCTTCCTGCGCTATGCACCGTTGGAGTACCCCTGTGGTGCTACGCTTGTAGAGTTCCCCATTGATTATGGTGAAGGCTTTGGAACGCCTCATGACTTGCCGTCGATGGATGGGGTCTTCTGGAAGCTCGCCCCGAATCAGGTAAGCCAAGTACGGCTTCGTCCAAACTGCTTCAACGAGCATAACCGCTGCTGTGTCTTTGGGGAGGTCCTTTGTTCCCCCTGCTGGGGTGGTGCTGCCTTGCTGAGCCCCCGAGCGTGTTGCTAACGCCGGGTCGGTCGCTGATTGAATCTTGACAGAGCGCTCGAATATCTCTTCGAAGAAGACTCCGGGCGGTATTGGGAGGCATTTTGACCCGATGTTGGCCAGGTTGTCTGCCTCTTCGTTGCTTTCCCTGCCGATGTGCGTCACTTCGCAGCCCTCAAATTCGCCTTCGAGCTTATCATACATGGCGCGATATGCGATCATGTTTGCACAGGTTGCGTCGCACTCCTTCATGACTTGTTGGGCGATGAGGTTCGAATCTCCATGGATCTTAATGCGGGTAGCCCCGCAGGCTTTCGCCATGCGCATGCCATGGAGAACGGCTTTGTACTCTGCCTCGTTGTTTGAGGGGTTTGAGAAGCGCATGCAGAGAACATAGCGCATCCTGTCCCCCTGTGGTGATACGAGAACCACTCCTGCTCCTGCCCCCGAAACTCGCTTGGACCCATCGATGAATATGGTCCAGCTATTCGACAGGTCTGGGAGTTCGGGCATCTGAGCTTCCGTCCATTCGGCTATGAAATCCGGTAGGACTTGGGACTTGATTGCGGACTGGCGCTGGTACGTGATCTCCCAGGGTCCCAGCGTGATTCCCCATAGCGACACACGCCCTGTGGCGTCTGGGTTGTTAAGGATGCTGGAAACTGGATTCGAGGCCACCACTATGATGGAGTGGCATTCGAAGTAGTGCGGCAGTTTCTTCCCCGTCATGTAGATGGCGTATGCTAGCTTCTGATAATGGGGGTATCTTTGCTTGGTCGGAGACAAAACTTCGCTCAGGTAGTACACGGGCCTCTGTACTCCGTGCTCTTTGCCTTCCTCCGCGCGTTCGACCACAAGTACCGAGCTGACGACTTGGTTTGTAGCCGCGATGTATAGCAACATCTGCTCTTTCTCTCGGGGTGTGACGAGGACTGGGAGGTCGACAGACGACGCTTGAGGTCGTCGAACGCGGTTTGCGCCTCTTCTGTCCACGTGAAGTTATCTATCTTTTGAAGCAGCCGATAAAAAGGGAGCGCTTTTTCGCCGAGCTTGCTGATGAAGCGGCTGAGCGCTGTGAGTCGACCTGTCAACTGTTGGACGTGTCAAAGCATCTTTGGAGGCTGCATGTTGATGATGGCCTGTATCTTCTCTGGGTTGCCTTCGATCCCCCTCTCGGAGATGAGGTAGCCTAGCAGTTGGCCAGTAGGTACCCTGAAGGAGCACTTCTTCGGGTTAAGCTTGATGCTGTAGCAATCGAGGTTGGTGAAGGTTTCTCGCAGATCATCGAGCAGGCTATCTGCTTTCGTTGTTTTGATGACGATGTCGTCGACGTAGACCTCGATGTTGCATCCGATCTGTTCCTTCAAGCATGCCTGCATGCACCGTTGATAGGTGGCTCCGGCATTCTTGAGCCCAAAGGGCATTGTCATGTAGCAGTATACCCCATGTGGGGTGATGAAAGCTGTCTTGTCTTCGTCTTCGACCTTCATCCGTATCTGATTGTATCCGGAGTAGGCGTCGAGGAAAGAAAGGCGCTCGCACCCCGCGGTAGAATCAATGATCTGGTCGATTCGGGGCAGTGGGAAGTAATCTTTCGGGCAATGCTTGTTAAGTGACGTGAAGTCGATGCACATCCTGTAGATCTTGGTGTCCTTCTTTTCCACCATGACTGGTGGCAAAAGCCACGTGGCTTCCTTGATCTCCCTGATGAACTTGGCTTCGAGGAGGCGATTAATTTCTTCGCCCATGGACTTGGCCTTTTCTGGATTGTAGCGGCGCATGGATTGCTTAACTGGCTTCACGTTTGGAAATATTTTAAGCTCGTTCTCGGCGAGTTCCCTGGGGATGCCTGGCATATCTGCTGGACACCAGGCGAACATCCTCCAGTGCTCACGGAGGAACCCGACGAGCGCGCTTTCCTATGCAGGGGAGAGAGAATTCGACACCCTGGCCGTCTTGGTTGGATCCGTCGGGTGAATCTGATGCTCCCGAGTATCTTTGCTGGCATCGAACGAAAGTTCTGAGGCGTTCTGCTGTGCCGGCGGGTCGACGTCCATGCTGGTGGCCTCCCTGATATGATGGAGCTCCGCATGTACTCCGAAAGTCTGGGACAAGCTGTTGAAGTCTTTGTCGCAGTTTTCAGACCGGGCAAAGCTACCGCTGATCGTCAGTGGTCCTCGGTTGGCTGGCATCCACAGTTTGAGGTATGCGTAATGCGGGACCACCATGAATCGGGCGAACGCTGGTCGTCCGAGGATGGCGTGGTACTGCGAAGGCCAATCGACAACCTCGAACTCGATCTTCTCCTTCTGAAAGTTCGAAGGGGTGCCGAAAATGACGTCTAGGTGTATTGTTCCTAATGGGTACGTCGGCTTCCCTGGGACTATTCCATGGAAGGATGTCTCGGTTGGCAGAAGATTGTTCATCGGGATCTTAATTTTGCGCAGGGTATCTGCGTAGATCAGGTTCAGACTGCTCCCTCCGTCCATGAACACTTTCTTCGAGGTGAACCCCCCAATCTGTGCCTCAAGGACTAAGGCGTGGTGTCCAGGGCGTGGGATCTTTGGAGGGTTGTCTGGCCGGTCAAAACCAATTGGATGTTCGGACCAATTCAGGTACTCAGGCGTAGCAGGCGGCGCGTGCTCGGCGTGAAACACCTCCCTTGCACGCTTCCGCTGGACTTTGTTCGTCGGGCGCCCTCTCTGAATCATGGGCACAAAACCTCTTGGTGGCGGAAATGCCTCCTCTTCGTCGGCTGGTTGCCGTGGCTCGCCGTGCTGAATTTGTTGGAATTATGCCGTAGAGGCAATAATAAAGATGTTATTATTATAATTCTTGTTCATGATAATGTTTATATTCCATGCTAGAATTGTATTAAGCGGAAACTTTAATACTTGTGTGGTTTATGAACAACACCGTGTCCCTAGTACGCCTCTATGGACTAGCTCATTGATTAATGATGGTTAAGGTTTCCTAACCATAGACATGTGTTGTCAATTAATAATGAGATCATATCATTAGGAGAATGGTGTGATGGACAGACCCAAATAAAGCAGAGCAATTAGATCGTGTCATCGTGTTCATCTTTGCGAAGCTTTTCCTATGTCATGTATTGTATTCCTTAGACCATGAGATAATACAACTCCCTAGTATCGGAAGAAAGCTTTGAAGTCATCAAACGTCATCCTATGTGAGGGTGATAATAAAGGTGTCTCTCAGGTGATCAGAAAGTACTTGTTGAGTTGTATGTATCGAGATGGAATTTGTCCCTCCCAAGTCGGAGAGATATACTTCGGGCCCACTCGGTAATCGATATCAACACCGCTTGCAAGCATGTGGTTAAGGAGTTAATCACGAAGTGATATCGGATTACGGAACGAGTAAAGTACTTGCTGTGAACGAGATTGAACTAGGTATGGCGATACCGACGATCAAATCTCGGGCGAGTAAAATATCGTGTGACGAAGGGAATACATATACGGGATTAATTGAATCCTGACATCGTGGTTCATCCGATATGATCATCGATGAATATGTGGGAGTCAATATGGGTTTCCAGATCCCGCTATTGATTATTGATAGAAGATCATGTCTGCATATTCTCGAACCCGTAGGGTCACACACTTAACGTGCATCGACGCTAGGATAGAATGGATAATTGGTTTATGAGTTTTAGTTCGGAGTCTCGGATGAGATCCAGGACGTCACGAGAGGTTCCGGAATGGTCCGGAGAATAAGATTCATATAAAGGAAAGCAGTTTTTGGATTCCGGAAAGGTTTCGGAGTTTATCGGTATTGTACCGGAAGGTTCTAGAAGGTTCCGGAGTGGGACCAACGTGGGCCCACTTGACGGAGGCCTGCGTGGGCCTAAGGGGAAGTGCCCTGGCCGCCCTGGGCCAGGCGCACAAGGCCCCTAAGGCCCAGCCGGCCAGCCCAAGGGGAAACCCTAAGGGAGTCTTCAAAGAAGGAAGGGGGGAAACTTGCCCCCCACTCTTCCTACTCCAAGTCGGCTAGGGTTTGGGGAGAGGCCAAGCTGGCCTTGGCCGGCCACCCCTCTATATATAGGGGGGCAAGGGCGCAGCCCTCTCTCACCCCAACCCAAACCCTAGCCGCCAACTGCTGCCCTCCCTCTCTCTCTCTCGCGACTGCGCGTAGGCGAAGCCCTGCCGCAGAAACTCTCCACCATAAGAACCACGCCGTCATGCTGCCGATCCAATCTATCTCTCCACCATACTTGCTGGACCAAGGAAGGAGGAGACGTCGCTACACCGCACGTGTGCAACTCTCGGAGGCGCCGCCACTTGCGGCGTAGGATCGGATCGGATCGCGAGGAGGAGACGGCGAGTACGACTACGTCAACCACGTTCTCTTGAACGTTTCCGCTGTGCGAATCTTCAAGGGTATGAAGATCTCATCTACCTCTCTCGTTGATTACATCTCCTAGATTAGATCTTGGCTTTCTTGTTCGTTGCGTAGGAAATTTTTTGATTTACTATGCTACGAAACCCTTCAGTGGTATCAGAGCCAGATCTATGCGTAGATGTGTTTCACGAGTAGAACGCAACATGTTTGTTGCGGGCGTTGATGTTTTCTGTTGCAAACCTCTTGTTGTGTATCTCTTATGGCGCGGTATAGTGAGATCGAAGCGGTCCAGGCCAACTTTACGCGACCGCGTTCGCGAGACCGGCTCCGCACTTGACGTGTGGCTTGTTCCATACATGCGGCTGGTGGATGCCAGTTTCTCTCACTATAGTAGTCATGGGATTTACATCGGATGTTAGCAACCATAATATCACCGTTGTGGCTTTTCGTAGGTAAGAATCGTTCTTAGCTTGCTACTCCCATAAGCCACGTAAAACTTGCAACAACAAAGTAGAGGCGTCTAACTTGTTTTTGCAGGGAGTGTTTGGTGATATGGTATGGCCCAAGACATGATGTGTATGAATTGAGTTGTATGCAATGATCATGTTTTGTAATCTTTCACGACTTGCATGTCGATGAGTTCACAACCGGCTGGAGCCATATGGTTGTCTTTATAATTGTGTATGACCTGCGTGTCAACTTCTTATACGCCATGTAATAGCTTTACTTTATCGCTAAATAGTTAGCAATAGTTGTAGTTGCTATTCGTGGTGGAGGCAATCATGGTGGAGTGATGGAGATCATGCCGGCGCGCACAAGATGGAGATCATGGCGCGGAGATTGGCTATACCATGTCACATAAAATTATATGCATGTGATGTTTATCATTTTATGTATCTTATTTTGCTTAGATCGCGACGGTAGCATTATAAGATGATTCCTCACTTAAAAGATCAAGATAAAATTGTGTTCTCCCCTCGTATGCGCCGTTGCGAAAGTTCGTCGTTTTCAAGCACCTCGTGATGATCGGGTGCTATAAACTCTACGTTCACATACAACGGGTGCAAGCCAGTTTTGCACACGCGGAAAATACTTGGGTTTGACTTGACGAGCCTAGCATGTACAGACATGGCCTCGGAACACACGAACCGAAAGGTTAAACATGAGTCATATGAATGATATGATCGACACTGAGTTGTCCACCATTGAAACCACATCTCTTCTCGTGAAGATCGGATTAGGTGTGGTGAATTTGGATCGTGTTCACTAAACAACTTGAGGGATGTTGAATTTAGTGGGAGTTCATCTAGTAATTTGATTAAGTTGAACTAGTTATCATGAACATAGTCTAAATTGTACTTGCAATGTTGTAGATCAAATGGCTAAGTCCAACTTCAACTTCAACGTTTTTGCTGAGAAAGAAAAGCTTAAGAACAATGGGTCTAACTTCACCAACTGGTTCCGCAATCTGAGAATCATACTCGCTGGCGGACAAAAAGCCTATGTACTTGACAAAGCGCTAGGTGACACCCCTGCTGCAACTGCGAAAACTGAAGAACTTGCTGACTTCAATGCTCGTAGAGATGATTGTGATGCGATTATGAGTACCATGCTGTTTTCTATGGAACCGGAACTTCAAAATCGTTTTGAGAAGTACCGCGGGCCTTTTGAGATACTTGAGGAACTGAAAACGATGTTTCAGACTCAGGCCCGTTCTGAGAGATATGAGATCTCTGAGAAGTTCTTTAACTGCAAGATGGAGGAAGGGAGTTCCGTTAGTGAGCACGCCATTAAGATGTCGGGCTACACTCAACGCCTTGAGCAACTGGACTGCAAGATTCCAGAGGAGCTCAAGATTGACAGAGTTCTGCAATCACTCCCTCCTAGCTACAAAGGTTTTGTAGTTACTCATAATCAAATTGGTTCCACTGATACGATCACTGAGCTCTTCGCTAAGCTGAAAGCTGCGGAGGTGGATATCAAGAAAGACAATCATGTGTTGATGGTCAACAAGACCACTAGCTTTAAGAAAGCTAAGGGAGCAAAGGGATCTTTCAAGAAAGGCGGAGGCAAGCGCGTTGCCCCTGCTGAGAAGAAGCTCAAGTCTGGACCTAAGCCGGACACTGAGTGCTTCTATTGCAAGGTCAAGGGTCACTAGAAGCGCAACTGTCCGAAGTACTTAGCGGACAAGAAGGCTGGCACCATCAAAGGTATATTTGATATACATGTTATTGATGTCTACCTTACTAGCGCTCGTTGTAGTGCCTGGGTATATGATACTGGTTCAGTTGCTAATATTTGTAACTCGAAACAGGAGCTACGGAATAGACGGCGGCTAGCAAGAGATGAGGTGACGATGCGCGTTGGCAATGGATCAAAAGTTGATGTGATGGCCGTCGGCACGCTCTCCTTAGTTTTACCTTCGGGATTAGTTTTAAACCTTAATAAGTGTTATTATGTGCCTGCGTTGAGCATGAACATTATATCTGGATCATGTTTATTGCAAGACGGTTATTCATTTAAATCTGAGAATAATGGTTGTTCTATTTATATGAATAACATCTTTTATGGTCATGCACCTGTTGTGAATGGTTTATTTCTTCTGAATCTCGAAAGCAATGAAACACACATCCATAACATTGAGGCTAAAAGATGCAAAGTAGATAGTGATAATCCAACTTATTTGTGGCACTGCCGTCTAGGTCATATTGGTGTAAAACGCATGAAGAAACTCCATTCTGATGGACTTTTGGAGTCTCTTGATTTTGAATCATTTGACACGTGCGAACCATGCCTCATGGGCAAGATGATCAAAACCCTGTTCTCCGGAATAATGGAGCGAGCAACGGACTTATTGGAAATCATACATACCGATGTGTGCGGACCAATGAGTATTTCGACGCGCGGTGGATATCGCTATTTTCTCACTTTTACTGATGACTTAAGTAGATATGGGTATATCTATTTAATGAAACATAAATCTGAAACGTTTGAAAAGTTCAAAGAATTTCAGAACGAAGTGGAAAACCATCGTAACAGGAAAATTAAATTTCTACGATCCGATCGTGGAGGTGAGTATTTGAGTTATGATTTTCTCACGCATCTTAAAGCAAGCGGAATCGTTTCGCAACTCACGCCACCCGGAACACCACAGCGCAATGGTGTGTCTGAACGCCGGAATCGAACTCTATTAGATATGGTGCGATCAATGATGTCTCTTACAGATTTGCCGTTATCATTTTGGGGTTATGCATTAGAAACCGCTGCATTCACTTTAAATAGGGCACCATCTAAATCCGTTGAGACGACACCGTATGAACTTTGGTTTGGTGCTAAACCTAAGTTGTCATTTCTTAAAGTTTGGGGATGCGAAGCTTACGTCAAGAAGTTGATGCCGGACAAGCTCGAACCCAAAGCGGAGAAATGCGTCTTCATAGGATACCCTAAGGAAACGATTGGGTATACCTTCTACCACAGATCCGAAGGCAAAGTGTTTGTTGCAAAGAACGGATCCTTTCTTGAGAAGGAGTTTCTCTCGAAAGAAGTGAGTGGGAGAAAGGTAGAGCTAGACGAGGTTATTGAACCTTCTCTCGAGTTGGAGAGTAGCGCAGCACCAGAAATTGTTCCGGCGCCGCCTGCATCAACAAGAGAGGAAGCTAATGATAAAGATCATGAAACTTCAAACGATGCTACTACTGAACTTCGCAGGTCGACAAGGTCACGTGCCACTCCTGAATGGTACGGCAACCCTGTCTTAACCGTCTTGTTGTTAGACAACAGCGAACCTGCGAACTATGAGGAAGCAATGATGAGCCCAGACTCTGAGAAATGGCTAGAGGCCATGAAATCCGAATTGGGATCCATGAGCGAAAACCAAGTGTGGACTTTGGTGGATCCTCCTAGAGACCGTAAGGCCGTTGAGTGCAAATGGATTTTCAAGAAGAAAACGGACGCGGATGGTAATGTTACTGTCTATAAAGCTCGGCTTGTCGCAAAAGGTTTTCGGCAAGTTCAAGGTGTTGACTACGATGAGACTTTCTCTCCCGTAGCGATGTTTAAGTCCATTCGGATTTTATTAGCAATTGATGCGTTTCATGATTATGAAATATGGCAGATGGATGTCAAGACTGCGTTCCTCAATGGCAACATTGATGAAGAGTTGTATATGATGCAGCCCGAAGGTTTTGTCGATCCTAAGGATGCTAATAAAGTGTGCAAACTTCAGCGTTCCATTTATGGACTGAAGCAAGCATCTCGGAGTTGGAACCTTCGTTTTGATCAAGTGATCAAGAGTTTTGGATTTGTTCCAAATTGCTATGAAGCTTGTATCTACAAGAAAGTGAGTGGGAGCTCGGTGACATTTTTAGTACTATATGTGGATGACATATTGATTATTGGAAATGACATCGATATGCTTAATGATGTGAAGAGTTATTTGAATAAATGTTTTTCAATGAAAGACCTAGGGGAAGCTGCTTATATATTAGGCATCAAAATCTATAGAGATAGAGAAAGACGCCTAATAGCTTTAAGCCAAAGTACATACCTGGACAAGGTTCTGAAGAGGTTCAGAATGGATAAAGCAAAGAAAGGTTCATTGCCCATGTTGTCAGGTAAGATATTGAGCAAGGCTCAGTGTCCAGCTACGGTAAAAGATAGAGAAACTATGAGCAAAGTGCCATATGCCTCGGCCATAGGTTCTATTATGTATGCCATGCTGTGTACTAGACCGGATGTGTCCAATGCTCTTAGTTTGACGAGCAGATACCAAAGTGATCCAGGAGTGGAACACTGGACAGCCGTAAAGAACATCCTAAAGTATTTAAATAGGACTAAAGAAATGTTCTTGGTCTATGGAGGTGACGAGGAGCTCGTCGTAAAAGGTTACGTCGACGCTAGCTTCGACACCGACCCGGATGATTCTAAATCTCAGACAGGATACGTTTATATTTTGAATGGTGGAGCTATGAGCTGGAGAAGCTGCAAGCAAAGCGTGATCGCGGGATCTACAACAGAAGCGGAATACATGGCTGCTTCGGAAGCATCAAGTGAAGGAGTTTGGATCAGAAACTTCATCACTGAGCTTGGTGTGGTTCCAAATGCCTTGGACCCACTGGAGATATTGTGCGACAACACTGACGCCATAGCACTGGCTAAGGAACCAAGATATCATCCAAAAACCAAGCACATCAACCGCCGTTTCCATATAATTCGAGATTATATATCAGATGGAGATCTGAAGATTAGCAAAGTACATACAGATCTGAATGTCGCAGATCCGTTGACTAAACCTCTTCCACGAGCAAAACATGATCAGCACCTTAATGCCATGGGTGTTAGATTGTTGCCAGATGTAAACTAGATTATTGACTCTAGTGCAAGTGGGAGACTGTTGGAATTATGCCCTAGAGGCAATAATAAAGATGTTATTATTATAATTCTTGTTCATGATAATGTTTATATTCCATGCTAGAATTGTATTAAGCGGAAACTTTAATACTTGTGTGGTTTATGAACAACACCGTGTCCCTAGTACGCCTCTATGGACTAGCTCATTGATTAATGATGGTTAAGGTTTCCTAACCATAGACATGTGTTGTCAATTAATAATGAGATCATATCATTAGGAGAATGGTGTGATGGACAGACCCAAATAAAGCAGAGCAATTAGATCGTGTCATCGTGTTCATCTTTGCGAAGCTTTTCCTATGTCATGTATTGTATTCCTTAGACCATGAGATAATACAACTCCCTAGTATCGGAAGAAAGCTTTGAAGTCATCAAACGTCATCCTATGTGAGGGTGATAATAAAGGTGTCTCTCAGGTGATCAGAAAGTACTTGTTGAGTTGTATGTATCGAGATGGAATTTGTCCCTCCCAAGTCTGAGAGATATACTTCGGGCCCACTCGGTAATCGATATCAACACCGCTTGCAAGCATGTGGTTAAGGAGTTAATCACGAAGTGATATCGGATTATGGAACGAGTAAAGTACTTGCTGTGAACGAGATTGAACTAGGTATGGTGATACCGACGATCAAATCTCGGGCGAGTAAAATATCGTGTGACGAAGGGAATACATATACGGGATTAATTGAATCCTGACATCGTGGTTCATCCGATATGATCATCGATGAATATGTGGGAGTCAATATGGGTTTCCAGATCCCGCTATTGATTATTGATAGAAGATCATGTCTGCATATACTCGAACCCGTAGGGTCACACACTTAACGTGCATCGACGCTAGGATAGAATGGATAATTGGTTTATGAGTTTTAGTTCGGAGTCTCGGATGAGATCCAGGACGTCACGAGAGGTTCCGGAATGGTCCGGAGAATAAGATTCATATAAAGGAAAGCAGTTTTTGGATTCCGGAAAGGTTTCGGAGTTTATCGGTATTGTACCGGAAGGTTCTAGAAGGTTCCGGAGTGGGACCAACGTGGGCCCACTTGACGGAGGCCTGCGTGGGCCTAAGGGGAAGTGCCCTGGCCGCCCTGGGCCAGGCGCACAAGGCCCCTAAGGCCCAGCCGGCCAGCCCAAGGGGAAACCCTAAGGGAGTCTTCAAAGAAGGAAGGGGGGGAAACTTGCCCCCCACTCTTCCTACTCCAAGTCGGCTAGGGTTTGGGGAGAGGCCAAGCTAGCCTTGGCCGGCCACCCCTCTATATATAGGGGGGCAAGGGCGCAGCCCTCTCTCACCCCAACCCAAACCCTAGCCGCCAACTGCTGCCCTCCCTCTCTCTCTCTCGCGACTGCGCGTAGGCGAAGCCCTGCCGCAGAAACTCTCCACCATAAGCACCACGCCGTCGTGCTGCCGATCCAATCTATCTCTCCACCATACTTGCTGGACCAAGGAAGGAGGAGACGTCGCTACACCGCACGTGTGCAACTCTCGGAGGCGCCGCCACTTGCGGCGTAGGATCGGATCGGATCGCGAGGAGGAGACGGCGAGTACGACTACATCAACCACGTTCTCTTGAACGTTTCCGCTGTGCGAATCTTCAAGGGTATGAAGATCTCATCTACCTCTCTCGTTGATTACATCTCTTAGATTAGATCTTGGCTTTCTTGTTCGTTGCGTAGGAATTTTTTTGATTTACTATGCTACGAAACCCTTCAGAATTGTCGCGGCTTGGTGACCTTGCTGGACCACGTTCGCCAGCGGATTAGGCGGCGGCGGTGGAGCGTTGTAAGCTACTGCGCCAGCCACTGGTTGCTCGGTCTGCATCCTTTCTTGGAGGGCTCGACTGAGATGAAGGAATTCCCAACACTCGATGAGGAGATGCGCAGGTCTTCGGATGCCGTCTTTATCGAGGTAAGTGTGTCTTGTACACCCTCCGTCGAGCATCTCTTCTGCTGATAGTTGTGGCTGTTCGCGTCATCGACGCCACTCTGTCCTT
The DNA here is from genome assembly GCA_007115705.1 of Dactylis glomerata. Lineage (NCBI taxonomy): Eukaryota > Viridiplantae > Streptophyta > Magnoliopsida > Poales > Poaceae > Dactylis > Dactylis glomerata. The sequence goes on from QXEO01000132.1 coordinate 893,000, forward strand.
GGCTTCGAATCACGGCTAGCGCTTCTGCTGCTACTGCCGTAGTAGTTGTTCCCCCATCGGGGTAAGTCGCGATTGTCGTCATGGTCTTCGTGTATGTAGCCCGCTGCTACCATGTATGCGTTATCTGCGTCATCGAAACGGTTCCGATGGCCCTTCTTTCGGGAACCTGAATGGAACTGGTCTTTAGTGTCGACATCGCGCTCCGCTGACCGACGATGGCTTCTAGGAGCTGCGATGGAGTCTTCGCCATCTGCCCATTCGTTCGCCAAGCTCATGAGGTGATCGATGGTCTTTGGCTTGCAGCGACCGAGCTCCTCCTTGAAGTCGCGTCGGAAGAGACCGTCCCGAAAGGCGTCGATGGCTCTTTCGGGCGAAATATTCTCCGTCGTGTTGCGGAGGCTGATCCAACGCGAAATGTATGACCTCAAATTTTCTCCGGTCTTCTGCACGCACAGGCGCAATTCTTCGAACGACGTAGGCCGGCATGAGGTGCCTCGAAAGTTAGCGATGAACGCTTGCCGGAACTCCTCCCAAGAGCGGATACTATCTGGGCAAGATTGTTTAGCCATGCCCTTGCGTTGTCTTTTAAGTGCAATGACAACAACTGGAGGGCGTTGTCCCTGGATCCGCCGCTGATTTTGACGGCGGTTACGAAGTCGTCGAGCCAAATTCGGGGGTCCTTCTGCCCGTTGAACTTGACCACGCCGTCGCTGAGCTTGATTCCCTTTGGCAACGGTGAGGAACGGATTAGGAGGCTAAAGCACTCTGCCCCACAGAGTCCGTCCTGAGCTCCACCGAGCGTATCACATTCCTCCTCGAAGCGGTGCACCTCGCATCGCGCTCGCCCTTGGTCTACTCTGTTCTGGGCCAGACCATGCCGAAGTTCCCCGTTGATGGGTTCGACCACCTGAGTTCTGGGCACCACGACTAGCACCGCTGCTGGGTGCCTAGCTTGCTCCGGTAGTGGTGCAGTTGTCCTTGGTGCTGCGTCATGTCCTGGGCGGGGTGTGCCTTGAAGCACCCTTACCCCTTCGAGTGCCAGGTTTCGCAGGTGCCTCATATGCTCGTCGCCGTTAGATGCGTTTGCGGCAATATACGCTGCCGCGGCCATGATAGCAGCTTCCTTGGTCTTGGGCATCAACTCGGCCTCGTTGAACTCTGCCTCCAGATTTCGGGTGATATTGTGCATATCGGCCCCGGGCTGAGTGCGTGACCTCGACCTGTGCTGGACGCTTGATGAGTAATGGGACAATCTTTCGGCTCGTCTTCTACTGGACGCATCAGCTTTGTCTCTTCGTCGTTCCAATACTCGCCTGTCGGCGCTGATTTGGTCCTTCTGCTCCTAGACGACGAACCGAAGCGCAACCATATCGCTTGGACTTGGATTGGGACCGAAGTTCGCCTCTCCTGCGTAAACCCTTCTTGCCAGCCGAATCTGATCATGTGTGACCACCTGGCGGCCGCTATTCGTCCGGTTTTGGCCGTCATTGGCTCTATTCTCGTTCCCATTGTCGTGTGACGCCATCATACAGTGGCCTCCGGTCCACGGGGTCGAATCGTCGCTGATTTCGCCCAGCGCTGGAGGGTAGACTTCGTCGTCTTCGACGTAGGGTCCGACCTCGATCATGAAGTCAGAATCGTAATCGACCGCGTAGTCGTCGGTTGATGCGGCGGATTCGCTTGGTGAGCAGGAGATTGCTGAATTGCCGATTTTACCCTTAGCTTCGGGGTAGACTATTGGAATTATGCCCTAGAGGCAATAATAGATATGTTATTATTATAATTCTTGTTCATGATAATGTTTATATTCCATGCTAGAATTGTATTAAGCGGAAACTTTAATACTTGTGTGGTTTATGAACAACACCGTGGCCCTAGTACGCCTCTATGGACTAGCTCATTGATTAATGATGGTTAAGGTTTCCTAACCATAGACATGAGTTGTCAATTAATAATGAGATCATGTCATTAGGAGAATGATGTGATGGACATACCCAAATAAAGCAGAGCAATTAGATCGTGTCATCGTGTTCATCTTTGTGAAGCTTTTTCCTATGTCAAGTATTGTATTCCTTAGACCATGAGATAATACAACTCCCTGGTATCGGAAGAAAGCTTTGAGGTCATCAAACGTCATCCTATGATAGGGTGATCATAAAGGTGTCTCTCAGGTGATCGGAAAGTACTTGTTGGGTTGTATGTATCGAGATGGAATTTGTCCCTCCCGAGTCGGAGAGATATACTTCGGGCCCACTCGGTAATCGATATCAACACTGCTTGCAAGCACGTGGTTAAGGAGTTAATCACAAAGCGATATCGGATTACGGAATGAGTAAAGTACTTGCCGTGAACGAGATTGAACTAGGTATATCGATACCGACGATCGAATCTCGGGCAAGTAAAATATCGCATGACGAAGGGAATACATATACGGGATTAATTGAATCCTGGCATCGTGGTTCATCCGATATGATCATCGATGAATATGTGGGAGTCAATATGGGTTTCCAGATCCCGCTGTTGATTATTGATAGAAGATCATGTCTGCATATTCTTGAACCCGTAGGGTCACACACTTAACGTGCATCGATGCTAGGATAGAATGGATAATTGGTTTATGAGTTTTTGGTCAGAGTCTCGGATGAGATCCAGGACATCACGAGAGGTTCCGGAATGGTCCGGAGAATAAGATTCATATAAAGGAAATAATTTTTTTGGATTCCGGAATCGTTTCGGAGTTTATCGGTATTGTACCGGAAGGTTCTAGAAGGTTCTGGAGTGGGACCAATGTGGGCCCACTTGTCAGAGGCCTATGTGGGCCTAAGGGGAAGTGTCCTGGCCACTTTGGGCTAGGCGCACAAGGCTCCTAAGGCCCAGCCGGCCAGCCCTTAGGGGAAACCCTAAGGGAACCTTCTAGAAGGAGGGGGAAACTTGCCCCCCACTCTTCCCCTTTGGGCCGCCGCCCTAGGGCTTGGAGGAGGGGTCAAGGGGGCCGGCCAGCCCCCTATATAAGGAGGACAGGGGCGCAGCCTGCTCTCTCACTCCAACCCTAGCCGCCGGCCAACTGCTGCCCCTCCACCTCTCTCTCTTGCGACTGTGCGTAGGCGAAGCCCTGCCGCAGAAACTCTCCACCATAAGCACCACGCCGTCGTGCTACAGATCCAATCTATCTCTCCACCATACTTGCTGGACCAACGAAGGAGGAGACGTCGCTGCACCGTACGTGTGCATCTCTCGGAGGCGCCGCCACTTGCGGCGTAGGATCGGATCGGATCGCGGGGAGGAGACGGCTAGTACGACTACATCATCCACGTTCTGTTGAACGTTTCCGCTGTGCGATTTCTTCAAGGGTATGAAGATCTCATATACCTCTCTCATTGATTACATCTCCTAGATTAGATCTTGGCTTTCTTGTTCGCATCCGTAGGAATTTTTTTGATTTACTATGCTGCGAAACCCTTCAGTGGTATCAGAGCTAGATCTATGCGTAGATGTGTTTCACGAGTAGAACGCAACATGCTTGTTGCGGGCGTTGATGTTTTCTGTTGCAAACCTCTTTGTTTTGTATTTCTTATGGCGCGACATAGTGAGATCGAAGCGGTCCAGGCCAACTTTACGCGACCTCGTTCGCGAGACCGGCTCCGCACTTGACGTGTGGCTTGTTCCACACATGCGGCTGGTGGATGCCAGTTTCTCTCACTATAGTAGTCATGAGATTTACAACGGATGTTAGCAACCATAATATCACCGTTGTGGCTTTCCGTAGGTAAGAATCGTTCTTAACTTGTAACTCCCATAAGCCACGTAAAACATGCAACAACAAAGTAGAGGCGTCTAACTTGTTTTTGCAGGGAGTGTTTTGTGATATGGTATGGCCACAAGATGTGATATGATATATGTGATGTATGCAATGATCATGTTTTGTAATCTTTCACGACTTGCATGTCGATGAGTTCACAACCGGCAGGAGCCATATGGTTGTCTTTATAATTGTGTATGACCTACGTGTCAACTTCTTATACGCCATGTAATAGCTTTACTTTATCGCTAAGTAGTTAGCAATAGTTGTAGTTGCTATTCGTGGTGGAGGCAATCATGGTGGAGTGATGGACATCATGCCGGCGCGCACAAGATGGAGATCATTGCGCGGAGATTGGCTATACCATGTCACATAAAATTATATGCATGTGATGTTTATCCTTTTATGTATCTTATTATGCTTAGATCGCGACGGTAGCATTATAAGATGATTCCTCACTTAAAGATCAAGATAAAATTGTGTTCTCCCCTCGTATGCGCCATTGCGAAAGTTCGTTATTTTCAAGCATCTCGTGATGATCGGGTGCTATAAACTCTACGTTCACATACAACGGGTGCAAGCCAGTTTTGCACACGCGGAAATACTTAGGTTTGACTTGACGAGCCTAGCATGTACAGACATGGCCTCGGAACACACGAACCGAAAGGTTAAACATGAGTCATATGAATGATATGATCGACACTTAGTTGTCCACCATTGAAACCACATCTCTTCTCGTGAAGATCGGATTAGGTGTGGTGAATTTGGATCATGTTCACTAAACAACTTGAGGGATGTTGAATTTAGTGGGAGTTCATCTAGTAATTTGATTAAGTTAAACTAGTTATCATGAACATAGTCTAAATTGTACTTGCAATGTTGTAGATCAAATGGCTAAATCCAACTTCAACTTCAACGTGTTTGCTGAGAAAGAAAAGCTTAAGAACAATGGGTCTAACTTCACCAACTGGTTCCGCAATCTGAGAATCATTCTCGCTGGCGGACAAAAAGCCAATGTACTTGAAAAAGCGTTAGGTGACACCCCTGCTGCAACAGCGAAAACTGAAGAACTTGCTGACTTCAATGCTCGCAGAGATGATTGTGATGCGATTATGAGTACCATGCTATTTTCTATGGAACCGGAACTTCAAAATCGTTTTGAGAAGTACCGTGGGCCTTATGAGATTCTTGAGGAACTGAAAACCATGTTTCAGACTCAAGCCCGTTCTGAGAGATATGAGATCTCTGAGAAGTTCTTTAACTGCAAGATGGAGGAAGGGAGTTCCGTTAGTGAGCACGCCATTAAGATGTCGGGCTACACTCAACGCCTTGAGCAACTGGACTGCAAGATTCCAGAAGAGCTCAAGATTGACAGAGTTCTGCAATCACTCCCTCCTAGCTACAAAGGTTTTGTAGTTACTCACAATCAAATTGGATCCACTGATACAATCACTGAGCTCTTCGCTAAGCTGAAAGCTGCGGAGGTGGATATCAAAAAGGATAATCATGTGTTGATGGTCAACAAGACCACTAGCTTCAAGAAAGCTAAGGGAGCAAAGGGATCCTTCAAGAAAGGCAGCGGCAAGCGCGTTGCCCCTGCTGAGAAGAAGCTCAAGTCTGGACCTAAGTCGGACACTGAGTGCTTCTATTGCAAGGACAAGGGTCACTGGAAGCGAAACTGTCCGAAGTACTTAGCGGACAAGAAGGCTGGCACCATCAAAGGTATATTTGATATACATGTTATTGATGTCTACCTTACTAGCGCTCGTTGTAGTGCCTGGGTGTAACGACCCGCCTTTTACTAAAGGCAAATCTCCTGTGTATCTGTGCCATTCCCTGGATCAGTAGATAGCACCACAGTACAAAATAAGTAATCATTGCAATAGCATCAATATTACAACATAAATCTAGTTACATAGGTCTTCAACCTTACGAGTACACAGCATAAAGCATAGTTGCAGTGAGCCTCCATTCTTCATCACGTGCCACAGGCAGACATGTTGGAATGTAGTCTCGAGATCCTACTCCTGGTTCCATACTCGACAGTAAAACCTGCACGTTTGAATATGCAGCCCCAGAGGGGTCAGTACAATGATGTACTGGCAAATGACACATATTTGGTGGCATTTTTGTGGAAAGACTATACTACATGACATTTGGCTGGTGGATCTCATAGGCTGATTTGCATAAAGCCAAATTTTATCCTATAAATCCATTTTAATACTTTCTTTCAACAAATTTTATTTTTCAAGGGTCAAGACAACCCCCATACACTACATACTGGCCGGTATGTAGTTCTGGGCGCAACTCAACAAAGTTTGGAACCTCAGGCACCACCACCCCTTGGAGTGTATGGTCCTTAGTTCCTACCTAAGTTTCTAGACAAATTTTAATAATTCAGAAACGGTGATGAGATTATTCCGTACATTCTATGTCTAGAGACTCAATTGTCCATAACCGAGGACACGGCTAATCGATTAGATTTAAACACCTTGCAAGGGTTGTGCACTTTCACCTTACGATTCATTTTATGCCCATACATAAAATGAAACGAGACCTTTTAGAAGGAGAGGACAACTAACTTGGCAAGCACCGCTCCCAACCTATAATTTGACTACCACCACTTCTTGCCGACAAGTTGTACTCCCACATTCTAATCAGTCAAGACAGAGCCCATAATGTCATAAGGCTGCACTGGAAGTACACTAAGCATGGAAGACATAGCCATCTCTTTGTTCCTGGGTGGCCAACCACAAGTGTACGCCCAGGCAGCAACTACACAAAGTGTAGCCCCAGGTCGCCACTCAACATCACCTCCATAATCAAACCAATCCACCCAGGTGTTTCATTTTAGTTGAAGTTCTTAATTTGTTCACAAAACACTTTTCAAGTGGTCTTAGCATGGCATCAAAATTAACAAAGTTTTTAGCATCCTATCAGGTGGGGTTTGAGGGATTGCTACACTACTAGGATCTAAGCATTGATAAAACAGTTGAATAATCACCTATCATGCATACTACAAGAGGTAAATATACTAATGCATAAGTAAAATAGGTAAGGGGCATGTGTGTCACTTGCCTTTTTGAAGATTACGATGTTCCACTTCTCTCAACTAAGCACGTAGCTCTTCGCACAAACTATAGCACAAGAAATAACATAACATAAACAATCCATACAAACACAATCAAACAATTCAAACAATTGAAAGTATTTGTTCAACAATTTAGTTTCATTGAGATGTTATGACAAGAAAGATATGGCAAAGGATCAAGATTTCTGAGATATGAATCGGAGAGCTTAGCTGGGGAAGATCAATATGATTGGAGAGAATTGGACTAGGCAAAATATAATTGATGAAGTCTTCATGCTTTACCAAAGCATATAAGAGTTTTAGGAATAGCTTATGTGAAATAAATTACACAAGAGTCAGTTTGTGCAACTACAACACTATTGAGTAATGGGACAACAGTTACTCTTAAATAGCATCTATTGCACATAGGAACTAGGCTAGGTTTTAAGAATGTTTGAAGTACTCAATTAGCACATTTGCAAGTTGAATAGTTCAATACATATGAACAAGACTAAGTAGGCATTGGATTGGGTATGAATGATTGATATTTGAGGACATGGCTCAAATGGTTCATTGTTCAACATGGTGTATAACACATACTATGGTATGGGTTATAACAACACCACATTAACAAAATCTAGGTTTGAGATGAATTCATATTCTACTCAAATAGCACAATTGCAATTTGAATATATATGAATTAGACAAAATAAAATGAGTGAGATCTTATGCTTTACTAAAGCATATTGAATCTTGGAATATCTCATGTGGGTAAATCATATAAGAGACAAAATAGTGCAATAGCAATACTATTGAATAAGTGTGAGAACATTTATTCTTAAATAGTATATATTACACTTAGGTAATGGGCTAGGATTCGTGAAGCATTGAGTTACTCAATTAACTCATTTGTTAATTGAATAGCTCTACACATGAATTCAGGATCAAGTGGACAGAGGATCAAGTATGGGTAGATAACATTTGAGATTATGGTTTAAGGTTTCTATTGGGTACATAGAGTATTGGATAGGTGCTATAATGTTGATTAGATCAACACCACAAGGATAGTAAGAATAGGATCCTATGATTGAGATGCATCACACTTTACTCAAACAACACTATTGTAATTTGAATATGTGTGAGCTAGACAAGATAGGTCTAAGTGAATATGATCTTGATCAAGATGTTGTTTAGACAGATAACATTGATGACTAGGTATGATCATAAGATTGGCTAGGGTAGAAGGAAACATTACTGAAAAGGTATAGGTTTCAGTAATAGAATGGATAGCAATGGTCATGTGGACATATCCACTCAACTTGACCATCTCCAGAATGGCATAAGATTTGTATTAAGATAGATCGTGGACAAGTGATGCTAAGATAAAGTGAGTGATAGATTTGCACCAAGACTTAGGTATACTCAAATTCTCATATTAGAATTTGAATAATTGTGAAGTGGCTCAAGAAAATATGGGAGTGATGCTACTGGGTAGCTTGCAGTAAAACAAAGTCACTGCAATTGGTTTCACTCCAAAATAAGTTATAGAATTTGAATTATCACCAAAATAGTGATTTGGACAAATTTGAATGCACAAAGTGTGTGCACGTATCAAATTTGGATTTTCTTGATCCTATGATGTTATACAAGTTGAGGGGATTCCAGAGACTACAAATTTGTAATTTTTGGATTAACAGAACTAAAGATATGAATTAATCAAGCTAACAGAAGGTTTGATTCCAATTTGAAAATAGTTTCAAATTGAACCCATAAAATATAAGATATTATTGTACTAATGGATTCTAGATTTCCTAAGGATTCCAACGAGATATTATTTGCTATTTTTCGAGTTACAGATCAAAAGTTATGATTTTTCAAAGATTTGGATCTAATCTGGTTTCAAACTTCTATTTGATTTTCGTTTTAACCAGAAGCTGACACGTGGCTGATTCTGATTGGTTGATACCCCTTCGGCTGGATCGTCTCTATTAGCCGCTGGATCTTATGAAGTATGGACGCACCAGATTATCCCATACCGCTTTGTTTAAGTGATTCTTTCTAGATCGCAGGATCAAGATCTAACGGTTGAGAAGGACATAGGGGGAATAGGCTCACCGGGCTAGGGTTACGGCTGGCCGCCGGCGAGCTCCGGCTCTGGATGTGAATGGCGGCGAGCTTCCGGGAGTTGCCGACGATGAGGGAGTATCGGACGGGGTGCAGAAGAGGTCGGCGAACTCGGAAAGATCCTCGGGATGCTTGATTGCATCCAGTAGAAGAGGGGAGGGGCGACTGGAGAAGGCGAGGACGACGGTGACCTTCGGTTCGCGGTGAAGCATTGATTTCCCTGCAAAATCGGATAGCCAAGGGACATGGGGTGAGGCGCCAGATCATGGGAGGAAGAATAGGACAAGAGAGAGAGCCCGAGGACACCTTGGTGCGCCGGAATTTGGCCTGCACGGCCGTAGCAACCGTGGTCTCCGGCAGGCAATTCCGACGGCCTGGCAGCGATTTTGCAAGAGGAAGAAGAGGGGAATCAGAGAGGAGGGGGAGGGGTTTTATAGGGATGTCTCGGTGCTCGATTTAAGGCCAGGAAACGGGCGGAATCAAGAGGAGTAACGGCGGCAGTTTCGGGTTCATCTCCGGCGTGGATTTCGGACAGAGGTGGGTGATGACAGGTGGGTCCCACCTGTCGGCGCGAAATGAAAAAGAAAAGAAAGAAGGGCAGAGAGGGGGAAGCGGGCTGAGGTCTGCTTCGGGGCGGATCAGGCCGGTTGGGTCCCGGGCGCGGCCCAGTTGGGCTGTGCCCCTTTTTTTTGTTCTTTCTTTTTATTCTTTTCTGAAATCTTATTTCCTTTAGAGATTTTGCATAATGAAACCAAACAAGGTCAAACCAAGTTCTAAATTTCTGTAAAATTCTACTTAACATTCTAAGACAATAAGAAACATGTTTTCATAAATAAAACTAATTTCCAAATAAAAACTCTATAATTCAGACAAAGGGTTTATTTGCATAAACCAAAGTAGAAATAGGATTTTAAAGTAATTCTTTTAAAATCAGAGAATAAACTCTATAAAAATAGTTTTTGAAATATATTTGTAAAACATTCCTTTGGCATAGAAAGCTTTATAAACCATTTTGTAAATATCCCTTTGCAAGATAGCTTGCATAGGTTTGAATAAACACAAAGTAGTATTTTGAAACTTGATCTTTCTCAAAGAAGTTCTTCAAGAAATAAATAGAGGATTTTAAATAGTTTTCAAACAAAGCTTTCAAATAAACTCAAAAAGTTTTAAATCCCTGTGAATTTTCAATCAACACAAGCAAAATAAAAACGAAAATTTTCCCCCAAAATTTGATAAAATCTTGGGTCGTTACAGACTACCACCCTTAAAAGAAATCTCGTCCCCGAGATTGGAGAGGCTAGAAAGAAAGTAGGTATTAGGTTATTTGGGTTTAGGTATCTGGGTGACTACCACCCTTAAAAGAAAATCCTCTTGGTGGTATCTTGATGCTTCCTTAGGCACTTGCATTTTGTTCCCAGCTTGCATTCACTGTTGTGTCATTTTCTCTGAACCGTACTTCTCAGAAGTTTTGATGTCCACAACTATGTTCAAAAGTGGGCATACCAAGGGTTCCATCCAATTCTGGTGATAAGCAGATATCATCCATTGCGTTGTTACCAATAAGGTAGTCCACATCTTCATTTACAATCGGTGGGTGTCTATTCACAAATCCAGGCACCAACCATCCTTATGGGGTTGCTTGAGGTAACCTTACTCTATTGTAGAGCTTTCTATCCAACGGGGTAGTTGTTGAACTACTTTGGACACTGAGGAGTCACTCTTTGCTTCAATTAGAGGACCAAGCTGAGTTGTCTCCTTTTTGGGGTCATTCAGAAGACCAAGCTGAGAGGGTATCCTCTCATCATCTCAACTTTCGTATCATCATCCTTAGAGGTTCTTCATCTCACGGTTGCTTCCTTATATCATTTTGATCTTCAATTTTCCACGATACCATTTTGTTCTGGTAAACTTCCTGGTTGTTGTACATCTTCCAAGAATGTGTATCTAGCTTTTTCTTGGTCGGTCCTCACCAAGGCCAAGATTGCATACAGGCTATCGACATACTCCTTGTTGCTTTTTAGCTGATTTTCATTGCAGAATCTCAAAAGACGACTCAGTGCCAAGTACTGCATGCTTGCCCCACGAACATGATGAGACCACACATCCCAAAGGGTTAGGATGTCATTTCTCTGCAGTCTTCTCATGCATTTCATAGGGGTAAACAGGGTGGACTCTGTAAGAGGTACTTGCACCTTTAAGGGATGGAAGGTCGCCTTATAACTAGCATTGTTGAATCTTCTCTTGATACCGAAGCAAGTCGTGCTACTTGCCACAAGTACCAGATGGTCCTTAAGAATTCCTTTAGCAACCGTCTTCATAGTTGTTGAAAGGCGCTGAACAACTTGATCATATCTTGAAGATGAACTCCTTTGCAAGAAAAAGGGGTCTAACGAAGCTCTCAGGGGTAGGAAAGTAGTTTTAGGGATTCGGAGGGTTGCCTCATAACATCGCAGGTCGGGATGGGGTAGACTTCGGCGATGTAAAGCTTTGGAAATAGGAGCAATCTCATAGGTAGTGGTGGTTGTCTCTGTTGTGACTCTCTGGAGAGGAGTGACTTCTCTTTTATAGGCTCGGGGAGGTAGTCCAACAGGCAGTAGCCGAAGCTGAACAGTCTTCATATTCAAAGCCCACAGAGCAAAACGTTTCTGATTCTTGTAGTTGATCAAAAGTCCAAGTTCTCACCGTATTCCTACGTTTTGGCCACACTGGCTCACTATAATGGGTGTAACATATTATCCTCCTAGGGTTAAGGTTTAACGACGTTGTCTCTCATGTAGGTATGTCTCTCTAGACTCACCATTCCTCATACAAGAGCGAACAATATGAGTAGTCGTCATGGGGCGCAAATCCATGTCACACCCAATCATTACCTTGTATTTGGTTTGGTGCATCTCGCATTCTAACTCTTGGTCAACCTCACTAGCTTTTAAACAAAGGTTTTGTTGAAATTGGAATCAAGTTCCCAAATCCTAATTTGAATCTTGAAAATAAAATCTATCGTTCCTAGCTAGAGGTTTTCAACAAAGTTCATGGCAATAATCCTTAAGTTGCAGATCCTTTGGTTTGCCATTTAAGAGGAATTAAAGTCCTTTCCATTGCTCTGTTTGCTCTTTCCATTGCTCTGTTTGCTCTTTCCATTGCTCTGTTTGTCCTTTCCACCTTTCTTGCATGAGGTGGTTGAATAGTATTACTTCCACATTAGTTACACCTTGGGGTGTCTTCTTATTGTTTGCGAGGTATCCTTCAGTCATCCTAGCTTACTGGAGTCTTGGGTATCATCCTTTGTGCAACCTCTTGCGTAATGTTCTAGTCTTTTGCACCTGAAACACTATCTCTTGTTGTTGTACTCTGTATCCTTATCTCTAACTGAGGGTTATTGTAGTTGTTCTGTCGTTGAGAAAATTTTGGTTTGGGTTTTAGGACAAGTTTAGGTCTTAGCATAGATGAGAATTAGATAGAAGAGGTCTAAAGAAGAAAAATTCTTACCCAAAATAATAGATCATAACAATTCAACCAACATCTAACAAACATTCATCATAACAAGCAAACTAGTTTTCAAACAAACGGGGAGGTACGATCATCCACAAGTCGGTATGACCATAACGTCTATTACACATCGTTGTTTATTAAAGTTTCCTAAATGGAGGTCCAACTAAGGCTTCTTGGTTTTCCTTCTAAGCAGATCCATTGTTCTGGTCCAGCTGCTTCAGTAGATTGGTAATTTGCTCATCCTTGGTTTTGATGAGGTCTCCTTGAACACTAAGTTCAGATACCAACTTTTCCATGTCACTTTGAAGTTGGCTTATGGTTTCCTTCAATGTAGCGGTGTCTTCCTTTTCTTCTTTGAGGTCTTGCTGAGTATTATGAAGTCTCCACTTGAGTCTTTCTCCAAGTTCTTTTGTTTGGCCTTCAATGTAGTCCTTCATGTTGGGTCAAGGGAAATATATGGAGTATCAGTCTCACACTTCTGGCACATTATGATCTTCTATCCTTTGTTGATGATTTCAGGGTAGGGTCAGCTATAGTATTAGGAAACATTTGGAGAGGAAGTAGGAGAGAATACAAGGAGTTCAAAATGCAAACATTTTTCTTTAATAAATAGAAGTAAGATGAGATAGAGAATTTTATCCTAGGGTCTTCCTATTTTTAATTTCCAAACCTAGGGTCTCGATCCTACAGGCAACACTATGCTCTGATACCATTTGTAACGACCCGCCTTTTACTAAAGGCAAATCTCCTGTGTATCTGTGTCATTCCCTGGATCAGTAGATAGCACCACAGTACAAAATAAGTAATCATTGCAATAGCATCAATATTACAACGTAAATCTAGTTACATAGGTCTTCAACCTTACGAGTACACAGCATAAAGCATAGTTGCAGTGAATGGTTTATTGCATTAGTTTTAAACCTTAATAAATGTTATTATGTGCCTGCGTTGAGCATGAACATTATATCTGGATCGTGTTTATTGCAAGACGGTTATTCATTTAAATCTGAGAATAATGGTTGTTCTATTTATATGAATAACATCTTTTATGGTCATGCACCTGTTGTGAATGGTTTATTTCTTCTGAATCTCGAAAGCAATGAAACACACATCCATAACATTGAGGCTAAAAGATGCAAAGTAGATAGTGATAATCCAACTTATTTTTGGCACTGCCGTCTAGGTCATATTGGTGTAAAACGCATGAAGAAACTCCATTCTGATGGACTTTTGGAGTCTCTTGATTTTGAATCATTTGACACGTGCGAGCCGTGCCTCATGGGCAAGATGATCAAAACCCCGTTCTCCGGAATAATGGAGCGAGCAACGGACTTATTGGAAATCATACATACCGATGTGTGCGGACCAATGAGTGTTTCGACGCGCGGTGGATATCGCTATTTTCTCACTTTTACTGATGACTTAAGTAGATATGGGTATATCTATTTAATGAAACATAAATCTGAAATGTTTGAAAAGTTCAAAGAATTTCAGAACGAAGTGGAAAACCATCGTAACAGGAAAATTAAATTTCTGCGATCCGATCGTGGAGGTGAGTATTTGAGTTATGATTTTCTCACGCATCTTAAAGCAAGTGGAATCGTTTCGCAACTCACGCCACCCGGAACACCATAGCGCAATAGTGTGTCTGAACATCGGAATCGAACTCTATTAGATATGGTGCGATCGATGATGTCTCTTACAGATTTGCCGTTATCATTTTGGGGTTATGCATTAGAAACCGCTGCATTCACTTTAAATAGGGCACCATCTAAATCCGTTGAGATGACACCGTATGAACTATGGTTTGGTGCTAAACCTAAGTTGTCGTTTCTTAAAGTTTGGGGATGCGAAGCTTACGTCAAGAAGTTGATGCCGGACAAGCTCGAACCCAAAGCGGAGAAATGTGTCTTCATAGGATACCCTAAGGAAACGATTGGGTATACCTTCTACCACAGATCCGAAGGCAAAGTGTTTGTTGCAAAGAACGGATCCTTTCTTGAGAAGGAGTTTCTCTCGAAAGAAGTGAGTGGGAGGAAGGTAGAGCTAGACGAGGTTATTGAACCTTCTCTCGAGTTGGAGAGTAGCGCAGCACCTAAAGTTGTTCCGGTGCCGTCTGCACCAACAAGAGAGGAAGCTAATGATGAGGATCATGAAACTTCAAATGATGCAACTACTGAACTTCGCAGGTCAACAAGGTCACGTACCACTCCTGAATGGTACGGCAACCCTGTCTTAACCATCTTGTTGTTAGACAACAGTGAACCTGTGAACTATGAGGAAGCGATGATGAGCCCAGACTCTGAGAAATGGCTAGAGGCCATGAAATCCAAATTGGGATCCATGAGCGAAAACCAAGTATGGACTTTGGTGGACCCTCCTAGCGACCGTAAGGCCGTTGAGTGCAAATGGATTTTCAAGAAGAAAACGGACGCGGATGGTAATGTTACTGTCTATAAAGCTCGGCTTGTCGCAAAAGGTTTTCGGCAAGTTCAAGGTGTTGACTACGATGAGACTTTCTCTCCCGTAGCGATGTTTAAGTCCATTCGGATTTTATTAGCAATTGCTGTGTTTCATGATTATGAAATATGGCAGATGGATGTCAAGACTGCGTTCCTCAATGGCAACATTGATGAAGAGTTGTATATGATGCAGCCCGAAGGTTTTGTCGATCCTAAGGATGCTAATAAGGTGTGCAAACTTCAGCGTTCCATTTATGGACTGAAGCAAGCATCTCGGAGTTGGAACCTTCATTTTGATCAAGTGATCAAGAGTTTTGGATTTGTTCCAAATTGCTACGAAGCTTGTATCTACAAGAAAGTGAGTGGGAGCTCGGTGACATTTTTAGTACTATATGTGGATGACATATTGATTATTGGAAATGACATCGGCATGCTTAACGATGTGAAGAGTTATTTGAATAAATGTTTTTCAATGAAAGACCTAGGAGAAGCTGCTTATATATTAGGCATCAAAATCTATAGAGATAGAGAAAGACGCCTAATAGCTTTAAGCCAAAGTACATACCTGGACAAAGTTCTGAAAAGGTTCAGAATGGATAAAGCAAAGAAAGGTTCATTGCCCATGTTGTCAGGTAAGATATTGAGCAAGGCTCAGTGTCCAGCTATGGTAAAAGATAGAGAAACTATGAGCAAAGTGCCATATGCCTCGGCCATAGGTTCTATCATGTATGCCATGCTGTGTACTAGACCGGATGTGTCCAATGCTCTTAGTTTGACGAGCAGATACCAAAGTGATCCAGGAGTGGAACACTGGACAGCCGTAAAGAACATCCTAAAGTATTTAAATAGGACTAAAGAAATGTTCTTGGTCTATGGAGGTGATGAGGAGCTCGTCGTAAAAGGTTACGTCGACGCTAGCTTTGACACCGACCCGGATGATTCTAAATCTCAGACAGGATACGTTTATATTTTGAATGGTGGAGCTGTGAGCTGGAGAAGCTGCAAGCAAAGCGTGATCGCGGGATCTACAACCGAAGCGGAATACATGGCTGCTTCGGAAGCGTCAAGTGAAGGAGTTTGGATCAGGAACTTCATCACTGAGCTTGGTGTGGTTCCAAATGCCTTGGACCCACTGGAGATATTGTGCGACAACACTGGCGCCATATCACTGGCTAAGGAACCAAGATATCATCCAAAGACCAAGCACATCAACCGCCGTTTCCATATAATTCGAGATTATATATCAGATGGAGATCTGAATATTAGCAAAGTACATACGGATGTGAATGTCGCAGATCCGTTGACTAAACCTCTTCCACGAGCAAAACATGATCAGCACCTTAATGCCATGGGTGTTAGATTGTTGCCAGATGTAAACTAGATTATTGACTCTAGTGCAAGTGGGAGACTGTTGGAATTATGCCCTAGAGGCAATAATAGAGATGTTATTATTATAATTCTTGTTCATGATAATGTTTATATTCCATGCTAGAATTGTATTAAGCGGAAACTTTAATACTTGTGTGGTTTATGAACAACACCGTGTCCCTAGTACGCCTCTATGGACTAGCTCATTGATTAATGATGGTTAAGGTTTCCTAACCATAGACATGAGTTGTCAATTAATAATGAGATCATGTCATTAGGAGAATGATGTGATGGACATACCCAAATAAAGCAGAGCAATTAGATCGTGTCATCGTGTTCATCTTTGTGAAGCTTTTTCCTATGTCAAGTATTGTATTCCTTAGACCATGAGATAATACAACTCCCTGGTATCGGAAGAAAGCTTTGAGGTCATCAAACGTCATCCTATGATAGGGTGATCATAAAGGTGTCTCTCAGGTGATCGGAAAGTACTTGTTGGGTTGTATGTATCGAGATGGAATTTGTCCCTCCCGAGTCGGAGAGATATACTTCGGGCCCACTCGGTAATCGATATCAACACTTCTTGCAAGCACGTGGTTAAGGAGTTAATCACAAAGTGATATCGGATTACAGAACGAGTAAAGTACTTGCCGTGAACGAGATTGAACTAGGTATATCGATACCGACGATCGAATCTCGGGCAAGTAAAATATCGCGTGACGAAGGGAATACATATACGGGATTAATTGAATCCTGGCATCGTGGTTCATCCGATATGATCATCGATGAATATGTGGGAGTCAATATGGGTTTCCAGATCCCGCTGTTGATTATTGATAGAAGATCATGTCTGCATATTCTCGAACCCGTAGGGTTACACACTTAACGTGCATCAATGCTAGGATAGAATGGATAATTGGTTTATGAGTTTTTGGTCGGAGTCTCGGATGAGATCCAGGACATCACGAGAGGTTCCGGAATGGTCCGGAGAATAAGATTCATATAAAGGAAAGCAGTTTTTTGGATTCCGGAATCGTTTCGGAGTTTATCGGTATTGTACCGGAAGATTCTAGAAGGTTCCGGAGTGGGACCAACGTGGGCCCACTTGTTGGAGGCCTATGTGGGCCTAAGGGGAAGTGTCCTGGCCACTTTGGGCCAGGCGCACAAGGCTCCTAAGGCCCAGCCGGCCAGCCCTTAGGGGAAACCCTAAGGGAACCTTCCAGAAGGAGGGGGGGAAACTTGCCCCCCACTCTTCCCCTTTGGGCCGCCACCCTAGGGCTTGGAGGAGGGGTCAAGGGGGCCGGCCAGCCCTCTATATAAGGAGGGCAGGGGCGCAGCCTCCTCTCTCACTCCAACCCTAGCCGCCGGCCAACTGCTGCCCCTCCACCTCTCTCTGTCTCTCGCGACTGTGCGTAGGCGAAGCCCTGCCGCAGAAACTCTCCACCATAAGCACCACACCATCGTGCTGCAGATCCAATCTATCTCTCCACCATACTTGCTGGACCAAGGAAGGAGGAGACGTCGCTGCACCGTACGTGTGCATCTCTCGGAGGCGCTGCCACTTGCGGCGTAGGATCGGATCGGATCGCGGGGAGGAGACGGCTAGTATGACTACATCATCCACGTTCTGTTGAACGTTTCCGCTGTGCGATTTCTTCAAGAGTATGAAGATCTCATCTACCTCTCTCGTTGATTACATCTCCTAGATTAGATCTTGGCTTTCTTGTTCGCATCCGTAGGAAATTTTTTGATTTACTATGCTGCGAAACCCTTCATAGACGTCATCGTCGTCGTCAGTGCATGTGTAGTCCGAACATAACCCTTCGATGTAGTCGGGGTCATATGTCACAGTTCGGAGCGTGAGGGCGTTGAGAGCCCGCTCGCACTCGGATATTGTCGGGTAGACAGCTGCTGTGCCCCCCCAAGGATCTTCACAGCCGGCGATCTCATGAGATGAGAAATCTCCAGTGCCCACGTAGTGGTATTCGTCGCAGCCGTTGCAGTACGCAGTGGTTGGAGATGGAGGTGGATCTTCAAAGCCATTAGACCCTACCGATGGGGTCAACTCCTCCAGCCTTGGTTCCTCCTTCGGCGGAGCCGACGGCGCTTGCGGTGCGGTTGCCGAGGGATTGCCCCCGGTAGCTGGTGGTGCGCATGGGGTCATCGCAGGTGGTGCGGAATCACCGATGGAGATTAATTCGGCGACTCCATTGCCGTCCACGTGGAAGCTGAACAGCCCGAAGGCCATATCGAAACCTCCGGCGATTGCCAAAGCTGCTTCCGTTGCGCCCGAAGTTGGGCCGACGATAGTTGCAGCCGGAACTTGTTCGGTGGCGCTTGACGGGGTGGCGTCGATGCTGATGTCGGCGCCGGTGTCGGTGTAGATCGGCACAGTGATGCCGACGGCGGTGTCGATGGCAGAGTCGATGTCGATCTCGGCGTTGGTGTCGGTGTCGGTCGGCACAGCGATGCCGACGGCGGTGTCAATGGTGGGGTCGATGTCGATCTTGGCGTTGGTTTCAGCGTCGGTCGGCACAGCGATGCCGACGGCGGTGTCGATGGCGGGGTCGATGTCGATCTTGGCGTTGGTTTCAGCATCGGTCGGCACAGCGATGCCGACGGCGGTGTCGATGGCGGGGTCGATGTCGATCTTGGCGTTGGTTGGTGACGGAGCCGGCGAATCCGTAGATCCAAATCCCGTCGTCCCCACAGTCGGCGCCAATTGACGAGGTTCTACCCCGGCAATGCCCATGTTTAAGGGCTTTCGATCTAGGGAGCGCATTGGGGACCTGGCGAACTCTACGGCAATCAGACGAAAGCAGAGGAACACGGGAGTTTACCCAGGTTCGGCCCCCTTGGAAGGTAAAAGGCCTACGTCCTGCTTATCTGACTTTGTATTGATGGGGTGGCTTTGATGGAGGTGTTACAATGGTGGCGTAGATTAGATCTAGCTGAAAACAGAGAGTTCTGAACTATTGAGCGCTCCGGCGTGAGGTGAAAAAGAGTATCTAGGGTTTCGAGACCTCCCTCCCAGCCTTTTATATGCGAAGGCTGGGTCTCAGGATTGTTCTCCAAGTTGATTACAGATCGGATCAGTTTGAATAAACCTTAAACGAGTCCTATTCAACTAAGCCTCTAGCTTCAAGTCTTTGCCTTGTACGCCAAGCTTCATCCCTGGGCCGAGCCAGGCTGTCCTCTTCATGGGCTTCGTGATCCTTCCGACGGTATCCCACCTGGGCCGAAAAGCCAGGTAGGCAAAAGTCGAGGGCCCATTTGTCATTCCTTCGTCACTCGCATTGTCATCTCTATATGTAGAGGCAGCTGTGAGATAATGGCGGGAAAAGGAAGACCATAACATTCGCGCCAACAAAATAAATCCTGCCAAAACTACATATGGCTTAGCAAGATGGCTATATCACATGGCATGTCTAGGTGGTTACTTTGTTAGGAGAGTGTGCAAGGCAACTAGGCATGGCATTCCCGAAATCACTACCTGCTCGGTTAGGAAAACATGCAAGGCAACTCGGCAGGTTACTTGGTTAGGAGAGTGTGTAAGGCAACTAGGCATAGCATGTCCAAAATCACCACCTGCCTGGTTAGGAAAATGTGCATGGCAACTCGGCATGGCATGTCCCAAATCACCACCTGCTCTAGCCATCCACGGTTGCCATCCTAAGTAGCCATTCAGAAGTACCATATGCATGCAACAAACGGAAGCATTTCATCCGTTATCACCATCATCTCCTGCTCTCTACATCGCATGCGGTAGGAATATGATGCTCACACAATCCAAGGACTATGCATGCATAGCTACCACCTGTGGTAGCAAATCCGCATTGTTGCAAATATATAGAAACCCCTTCTCAAAAAATGACATATCATGTATGAAGTTTCATGGCTTTCAAGCCAGATGAGCTAGGTCATGACCATAATCATAGAATAGTTTGTTCAAATGACCCCATATTGTGCACATGTATGCATATTGGGATGGAAAACAAATTTTATATTGGGAGTTTTCATTTTGTATGCATAAAAAATCAATTTCCTTTTTCTAAGTGTCAAAATTGGGTTTTTTGTGAAGGAAGTACTGGAAATACATTAGAAAACTAGACCACCATAATTTTAAAAAATATTAGGACACATTTTATGTATATATCACCAATTGTTTGTGTGTGTGTGTGTGTGTGTGTGTGTGTGTGTGAAGCTTTGCATTAACCTTCCACCAAAAAGACAAAATCTTGCCAATTCAGTAGGAATCGGGGTAAATTTGAAATACAGCCCATCATGGCTTCCTCATGATTATTTCAAAAAACATTTTTAGATACACAACATATTATTTTATTAGAGATACACAAAGAGTTTTGCAAAATTCGACCTCTAGCTAAGAAGGTTCATGCTCGCCATTTATCATCGGGGTAAAGCAAGGGTTAACGGGGTAAAGCGGGGGTATCGCATAAAAGAACTATGTAGAACTTGTTTATCAAGTGGACTCGTTAGTATTTGACATAAGAAGACTATGTGTGAAGGTTTTTCATTTTTTGATTTTTTTATAAATTTTAATGTAAATCTCATTAGTTCGAGATATCACTGATGATACATGAAATTCAAAAATGAGCATAAGAAATGCAAAAATTAAATAAAACATAAAAACATTACATATGGATGTCATATTTGGATTCGTCTCATTTTTCTTATTGATTTAGACATATAATTTGTCAAATTCCGTTTTATAGATTTAAAGATATAAATTATTCAATATATTTATTAATTATTCATTGTTATTTACTTATTATATAGTTTGGAACTCTATATTTTTTATTACTTATTTATTGTTGTTTACTTAATATATAGTTTGGGAATTTCAAAACCAATAACGTGTGACATAGTGGTATCAGGGTTAATAGGATTGATATGGTAGTATTATCAACAAGGTATAATTTACTTCGTGGAAACTCATCCGGATGGAACTAGAAGTTAAGCGTGCTGGAAGTGGAGTAGTGTGAGGATGGATGACCGATTATGAATTTTGACCAAGACTTAAATTTGACCAAAGATTAAGTGTAATTAGTGTTAAAAATATTCTAATTAAGAGATTAGCGAGTCAAACAATTCAAAGATTCGAAAAAATTGAAAAAAATTCAAACTTTTTTTGAAAAAATTATAAACAATGTTAGACTATGCTGACGGGCTACGCCGAGGGCAAAGCCATCGGTATAGACTACGCCAAGGACAGAAACTACCAAGGACAGAAACTACGCCGACGGTCAAATAGAGCTACGTCGACGGACTACGCCGAGGACAACCCTCGGTGTAGGCTGTAATTATACCCTACGCCAAGGGCTGTTGGCTATCGGCGTCTTGTATAATTCCTGTAGTGTCTGAACTCCCGTCTATTATCAAATTTCGTAGACAGTTTAGTCCACTGACATGAAGACGATTAGTTTAAACCTTGTGGGTCGTTTACTTTTATGCTTGCACGTTGAGGCAAGCGGACCTGTCAGTTGATCTTGCTTGCATGTCTCCGTGTCCACCCTTTTCGCTGCTTCTCGTTTCGTTATGCACCATGCTGTGTCAGGTTGGGAGATTTGTCAAACTCCTGCTTATGTCTGGATTTCTGCGTGTGTTTTTGTTGAGCTTTCATCTGATTTTGGCTAATGAATGCTGAACGTTGAATTGTCTGCCTGCCTAGTGCTGCTCGATAGTGCTAGGGTGGGTTTGCTACTTGAAAATGCTCGACTGCGTTGGCTAACATCCTAAACAAATTGTGAGTTAACTTCCGATCTGATGAATTAAACTGTCCCGACTTCTTTTTTTTTGGAGGTAAAAGAGAATTTCATTACTCAGAAAGGCTTACAGATCGCTCGCGTTCCAGTTCCTGTAACATGCTATCAGGACTGGTACTGAACCATACCGAAGTTTGAAGTTCTACTCTTGCAAAATTTACAAGACAGTGACTAACCCTAACCTGTGAATGATCCACTTTTACAAAAGAACAAATTCTTTCTAGAGTAGCTAAACTCTTGAGCTCCATAAATAAATGCATAAGTGGCGAACGATCCAGTGAAGTACCTTGGACCATAGAAATTAACTGAACACAATATGTATCAATTCCTCGAAATAGGCTTTTGTTCTGCTTTATAAATAAACCCACATACGGTCAAACCGATACAAGGTGATGAGGAGAACCTCTTACAAAGTAAGCAAATAAAAAATAAACAGGAAAAGGCAAGAAGAGCCATGGCTTGCCACCAAAGCCACTGAAACGAGACCAAGAAGGATCGGAGCTCCACAACGACGCCCCAAGAAGGTAACGACGCACAAGCCATCGTCGTCGAGCCCACAAGGTCAAGGGTTTTCACCCGGAGCCCTAATGGCGCGAAGGTAGCCACAACGGTGCCCTCAAGAGGGTTACGACACCCGCAAGCGTCGTTGTCGTTGGTGTCAAAATGCAGAGCTTTTGCCTGGAAAAACTCTCGCACACGCCCGATAACTTGGACTGCCCAATGTCTCCGAGCCCGGCCTTCAGTTCACAATCTGGGAGAAGCCCTTGCCGCAGCGCGTCAACTCCAAGAACTCCCATCGTCTTGATCCTCGCCATCTGTATCAATGATTATCGGCAGCTGACTATGTTGATTTGTGTGTCCTTGACTTCAACATACCAACGGCATGTAAATCTAAATATTTAAGTGGGTCAGGATATGGTCGTTTCTTAATGCCTTTTTGGAGGTTTGATTGTCCGATGCGTCTTCTCATTTGATCACAGCAGCTCGAAACCTTTTTTTGTTGGTTTTGGTTGCTTATCAAGGACATCGCTCGATAGCTACTATGCCGATGACTCGTGTAGAGGGCATGCATTCTCCCCGGCTTGTGTTTTGGTGTGTCCCATGCCGTCGAGATGTTGTAGCGTTGTCGCAGCTCATGATCGTCTTTCAGGAAACCCATTACAGTAGGGGTCAACATCTTTTTTGAGATTCTTCTACAGTTGTATTTGAATTTCTTTTAGAGAAATTTGAAATTATTATGGGAGCTGTAATATATTTTTATTGTACGGGCAAATTCCGTAGTAGTGGGCTTTCTCTTATTTTTGCTAGATCTTGGGCTTCAGCTCTCTCCAGGAAAGAGAAGAAGTTTTGGGCTCAGCGTATTATCTCCGGCGATTCCTATACGCTGACCAGGTCAGCGCGGACCACGCGCCGCACACCCCCGCGCGGGTGTGGGCCGGCCCAGTAGCGCCGACCTGGTCGCGCCTCTTTTTTTTGCTTGTTTTACTTTTTTTTCTTTTCTAAGTTTTCCTTTTTTCTTTTTTAGTTTAGTTTTTTCGTTTTTATTTCAACTTTTAAAAATATTCAGATTTGAAATTTTTGTTCAAATGTCGAAATCCGTTTAATTTCCAAAATTGAAAAATGTCTAATTTTGAAATCCGTACATATTTTGGAATTTGTTTGCATTTGGAAATCTGTTCACATTTCAAAATTCATTCTAATTTTGATTTTCGTTCAAATGAAATATGTTCATATGTTGGAATTCGTTCACATTTCGAAATCTGTTTATATTTCAAAATTCGTTCAAATTTCGAAATCTGTTCAAAAATTAAATTTGTTCAAATTTCGATTTTCATTTAAAATTAAGAATTGGAATTTGTTTAAATTTTGATTTTCGTTCTCAAATTATAAAATTCACTGAGAATTTGAAATTTCATTTAGATTAAATAATGCTCAAATTTTAATAAAAAACAAAAAGAAACAGAAAAACCGCAAAAAGAAAAAGAAAAAGGAAAAAGAAAAAAGCGGAAACAAAAAAGAAAGAAAGGAAAATGGGCCGGCCCATACACCACGCGGCGGCTGGGCCGCACCGACCAGGTTGGTGTATAGGTGTCCCCATTATCTCCCCTCAGCTTACATCGCCGCTGCACATCGTGGCGGCTGCTTCTCTACTCCAACACATCGCCCGCATGAGCTGTGAGCAGGGCGAGATGTCGGCGGCGGCGGCGGCGCCCCTGGACGACGACAACCTGCTCTCCGAGATCCTCCTCCGCCTTCCGCCGCAGCCCTCCTCCCTCCCCCGCGCCTCGCTCGTCTCCAAGCGCTGGCTCAGCCTCGTCTCCCACACCGGCTTCGTCCGCCGATTCCGCATCCACCACCGCCGCAACCCTACCCTCCTCGGCTTCTTCGACATGGATCTCGTCTTCGCACCTACCCTGGAGGCCCCCAATCGTGTCCCGCAGGGCCGCTTCTCCTTGCAGCTCGACCACGGCTTCCGCTTCCGGCTTCTTGGATGCCGCCACGGTCTCGTACTAATCTTACACTTGCCTAGGCCCACCACAGAAAAATCCCACGCATCCCGGTACCAACTCCTAGTGTGGAACCCCGTCACCGGCGAGCAGCACCGCATTGCCTTTCCACCGCGGCTAGATGTGGAGAGGACATGCCCGATCAATGGGGCTGTGCTTCGCGGTGCCGGAGAAGTCCACTTCCAGGTGGTCTTGGTAGTGGCAGATACCCGGGACAAGCAAATCAAACGAATGCTTGCCTGTGTCTACTCGTCAGAGACCGGCGCATGGGGCGATATCATCTCAACAATGACTACATCCGAGGTTTCTGTCAGCAGCCTTTCCACCATAGTCTTTCCGGGCAAGCCCGCTGTGCTGATTGGGGGATCCCTTTACTGGTTGCTTTTCGGGGGTTCGCCGGACATCCTAGAGTTTGATTTGGATAGCCAGACACTAGCTTTCATACCTTCGCCGATGCCCTTGAATATGTTTGACGAGAGCCAGTACTCGCTTATGCGGGCAGATGCTGGTGGGCTTGGTTTCCTCTCTCTGTCAGGCTTAAGCGCCCAATTATGGAAGAGAAAGACAGATTCTAATGCCGTTGCTTCATGGGTGCTACGAAGAACGGTTGAACTGAAAGAGCTATTTTCCCTGAATCCGGAGGAGCACCATGCAGTGATACTAGGCTTTGCTGAGTACAATAATGTGGTGCTCTTGATGACATCTGTCGGCACCTTTATGATCCAGTTTGAGTCATTGCAGTTCAGCAAACTTCCTCAAACCCACACGCTGTGTTCTCATAATGCTTTCGAATGTGTCTACACTGCAGGTAATAGCATGCCTTACATTGTGGGTTGCTGTGTATAACAAACCAAGTTAGTTTTTGATAATTGGTTGATGGAATCGCTGCTCACTTTCTTTCATATTAAGCTAACAATCTTAAGCTGTGTCATTCCGCTTGTTTCTTTTTCTGGTTGCTGATCTTTTCAACGTATAGTGACGTGTTTCTGTAGTGTTTTTTTTCTCATGTTTGTGTGGTGGTGATCTATGTGATGGTTATAATAGTGTCAATATAGCTTAAGAGCTAGTTATATTTTTTTATTCAATATCGTTATCATTTGCTCTTGCTAGTAATCTTAAATCCATACCGACCTTGGTTTGATATTTAGTTATTTATGAAATAGTGTCCTTTTCATTAATTTTAAAAGGGCACTGCTGCAAGTGGCAAGTTCATTTATCTCAGAGAAATGAATAAAAAGATTTTATTTCATTTTTTCTGGCCAAATGTATCATGTGAATAACCATAATCACATTTATTGCTGAACTACTTGGGGGTATGTGTATACTTAATTTTATATGATTCAACATGGATCGAGCTGAATTAATAATTTTAGGAAACTCTCCCTTCCGATCTAATAGTCCAAGTGTTAATATCTATCATTTTATTTGAGTGTACACTGTTTTCAGAATATTCTCTTTATTTGATAGTAGATGGATTTTTTTTACTCCTTGGATCTAACCTTGGTTATTTTCCTTCAAATTAAATGTGGGAGTTTATCAAAATAGCTAATTGATGCCCCCTCTTGTCTATTTGACCTTTTATTAGTCTTTGGTTTTTTGATTTCATATGCTTGTAGGCACGTCCATTTGTGGTGGATATGATGGAGCTGAACTTTTGCACAATATGTAGGATGATTGGTCGGATAAATATGCTATCACGATTTACTGATTTACTGGATTGAGCAGGTAAGCTTACCTCTGCATAGCAGCATAATGAAATATTTTTATGTTGTTCCCTCTAGGCAAGTACATCTGGCTTCAAATTTGCATTAATTAATACAGGCTTATAACAATTGCCATTTCACATCACTGTTTATCTGGGATCATTATGATACCTAGTGCTTGCTCTCAATTATTGTACAGTTATGCTATTCTTAGGAATTTTTCTGAAGTCTTTTCTCAGCATGTTTGTGTTATCAACTCACATGTGGCATAGATTCTAAGTTTGTTTAGATCCAAATATTTATGGAGTGTAGATTCTCAGCTTCTAGACTCTGTTTAGATCCCGATATTTATGGGGCGTATATTCTATGATCTAAGAATCCAAATTCATCTTAAGTTCTTCTCGTAAGGTTTTCATCCATTACCATTAAGGGGCTTATAATGTCAACTGCTAGGTAATAATTAAGGATATAGTCAAACAATACCATGCTATACTTATAATAAAAGCTGGACTGTGATATCTAATAAAATACGATAATATTGTTCTCAAGGAAATAATGACAGTAATCTTGATATATCTAATAAAATTTCAAAAAATTTATAATTTATTTTCGGAAGTCCCACCTAAATATGTTGGATCAAAAACATGAAAAACATTAAATCTTACCAGTAAATACTACTGAAGTTACAATTTTACATTATAGTTTGCCATCCTCTATTTATAACTCAATTTTTACATATCAGATATAATTAACATCTTTCATGTTTCACCATGGATTCACCGCTAAATTCTGCACATTCAGACTAAAGTCCCTAGAGCAAAGGTCTTCCACTTTAGTAACTTTTTGGTTGACCACCCAGGCTTCGTAGGGGTGTTTCAACAAGCTTGGATTCTCCCTTTCAAAAACACATCTGTTTAAAACTCAGAAACACTAGAAGAGCCTTTAAAATCTGGTGTGCAAATCTTTTCCGCCTCTGTTGTTGCTTTGATATTGCTACTTAGGCGCCCACCTTGTTGATGGACTTGAAGAACAAAGGCCTATGTCTGTTGTAGAAAGAAACTTCATAGGAATCATTAGGAAGCCCATTAACGGACTCCTTCACTACAAGCAGCTTTACTGGAAAAAAAAGATTTGCAGTTTCAGATAGGTCTGCTTCAGAGATGAAAACTGGAGCGGTGGCCACTAAAGCCTATATAAGAAATTTCATTCCATCTCCTACCGACTCGACCAATGATCATGAAGCTGAATCTGTTATCATGAGAGTGTTCAATTGCAGAGGGTCAAGGAAATTCCCCTGGACCGTTCCTCTAACCCTGCCATCTTTAGTGGGTCGTTCATCAAGCGATGCTTATTGATCATTATAGAGGATTTTTACAACCTTTGTGATGATTTTCAGGAATCTGCCATCATTCATACCAAGCTAAAAGATACTACACTTGGACCTTCAGGAATTTACAAGCCCCTTTCATCCTCAAATGGATATGAACCTGCCATCATTGACTCTTTAGTCAAACATACACAGTAAAATGTAACATCCTATACATGGTAATTGAACGAGTTTAAGAATAATTATATGTAATTTTCTCTTTCCGAGTTCTGTTTATCTAAAAGTCTGAGTGTGCATATTCTTCATTTGTATGACACTAGTGAGTGTATCCTGTTTTGAGAATATTTTCTTTTTGTTTGGCAGTAGTGGTTATTTACTCTTAATTTTGCTTCAAACCTGAGTTGTTTTTTCCCTCAATTATATATGTGAGTTCTTAATATCTCATCACAGTGCCCTTCATTTCTATTTGTCTTTCCATTGGAATGCCCTTGGTTCCCTAACTGCATATGCTTGTAGGCACGTGCGTTGGTGGTCAGAATACATAATATGTTTGGTCAAATAGATATGCTATCATGATGTAAATTGAGTAGGTAAGCTTATCTTTAAGTAGTAACAGAATTAAATATTTCTCATTCCCTTGCTTTGTGGATACTTTTTTGTTAAATTTTACTGGTTGGTACATTGCATTTGAATTTTTGTGGCTACGGATATCAAGTCTGACTGCTGTTTGTGTGTTGTCCCATCTCTGCAAATAACTGATAACCAACATTACCTGAGCATTTGGCTTGTAGTTCCCTTTGTTAATACTCCCTCCGATCGGAAACAAGTGCCGGTGCTAAGTACAAATGTTGTACTTAGTATAAAATCACCGACACTTATTTCCGATCAGAGGGAGTACATGCTTATATCAGTTGCCATTTTGCATGGCCATCATTCGAGATCATTGCAATGCCTAGTGGTTGCTTGCAGTTATTGTACAATTATGCTAGACCTTGGCAGTTGCCTAATTATTTTCTCAGCATATCTTTGTTCTTCAGTCTAACTCGAATATTTCATCAGCTATTAGCCTCTAGGGGTTTACTTAACACGCTTCTAGATGGTTATGAACCAGCATTCCTACATGATCCAAGAGTCCACATTCATCTTACCTCGTTAGAGGTAATAGTTCCTCCTCCATTACCACTAAAGAATTACTTAGTTAACGGCCAGGCAATAAATCAGGAAATAGACAATACCATGACACAATGTGATAGCTTTATTAAGGAAATCCTCAGTAGTCACTACATTAGAGATCTGACACATATCGAAGCCTTTCTTCTTTGAGGTCATGTCCATTGCAGTGTGACACATTTCGAAGCAATGCAGTGCTAAAATCTCGATAATGTTAGCCTAGCCATACACACCTGGAAAGCAATTTGTAAGTTTGACCTTCAGCTCTGCTTTTAGGTTGAAGAAATTCACTGGGCCAATCCACACTTTACCCTTTCTACCATTTCATCCTGGATGCTTTCCTAATATTTGTACTTCTCCTTGTCACGAGTGTTTGTTCTCCTGTAAATTCTTGTTCTGTTCCTTTTTACAGTTCATTTTTTTGCTTTTCTTTAATAGGTTTCACTACCTCGTCAAAAGGAAAAAAAAAACATGAAATGCCTACACAAACACAGAAGTTAAATGAAAGAGGCATGTAGTCTTCTATACTTGGGTCATCAGTGGAGTGAATCTTGATACATTGAGTAGTAATTACCTAGAATACCTAATTTTCCCTTGATCAAAGGACTGCTGAGATTAAATACTACTCTTACCTCCGGAGAGGTAAGTCCAAGCATCTAGGGATCCTTTGATTCATAGGATAGGAAAAGGGTAGGAATAGGAGGTGTATAGGATTTAAATGTCATGTCTAGTTGAATCCTATGGGAAGAGCAATTCTCTTTGATTGCAGTGAAGGAATTTTTCACGAGGTCCAACCTCATGCTTTTTCCTTTGGACTTTACACTACAAGCTTGTTTGGTTCAAAGGAATTTTTTTCCTTGGGATTTTTTTTTCTATAGAGCTCATTTGGCTCGTAGGATTTGGATCCATAGGAATTTTTCCTATGGTCTAATTTGCATGCAATTCCATAGGAATTTTTCCCTTAGGTCCAACCTCATGGAAAATTTCCTTTGTTCTATGACTACTATGGAACCACATGATCCTTCACAACAATTCCTATGTTTTTCCTGCGGCACAACCAAACAACATGCAATACAAATTTCTGTGTTATCAATTCCTGTATTTAACATGGCATGACATTCTATTCCTACGTTTTGTAAATCCTGTGAACCAAACATGATCCCTATAGGATTATTTCCTGTGGGATTTGATCCTATGAATCAAACGGCTTCTGTAGGAAAATTTCCATAGGATCCCAATCCTATACAAATCCTATAGAAATTCGATGAATCAAAGGATCACTAAAAGAGCTCTAGCCTCTAATATGCTTGTCTGGTCCAACCCACATGTTGCTATGGTTTGTGTGTTGTCTAATTTCTTTGATATTGGTAACTATAGATATTTACTCATTGAGTGCATGATAAAATGACATGGCTAGATTCATTATAAAAGCTGCTTTTGTCACGAGGAGCTTAAGACCGGAGGAATTGTCTTGATGTTGTGCAGTGTAAAAATATGAATATATTTTGGACTGAAAGAAATATTGTTGGTTTGATGTATGAGCCCTTGCTTGACGCTTGTACTACATGATTTTATTTATTTTGATTTGCTACTGACTATCTAGCTCATACATTTCTAAAAGGTATGCCTATTGGGTGGAAAACTAGATGAAGATATTTAAATGACTTGAAAGCTAGACAGTTTAGCATTTCTCTCTGACAGAGGTATTTGAACAACTGGTCTTTTTAGCTTTTGCTGAGATCAGATGTAGCCAAGTACTCCCTCTGTTCTAAAATATAAGATGTTTTAGCCTTTTTCTACAACACATGTATCTAGATGACTTTTAGTGTGTAGATTCACTCATTTTGCTCCCAACCTACACACTAAAAGGTGTCTAGAGGCATGCATGTTAGAAAAAGGCTAAAACATCTTATATTTTGAAATGGAGAGTAATTGATAATATGCCAACAGTTAATGATGCAAGTGGGATAGACATAGGATTCTCGTTTCCCACCTGATCTTACCTGTTGGGATTAAATGGTTTGAAAATTGGAGATCACATAGCGGGACCCACGAGAGTCTGCATAGCCGGTTCGCAACAGAAGTGGAGAGTGGAGACAATGGCATGTAGAGTCATATTTTATGCAGAGCTGCTCTCCTTTAGTAAATCGGAAAATAAGCGGGACAATCGGGCGTGGCTTCTTCATTGGCCCGTTTCCCACCTGATCTTACCTGTTGGGATTAAATGGGTTAAATGGCAGTTCATGTAGTGTTGTTCACGGGACCCATGGGAGCCCGCATAGCCGGTTCACTACAGAACCAGAGTGGTGAGGATGGCTGGTGGAGTCATAGTTTCTGCAGCGCTGCTCTTGTTTAGTCATTCGGGAAATAGGCGGGACAATCGGGTATGACTTCTTAATCCCGCCGGTGCAACTTGGGTTGCCTGTAAAGAAATTAAGTGGCGCACCCATCCCAACAGTTCAAATAATCAACAAAATGGCAGGCCAATGTTCTTAGACGCCTTAACTGAATGGCAGACTAGTGAGTTTTCTTATGAGATGATAAATCGAACAGTTGCAAGTTTTAATTATGTGGGGGAACTAGGTCAGGAGTACATAGAAAATTATTTTATCCGAAACCTATCCAGCAAAACAAGGCAAAAACTGGCATGCTTTATTTTAATTGGAGTACTTAGTTATTGGGGACACAGATCAGCGGTCAGTGCGTATATTAAGTATTTTTTCTATGTTTGAGTGTGTCCCTTTACATAAACATCCTGGTGGTGTGCATAGTAATTGTCTCCTGACTCAGTCGCTGGCATGAGTGTTTTGTCCTGCTAGTGTTGTTTTTGTCTCGTAGATGGGTGCTCAATGTTCTGGTTCTTTGGCGGAAAGGCTGATGTTCATGATGTTATGTTCGTGGTCATTTTTGGTTCTTGTGCGTTGTACTTCTGTGCTCTTTTCGATGAGGCAACGATTTGATGACTGTGCTTGCAAAAGATGAAGCTGGATGTGATGATTTTGGAGGATCTTTGGTTTTATCGCACATCTTTGTTGCTCTTTCGGTTTCTACGAGCAAAGTGTATTTTCTTCGTCAATTCAATAAAGTAAGATTGCTCTTAGAATGAACGTTCTTTATTTTGAACACTATAGCACAAATGAATCTTTTATCTCGATTAGTTCTATGGACAAGTAAAGCTGGCTGTAAGTTGTACTATTTATATTGTTTTTCTAGGCTCGTACTTTTGTGCTGCTAGTTCTGTAGTTGCAGCGGGCTTTCTCGGTACTCCGGCCATTTCGCTTCACATTATGGCTGGCATCTGCTTCCACTCAACAAATCTGGCATGAGCCACGAGCAGGGTGAGATGTCGCCAATGGCGGCGGCACCGCTGGACGATGACAACCTGCTCTCTGAGATCCTACTCCGTCTCTCACCACAGCCGTCATCCCTCCCTCGCGCTTCCCTCGTCTCCAAGCGCTGGCGCCGACTCGCCTCCGACCCCCGCTTCCTCCGTCGATTTTGCATCCACCACCTTAGGAAGGCTCCGCTCCTTGGCTTCTTCGACAGAGACCTCGTCTTCGCACCAACCCTGGAGCCCCCCAATCGTGTCCCGCAAGGACGCTTCTCCTTGCAGTTCAACCACAGCAATGACCGCTTCGGCTTTAGGCTGATCGGATGCCGCCATGGCCTTGTATTGATCTTCCTCGCATTCCGAAGACAGGTCCTGGTGTGGGATCCCATCACAGGCGAGCAACACCGCGCTGCCACCCCCCCGGGCTTCGACATGTTGGGGACAGCGATCAATGGGGCTGTGGTTCGCGCTGCTGCTGGAGACATCCAACACTTCCAGGTGGTCTTGGTAAGCATGGAGACAAACAAACAGCAACATACACGAGCTATCGCCCATGTTTACTCCTCAGCGACCGGGGCATGGGGTGATCTCATATCAACACCGCTTCCACCCAAGGCTTCTATGAACCAACCTCCCACCAATATTGATTCAGTCTTACCTGGTATCCTAGTTGGGCATTCCCTTTACTGGTTGCTTTATGACAATCCGGCTGGCTTCCTTGAGTTTGATTTGGATAGGCAAACACTAGGTGTGATACCTGTGCCAGTGTGCACTAGCAATTGCCAGCTATCGGTTATGCAGGCAGATGGTGGTGGTCTTGGTTGCCTCTCACTGTCAAAATTCAGCGCCCACTTATGGACGAGGAAGACCGATTGTGATGGCGTTTCTTCATGGGTGGTGGGAAGAACTATTGAATTGGACAAGCTACTTTCGATGAATTCAAAGAAGCAGAGAGGGTTCCCAAGGATACTAGGGTTTTCTGAGGACAATAATGTGATGTTCCTTTGGACAGCTATTGGCCTCTTCATGATTCAGCTTGAGTTGCTGCAGTTCAAGAGACTTAGTGGAACCCACATACTGTCCCGTTATCTTCCATTCGAAAGTGTCTATGCTCCAGGTAATAGCATGTCTTTACATTGGGACAGGGTACAACAAAACCATCATGTTTTGGATAATTTGTCGATACAATGTCATTCACATCCTTTCTTGCTAAGCTAAAGAATTTAAATAGTGCTGTATCACTTGTTTCTTTTGCTGCTTGATGATAATTTCATTTTTTTTTGACATATCGTGATGTTGTTTCAGAGTCTTCTTTTCTGATGTTTGTGTGGTGACGTTCTGTGTTGGCATATTATGAATCTTTCTTTAAATCAATATTGTTACCAATGGTCTTGTTAATCTTGAAATCCACAATAACGACTTGGTTTTTTTTTTGTGAAACAATGACGTACGACTTTGTTTGATATTTAAAAGAAGTTATTCTGATATAATAATTTTAGAAGATCCCTACTAGTGTGGCAAGTTCATTTGTGCCATGGGAAAATATTAAATTTAGTTTGTTTCATTTTTTCTGGCTAAATTATTTAAAGATACGAAATAATCATGATCACTTTTATAGAGTTCAGTAGTACGTGCATGCATTATCTTATCCAATATTGCATGGAACGAGCTTAAGAATAATTTTACAAAACTTCTTCCTTCCGATCAGTTAATACTCTGAATGTGCATATTCATCATTAATATGACACTTCTGACTTCTGAGTATATACTGTTTTAAGAATATCCTCTTTACTTGATAGCAGGTAGGATTTTGTTTATGTAATCCTAAAGTTGTATCAACCCTAAGTTGTTTTCATCAAAGCACATGTGTAAGTTTATCTAAATATCTCATTGGTGCTCCGTCTGTTTTTCTGATACGAATAGTAGTATGAGTTCATAGCTGTATTGCAGATGTTTCTAAAGACGAGATGCATTATATAATGGCTGAAATTGCCCCCTTGTAGGAACGGCCATTGGTGGTGGGCCTGATAGAGCAGAACTTTCGCACAATACATAAGATGGTCTGACATTATTGTGTAAGTAAGCTTATTAATTGACTATTGCCATAATGCAATTTTTTTCACTTTCCTCTACTTTAGGGATATTTTTCTGTACTTGTTTTCCTTGTTGCCACCGCCAACTATAGTTTTGTGGCTATGGATGTATAAAGTCCGATCGCGCGTGATTTGTACATTTCCCCATCTACACAACTGTACAAAATAAAATATGTCCAGATACATGTGAATCAGCGACAACTAACATGGAAATGAGAGTAATTGATACCCCGCAATACCTGGACATTCCGCTTCAAATTTTGTTTATTAACATGGGCTTATAGCAATTGCCATTCCGCATCGTTGTTTGTTCGACGCTGATTTGTACCAAAGGAGCAAGAGTTGAGCTCAATAACAAGCTGCGTATTAATTCAGAAATTGTGAATTCAAGTGTATATGCAAGGAGCTTGCCAGGCGCCTTCAGTCGTGAATGAGCTAGCTTTCCTTATTCACGTGCTATGCATGGGGCTGGTCGTGCGTCTCAGTCTGACGCGTGAGGTCAGCAGTACAAGGATCGATCCAGGCTGCTAGCGCATGTACAAGCGTTTGTGATGGTCGTACGTATACGTATATATACAACTCGTCAACGTAGTGTATACGGGCGTCACGATGCCACGTTCCACCGGATCAGCTGGTCGCCCGCGATGAGATAATTATGGGCTAGCTGATGTCTATCTATCCAAGTGATAAGCATCACAGCAGGAAAAGCGCTCGAACTACCGCGGATCTCCAGGAGCTGGCGTGTGCAGAATGATAAGATAAGCGTCCTCATGAAACAAACCGGAGTAATAGGCGCTCCGTTGACATCCACCCGGAGTCACCCAGCTGCCTATAAAAGGAGGCACGACTCAGGAGCAAGGGGAGGACGGACGGAGATAGAGAAGGACTTGGAGGCAGAGTTCTCAGCGGAGGCACACAGCTCTCATCCATCAACACCTACACATACAGCTCCCACAACCAGAACCCATCTACAAATCTCCATACATCCACACGCACCCAGCGATCAGGAGCAAGAAGGAAGGACATGGATCGGAGCTGTTGCCGGTGGTTCCCAATGGTGAGAATGATGGTTGAACCTCTCCCTCCCTCATATTCTCTTCTTCCTCGTTTTGTCCAGCGTACACGCGCATACATGCATGCTGCACCATGACGCACGGAGCTGATTCCCAACCTGGCGACTTCGGCACGGACGGCGCCTAACCCGCCGTTGTGGAGCTCGGGGCGGCCGGCATGAAGCCGGGCGCCCGCGCTGAAGAAGACGATGGCGAAGCGGGGGCTGCCGGCGTGTGGCTCACTTTCGCGACACTTGCCGAAGATGACGGCGACATGGCCGCCGGCAAGCAGCTTGACATCGTCTTCACTGCTGCGGACGACGCCCAAGCTGACGAGGATGGCGCGGAGGCGCATCCACTTCCACGACATTTGCCGAAGCCGACGACGACGTCGGCGCAGGAGGCTGCCGGCGTGCAGCCCGGCCGGCGCCCATGGACGGCGCCGAAGACGTCGATGGCGGCGTGAAGGCTGCCATGTGCAGCTCGCGGCCACTTCCTCGACACTTGATGATGATATTGGCGCAGGTTGCCATCGTGTGGCCCGGCGTCCCTTTACTTCCCCGAGCAGTGCCCAAGATGACCGGGGCGGCGCGGAGGCTGCCGGCATGTCGACCGGCGTCTCTTCACTTCCACGGAACACCCAAGACGACGACGTTCGTACAGAGTGCTGCCCGGCGTCACCTCTATTCCCGCCGCGTACGTACGACACCGGCGTAGAGGCTGCCGGTGTGTAGCCCATCAACACCTTCACTCCCGCAGTGTCGAAGATGAAGACGGTGGCATGGAGGCTACGGACGTTCACTTCGGCGCAATCTCCGACCTCGCGACCCATGCCGTGGACGATGGTGTCTCCGGCTGCGGGCGTGCAACCCGGACCATGACGACGCCATGGAGCAGCCGACCTTAGCTGCGAGGGGTGAAAGGAACGCCGCCACGATTACACCCGTGGCTTGTCCCGCGGCCTCTTCGAGTTAGCTTGTCCCTGCTTTCGGCATCCCGCGGCGTGCATACACGAAGGCGGACGTACCTGGACGTGAAGCTTGTACGGGCGTACATGCATGGAGCATGCATAACGCATGGTACATGCTTTGCGTCCTAGCTTGCCAGCGGACACTAGAGGGCGCAGCCGTGGCTGGCAATCCTCGAGGACGGCAACCACCGTTGCGTCGAAGCAAGCGTACTCGAGACATCGAACACGTCACGGTTTTATATCTGCACGGCCACCCGACAATCTACACAAGACGCGCCACCACCTCTAGCATCCCCGTCTACGCCGCGCCCACGCGGAGGCAACCAGGCGAGGCGAGGCATGGCGACATCTTCGACTCCATCTCCACGAGCCCGTGAGACGGCGTTCTTGTCTACGCCGGCTGCCATGAACTTGGCGTTGGTCGAAGACGAGGCGTCGACTTACTCCCGCGAGGCATACCCCTTGCGCACCCCGACGAAGCTACCGGTCGTTAAGAAGTCCTAGCCGAGCGGACACATGCTACTTCGACTCAACTACATCAACGCCGTCAAGACCGACGAGGCGCGACGGCGAGGGCGGGCGTGGCCGTAGCAAAGGCCACGTTACTTGCGGCGCGTGTACCGACGAGGACACGGGCTCTGCCGCTGCCCCCACACACTTCATCATCATCATGCATGGAGAACGCGAACCGAAGACGACGAAGACGACCACACAGCTTAATCGGAGGTGTCTCGCGGCGTAACCCGCGGGAGTAATTAACCGGGTGCCTTCCGAGGCCCCGGGAACCAGGAGATCGCAATCGCCACAGTCAGGCTGGCCGTGCTAGCAGGCCACGGAGCGCATGTACTAGGGATCTTGTACTTTGTTTCTCCAAGAGAGATGAATAAAATACATGCTTCCCTACCTTGTTTTCTTTCTTGTGTACTACGGTACACTGGCACGCCCGCATTTCTTTTTTTTACCCCGGCGCATGAGAGAAACATGCTACTCTACTCCTTTCCTAAGTAGCCACCCTTCATAGACGTTTTTCTCGTGTCAAACATTGTTCATTTGATGATTTGAATGGTTAAGGTGGCGTGCGATGCAGGGCGCATGATCCCAGGCGTGGGGGTGATAAACACGACTAGAAAGAACTTCCGATGCGGCCACCGTGGTTCAGCTTGGAGATGGGAGAAGGCGAGGCTTGTGACCGATGGCTAGATGGCGCGAAGTTCAAGGACATCGCCCCCAACTTGACCGCTTTGGTGCCAGCTCATAAGGTCAAGGTCCGAACGGTCAAGGAGGGACTCTCTAGTACGTGGTTGAGAGATTGCAGGCCTGACCTGGGAGAGGCAGCACTTGCGGAGTTCTTCATACTCTGGCAAGTGCTAGCTGTGGTTCAGCTTACACCGGGACAGGAGGATAGGCTGCGTTGGTGCTGGTTCAGAGATGGGGTCTACTCGGCGAAATAAGCCTACAACGCCTTCTTCGCCGGTCGGACCAGGTATACCGCGGCTTCCTAGATCTGGTGTTCTAGGGCCCTCTATGGCTGCAAGTTCTTTGCGTGGATCGTCTTTAGAGATCGGTGTTGGACGGCCGATTGGCTGGAGTGTCGGGGACTCCCGCGACTTGCAGCCTGCCAGCTTTGCGATCAAGAGCCCAAGACGATTCAACACCTGCTGCTTGGGTGTGTGGTGGCATGACAAGTTTGGGCGTGGGCTCTTAATCTTTGGGACAAGATGGACTTCTCGTCCTTGTCCTTAGGCGACGCAGCGGGATTTGTGGACTGCTATCATCCTGGTCACCAGAACGATGTGATCTTCAATGGCGCTAGACCTGACGTGGAAGCCATCTTGGCGAGAATTAGATAGGACTACAGTAGGTGGCATCTGGCTAGACTCTTTCGTACTGCTTTTTTTTGGCTTGGTAGAGCCAGTGCCTGCCTGTGTGTGCATCAACTCCGACAAGAGATGTCTCTTCGCCACATGTGGAGACGCACCGTCCCCACAACGATGTTGTCCATGCCCGCCTCGGGAACCGTCGCTGCCATTAAACACCTGAGACTGACCGCCGATGTGTTTGCTGACTAGTAGGCTCGCCTATGCAATCCTACATGGCTATGTGTGCCGGCATTCCCAAGCCTGTCCCTGTGGGTCGAGGCCAACGTGGTAGTGCCAGATGCAGTATTGGGCCGTCATGCCTTGTGAGATGCTCTAAAAGTACTACACCTGGGCCTTCAGGAATTTACAAGCCTGCCATCATCGACTCTTCAGTCAAACATACACATTAAAATGTAACATTCTATACATGATGGTCATCAATGGAGTGAATCGTGATGCATCAAGGAGTACGTACATCCAGATAAATCTTTCAGTTTGAACGAAGCCAATAAATCTTGCCAAGATTAAATACCCTTTTCAGTACGTGCATCCTAAAAGAGCTCTAGCCTCTGATATAGTTTGTCTAGGTCTAGTATGATTTTGTGTGGTCAAATTTCTTTGATTTTGGCTACTATAGATTTGAACTTTTTAAAATTTTATATTAAACACATGAGAAAAAATGACATGACTATATTCATCATAAAACTGCTTTCGACATGAGTAGTGATCAAAGTTGTTTTTGATGCTATGCATAGTAAGAATAGACATCTATGATGTTTCCCTTGCTTGAGGCTTGCAGTCATGAAATTTGTTTATTACGACCTGCTCCGGACATGGTGTTTTGGCTCATAGGACAAAGTGCACCTATTATAAAATGTATTTTATAAGCATTTTAAAAATAGAAAAAAAAATCAGGTAAAAAGTCCCGGGTCTACATCTGGACATTCTATGTTCACCCACAAAATTTTGCAGAAAAAAGATACTTTTTTGTGGCCTATGTAAGAATACAAAAAGGTGCAATGTAAATAAAAATTGTAGCACCCAAAGTTGTCTTTTTTACACAGGCAACAAAGTCTTTTTTCTCATGAAACTTTGCGAGTGAACATAAAATGTAGATGTGCACCAAGTTTTTTTTCCAGAACTTTTAGATATTTTGAATAATGTTTTTTCGGCAATGAGTACATCTACACCCAAGAGCCAAAGTGGATACCCGATCTGCTACTGACTATCTAGCTCGTTTCTAAAAAGTATGCCTATTACAAACCTGATGATCTGCTTTATTCTCTATGAGCCCCTTATGTCCATGACAATGAATATTCTAATTAATTTGATTAGCTAGTCAGTTCTGCATTTCCCTCCCAAACGAACCCTAGTGAGGTATTTGAGCCATAGTCTTTTATCTTCTACCGAGATCAACTGTTTTTTTAGCAACCGGCAGGAGCATTGCCTTTTCATTAAGAAAGAGGGAAAACCGCACTGTACAAGATTGGCATGTTTAGGTTAAGATGGGAACATGCCAAAGCCACCGTAGACCAAAGTAAAAAACAAGAGGCCTAATTAGGTTCGACCGGGATGGCAGGCACATAAACCATGACAGCACGTTCTCTCTGCAGGATGTCGTCCTGTGCCAGTGCAACGACCTCAATATAGGTGAGACGTTTGCCAGTGAAGATGCGTCGGTTCCTCTCTTTCCAAGCGTTCCAGATAACGTACAACAGGCGCTCACTGATCCGTCGTTGCTTCTTTTTGACTTTACCCCTTATGAGGTCGTCCCACCACTCAGAAATAGTGGCGAACAAATACTTCAGAATATGCGAACAAATAGAAGTTGAAGCGTGCCACTTGAAATTAACTGTTCTACTGGTTTTTTTGAGTAGCTGAGATGATTCAGTTTTAAGCTTTTGGTCAAGTTTTGGCACTGGTTCTAATGTTTAGTGCTTAGTCTTAGTCATACAAAATTTGTGAGATATACCTTGGCTTTTTTTCTGAATGACTATTACAAACTGGTTTGTCAGATGACACTGATTTCTTTTGCAGGAATCTAGTCACATTCTCGTGTCTGAGCAGAAATGGCTTGCTAGGTGCAGGTTCTTCAATTTCATAGGTTCCATGTTCCACGCTGAAATTGCTCCTCTATGTAGCATGCACCGGTGAACTGTGAAGTGGACTTGTAGGATTTTATCGCATAAACTTGCTAACTGCTGTCTATTATCTAAATTCTGTGGACAGTTACTCAACTGACATGAAGAACTGTGACTTGCTTCAGTTAATCTGTTTTCCAGTTTATTATGCTCCATGTTGTATCAAGCAGGAGATTTAGACGTCCAACTTCTTCTGTGTCACATTTCCTGTGTGTGCTTGTGTGTTCGTGCTAACACTTGGCTGTTGAATAATTAGTGTCTTGAACTGGCAGCTGCCTGCGTTTTGGGCAATATGGTGCTACCTGTCATTGCATAGAGGTTGGCGATTTTAAAAACCTTGACATTCACAAAAGGATTTAGGTGTGTGGTCTGAGAAAGTAAACACAGTTCATAGTTGGCGCTAGTCAGGGTCTCACGGTAATCGACGAACTAAAACAGGCTATTCGTTTACAACACATCTGACATGGAGATCACCAGTCAGGGTCTCAGGGATCAAAAGACTTGACTACGCTCGTCGGCTGTATGCAGGGGAGCACGCAGAGCAAACTGAGAACGAACCATCGACCGGTAACAAAAAAGTGAACGACCACCGAGTTCCCTCTCAATGCAAGCATCTATTGAGGGCGTGATTATGATCAACCATAAACTCTCCCCGTTCTCTCTCACACTATTGTCAGCACTCCAGACTCTCTTACCACAATATCCATTGGAGTGCCCAGATTCTACGCCGCTGCCCTAGGTGATTTCACTCTGCAAGATTTCCCTAGCCGTGGTCTCACGCTGAAGCTTCTGTCATTGATCTGTACCCGCATTGCGCGCTAGGGCAACTTCGGCGGCACTGGACGCAGTGGAGATCTCGGTGGCGGCCGTGGTAGAGGCGGTGGCCGCGCGGGAAAATCTACAGCCATGGCAGCCCTGCCCGCATCATTTTCTCCAGCAGTTGCGGGAAAACATGTGGAGAGACCACCAATGTAAGTACACTGATCCTCTGATTTAACCGATTTAAGTGGTTAGGGTTTTGACGCACATGTAGATGGTTAGTTCATCGACTAGTTTGTAATTTTTACTAGTGTCTCGCTTTGACAACTATTTTTACACGATTCATGCCTATATCCGTTAGTTCATGAACTAGTTCACCAACACTAGCTTGTTAGCAATGAGAACTGGGCGTCGACCGGTTGGCAAGGGTATTGAGTGCGCTCCCAGCCCACCAGGGTTCGAGTCCTCGGACTCCCCTGGGCGCTCACGTTGTTTCTTCTATAAAATAATGTCAACAGGTGTTAGTGTCCGTTGATCTCATTTTTTTCTAGCTTGTTAGCAATGGTGACCATGGCCATGGCTGCGGTGATCACTGACATGGCATTGACATGATGTCAATGTAAGCTTGGGGATCACCGCCCTAATAAAATTGGTTGACTGCTTGGTAGTGTATGCCACTCATCGTCTCATCCTTGGCTAGCAAGGGGGAGCACGGGCATTATGTGGTGAGTGCCTGAGTGGTGACCATGGCCCCGGACTCCCCTGGGCGCTCACGTTGTTTCTTCTATAAAATAATGTCAACAGGTGCTAGTGCCTGTTGATCTCATTTTTTTTCTAGCTTGTTAGCAATGGTGACCATGGCCATGGCTGCGGTGATCACTGACATGGCATTGACATGATGTCAATGTAAGCTTGGGGATCACTGCCCTAATCAAATTGGTTGACTGCTTGGTAGTGTATGCCACTCATCCCTTGGCTAGCAAGGGTGAGCACGGGCATTATGTGGTGAGTGCCTGAGTGGTGACCATGGCCATGGCAGTGGTGATCACCGATTAGCATGTATGTCAATGCAGGGTTGGGGATCATCACCTAATCAAATTGGTAGCCTGCTTAGTTAAGTTGCTGGCACTGATCACTTCACTGAACACATCACATTACACTGATCACATCACATTGCGCATTGCATTGCTATACATTCCGTCGCCAGTGGCGTGGGACGAGGTGACCACCCCTAAGCGATTTGGGGGGCTTGGTATACCCAACCTCCGCCTTCTTAACCTTGCGCTTCGCTGCCGTTGGGCGTGGCTCCAGTGGACGGACCCCACCAAGGCGTGGGCTGAATTCGATCTACAGCTTCCTCACGCTTCTTTGGCCATCTTTGAGGCGGCCACTATGGTCCAGTTGGGGGATGGTGAGAAGGCAAGGTTCTGGCGAGACAAGTGGTTGGATGGCGTGAAGGTGGCCGACATCGCCCCCACTATTGCAGCCCAGATCCCGCCGCACAAGGTTAAGTCACGGACAGTCAAGGAGGGGCTCTCCGGTACGTGGCTTCGTGACTGTGGCCCTAACCTTGGGGAGGCAGCACTTGCGGAGTTTTTCGTGCTATGGCAGGTGCTTGTGGCGGTCCAGCTCACGCCAGGGCAGGAGGACACTTTGCGGTGGTGCTGGACCAGTGATGGGCTTTACTCGGCGAAGTCAGCCTATAATGCTTTCTTTGGTGGTCGGACGCTGGCAGTCATGGCGTCGCAGATTTGGCGATCGAGGGCCCCGTATGGCTGCAAGTTCTTCGCGTGGATCGTGTCTAGGGACCGCTGCTGGACAGCTGATCGGCTAGAGAGGCGACAGCTCCCTCGGCCTACAGCGTGTCCACTCTGTGACCAGGAACCGGAGACGTTACAACATCTGCTTCTGGGATGCGTGGTTGCCCGCGAGGTCTGGACGTGGGCTCTTAACCAGTGGGACAAGCTGGCTTGGCTTCCTTTGGCGGACACCGAGCTCATCCATTGGTGGACATCCCGACCTTGTCCGAAGGAGACGCGGTGTGACCTCTGGACCTCCATCATCCTCATCTTCTGGTGCATTTGGCGGCACCGCAATGACGTGGTCTTCAATGGTGCAAGGCCTGACGTCAGAGCTCTTTTGGCTAGGATTAGAGAGGAGTATAGTAGGTGGAGACTAGCTAGGTTGTTTCGTAGTGATTCGTTTGGCTTTGTAGAGCCGGTGCCGTGGATTGGAGGAGAGTAGGCTTGCTAAAACTGGAGGAGCTGCCGCCTCTTGTCGGTAGTACCTTGCCGATCTTCGGCGTTGCTTCTTCTATATGATTAATACACCTGCCAGGGTGTATTCTCGAAAAAAAGTTACTTGCACTGAACACACTGAATTCATCACGGCTGATCTCTGTGTCACTATGGAAAAATAATCCTATGAGACCGGGTCTATTTCCCCGTCGAAATAGACCTAATCCAGACCATGATATGTGGCAGCACAAATCTTGAAGCACCGCCCCATCCTTGATCCCATCTATTCCCCGTTTCCACTGGTTCATGATTCCTATTCTATGGAGTCGCGGTGGCCCTGATGTCATGATGGCTGGTCGGCGGTGCAGCCTAGCCCTACCGTCCTAACCTGTGCCCGCAACAAAAAAATGTAATGCTTAGTGTTTGGTCAAACTTAGAGCATCTCTAACAGTCGCTGTAATCGGCGCTGTATCCAAAAAGTGACTAGTTTAGCGTGTGGGAGGCGCAAATTGATGCTCCAACAGATGCTGCAACCTAAGATGCAGCGCGGGGCAAAAGCGCTATCTCACGCACTATATCTACCGCGCCGGAAAGAGCGCGTGGCACAAATCATGCGCAGGAACAACTACCAATTTTTACAGCCCTAAAATTTAGAGCTTCTACTGGAGGAAAATATAGCCTCACGCACGAAACACGAATGAAATGCACTACAAAGTGCTTTTACAGCGCCAAAATTTAGCGCGACTGTTGGAGATGCTCTTAGGGAAGCAATCGATGTCAGCATGGCAAGTGGACAACTGATCCGTACTGTATACGTATATTAGTACTAAAGAGTACAAAATAAATGTAATCAATGATCCACGATGCATGCAGAGATTTTACAACTTATACTTGTCTAAGTTTGACCAAAGTTATATTATAGATTTTTTTTCAGTATCCACAACGTCAAATCTGTATAGTTCAAAAGAATATTATATGCTTAATGAAATAAAACTAAATTTGTGTTTTAAGTGTTGATGTATTTTTCTAAAAGCATGATTAAACATAAAGTAGTTTGACTTAGGACGAAAGTAGAAAAACGATTATTTTGAAACGGGGAGAGTACTTACTATTATGACTTGGAACGCCAAAACCTTCTAATAAAACAGAAACCACATGCAAGTAAAGATCAGTTGGACTGCGGGAGACTACGCATGCTCTGCTTATGGAACCTGGCACATTCAGGTTTCTTTGGTGTTATTCGTTAAGGATAGTAATTAACCACTAACCAGAAAGAAAACTAGCATGTATCCAAAATTTGACTATGAGCAACTTGTTGAACATATAGATCACTTTGAAGTTGAGAACAAGATCGTCCATGCATGCCAATAATTAACTTTTGCTCCACAATTTGCACACATGAAAATCAGTTATCGGTAATCCATACAATTTAATTACATTGAAATGGTGCATATACAACAAGATATACAGTAACGAAATAGATATTACATCCAGAGAAGCTCCTAGTCACGCAATATATTCTTGTTATTGACACTACTAATATTATATCAGAACGATGGAGCCCTTTATTTCATGTAACAAACATAATGAAAGGCACAAAGAAATGAAAATAAAGTATATGGTACCCACTCGACACAGAGCAGGTTGGGCTCCATACTTATATTAGCACAATGAAGAGAGTTACGGGTTGGCATCGCCAAAACCAGATCCAGCGCCGCTGCCGCTGCCACTCCCACCATTT
The DNA here is from genome assembly GCA_007115705.1 of Dactylis glomerata. Lineage (NCBI taxonomy): Eukaryota > Viridiplantae > Streptophyta > Magnoliopsida > Poales > Poaceae > Dactylis > Dactylis glomerata. The sequence goes on from QXEO01000132.1 coordinate 937,985, forward strand.
GTGCCCTGTCCGTTGCCACTACCACCACCATTAGAATATGCATTTGCACTACTATTTTCATCAAAGTAGTTATTAGTTGCATCGCTAGAGCCATATCCACTACCACTACCAGATCCATAGCCACTAGATCCATAACCTCCGGTTGCTTGTCCTCCACCCCCGCCACCACCTGTACCGCCAGAGCTAGAAGATCCACCAACATCACCTCCAAATCTGTCTTCATTATATCCACTAGAGCCTGAGCCGGTACCAGACCCGCTACCAGATCCAGTACCATCATACTGGCTACCACCACCCCCTTGACCTCCACCTCCACTGCTTGCATGCGCACCATTACTTGAACTCTGGCCAGACCCAGTTCCACTCCCCGATCCTGAGCCACCACCACTCACTTCACCCCCACCCCCTCCCCCTCCTCCTCCTACTCCTTGAGAATTTGAGTATCTAGATACCCTTCCGCCATTGGCTAATCCAATGCTCAAGAGTACAAGAAACCCAAGAGCAGCTAGTTTTGTGCTTGCCATTGTGGGAGTTCAAGTGAAGTGAGTTCCTAGAAAAGCTTGCATGCGGCTATTTATAGTGCTAGAGGCCATGCACTCTTGTTATCTTAATAGCATGTTGGTGGTGTAGACTTGTCATGGGGGCTAATTAGAGACCTGAAAAACGGAAGGTGCTAGTTATATAGGATGTGCCTTCCTATTATCCGGTAGCCTTATTTATTGTTTGTCTTAAAAATGCTTGGGTGATAAGTGAAAGTGATGATCATTTCTTTCTTCATTTCTTTCTAAAAAAGTGATAAATATAACATACTTTTAAAATTTGGTATCTCCTGGTTATTGATTTGATAATATGCACTTGTATTGAAACTTGGTGTAAAAGGCGTAGGGATGCACATATGGTCTGTAGTAATAAATTCGGAGTCATTCCATCATAAGGGCAAGTACAACCAGGCTTAGTCAGCAGGCTATAAGAATTAAAATAGTATATTTATGCTTAGTTAGGAGAATATGCACTTGTATTGAAACTAAGCGGTGAATATGAGATTTTTTTTAAATGGGTAAAACATTGTGGCAAAACCGTAGCTAGGAGTAAAAATTAAAAATGTACTTGTAAAATCAGATTGTTCATCTTGTTAGATAAACCTTGCCGTCGCATCCACATTCAGACAGCGTGTGCAAACACCCACGGCTCCAGCTGACGCCGGAGAGACGAGCTCAAAGTTTCCATAGTCGACTTTGACATGTTCCGTGGGTGTCGTAAGAAATGTGCCTGCATGCAGTCAAACCATGCAAAAAACCCGAAAGATGTGCCAGCACCATCGCTGATCCTCTCAAAGCAAGAGCTAAACGTGCATAAGCCTCTAGCGTGTCCGGATGAGCCAATCAAACCTATCTTCACTATGCTGTTTTGCATTTACTACTTGCTTTGGTGGTTTGGTTTATCTTACGGCCAAGTAACCATGATTTCATGAAGATCTCATTAGCTGGATGATGAAGTGGGCAGGAATCGGAGGTTTCCACCGCCATTTGCGATAATTTGACCATGCTTATACAACTTGCTCGGTCGAAGTGGAATCAAAGCGTTGGATTGCATAGCATGTGCAAGTCAATGAAGTTTTATGTAACGCAGCAGTGCCAATTTTTTGACCGGCATGCACAGCTTCGCTAGTTCACCGTCAACTATAGTGACGTACGCCAGCATACTTGTAGAGACCAATATGGCACCATGCTTTGCTAAATTAGGACAGTCACAACACATCTTGTCCGTTGTATTTCGGGCTGTAAAAAACAATACTATATTACATGAATCAAGTAATAATCCATGTAATTTGTTAATATAACATAGGAAAGGCACGAGCAACAAAACACTCATACTGGAGACTACTGACAATTGAATCTCGAGAACCTCAGGTTGCAAAAACCTCACACCAAACGGTAACAAACGGATCCGAAGAGTTTCGGAACTCACTGATGCTAATGGTCACTGGAAAACTGATTTGGTCTGCCGTACTTTTCTTTCAATTGACTCGCAAGCTATACTGAAGATCAAGCTATCTAGGCATCTAGTGGAAGATGTCCTTGTGTGGCAGCCTGAGAAAACCGGTGTATTTTCGGTACGCAGTGCATATAGATTGGCCTTGAATGCTCAGTCAGTGCACTGTGATATGCCTGCGACTAGCTCGGTTCCTAACGGCTAACATCCATGTTGGACAAAGATCTAGCGTCCTATGTGCCACCAAAAGTCAAGATGTTTGCATGGAAAGCTACATCGGATGCCTTGGCAGCTGAGAAGAATAAACTGAGGAGAAACATGCGTGTTACAGGATGGTGCAGAATTTGTGCTTCAGATTATGAGGATCAAACACATGCCTTGTTCAATTGCCCTCATGCACACGCGTTATGGGAGGAGATGAGGAAATTTTTGATTCTACCAACTAATGAGGCCCTTAGGTCCACCCCATCCAATTGATTTTAATTTACGTTATTGAATATCCCGGACCATATGATTGACACAACCCTCTTAATTAGTGGCTTGGCGAGCATGGTTTGTACGGAATGAAGTGACACATGATAAACATCTCCCAGCCATTGATAGCTCCAAGGTTTTTTGCGTAACGCCCTAAAGCTGCTACGGGATATAAAATTTAAACCAACGTTGGATATAATTAATTAAAGGGAAAAGCATAGTGGTGGAAGCTGGCTCACTGCCAAGACCGCCCCGGTGCCAAGACCAGGCCTGGTTGAAGCCTCCTACTGGTTGGGTCAAGCTATCCCTTGATGGCGCATTCCTGTTGGAGGATCAGATGGCTGGTGTGGGAATGATTCTACATGATGGTGAGGGGCAGCCGGTTTTCTTGGCCTTGCTGATTTCTCGAGGATTGCCAAACACCAATGGCAGCGGAATTACGAGCAGGCGTTGAAGGCCTCGAGATGGCGAGGCAGCATACCCAATTGCCAACCATTATCGAGATGGACTGCTTCCTACTAGTTGCTGCTGTAACATGTACAGAACCTGATTGATCACCCTTTCTCCATTGGGTGAATGAGATTAGAAGCTTAGCTAGTGATTTGGTTCAATGTTTATTTGTAAAAGCTGAACGATCACAGGTTAGGGTTAGCGATTCTCTTGCAAACTTGGCAAGATTATAGCGCCAGACTTCGTTTTGGTTTGGTTCTGGACCTGAAGATGTCCTTTAGTATTTGCTAGAGCTTGACTGTTGTGTAACCCCACCTTGGTAATAAACTTCTTGGTTTACCCGCAATATAAAACTTTTAAAATGGTATCTATCTCGATGGTCGTATGGGTGACATGCATGCGTTTTCTCGTTGTGTGTTGTCATACGCTTCATCCCTCTACTACCACAATTAACCCCCAACATACTTTTAATTGTCCTTTTTCCCAAGGTGCGCCCCATTTTCTACATGTACCACTAGAAGACAACGATTTTGTTTCTGTCTTCTGCAATCAACTTAATAAGAAATCTCACTTTGTGGAAATAAAAAATCATAAAAAAGATGTATATGTGTGTATTATCATCTATACATGGAGTTGTGGCAGGTCGCTATTCGACCGCTATTAGAGAGAACGAAAATGCAATGTACCACCATCAAAGCCATCCGATTTAAATGTTGGGCAAAGTTTATGAATCTATAATTATACTTGGGTTGTGAGCGTGCGAGTGAGGCTGATGTCCGTGGCCACCAAATTGCATGAGAGTAGTCTATTATTGCAGATCATTATGTATTAAATCAAATTTAGGGTAGAGATTGCCACATGATTAGGAAAAATGTAGGACCACAAAGGTAAATTTTCCTTGTAGGTTTGAGGATAATTATAGCATGCTAACTAATCGATGGGAGATTTTCTTGCACTACAACAATAGGTTTAGCAGGGAGAGGTTTCCTGTCTTCGGCTATCTTAATTTTTTTTCAAAAGGCAAGAGATAGGAAGAGTGGGGTGTGACACCATAGATCGCCTTGAAGTCAAGAATGTCAACATCTGTGCTTGATAATTAACTTGTACTCCACAACATTCACTAATGAAAAGCATATCCATAAAATTTAATTAATTCCAATTTTCTGGATATATAACTACACATACAATGGTGAAACATATGTTACATTTAGAGAACCACATAGTCACACAATATTCTTGTTGTTGGCACTACTAACGTTTTATCGAAACGATGAAGCCCTTTATTCTGGTAAGAAATATCATGAAAGGTACACAAATGAAAATAAATTATACGGTACCCACTCGACAGAGAGCGGGTGGGGCTCCATATTTGGATTATCATGATGAAGAGAGTTACGGGTTGGCATCACCAAAACCAGATCCAGCGCCACTACCGCTTCCACTTCCGCCATTTGTGCCATGCCCATTGCCACTGCCTCCACCATTAGAATATGCATTTGCATTACTATTTCTGTAATAGTAGTTATTAGTTGCATCACTATAGCCGGATCCACTACCACTACCTGATCCGTAGCCACTAGATCCATAATAACCCCCGGTTGCGTGTCCTCCACCACCGCCTCCACCGGTACCGCCGGAGCTAGAAGATCCACCAAAATCACCTTCATATATATCCACGGGAGCCTGAGCTGACATCGGAGCCAGATCAGACAATGGAGCTTGAGCTGGCATCGGAGCCTGAGTCGGCACTAGACCTGCTACCGAATCTTCATTATATACACTGGAGCCTGAGCCGACACCGGACCCGCTACCGTATCCAGTACCACCGGGTTGGCTACGACCACTCCCTTCACCTCCACCTCCACTGCTTGCATGCGCACCACTCCGTGAACTCTGGCCAGAGCCAACTCCACGCCCTGATCCTGAGCCGCCACCACTCACTTCACCCCCACCCTCTCCCCCACCATATCCCGCTCCTTCAGAACTGGAGTATCTGGCAACCCTTCCAGCATTTGCTAATTCAATGCTCAAGAATACAATGAACCCAAGAACAACAAGTCTTGTGTCTGCCATTGTGGGAGTTCAACTAAGTTGAGTTCCTAGAAAAGCTTGCATGTGGGTATTTATAGTGCTAGAGGCCATGCACTCTTCTTAACTTACTAGCATGTTGGTGGTATGAAATTGTCATGGATGCCAAGTAGAGACTTGAAAAATGGAAAATGCTAGCCAAAGTCATAAGCTGATGTGCTTTGGGGGCTTCATTCGTGTAGTTTGAATGGTGATATGATTAGATTATATGTCATGTGCCTTCCTATTATTCGGTAGCCCCATAGCATTGTATCAGTGAAAGTGGTATCCTTTTCTTTCAAAAAGAATCATTGCTTGAGAAGTGATGAACTATATTCAGAATTGATTAATAATAATTAATCCAAATTTTTGAATGTGGGTGCATGAAGGACTTTAATCATTGATGTTGCTGGCTTTATGCGATTCAAATTTTATACTTCTGCTTCCAGCAAGAAACTTCCAAGTACCTCCCGCAAATTGATTTGAACATACGCACCTGCGTTGAAACTTCGTGTAAAAAGGCTTAGAGATGCACATACAATCTGGAGCAATAAATCAAAATCAGAGTAATTTGGTCATAACTATGTGATGAAATATGAAATATTATCTATGTTCCATAATATACTACGTTCTGTTAGCCTATTCTAGTTTAGCCTACCAAAACGTCTTATATTCAAAAATGGAGGTGGTATTTTCTAAATGGGTTAAGCACTGCTGCAAGACCGTAAGTAGGAGTAAACAATAAATTTTACATGCAAATTAATCGTTGGATTGTCCATCTTGTTCGATATATATAAACCTGCTGACGGTTGCATCCACATTCAAGCAGCACATGCAAACATCCACAGCTCTAGTAGTTGACACCAAGATAGACCTGGAAGTTTCCCTAGTTGACATTGACACATTCCGTAGTTACCGAAGGAAACCGCAAAGACCACAACCATGTGCATGCACGCACGCAGTCAAACCATGCAAGATGTGCCCAACACCATCGATCATCCTCTCAAAGCAATCTATCTCTCTATACTGTTTTGCACTCCTACTTGATTGGTTTATCTTACTGCTGCTAAGTAACCATGAGTTCAAGAGGATCTCATTTGCTGCATCGATGATCAAGCTAGTGGGCCAGGATGAGGTTTCCACGCCACGAAGCGATCGATGATAATTTGACCCAGCGCATACAGAGCTTGCTAAATGGTCGAAGGACGAAGACTCGTTTGCGATGGCAAGCAAAGCAAGCGTTGCAATCAAAGTAACCGACGACCCCGCCACCAGAGTCGATCGAATCGACTTGAGAAATCGTCTCACCACCATGCGCTAGTACATGCACATTGCCGCCGCTGCTGCATGTAGTAGACATCAATCCATTGATTGAACTTGGGTCGTCGCTTACCTTTCGTGTGTAAGCTAGCTTAGCTTTATCCGTGCGGATCTTCGAGGCCTTGTTTGGTGTAGGGATTATCCTTATATCAAACCCCTAAATCACCACTTATCTAAAAATCCAGTTTAGTTCTATGTCCTCACTTTTTTTCTTCAAAATCTTAGTGTATTTTGCCAATATCCACTACTCTACTCCAACCTAGTGGATATGAATTGAGGATTGGTGGGGATTGTGTGAAGGTATGGATTCACCCAATCCACTAAGAAATTATTCCCACAAAAACTATAGAATCAAACAAAGTCTGTCAGGGGTCCTATTTGACGCGCTCAGAATTAGGCAACGTATCAAGGCACACAAGACCGCCATCATAGGCCATCCCACCATCGCTAGTATCATGGTTTTGCAGTTCGACCCTCTCCCACACATCATATTCTTCTTTGGCAGCTCGACCACCCGCCTCCACCGTCGGCCAGGCCGCCTTGTCCTTCCACCTGCGCTCGGCACAACTCCCACTCTCTTCAAACACAGCCTACCTCCGGTCCACCGCGCCCCGACCTCCCTTTGAACTCCCCCACCCTCCCGTCTAGGGCGCTGACAAACCCTCCCCGTACCCCAAACCTTAAGTTCCTATTGCTGGCGACTTCCCCACACCCCACACCTAAACCCTAAGTTTTATTTATCTTCTCCACCGGTGAAGCTGCGGCCGGCAGCGCCGTCCCCCATCTGATGCATGTAAAATGCATCCATGATCTTTGTAGTTTATTAGGTCATATTCATAGTTATTTGATAGTTTTATGAGGACCTGGAATTGTTTGGCATTGATTTTGGCATTTTCTAAACAACCCCCTTTCATTTGGTTTTAACACTACGAAGCAGATGTTCTTGTGTTTTGCATGTTTTTGACTTTCAGGGACCTTCCCGTCATCAAACGGACCCAAACTTTTTGGGAAATAGAAGACTGTGAGAATAAGAAGTCAACGGAGGACGCAACGAGGCATGAATTAGGGAGCACCACGCAGGCCCACATGTTGGCCGCATGGTGGGGCCCACTTCTCCCTTGTGTGTTGTTTCGATGTAATCTTGGACTCCACAGACTCGTCTTGACCTAAAACCGACTATATAAAGGACCCCTCAGGCGATTTCGCGACGGGGCGGTGAAGAAACATAGACTACACAAAACTAATCTGAAGACTGCGAGGATAGGAGGGGAGCCGCTCCTGGTTGGCCCTTCAACTTCATCGACACCATCTCCTTTAGCAATATGATGAAGAGGGACTAGTTCATCCCCTGGACTATGGGGATTGTGGAAGTAACTTGTATCAAACTCTATCTCGCGTGCTTCATAGAATAGAGTCACATGAGCTCCTATCATGATTGTGACCATTTTTGTATTACCCCTATGGTGGATCTTATGTTTGTGAGATGATTTATGAGATGCAAAGATGTTTATGTACTTGATGTATGAGTAGATGTATATGTTACACCGTTCTTGTTTGCTTGTTCTGATCAAACTAGTATGCATAGGGCTCGTGAGGGAGATGTGTGTATTAGTTGGAGCAATCTTGTAGTGCTTTGGGGAAGTGACAGAAATTTGTATTGCTATGGTTTTTTACCTTTCTATGGTTGCCTCACTAGGGAGAATAGTTTACTGTGCATAAAAGTCCTGTGACAGAAATGATCCTTTGCTTGCAAGGATGCATCTGTGTTTTCAACATCATATTATAGTTCTTTATGTAATACTCTGTTAAGTCTTAAAATTTACTTGAGGTGGACTCTCTTGTCAAAGGTGCATTAGTGAGTTGACTAGACATCAACTCTATGTTTGAACGTGATGCCCATGTTTATGCTTATCAAGGGACATCTTGTGTATTTACATGCTCTTAATTTATCGTTTGTGCTTTATTACCACCATGTTTATGGAGAGGGAGATCAAGTGAAAACATGATCCCTAGTCTAGTTTTTAATCATAAGAAGTTCTCTAGACTCTAGTTACTTTTGCACTGTTTTACTTTATGTTCTTTAAACCTGAAAATCACCAAAAATCTTGCTCTCACTGTTTTCTTTGGTTTTGTTAATCTTGCAAGCTATTGGTGATTGACAACCACCATAGTTAGTTGGAGATGCAAAGTTGTTTGTTCACCATTGCTTGAAGAGCGAGGAAAAGAAACCAACCTCAGGCTTGCCAGAGAGTTCAATAATAACCTCGAGTCATCCCTGTAATGACCTCAAGAGTAGCAACGATTTAGGACTTGATTGCAAATAGGAAAATTGAATTGCATGCATTTGAAATTTGTGAAAAAATTAAACTTTGGTTTTAGGAGATATGATGGATTGGAATTTAACTCTAGTGTTGAGTTTTGACTTAGGTCGACACTAGGAATTGAAATTCAAATTTCAATATAAATTCATATTTTCAAAATTAGGAAAATCAAATTTGAATTATTTTGAGTGGAATCTAAAGATTCAACATCCATTACTTGATTTGTGTAAATCAATACTAACTTAATTATCATGAGCTCAAAATGGAGGTTTGACTTATTCAAATTTGAGTTCATATTTCCAAAAATAAATAACTAAATAATAAATGACATAATAATATAATGTCACAAGGTAGTAATAAAAAGAAATATAATTTTATTTCTGATATCAAAGGTATTGTTACAATATTTGATACAAGGAATAAGAATATAAGATTACATTAGGACTAAAACCCTAATGCAAAATAAATAAAAATAAAATAAAATAAATCCTAACAAAATCTAAATCTTCATCTTCTTATCTTGATCTTCTTCTAAACTTGCACACAAAACAAATAAGGGATCTTGGCAGATCCAAATATTGGATTTTAAAATTCTTATTTATTTAGAATCCAAGTTTCCATTCCAGGAACTTGTCCTGAACCTTGTGTTGAGGCAAGGCAAAGGAAAATAAACATAAAATGCTAAGATAGATGCCAGAACCAAATGGAAAGACAATAGGAACCAGATTCAGTAGTGCAAACATAGGACCAAGACCAAGTGTAGTATCTAGTAGATTGTCCAAAACCAGAAAGTGGACAAAGATCAAGTGTAGTATTTGTTGTTCTGTAGTCACCAAAGAAGAACCAGACGAAGATCAAGCATAGCATCCAAGTAAAACTTAGTACTAGCCAGTAGCCAGTAGCATAGCAGACCAGGAAAAAATAAGAAAATATAGGAGTAATTAACAGAGAACAGAATCATAAGATACCTTAAACTTTGGTTCTTTAAAAAAAGAATTCAAGCATGCTAAATGAACACTTCACAGTTCATCACACATGTCACAGAAAGCACATATAACAAATATCAGAAATCATTAATTGTTGTCAGCAAACCAAGGAATTAAACCAAATTCCAAAACCCTAAAATCTGTAGAAACCGATTTAGGAAATTACCAAAATAGCCCCAAACCGACATGTCAGTTTAGGCACATGACTTTAGCTCATACCTAGCATTGAATCTATGCTAGAAACCAAACTACAGAGGCGGTATAAGCACCTTAGTCACCATTTGCATGGCACACAGGTGTCAGCAGCAGCACAACCTTAGAGACCTATAAATAGGACCCCAAAACCCACCTTGAAGATCACAAATCCTCACAAAGCTCATAAGAAACACTCTCAGATCAGAGGTAGAGATAAAGAGCTAAAGAATCACCTTGAGGTCAGAGGCTCGAGGAGAGGAACTCCAAACACACCCACTGGTGTGAAGGAGAAGATCTGAAGGAGCACTTAGAGCAAGAACTGGAGCCAGGAGGAGAAGAACTGCATTAGATCTTCATCAAGCACACTTAGTAGTCTACAAAGGTTATAGCTAAAACCCTAGGAGTAGTATTAGTAGTAGTGAGAGGGAGTGGTAGCTACTTCCCAGAACCCTAAGCCCCTGCTAGGTATTCTCCAACAAAGGAGAATAGCCTCAGTATGCTCAAAGGCCTGGCACAACTAACCATTAGAGGACCTTACCATAGTTTTAGTAAGAGTAGTAGTAAACTTGATCGTGCAACTAACAGTGCATGCATAAGTTCATATAGAAGTAGCAGGTACAGTTAAAGAACAACTAACTAAACTATACAAACATACACACATACATGCAATCTGTGAGTTATGGATGGTTAGCACATTCATAATTAACAGCTACACAAACAAATAGAAATTAACTAGGAAAGAATTAGTTAACTGAAAACACAACAATTAACTGAAGAATATGATAGTAGCTTATAACTGAAGATCATGACGGTAGCAGATAGTTGAATAAATGACAGTAGCAGTAGATTCAGAGATCATAAGCAAGTAACCATGATCATGTCGAGTACCAGTAGCTAATAGAACCTACTAGAACATACTAGAACACCCTAGAACCTACTAGAAGCTACCCAATCAACCAAAACCATGCATCACTGTTAACTGACGAAATTGAAGAAATACCAAAATCTTCAGAAGTAAGCAAACAACATGCATTCGAGCTATTAAGTAGAGAAACAACTACCAGGAGTAGATTAAACACTAGAACAACACCTAAACTACTCAACAGTATCACAAACACTAGAAATGGGGATGGTATAGAGGCAAAACCTAGATAGCAAGCCAACAGTAGAAATTGTAGAGTAGAAGTCGCAGTAGAGGTAGAGAGAGGGAAGAGGATACCTACCTTGTGGGCGAGGGAGCCAAGATCACCATCGCCGGAGTCGAGGCCGAGGCGGTAGGGAGCACCTCGAGGGGTAACTCAACCTGCACCTGCCAATGGTAGATGGAGATGACATAGAGGAAGTAGAGGAGCACCCTAGGACCAGCCATAGTCCCAGGAGCGCCGAAGAGGTCGCTGGAGTGGAGCACGACCTTGAAGCTAAAACCCTAGATCCAATCCAGGATCAAATCGAGCCATAGAGGACGCAATCGAGGGGAACTTTGGGATAGGATTGTACAGCGGAGTGAGACGAATCAATTGAGCACTAGAGCACCGTCGGAGCTGGTCGGAGATGGCCGGAACGGCGAGGCGACGACAACGTTGATTCAGTCGCCAGAGCGAGCGAGCGAGCGAGCGTGAGTGAGAGAGAAGGGGGCGACGCAGTTCAGGTCGACCGAACCAGTACGCTGGTTTTGACCAGTGGGATCTGACCAGTGGGCCCATGGGCATTTTAGACTTTTCATAATAAGTTAAAATGCAATAATAGGAAATAAAGCCCTAGGAACCTCAGAAAAATATAATAAAAATATTTTTGAACTCAAAAAAATGAGAAGAACACAACTTACATATTCATAGGAATAATTGAAATACTTTTATTTTTGATGAATTTTGAATTAAAGAAATCAAGTTAACAACTTGATAATTCAAAATAAAATCCTAACAAGTGTTATTTAATTGTTTTGAGTGAGCAAATTAAATTCTTATAGATATATGAAAATTCTAAAGGAATATTAAAACATTCCTAAATAGTAGTATCACCTTTGATTATTCTTTACCAATATACACTTTGCCGAACTCCCGCTGTATGAACATGATTTGTTACAACCTTCTGACAATTGAAAATCCTTACATGCTACTCTTGAGTATGCTGGTTGATAGATGGAGAATTCGCTATACATTTGGTTGGACGTTTCATTGTGTGAAAAAGAAAGTGTATAGGAAGAAAAGATCAATGAAATTTGATAGTACTATTGGAACAATAAAGTTTGAATAATTCATTGAAAAACCAAAAAGGAATGAAATAAATCACAAGTGAAATCTTGCATAGCATATAGTTGCGCTAGGAGTGTGATTTGAACTTTTGAAGCTTTTCTTAAGAATTGATTATTAATCGAGGACCCGAGGTCAAGGGTCAAGTAGAACCTTCGAACTGCATTATCTTGCGATCATCAGGCAAGTTCACCCTTGCACATAATAATTTTTGTATAAACCTTTAAAAAGGAATCACCTACACAAAACAAATTACTATTTTAAAAACAAATTGAATCAGAATGGTGGGCAATGAAATCATGGTTTGATACATGAGAAAGTCATGTTGGTGGAAATTTCATTGTACCGGGAAAGTCACCTAGGAGTTAATAACAGAAAGTAGTTAGTGATTCCAAAGCGCCGTACAACTTTATTGTTCCAATAGTACTATCAAATTCACATAAATCTTGGAATGGGACGAGCAAGTTAGAAGTTTCTCCTTAGTTCCGTATATCTTCAAATGACTAGGTTGGGCTGTGTTCTCGCGAGGAACTACAGTAGGTGGGAGCCCGTAACATTCCCATCTTGTGTGGCAGGATGACGATTTTAGTGTCTTAGCAGGGATGGCATCTGATCGCGGTCATCGACCGATTCAATGCAAAAGGGTAGATTATGGAGTTAGGTAGTGCTCGACATGATTTGGAGAAACTTGGTAACATGCCTCACATCAAAGGAAGTGTGACTAGGGCAATAAGGCCAAGGACGTTTGTGGGAAAAGTAGCGCACCTCTCGAGAGTGTAAAAATATGACATGTTACTCCCTATCCCGGGAAAGGATTGCGAACACAGCGAGGAAAGGAACTAAACATAAGTTCTAACAACCCGTGAAGACTGATGAATTTAGATTTTAATTAAACTCTAAAACTTACCTTTTCTAGAAAACTGTTTTTGAAAACCAAACCATGAATAAAAATCTATGGTTACACTGTTTTAGGTGTGGTTTCACTTAAATATTTTCTCAGCCATTGTTTGTGTTTGTCACTCTAGAGTTTGTTTACATATTATATATTCTCGGGTATGGAGTATTGTAAAGAGTCCACAAGCAAGGTTTTTATCCAATACCACTAAAGGTCTACGTCGTGTTTGGTTCAGAAATTGTGATGAAAATAGTAATTTAATCAGAATATGGTGATAGTGGTAACGGAATGAGAAAAATTGAATTTTCTTTGTTTGGTAAATGTAATGGTATGAAAATTGCTAGACATCAAGCAGAAGGAACGAGCCATGAATGATGCTCATCACTATGGTTGATTGAATTATGATGGGGCTCACCACAACTAGATCCGCCTCTTTTGCTGGCCATACCCATTTTCCAGATACACACAGCATCCTCATCGGATATACTTCGCTAGCTCCTTGGCCCATCATTGGCTAATCCACCACTATCTTTGTTACCTTCCTTTGTTGCTAGCCATCGAGAGGAGTCCATGGTCATCGTGGGGGAGAAGACGGGGAGAGGAGAGGAGATACAACGTGACCGGTTGCTCTGGTTCGATTCCCGTTTCCGGTCATGGTGGTGGGTGCGTGGGGGGTGGGGGTATCAGCCCGGAATAGCGATGTAACGGATTGTGGCCCACGTGAACCAAACAAGAGTAATGTTTTCAAGTTACGGGGGGTAATCTAATTACAGGGAAAATAGACGAACTAAACCAAAATATAAGGAAATAAAACAATGGTATATTTCGATGAAAATGTGGCCGCAGTGTATAATAAAATGTGGCAATCTTCTGAAGGAAATCAACGATAGTAATCTTGATATACCTAATAATTTTTTTGGATGCCCTCACTAAATATGAGATTGAAAACATTCAAAGCAATAAATCTTACAAATGCAATTTCAAAATAATACCGAGAACTGATTACCATGGTCTTTCCCAAGACCATTGTTAGAAGAAACCCTTTTTCAAGATTCACCTTTGATACATGATATATCGTTGCTGGTTTTAAATTGTATAGTGTTGACCTTATCAATGGACTTGAAGTATATCCATTGTAGAAAGGAACTTCAGAGTAATTATTAAAATCACATTAATGGACTCCTCCGGTACAAGCAGCTGTAGTGGGAAAAATAGATGCACTATCAAATTAGTCCGTTTCAGAGATGGAAACACGAAATCCATTCATGTGTCAACCAGAAGAAATTTCATTCCATCTCTTGCCGAGTGACATGGCTCCTCAACCAATAATCATGAAATTAAAGCTGCTACAGTCTGGAGAACGCTCAATAACAAATTTGCTGTCTTAGCCAATCCCACTTGTTATTTGATCTTTCTGAGTTTGTCCAGCAGTTTGGGGATCTTGGCACCTCTTGGTTCCCTGCTGTCGATAGGAGATTTATAATGTGGTGAAGCTAATTTCCCTGGACTGTCCCCCTTATGTCGAAGGCTTTGAACTTAACTTCATCAAGAGATTCTAGCGGATCATTAAAGAGGACTCTTACAGTCTTTGTGATGATTTTCAGGAATCTGATAGCCTCTACAAAAAGACAAAAGACATCACACTTGGACCTTCAGGAATTTGCTAACTTCTATCACCTCCTGTTGGGTATCCTCCTCATGTGGGTTGTGAGGAGATGGCCTTATGAAGCCTTTCAGGCTGCCCAAACAGGTGCAAGAGCCCACTAACCTTTAGGGTTATGACCAAGGGTCATTTTCAACTTTGCACATGAGGGAAAAGGGGATGATAACCCTCCTTTCCAGCCACCACAGTGGCAAGGACGAAAATCAGGACAGCCTCCATTGGAGAAGAAAACCAAGAGAGAAGAGAAAGAGGAGAAGTTGAAGGAAGAAGCTGAATCAAGCACCGGGCCTTGCCCACAAGGTTGTGAAGACATCAGATCTGCATCCTTGTCTCCTTCAAGCTGTTGTTCCACCATCTTTGGTGAGATTGCTCCACTCTCTAGCTCTTGTGCCCCAAATCTTGTAGAAGCAGCCACAGATTCGTGTGTATCTTGGTGTTTGAGATCCTCTAGTGCTCTCTAGAGAAGAACTTGTTGTATTCCCATTTGATAATAGTGGAAGAAGATTTGGGTGGCTTCGGCCCGTGGTTTTTCCTCTCAAGTTGAGAGGTTTCCCACGTAAAAAGGATTGGTGTCCTCTGTGTGTTGATTTACTACTGCTACAGCTGTTGCGAGACCTCTCTCCCTAGGACAGAGAATGTCTTAGGTGAGGAGAGAGCTTCTCTCCTAAGAGACTGTCTTGGGTCAGGAGCGAGCCAAGGGCTGCTCCTATTTCCTCCATATATGTTGATGCATATGTTTCCTTCCGACACGAGCAAAGATCCTTGAGTTAGATCACAAGTTGCTGAAGTTTACTTTGATTCCGCTGTGTATTTTCAGTCAACGCTAATATTGTGCTAATCTCTAAATTAAGGGGTTAACCGGTGTGCCCAGTTTTCCCAACAGAGTGGTATCAGAGCACAGGTTGCTCAAAGTCTGCTCAGAGTTGCTC
Organism: Dactylis glomerata; assembly: GCA_007115705.1. Lineage (NCBI taxonomy): Eukaryota > Viridiplantae > Streptophyta > Magnoliopsida > Poales > Poaceae > Dactylis > Dactylis glomerata. The sequence goes on from QXEO01000132.1 coordinate 953,526, forward strand.
AGAGGTTGCTTGCTGCTTGCAATGGCTTTGGAAGAAGGCGTCACTACAAGTGGCATGATAAAACTTGATTCTTCCAATTACTCATTATGGAAGCCCATGATGGAAGACATCCTTTATTGTAAGGATTTGTATGAGCCAATTGTGAAAGAGAAGATACCGACCGGTGTCACGGAAGAAGAATGGAGAGTGCTGAACCGAAAGGCAGTAGGTATGATTCGATTATATATCAACCACAATATTTTCCACCATGTTGCAAATGACACAAATGTATATGAGATGTGGCAGAAGTTGGAGTCAATGTATGAGAGGAAGACAGCTATGAACAAGGCCTCGGTGATCAAAAGGCTAGCAAAGCTTGAGTACCGGGATGGTAGCAGTGTGATTGAACACTTGAATGTCTTCCAATGTCATATAAATCAACTTTCAGCCATGAAGATCAACTTCGAGGATGAGGTGCAAGCATTGTTGGTGCTGAGTTCCATGCCTGATAGTTGGAATACGCTTGTTGTGTCAGTTAGCAATTCAGCTCCGGATGGGAAACTGACATTGGAGATGGTGAAGAATAGCATGCTGAATGAAGAAGCCAGAAAGAAGGAAAAAGGCGATGCCTCCTCATCTGATGCTTATGTGGCTGAATCCCACGGCAAGAAAGAATACCATGTACATGGCCAAGCAAGATTTCAGCAAAGTAAAGACCAGAAATCCAGGGGGAGATCAAAGTCAAGAAAGAGACAAGAAATCACTTGCTTTTATTGTGGCAAGCCAAATCACAAGAAGGTCGATTGCAGGATATACAAGAGAGATCTTGTAGAGAGTAAAGTTACTAACAAGAATGAGCAAAAAGGCGAGAATGGTGCCGCTATGACTGCAGAATGTGAACAAGGTGAAGATTACCTTATCATTGAAGATGAAGAATGCTATAGTGCTGTTCGTGATGGTGCCATGAGTGATGCGGGCAGGATAACCACCCAGTTGGGAACCCCAAGAGGAAGGTATGATGAGCACAGTAGCAAGTCTTTCCCTCAATAAGAAACCAAGGTTTGTCGATCCAGTAGGAAAAAGGCAAACTTCAGAAGGTGATGCTTGCTAGCTTTGTGACACTCCAGCAAGGGCGCCGTTTACGATTCTTGTTGGTGCATCTTCAACTAGTAGCAATATGGAACCTGCACACAACATAACCAAGAACTTTGCTCCCAACTTATGATGAGGTTGTCAATCTCACCGGTTTGCTGTAAACAAAGGATTGAGCGTATCGAGTGGAAAACAGTAGTAGTATGCGAGAAAGTAAACAGTGCGAGTAATAGTAAAATGGTGTAACAATGTAAAGGAAATTGGAACGGGGTCCACAGTTCACTAGTGGTGTCTCTCCATAAGATAAATAACAACATGCTGGGTAAACAAATTATAGTTGGGCAATTGATAGAATAAAGATAACGTGCATATGTCACGAGGATCACTATGAGATTTACTCTGGGCATTACAACAAAATACATAGACCGCCATCCAACTGCATCTATGACTAATAATCCACCCACGGGGATATCGTCCGAACACCCCACGAGTATTATGTTGCGAACAACAGATAACTGCATTAAGCAAAGTGTGTAATGTAAACAAAATGAATGTCCTTGGACACAAGAATGTTGTTTTCTCCCTAGTGGCAACAACACATCTACAACCGTAGAGGTTTCTGTCACTCCCCCAGATTAAATAGAGGCATGAACCCAACTATCGAGCATAAATACCCCATCTTGGAGTCACTAGTATCTACTTGGCCAAGATAGCTACTAACAACGGAGAGCATGCAAGATCATAAAGAACATAGAGATAACATAAGATAATATTCAACACATCAACTTAACATAACACCAATATTCATCGGATCCCAACAAACACAACATGTAGAATTACACAAAGATGATCTCGATCATGTAAGGCAACTCACGAGATCTAAACATGAAGCACATGGTGGAGAAGACAACCATCTATCTACTGCTATGGACCCATAGTCCAAGGTAGATTACTCACTCATCGCGCCGGAGGCAAGCATGGCGATGAAGAAGACCTCCGGTGGCGATTCCCCTCTCCGGTAGGGTGCCGGGAAGAGCTTTTGGACCCTCCCGATCTTGGATCGACGACGGCGGCGGATCGCGATATGTTTCTGAAAAATTGATCGGGTATTTAGGTTTTTCCCGTCGGGGGTCTTTATAGGCGAAGGGGTAGCGTCAGAGGTGGGCCAGGGTGGCCTCACCACCAGGGGCACGGGCCAGGGGCAGGCCGCGCCGCCCTGTGGTGCGGCCGCCCTGTGGCCCCCCTCCATCTCCTCTTCGGACTTCTGGAAGCTTCATTAAATAATAGGAGGTTCGGCTTTTGTTTCGTCCAATTCCGAGAATATTTCCTATGTAACTTTTCTGAAACACAAAAACAGCTGAAAACAGGGAACTGGCACTGTGGCATCTTGTTAATAGGTTAGTCCCGGAAAATGCATAAAAGCGCCACGAAGTGTAACAAAACACTAAGCAAATGGTGTAAGAACAAGCATGGAGCATAAAAAAATATAGATACGTTTGAGACGTATCAGTATCCCCAAGCTTAACTCCTGCTCGTCCTCGAGTAGGTAAGTGATAACAAAAGAAATAATTTTTGAGGTGACATGCACCAACACAATCTTGATCATCTATGTAAAGCATTGAGTGCTGGGATCAAAAGAACTTAAAACATGGGCTTGAAAGATATAATCTTGATAGAAGAAACTTAGCAACCATGTTATAATATGAAAAAAACACAAATGAAAGATCATGAAGAATGAAACAATGAAAGTCAAATGTGTGTTCAAATCATATGGAAAAACATAGCAAATGGTTTTCAGCTTGTCCTTCATGAGAGAGCAAAACATAAATGCATAGGACACCTTCAAGTTTAAGAGGGCAACTAGATACAAATAATTTTAGAACAAGTGAAACCAAAATCATGAATCAATCAATGATAAACTTTGAGACTATGCACATTAAACTCAGAATGACAACTATGCTCTCTTAGATGGTGTATAAAGGTAGAAGGTGGTGACTCAACATAATAGTAAAAGAAAGGCCCTTCGCAGAGGGAACCAGTGATTAAACATGTGCTAGAGCTTTTCATTTGTAAAACAGAGAGATAAAAATTGGGTTTTGAGAGGTGGTTGTCTTTGTCAATGACTGGCAATGGGGTTCTTACTATCTTCCATACAAAAATGAAGCAAGTTTTTGAGAGAGAGATTGGCACTTTGGTGCTCTTTTATAAAGCTTGGCACTCCTCCCCACCTTTTTTCCTTTCTCAAACCATGGCTAACCGATTCCATCGGGTGCCCACCAACATTCACATACCATGGAGGAGTGTCTTTTTTTCTTTTTTTTTCTCTTTGGAATAAACAATATGGAAGATAGCAAATCCGACCACTACGTCCCCATGAGCTGAAAATAGTGTCACAAAACGAGAAGTATTTTGAAGGTTTTTTTTTTGAAAGGTAGCATATGAAAATTTACTTGGAATGGCTTACAAATACCATGCATAGGAATTTATAGTGGACACATTGGAACAACTTGGTTTTTAGGAGTTGGATGCACGAGTAGAGCTCATACTTAGTACAAAATGAGGGCTAGCAAAAGACTAGGAGCGACCAACTAAGCGAGCAATAACGGCCATAATTATGCATAGCGACAAAACATCATTAAGAGAAGCATAAGATGTCATCAAAAGTCAAAAACTAAATGATCATAGAGGCTTATGGTGACTTTGTATGAGTCAAACATGTGTAAGCATGTGCCAAGTCAACCCAAATAAAGCATCAAGGAGAAAACCAAATTAATGCTTCCAAACAATAAAAACAACGCATGATTTTTTCAAAGGCTCATTAAGCAATCTCAGTCATTTGAGACAAGTCATGCTACAGCAAAACCACTAAGCATACTATCAAAACGACATCAAGCACGACATGCAAAAGTCTAAGCCGCAGTCTAAACAAGCTCCTTTTTGAACCACTTTTTTGCATGCAATTTTTTCTCTTCTCCAACACCATTTGAACCTTTTTAAAACAACTCTTTTGATGAAAACCAACATGGACCAGAGGTCAAAATACACCTTGATATAAAGATATAACAAGATCTGAACAAAAATCAAGGCGAAAAACGAAAGCTACACGCAGTTCTAGAAAAAGAGAACACTCATTGAACGATAAGAGTGAAAAATGGAGTGTTTTTGGCAATGAAAAGCAAGGCAACTTCTCCAAAAGAAATTTTTTGGGGTCCAACTATTTATTGCAGCAAACAAAACTAAAGAAAACTGAAAACTAAAGTAAAGACGCTCTAAGAAAAATGCATAGTGCATGAAGCAATAAAAATATAGTGTGTTGAAAGGTGACCTGATTTTTGCCGATGAAGAAGGGGTGCCTCAGGGGCATCCCCAAGCTTTGACGCTTGTACCTCTTGGATATTTCTTGGGGTGCATGGGCATCCCCAAGCTTGAGCTTTTGTCCATTCTTCACCTCATCTCATCATTCTCCAATCCCTACACTTGAAAACTTCCTTCATACAAAACTCAACACAATTCTATTAGCAACATTAGTGTAAGCATAATAATTAATCAACCCCTTTTTGCTTCAGATTTCAACTCAAAACCACCACATATAAAGCATATACTACTGTAGCAACTTCCCCAAAAGTTTCGTGATCAAAAGAACTCAAAAAGAAAGTGATAGAGAGGCAAACACAAATAGTGACAGAAATCTGTCAAAACAGAACAGCTGACAAAGGTCGATTTTTTTGAGGGTTTTCTGTTACTCAAATAAAAAAGTGTAAAACTAATGAAAGTTTGGATATAACCTGTGGCATATGCACAAGAAATCACAGGTCAAAAAGATATTCTGGGAATTTTCACGAATTTTTATGGTGCAGCACCGAAATCTGTTTCAGGACAGCAACATCCCCAAATCTTACCTCACTCAAATTAGAGGTTTCTCTTGGCACAACAACGAAATAAAAATGATAAGGAGCGGTTATTATAGTAGTAATAACTTCCAAGACTCAAATAAAAGAAAAATAACTGAAAGTAAAACAATGGGTTATCTCCTAAGAGTGCTTTTCTTTAACGCCTTTGAGCTAGGCGCAGAAAGTGCAAATCAAGTATTTTCGAAAAAAGCATTAAGATCAACTGTTTCCTCAAGATCACCACTTACCACACTAGGCACTTTAGAGGTTCCCAAAGATGATTCAACCTGCAAGTCACTCTTAGTTGAACTAAAAGTCTTACCAATCTTAAAAACATGTTGAGGTTTAGGCATAGACACCTTGGGAACCTACATAAATTTTTACTCTTTTCCAACAAAAGCTTTCTCCTTCTTAAACTTAAGAGAAGTGAAAATTGAACTCAAAGTTTCCATAGATTCCTCTAGTTTCCCAATCCTAAAGTTTTGACTATCAAGAGTAGTGCTAGCTTCTAAAACAGTGATTCTCTTACCGATACTTTCTATCGCTTCATTAACTCGGCTAGCGTTATCAAGGATATTTGGCAAACTTTTTTCTAAAGAACCTATTTTTTCTTTAACTTCCTCCAAAGTGATCTCAGTTTTAACAAGATGAATAGGTGGTACTCCCACTAAACTTTCTATTAAAGTGCATGCTTCAAGAGCGGGAGTACCTAGAAAATTACCTCCTACAAGAGTATCAAGAACGTACCTATTCCAACTAGATATACCAACATAAAAATTTCTAAGGAGGATCATGGTACAATGCTTCTTCATACACCTATGATGAGAATTGCTAATACGGTACCAAGCATCTTTCAAGCTCTCTCCCCCTTGTTGCTTAAAAGTACGAACTTCAACTTCAGGATTACTCATTCTAACAAGACTAAAAGCAAATAAATAAAAGCAACTATAAAGGAAACTAATTTTTTTGTGTTTTTGATAAAAAGCGATGCAAGTAAAAATAAAGTAAAGCAAAACTAAAACAAAGTAAAGGATGTGCGTGCGAAACTCCCCTTGCAGAAGTCTTCTTTTTCCTCGGCAACGGCGCCAGAAAAACAACTTGATGCGGGCAGGATAACCACCCAGTTGGGAACCCCAAGAGGAAGGTATGATGAGCACAGTAGCAAGTTTTTCTGATATGTCTCAAACGTATCTATAATTTTTTATGCTCCATGCTTGTTTTTACACCATTTGCTTAGTGTTTCATTAAACTTCGTGGCATTTTTATGCATTTTCCGGAACTAACCTATTAACGAGATGCCACAGTGCAAGTTCCCTGTTTTCTGTAGTTTTTGTGTTTCAGAAAAGTTACACAGGAAATATTCTTGGAATTGGACAAACCAAAACCCAAACATCCAAAAATTCACTGAAGCTTCCAGAGAACCGAAGAGGAGACATAGTGGGGCCACGAGGGGCCCACACAATAGGGCGGCATGGCCCAGGGCTAGGCCGCGCCCCCTATGTGTGTGGTCGCCTCGGTCCACTTCTGACGATGCCCCTTCGCCTATAAAGACCCCCCGACGGGAAAAACCTAAACACCCGATTACTTTTGCAGAAACACATCGCGATCCGCCGCCGCCGTCGACCCGAGATCGGGAGGGTCCAGAAGCTCTTCCCGGTACCCTGCCGGAGAGGGGAATCGCCACTGCAGGTCTTCTTCATCGCCATGCTTGCCTCCGGCGCGATGAGTGAGTAGTCTACCTTGGACTATGGGTCCATAGCAGTAGCTAGTTGGTTGTATTCTCCACCATGTGCTTCATGTTTAGATCTCGTGGGCTGCTTTACATGATCAAGATCACCGTTATGTAATTCTACATGTTGTGTTTGTTGGGATTCGATGAATATTGGTGTTATGATTGAGTTGATGTGCTGAATATTATCTTATGTTATCTCTATGTTGTTTATGATCTTGCATGCTCTCCGTTGTTAGTAGCTATCTTGGCCGAGTAGATACTAGTGACTCCAAGAGGGGTATTTATGCTCGATAGTTGGGTTCATGCCTCTATTTAATCTGGGGGAGTGACAGAAACCTCTAAGGTTGTAGATGTGTTGTTGCCACTAGGGAGAAAACAACATTCATATGCTCAAGGGCATATGCTTTGTTTACATTACACACTTTGCTTAATGCAGTTATCTGTTGTTCGCAACTTAATACTTGTGGAGTTCTCGGATTGATTTGCCACAAGTGGATTATTAGTCATAGATGCAGTTGGATGGCGGTCTATGTATCTTGTTGTAATGCCCAGAGTAAATCTCATAGTGATCCTCTCAACATATGCACGTTTTCTTTATTCTATCAATTGCCCAACTGGACAACCTCATCGCAAATTGGGAGCAAAGTACTTGGTTGTGTTGTGTGCAGGTTCCGCGTTGCAGCTAGCAAGCAGAGCTTGGACGAGGCGCCACATATAAATTGTCCGAAGCTGTCGCAAACTAGCAAGCATCACCTTCAGTCGTCGTTGTCTGCTTTTCTCCTGAACGATATTAAACCTTGGTTTCTTAACTGAGGGAAAACTAGCTGCTATACTCATCATACCTTCCTCTTGGGGTTCCCAACGGGCTGGTCATTCACCACGCACAAGGACTATCTGCTAGACGCCATCTAACGCCAGCAGCTTCTTTTCTGGCGCCGTTGCCGGGGAGACGAGTGGAAGACTTCTGCGAGGGGAGTTTTTCGCACACACATCCTTTACTTTGTTTTATTGTTTTGCTTTACTTTATTTATTTTACCTGCATCGTTTTATATCAAAAACCCAAAAAAATTAGAATCCTTGGTAGTTGTTATTTCTTTACTTGAGTTCATCATGCTGTTCCCTAAGTTCGTTATGGAGGACCTCTCAGTAGGTAGTGGTTCGATTATTGGCAAAAGTAGCATTGAGGAGTTCTTTAATCATATTAGTATGCATAAGGAAGTTGAGGAAAAGTCTTTGGTTGAGTTAGCTCCTAGTTATGAAGTTGCTTCTGCTCATTTAGTTCACATGTTAGAAGCTAGGTTTGCTAGTCTTAATCCTTTTATGCAATACATGTTCCTTAAGCTTCACGAAATTGAGGATCCCGAAAAGAAAGCTTTTATCTTGGAAACTTTGCGCACAGAATTTAGAGATGTTGCAATTGAGGCTAGGAAAGTTTTTAAGAAGTTTAACAATCTTGGCTCGCCTATTTAAATTGTTGGTACACCCAATGAAGAATCTAGATTGCCAATACTTTGTAAGCTTGTAGGAATTCATAATGCCTTGGTAGCTAATACTAGTTGGATTTGTCCTGAAAATCTTTTTGATAAAAATAGTGTACCAAAGCGTGACTACAAGGGATACTCAAAACCTCAATTGGATAGTATTCATTCCTTTATCCCTATTGTGGATCCTGATCCCCCTTTCATTATTACTTGATTCGCAATTTTCTGCGCCTAGCTCAAAGGCGTTAAAGAAAAGCACTCTTAGGAGATAACCCAATGTTTTCTTTTCAGTACTTTATTTTATTTTATTTGAGTCTTGGAAGTCATTACTACTGCAATGACCACTCCTTATCTTGTTTATTTTGTTTTTGTGCCAAGAGAAGCCTCTAATTCGAGTGAGGTAAAGATTTGGGATGTTGCTGTCCTAAAACTGTTTTCGGTGCTGTACCGTAAAAATTCGTATAAATTCTCTGTATATCTTTTGAACCTGCGATTTCTTGTGCATATGCCCCAGGTTATATCCAAACTTTTGTTAGTTGAACACTTTTTGATTTGAGCAACAGAAAATCCCTCAAAAATTCGACCTTTGTCAACTGTTCAGTTTTGACAGATTTCTGCCAATATTTGTGTTTGCCACTTTATCGCTTTCTTTTGAGTTCTTTTGATCACGGAACTTTTGGGGAGGTTACTACAGTAGTATTTGCTATATATGTGGTGGTTTTGAGTTGAAACCTGAAGCAAAAAGAGGTTGATTATATGTTATGCTTACACTAATGTTGCTAATAGAATTGTGTTTAGTTTTGTATGAAGGAAGTTTTCAAGTGTAGGGATTGGAGAATGATGAGATGAGTTGAGGAATGGACAAAAGCTCAAGCTTGGGGATGCCCATGCATCACCCCAAGAAATATCCAAGAAGTACAAGCGTCAAAGCTTGGGGATGCCCCCGAGGCACCCCTTCTTCATCGGCAAAAATCAGGTCACCTTTCAAAACACTATATTTTTATTGCTTCATGCACTATGTGTTTTTCTTGGAGCGTCAGTTGTTTTAGTTTTCTTAGTTGGTTTAGTTTGTTTGTTTGCTGCAATAAATGGTTGGACCCCAACAAAATTCCTTTGGAGGAGATGTACTCGCTTTTCATTTGCAAAGAACGCTCTAGTTTTCACTCTTATTAAAAATCGAGTGTTCTTCTTTTTCTGCTACTGCTTTTGGTTTTCGATTTCGCCTTGATTTGCGTTCAGACCTTGTCATATCTTTTCATCAAGGTGTATTTTTGCCTCTGATCTTTATTGGTTTTCATCAAAAGAGGTGTCTTTAAAAATTTCAAATGGTGTTGGAAAAGAGAAAAACCTTTGTGCAAAAAAAAGTGGTACAAGAAGGAGCTTGTGTAGACTGCGGCTTAGGATTTTTCATGTCATGCTTGATGTCTTTTTGATAGTATGCTTAGTGGTTTTGCTGTAGCATGACTTGTCTCAAATATCTGAGAGTGCTTAATGAGCCTTTGAAAAAATCATGCGTTGTTTTTATTGTTTGGAAGCATTATTTTGGTTTTCTCCTTGATGCTTTATTTGGGTTGACTTGGTGCATGCTCACACATGTTAAACTCTTACAAAGTCGCCAATAGCCTTCATGATCATTTATTTTTTGACTTTTGATGCCATCTTATGCTTCTTTTAATGTCGCTTTGCATGATTATGGCCATTATTGCTCTCTTAGTTGGTCACTCCGAGTCTTTTGCTAGCCCTCGCCTTGTATTGAGTATGAGCTCTACTCGTGCATCCAACTCCTAAAAGCCAAGTTTTCCATTGTGTCCACCATACATACCTACTAGCAATTTGCTATTCCAAGTAAATTTGACTTGCTTTTTATTTTCTCTTCAAATTAAACTCTTACCAGTGTTATGCGAAATTCGGTCAGTAAAGCTCTCACGAACCGGAAGGCACACTTTACTTTTTCCTGTTCTTAAAAATTTGACATTATGGTCTCTTATGTTGAGTTGTTATGCTTACAAGTTGTAAGTTGGATTCTAGCCCAGCCATGCAGTCATGGGCAAGCTTTCAACATTGCACTTCTTATTTGAGTTGATATCGTGATCTTTTGTTTATGGATGCCCGCGGTGTGAAATGAATTGGGAATCTTGTGGGGATCATGGAGTTTGTATATGTGTTAGGGAAACGCCGGGCCGCCAATCTAAGCCATGCATAATTTATGGTGGAAATTTGCAGCATACCCATGGTGAACATACGACGACGCATCTCACAATAAAAAGCTAAACAAAAGGCAAATAAAAGAGATGTCGAGGTGTTCATTGTCTGCTTGTCCTGTTATTTTGGTGTGGGCTTGTTCCATGTCATCGGGCACGGAGGTACCCATTGGCGGTTCTCAATGATATGCATATACTTACAATGACAAGAGCCTTGCTTGGGACTCTAAGTAAAGTAGCATGAGGTTTGGGTACTCGTATTCACGGGGCATGAGGTTTTCAACTTATGATTTGTCAAGCATATGCATCATAATTGTTCTCGCATTAACTTTAACCATTCAAGATGCTTATGATGGGGAAAATGAGAGCTCAAAGCCGGTAAGTACCATAATTTTTGAAGGTTATAAAACTTGCAATCACTGCTTCCCTCTGCGAAGGGCCTTTCTTCTACTTTTATGTTGAGTCACCACCTTCTTTCTTTATGCACCATTAAGAGAGCATAGTTGTCATTCTTTGTGTGATATGCATTGTCCCAAAGTTCATTGATTGATTCATATTGTTGGTTTCACTTGTTCTTAAATTATTTTTATCTAGTCGCCCTCTTAAACTTTGAGGTGTCCTCTGCATTTATGTTTTGCTCTCTTTGAAGAACAAGCTGAAAACCATTTGTATGTTTTTCCTTATGATTTGAACAAACGTTTGACTTTCATTGTTTAATTTTCATGATCTTTTGTTTGTGTTCATTTGCATGTTTACAACATGGTTGCTAAGTTTCTTATTGTCATGATTATATCTTCATGCCCATGTTTTAAGTTCTTATGATCCCAGCTCACAAATGCTTACATATATGATCAAGATTGTGTAGGTGCATGTCACCTCAAAAATTATTCTTTGTTATCACTTACCTACTTGAGGACGAGTTGGAGTTAAGCTTGGGGATGCTTGATACGTCTCCAACGTATCTATAATTTTTGATGCTCCATGCTTGTTTTTACACCATTTGCCTATTGTTTTGTTACACTTCGTGGCACTTTTATGCATTTTTCGGAACTAACCTATTAACGAGTTGCCACAGTGCCAGTTCCCTGTTTTCTACTATTTTTGTGTTTCAGAAGTGATACACAGGAAATATTCTCGGAATTGGACGAAACAAGTTCCTAAAGTCTTATTTTACCCGAAAGCTTCCAGAGATCCGAAGGAGAGTAGGAGGGGGGCCACCAGGGCCCCACACGCAGGGGTGGCGCGGCCAGGGGCCTGGCCGCGCGAGCCCCGCGTGAGGGCACCTGGCTCCTCCTCTGACATCGCCCCTTCGCCTATAAAGACCCCCCGACGGAAAAAACCTAAGTACCCGATCACTTTTCCAGAACACATCGCGATCCGTCGCCACCGTCGACCCAAAGATCGGGAGGGTCCAGAAGCTCTTCCCGGCACCCTGCCGGAGAGGGGAATCGCCACCGGAGGTCTTCTTCATCGCCATGCTTGCCTCCGGAGCGATGAGTGAGTAGTCTACCTTGGACTATGGGTCCATAGCAGTAGCTAGATGGTTGTCTTCTCCACCATGTGCTTCATGTTTAGATCTCATGAGCTGCCCTACATGATTGAGATCACCATTATGTAATTCTACATGTTTGGTTTGTTGGGATCCAATGAATATTGGTGTTTATGATTGAGTTGCTATACTGAATATTATTTTATGTTATCTCTATGTTGTTTATGATCTTGCATGCTCTCCGTTGTTAGTAGCTATCTTGGCCGAGTAGTTGCTAGTGACTCCAAGAGGGGGTATTTATGCTCGATAGTGGGTTCATGCCTCTATTTAACCTGGGGGAGTGACAGAAACCTCTAAGGTTGTAGATGTGCTGTTGCTACTAGGGAGAAAACAACATTCATATGCTCAAGGGCATATGCTTTGTTTACATTACAGACTTTGCTTAATGCAATTATCTGTTGTTCGCAACTTAATACTCATGGGGTGTTCGGATTGATATCCCCGGGAGTGGATTATTAGTCATAGATGCAGTTGGATGGCGGTCTATGTATTTTGTTGTAATGCCCAGAGTAAATCTCATAGTGATCTTCTTGACATATCACGTTTATCTTTATTCTATCAATTGCCCAACTGTAATTTGTTTACCCAGCATGTGTTATTTATCTATGGAGAGACACCACTAGTGAACTGTGGATCCCGGTCCTATTTCCATCATATTGCTATCACCTGTTTACTTTACTCGCACTGTTTACTTTACTCGTACTATTTACTTTATTCGCATACTCTACTATTTTCCACTCGATACGCTCATAACCTTTGTTTCAAGCAAACCGGTGAGATTGACAACCTCATCGCAAGTTGGGAGCAAAGTACTTGGTTGTGTTGTGTGCAGGTTCCGCGTTGCAGCTAGCAAGCAGAGCTTGGACGAGGCGCCACATATAAATTGTCGGAAGCTGTCGCAAACTAGCAAGCATCACCTTCAGTTGTCGCTGTCTGCTTTTCTCCTGAACGATATTGAACCTTGGTTTCTTAACTGAGTGAAAACTAGCTGCTATACTCATCATACCTTCCTCTTGGGGTTCCCAACGGGCTGGTCATTCACCACGCACAAGGACTGTCTGCTAGACGCCATCTAACGCCAACAATGGTCAAAAGCCATGCAGGATGAGATCAAATCCCTGTATGAGAATAACACCTTTGATTTGGTGTCTTTGCCAAAGGGCAAGAAAGCACTCAAGAACAAGTGGGTGTACAGAGTGAAGACTGAAGAACATAGCTCACATCCAAGGTACAAGGCCAGATTGGTTGTGAAAGGTTTCAGTCAGAAAAAAGGGCGTAGACTTCGATGAGATATTCTCTCCGGTGGTTAAGATGTCTTTGATCCGAGTTGTGCTTGGCATTGCTGCCACTATGGACTTGGAAATTGAACAACTTGATGTGAAGACAGCGTTTCTACACGGTGACCTAGAGGAGGAGATATACATGGAGCAGCCACAAAGGATTCATTGTTGAAGGCAAGGAGCACCAAGTGTGCAGATTGAAGAAGAGCTTGTATGGCTTGAAGCAAGCTCCTCGGTAGTGGTACAAGAAGTTTGAGTCATTCATGACCAAGCTTGGTTACCGTAAAGCACAACCTGATCATTGTGTGTTTACGAAGAGGTACGCCAAGGGTGACTTCATTATTCTCTTGCTATATGTTGATGACATGTTGATTGTTGGAAATGGCACAAAGAGGATTGCTCTCCTCAAGAAGGCATTGAGTAAATCATTTGCCATGAAGGATTTAGGACCAGCTAAACAAATACTTGGCATGAAGATCTCCCTTGATAGATCAAAGAAGTTGCTTTGGCTCTGAAAGGACGAGATGTCGCCTAGAGGGGGGGGGGTGAATAGGCGTTTTAAAAACAATTACGGAATTGGCTTGAAGGAATGCGGAATTAAACTAACGTTTATTTTCTTCAAGCACAAGACCTAAATATGCTAGGCTCAACTAAGTGCAACAACAACAACTAGATATAAGCAAGATAGCACAAGATATAATTCACAAGTGATAAACAAGATATAAGTACTTCAAGCACGATGGTTATCACAAGGAAATAAACTCGGGTATAGAGATAACCGAGGCACGCGGAGACGAAGATGTATCCCGATGTTCACTTACAAAAAGTAAGCTAATCACCGTTGGAGAGATGCGGGTAACCACGAAGGCCCCCGAACGCCACGAAGGCTCACCTTCTTCTCCGAGTCCCCCACGAAGCTAGGGACCCCTTCTTATGGTTAGCTTTTCCTCCACTCCGGAGATGGCAAGCTCCACAACCACTTCACAACTCCCACGAAGGGGAAGCCCGGGCCTCTTCACAATCTTCCACGAAGAGGACACCGTGGCACAACCACCGAGCCAACTAGGAGGTCACCCTCCAAGAGTAACAAGCTCACGGTCTCTCACTCGAACAAATCGTAATGGAGAGCTCAACACTATGCAAGGATGCAAAGCAAGAACACAAGGGAAAGTGCTCAAATCCTTCTCTCTCAAATCCCACCAAAGCAACAAATGCTATGGAGGAGTTAGAGAGGAAGAACAAGGGTGGAGGTCAACCAATGACCTCAAGATCTAGATCCAATGGGTTCCCCTCACTTAGAGGAGAAATTGATTGGTGGAGTTGTAGATCTAGATCTCCTCTTCCAAATCCCTCAAGAATATGCAAGAATCATTGGAGGGAAGAGAGAGGGAGCAAGCTCAAGAGATTCAACAATGGAGGTGAGAGAAAAGCTCAAGAACACACTTAGAAACCCTTCCAAACCGTTGGGGAAGAAGCCCCCTTTTATAGGGCAAGAAAACTGCCCGTTACAGAGTTTTCGGGGCGCTCCGGAGCAGGGCCCGGAGCAGCTCCGGATGGCACTCCGGAGCGGCACTGCTCAGCCCGGAGCAGAGCCCGGAGCAGCTCCGGATTTGGAAAACTGCAAAAACCCTCATACGAAAAACGCGATAACTTTTGCATCCGAACTCCGTTTTTAGCAAACTTGGACTTTTTGAAAAGCTTAGAAAAAGTACTACAACTTTATGCAGAGAAACACCAAGAAAAGTCAAGAGGAAAAATACGAAATGTGGAGAGGTGTGAAACCTTCCAAAGTGAAGAACCGGTAAAACTCTTCAACTCGAAAACGCAATAGACGATGCAATTGGATTCCGTTTTCGATGAACTTGGGCTTGTTGGAAAGCTAGCAACAAGCTCAAGAACCTCACATGGAGAAACACCAAGAAGCAACAAACTAGGAAGATGCAAAGTATGCAAAGGATTGAGCTCCCTATGACGATGTGATCAAGATACCCAACCGAAAGCCCCTCTTGATAGTGCGGCTATCTATCCTATAACCCGGTCTCCCAACAAACACCTTGAGACCGGTAAAAGGAAAACCTAGCAAGGACATACCTTTGCCTTGAGCATTCCGCTTGATCTTGATGATGAAGCTTCATGCTCTCATCAAGCCGAAATGCATCACTTGATCATTGTTGCTTCGTGAAGACTTTAATTTGCTCCCCCATAAACCATTATGGGATAGCTTTATTAACACTCATCTTCACAAGTCCATTATCACCAAATGGACGACAAGCTTCAAACATATGATCTTCTTGAGATGCTTAGGGAATTCTTCATTTGATTGCATGCTCTAAGTCTTGGTCAACCATGGCTCAACTCATGAGACCATCGTGACCTCGACATAGAGCCATAACTTGAATTCTTCTCATGTAATCAAACTCTCAAGATCTTGAGACTCCTTGGCTTAGCATATAAGCTAGAGCATGGAATACATGAGTTCTACACAAGAACAACATCTTTATTTCTTCTTCTTGATCATATTGGATTCATCTCTTCTATTCAATGATCTTGATGCCAATACTTAAGATATATCTTTATCTTCATGGCATCCAAGCCTTGAATCCAACACATGGACTTCAAGCAATTCCTATGAACAATTCCTTCATAAAAATCTCAATGAAATCATTAGTCCATAGGGATTGTCATTAATTACCAAAAACACACTTAGGGGCAATTTACCCTTACAATCTCCCCCATTTTGGTAATTGATGACAATCTCAACAAGAGGGTTTATATAATGAATGATAGAAACTAATATGCAACTTATCCGAGAATAAATTGCATACAAGAGGTTGTATTTGATATGGTCAAGTAACACGAAGCTACTACCGCATATCAAAATCAATTGTACTCACATAAACTACAACAAATATGGTTGATGTGAGTGCAACCAAAATATATAGAGCAAACTCCCCCACAATATATGCACGTGTGATGAACTTGAATTTCATTGCATACATTATCAAGATAAACCTTTGATGGAGTTTACACTATATATTCAACCATGCAAAATATCTAACAAAGAAGAGATGCATGAAAGGTAAAACACTTAAGCACAAACCAAACTTAAGTATAAAAACCATTTCCCTTAAACCCTCTAAACTTCTCCCCCATTGGCAACGATTGCCAAAATGGATGAAGGAATTTAGAAGGCCAATATAGTATGAGTTCCTCCCCAAGATGTGCATTTCTCATAAAAATGAGTGAAATCATATGCACTTATCAAATTAGCAATATTTGGAGGAAGTCAAACCATATTGAGGATCAGAGATTACAAAAAGATGACATAGTGAAGGAAGCTTCAACGAATGAAGCAAGCAAGCAATCAAGAGACTCAAAGAACCAATTGGACACAAGAAGATGTGATTATAAGATCTACAAGATGCTTTAAATGAAATAAGGAAGCTCCCCAAGGTTCATGCATAAATTTAAATTTTTGTTGCATTTGAATACAATATGCACAAACATGGAATCCTCACTCCCTATATATCATTTAAAACAAAACATGAGCACGAAAGAATACAAAAGGATCAATACGCTTATCAAAGTGAACTTTAGTCCAAAAAGATTCACGAGATATGAGTGCGAGAAGAAGCAATAAAGAATAAACAAGCACTCATAAATCAAGTTCTTACCAACACCATCAAGAACAAAATGGATAAGAAAGATGGTCGGCAAAAAACGAGGATATCAAGGGAAGAAATTAACACTCTTATACATATATATTTCTAAGTGGACAAAAAATCATGATGAACAATCCACAAAGGAACATGTATACACAAGAGGTTAGTTGAAATTAAGGAAGACATGATATCCAAGAGAGAGTCATAGAATATACCAAATAGCTTTGCTAGAAAGCATATATAGCTCAAGGCTCCATTTTCCATTATGGTATATTAATAAACTCCCCACGCAAAATCATCAAAGCCATCACAACTAGCAATAAGGGATCAAAAGATAGTCGGGATGCTTTGAAAGGCAACAAGCATAATAAAGAAGTGAACAACTTGCAACATTATCTATATTGCACATGAGAGAGCGTTGAGGAATTAATATGCGATAAATTGCTAAAGGGCATATTTGGATTGGTGAATCATAAACATGATTTTATATACTCCCCATCATATGCAATCATCTCAACATGCTCACATATACAATAAAGAGATTTCTTTATAAGACCTTTGCAAGAACCACAACATTTGCAAATAAATATTATCATGCCAAGAGCCAACCAACAAGAGTTGGGATGCTAGAAAAGTATGCATGAATGTTATACTTGTTACCGAGATAGCAATGGTGTGATGTAGTAGATAAGAGTTCGCCGGTCATCCTAGCTTGGCTCCAATAATCATATGGTGATAACACCTTCCTTATAAACGAGACAAGCATCCATTGCATCTCCAATGTACCTAAGACAACATTTAAGTACATCTTGGTCCCCAAACTTATTGGGTCCAAAGTGGTTAGAATAACCACAATACATATGATAGACTCCATAAAAATATGTGCATAGTTAAAGATGAAATTTGAATTTCATGCACATCTTAGCCATTTAGGATTTGATGGAGTATAACATATATATTGGATCAAAGAAAGCAACTAAGATACAAAAATAAGCATAAAGAGAATATGCATGCACCTAACTTTCAAGATCCAAAGAAGATACGATTTAGACAAAAACACCAAGAATACAAGGAGGTATAAAAGGTGTGGCAAAACACATTATTTGTCCAAATGACATCAAGGGAACAAATCAACAAATGATTTATTCATAAAATTCAACAAATGAACCTAACAACTTATTGAGCATGAAAGAATAAATAAATAAAAGCATGCTCAACAATTTATCTCATTCGAGCAAATAAATCATAGAAGAAGGAATGAGATAACTAACTCCCAAAAGAGCAAGGTTCCAACAAATAAACCAAACCCTCTACACTTTTCACAATGGCACAAGTACCGAAAAGAAAAGGTTTGTCTTACAACAACACACACTTGATAGGGATCAAGAGATGAGACAAAGTCACACAAAAGGTGAGACAAAGTCAAGCAAGAAGATCCTCAAGGAGGCAAATAAGGCAATGGGAGTCCAAAACAATTTCTTGGCAAGAAATATGGGCAATAAGATGCAAATTCCAAGGTGAAGATGATCTAGATGAATTACCACACATATATACGAATACCAATTGTCAAAGACAAGAAGTTCATATTGGAATTATTTCCCGGTGGTGTATTGCAAAGATATTCAAGATCAACTTCACAATAAAAGGCATATGGTTAAATATTCAAATTAAGCACTATGCACGAAAAAGGATTCTTGGTAGCTCCAAAAATAGTCAAACAATCATGCAAAGCAATGATTAGAGTAACTAGAAGCAAACGGCTTCCTACTTATGATATACATATAAATATATTTGAGTGAAACCGCATCAAGAATTCTTACTCAAACCAAGAGCAAAGAAATGATCAATAAAATCATTTAAGAAATAACGGAGCTTGTTTGAGCAAACATGCCACCTAGGAACAAGATAATTAACAATATCAACTCTAAGTGGCAAAACATCAAATGTTCACATTTCCTAGGCTTGTGATATGCATAAGACATATTACTCCCCCATAATGTGATATTAAATTCTTTTCAACAAAAGGCAAACAAAATCCAACTAGAGATAATTAATGGAGATATAGAATTTAAATTTCTCATGAGCATGGCATACCACATAGTGACTAGGTAATCTTGCAATATCAATACTAAGTGGTATTACTCATGTGCACACATTTATAGGATTGTGAGGTGCCCATGGCAAATCACTCCCCCAAAATGGGATGTTCCATTAACCACTCAATAAGAGCCAAATAAGATACCAACAAGATGCATTAGAGGCTCAAAGCAAACACACAAGTATATGATGTGCCAAACAACCAACACCTACTTGAATACACAAGTTAAGAAGGTATAAGGAACAACATATACAAACACATACTTGGTACCAAACCAAAACATGCAAAGGGGCAAGTAACTTACAATGTAAAGAGGTTAAGTACAAGTTACCGCAAAGAGGCACATTGGATATAAAATGATAGTGTCAATGACTTGGCTTGATGAAAATAAAATTAATGAAGATCCCTTAATTCTTCATGAGGTAGCCAAGTCTCCAATGCCCTCAAAAAACACCTATTGATCAAGTTTTAGCTTGTTGGTCCCCAACCAAGTTGGGTCCTAAGAGGTTAGTAACAATAGGCTTGGCAACCCAAATGGTTCTTTTCTTGACACCACTTTGAGTTCCAACAAACTTGGCAAACACATTGCCATCCTTATCTTTCCTAAGAGAATAATCATCATCAACAATGTTAGGATTAGATAAGGTACCGCTTAAGCATGAAGAAGCAAAGTGCCCCTTCTCACGGCAAATATAGCAACAAGTGCTTCCCTTTCTCTTCTTCATTGATTTCTTGATTTGGGAAGCTTCATCTTGTTTCTTCTTGGGAAGTGGCCTATCTTCAACTTGAGGTCGAACTTGAGCTTGACCTTGTGCCCGCTTCCCTTGTTGCTTCTCACTCAAGTGCTTCTTCTTCAATGGGCAAGATCTCACATGATGCCCTTCAATCTTGCACTTGAAGCAAACAATCTTGGCCAAATTCTTGACTTGGTCTTGGCCCTTCTTCTTCTTGTTGCTCTTGGACTTATTCTTGTTATTGGAGTTGAATCCAAGTCCACTCTTGTCATTAGGGGATTTTTGCACACTCAAAATATTATCGAGTGTGGATTTCCCTTTATGACGCTTATCCAAGTCTTTTTCCAAACTAGTGACTTGGGCCTTGAGCTCTTTGATTTCCTCTACAAGGTTAGTAGTAATACAAGTACTAGAGGAGGTAGAAGCTTCATTGTTAGAGCAACAAGGCATAGCAAGTAATTCATCACAAGATGTAGCAATATTATGCCTAGACAAATTACTTGGACTAGCACAAGATAATATAGCATTTTGGTTCAAAGTGGTGCTAATGTCCAAATGAGGCTCACAAGATGTTTTCTTAGAGATACTTGCCTCATGAGCTAACTTTAGCCCATTATAAGAGATTAAGAGATCCCCATGAGAGCCCGAGAGCTTTTCACGGCTTTCCTCCAATTTCTTATAATTGCTTGTTAGCAACTCAAGTTGAGCCCTTAGCTCAACATTCTCCTTTAATATAGATGCTTCACAAGAAATAGAGTTAGTAGCACAAGCATCATTAATAGATTTAGCATTTGTAAGCTCATAAGATTTAATAGATTGAGATAGGCAAGAATTAGTATGCTTCTCTTCGGATAGCTCTTGCTTGAGGAGATTGAATCTCCGTTTCCCCTCATTAACAAGGGAGTTCAATTCCTTAATGGTCTCCTTGTGGTCAAACAAGGTTTCCATTAAGTGTTCGACTTTAGCACGAGCATCATTATTACCATGAAGAGAGGCATACACAATTCCCATCTCATGCAAGAAAGCTTCATTATCATCATCATTATCATCATCATCATCACTCTCATCATAAGGAGATGTGTTGGGATTCAAAGTAGGAGTTACCTTTGAACCGCTTGCCATAAGGCACATGTGAACTTGTGTAGATGATGATGGAACTTCAATAGAAGCACATTCTTCATTTTCGAGTGTAGGACAAGCTCTTGCGAGATGTCCATACTCGTGGCATTCATAGCATTGCCTTCTCTTGATAGAAACCTTCTTGGTTCTTCTATTGATTTCTTCTTTAATTATGTGACCCAATTTTTCTTTAATTTCCTCTACATGGTTAGTCATACAACAACTAGAGGAAATAGAATCATTTTGAGTATGGTCACAACTAGAAACAAGCATATCATCACAAAATTTAATCAAGCAAATTTTAGGAGATATGCAAGGACCTTTAACACACGAATGAGTAAAGAATTTCTTGCAAGAAGTGTTTAGGTCCAAAATCTCTACACCATTAGGATTTATAGAAATAGAATCATTGGTGCAAAGAACAAGACTACCATCATCACATATGATTTCTTCACTCACCGTATCATTACCTTGTGACAAGTCACATGTTGGTGAAGTGGAAGAACTTGAACAATAATCACGACCGGATGTGGAAGCAATTTGGAGCTCTTCATGATGTGAAGGTGAAGAGAGCTCCTTGGGTTCACTTTCAACCTCAAGAGAAATGGACCCACCAAATGACTCTTCTAGCTTGGTCCATATCTCATGAGACGTCTTGCACTTTGAACCCATCAAGCAAACATAAACTATGGAGCTCACAGACAATAAAATTTCATTAAATACTTGAGCTTCTAGATGTAAATTTTTCTCATCCTCTATAGATAGACTTTGAGGATCCATCGGAGGAGAAAAGCCTACATCTAGAAATCGCTCTATATTTGGACACAAAGTCCGAAGATTGCAAAGCATGCGATTTCTCCATAGCATATAATTTGTGCCATCAAAAATAATTGTGTCATTGTGCACTAAATAACTAGCCGACATCTTTACTCTCAAGGCGGTGAAGCCTAAACAAGGAGAGACCTTGCTCTGATACCAATTGAAAGGACGAGATGTCGCCTAGAGGGGGGGTGAATAGGCGTTTTAAAAACAATTACGGAATTGGCTTGAAGGAATGCGGAATTAAACTAACGTTTATTTTCTTCAAGCACAAGACCTAAATATGCTAGGCTCAACTAAGTGCAACAACAACAACTAGATATAAGCAAGATAGCACAAGATATAATTCACAAGTGATAAACAAGATATAAGTACTTCAAGCACGATGGTTATCACAAGGAAATAAACTCGGGTATAGAGATAACCGAGGCACGCGGAGACGAAGATGTATCCCGATGTTCACTTACAAAAAGTAAGCTAATCACCGTTGGAGAGATGCGGGTAACCACGAAGGCCCCCGAACGCCACGAAGGCTCACCTTCTTCTCCGAGTCCCCCACGAAGCTAGGGACCCCTTCTTATGGTTAGCTTTTCCTCCACTCCGGAGATGGCAAGCTCCACAACCACTTCACAACTCCCACGAAGGGGAAGCCCGGGCCTCTTCACAATCTTCCACGAAGAGGACACCGTGGCACAACCACCGAGCCAACTAGGAGGTCACCCTCCAAGAGTAACAAGCTCACGGTCTCTCACTCGAACAAATCGTAATGGAGAGCTCAACACTATGCAAGGATGCAAAGCAAGAACACAAGGGAAAGTGCTCAAATCCTTCTCTCTCAAATCCCACCAAAGCAACAAATGCTATGGAGGAGTTAGAGAGGAAGAACAAGGGTGGAGGTCAACCAATGACCTCAAGATCTAGATCCAATGGGTTCCCCTCACTTAGAGGAGAAATTGATTGGTGGAGTTGTAGATCTAGATCTCCTCTTCCAAATCCCTCAAGAATATGCAAGAATCATTGGAGGGAAGAGAGAGGGAGCAAGCTCAAGAGATTCAACAATGGAGGTGAGAGAAAAGCTCAAGAACACACTTAGAAACCCTTCCAAACCGTTGGGGAAGAAGCCCCCTTTTATAGGGCAAGAAAACTGCCCGTTACAGAGTTTTCGGGGCGCTCCGGAGCAGGGCCCGGAGCAGCTCCGGATGGCACTCCGGAGCGGCACTGCTCAGCCCGGAGCAGAGCCCGGAGCAGCTCCGGATTTGGAAAACTGCAAAAACCCTCATACAAAAAACGCGATAACTTTTGCATCCGAACTCCGTTTTTAGCAAACTTGGACTTTTTGAAAAGCTTAGAAAAAGTACTACAACTTTATGCAGAGAAACACCAAGAAAAGTCAAGAGGAAAAATACGAAATGTGGAGAGGTGTGAAACCTTCCAAAGTGAAGAACCGGTAAAACTCTTCAACTCGAAAACGCAATAGACGATGCAATTGGATTCCGTTTTCGATGAACTTGGGCTTGTTGGAAAGCTAGCAACAAGCTCAAGAACCTCACATGGAGAAACACCAAGAAGCAACAAACTAGGAAGATGCAAAGTATGCAAAGGATTGAGCTCCCTATGACGATGTGATCAAGATACCCAACCGAAAGCCCCTCTTGATAGTGCGGCTATCTATCCTATAACCCGGTCTCCCAACAAACACCTTGAGACCGGTAAAAGGAAAACCTAGCAAGGACATACCTTTGCCTTGAGCATCCCGCTTGATCTTGATGATGAAGCTTCATGCTCTCATCAAGCCGAAATGCATCACTTGATCATTGTTGCTTCGTGAAGACTTTAATTTGCTCCCCCATAAACCATTATGGGATAGCTTTATTAACACTCATCTTCACAAGTCCATTATCACCAAATGGACGACAAGCTTCAAACATATGATCTTCTTGAGATGCTTAGGGAATTCTTCATTTGATTGCATGCTCTAAGTCTTGGTCAACCATGGCTCAACTCATGAGACCATCGTGACCTCGACATAGAGCCATAACTTGAATTCTTCTCATGTAACCAAACTCTCAAGATCTTGAGACTCCTTGGCTTAGCATATAAGCTAGAGCATGGAATACATGAGTTCTACACAAGAACAACATCTTTATTTCTTCTTCTTGATCATATTGGATTCATCTCTTCTATTCAATGATCTTGATGCCAATACTTAAGATATATCTTTATCTTCATGGCATCCAAGCCTTGAATCCAACACATGGACTTCAAGCAATTCCTATGAACAATTCCTTCATAAAAATCTCAATGAAAACATTAGTCCATAGGGATTGTCATTAATTACCAAAAACACACTTAGGGGCAATTTACCCTTACAGGCTCTCACAGGAAAGATACATTGAGAAGGTACTTGAAAGGTTTAATATGCAAGGCGCAAATTCTGTTGCCTCTCCACTTGCAGGCCATCACAAACTGAGTAAAGAACAATGTCCTAGCAGCAAGGTGGAGAAAGAAGCAATGAGCAAAGTACCATACCAACATGCCGTGGGCAGTTTGATGTATGCCATGGTGTGCACTAGGCCTGATATTGCCTATGCAGTTGGAGTTGTTAGCCGGTTCATGACAAATCCAGGAGAAGCTCACTGGAATGCAGTGAAGTGGATTCTCAGGTATCTCAAAGGTACTTCTAGATCGTGCTTACGCTTTGGAAGCGGTGAACATGTGTTGCAAGGCTACACATATGCAGATTATGCTGGTTGTGCAGATTCTAGAAAGTCTACCTCCGGATACATGATGACTTATGCAGGGGGAGCAGTGTCATGGCAATCAAGGTTGCAGAAATGCGTTTCATTGTCAACCACAGATGTTGAGTACATAGCAGCGGTTGATGCATGCAAGGAAGTACTCTGGATGAAGAACTTCTTGCAAGAGCTCAACATGAAGCAAGAGAAGTATACTCTATATTGTGATAGCCAGAGCGCTATCTATCTTGCCAAGAATCCAAGTTTCCACGCTCGAACCAAACACACTGAGGTGAGGTATCATTGGATTCGACAGGTGGTGAGTTCCAAGTTGGTGCAACTTGAGAAGATCCATACCGACAAGAATGGGTCGGATATGATGACCAAGATATTGTCAAAGGAGAAGCTGCTTGTATGTTGCAAGGCAGCGGGCATGGCGATGCCCCCCACATGAGTCAGATAGGGGAGAATGTTGGGTATCCTCCTCATGTGGGCTATGAGGAGATGGCCTTATGAAGCCTTTCAGGCTGCCCAAACAGGTGCAAGAGCCCACTAACCTTTAGGGTTATGATCAAGGGTCATTTTGGACTTTGCTCATGAGGAAAAAGGGGATGATAACCCTCCTTTCCAGCCACCACAGTGGCAAGGACGAAAATCAAGATAGCCTCCATTGGAGAAGAAGAGAGAAGAGAAAGAGGAGAAGTTGAAGGAAGAAGCTGAATCAAGCGCCGGGCCTTGCCCACAAGGTTGTAAAGACATCAGATCTGCATCCTTGTCTCCTTCAAGCTGTTGTTCCACCATCTTTGGTGAGATTGCTCCACTCTCTAGCTCTTGTGCCGCAAATCTTGTAGAAGCAGCCATAGATTCGTGTGTATCTTGGTGCTTGAGATCCTCTAGTGCTCTCTAGAGAAGAACTTGTTGTATTCCTATTTGATAATAGTGGAAGAAGATTTGGGTGGCTTTGGCCCGTGGTTTTTCCTCTCAAGTTGAGAGGTTTTCCACGTAAAAAGGATTGGTGTCCTCTGTGTGTGGATTTACTACTGCTGCAGCTGTTGTGAGACCTCTCTCCCTAGAACAGAGATTGTCTTAGGTGAGGAGAGAACTTCTCTCCTAAGGGGAGAGACTGTCTTGGGTCAGGAGAAAGCCAAGGGCTGCTCCTATTTTCTCCATATATGTTGATGCATATATTTTCTTCCGGCACGAGCAAAGATCCTTGAGTTAGAGCACAAGTGGCTGAAGTTTACTTTGATTCCGCTGCGTATTTTCAGTCAACGCTAATATTATGCTAATCTCTAAATTAAGGGGTTAACCGGTGTGCCCAGTTTTTCCAACACCTCCAAATGTATATGGAACTGCATGGATCTTATTAGTTTTGATTTCCTATTGACTGTCTAGCTCGTACGTACCTAAAAAAGTATGCCAATTAGGTACAAACTAGATGAGTATTTTAAATGATTTGACAAGCTAGGCAGATCAGCATTTACCTCTAATGGCGAGGTATTCGAACAACTTGCCATTTAGCTTCTGCTGCGACCAGATGTAGCCAAAAGACTTGAGAACAAACAATAGAGGTTGAAGGTTTCTGGTAAAAAATAGAAATTGAAGATGTAAATGAACTGTTCTATTTGTTTATACTTCTGTCCAATGGAGCTTTTGGTCCAGTCTCAAGAATGGTAGAGCTAATGCTCACCGTGTCATACAAAAGTTATGAGACATAACTTGTTTCTTTCTGAATTATTAGTACAAATTTATTTGACTGATGACATAGATTGCTCCGCAGGAATCTGGCGATGCGGAAGTTGCTTCTTGGGTGTAGGCTCTTCTGTCTCGTGTGCGCATGGAAATCGACCCTTTATGTTCTGTGCGCCGGTGAACTTTTTTCCCTTGTCTAGATACGTGACTGAAGGATTCATTGAGTTGGGTGACATTTGAAATACTTCATGAGCTATTGTTATCCGGACAGGGATAGGTAAATCTCAACAAAAGCCTTTACTTTCAGGTTCACAAACTTTCTGCTACGTAAAGTAACGTGATGACACAGAACAGATTGCATATGGATGAGCATGACATCTAATCACTATCACTACTACTCCCTCCGATCTATATTACTCTTCACTAATACGGATGTATCTAACTAAAATGTGTCTAGATATATCTACTTAGCAAAGAGTATTATGGGTTGAAGGGAGTACTAGCCTGAGATTTGATTTGCCGTATGTCGCGCTTCTGGCTGCTCGAAGCTCACATTGAGAACCTCCGCGCTGCTGAAGTTGCCGACGAACTGCCAAAACAGGTCGCAGGCCTCGGCTTTCCTCCGGTCGTTGATGGGGCCGGCGGAGAAGAAGTCCAGGTCGAAGTGCAGGTCTGCCCGCGCCATGCTCGCTGGCGGTGCTGGCACGAACGAGATGGCCTGGAGGAACCCCCTGTACGAGAAGCGCTGCAGCGACGGCACTTCGAGCTCCAGGTCCCAATACCAGCCGCCCATGTTGCCGAGCGAGAGGACGGTGACACGTGGGAAGCGGAGCTGTCGTTGTCCTGTGCCGCCGGTGTCAGGCGAGATGTAGACGCGGTCGAGCTCCAGGGCGGCGAGCAGCGGCGCGGCGTCCACGATGGCCTGGATGTCATTCACCCGCACGTCGCACCGGCGTAGCCGTAGCGTGTGCAGCCGCACGAACGACGGCGACGGCCGGTTTGAGTTTAGGGGCGGCCTTAGGCTCAGGCCGTCGAGGTGCAGCTCGCGGAGGGCGTCGGACGGCAGGGCGGCGATGCTGAGGCTGTAGCAGTCCCGCGGCGAGACGTGGACACGTAGCTCCTCGAGGCCGCGTGCCACCGGGGCGCCGGAGCTGGAGAGCAGGTCGTCCAGCCCGTCGTCGATGTGGCGCCGCGACCAGAACGTGTCCTCATCGTTGTTGGGCGCGATCGCGAGGTAGGTAAACGTTAGCTTCCTGAGACTGTTCTCCCCGTCGTCGGAGGCCGCGGCGGCGAAGGCACGAAGAGCAGCGTTGGCGTCGCGGAGGAAGACGAGACTCCGGCTGTAGCGCATCCGGCGGGCCCCTTGATATAAGCGGGAATCGAGGTTGAGGACGCCCGACGAGAGCCACAGCGAGCGCCATGGCCGGGAGAGCGCGCCGGTGCACACCGCCTCCTTGGCCGGCGCGTGGGAGAGGACTTGCCGAAGCACGTTGTCCGGCAACCTGGTAAGGCGGTCTCCGGACATCGTCATCAAGGTCGTGCGGCTTGCGCTAGCTTGGAACGTGCGCCGGTGTGCCTGGTATTTATACGCGCACAGAGTACACGTGTAAGTTTACAATTGCTAGTACCATAACCTGGATCCGAGGCGGACAGTGAGAAATTCTATAAGTATAGGTAAAAACTCAATCCACCACGACACAAAAGTCATGACTTAAAATTGACTCAACGCTCCAGAGAAACAAATTAATCTCGTTGTGAACTACTAGTATATGAAACTGAGGATGTTGCTAATGTGGTTCTAAATTTCTGATCGTATGCGCCAATGCATTTCTTGTCCGTAATTAAGTGCTCAAAGCTATCTTGATGGAAGAAAATTATCTCCTGTTTGTATATTACTTTCCATATTTATTGTAGATTGTACGCAAGTCACTAATATAAAAAAAAATCCAGTAATAAGAAGCACCGGAGTCAACCAGCAATCTTGAAAGGGCAAGGCTAGGAGAACCTTGAAAAGCCAAATCACTACCGGAAAACCATACTATGTTGTACGGGCAAAATACACAGCAAATATGGTCCAAAACACGGCAAAGTCTCTATCGTGTACCGACACACGACAGTGTTAACATGGCAGAGTTTACCACGGTAAACAACGTCTGCCATTTGTTTTCTCTAAAAGCCATGGCAATGTGTTTGCCATGTGTCTCTGTCGGCTATTCACGGTGCCCAACTAAGATAAATGGGTCCCAGCTCTTTGCAGTGTGCCTAGCTTTGCCGTGTGGGCAAACCAGTGGGCAGAAAAACTTCATAGAAAAATAGTGGCCGGAAAATTTTCACGAGAACCTTAACCCTAATCATTGTCATGTTGTCACACGACACATGACGATCTTGTGCTATCTTAACGGCTCCGTCAAATGTGGACACCGTGGCCACGTATCCCATGGCATTGCAGTGTGCACAGGGTTTGCCGTGTATTTTTCCTAACGTCTGTTGTGCATAGAACTTTGTCGTGTTCTTTCTTAGCGAAATGACATGACCAAAAGTCTGTCATATGCTTTCGGAGCTGATTGCGGTGTGTTGTGTGTTTACCATGTATCTTTTCTTACTTATTCGGTAAATACTGTCTCTGCCGTGTTCCACGCATTGAAGATACACAGGCAATTTCCTGCCCAGGAAGCGATGCATTTTCTGTTAGTGAATTATAAGCTTGCTAGCTGCTGCCGTCAGATCATTCATTGTAGACTTAGTGCATGCATTGCACGGCCTTAGATCATGGCGTTTGCCATCGGCGGATAAAAAGGCAGAACAAAAGATAATCGAGAGAGCAAAGTATTTGGTTCATGAATGGCTACTGAATCTCGATCTCTTTCTGACTGGATTTCTTGCTCTCCCAAAAAAATCGATCATTGATAGTTCTCGCATGGAAAGCGTTGTAAATTATTAAAACCGGAAGACGGCTATACTTCTCTCGTTTGATCTACCATCTCTTATCTAATCTCTCAACGAAACATTACACTAGCCGTAAATATGGCTACCTAGTTGCTGTCTGTTGGCAAGTAGTATCTGTTGGTAAACCAGGCCTTGTCGGCGACGACTTTGACGCCGTCCTGGTTCCGGTGCCACTCGTAATAGGCGTGCGTCCGGTTCTTGATGTCCAGCGTCGCGTGCCCGAAGCTCGCCTCCCTGAACGCCGAGTAGTCCGGCTGCGACGAACGGAAGCTGGCCGCGAGCCCCTCGGTGTTCCCACCATCACCAATGGTCACATACACCGGTGCAGAAGCGTTGAACACCGGCTTGGACCTCCCGTTGTCGATGTCGTAGGCCACATTGGACACCCGGTGGCTGCGCTCGTACGAGTGGACATGTCCAGCGAGGACAAGGTCCACCTTGGCGTCGACAAGCCACTGCTCGAACTGTACCCGCATCGTCTCCCCCTCCATGTAGTGGTATTCGTTGGTGTTGTACCACGGCGTGTGCACGCACACGATGAGCCATGGCGTGGTGGTTCGGTCGACGCGTGCTAGCTCGTCCTGCAGCCACACCCACTGTGGCATGTACTTGCCGTAGGACGAGTAGGAGGAGAGCATGATCACATGCGCGGAGGCCATCTTGACGGAGTACCAGAAGGGCTCCGTGCTGTTGGACGCCCGGTGCGGCGTCAGGTACCGGTTGGTGAAGGGCTTGAAGGGGACCGTCTCGCCGATCTCCGGTGCATAGTCGATCTCGTGGTTGCCCGTGGTCCAGATCCATGGCTGGTATGCGACGCTGCGCTCCACGAAGCGTGCCCACGAGTCCCACCGGCGGTTGTCGTGGCCCGGGTGGTTGTCTGCGTATGAGAGGTCGCCAATGAAGAGCACGGCGTCACCGCCGCCGCCAGCCTCATAGTGGGTCAACGTGTCATTGGAGTGAAAAGTCTGTCCCAGGTCACCTGAAGTAGGTATAATTCACAAAACATTAGTAATACACCTACTTGCACAACACCAAGATATATAATCAAGGGTATGCATGGAAAATAAAAACGGTACATAGAATTCTCTAGATCCATAGTAATACGCCTAATTTTGTAAATATTTAGATTCTGTAATGTCTTGTTGGGAAGGTAAAGGAAGTTGCCTGGGTTAAGTGGAGGCAGATTAAATGTAGTTTAATACTCCCTCCGTCAGGAATTACCCTGTATTCTGTGTTTGGTCAAACTTTTCAAATTTTGACCAAACATATTGGTAAAACTATCAATAACTATGAAACCAAATACATGTAATATGAAAATATATTTTATGACAATTCTAATGATGGTTGTTTTATATTATAAATATTAATATTTTTTCTTATACGCTTAGTCAAAGTGAATGCAGGGTAATTCTTGACAGAGGGAGGAGTATGTAAACTGTAGAGACATAATACATACTCCACAAGTGAAGGAAGATTAAATGTTCTGTTGTTTTCAGTACTTTCCTACTTTGTTTGAGTACTTTTAGTATGATTCATATACTCAATCATTTCAGTCCATTGTTAGCACATTTAGATGGAGATATGTAGCAGGTAAAACCAAATGAAAAGCCATGGATATACTGCTCCTACTCCCAGAATGGTGTGCCGTATTCATGGAAGAAACGAAAACCAGTACGTGTAGGTTTTTCACTAAAGTTAGGATACTGAATATGGAGAAAGGCAGTGTACAGAAAGATTACCATTCCGTTAACCCAAGGTCACTGCCATGCATATAGTGGTGTGGCATCATAGAGAAAATATGGCACTAGATTTTGAAAAAGAAGAAGGCCTGAATCTAATGTGGTTTAAGGGATGTTTACATCATCAAGGATTCCATGGGCAGAGATTTGCTTTTCTGTTATGTGGGCAGGACATACGCATAGATCTTACTTGTGATTTGTGACAAATATTCAGCAGGTTAACCTATTATGCATTTTTTTTTTTTGATTAATAAGAGGACAGGGCATGGAACGTACCGATGATGCCGAACTTGATGGGCACGTCGGGGCCGGGCTTGGGAGGGGTCTTGAAGGAGAATGCCCGGACGGTGTAGCCGTGGCCGACGGCGTAGTGGTAGACGGTGGCGTGGTCGAGGCCGACGAGGGTGGTGTGGTGGATGTACCCGGACTGGTAGACGCCGCCCCAGGTGTAGCGGCGCACGGTGCCCTCGGCGGTGAGGTTGAGGGTGTCGGCGGCGAGGCCGTAGCGGACCACGTTGCTGCCGGGGTGGTCGGGGGTGACCCAGGAGACGGTCATGGCGCGGCCCTCCAGGTCGCCCTGCGTGATGTGGACCTGCTCCGGCGCGTTGCGGCCCGGCGGCGCCCGGAAGACGTCGGCGTCCAGCGGCATGTCCGGGAGCGCCAGCAGGCTGCGCCGGTACGGGCTCGTCACGCCGGCGGAGACGGTGGCGGGGGCGGCCAGGAGGAGCAGGAAGAGAGCGGCGAGCACGCGCGCCGCCATGCCGTTGCGGCTGCGTAGATCCATTCCGTGTGTGTGATGCGCGTGGCGAGGAGGGGCGAGGTATATATGTGCGGTCTGGTCGATGGAATATGCTTACGCGATTTAACAACCCGGCATCCTTCGGCTACAAACTCGTAAACAAACCAGTCAACCCTAAAAACCTGGCCGTGCGCGCCCGTCGTTGATCCGCAGTGACGGCACAGTTGCCCGGCTCACATGCTGATGCTGGCCCTAGCTGCTCTGAGAAATTCAAAAAACAAAAAACAAAAAACAAAAAAATCTCCATTATTGTTCTAAGAAATTCTGTAAAATTATCGTACTATGCCATATAGGTAAAAATCTTATCCAGCACGTCACAAAATTCATAAATTAAATTTAGCCTGCTGCTCTAGATTTTTTTTTTTTCGTTGTGAAGAGTATCGAATTCATAATTTCATATTGGGATCTGATTTCTTTTCTCGGGTTGTCAATCAAATTCGAATATTTGCCATGGTTGATGTATTGGTAGTCATGAAACATTGTTAAAACGGTTAGCCAACTACTGATCGAATCAACAAGAACTACGATTAGTCCCAATACTCCTACTACACCCTGGATACTCCTGCCTTTGGATGGAAGAGATGGGCAGAATCATGGCCAAGCGGCAGAATCTCTTCTCTGCTTTTCAGTTATAGCGTATGGTATGTGAGGTTGCTTAGCTCTTAATCGCCTACGATCCACAGAATAATAAGGTAGGCAAAGTTCAGAGAGGAGAGAGTTTCTAGAAACAAACAAGCAGATCACATGACAAGAGAAGTAGGTTTCTACTACAACAAAGCCAGATAAATATGTCATATACCAAACAAATTAATGATTTCTACAACATATAGCGGCTCTGTTTCCACAAAACTTCTGCTCATACCCGGCCATCCTCTTCGGAGTCGTTTCCGAAATGGAAATCTCAGGCAGCGGTCTATCAGATATATAGGTTCATAAAATGATCCTCTAGGGATCAATAACGCAATTCAATCTGGTGTATACTTTCTTTCCTGTGGCATGAGACCCTTCCAAATTCCAACTGCGAAAGCAATCTCGTGCTGCACCACAACACTTGG
Organism: Dactylis glomerata; assembly: GCA_007115705.1. NCBI lineage: Eukaryota > Viridiplantae > Streptophyta > Magnoliopsida > Poales > Poaceae > Dactylis > Dactylis glomerata. The sequence goes on from QXEO01000132.1 coordinate 986,128, forward strand.
TTGCTCCAAAGCGTGTGTGCCATATGGATGAAGAAGGGTTTAAACCTATGCACTTCTGTAAAATGGTTATTATCTGCAGACGTGGAAAACAAACTGAGTTAGCTAAATGTCTCAGATTGGCACAGAATTCCAGCAACTTTAGATGTTCCTGCTACTAGCTCACAAGTAATGTGTTGCTCTTTCTTCAAGATGCTCTAGAACTTGCAGCGCAAACAAGATGCTTGTCCGGTTGTCTTACAAGTTACAACTACAGATAATCTGGTGGCATTGTTTGTATCATACAATCTTGAGGGAGCACAACATACCAGAATGGCCAAGCATGGGCTCCCCGCTTATTAGTGTAAATAACTAAATAACAGTCGTGCTGCAAATGACTAACAATGCAGCAAGTTGCACTGGTGATAAGCTCCATGCAAGAGCAGCATCGTGATTCTAAAAGAAACATGGTATTGTTTTCAACTTAAAAAAAACTGAGATGGAAATATATTGGTATCGGCTAAGGTCATCATGGAAGGTAAAAGGGAACTCAATAAAACAAAATCAATCTGGGATGGCTGGTTCTTAGGGTGCCTTTCTGAGAAGATCATGATTAAGGTCATGGCATATGTAACCACAGATACATTGCTAGCAGGGGAAGAAAACAAACCGTGGATATTAATCAATCCTACACAGACTCAAACAGTCAAACTCTCCGAACATTTTCTGAAGGTGCAGGAGAATCATATTCAATTGGTATCATCGTGCTCCCTGCTTATTAGGGGAAAACTAACAGTCGTGCTGCAAACGACTAAAACTGCAGGTAGTTGCAGTTGCAGCTGCAGAGGTACAACTACTAAGCTCCATGTAAGAGCAACATCGTGATTCTAAATTGAAAGAAACATGATACTGTTTTTTAACTTCTATAACCAATGGGATGGAAAGATGTTGTTATCAGTTAACGTCATGATCAAATAGCTAAAAGGGAAACTAGCCACAACAAAATTTATCTGGTATGACATTTCTTAGGGTCTTTCTGAGAAGATGATAGTTAAGGTCATTGGTGTAGTAACGACAGAAATACTGTTGGCAGGGGAAGACAACAAACCATGTTTATCAATCAATCAATCCTACACTGACCCCGATAGTCCAACTCTTGGAACAATTACTGAAGATGCAGAAGAATTATATTCAGTTTAGTACGACCATTATATATGGTCTGGATACACTAAACATCAGTATCTTATTTTATCAGCATGTGAAGAGCCCCGTCAGTATTAGGTAACAGCAGTATGCTCCATGTATATGCAATTTACACAGTAATTCAACCAGTTTAACAAACAAATTAAAAACAACTCCACACTTGTATTTTGAATGGCAATTATTTCCTCCCATGTTATTTTGCACCAAGACACTACATCATTTTTCCGAAATTTGATACACAAGTAAGATGTCTTGACATATTTACATCTTGGGGGACAAAAGGTATAATTCATGTGTCTGAAATGTCATCTTACATTCTGATTGATTGATAAAATACATCACTGCCTACAAACATAGTAATAGTAGTAGTTTCAATATGCTTTTGCTTAATTAATTAAGCCAGGCAATGCAATTCAGTGGATCAAGTCTGAAGGAAGTACCAGCAAGCAACAGAAGACAATGGCTAACAGCCCTCATTCTTCTCGCCTTCATCCATTCTACTCCTTCATCTTGCGCAGCCACTTGAGCGAGCTCTCGAGCTCAGTGTAGGCGGTCACCGCTGGAAAGCTCTTGCTCTCCATCCCGTAATCGAACACGTCGTACGCATCGGGAACCCTCCCCGCGCGACACAACGCCCTGATGAACGTCGCGTAAGCCGGCGGGTCGAGCTTCATCTTGGCCCCTACCATGGACCTGTACACCTCGACGGCCTTGTCCAGCTTCCTGTTCTTGCAGAGCCCCATGAGGAGCGTGTTGTAGGTTCGATCATTCGGCTCGCACCCCTTGGCCTTCATTTCCTCGAGCAGCCTCAGCGCGCCAAGGGCGTCGCCCTTGACGCACATCCCGTTCATGAGGGAGGTGTAGGTGATGACGTCCGGGAAGTGCCCCGCCCTGGCCATGGCGTCGAGGTAGGTCCTGGCCTTGGCGACCAGCCCGGCGCGCGCGAGGCCGTAGACGAGGGTGTTGTAGGTGACAAGGTCGGGCTCCACGCCGTCGTCCTTCATCCGGCGGAGCACGCGGAGGACGCCCTCGGGGTCGGAGGCGCCGCAGTGAGCCTTCATGAGCGCGTTGTAGACGTGCGCGTCCGCGCGGACGCCGTGGTCGGCGAGGACCGGGAGGAGCTGCCCGATCTCGCGCGGGTCCCCGCGGCGGCAGCAGGCGTCCGCGAGGGCCAGGAGCGCCGGGCGGGGCGCGGGGGAGTCGGCGGAGTAGGGGAGCGCGGCCAGGAGGTCCCGCGCCGCGGCGACGGAGCGGTGGGTGGCAAGGCGGCGGAGGAGGAGCGCGAGGGACTGCGCCGGGAGCGGGATGGTGGGCGCCGCCTTGAGCGCGAGCGAGGCGGCCGCGTCCACGTCGTCGTCCACCGCGGCGCGGATGGCGGCCGAGAGCTCGGCGGGTGTGGTGATGGGACGCCGCTTCTCGGCTGGCGGAGGCGCGGAGCCGACCGGGGCCAGGGCCGCCGTGGTCTCGGAGGCGTCCCTGGGGGTTCTCCGGGGCGGCCTGCCGTGGGAGTGTTTAGTGTTGGCGGGAAGAGGTCCTTGCGCGGGAGGAGGAGGCGGTGGGGTGGAGGATGTGGACGGCTTCGGGACGAGGGCATGGCGGGGGAGCTTGGCGGCGCGCATGGCGTGCATCACCTTCCCCATCCTCGATTCCTCGGCGGCGGCGGCGGCGGGAGGAGAGAGAGGAGCGGAGCGGCGGCGAATCGGAGTGGGAATGGGAGTACGACTGCGAGGTGTTGGTTGGGCTTTGGGACGAGGTGGGCCTGTATCCAGCCCAGCAAGAAACTACATGGGCTTCTACACTAGTTTGGAAAGCCTGGCCCGCGTTGACGGCCAACGCGGAGACAGGACGACAGAGACGCGGAAATTATGTCGCCGTTTTTCTTGTTTCTTCCCCCTCTACAATTCTGCAAATCACTAGTCTGGTCCTTGGTTCTTGAATGATGGAAACCAGCTGACACCTCGAATGGGCACCCATCTCTCGTTGCCACTTCTGAGATCTGATAGAAATGCTTCGTAGAAAGGGCTTGTCACATGTGATGGGAATAGCTTGTTATTTGGAGAGAGAGAGAGAGAGAGACATGTTTGCCCTTATACATCACTTCCTAGTTATATGACAAACAACTTTCCCACACCGTGTCACTATATATTTTTTCTTTTCAATGTAATATTTTTCTGTTACATCTTGTCAACATGAGGTGCGCTATAAAATCATTCTTCCGGTCAATTGTTCTTTTCCTCTGTTGATAGGGGTAAAATCAAAGGAACACGAAAAAACATGGACATATGGAGTCATATATTTGAGGTAAATAAAGCTTTGCACATGACTTGTACCAAAACCTTGATATTGAGGAAACTAAAAGGATGCATTTTCAAAGTTACACACGGGTACTCTTTTTATGTCTTTATGGCTGCACTAGATCACAATCTCCAAGACAATACGAAGATAGAAAATGCACTCTCCTTTTTTAGCTAATGTAAAAGGTGTATTCTTAACAATGTTTTTCCGATTGCCATCACCTGGTCTGATTCCTAGCTCCGTGACTAAGGTGAAGAAATTTTCCATGAGGTCTAACCTCAAGTTATTTTCTTATAAAATCTATAATACATATAAAGTTCATCCCCACTAAGATGCATTTCATGTTTGCAAGCTGAAATTTGGTGATGCCACGTCATCTCAATTATTTATATCCGTGTGATTAAAAATCTATGGTTGTTAGTTATCTATCCAGATTGTAATCTCAGCCCATAGCGCTGCCAGGTCATTTTATCACTCTCACGCACATGAGCAGCCACGCAGCACCAAATGTTGCTTCCACTTCTCCATTAATATATGCGGTGATGCACACCCTTCCTATTCCACAAATTCTCCACAAGAAATAACAGCACATGAAACTGATGGTTTCCTGATTTGATGAACGTACTCCCTCTGTCTCCTCCGCTTCATGATGGGCAACTCATAATCCGATTATCACATACATGACTGAACCATCACCACCGTTGAGGGTTATCTCCTCCTCTTTGCCCTCGCCGTACGTCTCCATTGCTTGCCTTCAGGCATTCCCTCACCGTTCGTGGCAGGCCGTCCCTGTCTACTCCGTCTCAGGCGACTGGCTACACGCAGGGGCGACATGCACAATGATCCATGGCGTCTTGGCTCTCCAGCTCTTCTGCCCACCACGTCCAAGGCGTCGTGCCCACTTTAGGCGAGACGCGAGAGTAACCCATCGCTTCAAAATCTATGTATTCGTGAGTCATCAATTTCCCCCCTAAACAATCTCTACTATCTTAACACATATGCAACAATCCCTCTTTCATAATTTTCTTCTATGTCCTGACATATCCCATTTTAGGTCCACAAGACGATCTGCATAATATGTTAGCCACTTCCTTTGTTCAGTTTTGGGTGAAGCATTGCTGAACTTTATGTCGTTGATAATTTCATTTCTTCTATGCAGAGTACCATGTATATGGTAATACTTAATCTACATAAGGTTGGTACATTAAGATGTATTTTTCATTTCGCAAAAAAGGTGTATTCTTATATGTGAGATACAATGTCTCTCTTCTTCACTTCTTTTCATTTTGTATTCATCGTGAATCAGGATGGATGCATAATGGATGTCTGCCCACATGTGAGGAACAGAGATCAAAATAGATTTTTTGGTTACGCTAATGAATCAGGACATTGTATTGGATGGTATGTTTCCTATCTACAAACTGTTTTAACATTATTTTTTGAGTCCCTTCTCCCAAATGATGCACAGGTGAACAGAAAATATTAGAAGGTGTTAATTGTTAAAGTATACTAGATGATACCCCGCGCGTTGCTGCGGAAATATGTTACAGATTTTTGGAGAATTAGAGAAGTAAAAGTGTAAGGTAAAATCAGTAATGTAATTTATTGTTCAAGCTAAAAGCAAATTATACTACAGAGTTGCTTGCAAAAGACTGCAATAAACCCCATAATAATACACAACATATATGATAACCTTTGGTATCTGATTAAGTATTACAAATATACCCACTTTTGGTCAATGCTATAGAATTATTTTAGATATGAGACGTTCACCTTTATTGCTAACGGAAGCACTCTTGTTAAGAAGAAGCATATATGCTGGGAAGATAGATCGCCAATGGAGATACTCTTTGTTATAACATAATGTACTATTGGAATTATACTGACGTAAAAGAATATAACTAAATAAGTGTGAATGGTACTGAAAAGTAAAAAACAAAGGTAACCATATCTAAACATTGGCGCCATATACTCTAACTAACCATAAAAGAAATATGGTTTGCTTCCTCTTGTGAATTTAGGTAGCACATCCAAAATCTAGGATATGCTAAAGCTCCATATAAATGCACCACAAGGCAAGGTCACACAATCAAGGCAGCATGGGAAATTGGGTGCCAAAATCAAAGGAGGCATCTCTGATAAATGAGATGAATAACTCGAATAAGTACTCAAGAAAGAGGGAAACTGCCTCGTTGAGAAAAGATACTTGTTCATTTCTTCCTGCCAAGTACGTTATCGTTTACCCATTGATCAACAGTAGCCATTGTTTCACACTGTCTACCATAATTTGAAATATCACCCTGTATAACAATGCAACACACATTACAGAAGAACAATATGAAGCAAGGAAGAAAACAGACATTCCAGAAACTAACTCCAGCTTGGTCTATCATTTGTCCAACTTGCAACACTACCTGAAACAAAGATAATCCTATGTTATGTTCTCAAACAACATTGAGCATTGTGAACTTATATTAAATAGATAAACCACATTAACAAAAAAATAAGTAAATTGAAAGCATCGATCTACAACCTTCTTGAATCCGATTCTTTAAAAAATAACTAAATTTATAGTATCGATCTCACACCTTCTTGAATCTGATTCTTTATGGAAAAGCAAGAAACTGGGTGATCAATGTTTACAATCTGCTAAAGAATAAAACAAATAAAAATATTGGATAATAAAATTTGAGGGCCAAAATAATAATTTTAATAAGCATTCACTTCACTGCCGTGTCAGATATAAAGGGAAAACATATATGACTTTGTATGGACAGAAACCTGTGTGACGTCAATTAATCAAAGGTGCACAAAAACAATAGGTCATAGTTTTAGTACTACATGATGATGAAGAGAGATGAAATAAATCTATACCAGTAAGATGAGGGGGAGAATAGATAACGTACATGCCTAATTTACGGGAGCGCTGGATTGTTGAAAATTTGGCAAGCTGCTTCTCACAACCAGCATGAGGTGGGCTTCAGGTCGTTGTCCTTGTGGTGCGATGTGGTCATGAAATAGGGAGATGCCCTTGCCATAGGAGGAGAGGTACAATGGTCGAGAGGGGTGTATGAAGACAGAGGAATATAGATCTAGCAAGACGCAGGCGTCATACATCGATGGGAGGCAACATCAATCTTGAATGGCCATAAACTGCAGATCGGCAAAAAACAAAATCAGATGAGAAATCCACAAGCAGTATACACCATGATAGCCTTTTCCTCCTAGCTTCATCGAGCAGCATGAAGAATCCAACAAATCCAAACAAATTGAGGGCCAAATTGGGCAGAGGGGCAACCTACCAGATCGGAAAGATATGTTGAAAGATTAAAAACGGAACAAAAGGGGAATTAGTATGGGGAGAGGCCATGTACCAGCGTGGAGGCCGCTGCCAGAGCTGTCGGCGTGAGCATGCTGGAGTGCTTGATGCGGATGGCGGGATGGCCTAGTTTTTAACCCGGAAGCGGCAGAAAAATAAGTTGAATTGAGCAGTTTCTACTCGCTGAATGCTAAGATTTATCAGGCGTTTTCATGAGCATATTGAGGAGGAGGCCATAGGTCGCGGCGGAAACATTCATTGTGAGGAGGCCGGATGTTCACGGAGTAATTAGCCAGGAATATGAAGAGAGCTTCTTTCTCTTCCTTCACAGTGTCTGCTATTCGCGCGCTTAGACGAACGGCCGGCCAGCCAGCCCACGAGCCACAAATGTTTTTTCAAACCTTTGTTGGTCGACCAGCCCAGGCGCAACGACGCGCTGAGCAACCGCATGGGACAAAAGGGGTGACATGGCTCTGCGGGAAGGCAGGAAAATGAGTTAGTGGGGGCTTCGTGTTTAGATATAAAAGATTAGGACTATTAGACCAAGAAAATTGTTTATATAGTTTAGCATTTATGGCCTAATTTCATTTTTATAAAACCAAGAAAAGTGTTTATATGTTAATTGTTAAACTATGCGTACATAAGAATAATCTCTGATGCCCGCCGCAACGCGTGGGTAATCGACTGGTTTTCCTATAGAATTCTATGGATCAGACGACTTTCATATTTTTTAAAAAAATCCACCCTCTATATTTTCTTTAAAATTCTCTAAATCAAAGAAGCCCTAAACACAGACAAGTGAAAAGGCACTTGCGTGAAAACCTAGAGCAACTGGCACCAAACCAGTATAACCTCCCAGAGCAGGGACCGAATCGCAAAACGTCCCGACCTTCCCTCTCTCCCCAGATTCCCTCCCTCCTCGTCTTCCTATCACCACCCACACAAACCGGCGGCCACCACCATTGACAGGCAGATCCTGCATAAATTCCTCCACCAATCACACCACCACCCCTCTCCCTCGCGCGCACGCACGCACGCTCCCTCTTCTCCAATCCTCGAGTCCTCCTCAGGCGCCGCCCATTCACTCCGGCCAGGGGATTCGGATTTGGTGATTCAAACGAGGGATGGGGTACGTCGGGAGCCACGGCGTGGCGACGCTGCGCCGCTACAAGTACAGCGGCGTCGACCACTCCATCGTCGCCAAGTACATCCTCCAGCCCTTCTGGTCGCGATTCGTCCACCTCTTCCCGCTCTGGTTCCCGTAAGCACCCACCCTCGCCCGATTCCCTGCTCTGTTGCTTCTCGTCCGGGCGCGCTCGCTTGATCCGTCCCTTTGCCAAGCTCAAAGCGCAATGCACATGATGTTCTTAGGAGTGTCTCTATTGACCCGATTCAAATACGTCTATTTCGTTGTTATTTAAGCGCGGTTAACACTAGCGTTCCGGCATTATGCTTTGACTCATTATGCTGAGCTATTTGGGTGTTTGTGATTTGGAAATGTGCGCTTGGCTTTGCCGTAGCATTTATCACGAGGAATCATCTTTACCTTGGGGAGCATCTGCAGACAGCGCGAAAGCGCACCTGACTTTTGGTTAGTGGAGTGGCTCGTGAGGCGCTGTGGATAGCGTGTTTAAGCATATTTTATAGTCTGATACTGGATTAGCTACTCGTTTTCGTACACATGATAGATATGAGTTGTTTAAGGTTGTCATGTCATGCTGACGAATTTCTTATATACTCCCTCCGTTTCAAAATATAAGATGTTTAAGCTTTGTGAAGCAAATGTATTTAGACATCTTTTAGTGTGTAGGTTCACTCGAATAGACACACTAAAACATGTCTAGATACATTTGCTTCACAAACTTATAACATCTTATATTTTGAAACGGAGGGAGTAGTAGTTTCTCTAAAGTGGGTGGTTCAAAACTTCAGTGGGGATAACTTTCTTAATTCATGTACATCGAAGTAATAAATGATTTTTCCAAGGAAAGGGTTTCGCTGTAGAAGCCAACACAAAACACGTTATCCTTGTTTATATCTTCATTTACTGTTTGCAATCTAATGTTAGTGCTGGTAAATTGTAGCTTCGTTCCGTAATGAAGGTAATTTCATATATGCATGTTGCCTTCAACGGGTTTGGTTGTTCGAATATGTGGATTGAAAGCTAAACGTTCTTTACATTTTGACACATTCTGCTTGTTTATTTCGTCATTTAGTTTTTTGTAGTCAAATATTACTGCTGGTAAATTATAGCTTGGTTATTTAATGAGAGTTTGTCATCACTTGAGTTTCTTGTTCAAATATGTCGACTGAATACTAACTTGCTTTCTTTTGTTTTCTATGTCGAAATCACCTGCAGACCAAACATGGTGAGAGTTCTGTAAATGTTCTTGCCGTCAGATACACTATCTTGTTTGAAGGCCCTGATAGAACACTCACTGCTTCTTCCATTTTCACAGATTACTCTGACAGGTTTCATGTTTCTACTGACATCGGCATTCCTTGGATTTGTAAGTATCTTTCCTCAGTAATGTTGTAGACCTACACATATGACGGTTTTGCTGCTTGTGATTTGTTACTGCAGTGATATTATAGCAAGTTTATGACTTAGTCCTGTCTACATTTTATCGCAGCTGTATTCACCTCATCTAGATACCGCACCCCCTAGATGGGTTCATCTTGCACATGGAATCCTTCTCTTCCTTTATCAGGTATCCAACTTTATATGCTCACCTAACAATGCAATATTTTATCATCTTGTTCCCCCTTTCCAGCATAAATAAGTATGAGGCTTTTGAATAGAACAGATAAGTATGGCATTCAACTGATGCTCGTAGAGTCATTGTCATTAATATGCAGTCAGGCAATACTACGATTAAAGCATTTATGACCCATGCTAAGAAGGGCTTGCTATTAATTTTATGCATATTAAGGTTCCTAAACGTCTATTGAATGTATGGGCTCTTTTCCTGTTAGTATCTAATTTACATATTTCATGATTTTCTTATGATTCTACCATGTATAGTTTCCAACCACTGCAAGTTTAGAATCGTGATATACATATTGTAATATGGATGCAGACTTTTGATGCTGTGGATGGTAAACAAGCAAGGCGTACTAATTCATCAAGTCCTTTAGGAGAACTTTTTGATCATGGTAATCTCCATTGCAAATTCAGCTAGCTGAACACAATTTTGAAATAGCATGACACTGACAAGCTTTTATCCTGTACAGGATGCGATGCACTCGCATGCGCTGTAAGGCTATTCATCAACTTTTTCTTTTACATATGCAAATAAACTAAATATGTTATGAACTGATTAGTCTATCTATTAGTTTGAGTCACTGGCTTTTGGAAGCACCGCAATGTGTGGAAAAGCTACCTTCTGGTTTTGGGTGATTTCGGCCGTCCCCTTCTACTTCGCAACCTGGGAACAGTAAGTTCATTAGTTCTTTCACTTGTATGTTTACAGCATGAAACTATCCTGGGAGCAAGTACTTCTCTATCCTCTTCTACATCTATTACCAAACAGGTCCTATTTTTTATCGGATAATGTTTCCCTTGTGAAGTTGTGATTCCAATTCTCTTTGGATGCTTTCTAGCTTTGAAATGCTGAGCATGTTTTGCAGTGCTTGTGCCATCCTTTTTTTTTTTGCAAATGGTATTTAGAACTTCATGTGCCTTACCTTATACCTGCTGTAGTGCTCATGTGTTCATGTGCTTCCCTATGTGGGAAATGCTTTAATGCTCTCACTGAAGACACAATAATGGATAAAGTTGATGGTTTGAAGTGCACTACCCTATTGAGATTTGTACAATTTAGTTTCCACGAGCATAGAAACACTACTTTTGTCGAGTTTGAAATCTGCATACTTTGTTCTATTTATGGTGGTTTGTATTATTTATGATTATACATATACTCCCTCCGACCCATAATAGTCTTCACTAATTTAGATGTATCTAGACACATTTTAATGGTAGATACATCCATATTAGAGAAGAGTAATATGGGTCGGAGGGAGTACTATACTCAATTACTCATGAGACCTCGACAGACTTTTGTTGTGTTGATTTTGAGTATCATATTTTCATCTCACATAATTGTTCTTTCTGTAGCTACTTTACAAACACACTTGTTCTTCCTATAGTCAATGGGCCAACTGAAGGCCTTATGTTGATCTACGTGTGCCATATTTTCACGTTTTTCACAGGTACCATTTGACTTAACTTGTCAACCTGAACACCAATCAAAATCCATGTCGAGCTTGTCAATCTTTGTAGTTTTCTCCTGGCTAATAAACCATCATATCAAGCTATATAACCATACTGATATTAATTGCACACCTGTCCTTCATAGGAGCTGAATGGTGGGCACAAGATTTCCGGAAATCAGTGCCCCTCTTAAACTGGGTGCCTCTTGTTCCTGGTATGTGAGTATGAAGCTTACAATTCTAATTTGTTGTTTTTTGATTCTCATGTATCAGTAACTTCCTTAACATGAGACCAACTATTTCATCTCTTGTCAGTGAAACCTTTGCTGTTAATGCCTTGTGAAAACTGAAAACTGCAACTTGGAGTTGGACAGTGACAAATAAGCCTGGCAATGGTCCCATAACTGAACCAAAACTAAACCATACCCAATAAACGTGGAGTTGAGAACGAGAACTGAACCACACCACAAATTATCCCGCAGAACCAAAACCAAACTAAATCGTACACTCTTTCCACCCAAACCAAAACCAAACCACTCATTGATCCATGGGTTCAACCCGGTTTGTAGTTTTGGGTTGAAACCGAATCAAACTGCTGCTGTTTGTAGGCGAGCGCGAGTGCGTGTACCAGAACAACTGCAGCTTGCACCAGACGCCCCCGTGCGAGGCTGCTGCTGCTCCTCGATTCGCGGGGAGGAGGCTGTGGCGGCCGCTCGCTATAGCTTCAAAGCGACGGAACCAATAAATGACTCGGTTCTAAACCACAGTTTGTAACTGGTAGCAACCGAACCATTTAGTCCCAGACCCATCCATAACCAACTTTTTTCTCCATAAAACCAAACCAAACTTAACTGATAACAACCTAGGCCCATATTAAACCAAACCAGTAAAGCCCAAAGCAGAAAACGAAACCATTTAAACCAGTTAATGTAAAACCATTGCCAGATTTAGTGACAAATGCTAAAGTTTATTGTCCATTTCTTCTTTTCCAGAAATCCCACTATATGTCATCGTGCTGTTTCTAATGATTGCTTTTGCTGTAATCCCGACGGTTGGATCAAAGTAAGCTCCATCTGTCATTTTGTGTAATATTTTGTCATGTTTTTCGTTTTAGCTGATATGTATCTTTTGCTTAATAGATCTGAAACACCTCTTACTGTAGTATGTACTACTTCTGGTTTCCTACAAGCTATCGTGTTAGACACTGCTGGTATTTTTTTTTTTTTGATTTGATACTCAAGAATCATGTGTAAGTTTGTTTTGAAGAGTACTTTCACAACATACAAATTTCTGATATTTATAATTGTATTTCAGTAGAGTAGTGGTCAAAGTTTAATTGTTGATACAGTGTTGTCCAAATGACAGCTATTATGAATCTGGACGGAATAACTCTAATGCCCCACTTGAAATGATTCCGGTGTTCAATATACCACCCTATTATTATTTTTGGATGTTTATCTTGGTCATATGCTCTTTCATTGATAGTGGGTGGCTAGTGAGGCAAATCTTTGTGAGCTGATAAACCATTTATGAGCTTGAAACACACTTGTTTGATTTAGAACTGATCAAAGATTCACAATTTAATCAATCTCCACTAACTTAATGTTGGGACCTACAGTACTCAAAATGTTTACAAAGTCGTTGCAGCAAGAAAAGGAAGCATGCTGCTGGCACTAGCAATGGTAAGTTTAATTCTGTTGTAATATTGTGATTGTCTTTTTCTTCATATGGCTTTCTGACCTTCACTTTTACCAGCTCTTTCCTTTTGGTTTACTAATGGCTGGAGCTCTCGTCTGGTATGCTTGTTGACCCTTCTGAGTTTCTTTGTACATGTCTGTTACTCTTAAAAAATAATTAGCTAGATATCTGAAGGTGGCACTAAAAAAATGCATCTGATACATCACTTGCTGAAGTATATTACATTAATATGCAGGTCCTATCTGTCTCCTTCAGATATCATGAGTACTCAACCACATCTGCTAATTATTGGAACTGGTTTTGCGTTTGGCTTTCTTGTGGTAAGGCCTTCTACTAATACTTTCACTACTACATCTTGTTGATCTGTGTTTTGGTGTTGTTGCCCTTTAATACATTTTCATGATCAGAACTAATTTGTCATATTGCCTGATAATTATGTTCTTGTTTTGACTCCTTATCCTAGGTTTATTCAGTTGGCCTCTTAGTATCTATATGTTAACATGGTATTTTCATTTTTGAATTGGAGATTCATGTTGTTGGATAGGTGTAAATAAGTAACTGTTAACCAGACTAGTTTACACTCTTATCATTGTGCTCTTACTGGTTTGGTATGCCCAAAAAAAAAGCTGTGTACACTGGCATAATTCTGGGAAATCAGGGGGCACAACTGTGTTGTAGTTAGATGTCTTTTCTTCTAATTGTATAAACATTACTGAGTATTTGCATATATTCCGCACAGGGGAGAATGATTCTGGCTCACTTGTGTGATGAACCCAAAGGTCTTAAGACAGGAATGTGCATGGTACTTACCTAATGACCTGGTTTCTTTTGCACCATTCTTAATCGAGTCAATGCTAGTTTGTTTATACTTTGTTATGTTTTAAAATGGTGTTCCCCCTTTGCAGTCCCTAGCATACTTCCCATTTGCAATTGTAAATGCGCTGACTGCCCGACTTGATGATGGGTTTGAGCTTCAGAACCATTTATATTATACCGTATAATAATATTTTTGTAGGACATCTGATTGTATGGTCATTGATTGTTGCAGAAATCCCCTTATTGATGAGCAGCTTGTTCTCCTGATGTACTGCTTATATACAGGTATTGCCTTATTTTCATAGCCCGTTCTGTGAACGACTTGCAATTGTGCCTTCAACGGGCTAGATGGATAATTGTTTAGGCTTAGTTTGGCAACAAAGTTTCTCTAAAACTGAAGTATTACAAAACCAAAGTATTCCAACGCCTGGCTAACAAATGCTTCAGTTTTTCCTCCTTTCTCAGTTTTAGAAAAAGGAGGGCCACACCTCTTTCTCCAATACTTCAAACCCCCACAGTTTTAGAGAATACTTCAGTTTTAAAACTAGAATATTTATTGCATCCTAACACCTTAAAGTATTTAATACTTCAGTATTTTCATAAACTGAAGTATTATCTGAATATTTCAAAAATACTTTGATGTCAAACGGGGCCTTAGTTTTGCTCGAAAGTTGTATTTATTTCTCATGTTTGAAGCTGCTAATAGTCATGTGTTTTGTCGGACATTAGTTGTATTGGTCATTTCATTGTACTTGCTCGTGCTTCATGTTAACATTTTCACTTAATAAAATATCACGAGACATGGATACAGTAATAATCGTTTGTCATCATAGGCTGTAGTCAGTTATAGGAAAATTGCAGTGTATCTTTAATCTCATTGCTTTGATCAATTTGACAGTGGCGCTGTACATGCATTTTGCTACATCCGTTATTCATGAAATCACCAATGCGCTTGGGATTCATTGCTTCAGGTTTGTTAATCATCACAATGCTTCTCTTCCACTTTTTGCATCGATTGTTCTGATGAGATTTCTCTCTTGCAACAGAATTACCAGGAAAAAGGCATAAGTCTGACCAGTGCACATGTGTTGCCTCGGAAATCACACGGTATCTGCCAAACAAGGAAAACGCCTACTTGTTTTCATGACATGGATTATTTCTGAATCATATTTGCATCTGGCATTACAGGGACACTGCCCCCATCTGTCATTACGGGGACACTGTCTCAATCTGTCATTACAGGGACACTGTCCCCTGAAATTCACGTCAGCATTACGAATTTGTGCTGATGAGAAAACAATGTATGTGAAACAGTTGGCACAATTTTGTTGTATCTTATGTAGAGCAGATGCTCGATGCAATCTTTTTGTGGGAAACGTTGAGCTGATTGGCAGATGATGCCTTGTAACTTATCATGTTGTAACACCAACTGAGATACGGTTAGTGCTGTTAAAAAATGAATGTTGTTTCCACCTTTACCCAATTCATCTATGCATGTTCTTCCAGATGGATTTCCTGATTTGAACATATATGAGTGGAAGAGCTGGTGTGTTTCTCGAATTTGTTTCTAACTTTTTGCATTACTGTCTGATCCAAACTGCAAAAAATAAATCCCAAGATGGGCAGCTAGAACCATTGACAGCTATGGCTTGTTTTCTCTTCAGCCTCGTGGTAGTTTGAGTACAATTTTAATGGAGCAAGTAGCTGTAATGGAGAAAGCGCCTCTGTACCAAGCACTTATCTTTGCTGGAGCATGCAAGGTTCAGTTTCCTTCTTCACCAGAATAAATGGCCCACACCTGCTAGCAAATTATCAGTAGTTTCTTCTCTGTGTGGTGATCGAAGTTGGCCATGGCCATGCTGCGACGAGCTTTGGCGGTGGCACTCAAGTTGTTGCTCGTGACCGCAGCGAGGGCTGCTTCCTCTGGGACCAAGGTTCCGGCTATCTTCGTGTTCGGGGACTCCACTGCTGACGTGGGGAATAACAACTACTTGCCAGGGAGCAGCGCCAGGGCTGACTTCCCTCACAATGGTGTCGACCTCCCCAGCGGTGAGCCGACAGGTAGGTTCAGTAACGGCCTCATCGGCGTCGACTTCTTGGGTGAGTCAGCCAACTTATCAGTTATCGCATGCTTCAAGTTATACTGCTGCTTCCTCTGATCAATGTGAAATTTGCAGCCTTATACGTGGGTTTCAGCAGGAGCCCACCACCATACCTCTCACTCGTTGCCGGCAGCAACAGTACTGGCGGCATTGGTGAGGCGGTGAGCAACTCGACCAAGAAGAAGATAGGTGCTGCTGCCTCCCTGAGAGGAGCCAACTTTGCTTCTGGAGGCTCGGGCATTCTTGATTCCACAGTACGTATCTGATATAACATTTCTGATACTACTGTTTATGGGTATGTTTGCAATGCAGAAACATGTTCTGAAAACAAATTTTGTTTCTGGAGACATCTGAATTTCGGTTCTGTAAATAGTATTTATGATCACCGAAAGAACATTAATTTGGTGGAGCAGATGATTTGTTACTACCTAAAGTTGAGAAAAATTCTTACATCGCAATCAAAGCAATAACCTCTGCTTGTACTCCATCTCATGAAGCACAATTCCTAACATGGGACAAATTTCCCCCTCCCTGATTTAAATCCAGCAGTACTACACTTGACACCCTCAGCCATCGCCAGCACCACTGACAACCATGTTACAAATGATCATCATAACAGGGATCTACGATCAACATGACGAAGCAGATAGAGTACTTCTCGGATCTCACGGACCAGATGACAGCCAGATTGAGTGCCGATCGAGGGTCGGCACTGCTCTCGAAGTCCATCTTCCTCATCAGCGCTGGTGCCAATGACGCCTTCGACTTCTTCCCGCAGAACATGTCGCCGGACTCCACCGCGCTCCAGCAGTTCTGCGAAGCCGTGGTCTCCACATATGACAGCCATGTCAAAGTAAGAGAAAATTGTCTGACCAATTCCTTCAGGCTTTAACTCTACCTGTTATTCAAATCAAAGTCATTCCTTAGAGTTTGAACAGGACATACTTCCTCAGTTTAGTCACTCTATCAACTACATAATTGTTAAAAAAAACTTAATAATTTTGCAGACATTGTACAATTTTACTTCCTCAGTTTAGTCACTCTATCAACTACATAATTGTTAAAAAAAACTTAATAATTTTGCAGACATTGTACAATTTGGGTGCAAGGAAGTTTGCGGTGATTGACGTGCCGATGATCGGGTGCTGCCCGTACTGGAGAAGCCAGAACCCGACCGGGGAATGCATCAAGCTGCTGAATCATCTGGCCTCCAAGCTCAACGACGGGATCAGGGACCTGTTCAGCGACCTCGGCTCCGAGATGCAGGGTATGAACTACTCCATCGGCAGCTCCTACGAGCTCATCTCTAGTCTGCTCGAAGACCCACAAGCCGCAGGCTTCACGGAGGTGAAGAGCGCGTGCTGTGGCGGTGGCAGGTTGAACGCCGAGGATGGGTGCACTCCCAGCTCCAGCTATTGTACTGACCGAGGAAAGTTTGTGTTCTGGGACCTCCTGCACCCTACCGAGGCAACTTCGAGGCTGGCTGGCCGGGCGTTCTACGACGGTCAGGCACGGTTCGTCGGGCCGATCACCTTCAGGCAGCTGGCTGAGGCATAGCTTTGCAGCATTGCAATTCAGAACTAGGATTAGAGCAAGGCGTATCTCTGTATCAGTCCACGACATAAGAAAAATGCTACCCCATTTCACAAAAAATATATGCTACCCCTATTCATTTGACCTGCAATGTGGTTTGGTTTTGCAAAAAAGTAGTTTTCGAAGTACCAATGGAAGATGTGGTGTACCCACGGACCACCGTAGCTTGGCTTTTCAACCAATTAATTATTGGCTCGCCAATGTTTGGGCAAGTTAAAAAGGTTGGCTACCAAGTTCCTCTGCCAGTCTTTGAGATAGCCTAAAGAGAAAGATTGCATTTTCTGAGCAGGCTCTCAGGTACACCCCTATATTTGGGCTGTTAATTGGTGCATCAAGATTCGTGCTGACCTATTTTTTGCCCTCTCTAATAATTTCTCTTTTTTGTATCTCTTACTCTATACAACCTTTGAATCTGAAACTTGGCCGTTCACTAAAACATTTGAGATAGATTTTGGGAAAAATAGTTCAAAATTTTTATGATAGTATATATATACTTTTTAAAACAATTTTTGTTGAATTGTAAATATTTGAAAATTTTAAATCTCACAAAAAAATTCTTAACTATTTTCCCCACATTCTAGTTGCAATATTACAGTGACCTGCAAAGTTTCAAGTCTATATGTTATATAGTTTAGGAGATATAAAAAAGACAAATCCTAAACAGTAAGGGAGTGTAGGTGAGATGGTGCTCAGCCAATTTTTTTCCCATGATGATATGGAAAGCTCCCTTTGCTCTGTTGTGGCCTGTGGGAGGTCTTGCGTAGTTACAATGTAATTCAGCAGTGGGTGTTTTGCTTATCCAGACAATACTTGTCGGTTGTCTTTGCCCTATCTTCATGTTGGTCGTACTATTTGCATAATTTGAAGTTTTATCAATGAATTTTTAAACATGGTTGCATCGTGAAAGATTGGACCAAATCAATGGAACGTAAGCGATATCTCTCTTTCTATTACACTTTTTGTATTTTGATGGTTGCTAGCTGCCCTCGGAAAGCCGGGAATCTTTATTTATATATAAGTAAGGTAAGAGCAGGTGGAATTTCAGTGTAGCATGGGTATGATTAGGCACAAGGAGGTTTGAAACTCGGTTAGAAAATGGAAAACCCATTACCATTAGCAGTACGGTAGCTTTCTTGACACATGGAGTTGGAAATAAAGTTAGACAAAAGCAAGACTTAGGCGCTAATCATCAGATCCACTTTACTATAGTAAATTAGCTGCAGCTTTGCATGGGCTATATGAATAAAAATTAGTGCTTTGAAACATTTTAAATTTGAGGTGCAGGCTGGTCTCCTCTGACTCAAAAAACTCGGCGCCCTTCGTCTTCTCCGTTACTCCCTCTTCATCTCCTACAACTCCAACCACATTGATGCATGGACTTGTTGCTTCCTCTTCGTCTTCTCCGAACGACAGTAACCGATCATTAAAATTAGTCACGAATCGCATCACCACCAACTTCCACTCAGCGAACCGTCCTCCTCACGACTTCCACTCTTCCTCCAATATATTTAAGAACCTCCGCAAAACATAGCAGCAGCATCGACTCTTGTTCGGTTCATTAGCCAGCTGCTTGAGCAAACCCTACAAGCTTACCAACTACCCAAGAGTACAAGAAGCGAGGAAACAACCATGGTGCTTCGCATGCAAAGCCTCTCCCCTCCTCGTCGTGTGTCGGTGGACGGCCCAATCATCGTCGGCGCGGGTCCCTCCGGGCTCGCCGTGGCGGCCAGCCTCGGCGAGGAGGGCATGCCGTTCCTCATGCTGGAGCGCGAGGACTGCATCGCCTCGCTTTGGCAGAAGCGCACCTACGACCGCGTCAAGCTCCACATCCCCAAGCAATTCTGCGAGCTCCCACGCATGGCCTTCCCGGAGGACTACCCGGAGTACCCCACCCGCCGCCAGTTCATCGACTACCTCGAGCGCTACGCCACCGAGTTCGACATCAAGCCGGAGTTCAACACCACCGTGCTCTCCGCCCACTACGACAACACATCTGGCCTTTGGCACGCGCAGGCCACCAGCGCGAGCGG
Organism: Dactylis glomerata; assembly: GCA_007115705.1. Lineage (NCBI taxonomy): Eukaryota > Viridiplantae > Streptophyta > Magnoliopsida > Poales > Poaceae > Dactylis > Dactylis glomerata. The sequence goes on from QXEO01000132.1 coordinate 1,005,372, forward strand.
TGCCCAGACGGAGTACATCGGCCGCTGGCTCGTGGTCGCCACCGGCGAGAACGCCGTCAACGTTGTCCCCGACATTCCGGGCCTCGGCGGCTTCTCCGGCGAGGTCACCCACGTCAGCCACTACAAGTCCGGCGAGCCCTACCACGGGAAGCGCGTGCTCGTCGTTGGCTGCGGGAACTCCGGCATGGAGGTCTCCCTCGACCTCTGCGACCACGGCGCCCACCCCTTCATGGTGGTGCGCGATGCCATGCACGTCATTCCGCGTGATATACTCGGCAAGTCCACTTTCGAGCTCGCCATGCTGCTCTTGGCGTGGCTCCCGCTGTGGTTCGTGGACAAGATCTTGATCTTCCTCGCCTGGCTCGTCCTCGGCGACCTCGACAAGCTTGGCATCCACCGCCCGGCTGTCGGCCCGCTCACGCTCAAACAGACGCGTGGCCACGCCCCGGTGCTCGACACGGGCGCGCTCGCCATGATCAGGTCCGGCCAGATCACCGTCGTCCCCGGCATCACCCGCTTCACAAACTCGGACGCCGTGCTCTCCAACGGCACCGCCGTCCACGTCGACGCCGTCATCCTCGCCACCGGCTACAGAAGCAACGTGCCGCAGTGGCTCCGGGCGACGGACTTCTTCGGCAAGGACGGCTACCCCAAGACCGAGTTCCCCAACGGCTGGAAGGGCCAGTTCGGGCTCTACTCCGTGGGATTCGCGCGCCGCGGCATCTCCGGCGCCTCCGCCGACGCCGTGCGCGTCGCCAAGGACCTCTGCCAGGAGTGGAAGGAGGCAACCAAGACCGCGAAGAAGGTCGGCCGCCCGTGCTACAGGAGGTCTATCTCGATCGTCCTGTAATCTAAGCAAGCTTGTCCATCCATGCATCCGGATTGAGGGAAAGGGAGGAAGACTGTGTACAGCTATAGTTTTAGTGTTGCTCTCGGCTTTATATATGCCCGTCTGGAGTTTCTCGCCGGAGGGCGGTGTACGGTGGTCGGATGACCCCCCGTGGTTTCCATATGGTGAAAAGTGGGTGTGCGTGTCGGATCTCACCGCATCTCCTCCAATCACAGTTTTAAAAACCAAACCGGTTCGGTGGTTTGATCAGAAAAAACCTGAACCGAAGCCCTCACCGATTTTTTAAGATTCACTGGCCCAACTAAGAAAAAACCAGAAAAACTGCATAAAAATAATGTGTTTTCTCGAGGAGATGATCCTAAAACCTAGAATGTTTGCTCCAAATACTTTGTATACGGCCTAATACCACCTTTACTACACTTAGTTTGTGATCTACAATGAAAGCAAACACAAAATATATGATTCGATGCTAAATTTTTCAAAAATTAACTTAATTACTTATTAAATTTAATGGTTTTTTGTCGCTATTAAACCAGTTGAGCCACCGGTTGGACTAGTGAACCAGTGAGCCAGTCACCTCACCGGTTCACTCACCGATCCGATTTTTGAAACTATGCCTCCAATTAATAAGCTCGTCTCTAGCTCGATCCTCTCGGCTCCCTCGTGTCCTCTTCTTGCTGCCATGGTGGGAGGCCAAGGGCGTGGTGGAGTTTAGGGATCTGTGGCTGATTCTTGTGGTTCTTTAGTTGTTCCTGTGTCTGAGCATATATATAGATCACGACTAACGTGACCGTCTGTCCTGGCGCGATAGCATATGCGCGATCTCAACAAGGACCTTTACTCTAAATTAAATGTTTGTTCTCGTTACTCATTTGCATCCTGCTGGTGCCTCGTGCGGATTTTTTTTTAAACAAGGCAAAAGATTTGCTATTTTTATTGATTAAGAAGAAGAGAATTGACCGGTTCATTGCGGGAAACCGGTCGAAAACCGATACAAATGCACCAATATCGTTATGGAACACGATCACATTGGGCACAACCACCGGCCTACAGTCTGCCACACACACCAACGGAAGATAGCTCCGACTTTGACGACAAGCTTCGAAAGAGAAAAAAGCTAGGCTTGCCGCCGACCGAGTCCTCCACCATCCACCACGATGATTTAAATTTGCAAAAAAGATCATATGGGCTTGTTTGCAGTTTGTATTTTGAGGGTTCTTTCTATAATTGAAAATTATTTATCCCAAATCTTGAGGGTTCTTCTATTTTGCTTCCCCTCCGTTGAGGTGCAAACGTCTCTGTCTGCGCATGCGATTTAGATTTGCAAAGAAGATCATATGGGCTTGTTTGTAGTAATTTTGAGGTTCCATCAGTAATTTGGAAATTTTTGTTATCTCGAGGGTTCTTGTAATTTTCCTTCCCATCCATTGAGGCGCAAACGTCTGTGCATGAGGCCGCGGCGGATTTAGATTTGCAGAGAAGATCATATGGGCTTTTTTGTAGTTTGTATATATTTAGGGTTCTTTCTGTAATTTAGAAATAGTTGCCCACAATATCTACCCTTGGTGTTTCCTCAACCAATAAATAGTTAAGTACTTAAGTAGTAGTACTAAATTTACCCAAAAAAGCAAACTTCATTGTTTAAGTTTTTAATACAATTTGAGTCATGATGTCAACTTTTGTGTGTCAATGCAGCAAAGAAGCAGAGAACTGTGTAGATGCACCAACCAAGTGCTCCGTACATCCTAGTATCACACCATCGCAAACATGTATCCATCAAGAGGATTTGCCCACTTTACCTGGCCCAAGACTTATCCTGATCGTGCTAAATGCAGGACTCCAGGTTTACACCATATTGAAATTCATTTTTTCGTAACGAAAATAAAATCCCTATATACTTTTTGGAAGACCTCTCAGCTTGTAAATCTAATCAGAATGAGACGGTTTATGTGTTTGAAGTAATGTATTTTGTTTGGTCAGACTAAATGTTTATTTCTGCCAATTATATGCTTTGAAAAATGGTCAAACTATAGCAAAAATGCTATCAAAATCTTTACTTAATGCTATCCAGACTATGTCAAAATCTTTATTGGAGACTCTATTTTATCTACAATCAGCACACTATTCGGTCATGACCGAACGTGCACCACACATCTTATTATAGTCAGATGAGAAAAGTGAAAATAACATAGGCTCGAAAAGTTGGATGGTTTCATACAAATCCCTCTTCATTTTGAGCCCTTTATGTGCGATCAATTTTAGAAATTAGAAATACTATTCACTATATATAATATGTAAGATATTGTCTTTTTTGTGTAGCCTAGAATATAAAGTAGTTTATATTGAGACTTTGCTCATCAGTATTGGCTACCTCTAGAGTTTTGTTTCGGAATTTTTGTTACTTTAAAAATACAAATTTTAAATATATAAAAATAAAGACTACATGTAGCTCGGTTTACGTTTATCCACTCTTCCAAGATATCCCACTATTTTCCATAATACGTAAGATACCGTGAACTCTAGTAACGACATTCCTTCTTTCCTATGACAAGTAAAATTGCTATATTCAAGTACTGACAAAAAATGTAATACTCCCTCCGATCTATATTACTCTTCGCTAATACGGATGTATCTAGACACATTTTAGTGTCTAGATACATCTGTATTAGCGAAGAGTAATATGGGTCGGAGGGAGTACAAATTTTACCATAGATTAGCCCGTGGACTCATATCTTAATAGAGTCTGTGGTTTGGTGTTCGGCCGCCTTGAAAAATGTACGAAAGAAGAATAAGTTTGGAGATCACGAATATTTCTTTATTTCTTCTAGATTTTATGTTAAAATGACTATATTAAAATATCAACATTATTTCTGATCGGAGAAATACTATTTATTTCTATAAATATATGGTACTACTATTGATTGTAAAAAATAAGTAGGCATCTCGAGCTCAGGCTTTTGATCTCTAACTAGAGATAGTCGTCTTCCTCACCTAACCCTCTACTATGTCTCCAACTTCGGCCGACCGCCTCCTACTGCCCCACGATCGGCCTCGCTCCTGCGATTCCTTGTCGTACCGCTCTTCTCCATCTGCCACCCACCGGTATGCCATCGCCTCGAACCTCCATCTAAATCCGCCCACCATGCGGCGAACAAACACCGACGAGCCCTCGTATATGACATCCAGCACCTAAAACCCTAAGTACCATTCCTCATCTCCACCGGAGATGCCACGGGTCGTGCCGTCTTCGGCTCCGACAAGATCGTCAACCATTAGGGTTTGGAGGTGGAAGAAGGTGACGCGCGAATCTCCAACACCATTACCCGGGACTGATCTCTAGTTAGAGATTTCTACAGTAGCAAATTTGATAAAGAAAAGATAAGGCCACCTTCATCTGATAACTCGCACGGCATAGCGCGCAACTGCCCCAGTTGAAGCACCCATGCCGGCGGTGGCGTCACTCCCGCTACCCGCGCCGGTGCCGGCCGCGGCGCGGCGTAGCCGGAGGTTCTCGCCGTCGGCTTCGCTGCGTCGCGCCGCGTCAGGCGGGGGCTCGAGCTGGCGGAGCGAGCGGCGTCTCATGTCGGAGCTGGAGCGTACCGTGACGGCCGGCGCGACGGAGCGCGTCGTCCGCGACTACGTCGGCACCAAGTCGGAGCGCGCCGCCCTCGCCGCGCTCTCCCGCCTCCTCATCGACTCCGACCCCCTCGCCGTCCCCGTAAGTCCCCTCCCCTCCCTTGTGTCCAACTCCAATCTCTGTTTTCACTCTCTGACATTGCCAGCGAAATTTCGAATTCATGTGCAGTTCTACGAGGCGGTGACCCAGGCGCGGTGGTTCAAGTGGAGCTCGATCCACGCGGCCGCTGTCGCCGCCTTGCTCGAGACCAGCGGCGGCGCGGTGGAATCCAGATCCCTCGTCGCCGACTCCGTCGCGCGCCTCGAGTCCACCGCCGAGGTGGCCCTCTTCTACTGCGACCTCATGGCGGCCTTCTCCTCGCGCGGGCTCAAGGGCCGGGCCATGGATTTCTACGCGCAGCTCCGGGCGATGCCGCCGCCGCTCGCCGGGGGCAGCAAGACCTACATGGCCATGATCAAGTCCCTGTGCATGATGGGCCTCGCGGCCGAGGCCGAGGAGGCGCTCCGGGAGATGGTCGGTTTGGGGTACCAGCCTGATGCGTTCCAGTTTGGATTGGTGGCGAAATGCTATGGGAAGGCAGGGCAGTTGGCTGAGATGGAGAGGGTGATCTCGTCCATGTCGGACGCCGGCATCCGGATGGGCACCGGCGCGGCCAACATTGTCCTCTCTTGCTACAGCGCCTGCCGGGATCATGGGAAGATGTTGATGTGGCTGAAGAAGATGAGGAAGCTGCGTGTTGCGCCGACCATGAAGGCCTACAATTTTGTGCTCAATTCATGTCCCACTGTGGTTTCGATGGCTCGCGAATTGGGCCCTTCCCTCCCATTGTCATCGGCGCAGTTGGTGAAGAAGCTCAAGACTGGGTCTCCATGGCCGGCAGAATCTGAGGTGGTGCAGGAGCTTCTGTCCGCCTCGTCAGTTCTGGACAAGGCGATGGTTTGGTCAGAAACTGAGGTCAAGCTGAACCTGCATGGGTTCAGTATAACTTCAGCTTATGTGCTGATGCTGCAGTGGGTCGACGCGGTGAAGGGGGGCCGTGCGTTGCCATTGGAGGTGTCTGTGGTGTGCGGTGTCGGGAAGCACAGCGATGTCAGAGGTGAGCCCAAAGTGCGAGAGCTGGCGCAGGAGGTTTTGAGCCGGATGGGGAGCCCCCTGCGGCTGTCTGCGAGGAACAAAGGCCGGCTTGTGGCGAAGCGAGACAGGGTGAAGCAGTGGCTGGCCACTGACTGGACATGTCCCATGGCTGAGGAGAACACGGATCAATTGAACACTGCAAGTGACCAGCAACCATTTTTACCGAAACTTTTCAGAAACCTCGGACAGTTCTTTTCCTCATTCATGTCGGTTTCTAGATGAATGGCAAGCTGTTCATTTTAGATTAGGAAGTTCTGATCAGGCATAACATTCTTTCTTAAGCCGTGGAATATTACAAGATGGGTGTTGTGTGGATGCTGTAAAAACATATCAGATTTTTTCAATGGTGACTGTGTAGAACCTCTCAACTCATCAGCTGCTTGGAGGTGATTCCACTGCCTTTCTGAAATGTTTTAAACTGCCTTGCTGGTGTTTTGAACTGGTTGCATAGTAACTTCAGATATTTGTCAGCTCATAACTCCTCACTATCTCTTGGAGTAAAACCAGTGCCTGCTACTCTGACACTTTCGTTCGCACATCTGTGAATTTTTTTTTAATACATTCCAGGATGGGATTAATGTCGTAGAGAATGTTACTTGTACTATCAAGCGGTTTATTCACTTCGAGATATTTGTTGACGTAGTTATAGTTCTTGTGTTGAACGATTTTTCTGCAGGTTCAGCAGCGAACTTGTTTCTTTCAAAGGCTGGGAGAGTCCCTGCATTGAGATTCAGCAGTGGGAAGTGCCGCTGGGATGAAACGATCAGTACATACCAAGTTGGTAAGGTAACTACTCAATTTGATTGCAGTAAAAGGATCATAATGCTATACATGCCTTGGGAGCTAATGTTATTGTCATTTTCAGGCTGCAGATACAAAAGTTATTCAGAAGTATTACAATAATAACTGTATATTTCCCATTTGAATAAATTTACTCAGCATGTTATGGTAGCTAATGTTGTTGTCAACTTTTCATATTTACTCAGCATGTTATGTCAGTAGTTCCAATTTCGTTTTATCTGATGTTCTTGTGCATCCCCCTTCTATGCAACCAGTAGGAACCAACTCCTAGATGTATGAGCTTTTTAAGACTTGAGCTGATTCAGTTAGCAAGTAGACTGCAAGAAAATTCCTGGGAACAATAGGTTCTAACTTGTCACATCTTCGGTTAGAGTCTCTTGTAAATCTTGGGCATTCTTCCGTGCTTAACCAACTCCTACATGGAATTCTCATGTATCAGATTGGCTTTTTTTTCAGTGATTCAATGGGCTTTACTTGGGCCTGTGCATGATGAGAGCACAAACCAATTGCTCAGTGATAGTGACCAACAATCATTTTAACCAAAACTTATCAGAAAATTCGGACAATGTTTTTCCTCATTTATGTCGATTTCCAGATGAATGGGAAGTTGTTCGTGGTAGATTAGGAAGTTCAGAAATAACCATAACGTTCTTTCTTATGTAGTGGAATGATACAAGATGGGTGTTGTGTGAATGTTGTAAAAATTAGCACATGTTTTCAATGCTGAACTAGGGGGCTTAGTGCATGGTTTACAGACGAGTTTCCCCTCATCTCGTCAACCAGCTGCTTGAAGGTGATTGCACTACCCTGTTGAAATGTTTTGAACTGGTTGCTGGTGTTCAACACCTGCTTCTTCGTGTCTCCATGGTAAAATTATATTAACCTATTGAAAATGTCAACTTCAATTGTTCCTCCTTCCTGTTAGCTTAAGTTGTGTATGTGCAACCTAGTTCTGATTTAGCTGCATCTTTCTCCTTAAATAAGCAAAGCTCTCTTTCATTAAGTGATGCTATTCAAGAAAAATGTCCTGGTGGTAGTAGTATCATTTCTTGAGCAGCAACAGATATTTGCCAATGCATAACTGCTCACATTATCCTTTGAGTAAATTCACTGCGTGTTACCCTGATTTTTTTGTTTGCACAGCCATATATAATTATTTATATATTGCAGGCTAGGATTAATGTTGGAGATGATTTTACTTGTACTATCAAGCGGATTGTTCACTTCGGGATATTTAATTACACTTGTGTTGGACACATTCTCTGCAAGTTCAGCAGAGAACTGTTTCTTTCGAAGGCTGAGAATCCCTGCATTAAGATTCAGTGGTGAGAGTCCCTGCATCCCAAACTGAATTGATCAGGCTAAATTGAATAGCGTTAAAAAGGACCATAATCCTATACTTATTCTGGGAGCTGAAGCTGTTGTCGTTTCCAAGTTGTAGGTCAGTAGGTGCTAATGTTACTCAACTGGATTACAATAATAATCAGTTTACTTAAATATACAAAGGTAATGAACGGTTCCTCCCTCTTGCCCTTATATTTTCTCCACGTGTTAAGTCTCAGTTTCTTTTTATCTGCTACTCTTGATTGTCTTCCTTTCATGCAGCCAGTAGGATCCATGTCCACGATGTATGGACTTGAAATAGACGGAAAATTCCTCAGGTTAATGGGTTCTCACAACTTTGAGTTACATTATCTTGTATGTTAAGCATTCTTCTCTGTTAAATACGTACATAATTCTCATATTACAAATGGCTTTACCTGTGAAGCAGCCAGTGAAGCCATCGATCATGGAAATTACATATTTTTGAACTAGATCTAGTACTGTTTAGTACGACAAGGAAAACTATCAAAATATTGTCTAGCCATAGAATTAGAAAAAATAATCGCCGTCAGAACAAGGCAAGAGACACGTTTTGCCTTAGAGACATGCAAATCGATAACGACGAGCATACAAAGCTGATTGTGAGTTTACACTGGATATGAATCATGGTTTTTAAAGCGTCCGTAAAGCGTCGCCTAGGCGTCAAAGCGCCCTCCCTCCGCTTTGGAAAAACAGCCGCTTTGGGCGCCTAGGCGCCTAAAGCGTCCGCCTAGGCGTCGCCTAGGTGTCAAAGCGCTCCTGTTTCGCCTTAGGACGCCTTACCGCTTTAAAAACCATGATATGAATAATGATAAAATCTAAGAAACAAAGTAGCCATCATGAAAAGTATCATAATATTTTTTCACTAAGGTGACTGGGTGCACATAAATATTGGAAATTTATTTATGTGTGCTTAGATCATGTGTAAGCAGGACTACCGTGGATATCTTGCAGACACAATGTACTCCTCTTCCATGCTATACTGCCTGCTAATCGATTCCTCTGTGGATTCTAATACAGAATATTCTGCAATATCACCATTCGCATCAAATCCCTTGGGCGATTGAGCGGCTTCTAGGCTCAACTCTACTTGTCTCATAGTTGGCCGTTCCTCCCCTCTTAATTTTACACATGCTATTGCAATTCCAGCGATCTCTTCAATTGTGTCTGCACCCTCGCTCATAACTTGTGGATCTAATATTTGCATCAGATTGCCTTCTGCAAATAAGGTAGTAAAATGTGCCACAAGACCATTGCCTTCAGTAGCCATGTAGGAAAATGGCTTCTTCCTGGTCATCATTTCTATAAGCATAACGCCAAAGCTATAAACATCACTTTTCTCGGTGAGGTGCCATGTGTAGAAGTACATCGGGTCCAGATATCCTAGTGTACCTTGCACCATTGTTGTTAACCCCGATTTCTCCAATGGAATGTATCTTGAAGCTCCAAAGTCTGCTACCTTTGCTGTTAGAGTATCATCCAAAAGTATGTTTGCAGGCTTGATATCTCTATGGATGATAGGTATTGAAGTTGTTGAGTGAAGATATGCTAGAGATTTTGCCGTTTCAATTGCTATCCGCAGCCTGTCACCCCATGACAATGAAATTGGCCCTTTGACGTGAAGATGATCATAAAGGGTTCCATTGGATATGAACTCATAGACCAACAATGGGACTTCTGTTTCAAGGCAGCAACCATATAATTTTACAACATTCCTATGGTTGATTTGTTATAGGATAGCGACCTCGTTAATAAACTCATCAATCTCCCGTTGAACCACCATCTTTGGTTTCTTGATGGCTACAACATGGAGGTCCGACAAAATCCCTTTATAGACGGTACCATGCCCACCACCACCAAGCTCACGAGCTTTATCAAAATTATTTGTTGCCTTCCGTAGCTCTTCCAAGGTTATGATCATTTTCTCTGCAATATCAGCTCTTTGAGATACCAATTGTTGCAACAACTGGCCACGGTTTTGCTCAAAATACTTCCGTCTCAACATTTGTGCCCTCTGTTTCTTAATTTTGTAGTAAATAAAGTATGCAATGAGGACCAAAAGAACGAGGCTGGCCCCACTAGCAACCCCAGTAATGATGCTTTTACCTGAAAAAAAATGAATTGTCATTCATTTTTTCCAAGATGTGTAATTATATCATGCCTATATTATTCTCTAAAAGTAATTGTGTGATGTATTTTATTTGTTACTATAAATAAGCTCAAACAGAAACTTTGGATCAAGTTTGGTTGTGTGTCATGTGTTTTGACTTTTGAAAGCTAGTTTGATCAGTAGTTTGATAAGATGACATTTATATGTTGATGTTTTGGACACTGACATAATCTCCAATACGTATCTTTGTACATGTTAGTTGAAATTTATAAAAATATTACGATATGATAATATTTTTGTGTGAAAAAACTATCCTTCAAATCTTTGTTATCTTTCAAATCTTTGATATATTAGAATTTATATATTGGCATCATGTGGAGACATTAGAAGGGGCGACCAAAATCGAGTAATAATCAGAGAATACGAGATTGCCCCACAGTAGTCTAGGCACGAAATTTTAAAGTTGCAGCATTGGTTGCTCACCTTTGAATGGTTTGTTGCGGCCACCTGGAGACAAGAAATGAACACGTGGACGTCAGTAAATTGGTCTACTATATATGGGGGAACCAATGAACCATACATATCAGAATGGAACGAACCTTTGCATCCGTCTTGGACGTAGGGGTTGCCATCATAGTCGTTGTTGCACTGACACAAATAGCCTCTGTTTCCAGGTTTGCAGTGGCTGTTCTTGCTCTTACAGAGGTCGCGGGCTACCTGATCTCTGTTGCAGTCCAGATGCAAGGAGCTCACGTTGGCTGGTGATGAGCCGTTAAGTAAGAGGAACACTTCCCACCTGAGAAGAAGAGGAACCTCCAGGTTTTCTGTCATCTTCCTGTCCTGACTTTCCGTCATCAGTTTGCCAGCGACAGCTTGCTGGTCGAACCATCCCTCCTCCGCAACGAACACGTGCCAAGGCAACTTCATGAACTCATCGGGTTCGCTGGTGTCAAACCATTGGAAGCGCAATTCCTTGGGCATTCCATCCATGGACTCCGAGATGTGCGCTTGACAGCATCCCATGCCATTGCAGTACTTGCTACTGCCAGCCGTTCCACCATCGATACCATTTGTGGGCCATCCCACACCCCCTGAGTGGGTGATGGTGGTGGCGTCTTTATTGGAGCAGAAGGACGCACAACCGCTAATGATTGCCGGGTTACCATTCCCAAACATTGTCGCGTGGACATTGCACCCAGTGAGGATGAGCTCGTTGGTAGTGGACAATGAGTAGGGCCCCGGTTGGTCGAAAAAAGAAGTGAACGGGTCTAGTAGTCGAGGTATCCCACTGGCTTGGAACGAAGTGTTGGGCATAAGGTCAGTCTTCCTGATGACGCGCACGGTGGCATTGGGAAGGGAGATATTGACAACCTGGAACTGACCGCTGCCGAGGAGAAGTTGCGGGGGGTCATGGGTCGTGTTGCAGACGAGGCTGAACCCTGGCCAATAGCACTTGGAAGGGCCAACGCCGAAAGGGTATGGCACCTCCATGTCCCCACACCGCGTCATACAGCTATCTGTAGTTGCAAACACAATTGTTGAGAAAAGAAGTGGTTACGCCATTTTTCTACAGAAAGTAAAGACGGAATGGTAACATCGTTAATATTAATTAGAAACAACACACAACCACACACAACTCTCACGAACTACGGGAATGTTGCCTCTGACTGAAAGAATGTTTCACAATAGTGAGACATTGATTATGTCAAACCTAGTGAGATGGGATTGAACCACTCCAGTTACCACCAAAAAGCAATGGTTGTTTCTCACAGAACACAATTAATTATGACCCGAACCTATAAATATCCTTTGTCTTCTCGACGAACCACTGAAATGACCTTAACTACCCCCTCTTTCTATACACATATTCATATGATCGTAAGATTGATGGTTCATCAACTGTCGACAACCTTGTTTTTCTACCATTTCCCACACTCTTAATGGTTCATCAACTGAAAAGGACTGATTATTGTATGCTTGTTCCGTGACATCATGCGTCCACAAATGTCTTGGATAGTATTATTACAGTACATTCCCTAAGAAGAAAAGTTTCGTTACCTCTACTATATTAAAGTGCTATTGGTGGTGATTGTTAATACGTCGTACCACCGCACGGAAAGAAAACGGCAGCGCCCCTCACGTTCTGCCTATCCTGCGCGAAAAAAATTGGCGCCCCGCGCTAAAACAACCGTCACGCAAAAAATTCCAAACCATCCAGGCATGACCGTAGCACTCCTCCCATCCGCCTCCGCCCCCGCTCCTCTCCCAACACCCCTCTCTTCCCCCATCTAAAAAGATAGTACAAGGACAACATACTTTAATATCTCTTTGTATTCTCATTTTACTGTGTTCTGCTTTATCGAACTATTGATAAATGGTGTAGTTGCGAACACATCGGACTATGTTCACTCATCAACTAGTTTTATGTAGAATTCCATTTACCTGTGCACGGTAATCTACAACTATGTGGTGGCAATGCCATATTTAATTTGTGGTGTGTCCTTAAAACACATTGTGTAGGTGTAACCACTGTATAACTGTTCTTATATTGCTTAATTTACCTTGGTTTTTCATCTTGCAAATAAAGCAAATTGTCTCTTAATTAGTTTTCTGTCCTGAATAAAAAATAGACATCATGGTTGGTGTCTAAACCGCTACACCTGAATAGCACCAACTTTTTTTGAGTTAGCTATTGCAATGATTCAAATGGCTCACATTGGGGTGAACTATAGACTTTCCTGGGCTTATGTGACAATTGGTGGAGCTGTCACTTATTACTAGGAGCTTTTTGGTTGCTGTGAATATCACTGTTTTGATGTGCATATCTTCTTTTTTACTTTGATGCATCGACTGTTCTCCTGCCATTTAGGGCAAAATAAAATCCTGATTCTTTGTTCCGCTTACAAATGTTCTGCATGAAGGACCCAAAAGTGAGCCTCCCTTCTACTCGCATGATGGGCATGTTGTGTTTTCTTTCTTTTATCTTCTTTCAGATAAAGTATTCATGCATGCTAAGAAGAACATCAACGGGTCATTCATTTCTTTATTGATATTGATATCTATAATTGTTCATCAAATTATGGTTGTTTTAAGAAAAGCTATTATCTTTGCAGATCAACTCATGCTCTAAAACTACTTGTATTGTATGTTTGGCAAACTGGCAAGAGTAATGTGGATGTAATTGCATTGAATTGTGACCAATTGGTACATAGACAACGACATTCCTGACCTGATGGAGAAATAAGCTTCAGTGTTGCGCAACATAAAGCTGAAAGCCTTAGTTTTGGCCTTTTGATAGCTGCATTCCAAACTGTCAGAAAGTACTACTTGACAATCTATTTTTTACATAATGGCACTAATGTTATGAACTCTCAAGTAGGAAAATTACAGACAAGTGAATAGGAAGTACAATGTGTATCAATTATATTTAGCCACATTGAATGTGCATTAAAGATAATCCATATATCATGCAATATTAACCGTGATCTTATTATTTACTCCTGTCAAAAAAATAGCAGGCTGTTTAAAAGGTTGGATTTTCCTTATATGAAATCCAGCTTGTATTTTCTTGGTTATGAGGTAAAAGATTCTAATGATAGGCTGAAAAGTAAGTCACTTGAACATGTCAATTTACATGATTCAGATAACACTTCTGGTTCTTTACCTTGTCCTGCAGACCTGATGGACTTCTGGGCAATAGGATACCACTGAGCTCACTTAGGATATTTATTATTCTTCTTTGTTCTTAGAAATTATTTATGATTTCGATGTTGCTTTTTGTGCCGTGATCTGAAATCAGCTCTGGTTAGTTCTCTGTTTTGGCATTTTGTTAAGATAGGCGAACTACGAATATGGTCACGTTCTCAATCCTGCTTTATTTGCCTTGATTTTTGTTTCTCAGGTTGATTGTGTGCTCATTACATGGATCACTCTGAAGCATTATCACAGGATTTCTCCGCTCACACCTGGGAATGAGAAATCTCCCGGGTTGTATTTCTTCTTTATTTTCAAATATCCAGTCGTACATGATCAATAAGGGCATAAAAGCACCTATTAGTTTGACTTATAGAGTGGTCGAGTAGGTCCACAATTTTTTTTGTCGGATAAGTGCTGGTGTTCAGTATTCTATGGGATTGAAGCATTTCACTATGTTAAATTTTCAAAGCAATTTGACAATGGATGAGATTGTATAACAACCATGTGTGGATCTGGTTCTTTGCAGATCTCAACTGCACTATTTCATCCTCTGTTCTCTCTGATTTAATTCAGGTAAATGGCCATTATATCTTTCCCTCTTTCACTGTCAATCTGTCATTCCCTTCATTTTGGGGAGTTATAAATAATCACGACACTAACTCTGAATGTAGTGCAGATTTTTTATAGCTCACATCCAGTTTCGTTATAATCTAGCCTCTGGGGTGGAACTAAGTAGCTTATGTTTGTGGATCTACCAACCCAAATAATTTTTCCCATATCAAATTCTTGATAGAAGTTTTCAATACTATGTACCTTAATTGTTGATATGTTTCTCTATCTCTCACAGATGCTCTAGACAATAGGTGCATACTCAATTTGTTTAGGAGTGCTGGATGCAGTATGCACAAATTCATTTAACTCTTTGGATGTTGAATCAGGTTAGAGCATAACAGGGTACTGTTGCACATATATATATACACCCACAGTCAAAATGTCACGAAAGAAGACAAATTGCAGCAAATCCCAACACCAGAGGTGAAAACTATTCATAGTAATTTACATATAATTTTTTGAAACATAGAAAACGATTTTATTTTTAAAAATGAAGGGATCACTGTAGCTCGGTAGTTAAAAACACTTTTCAGGAGAACATACTCATATAAAGTTAAGTTATAGTACCTGTGTCGGCGAGAGTCGGATCACGCGCTGCCGCTGCTGCTCCTCCTTCATCGGACAACAACGGCATCAGTAGCATGAGCAGCGCCGCCACCGGCATGGTTGTTTGCGCCATTGCTATGGATGGATGGATGGAGCTATCCTGGTGACCCTGCCTACATATAGACTATCAGCACCCTCCGGATTAAGGCAGCCATGCTAATTGCCCCACACGGTTCCACTCTACCTCACACAAAGTCTCACTCACTTTGCACACTGCCGTACGTGCGTCTCGTCAGCCATAAACCGTCCAGCGTGAAACACGTGCGTACGGATCGACCTGTTTCACGTTTCTAGGAGTACATCTCCGCATCTGTAGGACCATTTCCTCAAGGACTCGAATCAGTGCACTATCGGAGAAAAACAGCTTTGCCGAGTAGTCCAAATACTCGGCAAAGTCTGCCCGGAACATGGCAAAGGACCACTTCGCAGTGATTAGGGCGGCAAACGCATTTTGTCGTGTGTATTCGACCCAGCACATGGTTAATTCTTTGCCATCTGTATTTTAAATGAGTCAACAGGGGGAGAAACCCCTGTCGAATTTTAATTAAGATAGGGTGAGTCTCGAACCCGGGCTGGCTAGCTCAACACCACATGCGCTAGCCAGTAAGACCCCAGGCCTTTCTCATCATCTGTATTTTGAAATTATATGGTAGAAGAAGGAGATTGACGGCTAGCCTACTTTCACGAAGTGGACACATTGACATCAATGTTTGCCGTGTGTCTTCTACCATCCACGGCAGCCAACTGCCACGTGTCCAGGGCTCCAGGCCCTTTGCCGTGTGTCGTTGTGATGACACACGACAAACTCTCTCGACTCTGTTGTGTTTATTGGCCAGGACACAGGGTAAAGTGACCATTTAGTCGACCACCGTTGTATGTCCTTTCCAGTTGGAGGCATATGGAAAAAAATGTCCTTTCCTGAGTGTATACATTTGGCAAAAATGCAATTTTTCCAATTTTTGCTTGTTTTTGTTTCATCATGCAATTCAAATTACAGATCAACAGTGTAATACCATATCAACAAATATAGCACCAGATCAACAATGTACATGGATATATAGCATCATCGAGTACTAATAGAACCATCAACACATAGAACGGGGTTCACGATGTCAAGCTTCATGCACTAGCCAACGCAACCAAAAGTCCGAACTGATGGAAAGGGCTAGGCAATTCACTTATACACTTCAACACCCCCACTCACGTGTGACGGGAGAAGAGAAAGTCAACACGTGGACATAGACAGGAGAAGAGAAAATCAACACGTGGACACAAACGGGAGAAGAGAAAGTCAACACGTGGACACAAAGGGGGGCAACAACAATTTTACAATAAATTGCGAAAACCAGGACTCGAACTCGAGACCCTGGGCTCTGATACCATGTCAAGCTTCATGCACTAGCCAACGCAACCAAAAGTCCGAACTGATGGAAAGGGCTAGGCAATTCACTTATACACTTCAACACACGAGTAGTACAATGTCCAACGTCGCAAGTACAAAGTTCACGACACATAGATAACAAAGTTCACGAGTACATGATCCTCAAATACACGAAGGCAACAAGCATCACAAGCACAACACACATGAGTTCATTCCACTGTTCAACGTCCACTCCGTGACATCTACAAGTTCACGAAGCACAACAGGCATGAGTTCACTCCAACATAACTTCACATGTTTTTATAAGGTTTTTTGTATTGAATATGAGTTTTACAATTGTTACAGACAAGTTCTATGGACTAGATATCACAAGCATTAGAGTAAATTCAATACTATGGACAGGTTATAAGACCACTGATGAAGGATAGTTCTCACGATCCAAAGTCAATCTCGCTCCGGAGGTCGGAGACAAGTTTATTTGTTCAGTAAGTAGGCTTGGGTCAACAACACGATGAAGATGAAGAACTTCTCTTGGACTTTATTATCGGTGCAATATTGGAATCACACGAATGATTGTACAAAGACTAAGATCTCGGTGGGTTTATAGAAGTTCGCCCTAGAGGTTTACAAGTTGACCTAGGGTTTATGACTATGAAGTCTACGAAGGCAACTTTGGCATAGATGTGGAACTTCCGTCTTAATGAAAGGTCTTGAGCATATATAGGCGCCGGTGGTACATGTCTTCATGTTGCACGCTAGGTCTTCCTAGTCTTGCACGTTAAGTCTTCATACGATCTTGATGGGATGTTGTCTATTAGAGATAGTTCATCAAGAAGTCCGCTTGTAGTCAGTTAGGTTGATTTAGAGCTTCTAGATGCAACCCTTTAAGTCAGTGGCATTGTGGTCATCGTGGGACGAAAGGGGTGCAAGCTGGGACACAAGGGGTGCAAGGTCACGTACTGTGAAGGTACGGGCTGGCTCCACTTATATATGACAACTACACTAGTAGAAAAATAGCTTATAGGCGACATTATTTTAATGGCGCTTATAAATCGTCACACCGCTGATATTTGGTAAACATTTCGGTGGCACATCAAAAAACCTATACATCACCAATAAGTACTGATGGCATCTCAAAATACTGTGACGCCACCGGAAAGTGTGGCTCTGAGGCTCCACCGGCCAAAAATTATAAAGGTGTGGTTTGCACCACGCCACCCGTATATCATATACTGGTGGTGTGGCTTAGTGGACCACGCCACCGGTTATATGTGCGGCCAAGTCCATCCACAGTGGTCCGATCGAACCGGTCAGAACCCTCGCGTCTTAGGTCCCCACTCTCTCATCTCCCCCTGCACCCGCGGCCACTTCACTCTCATTCCCCATCCACGCCACCGCAGACCTCCCAATCCCCACTGCCTCTCCCACATCCGCTCCTACCCTACCGGATCGATGCTGCCCGCCGCACCGCCATCAGGCCGCTCTGACTGCCCACATCATCGTCATCACTCGACCGCATCATTGCTGCTGCTCGACCACATCCTTATCGCCGCCACTCGACCGCATCCTCGCCCCACTCGTGTCTGCATCTCCTTGACCGGTTGGTACCTTTCCTTTTAGTTGTGATTTGAATGTGATTTAGATGTGTAGTGTAGAACACGTGTAGTGTAGATGAAGACATTGATGAACCGGAATAGGACCGACGACAGCACGACGGAGAGGCAGGTCAGGACGACGTTGGGCTGCTTGAACTCCCATGTGAAGCGTCTTTTTCTTGTCTCTCGCCTTAGGCCGCTACCCCGCCGGCATCGGATATTCGGATACCACGTCGTGCACCTACAGCGGCAGCTGAGCTGAGCAAGTTCAGATTCCACCACAATATCAATGTCATTTTCTCGCCGGCTCACCGCGTCCTCCGCCTCCAAACAGTGTCGTTTCATGACTGTCCATCGTCGCCGGCGGCCGGCCGGTGCCGGCGCCGCGTGTACCTATCCAACAGGGGCATGTCCTTCTGCGACGGTTCCCTCGCGGTCGGCGGCATCGGTGTACGATGCGGACTACACCAGCGGGACGACCTTTCAGAGTTCGCTGGGCAGAGCGTAACAATATAGCTGATGACATCGTAGCTCGATGAATATATATAGCTGATGCCATGGTTTTGCCTGCAGCATTGCAGACGCACATCTGGATTCCTTCACGGGCGTTTTACATGTGAACATAGAATTAGTCCTCCGATCGAAAAAAGGTATCGTTGACTTTACTTTGTTTCTGACCGAAGAGAGTAACACTTTAGACCTTAACCATTTGCCCACTTCGTATTGTCCTGGGAACTGATCGGAGATATGGCTCAATCTATGGTTACTATTGCCAGTATTTTTTAAAACGTACAAGTACAATGTCGGGGCATGGAAGTACATCACCGACCAGCAGAACTGCAGAAGGGGTCACGATCGAGGACGCGCGCTGGTGTGGTGCGAGTGTGTGGGAGGTCGGAGGAGGAGCTGTCGGACCACATGCCGGTGACGGCGACCTACGCGGCCGAGACGGAGGTGTGTTCTGTGCCAGGAAGCTGCAGAGGGCTCGTTCAGTACAGGCAGTCAACACACAAGCAAAAAATTCAAAGCTGAATGCTGAGGAAGCCCCAGTAATCATTGGTTTATTGGACAGGATGGTGTGGTGCGAGTGATACTTTGACGAAACAAGTCATGCATGTTTTGGCTCCTCGACAACATGGAGCTTGGATTTGTTTATACACATGCCACTTATCAGGTAATGTAACAGCATTGGCTAGATTCAAATCAGGTTGATTTCGTCTTATATATAGGGCACTGGCTTACATTCATGCAAACATTGGTGTATGCCACGGCGATATCCAACCTTCAAGGTACACCGCAATATGCTCCCCGAGGTATGGTAATCTGTTATATATTGTTCTCGTATCAATATTTTCTTATTTGTTTTGCACTTGTAAGAACCCTTAAGTTTAGGATAATTCCTAGCTAGTGATGACTTGTCGTTCGATAAAGATTTATTTGTTGCGTTGAATTTCTTGCAGTGTGGTATATCTCTCTCAGATGTCCTCGGTGAGCAACAAATAATATGACCAGTGACTTTTTTATCCCGTTGCAACGCACATACATTAGATGCTAGTATTGTATAAAGTCAGGGCGTAATGCCTTCATTTCTTATAAGACCGTGAGAGTTGCAGAGCGCAAACCAAATATAATCACACACCTAATCATAAAATTTGATGGTTACTAAACCTTGCTCGACTAAGAATTAACAAGACTGAGCCTTTCTGAAGTAAAACAAGACGGTGCCTTAGCAGTCTGTATCTACAGTGCCATCGTGGTCGCTTGGCCGGTTCTGATACTTGTATCTGCTGGCACAAACTAGGAAATAGCCAAAGTTGATAGTCACCACCACAGCCAAGGTCCAGTACACGTTGTCCAGCCTCCCCTGGTTTATGTTCGCCGGCAGCCACGGCGTGACTCGCCTCACGACGTCGATGAACGCCGTGCCGAGGTAGAACCCCAGGGCGATGAGCAGCGGCGCCATCGCCGTCGCCAAGCTCCTCAACGGTTTGGGGAACTCCAGGTAGTAGAAGGCCATGTTTCCCGGGAAGTGGAGGGCCTCCCCGATGCCCACGACCGCCAGAGGGAAGACCAGCCACAAGACCGACATGGGCGTCACCCAGCCAGCCGGCTCGTCGGCGCCGTGGAGCTCGCGCACGATGCCCAGCCTCCGGCGCTCCACCAGCGCTGCGACCACCATGCCCAAGATGTTCACCACGTGGCCGAGCCCAACGCGCTGCAGCGGCGTCGGGGGCGTGCCGGCGACCCGACGCCAAAGCGGGAAGACGGCACGGTCTAGGATTGGCGTCACCGAGATAAAAGCCACGAGCGAGCAGACGGTGATGGACCCTGCCGGGATCTTGAAGTGGCCGCCGAGGGAGCGGTCCATGGAGAGAGCTTGCAGGATGATCATGCCGATGATCACGCCGATCGACACGCTTAGCATTATTCCGGTTGACCACACCGGGAGGACGCCGAGCAGGGACTTGAGGTCCTCGACTTGTTGCACCCTGCACAGCCGCCAGTTGCTAGTGGGACGGCCACCGGATGTCCCCACGGAGTTGTCGCCTGCGGTGATCATGGCGGCGCGATTGAGAAATCTTAGTCTCTTGCTTGGAGCACCCTCGCCGGCGGTGTCCGTGACGGCATCCTCTCCCACGTAGTACCGCGCGCCGCCCAGGTCGGCACGGCCATTGCGCATGGCAGCGACGAAGACGCGGGCCAGATCCGAGTAGGGGCTGCCCTTCGCCGCGGGTGTCCGGTAGTACCGCGCGCCGGCGAGAAGCATGGCCAGGCTGAACGCCGTGGTGGCAAGGCAGACACCAAATCCAACGACCCAGGATACGCCGTCCTGGAGGTAGACGATAGCCGTGTCGCCGAGCAGGAAGGAAGCGTAGAGGAACACAAAGTACCAGTTGAAGAAGGTGTCCTGGTCGCGCGAGCTGCTAAACTGGTCCGCGCCCATCGTTGCCACGTTGAAACGCGTCCCGCCGGTGCCAATGGCAAGGAGGAACACGGCGGCGTAGAGCAAGGCAAACTGCCCGGTCGTCCCCTGCTGGCAAGCGGCGGCGGACGATGCAGTACAGTGCGGGGGCCGCAGGGACGGCAACGCCGCGGAGAGTGTGAACATCACGAAGGACTGTAAAATGACATTATATGCAGTTGAGTAATTGTTAATGTTAAATAAGAGACTTAGAATTGAAGGTAAAACAGTGTAAGAAACAGTGTTGCGATATAATTTCAACTATTGTGATGGGTAGACCAATCTCCAACCCTTCCTCCGTGTCTGCTACGCTTATAGTAGGTCACGACGTCTTCTCTCCGGCGTTGATGGAACGCCGTCTGGTCTCAACAGGGTGGTGTTTCGAGGGGGACTTGGCCTCGGGGCATGGCCCCATGATGTTGGCGTTGTTGTATGATTTTTTTATGATTTGTCCTAATTACTCCCTCCGGTTTTGTTTACAAGGCACGCACGTAGTTTAAGAAATACATTGACCACTAATTTTTGCCAACAAAAAATGAGATATATATCATAAAAATTAGATTATTGGATTCATATTCAAAAGAAGTTTCCAATGATATAATTTTTATGACATATAATTCATAATTTGTTAATCAAAATATATGGTTAAAGTTTACCTTAATCCGCGTGCGTGCCTTGTAAACTGATCTAGAGGAAGTAATTGAGCATTTTCATCTTAATTAATGGATAAGGCAAAGTTTTTTTTAACTTTATTTAAAAAAATAAAATAACTTTATGTTCTTAAATACATTGTTTGTTTCCAGTTTATGGTAGCAATATATGATTTTAGGTTGATCAATCTATGATGTTTTTTACTGTGTTAATATATAATGTTAGTATTGATAATAATTGTTTGGTTGTATTTTTTCAAGAATTGTTTCAAGATTTAATTATTTGGTTGTTGGTAACTGAAGGACCATATGCTCGAGGTTGCTGCAAGAAACAAAATTTCCAGTGGTCACGGTTGTTAAATCAATGTGAAGTGGTTGCATCTGAATAATACACATTGTTATTTATGAAGAGAGCACGACGTGAGAACGACACCTTTTTAATGACCTCAAACAAGAAATAATCATTTCAATAATTGTGTTACACGTGAGACAATAAAGTATATCTAAAGCACTTCTAATAAGAGCATATAAATCATCATTTTTGTGATATTGCACAACTAGTCTCATTGATGGGTAATATAGCCAATGAGAGAAGTAATTTTCAATTTTTTTTAAAGTACTGTCTTAGGACGCATTGGATTGGAGCCTACAGTGGATAACAAAATGCGTGTGGTACATTTTTGCTACAACCTCGGTTCACTATTATAAGGCCTTTTATATATTTGTTTAAAAAAATACATGTGACATGTTTCATTGTGTCGGCCATTTTTTTCGGTTCATGACTAGTAGTACACACTGAAATATCTGAAAGGTCTTATAAAGGTGAACGGATGGAGTAAGTAATTCTTGCTTCTTTCATTTGTATTTACATACATTATATTGTAAATTAAGTTTATTTTAATGGAGATGGACACTGCAGGTAGAGTTTGTTGCATAATAACACCTTCTATGAAGCTTGCAGAGCCTCGAGAAATTAAAATTTTAGGCGCCATTTACATTATCTGGA
Source organism: Dactylis glomerata (assembly GCA_007115705.1). Taxonomy (NCBI): domain Eukaryota; kingdom Viridiplantae; phylum Streptophyta; class Magnoliopsida; order Poales; family Poaceae; genus Dactylis; species Dactylis glomerata. The sequence goes on from QXEO01000132.1 coordinate 1,027,774, forward strand.
CACAATGTTATCAAGTCTAGTTCGCATGGATAGTTTGGAATTCAGAAAGAGAGTTAGCAACAAGACACTCGGGGGGGTCATGATGAACGACTCATACACTCGACATCAGCTACAACTATAGGTTACCGAATTCAAATTGCACATCAGCTACAACTATAGGTTACCGAATTCAAATTGCTAACTCTCGTTTTAAAGGCAAAGTTGATGTCAAATGTCACTAATACGATTAATATGTCTCTCATGTACAGAAGACAAAAATAATTATATCTAGAAAATATCAATTTGTCTAAGCCGTAGTTGGTAAGTGTCGTTTGGAAGAGAGAAAGGTCCAGAGGGGCAGGCAGGGACGCACCAGAACGTTGATGGCTGCGCCGGCGAGGATGACGGGGAAGTAGCCGAAGAAGGAGTCGGAGAGGATGGCTCCGGCGAGGGGCAGGAAGTTGAGGGATCCCCGGACAATGTTGGCGATCTGCGCCGCGTCAATGCTCTCAACGTTGTACTCCTTGATCAGGTAAACCAGCAGGTTGCTGCTCGTCCCATTGATGGCCAGCCCCAAGCCAACCATGCTTCCTGCAGCTCACACAAGACAGACACTTTGTTGTTGTTAGAACTGGAGGTAAATGCTCGGCCTCTGAATCGATTCATGCAGCCTTTTATTTACTGTAACAAATCGATCCATACACTAAGTGCCCATGATATATTATCTGCCGGAGGGGAATTAGTTGTGTGAGAAAGAGAGATTCACAAACCAGCTATGAAGGGAAGAGTGATCCATCCTCCTTGCTTGGTGTTCCCCTTCGGTTGCGCTTCTTGATCTAATGGCTTGAGCTGGGATCTCGGCGAGCTTTCCTTCTCTGCCATTGCTCCTAGATTTGAGGCTTGAAAGACACGGAGCAGCGTATAAATGTGGCCGTATATATGCCGAGTCGAAGTTGAATACTACAGTAGATTCTGAAAATATCAAGGCTCTGTTCGGGCATATTACTGTTGTAAACCAAATAATTGAGAGGTCTGCGTCTAGACACATGGGCTTTGATTGTTGATACCATTAACTCGGGCTGGCACCACGAACCGCCTCGTGTTACGCCGAGTTAATGGAGTACAAGCTTGGCAAAATCGACTTGTCAATAAATCTCTTCGATGTGAAGCTTTTCTGTCATCTAGTGGCAAGCTCCAACTACCGCTGTTCACTGCTTCTAACAACCAAGACCTTGACTGCAGCTTTTTTTTTCTAGTTCAGTGTAGAGTCCACTGCACTAATACAAGGCCTAAAAGTGACTCTGTCAGTTCAAGTATCGCTTTGTGCAGTTGTGCTTCAGTACCGATCTCTCTCGTCGCTGCGAAATGTAATGACAGTTTGGTGTTAGCAGTGCACAGTATATACAAGGGTCGGCGAACACAGCTGTCGTTGCACCACTGGGTAACAAAGGATCAATGCAAGCAATACCCGTATCCCATTGGGCACACCTTGACTCATCGACATGGCAACACAAAAAACTTCAACTAGCTAGTACAAGATAAGAGATGTTGGCGAAATTCAGAACAGTTAACAACATAGTGTATTGACGACAAGACAATACTAATCGAACAATTTTTCTGTCATACCCTTGAATTTTTAAACCACTAGATGGGTATCATGATCATCATATTCTTTTTCTTGGTGTTTTGTTTCGGTCAACCTAGGTGGTGAAATCAGTCAGGCCGTCCTTCTCTCACTACAGAAATCTGGTAATTTGCTGTAGGCCAATTTGCCGTGAGCAAAACGACAGGGTCTACGGCAAACGTCTGATTTACCGGAGGCAGCATAAAACCTCACAACAAATAAAATATACACGACAAATTGCTCATAATGCTTACAACAAATAAAAACATGGCGAATTGTCATTAATGCTCACGGTAAACAAATCCAAAAGTTTTGTTGTAGGCTTTATAAAGCGTACAGAAAATCCAGGAGGTTTGCCGCGAGCCTCAAAAAGCATACGGCAAATCCTCGATGATCCGCGTCAAACAGTCAATCAACAGGAAAGGTTTAAGTTCTCTTAGATCGCTGACCGGAGACGATCTGAACCGTCTAAATTGCGCCGATTCAACGGCGCACTTTTAGATCCACCACTGCCGCCACCCTCTCTATATCAATTCACCCGATGTGGACGCGATGTTGGGCCGGCCCATTAACGCGGCGGTAGGTGGGGTTTTCTCTTTTTTTTGCGTGGTTTTTCTTTCGTTTTTTTTCTTGTTTTACTGTTTTCTTCTGGTTTTTCGTTTCCTTTTATTTTTTGTCCTTTTTATTTCTTAAAAATTCTAAACATTTTAAAAATGTGAACATTTTTTAAAACATTTTTTATGTTTGAACATTTTTACTTTTAAACAATTTTCAAATTTTAAGATTTTTTATTTTTGAACATTTTTTGTTTGAACATTTTTTCAAGTTTGAATAATTTTTGGAAATTGCTAAGATTTGAATTTTTTTCAGATTTTTTTGTTTAGATTTAAATTTTTGTTCGTATATGAATTTTGTTCAAATACGAAATTGTTCAAATTTTTATTCAATTCCAAAATAATATAGAAAAAAGGAAAACAAAAAATAGGAACATCGCTCATGGGCCGGCCCAACATGAACGCACGTGGGCGGAGCTTCGCTCGCTCCGCTAACTCGCGGAGCATAGGAGCTCCCGAGTGCTGGGCCGTCGTACGCAGCAGCATATGCCCAGGCCGGTGTACATGGGCTAGCACCTATGGACATGTTGGGCCGGCACCAAAAATTTGAAATGGAGCATGTCCCCTGCCCGCTACCGCTTTAGACTACGGGATTGAGTGGTTTTACATGGGGTTTGAACCCCGGCCGGGTTTAACCGAACGCACTTATGAGGCAGTCCGGGAACGAAACCCGATCGGCGCGAAACCACGGGGTTTGGAGGGGATTGCTGGCCAATCCCGGCGGGGAAGGGCCTAACCGAACAAGCCCTACATGGGGGTCGTTAACTCGTCATTATGGTCTGCACTACAGAGCTGCCGTCTCGCTAGGGAGAGAGGGTGAGGCGGGGCTTCCAAACCAGCTGCGGCGAGATCTATTGCTGCAGGGCGGCGATGGCGACCATTTCTACACCGAGGAAACCAATGATAAGCTCGGCGATGGTCTGGAGTTCTTTTTCTAGCAGATGAATAGCATGTACGGGGCTATTTCCTTGTCCTTGCATTCATCTTTGGGATCCAAATCGAACACAATTCTAAGATGAATCTTGACCGCTTTAATCCTGGTGGCACATAGGATCGCCCCGCGTGAATTAGCTGGGGTGCTGCTGCAGTCCGACCGGATTAGTGAGAGGGAGATGCTGTTGATGCGGCGACCAGATCTTGTTGAGGCGAGAGTCCAGGCGGAGGTGCAGGCGATTGTGCTGTGGAGTGCAAAGCCATCCGCTTCTGAGGCTAGCTCTGCAACACTACATCCTGGCCTGCCGGGACTTTCCACAAGTACATCGACTGCAATTGGATGCAAGCGTGGAAGGGGATCTGAGAGCGATTCAGATTCAGTAAGTGAAGAAGAAGAAAGACTCTGGAGCATGACCGATGACAGCACTTGGAGGTCACGGGTGGACTAGACGGTAAGATACACAATAAAACTGTGAGGCGAATGGTAGTAACTATCTGAATTTTAGTGTTTGTGAACATATGAGGAAAAAGTTTCAGGAATAATAATAAGTGGCATAGTCGTTTTATTTCATTCGTACTCAGGTGGTATTTGACCTTTTTAGTTCTCTCTATAATGTTGTGAACCTGATATATTTGACAAGATGTGTTGACTGCATTTTATCTTATGGCCAGCGGCAGATGACAATGGAGACGACAATTATGGGTTGTCGCCTTTCACTCTTGGAGTTGAACACAGGGTTCCGGCAGCCTTTATGTACATTAGTTTTTATGATGATGTGATGCAGTGCAACAGTGATGAAATCCTAAATTTTGTGTGCTCTGAATGCTTATGAACACATTTTCCCTAGATGTGTTGCTATTGCAAAATCTAGCCGATGCGTGCAAAGATTTGAAGCTATGTCAACTTTGCAGTGACTGGGTGGTGCACACATCACCGTGTTGAAGATTGATGGGCATGAGCTAAGGCTGCAACTGAGGGAGGGAGGTGAGATGGGTTACATGTTGGTTGATGCTGCAACAAGGATGCTGAAAGGGAAGGATATTGAGATATGATTGGTCAGGATGAGCCAATCTGGAGGGTGTTTTGCGGTCCGAACTTGTTGGTAAGTCTTGCTTGACAACCAGAACGTGTGTTGGGTGCAAAAATGAGGTGGAAATTGACATTGGAGCATAGATAATGAGTTGAAGTGACTATATTAATCATCCCCGTGTTTCTTGTTTGTGGTTTATTTTTCAGGTTCAGTTCCTGGTGTAGGTGGGGGAATACGACATGGACACATTGGTCGGTATGTTCTAATCTGATATTGTTGGTTACGCGGTAAAAACTTGCATCTTGGTAATACATTCTGTAGCGAGTAATTTCTTAGCTAGTGTACAATGTGCAAGGCCTGTGTCTGATTGTGCTCATGTTTTTTAGATCATGGTGCCACTGTCATTGGAAGAAGCTTGGAGCATGTATGCTCTTGACACGAGGAAGAAGATACTGAATGTTCTTGACCCTGTGTTAACTTGGAGGGATGATGTGTGAGTGTGGCGGTGATCTTGAGGAGGAGGCCATGAAGTTGATCGTATTGGAGCCACTGTCTGCCCTATCCATTGCAAGCCTTAAGAAGCAGAGCACCTGTGAAAAAAATCCAGAGGTGTAGGCGGTGGGATGGGGAGGGGGTGGCGGCGGGGGGAATAAGAGACACAACGATGTGAGAATCGCGTGGTTCAGTTCTTGGGTGAAGCTATGTGTGTACGAGCATGTTCACCATGGATTGATTGGGAATCAAGAGAACTTATTTCCGCCTCCGGCGTTTGCTGGCCTGGGCGCAGAGTGCTGGCGACTAGGCGTGTGCTGCCCGACGGAGCGAGGCAGGTTGGCCGTCGCCGGGGGTCTCTCCCCTCCACTGGGAACGGTGGTCTGTAGAGCCTGACGACATATGCGCAATGGTCTGTTGGCCCGTCTCCAACGGTGTGGTGGCACATAACCCAGGCTGGCCGCACATAGTGCTGCTCGCGCAGACTAGTCAGAAGCCCATTACGTCCTGCAGAGTCACCTGGGCTAGCACCTGTGCCATCGTGAATATATATCTGAGAAATACCGAGAGCCTGACGACATATACAGCAAATACAACTCCAGGATATATACTAAACACAGATTGCGAACTAGAACGAACACCGGAGATACCGAGCTACATGTAGCTCGGCCTCCATCTGTAGTTTTCGCACTACCGAGTAACTAACAAGGTCTCATTTTGCTGGAAAGGGTAAGCCTACAAAATTTTATGCTCCAACATAGCCATCAAAATAAATATCGAAGTTCGCAAAAACTACACTCATCCAAACAGAAAAGATTTATTCACAACTAAATTTAGTCTTGTTTAGATTCCCAGTACCCACGATTCTTTATTTTCCATCTGTATCTTTGTTCTTCACATTTAACAACAGTAGAACAAAGAAAAGTAGTAGGCAACCAAAGAAGAAATGAACTAAGAGAATAGAAGGAGCCAAAACAGCTACTGATTACGTAAGAAAATTATCAGTGTACACTAAAATGCCATCTCCTTAGGAATAAGCTGCAACAATCGCAGCATGGATTTACTTGAGCACCAATGTAAGAAGAAGCTTTGCTTGGTGATCTTCCTTCCCTTCAGTGGCCTCTCTTTAGTGCTGAAAGGAAACCTGACTTTGCTTTCTGGCGACCATCGCTGTCGGTTCCCACCTGTTTTGACTTTAATGTAAGATTACAATGATAACATACTAAACAGGAAAGAACGATGGGACAATCTGAGCAGGGAGTATCTTTTCGTGCTGTGACTGAAGAGCTTTAAAAGGTTGGGCAAAATGCACAACAAATTTGGATAGTATCTCCAGTAAGATCTAGAGATGCAAGGTCTGACCTCTTTGGAGAGTCTTTCAAGGATCTCTAGTATCTGGGAGAAGTCGGGCCTCTCGGCTGAATCTCTATGCCAACATTTCTGAAGCAGTTCAGTTAGCCTGGGGTGGGTATCTTTTGGAATTGTTGGCCGGATTCCCTGCAGAAACGGCAAGGATTAACATTTCTATCACGTTTTATATTATATTGTTATCATCACAAAAAACTGCATCCCTCCACTTTTTAGGTGAGCTGCACATCTCCCTTACCCAAAAGGTTAAGAACCAAAATATTCTGGAACTAGGAATAATGTGTTCCATCAAATTCTCGACAAGAGAAAAAAGGTTCCATCCAGTTCTCCACTACAATTATATATGAAACTGCAGATCCAAGTAGAGGTGATGTAAATGTGTGCTTACCTTCTGAACAACCCCTATTGCTGCTTGCAGTGGTGTCAGGTAATCATAAGGGATCTAGAGAAATAAAAAAGTTAATTTAATTGAACAATATAATTATATATAGTACTACTCAATATAACAACAATTGGAGTTACCTTGCGTGTTAGCAGCTCCCATAGAACAATACCAAAGCTGAAAACGTCTGCTTTGTGATCGTACGGTTTGTGCTCTATAACCTGAAATTACAACAGTACACATGTTAGAATAGGCAAGAAAAAGACAGAATTGTGATGACATCAATCGGTTGATGGCGAACCTCAGGTGCCATCCAACGGTAAGTTCCAGTCTCTGCAGTCATCACTCCGGATTGATCTTTCACACGTGCAACACCGAAATCGGCAACCTTTACAACCTACAAAAAGTGGTCATGTCCAAATTTATAGCTTAACAATAGGATAAAATATCACTATGAAAAATTTCGGATCGAATGAATAGCATCTATTGTTTGATAAACACTAACCTTGTTTTCATCCATGAGAAGATTTGCAGTCTTGAGATCTCGGTGAATAATGTTGTTCTGGTGCAGGTAGTTCATGCCTTTAGAGATGTCCGTTGCCGCTCTGACAATTTCTGGAAGCTTGAAAGAACAGTTCTTTTTATGGAGGTAATCGTACACACTCCCTCCTGACATGAAATCTGAAACATGCACATTTGCAAAATAAAGGGAAATGCTATTAGAAGTATACCTTCTGATAATGATAACTATAAACATTAATCCCATTGTAATTTACCTGTTATAATATATAAGTTAGGCTGTCTTGTACATGCGCCTATAAACTGCACCACATTCTTGTGACGAACTTTTCTGCAAAGCATGGATTAACCAATAAGCTGCTTGTGTATAGTCATTAAAGTCTATATGCACATAAGTGATGTGAGGATTTGACATCATCAGTACTAGAGGATGTGCAACTAGGTTAATGCAGAAGTTTATATGGATGCTACAAAAATTTAACTAACCTCATAATGTACACTTCCTGTGCAAAATCTCGGTACATATCTACGCTGATGCGCTCAGGTCTCACTACTTTAATGGCTACATCCTGACTGCAGTACGATCCACGGTATCTGAGAAAGGAAAGCATCAAATGACACCCGGTGAGGTTTGAATTGTTCTATGGTTTTCACTTTACTGTACCAACAAAAGCTGGAACTTACAGGTCGCCATTAGATCCAGTAGCGACCTTGTTTCCAAATTTGAGCAGCTTCAGATCTATTTCCCAAACATCTCCTCCATCAGTTGGTATTTTCACACTGGTAGATGGCACATTCTCTCCAACTTGCAGACCTTCTAGTGATAGTGGTGATGAGCTTGAAATGGGCCAAGCTTGTGCCTGTACACAACCAAAACTTTATAAGGCCAAACACGTGTTTGTTTCTTGAGAAAATCAAAACACAAGGTTGTATAGTCACTGGTATTAATCTTTCATGTTTACTTTTTGCATGTTACACTTCTCATTTCCAGGTAAAATATTAATGGATTGGGCCTTATTTTCAGGTAAATTGACAATGTTCTTGAAACCAAGCATCAGATTGCATTTTGTACCTCAATACTGCGAAATTTCTCTAGTAACTTTTCTTGTAGCTGCTGTATACCCTGGAATGACAGCAAAAGAGCAATTATCAATACGAATAATGAGAGGCAAAATATCTATTAGAAAACTAGTAACTGACTTCAGTAACAAATAAGGAAGGATTAACTATCTCTAATATGCTGGAAGCAGATATATCTATTGCATACCCCAAGGCGCCAACCAGTGACCACGAATACATCCAATGAGTAGCCATCGATGGTCGAAAATGCATGTGCTTCTTGGATGTCAAGACCGAGCTCACCAAGCAAACAAGTCAGCTGTAAATGCACAATGGCAGTGTATGAATACAAGCAATCCCTGAGCAAAGTCCTGGTCCGAAAGTGGTTTACTGGTAAAGTTCGAACAGTTTTAGTACAGCCTGTTGGTTTTTAAATTCAATACATCTTGTTTGTCTTGTTCTTTTTTCCTATTTCTTAAAACTATTTTTTCAATTCCTTTGTGATGGACTCTCAGTTCTTAGTGTGTTATGTATGTTGACTGGCTCTATAAATAAATTAGAATGCATCGGAAGCACAGGTCTATCTATCTGGGATTTATACTTGTCTCAACTCTCAACAAGTATGTTTACCTGACTAAGTAGCTTTGGCTTATCAGTTGTTGCAAACGCTATCTCATGCATTGGCCTGAAAGATTCAGAACATAGAGATAACTAATTAACTACACAGAAAATATGAAGACATTCATTCATCCCTTTGGAAAAATTGTGAAAATATCATTCGAGAAAAGAACTGAACTGGATAACTGATCATGTTCAAGAAAAGCTAAATTTCCTAGCATCTTAAATAATTTAATGCTTACACAAAAGTGTAACTAAATACTTAGATATACAACTAAATACTAGTCCCTCTGATTGGAAAAAGTTGTCGGCGAGCTAGTACAACTTTATACTAAATTGTACTAAATCACCTGACAACCTTTTTCGATCGGACAGAGTAGTGTTTTAACTTTTTAGAGCAGACATTGTAAATTATTTCTCCAAAACAGTAAATTTGGGCACAATGTAAGCATGTTTCCTGGCTTAAACGACTGCAACAACTCTGATTCAACCATTTAGCAGAGCAAATCTCGTTTTATTTTCAAGACCATGCAGGAGAGCTGCATGTATATTCAATAATAAGACAGAAAGTTACCTAAAAAAAAAAAACAGAAAGAGTACAAGGCCAAAAGAAATCTCGTCTTATTAAGGTCTAAAATCTTCACATGGAATCCAAATTTCTTACTAGAATACAAGCACTACCAGCTACACCTGTATATGACTGTACAAATCCCAAAATCAAAAGCAAGAATGTGTATGCGTGAACTCAAAGGAAATTATGTACCTGGTAACGAGATGAACACTGTTGTCATCATTGATATTTGTGCTACAAACATCAGACTCGTTTGCTTCAAGCGCTAGCGCCTCTAAATTGGAGGAAGAACCGAAGGCCGGAGGTGGATGGACCCTGAAGATTACACGTGCAACCAGGCCATAATTAGCATATATGCAACACAGAAACAGAGAAGAGAACAGGCATGGGTAACTGAAAGAAATTCAGAGACTGTACTCACATTTGGCTAGCCAAGTGGTCGGAAGCAGCCATCTCCATCTCAGGATCGAAGGAATCATCCACATCACCGTCGATGATCCTAGACACCTGAAGAATCAGAATCAAACCAAGGAACTCGCTTCAGAAAACCATGGAGAATCGCATGCAGAGATACTATATTTGGGCAGCAAGAAACCATTGTGGTATAAACCCAAACAAGTTCAGTGCAACTTGCGAGATCTGCTCTGCCAGAGTATGTTCGTTTACCTGAACGACGCGCACCGCCAGGGCGGGCCGGCGCTGCGGGTCCCGCGCCTCCTCGAGCAGCAGCTGGTGCGTCACCACGTCCTCTGCCCTCTCAGCGTTCACGTCCAGCGCGTATCTGCAAACGGACAAACAAGCATGAGCGGCGGCGGTGTCGGCAAACACGGCACGAGAGAACCGGCGGGAGGCGGAGGAACTCACCGGGCGGGGAGGCGGTGGAAGTGCGCCCAAAGGGCGTCCTGGAAGGCAGGGGAGATCTCCTCCGCGCCGGCGGCGTCGGCGCGGAGGCGGGAGAGCACCTCGTTGTACACCTCGAGGCGGCGGCCCTGCTTGTCCGTCCTCCGTCCCCCAGCGCCGACCTCCGGCTGCTGCAGCGGCGGCCGCGGCGGGGAGGACGAGGAAGAAACCGCGTCTGCCGGCGGCGGCGATTCCTCTACTGCCATATCAACGATCGATCGATCCAATCCAAGTATCCAAACAAGAAATCTAGACGGGCGGCGCACACGAGACGGCCGTGCTACTGCTCTTGCATGGGGCCGTGGCGGCTCGCACGTGAAGAGGGCGGCGAGAAGAAAAGGCGAGCGCTTTATAGCGGTAGCCGATCGAGACGGACGGCCAACTCGGAGCAGAGAAAGAAGAAAGAAAACAAGGAAAGAAAAAAGGATCAGGAGATGACTATGGTGGCGTCCCAAATTCGCAATGCTCCTTTGGGATCGGATTGGGTAGAATTGAATTGATTTGATTTGTGTTAGGAAAGGAAAGAAATTGTGGGATTTGATTAGCGTTCCGGAGGAAAGTAAAGGTAGTGGGATTTGATTTGATCTGCGTGCCCCCTGATTTGCGCCGTGTTTTATATTGATATCATATGATTTCGGTGGCATGGAGGATGGGTGCTGATACAATAATGAGGAGGGGAAGTCGGATGTGATGCGGAGAATGGAGGATGGGTACATAGCGGCGGTCAACTCATTTCTTGTCCGACAATTCTCAAAAATAATTCCCCAGCTAACAACTTATAAAAAGTAAAATATAATAATGTGCACGGTAAAAAATTACCTCTTACATGCTCCAAAATCTATAATGTGCAATTATATTGACTTACACCACAATTCCATAAGGACTCAACTCTAGGCTCTGTTTGGATGCACATAATTGATTTCTAGAATTGAATTGAGCGGAAATTCCAAATCCAAGGTGGAAAGGAAATGACGTACAATTCGAATTCCGTTGTTTGGGTGGCTTGAATTTTTTTGTTGGAATCAGAGGGTGGTACTCATTTCCAATTCCTGTTTGGATGTAAAATTTGTTGGAAATGGTTTGGAACAACCTGATTAGCAGTGGAATTATTTGAACATATAATACAGAAGCACAAACAAATCATTGTTTAATATTTGTACAGAGAAATTGTGTCGATAAAATATTAGCATCGTCATTGCAAATAAAACTGTCACCGGTCACTGTAATCGATCTCCTGATCATTCAGTTTCTGCTGCAAAGGGACAAACGAGGAAGAGCGATCCAACTTGTTGGTTATTCACAAGATGACAAGTGCTTTGACCGTGCATGTTTGAATGTTGATTGATCATCTGCTCACGGGGTGATGCGAAGAGGGCACGTCGGATGGGCTAAGTAGTACACAACACCTGCTCTATACAGAGATGAGCCAGCGACCGCCAGGAACGGATGGGGAAGCTGGGCAGGAGACGAGCTCGGGTAGGAGACTGCCAGGGGGCAACTCCCGCCACCGCGACACTTCCCGCCGCCTGCGTCCCCTTCCGCCACCGCGACACCTCCGGCCAGGGGTAGGGGATAGCCAGGAGACGAGCTCAAATAGGAATCGCTGCGGGTGCGGGCAGGGCGGGGATGAGGAGGGAGGAGGGCGGGATGGGAAGAGGAGGACGAGGGTAGGGTAGGGACGGGCATACCAGTCCGGCCATCGCCACCGAGCTGCAGGACGACCGAGGTAGAAGAAAGCTAGATGTGATTTTTCGGAAGGAAGCATTACGCTTGATTCCTGGGAAATTCGGAGGGGTAGAGGTCGGAAACGTCTCACGCCTAGCGAAGAGCCACGGGCGGGTCGCGCGGAATTGGGCCCGATTTCCAGCCTTCATTTCCTTACCACTCCAAACAGTGGAATTCGGACCCGAATTCCTCAATTCCGAATTCCTGGCCTAATTCGCTGCAACCAAACACAGTGCTAAGGCTATTGTAACCCAAAATTGCAACTCTATGGGCTTCTAGTGTTAACCCAACCTCTAGGGTAAGTAGTATTTGAATAGATTACGAGATTGTAAACCTGGCAGATGAGGCCCATAGGGCATTGACTATAGAATGGCTCGGCTATTTTCCCGCTTTGGGGGGGGGGGGGGGGGGGGGGAGTCCTCTACATTAATTTGGAGCCCCGCATCAAAATGCATAACATGATATATATGGAAAGTGAAAAAAATAGTGCAAAAAAGGCACCGGTTGGCACTACGGTACTAATCTAATAGCTGCCATAATACGACACCTCCTTGATTTTTAATTTGTGAAACATTTTTAAAAGTAATGGCATCCCTTACACCCCCCCCCCCTCTGAATTTTGCCTTGTCCAAGAGACGGTGGCGGACGCAGAAAATAATTAGAGGGTGGGCACACCTCTAAAAAAATTGTGCTCCCTAATTATAATTTTTTTCCAAATAAGTAATATATAGCCAATATTTCTCAATTTTTAGGGTGGGCCATGGCCCACCAGGCCCACCCTGTAGGTACGCCACTGCCAAGAGACATATTGTCTTTTCCCATAAATCAAGTTAGTTTTTTATCTCACATGATGCCTCCGGAGCTATTTTGCCTCTCTTCCAGATAATCCAGCCGATTTCATCCTAGATGGTTAGCCAATCTAAGTACCTGCAACCTAGCCGCATCGTTCAATCTTTTATATGCATTGCACACACGAAATTTGGAATCTAGATACCTTTCGTAGCATGATAGGCTAAACTAATCAATGGGCACGGGGATATGCTAAACAATCAAATAAAGCAAATTAATCCATTTCGAATTCACAAGCTTGTTACTCTAGGTGTCGCTCTTACTTAATATAATATAAGAAAGCAAAAACCATAAATTGTTGTCTTTAGGTGTTTCTCTTAACAAACAGACAAAAAGCATAATTTGTTTCAGTGACACCAATTAATCAAGAGAACCCAAACAAACGAAATATTGTAACGTCACATCCTCTCCCCGTGTTGCTACTCCATCCGTTCCTAATTATTATAGTACATGTTTTGTGAGTTCAGAAATGTTTTATAATTAGGGATAGAGGTGTACATCTGATGCTCGGGAGTCATTCCGCCTCTCACCGAGTACTGAACTAGTCAGCTCAAAAAAAAAGTAACGAACTAGTTTCATCCCAAATAATGCTGAGGGAAGCCATTTTGCCTTTCTTCCCGCAAAGCCGGCTAGTTTCATCCCAAATACTATGCTAACCCTAGGTACATCCAATCTAGACAGATATATACATTAGTGTGTTGACCACTATTCATACTGACACCGAATTTTGAATCCAGATGTCGTCGATAGCATGATAAGCTAAACTAACACGATATGGAGCCAGTGGATATCCTAAACAATCGAAGGAAGCAGTTGAAAAACAAGAGCATCCTGATGTGTTGCCATTTTAGGCTACTCCTGGGATAGTGTACTTGCCATTTTAGATAGCAGCTACAGCTTGTAGAGTTTGACTTTTGAGGACGTTGGAACTAGGACCTGAGAGGTGGCGACTCGCATGCGCGACCCGGTAGTCGGTGTCGATCCGCCGCGTCACATACACATGGGTGAGTTTTTTTTTTTTTCAGGAGACGTGGGTGAGATTAGTTCTATAGAGCAAGAGTACAGCATATGCTTTGTCTGGCCGCCATCCACTACGCATGCATTATTAGCTTAACTGATCCACCACCTCAAATAATATTTTAAGTAATCCATCCAAATAGATGTGTGGAAGGAGACGAGACGACTACAAGCATAGCCCAGCGGCAGCAGTTGTAAACACTGCAGCGCTACTACTTGCCAGTTGCCACTACTCCCTCCGTTCCGGTGTATAGGTCCTGTGCGTATCCCTATATCGCAATTTTGATCAACGTAATACAAGTTATATACTACAAAATATATATCACTAAAAACTTCAAACTTTGTACTTTCTAATGGTATAATTTTTATATTATAAAATTTAGATTATATTAGTCAAAATGACAACCTAGGGATACGCGCAAGACTTATACACCGGGACGGAGGGAGTAGTTTATCATTGACCTAGATGAATGATCAGTGCTTAGGCAGCCACCAAACGATCAACTAATTAATGATAGTTAGGGTTTATGCCAAAAAGTTGTCCGGTCGGGAGGCATATCCTACTGGCATAGTAGATCGACAATTCTCCATATGCTTAACTTAGTAGTAGTTGATTGTGGATCTAGACACTCTTTCGTTGTGTAATTTTCAGCGTTACTTTTTCACGACAACAGAATATTGTCCTTACTTGCTAAAAAAATACAATTGGAGCTCCTTTGATGGAGATGAATTTCGTAAGACTTTTTTTAGAGGGATTGGATCCTTCAAACGAATTAGAAAGGCCATTTGATTTGTAGGATTTTAATTCTTATGAAAGTTTTCTCCATTATTACTTTACACTCTATTTTGAAGGAAATTTTCATCCAATCAAACCTCTAAACACAATTCCTTTGCTTTCATGTGAGTTAGATAATCAACATTCCATGCAGTTGACCTAGTGTTTTCTTCAAAGAAGATAAATCCCGACCTGTGAAATTGATTGATGCAAGCATTCATCGATAATATTACTCTCTTTGTTTAAAACTTTTTGTCTTATTAAGTTATGAGACTCAATAAATTTCTCTAAATAGTTTCTTCTATATTTTGTTGTAGTTTTAGTCGAGGTGTTCTCATTGTATCCCTTTCTCAATGTAGGAAAACATATACTAGGGGCGAATGTGCTATTGGAAGCCCTTTTAAAAAATGGAAATCCATATTTTAGAATTTAAGAAAATTCTAAATATAAGCATACAACAAAATCAACATTTCTAGTCTGTATCATCAAAATATATTGTCATATCTGATCTACACAAAAATAAAAAGTGGGGATCAAACCAAGTCTTCCCCTTTTTAGAACCACAATTATGTGATATTGTGTAAGTGCAAAATACACCTTATTTTTTATGAAACTTTACAAATACATAGAACATGCCAGTATGTCCACACACAAAATTTATATATTTCTTAAAGTTCTATAAGTAGTATTTTTTTTAAATAATTTTTTTAGCTTGGGTTCTAAAACGACACGCTCATTCTTGGGGCTTCTCTTATTCTAATGAATTTAACAAGGTTTTGAGAGGGTAGGAAGTAATTTATCCTTTATAGGTTGTCTACAAGCATTTAATCCTTGGAGTTTTTCTAACGATTTATTCGCCCTACTACTTGCTACTAGTTTTATCATTGATCTCGAAGGAACGGCCGCTAGTACTTAGTCACAACTCACAACTTATGCTAAAGGTTCGTGAGAAGGCATATCCTACTAGAAGGCACGTATATTATCTATGTTCAACATAGCGGTTGCTTGTGATTTTGAATTGTCTTCACCCAATAAATTTTTAGCGAAACTTTTTAGGAAATGTACAGTAGCATTACAAGAAAACTCCATACTCGACAGATTTTTTGGACGGCATAAGAAATTTCCCACCAAAAATATTTTACCCGATGGATTACCATTAGGAGAAAAACAAAACCGATGGCAGTTATGTGATGTGGTAGACACCATGCCGGCACGTCAAGGTGTCACCGTAGGTGGAATGAAAGAGTGGCGATCCGTTATGCTGCCCTAGAGATGTAGAGGCATTAATTTGCGTCTTGTGGATTCTTAAAGTTGTTCTTTCCGCCATTTCTTCTCTCCCTCTAAATTTAGCTGGTTTCATCTTAGATCATGCTTCCGGAGCTATTTCGCCTCTCTTCCATAAAAGGTAACTGGCTTCATGATGGTCAACCAACCCAGATACACCCAACCTAGACACACACTTCAATCATGCGCATTTTTGTATCCAGATATCTTAATAACATGATAAGCTAAGCCATTTAGATATTCTAGACAGTCGAAGGAACCAAATAACCAATAAGAGAAGTAATTAATCAGTTTCAACTTTTCTGTAAGAAAGTTGGATCATTAATTACTATACACTTTCTATTAAATGAAATCATAAACTTGTCCTAGTGACACCAATCAACCAAGATTCACGTAAAGTCAGATATTGAAGTGTACCGGGATCATGTGCTCTTGGGTGAAGTACTCCCTCCATACTGGATGGGCAATTACGCATTTCGAGACAAACTTTGACCTTTAATTTTGGTCAAGAAAATATAAGATATATGATATAAAAATTATATCATTGGATTCATATTCAAAAGAACTTTCCAATGATATAATTTTTGTATCAAATATCTTATATTTTTTTGACTAAAATTAATGATCAAAGTTTATCTTAAAATACATAATTGCCCAATAATCCGGTATGGAGGAAGTACAATATTTTCAAATATAAAGACAGAGAGAGAAAATGAGGCACGTAAAAGCAAAAAAAAAAATCGAGGTATCTAAGATCGTTGAGTGGGTATGCGTCACATGCAATAAATAGTGTGGAAAACAATTTTCTGTCCCATGTAAAAAATGCAGTAATTATATTGTAGTATTCATCTTGATGGAACTTTATAGGTAGACATAAGCAGGATTGTCGTATGTGCATTTTTTTGAAATGTAATAGTTTTATGTCTATTTTTTAATTTAAATTATAGCATGGATCGAGTAGCAGCAAAGCTAAGGAACAAGGAGTCCATCCGCACCCCACCCTCAAGTTTATATAACTATGCTCCTTGAAAAAGAGTAAAGCTAAAGAACAATCTTGTCAACTGAACACAAGAAACAAAGTAATGTGATTCAGGATTTAGGGTCCAGAATCTAAACATATATGCCCTCCACAGCATGATATGATAATAAGCTAAGCAAATCCTAAACAGTAGAAGGAACCAATTGAAAACAAGAGTTCCTTGGTGTTGCCATTTTAGGCAGCAAAGCTGCTTGCTCCTGTACTTGCCATTTTAGATAGCCGCTGGATTTTGACTTATTCACTAGTAGAAAAAATGGCTTTCGTTTAGAGCTGCCAGGAGCTTTAGCATCGGTTGTGTTACGAACCGAGACTAAGGGGTGCATTAGCACCGGTTCATAAGGCCATGACATCGCAGAAAACTCGCAGGGCTTTAGCACCAGTTTATAAGGAACCTTTAGCACCGGTTTGAGCCACGAACCGGTGCTAAAGGGGTTGCGTGCAGGCGGTCACCCTTTAGCACCGGTTTGTGGCTCAAACCGGTGCTAAAGGTCCCTCCTTTTGCACCGGTTTGAGCCACGCACCGGTTTGAGCCATGAACCAATGCTAAAGGTCCCCCCTTTAGCACCAGTTCTTGGCTCAAACCGGTGCTAAAGGGTAGCCACCCAATTTTTGCTCTGATGCCTACCCCCCCTCCCGTGCAGAAAAAATATCTAAAAAAATAAACTAAAATGATAAAAACTTCAAATTTCAAAATCCTTTGACATGCATGCACCTAACGCAACCAACTTTTATAGAAAATTATAAAATTTGAATTTTGATATTATAAATGGCTTTATCTTTTGTGTACGGACTCGGAAAAAACATATAATATATCAAAAACTATCTACACAAAAAAATTTACATCCGATTTCAACCGCCGTAGGCCGTTTGCACAAATTCTACTTTCTCAAAATTCCAAAGGGAAATATAAAAGCAGGAAGATTTTAGATTTTGTCAAAAAAATTAGAAAAATGATTTTTTTTAAAAAAAAATGAATTTCTTTTGTTTTTTATTTCAGTTTTTAATTATTTAGAATGTTTCACATTACTTTGGAATTTTTGAATATTTTAAATTTTCTTGAATTTTTATTTTTTAAAAATATTTCAAGTTTTTAATTAATAATTGAATATGCATGAAGATTATTTGAAATTTACTATTGCTTATTAGTAGTTAATCATTATTTCTTATTTTTAAAATTATTTGGAATTCAAAAAATAAAATCATATCTTATCAAAGTCTAAGGGTTAATACAATTCATAACATAGTATTATCAAGAAGTCGCGAGCGCAGTCTTGGAAGCTAGTAGAGAAGGAATGTAGAAGTTAAGCATGCTAAGAATGGAGCAATGTGAGGATGGGTGACCGACCGAAAAATGAGAACCCAAGTATGTAATTTGATATGAGATTAGGGGTGATTAGAGATTAGAGTGGAAACTGTCAAACAATTCAAATATTCAAAAATAGAGAAATTCAAAAAATTCTGAAAAATAAATTCGAAAAAATTTCAATTTTTTCTCCAGAATTTATACCAAAAATTCTCCCGGACCTTTAGCACCGGTTCATGCCACAAACCGGTGCTAAAGGGTCCTCCAACCGAACAGGCCACGTGGAACTCATTAGCACCTGTTCGCAGCACAATCGATGCTAAAAGGGGAGTCTTTAGTCCCGGATGCTTTACACCGGTTACAAACCGGTGCATATAGGAGTTATGAACCGGTGCAAATGCTCCGATTTCTTTAGTGTTTTGGAGCTAGGAGGGCTGAGACGTGGCGACGCGCATGCGTGACTCGGTAGGCGGTGTCGATCCGCCGCGTCACATACACATGGATGGGATATGTTTATGCTTCTCAGACCGGTCCACTTCTAGTGCATTATTATAGGAGTACCCTAGAGACATATGCAAAGCTTTGAGCTATAGAAAATTTAGTTGGTTCATTCGGTGGCACACTTTCTTGGCAGAGCCCAGTTTTCGTGTGTTTTTATTGCCTACCAATTGAAGACACCTGCAGGTATTATGCTGCACAACAGACATGGAAAAGCAGTTATGGCACTGTGATTCTGTAGAATCTGTTTAAGTCATTGCCCATTTTGGTTCATGGCTTCATGCTGATTCAAACATTTTGGCTCATTTAGTACTGTACCTGTAATAGAGTAACGCTACATGTACGGACAGGTTTTACAAAAAATTCCTACGGACTCGTATGTGGCACATCACCTATGGCCGAAATCAAAACAAGCTCCGATTTCTAAGCAAGTTGAGCCAACAGAATCAATCCACGCATGTCCGTACAAATCCCGTAGCCACAGCAGTCCGTAAGTCTAGCTTTATCGCCTGTAATATCGAGGTTTTCTTCTTCAGGTATGCTGCTGTTTTGCTGTAGCGAACTGCTGAGCGGCTGCTGGAGATCAAGACTACCAGCACGACAAGCTGTTGTGTCCTCGGCATCCGCAGTGACGAGCACAGCGAGCTGGAGATGCTGCTGTGGCTTGCTATGTCCCCGGCATCGGCGGCGACGAGCACAGTGAGCTGGTGATGCTGTTGCGGCTGCAGATGGTGATGGCGAATTGCTTTGTCCACAGCATCGACGGCAACAAGCGCCAGGTACTAGGATAAGTAGCCGGTTCTTGCAATGTTGTATTATCAGGACATGGACAGGTACTAGGGAAGATACTGATGTAGCTGCTGTTGCTCGACGTCCAGGAGTTGGACAGTGGAGGGCGTCCAGGAGGTCGACAGGGAATTTGAATATGCTTCTGCGGCAGGAGCAGCGGCGTGGCCTTGCTTCCTCGCGCTGGGGTCGACGAGCGGAGGAGGCAGCGGGGATCACTCAAGAGCTCCTCTCCGCCCCAACGTCCCGGGCAGCCCCTTGACCTCCCTGAACGGCGGCGGTGGTGGAAGCTTCTCATGTCCAGCTTTCAGTTCCTAGCTTCTCATGTTGTTCGAATTATACTGTACTCCGTATCTTGTTTGTGTACAGCTTGTGTGTCTGAATGTTGCCGCGTAGTGATCCACTCTCTCCTAGCTGTTCAAATTAGTGTGTCTGAATGTTGCCGTTTGTACAGGTTGTCCTGTTGCGTTGTGGTCTCAAAGTTGTTCAAATTAGCTTCTCACGTTTGCTTCCATTTTTGGTGGTTCTTGTTTGGTGAAAACGGATGAGCTGGATAGTGTTAAGTGATTCAGTTTTTGGTTCTTTTTTGGATTCTGATCTAACTCTGTACTAACTGACGCTAACCCGCGGAATTGATTATGTACCAACTCACACAAACCTAAATTTTTGTATGGTGTAATGGTGAATTAGTAAAAATATGGGGTATATTGTGCAAAAATGGCGGGACTGATAGGTTAAAAATTGTAGTAATGGAGGGGGCTTTTTACAATGTCTGGAACCTAGATCATGGATCTCAAAGCAAGGTTGTGTGGTCCGAGATAAAACCAAGACCCCCAACCGTATGTGGTTTTACTTTATCGTCCAACATGAGGTACCAAGCAGCGGGCTTGACGGCGCCAAGCAGACATTGCAGGAGGCCTCCACGCTCTTCACCAATACGGGAGACGAAACTTCGCCATTTTCGTCTCAATTCGGAATGTGTTGATGGTTTGATGGCTGATTGATCAAAATGTGGCGGAAAGTTTGCAGGAAAGCTGAGGCAATGGAGGGTATTTCTCCTCTATAGGCTGACGGGGGATGGGGAAGTTGTACTGCCCAAAACTATCGCAACGGAGGCCAACTCGCTTCTCACGACCACAGTACACTTTCCTTCCAGTTCGTTGTGATCCAACAATGGAGGCACCTTCTAGCTCGTTTTCCTTGCAGTCTCACGAGTTCATTTTGGTACAGAACCTAGAAAAAATGGCTTACTGATGCTGTGATCAGTTTTACTAGATGTGCCATCATTGGTTGACTTGAGTAACGCTCTAATATATAGGACTGGATCAATAAGAACGCTATGCTCTATTGTGGTTAGGTGCTGCTCATTGATTTGTAGTTACAGATTTCTTGTGGGAACTTAGATTTCTCCATCTATTAGCTTTGTGAGATTCATGTAGTCTGATGTTAATTTTGTATCTGAATATTCAAATTACTGCTTTATCAAAATTATATGAAAAACCATATACTCAATTGTGATAATGTATTATTCAAGATTTGGGCTCTGTATCGCCAAGGTTACTGCTATGCTTTCTTAGTTGTTGGTGATCTACGCTGTTCGGTCAGATCATGGTAAACAAATGTTCAATATTTACTTATTTCCATGGTTGACTGCTAATTAAGGTAACCTTGTACTGTATATTCAGCAAGAGATGGAGAGAGATTAATCTCTATAGGTTGTTGCAGGCTAGGTGTTTGGAAAATTGATTATTTGGCATCAGGTTCTGACGTATTGTTTGAAATTTGCAGGACCCTATGTGGTTTAACTGATTTTGAAGTGCATAAATATATAATACAAAGATATTATTGATAGAGCAATTGCATTGACCTTCCTGTTTTACAATGCAGGCATGTAAGATGCGATGTTTATGTCACAATGTGTCATTCGATGGAGATTATTTGCCTTTGTGGGGGCTTTACAGAAAAACTATTAGAAAGCTTTGATATAAGAGACCTTGACCGACCCAAAAAAAAAGAATGTCCTCTAAACTTGAGAAATAGTCTCGGTACACTATAGTTGTATTTACATTGAAGATACCAAAAGACACCTGTCCCGAGAAGGATGATTATTATTTATGTGTTGAAAAAGAGCCCGTTAGTAGTCATATAGTTGTATTTGCATTTTTAATGTTGATATATTTACTAAAACATAATACAACTATTAAATTAATTATTTAACCGATGTGTCTAATTTTTCGTAGCCGGGCATTCAACTAGTTTAAACTAATCCATCCAAGATGTGTCGGATGGAGAGAAGAGACGAGGCAGCTCCAGCACCAGGTAAACACTGCACTGCTACTACTTGGCACTAGTTTATCATTGACCTGGACGAAGGTACTTAGGCACACGGCAAGCTGGATAATTAATACCCTAATTAGGGTTTATGCCAAAGGTTTGTACGTTCGTTCAAGAGGGCATATCCTATTGGCCGGCTTAGATACTCTCTAAGTTCAATGTATGTAGTACTAGTCGATTGTGGAATTGTATACGTGTACAGACGTACAGTCCTTCTCGTGTAATTTTGGGAGTTACTTTTAACGACACATGTAGACATTCACATACGACTATGGATTAACAAAACTGTTGTTTTTTAACTACTTCATCTTCATCGACGTCAAGTTGTTCCTGCATCTTCCATCGTCATCACCGACGTGACCAAGGAAAGCACCGTGTAGTACTAGTACTAACTCTTCTTGAGTTCGCGTGTCTTGATTTGTGAGGAGGAGATATGTTTTGGTACCGGGTGCATATATATTTAAATTTCGTTTAAAATATTATTTTTGAAATGTTAAAAGTTTGGACAAAAAATTTAATTCTATGTGCACACAAAGTCGTTTGATGGGGAATCGATATTTTTTGTATCATGTGTCAAAAAGATAAAATTTGGTGTTATAAAAGGTTGCTTACGTGGTTTTATTTGGGTCTTTTTTACACAAGCCACAAAAATGTCAGTTTTTCTCACGTATGGTGTGCACACATTAAATGTCAAGATCTAAACGCAAATTTTTCATTTGGAATTTTTTGACATTTTCAAAATGTTTGTTTCGGAGGCGGGAACCTATGCTCCCATGTGCCAAATTAAATTTTTGAGGAGGAAAAGGGGTACTTAATAAATGTTTGGTGAAAAAAAGAAATCGACTCCTATCCAAAGTATATATCTTGAGTTGGTAAAGACACAATTTAGTTTAATTAGAAATTTATAGGTTTTCCTTTGCAAAATATTATCTAATCGGTCTCACATACTCCCTCTATCCTAGTTTATAAGGATTGCATGTATGTTTAATAGAAGTAATACAACACACAACTATATCATTGTATTCAATTTTAAAATATCAAAGATATAAACTGTGCAACATATACGAATAAAATATGTTCTTCAAAGGGATAGGATCAAAGAAACTAAAAACACATGCAGCGAAACTATATGTATTGTGGGCTACACAAAAAATGATAAATAATGATAAAATTTATATGATTTGATAATATGCATATTCAAATCTACACTTCTGTCATTTTGTGTAACTCAAAATATAAATTATTTGATATTGTTGCATGTTTGTGTGATATCATTGGCTTCACTAAGATATTTTATCATTTTTAAACTAGTAAATATTATGTTATATTTTTCAAAAATAAAAAGATTGAATATTAGCAATGCAGTACATCCAATGATAAACCAAATTCTAACTATAGAACTATGACACAATCAAATCCAAATGAACAAAATGTTGAATTGAATTGTATCAGTCTATACTGGGGTTTATTACTTCGATCTCCTGGGCCAATCAGGGGACGCCAACGGAAAGGTTGTTTAGATTTACAAAAAGGTCGTTTGAATTTACAAATTTTTTGCTTGAATTTAAGAAAGGATTGCTTAGATTTAGTAAAAGTTTGCTTGGATTTACGAAAGGGTTGCTTAGAATTAAGAAAAGGTTGTTTAGATGTATACTTTTATTTATTCCTTATTTAAAATTTTGAAATTGAAAATCCCCTTTCGGGGGGCATTCCGATTTCCCTAGTATCATCATTTTTTGCCGCGCGAATTCAGATTGAGATTAAGAATTTAATTAAATTTTTGAATCACTGACTTAGGCCCATTGTTGAATCCTACTCAACAATTGTCGAATCCTACTCAGTCAAAAAGGGGGTACTTCTGTATGGCGGAACGGGCCAATCTGGGCTACCATTAGCAAGAACTTGTTTCAATTGCATATCATAAGGAATTCAAAGAACTGCTTCAAATACAGTATTGGGATTCGGGAAGCACTGCTTGGGTAACTTCAATATACACGGGCTTGCTAGCTAAATGGCAATTGGCACATACAATTCGTCCAGTTACTTCTCGATCACTAGATCTAAGTCAAAAATATCCACTCCATGCGAACCCAAAGGAGGTACTAGTTTCAATATAGTCATGCGTCCCTCTGTCATGAAAACAGAGACTTGCACGATTGAAATTCCAGTACAAAGCCCTTTTGGGCCCCTCGTCGCACAAGAGCCATGATTCGAACCCCTAGCTCGTCACCACCCCTCTCCTCCTCCTCCATCCTTTCTTTCATTGCTGGAGGATGCCACTGGGTGAAGCTTGCATGGCTGCTGACAATGGCGGGCCTCCATCCGTTGGTGCTTTGCTTCTCCGAGTGTGTTCGGCTGGTTATCTTCCCCGCCGCCATTTTTTGTCCTTCTGGACGACGTCATTTTGCCGTTGGCCAGCTAGCCACCTCTTATGATAGCATCCCTCTTTTAGAGCATGTCTAACAGGCCCCTCAAAATGTACGTACCCTTATAATTCCGGCGGGATAGGGGGTGAGGGCGAAAGCCGCCGTCTAGCGGGCCCCGTATTCGGGCCGGTCCGTATTGGCAGAATACGGGGCCCGTCAAACCCACCCCGCCGCCCCCTACAAATACAGGGTGAAGGTGCGAGTGGGGGTCCAACCCCTCACTCGCAACCCTAGCCCCGCCGTGCGTCGCCGCCAGCACCTTCCTACTCCGGCGAGCAATTCCCACACAGGAGCCGCCGCATTTGCACCGCCGCGAGCATGAGCGCACAGCGTCGGAGCTCCCTGTCGCCCGCCGCCGGATCGAAGCCGGACTCGGTGGAGGAGGCGTGGCGCCGCCGCTGCAAGTACTCCGCCGCCGGGAGTTGGCGTGCGGCGTGCAAATATGTCGGCTCCGAGTGGATGCCGTCGTCGCTCCGGGACTTCGCGGAGGGCGGCCGCTACTACAAGGTCGACCCACCGTTGAAGCCGATGAGCGGCGTCGATTTCGAGAAGTGGCGGCACGGGTGGGAGCAGGAGCAAGCGTGGAAGGCCGCCTGGGAGAAGAAGCACGCACCGGAGGGGAGCTCCAGCGGCGGAGCGCCGCGAGTCGCCGACGAGGAAGAGGAGGCGGAGGAGGGGGAGGACCCCCTCTTCTTAGAGGCGGTGGCCGCGTCCAAGAAGGACGCCGCCGACAAGGCTCGGGCGAAGGCGGAGGAGGCGGCGCAGGCCATCGCCGCCGTCAATGAGCTGATGGCTCGGGAGGCCGCCGTCACCACTCCGCTCGTCATCCTCGACGACTAGGCTAGCAATGTAGAAGTCGCGATCCAGTAGGATCGCGCAATTTTGTATATCCCCTATCTATGATCAATGAAGAACTATCTATGAATTTTCCTGGGGTTTGCTTTTTTAAATATACGGGGTGAGATAAGGAGTCTGTTAGACGGAATGGTTAGTGGCAACCAATTTTCCTGATACAGGGCCCTCTACTCGCGTTTTACGGGGCAAAAATATGAGGGGTCTGTTAGCTGGCTGCTCCGATGAGCCAACCCCTGCTTGGGTGCAGGTTATCATCGTCAGGTCTGAGGGTCGGACTCATGATTGGAGCTAGGTTTGGTGCAATGGATGTGGGGGATGTGCGCCTCCACCATTGAGCGGTGTAGGGGGCTTGTCGGCAGCTTGTCTCCGGTCAGATCTAAGGCCGTAGGGGTGGCTACCACATCTAGAGTGAGCCGGATGTCGACTCGGTGGGGATCTACCATATGTGACGCGAGTATTCATGGTAGGGCCAAGAGATTGGTACTGACAAGGGTGGTCCTCGGATGAAGGACTTTGGATCAGGGAAGAGGGCGTCAGATAAACTCGAAGGTAAAATCAGACAAACAAGGCGAATATGATTATATTGGTGAGAAGAAACTTAGGGTTTACAAGCTCCAACTCAACGCGTCCTCCCGCCGGATCCTCCTGGCTCCTTATATAGGTGGCCAGGTCTCATAGTTCCGGTCGGGTGCGATACAAAATCATATATTATGTTGGTTTACATATTAGTTTCCATATTCGACTCCGTAATACTTAGGCTCCTATCTTGGGCCCTAATTTACATGGGCCTTGACCCAAATATAAACCAGGGGTACCAACGCCATGGGCCCTGGCGGGCGTACCCATGTTAGCTACTCTCTCAGGTGATGGATTGTCGCCTGATGTTTATACTCCATCTTCTCATCCTCGTGGAGCCGCCCGGCTCCTGCTTGTGGATGCATGGTTCCTCGGTAAAAGCTTAGGTTGGCTGACACCCACCTAGTGATGGTGACGCCTATGGGTGGTGTCTCTTTCTTGAAGGCATCAACATGATCTCTTCTTTGTTGCTGGATTCCACCTATCATTCTGAGTTTGTGCTCATGGTGTCTCAACTTGATAGTTGCCTTTGGCAGTGTCTATGGAGTCTCCCTGCGATCTCTTCCTCATTTCCGTTCACCATCGATATTGGCAGGGTTTTCTTTACACGATTAATCTACCTATTTGGGCGGCCACCCGAGAGCCTAGGGGTTTTTTTTGTCTCTGCCGGCATCGTGCCATGGGTGATGTTGGTGGTGTCTTCCCAAAGTGTTTCGCTGATGTTTGGTGGTTGATTGGTGACCCGTTTGAGGTCTAGGGATGGTGTTTCACGATCTAGGCGTAAGCTCTACAGGGCCTCCGCCGCCAATGACGTTCTTTGGCGCCGTTTCACTCCTTGGAGGTGTCAAGTGAAGACTCTCCCTTTTGATCTTTTGTGACTTGTGTTAGGTAACATTCACTGCTTTAGGATGCCGGCGGCATCAGCTGTGGTACAAGTGAGGCATGTTGGTTTTGGGTTAGTCTCGGTGCCGTTCCCGTGCAATAGAAGAGATGGCTCTCTGACAGATTCAAGCGAACTTCAATAGTTTTTGCTTGTTTCTTTTCATATTTTGTGATTTTGTGTTGTGCTTTGTGTTAAACGATATGTACGTAAGTGTATAGGACTCCTAGCTCGGTCCGGTGTTGGTCCGTGTTGTACTGTTTGTATGTCTTGATCTAATATAAAAGCACCCATGCGTCCCTATTCTAGGCATCCTACAACTCATACGTTTCTCACCGTTGGGATGAAGCATTTCTCACCACTGTATATTTAATTAATCGCCTTCCTAGTTGGGTCAGTGACTCTCAAACACCTGTTGAACATCTCTTTGGTGATAAAGGTGACTATTCCTTTTTATAGATCTTTGGTTGTGCATGTTGGCCAAATCTTCGCCCGTATAACAATCGCAAGCTAAAATTTCGGTCTAAATAGTGTGTTTTTCTTGGGTATAGTAGCCTTCATAAAGGTTACAAATGCCTTGACATCTCCACCAGACATCGATATATCTCTTGTGACATCGTCTTTGACGAGTGTGTTTTTCATTTTTCTGAGCTTCACTCTAATGTCGATGCACAATTAAAAGGCAAAATTCTTCTTCTACCTTCCTCCTTGCAACCACTTCACATGCAGGATTATGAGGGGAAATGATTTACATATTGCCGCTGATGCTAATTCTCTTGAAATGCTCCTGCTGAGTCTTTTGTGCAGGAATCAGGCGAAAATTCCGTCCCAGATGCATTTTCCGGTGATTTTTCAGGTACTAGTATGTTCCCCGGAGCAAATTCTCCCGCCCAGGTCAGCCCTGCCGGTCGCAGGCCATCGACCTCAGGATTGTCACCCGCATCCTCCTCGTGGTCCGAATATCGGGAGACCGTGTCCTAGTCACCTGATGATACGTCCAAAACGTATCTACTTTCCCGAACACTCTTGCTGTTGTTTCTCCTCTAATTTGTGTGTTTTGGATACAACTAACATGGCTAACGCTGTTTTCAGCAGAATTGCCCCAGTGTCTTGTTTTTGTGTAAAAATCTGACTTTTAGGAAAAATCCTGGAAAATACTGCAAAAGTTCCTATTTTACCAGAAGACACACGGAGCCAGAGTACGAGACGGAGAGGGGCCACAGGGGGCACACACTGATGTCTACGCACTTCTATTCTTGTAGACAATTGTTGGGCCTCCAAGTGCAGAGGTTTGTAGAACAGCAGCAAGTTTCCCTTAAGTGGATCACCCAAGGTTTATCGAACTCAGGGAGGTTAGAGGTCAAAGCTATCCCTCTCAAGCAACCCTGCAATTACGATACAGAAAGTCTCTTGTGTCCCCAACACACCCAATACACTTGTCAGATGTATAGGTGCACTAGTTCGGCGAAGAGATAGTGAAATACAAGTGATAGTGATGATTATAAGTAGCAAATGTGATGTAAAATAAATATCGCTGCGAGCAAACATGTAACAAAACAGCAAGTAAACGGTGTGCAAAGCTTGGAAACAAGGCCTAGGGATCATATTTTCACTAGTGGACACACTCCCAACAATATAACATGAATGAACAAATAAACAACTTCTCTCCACTATGGTACTCTGAATTACTCTCCTATTGAATAACACTAATCATTGTGTAGTGGCTACAGAAGCACCCCTTAAAGTTCATCAAGTACTTGACAAACACCACTCATAGAGATATCCAAATCAGATCACAACTCAAGATAGATATCATTGCAACTTAGACCAAGTACTAACACGGTGCACACACTGTCAACATTACACCATGAAAGGAGGAATAGATCACTCAATACTATCATAGTAATAATTACTCTCATAATCCACAAGAGATCACAATCATAGCCTAAACCAAGTACCACCATGATGCACGCACTGTCACCGTTACACCATGGCAGGAGGAATAGATTACTTTAATAACATCACTAGAGTACACTATAATAATTAAGCATAGGAGTAGCATAATATCTGAATAATAACATCTACTTGTTCAACATGATACAAAGCTCACGATCACATAAAGATCACATCATGGGAGAGAGAGGTGAACCACGTAGCTACCGGTAGAGCCCTCAGCCCCGGGGATGAACTACTCCCTCCTCATCATAGGAGACAGCAAGGTTGATGGAGATGGCGGTGAGGTCAATGGAGACGGCGGAGACGGCGATGGAGACCGATGGAGATGGCTCCGGGGGCACTTCCCCGTCCCGGCAGGGTGCCGGAACAGAGACTTCTGTCCCCCAAAATTCGTCGGTGGCGGCGGTGGAACTACGGAACTCTTTCTGGAAAATTGCCGACTCTCCTAGGGTTTTCCGTCCCCGAGGCTTTTTATAGGCGAAGGGGCGATGTCAGAGGGCTGCCAGGGCCTCCTCACACAGGGGCGGCGCGGCCAGGGCCTGGGCCGCGCCAGCCCTGTGTGAGGGAGGCCTGTGGCCCCTCTCCTTCCTCTCTTCGGATGTCTGGATGCTCCCGGGAAAAATAAGACTTCTGGCTTTTGTTTCGTCCAATTCCGAGAATATTTCCTGTGCATCACTCTGAAACACAAAAACAGCAGAAAACAGGGAACTGGCACTATGGCTACTCGTTAATAGGTTAGTTCCAGAAAATGCATAAAAGTGCCACTAAGTGTAACGAAACATCGGGTAAATGGTGTAAAAACAAGCATGGAGCATCAAAAATTATGGATATGTTGGAGACGTATCACACACCACCTGGTGGCGCGGGCCAGGCCAGGCCGCGCCAGGGCGTGGTGTGGTCGCGCCAGGTGGTGGTGTGGCCGCCCCAAGCGTCGCCTCAACCCCTCCTTCCACCTACATATATCCTCTGACCTGAAAATATCGGTGGTTCGACGTTTTTCCCAGATAGATTTCCGCTGTGCCGCCACCATCAGAAACCGTGATTCGAAACCAGAAACTCCGTTCTGGCACCCTGCCAGGACAGGGATTTGGAGGAGATCATCGCCATCATCATCACCGACGTCTCTCCATCAACCATCCATGATTCCCCCATCCATGTGTGAGTAATTCCCGCTGTAGGCGAAGGAGATGGTAGGGATTGGATAAGATCATTCATGTAATTGCTATGAGATTGTTAGGGCATGGTGCATAGTATCCATTGTTAGCGCTTATGACATTGTTGCAACTTGTTGTGCTTAATGCTTGCCACTTTGGGCCCGAGTGCCATGATCTACGATCTAAACTTGTTATTGTTTTATGATGATAATTGTTGTTTTTGATCTTACCTGCAAGTTGTATGCATATATCGTTGTCCGGAACCCGAGGCCCCAAAGTGACAATAATTGGGATAACCGGAGGGGATGGCTGTGATGTGAGGATCACATGTATTCACCGAGTGTTAATGTTTTGCTCCGGTACTCTATTAAAAGGAGTACCTTAATTACCAGTAGTTTCCCTTGAGGCCCCACTGCAAACGGGCTGGTAGGACAGAAGATGTCGTGCAAGTTTCTCATTACGAGCACGTACGACTATATACGGAACACATGCCTATGGTTGTTTAGTACTAGGATGATTTATCTATATTTATCTGCAATTGCCCATGTCTTGATTGTTACATGAATTATCTTGTCCATGCAACGCCCGTTCATCCATCCCTATGCCTACAGTATTTAATCATACTGTTTATTATTGATACCATTACTGTCTTTATTTTACTATTGCTGCTACTATTTCACTACTGCCACTACTATAAAACTATTGCTACTGATAAACCACTACGAGCAAGTCTGTTTCCATGTGTAGCTGAATTGACAACTCATCTGTCAAGGCTTATAAATATTCTTTGGCTCCCCTTGTGTCAAATCAATAAATTTGGGTTTTACTTCCATCGAAGACTGTTGCGATCCCCTATACTTGTGGGTCATCAAGACTATTTTCTGGCGCCGTTGCCGGGGAGCATAGCTTTATTTGTAAGTTCACTTGGAATTCATATTGTTCACTGCAATCCATTCATCATGGGTAAACTTCATGATGGGAAGTTTCCTATATTGCCATCCACTACAAGAAGAGGTACAATTCTGAACACCTCTGTTGCTCTTGATTCACCATCTGTGATAAGTAAGTTGCTTACACCATCACATGCACATGCTACTACTTCTGCTAAATTTGAAAATGCTTCTGATAATTTTGATTATGCTTCTACTATGCTTGATGAGAGTGGTTCGTTAGGTTCCTTTTTAGATGCTACAATTGCTAGGACTAAACAAATGGGAAACACTACTGTTACACCTGTTAGTTCACCTGAGTCTAGAGAATGTCCTAGTGATGATCTTGAGGAAGCTTATATTGAGCTCAATGATGATTTTATTGATGAATTTCATGCTACTAGTGATGTTGGTGCTATTAGAGATCTTCTTGCAAGACGCGCTATTAGATATAAGTTGTCTCCTGATGCTAAGTTTGCTACGTCTCCCATAAACATTAGTGATAAGGATTATGATTTCTCTTTGGATTTATCTTACATATCTATTGTTGAGAAAGAACCTTTTTGTGGTACTAAAAATAAAAGTGCTATGGGACACATGAATGAGCTCTCTCCTTTGAGTAACTTATTTTCTGATGATACTAAGTTGCGTACTTACTTTGTTGCCAAGATTTTCCCTTTCTCGTTGAAAGATGGGGCTAAAGCTTGGTTTAATAATTTGTCTCCTGGATCTATTGATAGTACTATTGCTTTGGCTAATACTTTCTTTCAGAAATATTTCCCTGATAGTGCTCAACATGCTGCTTTGCAGAAAATCTTTGACTTTGAACAGGTAAAATGAGAGAAACTGCCTGAATCATGGGCAAGGTTTTGTTCTCTAATTAGAGCACTGCCTGGAGAGCCATTGCCTAAAAATGAACTCCTTGATATATTTATTAATGGACTAACTGATGAATCTAAGATATATCTGGATAGTTGTGCTGGTTGTATTTTTAGGAAAAGAACTCCAGCTAAAGCTGAAGAATTAATGGCTAAAATAAGCCGGAATTATGATGATTGGACTATGGCTGAGCCAACACCAGCGCCAACACCAAAGAAGAGAGGAATGATTGAATTAAATGATGAAGTGATGAGAGAAGCCAAAAAATCTCTTAAGGAGAAGGGTATTAAATCTGAAAATGTGAAGAATCTACCACCTATAGAAGAATTATGTAAGCCAATCCCTC
The DNA here is from genome assembly GCA_007115705.1 of Dactylis glomerata. Taxonomy (NCBI): domain Eukaryota; kingdom Viridiplantae; phylum Streptophyta; class Magnoliopsida; order Poales; family Poaceae; genus Dactylis; species Dactylis glomerata. The sequence continues at coordinate 1,059,475 of QXEO01000132.1, forward strand.
GCTCCTCCACTATTGAGGTACACTCTCTTCAATGCTTTGATAATAGAGATATTCCTTACTCTAAACCCCCTGATCAATGCTTAGATGAGTTTGATAATTTTATTGTTAAGCAAGATAATTTTAATAAGAGGGTGCAGAATCATTTGTTGGAGAACTCTAGAGCTATTAATAAGTTGCAGGATATTGTGGAGAGAACCTCCAATGATGTTAAGATGCTTGTTAAACATTTTCAAATGGTTCAGACTCAAATTGATCAACTCACTAAGGTGCAAAAAGATTTGCTAGTTAATGCTTCCAGAGAAAAACATGCTTGTGAAATAAGCACTAGAAGTGGTACTTCTACTCAGGATCCTTTATATCCTGAAGGACACCCTAAGAGGATCGAGCAGGATTCTCAACATGCTGCAGGTAATAGTACTCTTTCCAAGAAAAAGAAGAAGAAGCATAAACAGTTGCAGAATCTTCCGAAACAGGTAAGGATCCTAATACGGTTTCTATTTCTGATGCTGAAACCAAAAGCGGTAATGCTTCTGATAAAAAGGAAGTTGAGGAGGAACCAGAAAAGCTTGTTAAGAATGCAAAGTGCACCAAGGAGGATTTCATTGCCAATAAACATGGTAGTGAGAGAGAACCTTGGGTGCAAAAACCAATGCCATTTCCTAGAAAGAAACACAAATCCAAGGAAGAAGAACACTATAACAGGTTTTGTGAATGGACAAAACCTTTGTTTTTGCAAATTCCTTTGACTCTATTAAAATGCCTCCTTATTCAAAGTATATGAAGGATATTGTTTCTAACAAAAGGAAGATTCCTAGTGAGGAAATTTCCACTTTGCTTGCGAATTATTCTTTCAATGGCAAGGTTCCAGAGAAGCCTAGAGATCCAGGTATACTAACTATTCCTTGCTCTATTAAAAATAACTATGTTAGAACTGCTTTGTGTGATTTGGGAGCCGGAGTTAGTGTCATGCCTTTTTCTCTTTATAAGAGACTTGATCTAGAAAAATTGATATCAACTGATATATCTTTGCAAATGGCTGATAAGTCTACTACTATTCCTATTGGTATATGTGAGGATGTTCCTGTTCAAGTGGCTAATAATTGTTTGATACTAACAGATTTTGTTGTGTTGGAAATGCCTGAAGACGATAATATGTCTATTATTCTTGGGAGACCTTTTCTTAACACTACAGGTACTGTTATTGATTGTAACCAAGGGAAAGTAAGTTTTAATGTTAATGACAAGGAGCACACGGTTTATTTTCCCAAGAAGATTGATAGAAAAGATGGTCTAAATTCAATCAAAAATATTGAGACCATCAAAGTTGGAGAAATCTATTGTTCAAGGCTAAAGCCCAAGCAAGAATATAAAATTGTTATGTTTGGGACTATGCCTACCAAGGTCGAGGTAACATAATCATTTTATGAAATGCAAAGTTTTATTTCATAGAATTTTTTTTTTATAACAAGACTTGATCAACCTTGTTAACAAAGCGGTTTTTGAATGAATGAAACTGTGTTTTCACCGCATTTACTTTTGTTTACTCATGTTTCCACCTTGTTCACCTTTTGTTTCCGCTGTTTAGTTGCTTATTAGAGTATCAGTTGTTGTAGGCTTGGTTTGGATTTGCTTTCTATCGTTCCTTATTCGTTTTCCCGAGCTTTTAATCTTTTGTCAATTTCTGAAAATCCTCGAAAATAAAGTTTCTCGAAAAATTCCTGAAAATTGTTTTTAAATTTTTATGTCAAATTTGGGGTAGAGAGGCACCTAGGACACCCCCAGGGGATCCACCATGCCACCACACCACATGGTAGCGCGGCCCAGGCCTGGCCGCGCCGTGGCATGGTGTGGGGCCCCCTAGCCCTCCACTTACCTCTCCACCAGCCACTTCACTCTCTCTCCCGAAATATCTCCACTCCATTGCTCAAACCCGAGTTCCTGCTATTCTTGCTCGCAATTTTCGATCTCCTTGCTCAGCCCATCTTTGCTGCTGAGATTTGGAGCATTTGTTCTCCGGTATGTGACTCCTTCGATTGTCCAAATAGAATTTTGTTTAGTAGAGTATTTCTTGAGTATTTTAGCATTATAGGTGACATGTTAAATGAGTTTTCATGCTTGTTCTATTGCTTAGATAAGTTATTTTGATGCATGTTAGCCCTCTTGCACCTCCCTGTAGTAGTCTCCTTCATTTGTGTGTCTCAAAATCATTTCTTATGAGGTTTGTTTAAAAATTTCATAAAAGGGAAATGGATAACCACACTTATGGAGAAGTCTTTGAGAGAGAAGCACCAAGGTCTTCAAGGCCTTCAAGATCAACTACTCGATTTAGGACATCCTACAATGAAGACCTTATGTCACCATGCATTGGTGATGAGGGGGATGATGGAGATGCACATCCATCAACTTTCCCTTGTACTAACTTTTTGAGTGATGCAGGGATTCTTGAGGATTTCTTACTCCTTGTTGACAGGGTTGGATTGACTACATACATGCTTGATGAGAGTAACCAATATGCTATGCTCACAAAGATTTTTGTTGAGAGTTTTAAATTTACTAACTCTGCTTTCAAGCCATCTATCGCATTTAAAATTTATGATAAGTCTACCACCTTGTCTTTGGAGAGATTTTACTGCATCCTAGGTATCACCATGTTTGGGATAGCAAAGAAGATTCAGAACCGACCTGCTGATTTGCTAGAGCTCTACCGAGGGGTGAGCAATGATGATGACCGCACAGCCCAGCATGGCAAGATAAGAAACATTCAACTCCCAGCTATTAGATACTTTGCTTATTATCTTGCCACCAGTATTCTTGGTAGGGAGAACACTAGTAATATTTCTAACTATCATTTAGATTTTCTAGCTACTGCGCTTGATGTTAGTAAAAGGTACAACCTCGGTGCTCTCATTGCCCGTTGCCTAGCTGCTAGGGGACCTATCTATGGAGGCATTATTGATGCGCGCATTGTTGCTGCTTTGGGACTTTTTATTGCTCCTAATGATACATTGTTAGTCCCACAGAGACTTGATCTTGCTGCTATGAAGATCCATCACTTTGTTACTGCTAACTCATGTGCAGGGAAACTAGTTTACAGAATGTTATTTACTGATGGAGATGAAAGGGAAGTTCCCTTGCCGCAGCCCAGTTAGTTCAGTATTTGTAGGGGACCTTGGTCGCGCTCGAAGGAGGATTTGGACGAGCAGCATATGTTGCTTGGCTTCCACGTACAGCAGGGCGTCGAGGACCAGGAGGAAGAGGAGGTGCCAGCTGACCACTACACCATGTACCACACCGAGGCGCCCTCGAGCTCGTATCAGTACGAAGGTACTTCTTCGTCATATTTCGGAGACGCCACTTCATGGCCTCGTTGGGATTGATCTCCACTTAGGCCAAAAGCCTAAGCTTGGGGGAAGGTACGCCGACAACTCACTCATCTATACATCATATTTTGTCGGTACTCTGTATATCCATGTTTCGCTTTCTTTCTCTTTGTTGTTCTTGTTCTTATTTCTGCTTTTCAAAACACAAAAAGACTAAAAATATTTCTGTTGTTTCTCTTTGTTTGTCTCTTTAGGTTTCTAGTTTTCGTTTGCTTTACTTTCTATTTTCGGTTTGGTATTCAAAAAATCCAAAAAGATTTTGCTTTGTTTGTTGTTTCCTTTTGTTCTTGTTTTAAAATTCAAAAACCCAAAAATATTTGTTGTTCTTCTCTAGTTTTGTAAAGTTTGCTGCTGAGTTCAGTCTCTTGTGACTCCATTGGAGCTTGGTTATCACTTCATATTATTCAAGCCACACAAGTGAAAGGCAATAATGACGACATATGACAATTCGAGATGTGGTGAGAGGCTGGTATGAACTCTATTTGTTTTCATTTTTGTACATATACTCATTTATATGGACGTGCTTAGCTTGTTCATGTAAGGTGTATGTTATTTAATGGATGCTTAGTAGTTCTTGCTCTCATATGATTAGTTCCAATTTACTAACAGTTTGTAGCATGTCATGTAGATGTTTGCTTGCTTTATTATATTCATAAAACGGTATGACATTGTGGCATCCTCCTCTAAAAAGTTTCATTTGAATTGACTGGGCACATGCTCAAGCATGCATATGAATGAACAAAAAGTCAATTAAGCCTTGATGATTTACTTTACCTCAGAGCTCTTGTATCGTTTTTATGCCTATATTAATTTTGTTTTGTCGCAAGCATGATTATGACAGTTACTGCTCTCTTGATTGTCGCTTCCCAGTCTTTTGCTAGCCTTCACCTATACTGAGAGGGAATACTTCTCGTGCAACCAATTCCTGAAAACCAAGTTATTCCAAAGAGTCCACTATAAATTCCTATGCATGGTATTTCAATCCATTCCAAGTAAATTTTCATGTGCTACCTTTCAAACCATTCAAATACTTCTCATTTTGTGACACTATTTTTAGCTCATGAGGACGTAGTGGCCGGGTTTGCTATCTTCCATATTGAATTAAGTACCCCTCGACTTGCATGCTTCATATGCTCATCATTAATTTTGCAAGGGAGCTGGTCAGACCATTCTAACCTTAATAAAAAGAGAAAAAAAAAGAAAGGGGCACTCCTCCATGGTATGTGAAAGTTGGTGGGCACCCGATGAAATCGGTTAGCCATGATTTGTGAAAAGAAAAGTGGGGAGGAGTGCCAAATTTTATAAAAGAGCACCAATGTGCCAATTTTTCAAAGAACTCGGAACCGCTCTCAACTTGTTTAGTATGGAAGATAGAAAGAACCCCATTGCCAGTCGTTGATAAGAACAACCACCTCTCAAAACAATTTTTATCTCTGTTTTACAAATGAAAAGCTCTAGCACATGTTAAATCTCTGCTTCCCTCTGCGAAGGGCCTTTCTTTTACTTTATGTTGAGTCTTCATCTTCTAACTTTAAGCACCTTCTTGAGAGCATGGCTGCCATTCTTAGTGTAATGTGCTTGTCCCAGAACACGGTTAATTGTGGTATAACTTTGATGCTTGTATCTTTGATATTCCTACTTCTAGTCTTCTCTTGGACTTCAGAGGTGCCTTGGCATTTATGTTTTGCTCCACAAATAAAGGCAAGTGAGATACCACTCTTTCATATCTTATTATGAGCATTACAATCTTATAGCTTCTTATGTTTCATGTTGCTTGTTATTAGTGTGTTGGTACTCTTTCATAGCTTGCATGACTATGAGATAACATTAGTTGCATACTTCTTATTATGAATTGCTTAAGTACTTGATCATATAGTGGGAATATATACATCTTATGAAGCAAATGTGTTCGTGAAAGTTTCTTTTATCGCACTCAGTTGTAACTGAATTGCTTGAGGACAAGCAATAAGCTAAGCTTGGGAGGAGTTGATACGTCCAAAACGTATCTACTTCCCCGAACACTTTTGCTGTTGTTTCTCCTCTAAATTGTGTGTTTTGGATACAACTAACATAGACTAACGCTGTTTTTAGCAGAATTGCCCTGGTGTCTTGTTTTTATGCAGAAATCCAACTTTCAGGAAAAATCCTGGAAAATACTGCAAAATTTCTATTTTACTAGAAGACACACGGAGCCAGAGTACGAGACGAAGAGGGGCCACAGGGGGCACACACCACCTGGTGGCGCGGGCCAGGCCAGGGGTGGTGTGGCCGCCCCAGGAGGCGATTCGACCCCTCCTTCCGCCTACATATACCCTCTGACTTGAAAATATCGGGGGTTCGGCATTTTCCCAGATAGAGTTCCGCTGCACCGCCACTATCAGAAACCGCGATTCAGAACCAGAAACTCCGTTCTGGCACCCTATCGGGATGAGGATTTGGAGGAGATCATTGCCATCATCATCACCGATGTTTCTTCATCAACCATCCATGATTCCCCCATCCATGTGTGAGTAATTCCCGCTGTAGGCAAAGGGGATGGTAGGGATTGGATGAGATCATTCATGTAATTGCTATGAGATTGTTAGGGCATGGTGCCTAGTATCCATTGTTAGTGCTTATGACATTGTTGCAACTTGTTGAGCCTAATGCTTGTCACTTTGGGCCCATGTGCCATGATCTCAGATCCGAACTTGTTATTATTTTATGATGATAATTGTTGTTTTTGATCTTACCTGTAAGTTGTATACACATATCGTTGTCCGGAACCCGAGGCCCCAAAAGTGACAATAATTGGGATAACTGGAGGGGATGGCTGTGATGTGAGGATCACATGTATTCACTGAGTGTTAATGCTTTGCTCCAGTACTCTATTAAAAGGAGTACCTTAATTACCAGTAGTTTCCCTTGAGGCCCCGCTGCAAACGGGCTGGTAGGACAGAAAATGTCGTGCAAGTTTCTCATTGCAAGCACGTACGACTATATACGGAACACATGCCTATGGTTGTTTAGTGCTAGGATACTTTATCTATATTTATCTGCAATTGCCCATGTCTTGATTATTACATGAATTATCTTGTCCATGCAACGCCCATTCATCCATCTCTATGCCTAAAGTATTTAACCCTACTATTTATTATTGATACCATTACTATCTTTATTTTACTATTGCTACTACTATTTCACTACTGCCACTACTATAAAACTGTTGCTACTGATAAACCGCTGCGAGCAAGTCTGTTTCCAGGTGCAGCTGAATTGACAACTCATATGTCAAGGCTTATAAATATTCTTTGGCTCCCCTTGTGTCGAATTAATAAATCTGGGTTTTACTTTCCTCGAAGACTATTGCGATCCCCTATACTTGTGGGTCATCACCTGACATGGCCGCAGCTGAGTTGGTGGGTTCTTTCGTCGATGGGTCACATGGGACCATGCGCCTGCATGCGCCAGACGCTGATGGATCGCGTGCGCGCCTGGTGCATGCACCAGACGCGGACAGTGCGCCTCCCACGACACTAGTCGCGTCCACTGATTTGCTGGGTGCTGGTCCCAGCTTGCAGTCCGAGGTAGTTTGTGTCCCAGTGACAGAATCTTCTACTTCAGATGGTATGGGATCTACTGCGGCTGGTACTGATTCTGGTGCTTCCTCAGGATCTTCTGTGGCTGCTGTTCTGGTGGTTCCTGTTGCTCTGATTTGTGTAGTGCCCTCGCACGCGTCTTTAGAGTGGTATTTCTCAACCCAAGCGTGTGACTGATGGCCGTGTTCGGTACGACCATATTAGTTTTGCAAATTTCTACAGTATAGGTGAACTAACGGATACACGAGAGGCCCTTTTCAATCCCATGTAGAAGGCTGCTATGGATGAGGAGTACTCGGCACTACTCAAAAATAATACTTGGCATCTTGTTTTGGCCAATGCTGCTAAAAATGTGATTGACTACAAATGGATTTATAAAATCAAGAAGCGCGCTGATGGGTATATTGATCATTTCAAGGCTCGTTTGGTTGTAAAGGGATTCAAGCAACGGTATGGTATTAACTACGAAGATACCTTCAGTCCGGTGGTCAAGGCAACCACTATTCGATTGGTTTTGTCTCTTGTTGTTTCTCGTGGATGGCATCTTCGCCAACTAGATGTGAAGAACGCGTTTTTGCATGGTGTTCTAGAAGAAGAGGTCTACATGAAGCAACCTCCTAGATATGAAGAGAGTGCTCATCTGGGATATGTGTGTAAACAGGATAATGCCTTGTATGGGTTGAAGCAAGCACCTCGAGCTTGGTATTCTCGTCTCAGTTCTAAACTTCAATCTCTTGGTTTTTCTGCATCCAAGGGTGATATTTCTCTACTTTCTACAACAAAGGGGGAGTGTCTAATTCATGCTCATCTGTGATGATGACATTGTTGTTGCTAGCTCCTCAGAGAAGGCTGTCGATGCTTTCCTTCATGATCTTGGTACGGATTTTGCTTTAAAGGACTTGGGAGGTCTACATTATTTTCTTGGGATTGAAGTGAAGAAGGTGCATGATGGTATTATTCTTACACAAGAGCAATATGCCAATCAGTTGCTTGAACGGGTAAATATGACAATATGCAAAGCAGTTGATACTCCTCTTCCAGTGTCTGAAAAATTGTCTCTAGTTGATGGTAACATCTTGAGTAGTGAGGATTCTACTCGATACAGGAGCATTGTTGGAGCTTTGCAGTATATTATATTAACTCGACCTGATATAACATTTTTTGTAAACAAAGTCTGTCAGTTTTTGCATGCACCTACTACAATTCATTGGACGGCTGTAAAGTGGATTTAGCGGTACCTTCGAGGAACCACATCGCTTGGACTGTGATTGAGCAAATCTACCTCTACCACGGTTAGTGCATTTTCTGATGCTGTATGGGCTGGTTGTCCAGATGATAAGAGGTCCACAGATGGCTTTGCAGTGTTTTTGGGATCCAACTTAATTTCGTGGAGTGCGCAAAAGCAGGCTACCATTTCCAGGTCCAGCACAGAGGTGAAATATAAGGCTCTTTCTAATGCTACAACAGAAATAATATGGGTGCGGTCTATACTCACTAAGTTGGGTCTGCCGCAGCCTAAAGCGGTATGTTTGTGGTGTGATAATATTGGAGCTACGTATCTCTCTGCTAATCCAGTATTTTATGCTCGAACAAAACACATTGAAGTGGACTATCACTTTGTTCGAAAGAGAGTGGCTCAGAAATATGCTAGATATACGATTTATTCCTTCAGGAGATCAGATGGCTGATGGATCTACAAAGTCACTATCTACACGTACGGCAACTAGAAGTGTTTTGTCGCAATTTTAACTTAGACTAGCAAATAACCCGTGCGTTGCTACGGCCTTCTCAATCATAGGTGACATCCGCGACTATTACCTATCACTGTCGGCTCTTCATGGCCGCCATTGTTGTTCCTAGCTAACGTCACTACTATAGATCGATGATGGCTCCTTCACATCTATAGTTATTTTGAAACCTTTTATGGAGTCCCCCACAGCCTTTTATTACACAAAACCCACTGTACATATTCACATCTATAGTTGGCTCGAGTTGCAGCGTCACAGACTGCTCCTCGGCGGCCATCGTTACGCGAGGGTTCGTCTTGTCCATGCACCAACTTCGGACTTCTACGAAAATAACAAATATTCTCGTGCGCTGCTCTAATTTAATTTTATTGCATATGTTTTATCGTTATGTATATACTCCTATCCAAAACACACCACAACCAACATTTATTAGCATAACATATAAAAGACATATTGAGAAATACAAATATTCTTGTTGTAAGACGTGAGTCACTGTACCAGGTCGTCAACGAACCGGTACGGGATGGGCTCAGGGACAGGTGATCTGTGGCGGCTGTGAAATCCATCTAGGGTTCCGTTCCCCTCGTTGGTGACGCCGTTGGTCTGTCCCATCTCCAGTGGTCTTAGGGCCTTGGAGGTGTGGCGGACCACGACCTCTCGTCGGTGGGAGGGTTTCCGTTCTTTGTTTAGGCTTTTTTCGGTGTCTTCTTCGTCAAGATGGTGAAGCGGCGGCTACATCTTGAAGTCAGAATAAGGTCCTATCTGTCCTATCCTCGCTCTGGTGGTGCATCTCGCGCCGGTGGAGGACGCGTAGAGTTGTGTGCCCGACGGATTTCACGGGATCCGGTCGGTTTTTGCGTTCGTTGGTGTGGTTTCAGGTCATTCTCTTCCGATCTACAGTTGTCATCATTGGCGATGGTTGCTGCTCTAGTGCGCTGGTCTTTTGGGGCCTTAGCACGACGACTTCCCGTCTATCTACTACAACAAGCTCTACTACGACAAGCTTTGCCTGGCTCCGGTGATGGAGGGGTGAGGATGGCGGCGCGCCTTCGGCTCGCGCTAGTGTCTGTAGTCGTCGCTAGGTGGTCCAGTGACTTAATTGTAATTTTATTACTTTTGGGATTCTTTGTACTGCTGTTGATGATTATTAATAGATCGGTGGAATTTCGCAAGCAGAAGATATGAGTCACTGCAGCTGCAAGATTTAGAAAAATCACGGGCAAGGAGGTGGGGTACAGGGATCGAAAGTTCATTAATTGTGGTGCAAGGAATATCGTAATATTTTTACCAAATACTTTGCATAAGAAACCACATGTGAATACAACAACACTATTATGAACAAAAAAATCAGGCATGATTTACATCTAGTCTACATGCAGTCATCGGTATGGCCAATGAATCGTTTGCTAGGCACGATGCAACACGCTTTCCATCGGTGGTCTCACCTCTCCCAAGCCCTCTCCTTCTCTTTTTTTTCTGAAATTAAATGGAAAAAGAAGATGAAGCGGCAATACCTGTTTGGCCCACCACACGAGCTAGGCCTAGCGGAACCGACCCAGTACAGTCATCGACGACCCCAACTTTATCCCCTTCCCTCATCCTCACGCAACCCCATTGCCACGCGTGCCAGCTTTGCCTTCGGCCGCCGCCACCGGCCCGCTCCTAGCCGCATGTAGGCGTACCGGCCGCCTCTCGCGCTGCATCACACGTACCCTATTCTGCCCCGGCCGCAAGCGGCGCGTGCTGCTATGCTCCACCGGCGCCCAGCCGCCTGTAAGCGGCCTACTCATCGAGGCGAGGACGGCCGCCATTGCGGAGACACGTGGGGAATCCTTGCCGCCCTGGAGGATCGGGTGCGAGGGCGATGCGCTGGATTTTTTCCGAACCGTTATTTTGACTTATGAGTGGCAGTAGTAGTTAATTTTATTTAGTTGGACAAAGACGTATTTTTAGTGGATTGAAAGCGTACTTGCGACCGCCACCGCGCGTTGCCGCGAAAGAGCAAGTGTTGGACTAATGCATTTTGAACTGCATTACCACATAACACAAGTTTTTGGTTATGGATCAAAATTTCAAGTGATGTATATTGTTAGTATAAAGCAAGAAGTCACAAACATTTCTCTGAACTTGCCAATGTACTAAAACATTTCAGAGGGTATTGTTTTAAGCAATAGAAAAATATGTGAGATTTTAAGTGGCTATAAGCTTCTAAGAGCTGACGTGGATTAGTAAGATATTGCATTGCATAAGATATTTTTATCTCTCCTCCCAACCCTGGCCGTAAATTTTTTCTAAGCAAAGCAATCCTAAAACTATTAACAACATTCAGTTTCGATGCTGGAATGGATAAAGCGATAGTACTGATGATTTCTAAGGAAAACTTGTACATTGCACTCCGATTGTATATAGCTTTTAAAGAGATTGCTGAAATCCAATCCAAGACAGAATTGCTTGTCCCATTGGCTGCAGCAGGCATGGCCTCGTACATGCGTGCATATCCCTGCATCTAAAATCTGATGTCACACCAGAATACGCTGAGTGTCTATTGCATGGTAAAATTTGTTGTACAGATTTAGGATGGATGATTCCATAAAAACCTTGAAAAGGAAGGGCTGGAATAAAAATGGCTGACAGGATAAGATTTCCTCACTGTCCCCTGGATTCCAGATCATAGCCATATCCACTTCCAACATCGCCGACGAAGCCCCAACGCAGCCTGCGTCGCTCGTGGCCTTCGACGCCACCCGCTCCCGCGCCCATGCTTCGCCCAAGGCCTTGTCACTTTGTCAGTCGTCGCCGGAAACACCTCCACCGCCAGCAAGCTCAACGAGCCCTCCTGCATCAGGCCTTGTCAGGCGCACTGGTCGAGGCCCCCATCTGTGACCTTCCTAATGCACCAATGGCCCAACTGCCCCTGTCGCACCCCTTCTCACAGCTCGGGAGCGCTGTAGCGGCTGCTATCGCCACCATCCGGGGAGGAACGAGGCGAGACCAGTGCCTCCCTGTCCGCTCGCTCGCGTGGCAACCGCCCCCAACTCCTCGCGCCATTGCTGCCCCGCCTCTCTGAATTCTTCGACATTGATGCGAAGCTAGCCGGCTCTGACGCCCCACCTCTCGTCTCCCTGTCGCGCGAGTCTGGACATAACAAAAAAACGTTTCGGGTTAATGGGTAGAAAACATATTTTAGATGAATTGAAAGCGTACTCACGACGGTCACGGACCATACCTCTAGCAATATTATTAGTAGAGATAAGTTATGATTGAAAGGGAGTGTTAAACACGATATGTATGTAAATGTGTAGGACTCCTAGGTCGGTCCGGTGCTGGTCCGTGTTGTACTATTTGTATGTCTTGATCTAATATAAGAGCACCCGTGTGTCCCTGTTCTGGGCATCGCACAACTCATACGTTGATACTTTGGGTGTGTTTGGTAGATTGGCTCAACCCAGAGATTCCCAACTCAACCTGGCTGAGTGCTCTATTTGTTGTTTGTTAGGTCGGGTCGGCCCAACTCAACACTGCCCAAGTCATACAAAAAAGAGCCCTCAGCCTGGCTGAGGAGAGAAGCTCAAATCGAGCTTCGCTCCTCAGCTCGGCCGGATTCGCCCCGCGACCGCGTGGGCCCCGCCCCAGACCCGCCTCTCTCTCTCTTCCTCCCATTTTCCCCCTCCCATTTTCCTCTCTCTCCCCCGACGGCGCCCTCCTCTGATTCGCCAACCGCAACGGCCGCCACCTACCGCCGGACGACGCCGCCCACTGCCGGAGACGACGCCGCCCATCTCGCGCCGGCACCCACCGCCGGACGACGCCGCCCACCGCCACGACGCGCCGCCTCCTCACGTACAGAGGAGCACCCACCGCCGGACGACGCCGCCCATCTCGCGCCGCCTCCGCCACGACGCCGCCCACCGCCCATCTCGCGCCGGCACCCACCGACGGACCGCGCGCCAGAGGAGGAGCCTGCTGCGCGCCCGAGGACGACGACAGGCGCTGCAGCTCTCGCCGGCGGCGGCCGGTCAGCCGGCCGGCGGTGGAGCCATGTACAGGGACCGGATTGCTTTTTATATTTTTGTTAAGGACCAGATTGCTTTTTATATTTTTGTTTAGAGACTCGATTGCTTTTCTCTTTTCCATTCAAGGATCTATATGTAAATATTTCGATTCTGAACCGAGACAAGCCACCAAACAACATCTCAGTCCGGCTTGTTTCATTAGACCCAGGCTACCAAACATGTGACAAAATCTGATGCCAACTTGTCTGAGAGCAGCATGTATGAGGTGAGATAGAGACTCTGAGTTCATGCGGGCTACCAAACACACCCTTTGTGCTTTCAACTGTTACCGGTAATGAACAAATATGGTGTAATGTATTTCTCTTAACCGGTTGATGGCTTTGTTAGTTTAAAGACAAACTCATTCTTCGAGCCTTCAGCCTAAAAAACAGAGAGAAAGCTATGCGAAAAGAGTGAGTGCATGCCGAGGTGGGTATGTTTGGCTCGCGTTGGTTATCCAGGGTAGGGTAGATGAGATAAACCGATGAACACATGGATGATCCCATGCATGACTTGTACTTGGCACCCGTGGGCGTCTGCATGTATGTACACCTCGTTGGAAAGCACGCCACGTATACCTATACTCGTACTATACAGCAAGATATTAGTCCATGCAGATGTAGTACGTATCTGGTGGCGGCAGCTCTCGCTGACTGCCTGTACGTGCGCATCTTCCAGGGGAGGTCACTCCTTCATCAAAGCCTGATCGCATGTTATGCTCTGCTCTGCACTGCTCTGCTCGCTCCACGTGGAACGAGATCGATTCGGCCGGTCGAGAGGAAACTAGCATCTGCATTCGTCACCGCTGACGCAAAATTCCATGGATCCCAGCATCACGAAATCAGCCCCCCTCCTACACGTAGATCATGTGTTCGACTAGTACAGGTGCTTAGAGCAGCCACCATTCCGACGAGGCCTCCGGCATCCATTTTTTTTTCATTCGGACGGCGAAAATCGGTCTAGTCGTGCCCTCGGATCCTCGTTTTCGCCCGGATTTGGGTCTTCATCCATCTGGCGAGCCCAGGCTATCCCGGCCTTCCGGGGCGCGCTCGGGAACTCCGGACGAAAGAAACGCATGCGAAATGGCGAAGAAAATTCACACGCGTCTTGTGGCCCCGAGTTGTCGGCGAGAGAGGCACTAGTAGAAAAAAGGGCTTCCATTCGTCCCCAACGTGTTTGGTCCGCGGCTAAAGGGGTCATTAGTCCCGGTTCATTTAAAAATGTGGGCCAGGGAGCATTAGTCCCGGTTCAAATGGGCCCTTAGGTCCCGGTTTGCGCCACCAACCGGGACTAATGTCTTAGGGCCTTTAGTCCCGGCTCGTGGCGCAAATCGGGACTATAGGGCACCCTTTAGTCCCGGTTTGCTCCACGAGCCGGGACGAAAGGGTAGTTCAAACGAACCGCCACTATCCCGCGTATCGTTTCGGAAATCGCTGCGGCCATTACGATCGTTTCGGTAATATGGAACGAACGCATCGGGAGAGCGCCGGCCGGCGGCCTAATTAATCAACACCGGCGGCCTCTTGATCTTCTTCTTCTCCATCTCTAGTATATAAGAAACCTCTATTTTGCTTTCTTGATCATCACCTTCTCCTAATCTCTCCTCAAAACCACCATAGCATCTCACCGCCAAAACCACACCAATATAGCACGGCCGGCAATCGAGCTCTCTCTCTCTCCATCTCATTTCAATGGAGCCGGCGACGCGGGTGCATAATCTCACCGCCGAAGGGATGAAATTCACCATCATGGAAACCCTTCATGCATCAACGGTGGAGAAGTGGCTCCACGCTGTCAATCAGCGGTTCCTCGACGCCGCACCGATCAAATGTGTGGGCTTGGACTGCGAGTTCACCACCCCTTGCGATAAGCCTCATCAGCGTGCCGCCGTCCTTCAACTCTCGGTGGCGTCCGAGGTTTTGCTCTTCTAAATATGTCGGGCTGATCATGTGCCACAGCTGCTCAGGGATTTCTTGGGGGACCCCACCACTAGATTCTGCGGCGCGGCTATTGGCAATGATGTGCGCATGCTGCAACCATACGGAATTCAAATTTTATCGGTGCACGACCTCCAAGTGATTATACCGAACCCCACCACGAAACCAATTCCGAGTCTATACGATCTGTCCAATGCTACTATTGGGACAAAGCTTGAGAAGAAGAAGAAGATCAAGAAGAACAAGAAGAAGGGCGACGAGGAAGAAGAAGAAGAAGAACTTATATATGGTTGGGCCAACGTTCCATTAAGCGATAAGCAAGCGTTGTATGCCGCTCTAGACGCTCGCTTGAGCTTTGAGATTGCTAGGAGTTATTAGAACCTAGAAGGCAACTAGCTAGATGTGTGTGTGGTATGCGAGTGCATATATATATATGAAAAAATATACTCCCTCTTGTTTGGTTAACAAGTCTATTAATTTTTGAATTTTGGATTTTTCAAGTTTTTTGGCTTTTTTTGAATATTTTAATTATTAAAAATTAATAATTAAATTATGTATAAAAGTTATTTGGAATTCATTCATGCTTATTATTACTTAATCATTGTTGCTTAATTTGTGAATTTATTTGGAATTTAAAAAAGTAATATTATATGTTTCCAAAGTGTATAGGTTAATAGAATTGGTAGCATATCAATATCAAGAAGTCGCGAGCACAGTCTTAAAAGCTACTATGGAAGGAATGGAGAAGTTAAGCGTGCTAAGGGTAGAGCAGTGTGAGGATGGGTGACCGACCGGGAAGTGAGGACCACAAGTATGTAATTTGACATAAGAATAGAGTGAGAGCCATATAAGTATCTAATTTGATATGAGAATAGATGTGATTAGATATTAGAGAAATAAAGAAAATAGAGAAATTCTAAAAAAGAAAATACAAATTTTATTCTGAACGGACCTTTAGTCCCAGTCTGTGTTACGGACCGGGACCAAAAGTCCTCTAGTCGCAGCACATGATCCGGGCCACGTGGAGGCCCATTGGTCCCGGTTCATAAACAACCGGGACTAAAGGCTAGAGCCTTTAGTCCCGCTTTGTTAGTCCTGGTTGCTACAACTGGGACTAATGGGCGTTACAAACCGGGACCAATGGCCTTTTATCCACCAGTGAGGGCGGTCGTCTTCCCCGCGCATCGTCTTCCGCGCGCTGCCGCCGATGGACGGCCTGCCACGCGGCGAGGCGAGTTAATGCCAGCCCGCCAATATATCGCGGCCTACCGCGCCTGGCCGCCACATTCGCCAGCATCTCCCCCAATCGACCTCTCCACCTCCTCCACCCACCTCCTCCAGGCGAGCAATGGTGGGCTACCGATCGGACGAGGACGGCGCGACCAACAACGGTTTCGGCCAGCGCTCCCTGCACTAGTGGGAGGGCCGACTGCTGTACGCGGCTGGCTACATGGCGCCGCCGGACTTCCGCGCGCCCGGAGGATGGCGCCTGAGCGCCGGCGGCATCCCGATCCCGCCGCCGCCAACGGGCGCCGCCCTCGACGCCGCCATCGACGAGGTCATCGAGACGATGACCGACGAGCAGCACGCCGATTCGCGCTTCTACCCCGACAACCGGGAGGCGTGGATCGCGTTCTTCCGGCATCGGTACCAACGCGAGCTGGCGGCGTACGACGGCCCTCCTCCTCCTCCTGCGCGCAACAACGCCGCCGCCGCTGGTGGAGCGCGCCCGGCCGCACCCTGGAGTTTGTCCTCGAGCACATCAAGCGCGGCAACGACCCGGTCCTGAATATGCCGCCGCCGCGTCCGACGCTCTCCCGCCGCCGCGGGGGCTCCTGGATACCACGGCGGATGGCATCCGGCTCCTCCGGCTCGGCGTCCTCCGGGTCGGTGACGAGGTCGGCATCACGGTCCTCGGCATCCACGCCGAGGACCGTCAAGCAGGAGCCGCCGTCCGCGCCGCCGAGGCGCAACAGCGGCGCCCTCGTCATCCGTGAGGGGGCGCGTACCGCGTCGCCGCCACATCGTCGCAAGCCGAGGAAGGACGCCGCTGCCAAGGCCACGTCCAACCTCGCCGAGGCGGAGGCCACGCGCGCCGAGGAGGCGGCGACGCACGAGGCCATCGCCCGCTCTCTCCGCGACGTCGTCCCCGTCGAGAACGCCATACCGCTCGACGTGGCGCTGGAGTGGTCCAGACGGGAGTGGGAGCGGGAGGAGGCAGAGCAGCAGCGACGCCTGCTGGACCTGGCGGCCGCAGAGCGTCTCGTCGCCGCCGCCGCGCTACCTCGACGCGGCGCGCCGGTCGTCAAGCTAGAGGAGTCCAGCGACGACGAGCTCTACCGCCCTACGCCGCCACGTTTCAGCGACACTGGGCAGGGCTCGAGCCGCCAGGCGCCGCCGCCACAGGACGACGGCGACTCCTCCGACGACGGCGGCGACTACACGTGTTTCTACCGCCATTTCGGCATGTAGAACGCGTATTTTTAGTTTAGGTTAGGCCGAATTCGAATATATTACGAATTTGTCCTATATATGTAAAATATCTCTATATTTCGCCCTATTTATATAAATATCTCAAAATTTCGTCAAACTTCGCCGCTTTTTGTCTACTTTGTGTTTAAATTCAAATAGTGCCCTGGGCTCGTCGCTGGAAACATCGGCCTCCCTAGGCCGAAATTTTCATCCATCCGGCGCTAAATAGCGCCGGATTTCGGCCTGGGGGCCTTCAACGGCTGGAGATGCTCTTACGGCCTATTTCGATGCTCGCATGATTTTCCATGTAAGCCCATCTTAGGTATTGGGTATACTGTGTAATAGGATATCTGAATCCCCCCTTTAATCTAGCCAATTATGTTTTGTTTGGAGATAAAAGCTTTATAAGGAAAGATCCCGGCAAAAAAAAAGCTCTACAAGGAAAGATGCGACTTAATGTTGAGTGCGTTATTTTGGAGGACGGGCTACATGGAGCTCATTTTTTCGAACTCCAAAAAATTTCAAATTCTAAGTTTCCAAAAAATTTAGAAAAAATACAAGAGTGTAGTCAATGAATTAGTATACCTATGTATAAATTTTTATCGGGAAATACCATGTATTCTATCCTCAGTAAAAATAACAAAATTGCAGATCTGGGAGCATGAATAGTACCACTTTCAAATCTTTTAGATTTTGTCCAATTTGTTTTTTACTGAGCCTAAATACAAGGTATTTTTCATTCAAAATTTGCACGCTCGTAGTCTACGTAGCTGACTATATCCCGATTTGTTTTCAGATTTTTTTTAAAATTTTAAATGTCAATTTTGAGAAAATTTAAAAAGGGCTTCAGAGAGGACATGCTCCAAAGCGATTTTTTTGCTTAATGTTACGATTTCATTCCCATGACCGGCTCCTAGTTTCGTTGAGTGTTTATTTTTCTTATTTTTTTTAACAATCAATACCACATATATTTATAGTAACAAATAGTACATGATAGAGATACACGAGCTGTCTTGGTCGATTATAAAATAAAGTATAAAAAAACTAGCAAATTTTCAAGGTCTTCAAACTCTTTCTTCTTCCATGATATAATCTTGTACTTTTCTGAAGGCAGCCTAAGATAGATACCAAATCATAAACATGTAAATACCAACGATTGTTCTCTCATAATTTTTTGAGCCGCAATGTCAAGGCTACGTGCACGTGCGCAACTATTGAAGTAGTCAATCAACATCGGCAAGAGTACCAACACCAGTATGATAGGGTAAAATAACTGAACAACTTGGTTAACTTCGGTGGGGAGTCGTGAGTACGAATCACCATTGCCGGGGATGTAGCAGCCGCAACAAATATTTTGAGGATAATTCTCCTCGCGGCGACCAAGAGAAAAGATCCAAAATCGATCCGGCGAAGCAAGA
The DNA here is from genome assembly GCA_007115705.1 of Dactylis glomerata. Classification (NCBI taxonomy): domain Eukaryota; kingdom Viridiplantae; phylum Streptophyta; class Magnoliopsida; order Poales; family Poaceae; genus Dactylis; species Dactylis glomerata. Next base: position 1,078,060 of record QXEO01000132.1, read on the forward strand.
TCTGAAGGACCATACATAAAGGAATTTAATCTTCTAACACCACCATTGACGCCGGGAGAAAGATCTCGTCATCGATCGAAGGACCGGAGATCAATTATTGTAGATGATGCCATCTCCATTGATATAGAGGCCAAAATAAGATGGCTACAAAACCCTAACCAAATCTTGTGAAAATACTACTTTGATCAAAACCTTCACTCATAGATCAGGTTCCCCACCCCACCTGACACCGGCGAGGCTGGTAGGTGACGAGGTTCTAACTCGGCAATGCCCATGTTTAAGGGCTTTCAAATCATGGAGAGAGCGTGAGCGCTGGCGGATTCGATGGCTGCAAACAGAAACAGGAGCACACGGGGGTTTACCCAGGTTCGGCCCTCGAAGGGTAAAGACCTACATCATGCTTGTCTGATCTTGTATTGCTGGTATAGTTGGAGCTGTTACAATGGTGGCGCAGAAGAAATCTGGCCGAGGTGGACGAGAAGGCATGTGCTAGCCTATGCACGTGGGGAAGATGGGATCTATGCGAGATCGAATGTCTATATCTCTACTTGGCCGCCCCTCCTCGCTCTTATATGGGGGACGAGGTCTCAGGATCTGGTCCAAATCGGTTACAAGTAATTGTGAACCCTAATTAGTCTTGATCTTCTTGGGCTTCGAGTGGCCGTCTTGTTCTTGCGCCGCAGCAGGTAGGCCAGAGGTGAGGACCCGAGAGGTTGTTCCCTCGTCAGCAGGAGGAGGGGGAACCAATCTATGGTGGAGTAGGAGGCGCGGAGGCGGCTAGGTCAGAGGACGGTAACTGAAAAGTTTTATGGCTGGGTCGAGTGTTTAGGTTCTATTGCACACGATCAACTATTCAAAAAAATCGAGGAGTAGATTCATCTCAACGTTCATGTAACTTTTAAGTTCTATATATTTTGGTTTGACATTCGTAGCCGAGTAAATTTACATATTTGTACGATATATCAGGAAAATGCAGAAAATGTAGATCTACTCGGCAATGGACATCAAAGCGAAAACTTAGAACACGAAAGTTGTGTGAAACTATGAGAAAAAGGGACTTTTTAAAGAAAATTTAAATGGTCAATGGGTCAACCGTGTGCCATAAATTTAACAAATTTTACCCAAAAAACTCCAAATATAAAACATAATATAACCTTTAAACACTCATCAAAACTAGCACTACGCAACGCCTATGCCGACGGCCCAAAGCCGTCAGGTTAGGCCCAAAATGCCGCCGGCTTAGCCTAACCCGACGACAGCCATCGGGTTAGGTGCCGTCGGTGTATGGGGACATCGGCTTAGGTCCAAATACCGTCGACATGGCCTGTGCTGTTGGCGTAGTCTATGCCGACGTTCTAGAAATGCCATCGACATAGGTGATTTTTGTTTTTTTAATGATTTTTTGAAAAAATCAATTTTTTATTTTCTTTGAATTTTTTGATATCTCGCTAATGACACTGGAATAATGACTTCTTGCTCGATCACCCATCCTCAGATTGCTACAAGTCCTACACGCTTAACTCCTAAGTTCTATTTGAATAAGCAACCCTACACTACTAAGTCCTTATACTGATATTAGTATCATATCTATCCTCTTAAGCCATGTGTGTCTATATGACTGTGTGTAATTATGTATGTGTATATGTCTATGTATGTGTGTGTAGTTATGTATGTGCATGTGTATATGTGTTTGTTAACATTTTGAAAAAAATAAAAACTTTAAATTTTTTTAAAAAATAAAAATTCAAAAACAACAAAAACAACAAAAAAATAATTTTTTGATCCGCAAAACGTCATTTATTCACTAAACTTTGACCGTTAAAGCACGACTCCGCACCGCCTAGCCGCGAGTGGGAGTTTCGAGCATTGTAATTTTCATGCGGGTCCTGAATCGGGCGTAACTAATTCAAAAAATCAAAAAATGCAAGACCTTCGCGTTATATCATTTTATATTACCTAGATGTGGGAAAATTCAAACCTTGATAAAAGCAATTTATCAGAAAGTCCCTCCACAAAAATGACCTACCACGTTCGAGAATGCATGGCTTTTAGGTCAAATGAGATAGATTTTGCCCTGATCATGGCATAGTTTGTAGAAATGAGGCAATATCAGACACGCGCGTGGCCCTTGGGATTTTTGTTTCGTCCCACGAAAAGTGCGTTTTCCATTTTTGGAGTACCGAAATCAGGTTTTTTATGAGGAAGCTACCGAAACAACAGACGGAAAGCTGGGCACAACACCCCGCATAAATAATAGACCACCTGGGATACACATATCTGCTCTTGTTTCTTTGCGCAAACCTTTGGAATTATTTTCTAGATTTTGCACAAGCTCCTGCTGATTTTGTTGGAACATGGGTGGGTATGCACTTTAGCACTAATAAGGAGAGCTCCTAATTTTTTGCAAAACTCATTTTTTGGATGCACAACACGTCATTTCTTCACTAAACTTTGACCGTTAAAGTGGGATTCTGCACCGTCTCACCGCGAGCGGGAGTTATCGTACGTTATCATTTCATACGGGTCTCGCATCGGGTGTAACTAATTCAAAAAAATTAAAAAATATGAGACCTTCGCGTGACATCATTTTATATCAACTATATGTGGGAAAAAATTAAACCTTGATAAAAGCAATTTACTAGAAAGTCCCTTCACAGAAATGACCTACCACGTCCGAGGTTGTATTGCTTTTAGGTCAAATGAGCTATGTTTGGCCCTGATCATGGCATAGTATGTCAGAACGAGGCCATATCAGACACCCGCGTGGCCCTTGGGATGGCGAGGAACTCCACAGGATGATTTTTATTTCGTCCCACGAAAAGTGCATTTTCCATTTTTGGAGTGCCAAAATCGGGTTTTTTGTGAGACAGCAATCGAAACGGCAAATAGAAAGTTGGGCACAATACCCTATATAAATAATAGACCACCTGTGATACATATATCAGCTCTCGTTTTGTCACACAAACCTTCAGAGTTATTTTTTAGATTTTGCGCAAGCTCCTGCCGATTTCACTGGAACCGGGGTTGGTTTTGCACTTTAGCGCTAATAAGACGAGCTCCTGATTTTTATAAAAAATTATTTTTAGATCTGCAACACGTCATTTCTTCACTAAAATTTGACCGTTAAAGCGGGACTCTGCACTGCCTGGCCGCGAGCGAGAGTTTTCTTGCGTTGTCATTTCATGCGGGCCTCGAATTGGACGTAACTAATTTAGATAAAATCAAAAAAATACGAGACCTTCACATGGCATCATTTTATATCACCTAGATGTGGAAAAAATCAGCCCGTGATAAATTTTTTTACCAGAAAATCTATTCACAAAAATGACCTACTATGTCCGAGGTTGCATGACTTTTAGGTCAAATGAGCTAGGTTTGGCCCTGATCATGCAATAGTTTTTTTGGAACAAGGCCATATCGGACACGCGCGTGGCCCTTGGGATGGCGAGGAATTCTATAGAGGCAGATTTACGTTTTGTCCCACGAAAAGTTGTTTTCCATATTCGGAGTGCTGAAATTGTGTTTTTTTGGGAGGCAGCTACCGAAACGGTAAATGGAATGGTGGGCACAAAACCACATATAAATAATAGAACACCTGGGATACACATATCAGCTTTTATTTCGTCGCGCAAGCCTTCAGAGGTATCTTCTAAATTTTACGCAAGCTCCTACCGATTTTGCGGGAAGTGGCCCCCAAATCGGGCATAACTAATTCAAAAAAATCAAAAAATGTAAAACCTTTGCGTGGAGTCATTGAATGTGACCTATTTGCAAGGAAAAATTCTGATGTATGCGTTCACATTGGCTTTTTGGTAGCTACAGTTCAAATAACCGCAGTTCTGGCACTCTGAATGCGAAAAGGGTATGATTTGTCTGGTGGAAACCCTAAACTCCGGGGGTCAAAATAGATGTACGTACTAACCTATATATGTGTGTGCCAAATATTAGCTCAATGAGAGAAGATTTAGTATATTGAAAGCCATACCCTAACTTAACCCCGTTAACCCCATAACGCATCGAGGTCAAAATCACCGAATTCCAAGTTTGATATTATTCCCTTAAAAGGGGTCACATAAGATGAGACTACGCGAAAGTCTTGCATTGTTCTATTTTTTTGAATTAATTATGATTTTCATAGACCGCTAGAAAATAACCCTAGATGGAAATTAAAAGGGCACATAAAAATATTTTTTGCAAAATATGTTGAAATTCAAGTTTCCTAGTTTTCCTAACAACTAGATCACGTAACATAACTACATCTCAAAGAATTTTATTTTTTGATTTTTTTTATCATTTTCTTTTATTTTTTTGCAAAAATAAAAAGGTGATAAAAAAAGAAAATATCTAAGCCGACGACTTTGCCATCGGGTTAAGTCCCCAGAGAAAAAGAAAATACGAAAAAAGAAAATACCTAAGCCAACGACTTTGCCATCGGATTAGGTTCCTAGTAAAATCTACGCCGATGGCATACCTAAGCCAACGATTGGATTTCGGCCACGCCCGAGGCCAGAGCCTAAGCCGGCGGCCTCGATAAAAGTCGTCGGCTTAGGTTCTAGCTGTCAGCGTATACCATTTTTCCTCTAGAGTAGGAACAGATCGCTGGAATGGAACCGTAGCGTCGAGCCGCATCTTTTACATACAAGGATTATCAAGAATCAAAGCATGGTTGGATAGACTAGAAGAAATTATGTAAAGTAGATTAGAAGTCAAGGTTATGCATCGTGAAGCCACAACGGGGCCACTTTTACACTTACCACCTGCACGGCTGGAAATGCTTAGATCAAAGGTTTCTCGCGTGCCATGTTTTGACACTTCGCTTTATAATAAATCATGCTGAAAATCTTTTTCCATGGGCTACCAAACTAGCGATTTTCTTCTCCCGTAAATGCAGAAAACGACCTTACAAACATCTAAGCAAGCCCTTAAATTCCTTGTGAATCGCATCCTACGTACTAATACTTGGTGTATTGCTAAGCGAAAATATATACACACACAAATAACTCCTGAATCGATGGAGCACACATCCCGGCATGTCACGGAATCGATGAAGCACCTGTGTCTCTTTTTTAAAGGGAAACCGATCTTAATTTTTTTATTTGTGTTGCAAACTGTAGTTTCCGTCTCACTACTCGGAGCTTGGCATAGGCAAATACTCCTGAAAAAGTAAACTCCATGTATATATATACGAACTGTGCATTTCCTGGGCCTAGGCTAGTCCAAAACTCTGACCGGGCCGTTTCGGCTGGGTGCCCTCTAGCAGATACCATATCCTGGCCCGGTCTGTTATGGTTTTGAGCGAAAACGTGACTGACTAGATTCGCATAGTGACCCAGCCCGGATAAATTTTTACGGTAAACCCTAAGACTACCCCAAAAGCACTATATCTACGGGTTCTGAGGTGTGATATGCGGTAAATCGCATCTCGTTCTCCTCCCTTTTCTCTCACATTCCGCCTCCCGCGACCCCTGGCACATTGCTGCCGGATCCAAGCGCGTGAGGGCCCGATCTTGCACCATGCAGAATGTGGGAGGCGAACTCCTTGTGTCCCGGCTGTGGCGCCACGCCATGTCGTGGAGCTTCTGCCGCCACTGAGCACGCAGGAGACCTTGCTGGAGCGCCGAGCGCGCATCTCTAAGCAGGTGTGCCGCCGCGGAGTGCTCTCCCGCTGCAAGGACGCGATCTCCCGCGCCCGCACGGCGGTGAGATGGGCTCATTGAGGGTCGCCGCTCTGCACCTCCTACCGCCTCCTGCAGCTCTGTCGTCCCCAATGGATGTCTCCTTTGACTCATACGACAACGACACGGTGCTTGACCGCCGGCACCTTCAGCTCGCCTGGTGCAACTCCTTCTCCTTCGTCATCACCCACATGTGGGAGCGAGCGAAGCGTTGCCGCGAGGCCATCAAGGACGAGGAGCAGTTGATGGAGCTTGCTTGTTATGCCTCCATCGGCTCCGAACTGGCAAGGCGCCACGGCTTCCCCATCGTCAACTAGGAGACTCCAACGACACGGCGTGAAGTCGTCGGTGCCGGCCCAACCACCTATAATTCAAGGACTAAAAGTTGGAGCACCCAACCGTTCAAAATCCCCAAGTACGACGATGGGTTACCATGTCTATGAGCACGTTAAAAAAAACTGCTGAGTGAGCTGGAAAATCTGGAAAATTTAGAGGAAGATAGTATCTTACCTGGCCCTTTGTTTGTCAGAAAAGGAGAAATTCAGTTTAAACTCATGCAAATCTATGAGGAAGAGGAATTGTACTGGTTCAGTAGGTCAAGTGAGAAATGGTTACTGGAAGGTGATAACAACACTACTTATTTTCATCGTGTGGCTGATGGGAGGAGAAGAAAAAATACAATGTACTCCCTGAAGAAGGATGATATTCATATTCAAGGGACTGCTGACCTGTTGACTCATGCTACTGAGTACTATAAAATGCTTTTTGGACCTGGGGAAGGGAATTTGATGCAGCTTGTAGATAGTGTTTGGTCTGTTCAAGAGAAATTGTCTGATGAGGACAACATGAAATTAAATGAACCTTTTTCAGAGGAGGAAATTCAAGCTGCTGTAAACAGCATGGTGAAAAATAAAGCCCCAGGTCCTGATGGAATTCCTGTTGAGTTCTATCAGGCATGTTGGCCTATTATCAAAAATGATATCATAAACATTTTCTATGACTGGAAGTTGGGAGTGTTAGACCTTTACAGATTAAATTTTGGCATGATTATCTTGTTACAGAAAACTCCTGATGCATATGTGATTCAAAAATATAGACCCATCTGCCTTCTTCAGGTGTTGTATAAATGGTTAACTAAGGTTGCTACCCTCAGAGTAGAACCCTTCATGAATAAATTGATTTCCCCCTGTCAAACTGCTTTCATCAAAGGGAGGAACATAATGGATGGTGTGATGTCTTTGCATGAAATTCTGCATGAAGCCAAAAGGAAAAAATAGCAGAGTGTAGTTTTGAAGTTGGATTTTGAAAAGGCTTATGACAAAGTTGACTGGGATTACTTGATGAAGTGCATTTCACAGAAAGGTTTCTGTGAAGAGTGGTGTGCAAGGATAAATGGTATAATCAGGGATGGTACTTTATGTGTGAAGATTAATAACACAAGGGGGAAAGATTTTGGCAGCCATAGAGGGGTGAGATAGGGTGATCCTTTCTCACCTTTCGTGTTTAATATTGCTGCTAAGGGTTTGGCTAAAATGATTGCTCAGGCTCAAGAAGCCAAGTTGGTGACTGGGTTGGTTCCCCACTTGATTGAAAATGGGGTAGTGATTCTTCAATATGCTGATGATACAATTTTGTTGGTTCAAGATGACATGGATCAGATTATACACATGAAGTTAATTCTTTACATGTTTGAAGCTATGTCAGGATTGAAAATCAATTTCCTTAAAAGTGAAATCATGATGGTTCTACATGATGATGAGAAGAAGATGATTTACTCTAATATTTTCGGTTGCCAATTGGGGGATTGGCCCATAAAGTACCTGGGGGTGCTTGTTTGTGGGACTCGCCTTAGGGTTTCTGATGTGGATTACCTTTCTGATAAACTGGTAAAGAAGCTTGACAGTTGGGTGGGCCACTCCTCTTCGATTGGTGGGAGATTTTCTCTCATCCAGTCCTCTTTGACTAGCACACTTATATATCATATGTCAATGTATTTGCTCCCCCTTACTAATCTGGAGAAAATGACCAAAATAATCAGGAAGTTCTTTGGGGGGGGAACAGTGAAAAAAGGAAGTACCACTTAGTTAAATGGGACCTGGTTTGTAAGCCCAGACAAAAAGGTGGTCTGGGAATCAAGAATCTGCAGCTGTTTAATCATTGCTTGCTTTGCAAATGGTGGTGGAAATTGGAGACAGAAGATGGTCTTTGGCAGAGACTGGTTAAAGCTAAATATGGTATAAATAAAAGCTTGCATCATATCAGATTGAGAAATGATGATTCTCCTATTTGGAAGGATTTGTTGAAAGTGAAACATTTGTATCTTAGGCAGAGGATGATGGTGGTTGGTGATGGCAATTCTACTGACTTCTGGAATGATGCTTGGTGTGGATCATCTCCATTCTATGAGAAATTCCCTCAGTTGTTTGATATTTGTTTGGACCAACAGCTGACTGTGGCTGAGGCTGCAGTCCTAGGCTAGCAATTCAGATACAAGCACTGGATGAATCCTGAGATTCAGTCCCAGTGGCGTTGTATGAGAGACAAGCTGGCTATGATTGCCCTTAATCATGAACAGGACAAACCTAGGTGGAAGCTTACTAAATCTGGGATTTTTTCAGTTAAATCTCTCTATAACAAACTCTCGGCAGTTGGGGTTGATAGAAGTTTTAAGCAACTTTGGAAAGCGAAAATTCCACTTAAAATCAAAATTTGGTTATGGTTAATCTGGCACAATGCAATAGCCACAAAAGATAACATGAAAAAGAGAAAGTGGATTGGTAGTTTCACTTGTCAGTTTTGTCCTAATGATGAAACCATCACTCATTTGTTTTTTACTGGTCCCATGGCTACTTACATGTGGAGCACTATTAGCACTGTTCTAGGTGTTTTTACTAGACCCTCTTGTTTTACTCAGTACTTTTGGTGGATTGCCAAAATTCTACCTGTTGGTCCCAATTTTCATATTGTGGGGATTGCAGCTTTGTGTTGGGCTGTTTGGAAAACAAGAAATAATGCTTGCTTTGAGGGCAAGCTTATTTCCTCTCCTGTGGGTTTGATATGTTATATGTGTGCTTTCCTTCGGTATTGGGCAGGTCTCCAGGGTAAAAAAAGATAAGGAGTTGCTGCTGGAAGGAGCCTCGCGTCTTCAGAGGGGAGCGACGGCGGCGCATGAGATGGCCAGACAAGTTGGGGCATCCAGAGCAAGGATCCAGGAGGGGGTTGATGAAGATGAAGAAGTTTCTGTCTGAGATCAAGTTGAACTTCTAGCCTAAAAATTATGCTTTTATTTTGGGCTGCTTACTTTTGCTACCGGTGACGGGTGCTGTAATATTCCCGTGGAAACTCTTGCTATATCACGTGTAGTTGGCTGCGCTAAAAACTCTGTTTAGGTTGCCTTAGTAACAGTTCTTTGCTGCTGTTTGCGGCCTAGGTTATAGACCCGTCGTACTTTTATTTCTCTGCTTTTGGTTTTGTAAAAGACCTTTGTTCTGTTATCCTTGTGATAGTGGAACCCGGCTCCATACGTGGGGACGTATGAAAAAATGTCTATGAGCACGTGCGCCTCTATGATGGTGAAGTTTTCAGTGGATACCTCCTCCGTCGCGTCTTGAGCAGGCCTTGTGGTCGTTGCTTTGCCTCACTCCCTCGTTCTGTGCTCTCGACCACATACTGAATCCATCTTCTTCCTTCAATATACAGAACAGAGTTTGGAGAGAGAAAGGCATGGATGGATAATGGAGGCGATGTAAATAGCAACAGCAGAGAGATGTTTTTGAATAGGAGAGACGAGAAAGGAAAGGCGGTGCTAGTAGTACACCAGAGTGTTGAAAGGGCGTAGGGGTTCCTAGAGCGCAGCAGTATGCCGATCCATAAGATTGACTAGAACCAGAAGGCCCGTGAGGCCCGCGGCCTCAGCCTCAACATCGCCCTCATGCTCGTGCTCCACAACAACATCACATGTGCGGTGGAAATTTGCTCCGACCTCTCCTCAGCCTTATCCTTCTTCCTTTCCAAGGAATCCCCCATCAATGCTGATATTGACGTCGACACCGCAAAGAAAGGTTAGAAGAGGCCGAGCCCTTTGTGGCAGAAGAAACAAACCAACATTGCATCTTGTTCTATGTTCAGATTGTCTGTGCACCCTGAGGGCCTAGAAGTAGATATATTTGAAATTTTCTTCTTATTCTTCGCTTTCTTGATCTGCAATTTTAGCATTGAGATGTGGACATGGGCATCTTGTCAAATATAAAACAGATTTGTGTATGATTGTATCAATATATACTCCTACCATGTGTGTGGTTGTATTATGGCCTACTGTGTACCCTTGTCCTTTAGGACAAATCAGATGCAACGATTGCTTTGTCCTATGATGGTGACATGGGAGATACAATCCTGCCACTACTCATCATCGCAGATCACTGTGAACAGAAGTTTCACACACTGTAAATAGTTCAATGAGTTTCCGGCTCACCAAATAGGAAATTTTCTTAGAAACATGGAAATTTTCTGAGCTCCAGGTTGTGCATTTTCAGAAGAAATATGGAAACTTCCCCACAACAAACAATTCAACTCCCTAGACACATGGGTATCTTTGATATTCTTTAAGTTCCCATAGTAATATGGAAATTATCCTGCTATCCAAGCATTATAATATCCATAGACATTATGAAATCTCCGGTGATCGTTTTGTTTTTAAATACATATAAAAATTTCATGTGGCCTAAATGTTTGATTCCCATATAAATATGGAAAGCTCCCATGCCTAAACTCAATTATCCTAGAAAAAAATCCACATGGTCGAGCATTTCAGCGGGAAATAAGTAAAAGAATCATGTGTGGTCCATACTTCCATATATGTCGAACTCTAGAGAGTGTGAGTTCAGAAAGTTGCACCTAAACAGGAAGAACGGCTCCCTTTTGCTGAAATCATGCTATTCTTGTGGTAAAAGTCTAGAGGAATAATCCTTTTATTTAATGATTATTTTACATGCATATTATCCTGTCCCCTATAAATTATAGGCCCTATAAGTTGGAGCACTAAGGGAAAGCGAAATCTAGGCGCTCCTATCCCTATAAATCCTAGCCCTTCTCATTGAAGGATCTCAACAGCTCATAGCGCACATCCATCTTCCTGCACTAGGCCTCATATATCCCACCCCCCCTAAAAAATAAATGTCCTCTGGCTCACTCCCCTGTTCTCCACTAGCAGCCCTACATTGAACCCATCTTCTTCCTACCACACACAGAATCAATTTAGGGCGAGAAAGAGGGTGAGATGGAGAATGAAGGCGGTGTAAACAACAACAGTGGGAAGATGTTTCCGAACGGGGGAGTGGAGAATGGGAACGCGGTGCAGGCAGCACAACAGGTTGTCGACAAGGTGAAGGAAATCCTGGAGCGCAACCGTATGCTGATCCAAGAGATCGACCAGAACAAGGAGGCCGGCAACCTGAGCCGCAAATTTGCCCTCATGCTCGAGCTCCACAACAACCATGTTCGTGTTGGGGAACTCTACTTTGGCCTCTCCTCCCTCTCTCTTGCCAAGGGCTCTGCCTCCAACACCGACGCCGATGCCGATGTCAATGCCACAAAGAAAGGTTAGATGAGGTCGAGCCCTTTGCGGGAGTAGAAACTGACAAACACCGCATCTTGTTCTTTGTTCAGAGCTAGATCTATGCGCCCGCAGGGCCTATCAGCAGATATATTTTAGATAGTTCTTATTGTTCGTTGCTTTCTTCAATTTCTATTGGTATTGAGCTGTGATGTGGACAAGGGAAGCTTGTTGTCAGAAATAAAATAGAGATGCGTATGATTGCATCGTGTGTGTTTTTATTATGGCTTATCGTGAACCCATGTCCTTTAGGACAGATCATATGAATGATTGCTTTGTCCTATAGAGGTGACGTGAGAGAAATGATCATGCCACTGCTCAACATCACAGATCACTCTGAAGGGTTGTTTCCCATACTGTAAATAGTTCATTGAGTTTCCTACTTTCCAAACGGGCTATGAAAATTTTCCAAACCTCATAACTATACAAATTTCAAAGAGATGTGGAAACTTCCCTCTATCCAATCATTACAATTTTCTTTCGTTTTCTTTCAATTCCCTTAGAAATATGGAAATTTCCCTCTATCCAAGCATTACAATTTTCATACACACATGGAAATCTCTGGTGATCTTTGATTTTGCAAAATATATGTAGAAATTTCTCGTAGTCTAGATATTTGATTCTCACATAAATATGGAAATATCTCATGCATGAGAAACTCAATATTCCTAGAAAAAAAGAAATTTCACATGCTTGAACATTTCAATCCCGCTAAAGTCTAGAAAGTGCGAGTTCATAAAGTTGCTTCTAAACATGAAGAACGACTCTGTTTCTTCTGAAATCATGCTACCCTTTTAGTCAAAGTTTACATGAATGATATTTTATTCAATGATTAGTTTAGATGAATACTCTTTGCAAGAAAAAAAGGCAAAAATTGATGGCACAAAGAATAGAGAAGAGAGAGTGTGTCGGCATGAGAGGATGATGGTACAACACAACCAAATTCATCACGCACTTACGCCACACACCTGTTCAAAATTTTAGAAACGGCTGACGATTTCCCGTGACCAACAAGGTGAACGTAAGCGGGCAAGCCGACCAGGGTGCCACACTGCCACTGATTAGGAAAATACAAAAAACTGCTCCAGCAGTTCGTACTCACAATTGTAACGTAGTGTTGTTGCAGCTAAGGGCATGAGCAATGGGAGCAGTGGTATGCTACTGCTTCACGTAAGTACAGACCTAAAAAGAAAATGGAGCAATAGGTGTGAAAAATATTGGTCCAACTCATAACACTTTCTCTCTTCCTTAAAAGCTGCTTTAGTTTCTCTCTTTCCCTCTCACCTTTTTACCTCCCTCTTCACTTTTTGTGTTGAAGAGGCAGCCTCCTGTAGAAGAGACCGCCTCTCTAAAAGTATATCATCCAAGCCTAAATTGGACCACCCAAACCTAGCTAAAGCTGCGAGGCAGCACCCCTGGGGTTATGCATTGTACATGCCCTAATAAAATAAAAAGGATTGATGGACGATGTGTGGTCCAGCCAGAGCGTATGCAACGTGATCCCTCTCTGTGTTGCACATGATTTTTTTTTTGGCAGACGCGGGAAGCTCAGGCCTCATCCGCGCCTGGAAGGAAGACAGCTGATACTGCGGCTGACATGGAGTGTTGGAAGTGTTTTACAAACTTGGACGCCACATCCCAGAATAACTCTAGCTTGCCTGGCTGGTCCGGCTGGATGCCCATAGCACGAAATCACTATGCCGATCAATACCAAATTTGACGACTTTTTATCGGGACCGTCGGTATAGGCCCTGGGCTTGGGCGTGGTCGGAATTCGGCCAGCGACTTAGATATGCCGTCGGTGTAGATTTTTCATGGGAATTTTTTTTGATCGCCTTTTCTGTATTGCGAAAAATAAAAAGAAATGGTACAAAATTCAAAAAATAATATTCTTTGAGGTGTAGTTATGTTACATGATCTAGTTGTTAGGAAAATTAAGAAACTTGAATTTTGAAATATTTTGCAAAAAACTTGAATTAGGAAAATTAAAAAACCCGATTTTGACACTCCAAAAATGGAAAACGCACTTTTAATGGGATGAAATGAAAATCGGCCTTTATGGCATTCCTCGCATCCTAAGGGCCACGCGCGTGTTATATACGGCATCGTTTTGACAAACTATGACATGATCAGGGCTAAACCTAGCTCATTTGACTTAAAAGACATGCAACCTCAAACATGGTAGGCCATTTTTGTGAAAGGACTTTCTGGTAAATTTCTTTTATCAAGGTTTGAATTTTTTCCCACATCTAGGTGATATAAAATGACGCCATGCGAAGATCTCGCATTTTTTGATTATTTTGAATTAGTTATGCCCGATTCGGGACCCGCATGAAAAGGACAACGCACGAAACTCCAGCTCGCGGCCCGGCGGTGCGGGTGCGGAGTCCCGCTTTAACAGTAAAAGTTTACTGAAGAAATGACATGTTGCAGATCCAAAAAATGATTTTTTTTTAGAAATCAAAAGCTCGTCTTATTAGAGCTAAAGGGCAAACCCACCCCAGTTCTAGCGAAATCGGCAGGAGCTTGCGTAAAATCCAGAAAATAACTCGTTTGCGCGACAAAATGAGAGCTGATATGTGTATCTCAGGTGGTCTACTATTTATGAGGGCTGTTGTGCCCAGCATTTCGTTTGCCGCTTTGGTAGCTGCCTCACAAAAAGGCAATTTCGGCACTCTGAAAATGGAAAATGCACTTTTCTTGGGACAAAACAAAAATTAGCCTCTATGGAGTTCCTCACCATTAGAAGGGTCACGCACGTGTCCGATATAGCCTTGTTTCGACAAACTATTCCATGATTAGGGCCAAATCTAACTCATTTGACCTAAAAGCCATGCAACCTCGAACATGGTAGGTTATTTTTGTGAAGGGACTTTCTTGTAAATTGCTTTTATCAAGGTTTAAATTTTTTCTCCACATCTAGGTGATATAAAATGATGCCACGCGAAGGTCTCCCTTTTTTTCTATTTTTTGTATTAGTTATGCCTGATTCTAGGCCCACATGAATATGACAACGCATGAAACTCCCGCTCGCGGCCAGGCGGCTCGGAGCTCCTCTTTAACGGTCAAATTTTAGTGAAGAAATGACATGATGTGGATCCAAAAATGGTTTTTGCAAAAAATGAGGAGCTCATCTTATTAGAGCTAAAGGGCAAACCCACCCCAGTTCCAACGAAATCGGTATGACTTGCGTAAAATCTATAAAATAACTTTGAAGGTTTGCGCGACGAAATGAGAGCTGACATGTGTATCCCAGGTGGTCTATTATTTATGTGGGGTGTTGTGCCCAGCTCTTTGTTAGCCGTTTTGGTAGCTGGCTCACAAAAAACCCAATTTTGGCACTCCAAAAATAGAAAACGCACTTTTCATTGAACAAAACAAAAAATTGGCCTCCATGGCGTTCCTCACCATCCCAAGGGCCACGCATGTGTCCGATATGGCCTCGTTTCAACAAACTATGACATGATCAGTGCCAAACCTAGCTCATTTGACATAAAAGGCATACAACCTCAAACGTGGTAGGTCATTTTTGTGAAGGAACTTTCTGGTAAATTGTTTTTATCAAGGTTTGAATTTTTCTCCACATCTAGGTGATATAAAATGATGCCACGCAAAGGTCTCACATTTTTTCGATTTTTTTTGAATTAGATACGCCCGATTCTGGACCTACATGAACATGACAACGCACGAAACTTCCGCTCACGGCCAGGCGGTGCGGAGTCCCTCTTTAATGGTTAAAGTTTAGTGAAGAAATGACATGTTGTGGATCCAAAAATAATTTTTGCAAAAAATCAGGACCTCGTCTTATTGGGAAAACCCACCCCGGTTCTAGTGAAATCGGCAGGAGCTTGCGTAAAATTCAGAAAATAATTCTGAAGGTTTACGCGTCGAATCGAGAGCTTATATGTGTATCCCAGGTGGTCTATTATTTATGTGGGGTGTTATGTCCAACTTTTCATATGCCATTTCGGTGGTTGCCTCACAAAAAAACCCAATTTCGGCACTTTGAAAATGAAAAATGCACTTTTCATGGGGTGAAATAAAAATTGGCCTCCGTGGCGGTCCTCGCCATCCCAAGGGCCACATGCGTGTCCGATATGGCCTCCTCTCAACAAACTATGCCATGATCAGGACCAAATCTAGCTCATTTGACCTAAAAATCATGCAACCTCGAACGTGGTAGGTCATTTTTATGAAGGGACTTTCTGGTAAATTTCTTTTATAAAGGTTTGAATTTTTTTTTCATATCTAGGTGATATAAAATGATGCCAGGTGAAGGTCTCGCATTTTATCGATTTTTTTTGAATTAGTTACGCCCAATTCTGGATCCGCATGAATATGACAACGCACGAAACTCACGCTCACGGCCAGGCCGTGCGGAGTCCCACTTTAATGAGCGAAGTTTAGTAAAGAAATGACATGTTTTGGATCCAAAAATGACTTTTTTTATTTTTTTAATGTTTTATTTTTAATTATTTTGAAAGTTTTAATTTTTTTTCAAAATGTTAACAAACACATATACACATGCGCATGCATACCTATACATACATAGACATGTACACTTACATACTTACACACAATTATATAGACACACATGCCTTAAGAGGATTGATATGCTACTAATATCAATAAGGACTTAGTAGTACATGGATAGCTTATTCAAATAGAATTTAGGAGTTAAGTGTGCTGGGCTTGTAGCACTCTGAGAATGGTTGACCGAGCGGGAAGTCATTGTTCCGGTGTCATTAGAGAGATAACAAAAAAAGTTAAAGAAAAGAAATGATTAAAAGAAAAGAAATAATTATAAAAATTAAAATTATGATTTTTTTTCAAAATTTTGAATTAAAAAAAAATGACCTGACCCGGCGGTATTTTTTGGCCGTCGGGTTAGCCTACGCCAACGGCAAAGGCTAACCCGACGGCCTTTAGACCTACACTGACGCCAGATTATAACGACGGCACCTGACCCGACGGCACTAGGAATAAGCCGTTGGGTTAGGCTATGCCGATGGCAATTTTAGCCTAACCCGATGGCTTTGGTCCGTCAGCATAGCTGTTTTCTACTGTAGTGGGTGATATGTCCAGCTATATTTTTATATATATATATAAAAGATGCTTGGGTAGGTATATTGAGTGCTAGATGTTTTTTAAAGATGTTATATTTGTGTCAATCGGGGCCTATGCTATCTTATGGGTGACCGGTGGCACGGATGAAATTCCGACCAGGTGGTTTCTCACCCAAACATGTCAGACTGACAGAAAAAATAGGAGGCAAAGGAGAGGAGAGGGAAGAGGACCACCACCTCACCACTGAGAAGAGAAGTAGTGCCACCGCTGCTGCCACCAAATCCAGTCAGCCCTCGTAGCCACCGCCGGTCGAACCCGCCAGCAACCCCTGCCTTCGGCCGGCGGCGCTCCCGCGACCGCCTCGCCCTCTCCAATCTCAGCCTCCGCCGGTCTACCACCACCCCCAGCATCCCCTCTAAGCCTCCCCGCCACCGTTTTCTTCTATGTTGCCGGTGAACGCCACCCCCACAACCCTAAGTTCCATTGCTCGCCGGGGGGCTCGCTCTATTCTCGCCGGTGCCTTCTCCATCGCGCCTCCCTGGCGGTCGCCGCGACATCACCGACACTGGCTCGGTTGGTGGTGGAGGTGCTCGGCGGGGATGTGGTGCGGGCAGCCGTGATTTCCTGATGTGTGCTAGAGTGTGTTCGTGTAGAGAACAAACTGTTAAGGAAGAAGATAAGAGAATGGGAGGATAAGGAGAAAGGAGTGGTTGTGGGCCGCACCAATCACACGTGTGGCCCAATAACCGTGGGCACGGGCGACCGGGAAGGAGCGATTGGTCAATCGGATAATATGAGACCTTCCTTGTTCGGACTAGTTCAAAAATGTTTATTTGCATGAATAGTCAATCACTCATATCTATACTTTATATTAAATGCCACCAAGTTTATAAGACCAACCACACTGTGTGCTTAAAAGCGATTCAAAGAGCCAATTGAGCCAGTTCCACACAGTGCAGAGCATCGATTTAAACCGTATGACACAAAAGGCGGATCAATATATTGGTTCGCTTCTTTGCATGTGTTTGGTGGGGCCATATGAGACAACCGTCTGTAAACCAGCCTATTTTGCATGCATTTGTGGGTCATGTGGTGTGAAAAGGGCTAAAAGAAGTAGAAAAGGCATAGTACCTACAAGCGATTCCACACAGTACGGCAAAATCTATCGATTTCTAACTTTGACGCATTTTATTTTGAAGCGAACTGACAGTGTGGCTGGTCTAAGAGATAGATCATCTAAGCCCATGAACACCAATTCAATTTCCTCTATAAAGAGCACATTATATTTGCTATTTTACTTTAAACCCAAAAGTATAAAACTAATTTTTTGCTATCTCATTTATCTTATCAACTAATAATACCGTTGTAGTAAAAAATATATCTGTATCGTACAGGCAACACATGAATATACTCCATCTGTTCTGATTAAATCGACGCATATTGGTGTTGTCCATCCAAATATTTGGCGTCGATTAAAACCGAACGAACGAAGGGAGTACTCAATAGATAAAATTGTTGGATAGTTGGTGCTATCGCATACAGTCATACTGCGTCGATGCTGTGAAATTTTAGTTGGTGCTATCGCACATCTAGCTAGAGTATGTTGTGTCGATGCTGTCAAATTTTAGTCTAGCTAGTGTATGTTGTATCGATGTAGTCAAATATGACATAGACCCCACTTTTCAAACTTTTAAATGGCACTCCACCAGTGCTACATGGTGAGATGATCGGGGAACTTGTTGGTCGAGCCGAGGACCCTGCCGCCGACGTCAGGGAAGAACTCGTGCCCCGGCAGTGGCCCCACGCTGCCGTCGCTTCCCACCTCCACCGGATATCTCATCAGGTGCCCCTGCATCTCCGCCGCCTCTCCCTCCCCCTCTCCCTCGTACACATACCTCTCCCAGTTCTGTCGCGCCACCCAGTTCACCAGCCTCACGCACTCCCGCGACTCCGGCGCCTCCATCTCCGGCAGAGCCAGCCCGCCAAGGTGCTCCTCCCACAGCGACATCCTGTACTCGTGCACCTGCCCGCGCGGCCGCCGGCCCCCGCCGCTGCAAGCGTGGTGCGGCTGGTGCGCGCCGATGGCGATCTCCGTGTCGCGTGACCCGGAGAGGGACCGCTGGTTGATGTTGGCGGAGCCGAGGAGCACGTACTCGTCGTCCACGATCATCCCCTTGGAGTGCACGTACACCATGAAACGCCCGTGCCGCCGCGCCAGCGCCGACGGAGAGCTCGCTCCCGTCGGCTCCGTCTCCCACCCGTGCAGCGGCGGCGGCGCCGGTTCGCGGGTGCCGAGGCAGTAGAAGTTGAGGTAGTCCTGCGGGTGCGCGGCGGCGCCGGACGCCGCGATCGCCTCCGCGACGACCTCGTACATCGTCTGCATCGTCTGCGCCTGCCAGAAGAGCGCCTCCTGCGCCGGCGCCGAGCCTGGCCGGCCCTCTGCTGCCGGCCACATGGGGAGCACCACGTACGCCGCGAACGGCTCGCCGGCCATGATCTTGCTCGACGCCTTCAGCGCGATCTCCATCGGCACGAGGTTGCCGGCGCCCGGGTGCCGGCACGACGGCGGCCACGCGTACGACGACCCCACGAAGCGCTCCGTCTCGATGTACACGAACCGGTCGGCGGCGCGGATCGCAGCCACGTACGCCGTGTGGATGCTCTGCTCGACCGCCAGGTTCTTGTCGGAGACCAGGTGTCGCGCCTCCATCTCCTCCGTCTCCCAGGAACGCGGGAACCCTTTCACCGAGCCGGAGTCCGCCGACCGGAACACCTGGGCGTGCCAGCACTGGGGGTCGTCCTCCGGCAGGACGCGCAGGGCGGTGTCGTCGTGTCCGGCGGCAGGACTGAGGATCCACGGGATGCGCTGGAGCTTGATCAGCGTGTCGTCCTTCCAGTGCTTGTGCTTGGCGGTCGCCTTCCGCCACCGCTGCTCGAAGTTCTTCAGGACGTCGTATGCGGGGGCGCCGTCGACCCGGCAGTGCATGTCGTGCCAGGGCTGCCGGGGGCCGTTCTCTGCGGCGTCGCCGAGCGTGGGGTTGTAGATGTCGCCGCGAAAGACGGTATTGAGGTCGTCGAAGAGCCTATGGGACGGGGTGTCGTAGCGGCCAGCGGCGAGGTCGAGGCCGCCCAGGAAGGCCGTGATCCGCCGGGTGGTCTCCGACGCCGGCGTGTCCACGAGGACGCACTTCTGGTTGTGTGTGTAGGGCGTGCCCACCACCTGCACGCTGGAGACATCGCATTGATCAGCGCAATACATCTGCATCCAAATTACACCAAGCTACGTACATTTCGCAAGCTATTTTCATGCAATTTTCATTAGTTTCTAATTTTTGTTTTAATTCCTTGTAGAAAAGAGTAATAAGGCCGTGTTTGGTACTAGTGTATTTCTACGGATTTGTGATGATTATCCCACTAAATCCTTAATCCCCACTTTTTCATTGATCTAAATAATCCCTTTTTTTCTAAGTGCATGTTTGGTTTAGTGGACTGGGTCAGTTTAATTCCCATGTTCCCCGAAATTCTAGTGCATTTTCCTCAATACCCAATATAGTTCCCCTAGCTAGTGAATTACATTTTTAAGCTTAATATTTGGGATTGTGGATTTGAGGGGATTGAGTGAAGATAGAGATTTCACCCAATCACTATGGGAATTATCCCAACAAAACCTCTAGTACCATGCAGGGCCTAAGTGGGCAGATATATTGTGGCATATTCTTCTCACTAGCCCTTTAGCATAAAGATGACATAAAAAGACTTAACAAAAATAAAAAGACAATACTTGGACGATAGTTGAAACAAGATAAAATAGTTAAGTTATTCTTATACAAAGCAAAAAAAAAATGAAAATGAATAGGTATAACAACTTAAACATAGTTACAATGATAATGCAACATTTGCATATACACAATACTGAACTCAATTTTTTAGTGCATACAAGAAAAAGCAAATTACAATGCATATTTGGGTTGGCAAATCGATAAAGATAAGAAATCACAAAGAGAAAGACATATTCTAAAAAATGAAACTTAACAATGACACATGTGAATTATAATAATGTTCCTTTGTAAGCCTATATTACGAAACCTTTTTATATTTCTAAATCTTAAATTATTTTTTTCATTGTTTTTCCTCTTAGTCTGAATTGTCATGTACATGTTCCATAACCAACTAAAAAAACCAGCTATCCAATTAATAATTGTAAAATGTTGTATTGGCCCAATGACCTAATTGGTAAGGAAAAAAACTTAATATTGTGTAATATTGAGATCTTTCTTGTATTTTTATTTGATTGAAAATCTACTAATAATTACAATTTAAGTCTATTCATGGTTTTCATTCCATCACGCAAAAAACTTCAGGATAATAGGATCCCATCCTAAGAGGATTTATTGCTGGCAGAGCAAGCTACCAAAGTGGGAACCCATCCTAATGATTTGTAATGATCATCCAACAATATATTACATTCTCCCTTCAATCTGAAATAAGTATCGGTGACTTTGTACAAACTTTATGCTGAGTTAGTACAAAATCACCGACACTTATTTCTGATCGGAGGGAGTAATCCCCTATGCAAATCATTTTGCACTGTTGTTGTAAGAGCATGAGATACTGCAGTGTCTTGATCAGATAATTCTTATGTCATGCCTTCTCAGAGAAACTTTCTAAGGTTTTATTCATTTTCTCTAGATTTAATTTTTCGGTACAATACATCCATCAAACCGTGGATAGGACCTAATAATTTTTCTAAGTAAATATATTTAACTATTGTTCTAACTTAGTAATAAATTTTTTGTGGGGCTTTAAGCCCTATATTCTTGGCTCAAAAAAAGTTTCCGTATGAGTACCTCTCTTTCTCTAGTGTATCTTCCTAATGATCTAGGTGCATGTTGGATGGTTATTTGGCATCTAAGGGTACTTAGAGACCATCGATATATTCCATTTGGATGGTTTTGAATTATATATGTGCTGGCGATGTTAACTTTTTAATATATGAATGAGTTTTATTTAATATTGTGCATTCTATTTAAACGTCTCCTAGCAGCTGATAGTATTAAACCTATGAACCAGTACCCCTTTCTTTCTCTTGAGAAATTCTTTCAAAACTCTGTTTGCTCTTTTTAAAATCCAGTTTTCATCTAATCCAAAAATAGAGGAACCATGTAGAATCTCATATATATATTTACATCTATAGTGTACTGCCATATAGTCTTGAATCCTCTAACAAGGTATTTCCACCTAGAAATTAGGGGATGCTAAAATGGGAAAGAGTATACACACTATAGTTTAATTGAGTGTCACAAATATATATACGAGGCCATGCTCTGGTAGAATAAAGATATTTGAGCATGCCTTGTTTACGTTTTCCCTCTAATCTAAGAGGAGAATTTTTTTTAAGTTTGTTAAGACTGAATGTATTTAATTAAAAACATACAATGTAACTTTTTTAAAGATATTTAGCAACAATGATTATTTGCTTAATTTTGTTAAGTGTAATAGAAAATTTTACTATCTTTACGACTTCATCCCGAGCAGGAGAAGAGGCCACTGTAAAAACTTCACTATGGGATTTTTAACTCAACATCTATATGCAACATATAACAAGTTTGTTTAGCACTTCCATAAAATAAGTGTTCCAATCATATAGATGAAATGATATATAGCTTAAACTTTTATTAGGCACTTGATGCATTTTGTTTCTATTACTATGTGTGTGCTTTCTAATATATCTTCGGTTTTATCATTTAGCCCTCTATTTGTCAACTGATTCCTTTGTCACTAATTCACAGAGATAGAGAAAGGGAAAAAAGGTGGAGGTTGTAGTGGATAGACTGGCAACCTAACAAGATTGTGTGTTATACTTCTATCTAAATTTAACCCCACCACAACAAATCGATATATCATTAAGAATATGTATTCTCAAGGGGAAGTATATATTTCATAAATAAAATTTTGTAGAAATATCAAATATGGTAGCTTAGCTTGCCTTCTGCTTGGCCATGTTGAGCTTTCCTCTAGGGTAGCGATGCGAGAGAACACAAATTACGGACGAGTGCTTAAAGAACTTCTTTGTGTCTTCACCACTAGTTTGTATCATGCCTCCCTGCATACAAGAATATATCAAAAAATCACATCATGCAAACAGATCTATATCTTTTGTCTCCCTTTTTCATACCCACCACTATTGTTGCACATGAGTCTAAATCCTAAAGGTTAGGTCTCGCGCTAAGTCTCTATTGGGGTTGTAGAATTTTCACATGATAGTTTAGAATTCCGATATCATCAGATTGATTTTTTAAAAAGGAATAATGTAGGGACAGCTCCTACAATGTCTTTTTTAATAATAAGAATCCAAATATGCGTATGTGGGAACTTGATCCTAAGTGCTGGATTGTATATATCCACTTTCCTAATCATGTGAGCTAAAATCGCTTCTTGATCAGCTGATAGATAACTTTTACAACTGTTTGCAATACTTATATTTTTTGCATGTGCGTTATTTGTTAATTACTTGTGTTTTATTATCTATGCCCACAAGAGACCAAAAGTACATGGATATTCTAGTCAAAAATCCAAAGGTGACGTGTTCAACTGATTTTACCCAAGTACGTACATCCTAGTATCCTACACAAGTTAGTTAGACAGCACTGATAAAAAACTAGAATTCCTGAATACAATTATTCTATCGGGTCAAAAAATTCCCCTTGCATTCAACTAGAAACACGGTCAAGTTTGAGAAAATTTGGCAAAAGTTTGAATTATGCTTAAATGTGGCTCAAGTATCACTGAAATATTTGGACTGAAGTCCAATTATTTCGTACATTGTGAAATAAACTGAATTTCATATTTTGTAGACTTAAACTTCATTTAACTGAGAGCAATTACGTACGGGGGTAAAACGACTTCATGTTTTATCATATTTATTTACGAGTAGGCGAGTCCACTTCCACCTGAAAGTGTCGGCTCCGTCGACGTCATGCCTGGGAACGCTTTGGATGGCACCCCAAAGCTTGAGGTAGTCCCTCAGCGCATCGACGGTTAGCTCACCGGCAATATCGCGCGCCCAGCCGTTGTCCGAAAGCCCCTCAGCCACCGTGCGCGCCCGCTTGACAGAAGGGCGAACGTGCTTCATGAGAGCTGGGGCAACGGATCCCGCGTCGATGCCACCGATCCACGGATCCAACCAGAATTTGATGGTAGTGCCCATCCCCACGGAGACGACCACCGATGCATTGAACAGAGCACGAGACGCATCGCTGACAGCCAGGTCGAGGCCGCTCCAAGGCTTGGCCGCGTCGGTCCGCTGCAGCCAAAGCCACCTGGAACGCAAAGCGGTGTTGAGATGCCGTAGGTTGTGGAACCCCAGGCCTCCGAGGCTCTTGGGCTGGCAGACTTGGGTCCACGCGACAGCGCAGCTCCCACCGCTGGCGTCCGCTGTTCCGGCCCAGAAGAAGCCCCTCCGCAGCTTGTCCACAGCTTGGAGGAACCACGGCTCTAGGTCAAGGGCCATCAAGTGATAGATGACCGTCGCCGTCATGACGGCCTGCACATACACCGCACGGCCCTCCCTGGTCATAAGGCGCGCTCTCCAGAACGACAGCTTCCCGGCAAGCTTGTCGAGCACCGGCTGCAAGTCCTGCTTGCTCAGCTTCTGAAGCGACAGTGGCAAACCCAGGTAGGTGCATGGCAAGCTTGCCATCCGGCAAGGTAGAACGTCGCCAATGGCGTGCACCACATCCACAGGGCAGTGGATTGGCGCGACCTCACTCTTGCTGAAGTTCACCTTCAGACCCGACGCCTCGCCAAAGCAATCGAGGATTTGTCGCACGGCCTCGAGCTCCACACGATCCGGCTTCGCAAAAACCACCACATCGTCGGCGTACAACGAGACCCGATGCTTGATCCCGCTGAGACCAAAATGGGAGAGGATATCGGCTTGCTCGGCAGCGCGGAACATGGCGGCGAGCACATCCATGGCGATGACAAACAAGAGGGGGGAGATAGGGTCTCCTTGCCGAAGCCCCCTCCCGTGCTGGAATGCATCGCCCGCGTAGCCGTTGACGAGCACCCGGGTTCGCGCCGTCCGCAGCAACAAAGCAATCCACCGAGTCCATCGAGGCCCGAAACCGCGTTGCCGGAGCACACTGAGGAGGAAAGACCACGAGACGCTGTCGAACGCCTTAGCAATATCCACCTTAAAAAGGAGCGACGCCTCCTTCTTCGAGTGCAAAGCCCTGGCGGATTCTTGCACGAGCAAGAAGTTGTCTTGGATGCATCTACCACGGATGAACGCGGACTGATTGCCGTCCACTAGCTCCGTCATCCGAGGAGCGAGGCGACGCGCAAGCACCTTGGTGAGGAGGCGAGCGAAACTATGCACCAGACTTATCGGTCTGAAATCCGATAGGTCGATCGCCCCCACCTTTTTGGGCAGCAGCGCTATCAGCGCTCCATTCAGGCCCTCAAAACCCTGCTCGCGACCCCCCCAAATCGCACGGAGCGCACGCATGACGTCCTCCTTGATTACCGGCCAACAATGCCGATAGAACTCCCAGGAGAACCCATCCGGACCGGGGGATTTGTTGCTAGGCATGGCACGCAGCGCACCCCAAACCTCCTCCTCCGAGAACTCCGCCTCGAGCTCGGACAGGTCGGCGGCGTGCAGCCCCACCGCTTGCAGGTCCAGATCGTGCTCCCTGGGTTGGGCCGTGCCGAGGAGGCCCACATAAAATTGTGTTGCCACCTCCTCTTTCTCAGCCTGCTCCGTGAAAACCTGGGAACCCAACCGCAGGCTTGCGATGTGATCACGCCGGCGCCGCTTCGCCGCCAAAATTCTGAAATACCTAACGCTGTTCCACGGGACTACGGCGCTATATGGGGTGGCCAACGTGTGGAACTCCTTCGCGCCGCTCAAGTACAAGTTTCATGCTTGGCTTGCGCTCCGGCGTCGGTGTTGGACGGCCGACCGGCGGCGGCGAAGGGGGCTGCCCACGCACATCATGTGCCCGCTCTGTGGCTCGAGGGAAGAAACCATCGACCACATCTCGCTGCAGTGCCCTTTTGCGACGGCAATCTGGATGGGGGTCGTCACTAGCCTTGGATTGCCCAACATCGTGCCCTCGGATCGCGCTGAGCTTGGAGAGTGGTGGCCGTTGGCCGTCTCCCGTTTCGCGTCGTCCCTTCGGAAGGCGGCGAACTCGCTCATCTTGCTCGTTGTGCGCTCCATCTGGCTTGAAAGAAACGCGCGGGTGTTTAATCAAAAGTACACCCCTGCGCAAGTCTCGCTGCGCTTAGTTTTGGATGAGTGGGAGGCATGGATGGCCTGTAGGCGTGGGTCTCTGAGAGAAATTGAGTAGAGTCGCACAGGTGTCCTGCGTGGCGCCTTAAGGTGGTGCGGTGGTGTTTTCCCCCCTTCTTGCTTCGGCATTGTACTCGGTCTCCGACCGTTCCCCCTTAATCTTAATGCAATGACGCGCAGATCTCCTGCGGGTTCGCAAAAAAAACGAGTAGGCGAGTACGTAGCCATACCGTGGCTCTGAAGAAGTTGTGATGTGGAGCGCTGTGGTGTTCGGAGACGAGGAGGCAGACGCGGACGCCCTCCTGCGACTTGTACTTGAGCAGCTCCCCCAGCGTCATGTCCTCCACCACCACGCCGGCCAGCGCCCTCACCTCCGCCGCCTTCTCCGCCATCGCCGGCGATATCCCCTCCCGAAGCAGCCTCACCCTCGCGCCCACCGCCCACCCCGCCACGTACACCAGCTTCTGCGCCCCCAGCACCGCCATGCACACGTCCTCCCAGCACCGCCCACGCTGCACCTCGCCGCCTCCGTACTCCGACGCCAAAGGCACGTCCGCGTCCTGGTACAGCTTTACCTGGCACCCGCGCCGCTCCGGGAAGTACGCCGGCACGCCGTGGTGCCGACGGGAGTACGACGTCGCTGGGGTGAAGGTCGCGGAGACACGGATGGCGGAGCCGGGTTTCGGCGGGCCGCGGCCGTCGCGGCGGAGCAGCTGCAGCCACTCGCCGACGATGGGCTCGCCGTCGAGAAGGTCGGCCGCCGGGAGGTGGGCGGCGCCGATGAGGTCGGAGCCGAAGGGATCGGAGTCCCTGACCTGGAAGACGAGGCGGGAGGCCTCGTGGGCGAGCGGGACGCGGAGGCGCGCCGACCATTCGGGGGAGTCGGAGTTGCGCACGACGTAGGTGCGGGCGAGCGTGGTGTCCGGCGGCGAGAGCGCGACGACGGCGTAGGGGTCGGAGGTCGGGAGGATGCGGTGGCCGTGGGGCTGGCGGCGGTGGAGGGGGCTGTCGGCGTCGGTCTCTGCGTCCCCGCCGTCTGGGACGGAGCGGGTGGAGAGACGGCGTCGGCGGCTGCGGCGGATGCAGAGGCGGCGGAGGAGGGTGGAGAGGACGTCCATGTTGGGGAGGCCGCGCGCCTCGTGGATGGTCAGGTCCAGATCGCCGTGGAGGAGGACGAGCGGCTCGTCGCCGTCGCCGGCCGTGGATGACAACATGGCCGGCCGGCGCGCGTCGCTCTGCGCGCTCCCGATCGTCCTGGCCGTGCCGTTATGCTCCAGTGCTTTATGGTGGGTGGGCTAGGAGCGGAGTTTGACATGCCTGGGCCCACACGTCGGTGAGAGAACGGCGTGGGCCAGCAAGATGCATGGAGTGGGCCCCACACGTCATGCATGTGCGTGTGTGGAGAGGCGGGAATGGGATTCCTGGCTTGGATTACGGTTGATGCTCGTCCTGCTCATGTACTCCATGTCCACACGTCCCCACCGGCCATCGGGATCAGTAATACGTACTCTCTCCGTTCGGAAATACTGTATAAACGGAGGGAGTACGTGCCATTCTATATATGGAACATCCATTTCGATCGAAAAGATGAAGCTTACATTTCTTGAGTATTCTCTAACAATTTGATTACGCTTTACGAAAAGGTCCTGTATTATACAACATTGCAGGCAGTGGCGGATCTACAAGGTATGCCCTGGCATACCCTGCGGCCATACGATTTCTTATCAGTTAATATCATCTGCCGTGTCGCTATTAAACAGCACAGCTCCACGTTAGCCCAACACGGTAATGTTAATTTCTAAATGCGTACAACCAGCCCAGCTAAGCAGATCGATCAGCGGCAGGTCCCAATCGCTTTGCCTCCATCTTCCTTCATCTGTCTGTGTGCGCTGGAGTCTCTAGCCTCAATGTGGATGCCTTGCCGCCGGCGTCGGCCTAGGCTCCCTCCGTCTTCTAATTCGAGTCTTAGTAGGCACGCAGACGACCGTTGCGGTTAGTCCTAATTCCTGACTTTATCTCGTAATTTCTAATTGTTTTAAACATTAAGTTATGCCCTAAAACTATGGAAATTGAAACTGCATCGTGCTGCCTCGCAAGCCAAGTTGATTGATGACTTGTCTAGGGAGCAGCGATCAGCAGCGATTGCAGTGGCGGAGCCAACATCCAAATAATGGGTGTACATATTATACACTACCGGAGAACAGTGCTTTGCCGTGCGTGGAGACCGCACGGCAAAGGGTCCAAAACGCACGGCAACGTCTTTGCCGTGCGTCGACGCACGGCAACGAACGCACGGCAACGTACTACCCGGCAACGATATCTTTGCCATGCGCTTGGTGCAATCCACTCGGCAACGACTTTGCCATGCACCCCTTTCTTTGCCGTGCGTCAGAAACCTCTGCCGGGCCTGTTTTCTTTGTCGTGCGTCGCGAATCTTTGCCATGCGTCCAATCTTTGCCGTGCGTTTTCTGGCTTTGCCGTGCGTCCCGGCGCTGCCGTGCGTCGTGGAGCTGCCGTGCGGGACTTTTGCCGTGCGTCGTCCCACGGGCTTTGCCGTGCGCCGTCCCGCAGGACGCACGGCAAAGAGCTTGCACAGGTGACCGCCTACCCCCCGCAGTGCACAGGTGACAGCCACGTGGCCTCTTTGCCGTGTGTATGCACACGGCAAAGTGACCAAATGGTCCTTTGCCGTGTGCATACACACGGCAAAGAGGCCCCAGTTTTTCAGATTTTTTTTGTTTTTCTTTTAATCCCTGCATTTCAAAATACAATATAGACATATATGCATATATATAACCGTGAATACACCAAATGCATATATATAACCTCAAACATACCAAATACATGCATGTATGTATGCATTTGACTTCAAATACATTAAACACATCACAAATAGGTCCAAATTTGCATAGAGTCCACATAACAAGTTAAACATGCAATATTATTACAAGTTCACATGCACACTCCATACATAGAGTCGATAGAAGTCTATGTCCATCATACAAGTGCATAATGCCATCAACCTTGTTCTTCTCTATTGCTTGGTCCATCTCCTCCATTTTGCAACAAGTATTAGCATTCTTAACAAGTGATGAGCATATAGGATACAAATTGGCATATGCACATACAATTGACAAGTGATGGCATTCTACAACCTAGAAGCTCGTTGGGGACAAGTGATGGCATTCTATAAATTTGCATATTGACAAGTGATGAGCATATAGGCTACAAGTATTAGCATTCTTATCAAGTGATGAGCATATAGGATACAAATTGGCATATTGACATACAATTGACAAGTGATGGCATTCTACAACCTAGAAGCTCGTTGGGAACAAGTGATGGCATTCTACAAATTTGCATATTGACAAGTGATGAGCATATAGGCTACAAGTATTAGCATTCTTATCAAGTGATGAGCATATAGGATACAAATTGGCAATTGACATAGAATTGACAAGTGATGGCATTCTACAACCTAGAAGCTCGTTGGGGACAAGTGATGGCATTCTACAAATTTGCATATTGACAAGTGATGAGCATATAGGCTACAAGTATTAGCATTCTTATCAAGTGATGGCATTCTACAACCTTGGAGGCCACAAATTTGCATATTGATATAGAATTGAACATGGTGGCATGGAATGGCTAAATTGGGCACAAGTGAAGGAGAACTCACCTGGAAATGGGAACTGCGTCAGGCTCCGGATGATGTTGGGATTGTTGACGGTGTGAGGTGTCGTCGGGCTCTGCTCGGACGGTGGCGGTGGCTGGATGAGCGGCATGTTCGACATGTTCATCTGTTGTTGCTGCATTTGATGTGTGAATTAGACCTAAGACAAGAGAAAATAAGATGGAGATATTAAGTTAACCACTTACCCACGAGAAGGCGAAAGGAGGAGTAGGAAAACTCCCCGGTGGAGAACCTAGAACGGACTGGTTCATAATCCAGTTCATCATCTGCTGTTGCTGGGCCAGCTGCTGGGCCATCTGCTGCGTCGCTTAAAGCTGCTGACTAAGCTGCTGCTCCAGAATCGCCTGCCGCTGCAGGGAGAAAAGTGGCTGCTACTCGTGTGATGATGGCGCCAGAAAAGTACTGTGGCGTTTAGTTGACGTGGGAGCAGTAAGTCCTTGTGCGTGGTGATTGACCAGCCCGTTGGGAACCCCAAGAGGAAGGTATGATGAGTGTAGCAGCAAGTTTTCCCTCAGTTAAGAAACCAAGGTTCATCGATCAGGAGAAGAGAGACGATGACGACTGAAGGTGTTTGTGGAACCTGCACACACACAAACAAATACTTTGTCCCCAACTTGCGATGAGGTTGTCAATCTCACCGGTTTGCTTGAAACAAAGGTTATGAGTGTATCGAGTGGAAAATAGTAGTAATATGCAAGTAAATTAAACAGTGCGGGAATAGTAAACAGGTGATTGCAATATGATTAAAATAGGACCGGGGTCCACAGTTCACTAGTGGTGTCTCTCCATAGATAAATAACATGCTGGGTAAACAAATTACAGTTGGGCAATTGATAGAATAAAGATAACGTGATATGTCAAGAAGATCACTATGAGATTTACTCTGGGCATTACAACAAAATACATAGACCGCCATCCAACTGCATCTATGACTAATAATCCACCCCCGGGGATATCATCCGAACACCCTAGAAGTATTAAGTTGCGAACAACAGATAATTGCATTAAGCAAAGTGTGTAATGTAAACAAAGCATATGCCCTTGAGCATATGAATGTTGTTTTCTCCCTAGTAGCAACAGCACATCTACCACCTTAGAGGTTTCTGTCACTCCCCCAGGTGAAATAGAGGCATGAACCCACTATCGAGCATAAATACCCCCTCTTGGAGTCACTAGCAACTACTCGGCCAAGATAGCTACTAACAACGGAGAGCATGCAAGATCATAAACAACATAGAGATAACAAAAGATATAATTCAGTACAGCAACTTAATCATAAACACCAATATTCATCGGATCCCAACAAACCAACATCATAGAATTACATAACGGTGATCTCAATCATGTAGGGCAGCTCATGAGATCTAAACATGAAGCACATGGTGGAGAAGACAACCATCTAGCTACTGCTATGGACCCATAGTCCAAGGTAGACTACTCACTCATCGCTCCGGAGGCAAGCATGGCGATGAAGAAGACCTCCGGTGGCGATTCCCCTCTCCGGCAGGGTGCCGGGAAGAGCTTCTGGACCCTCCCGATCTTCGGGTCGACGGCGGCGGATCGCGATGTATTCTGGAAAACTGATCGGGCCCTTAGGTTTTTCTCGTCAGGGGGTATATATAGGCGAAAGGGCAAAGTCAGAGGGGGGACCACGGCCCCTCACGTGGGCCCGGCGCGGCCAGGGGGGTGGCCGCGCCGCCCCTGTGTGTGGGGGCCACGTGGCCCCCCTCCATCAGGTCTTCGGATGTTTGGGAGCTTCCCCGTAAATTATGACTTCAGGAACTTGTTTCGTCCAATTCCGAGAATATTTCCTGTGTATCACTTCTGAAACACACAAACAGCAGAAAACAGGAAACTGGCACTGTGGCACTTCGTTAATAGGTTAGTTCCGGAAAATGTATAAAAGTACCACTAAGTGTAACAAAACAATAGGCAAATGGTGTAAAAACAAGCATGGAGCATCAAAAATTATAGATACGTTTGAGACGTATCAAGCATCCCCAAGCTTAACTCATGCTCGTCCTCGAGTAGGTAAGTGATAACAAAAGAATAATTTTTGAGGTGACATGCACCTACACAATCTTGATCATAAATGCAAGCATTGGTGAGCTGGGATCAATAGAACTTAAAACATGGGCATGAAGATATAATCATGACAATAAGAACTTAGCAACCATGTTGTAAACATGCAAATGAACACAAACAAAAGATCATGATAATGAAACAATGAAAGTCAAACGTGTGTTCAAATCATAAGGAAAAACATACAAATGGTTTTCAGCTTGTCCTTCAAAGAGAGCAAAACATAAATGCATAGGACACCTCAAAGTTTAAGCGGGCGACTAGATACAAATAATTTAAGAACAAGTGAAACCAACAATATGAGTCAATCAATGAACTTTGGGACAATGCATATCACACTAAGAATGACAACTATGCTCTCTTAATGGTGCATAAAGAAAGAAGGTGGTTTAAACAGTGATTTAAACATGTGCTAGAGCTTTTCATTTGTAAAACAGAGATAAAACTTGATTTTGAGAGGTGGTTGTCTTTGTCAACGACTGACAATGGGGTTCTTACTATCTTCCATACAAAAATAAAGCAAGTTTTTGAGAGAGAGAGATTGGCACTCTTGTGCTCTTTTTATAAAACTTGGCACTCCTCCCCACCTTTTCCTTTCACATACCATGGCTAACCGATTCCATCGGGTGCCCACCAACATTCACATTCATTGGAGGAGTGCCTTTTTTCTTTCTTTTTTCCTTTTTTTTCTTTTTGGAATAAGCAATATGGAAGATAGCAAATCCGACCACTACGTCCCCATGAGCTGAAAACAGTGTCACAAAACGAGAAGTATTTTGAAGGTTTTTGAAAGGTAGCACACGAAAATTTTACTTTGGAATGGCTTACAAATACCATGCATAGGAATTTATAGTGGACACAATGGCAAACTTTGGCTTTTAGGAGTTGGATGCACGAGTAGAGCTCATACTCAGTACAAGGCGAGGGCTAGCAAAAGACTGGGAGCGACCAACTAAGAGAGCAATAATGGCCATAATCATGCAAAGCGACAAAGCGACATTAAAAGAAGCATACGATGGCATCAAAAGTCAAAAACTAAATGATCATGAAGGCTAATGGCGACTTTGTAAGAGTCTAACATGTGTGAGCATGCGCCAAGTCAACCCAAATAAAGCATCAAGGAGAAAACCAAAATAATGCTTCCATACAATAAAAACAACGCATGATTTTTTCAAAGGCTCATTAAGCAATCTCAGTTATTTGAGACAAGTCATGCTACAGCAAAACCACTAAGCATACTATCAAAAAGACATCAAGCATGACATGAAAAAGCCTAAGCCGCAGTCTACACAAGCTCCTTCTTGTACCACTATTTTGCACAAAGCTTTTTCTCTTTTCCAACACCATTTGAAATTTTTATAAACACCTCTTTTGATGAAAACCAATGAAGACCAGAGGCAAAAATACACCTTGATGAAAAGATATGACAAGATCTGAACGCATATCAAGGCGAAAACGAAAACCAAAAGCAGTAGCAGAAAAAGTAGAACGCCCGATTTTTAATAAGAGTGAAAACTAGAGCGTTCTTTGCAAATGAAAACGAGTACATCTCCTCCAAAGGAAATTTGTTGGGGTCCAACCATTTATTGCAGCAAACAAACAAACTAAACAAACTAAGAAAACTAAAACAACTGACGCTCCAAGAAAAACACATAGTGCATGAAGCAATAAAAATATAGTGTTTTGAAAGGTGACCTGATTTTTGCCGATGAAGAAGGGGTGCCTCGGGGGCATCCCCAAGCTTTGACGCTTGTACTTCTTGGATATTTCTTGGGGTGATGTATGGGCATCCCCAAGCTTGAGCTTTTGTCCATTCTTCAACTCATCTCATCATTCTCCAATCCCTACACTTGAAAACTTCCTTCATATAAAACTAAACACAATTCTATTAGCAACATTAGTGTAAGCATAAAATATATTCAACCTCTTTTAGCTTCAGGTTTCAACCCAAAACCACCACATATAAAGTATATACTACTGTAGCAACTTCCACAAGAGTTCCATGATCAAAAAGAACTCAAAAGAAAGCGATAAAGTGGCAAAAACAAATATTGGCAGAAATCTGTCAAAACCGGACAGCTGACAAAGGACGAATTTTTTAGGGATTTTCCGTTGCTCAAATCAAAAAGTGTTCAACTAAGAAAAGTTTGGATATAACCTGGGGCATATGCACAAGAAATCGCAGGTCCAAAAGATAAACAGAGAATTTTTACGGTGCAGCACCGAAAACAGTTTCAGGACAGCAATAACCCCAAATCTTTACCTCACTCAAATTAGAGGCTTCTCTTGGCACAAAAACGAAATAAACAAGATAAGGAGCGGTCATTACAGTAGTAATGACTTCCAAGACTCAAATAAAAGAAAAATTACTGAAAAGTAAACATTGGGTTATCTCCCAAGAGTGCTTTTCTTTAACGCCTTTGAGCTAGGCGCAAAAAATTGCGAATCAAGTAATATCAAGTGATGAAGCGCTAGGGTCAGCACGTGCCTTACGTCTCCCTTTCTTACCTTTGCTCTTGACTCTAGGAAAGACATGGTTATTGAAAGGTGGAGTAGTAAATGTTATATTGCCTTTTCCCACATCGATAACGGCGCCAAGGAGCTTCAGAATGGATCTTCCAAGTGTGATTTGTCCTTTTCCTACACATTCAATAACAAGATAATCAGTAGATATCATTCTTCCTAGGATTTTTGTAAAGACTCCTTCAGCTATTCCAAGGGGAGATATGGTGGCATTATTAGTAAGAAAAATTTCTTCTCCTCCCTCAGAAAGCTTCCAAAGGCTCAAAGATTCATAAACATCCTTTGGCATGAGACAAAATTCAGACATAATATCACAACGAGCATGAAAAGTTTCACCACAAATGGTGATTTTTATTGTAGGATACCAACTCGAAGGCTCAGAATTTATAGGCACATAATCAAAATGCTGGCGCAAAGTATTATAGCAAGAATTCAAACTAGCAGTGTGAGTCTCAAGAGTATTAAGTCTATTAAAAATGCACACAAGAGAGGAATCAAAATAGGTTGGCATGCTATAAATTGTAATCAACTTTTTAATAATATTGAAGGCTTGATCTCCATCACAATGAAGGAAATCTCCTTCTGCAGTAGCATCCAAAGCATATCTGTAACGAAGAGAAAGTCCAAAGTAAAAGCTACTAAGGAGCAAACTCAAAGTCATTTTAGGTTCAGTTTTTCCATGCCAATCATAAATTCTAGACCAAGCTTCTTTAAAGCTTTCCTCATCTTTCTGCTTAAAGGTAAAGATCATGTCCGCGGGGGACATAGTAGTAGCAACTAAACTAGACATGATAAACTAAGAGCAAAGAAATAACAACTACCAAGGATTCTAATTTTTTTGGATTTTTGATATAAAAAGCAATGCAGGTAAAATAAAATAAAGTAAAGCAAAACAAATAACAAAGTAAAGAATGTGTGTGCGAAGAACTCCCCTCGCAGAAGTCTTCTCTCTTCCCCGGCAACGGCGCCAGAAAAGTGGCTGCTACTCGTGTGATGATGGTGCCAGAAAAGTACTGTGGCGTTTAGTTGACGTGGGAGCAGTAAGTCCTTGTGTGTGGTGATTGACCAGCCCGTTGGGAACCCCAAGAGGAAGGTATGATGAGTGTAGCAGCAAGTTTTCCCTCAGTTAAGAAACCAAGGTTTATCGATCAGGAGAAGAGAGACGATGACGACTGAAGGTGTTTGTGGAACCTGCACACACACAAACAAATACTTTGTCCCCAACTTGCGATGAGGTTGTCAATCTCACCGGTTTGCTTGAAACAAAGGTTATGAGTGTATCGAGTGGAAAACAGTAGTAATATGCGAGTAAAGTAAACAGTGCGGGAATAGTAAACAGGTGATTGCAATATGATTAAAATAGGACCGGGGTCCACAGTTCACTAGTGGTGTCTCTCCATAGATAAATAACATGCTGGGTAAACAAATTACAGTTGGGCAATTGATAGAATAAAGATAACGTGATATGTCAAGAAGATCACTATGAGATTTACTCTGGGCATTACAACAAAATACATAGACCGCCATCCAACTGCATCTATGACTAATAATCCACCCCCGGGGATATCATCCGAACACCCTAGAAGTATTAAGTTGCGAACAACAGATAATTGCATTAAGCAAAGTGTGTAATGTAAACAAAGCATATGCCCTTGAGCATATGAATGTTGTTTTCTCCCTAGTAGCAACAGCACATCTACCACCTTAGAGGTTTCTATCACTCCCCCAGGTGAAATAGAGGCATGAACCCACTATCGAGCATAAATACCCCCTCTTGGAGTCACTAGCAACTACTCGGCCAAGATAGCTACTAACAACGGAGAGCATGCAAGATCATAAACAACATAGAGATAACAAAAGATATAATTCAGTACAGCAACTTAATCATAAACACCAATATTCATCGGATCCCAACAAACCAACATCATAGAATTACATAACGGTGATCTCAATCATGTAGGGCAGCTCATGAGATCTAAACATGAAGCACATGGTGGAGAAGACAACCATCTAGCTACTGCTATGGACCCATAGTCCAAGGTAGACTACTCACTCATCGCTCCGGAGGCAAGCATGGCGATGAAGAAGACCTCCGGTGGCGATTCCCCTCTCCGGCAGGGTGCCGGGAAGAGCTTCTGGACCCTCCCGATCTTCGGGTCGACGGCGGCGGCGGATCGCGATGTATTCTGGAAAACTGATCGGGCCCTTAGGTTTTTCTCGTCAGGGGGTATATATAGGCGAAAGGGCAATGTCAGAGGAGGGACCACGGCCCCTCACGTGGGCCCGGCGCGGCCAGGGGGGTTGCCGCGCCGCCCCTGTGTGTGGGGGCCACGTGGCCCCCCTCCGTCAGGTCTTCAGATGTTTGGGAGCTTCCCCGTAAATTATGACTTCAGGAACTTGTTTCGTCCAATTCCGAAAATATTTCCTGTGTATCACTTCTGAAACACACAAACAGCAGAAAACAGGAAACTGGCACTGTGGCACTTCGTTAATAGGTTAGTTCCGGAAAATGTATAAAAGTACCACTAAGTGTAACGAAACAATAGGCAAATGGTGTAAAAACAAGCATGGAGCATCAAAAATTATAGATACGTTTGAGACGTATCACTGGGCCTCCTCTTCCCGCTGCCGGGCCTGCTCTTGCATCTCCACCTACGTTTTGTTGTCGCGAAGTCATTAACATTGCAATGGAAAGCATGTAAAGAAGCGTAGAGGAACCGAAAAAGAACATACCCGTAACCGCTCGACCGCTAGATCCGAAGCCCGTGGACGTGTCTCTACCTGAGGCTGGTCGCTCGTACGCCCACGACGGACCTGGCGGAGACCTGGAATGATCCTTGGGTCGATGACCCCGTCACCAATCCATAGGCGTCCGTGCTTCATGCCTTCTCCCGCAAGCACCGCAGCCTCAACGTCAAAGTCCTCGGTCTCTGGCTGGGAGCTCTCGCCGTGTATCTGCTTGAACTTCGAGACATACGCGTTACACTGGGTCTCGGCTTGCTCATTGATCCACATGGACCCCGTATCAGGATGCGGTGTCTTCCTAGTCTTCATCTTTCGAATGAAGGCAAATTTGTTTGGCGTCACTCCTGTCTTTGTTTCCTGCAAAAGAGAACATGCAATTAAGTGAAGTGGGAAACCCTTGTGGAGTTA
This sequence comes from Dactylis glomerata, assembly GCA_007115705.1. NCBI lineage: Eukaryota > Viridiplantae > Streptophyta > Magnoliopsida > Poales > Poaceae > Dactylis > Dactylis glomerata. Next base: position 1,115,163 of record QXEO01000132.1, read on the forward strand.
ACAATGTATAACGCGAAACCAAAGAATGAAGGAACCATTTGCTCACCTCTTCCTGGAGGTGAAGGGCGAGGGGGATGCTGCCTAGGATATGTGATCCACCTCGCATCTCTGCCCGCGACAGCTTGCCCTTCTCGTGCTTCTGGAGGTACTGGGGGCATGTCCACCACATGACCATCGCCAGAAAGCACGCTTCGTCGTTGCCGACGTACTGAGGAGGGTTCTACATACAGAAGATAGACCCACGCATTATTACAACATTAACTATATGGTGATAAAGAAATCAAAAACACATAAATGCAAATACCTGTCGGTACTGCCACGGCTGCATGTGCGTCACCCGAGCGTCGTCCTTAGACATCCAAATTTTGTGGTCGGCGTGCCAGTTGCGGACGCACTGAACACGTGCCTCGTAGTGCATCCCAGTCACCCTACTCGTAGCCAGCGTGTGTAAGGTACGATCGCACGCACGTTCCTCACCCTCAGCCCTCTTGAAGTATTGCTGCAACCATGCACATAGGTAAAACAAGGGGCATTAGTGCAACTATTGTCCACTAAGGAGTGTTTGAATGCTAAAAAATCAGAAGTCACATACCCAGAACTTGTGTACAACCACCTCCTGCATGTTCTCGTACTTGCCATGAGGATCTGGCGCGTAGCTGTAGTGCCGCCAAGTCCAAGCTACGTCGCGGCAACCACTAGGGAGATTGACAAGCCCGGGGAAATACTTCCGAAGTAGGCCTCCAAGGATGTTGGCGTAGCCACGTGCCGGCTTCCTCGTCGGGTCGGCAAACTTGAACGACCTGCACAATGAAAGGGCAAAATCAGTATGTATGTCATAAAAATTTCGATAATGATAAAATTGCGATAACGAAATGTCAAAAGTAGCATGTACCTCCTTCCAGCGGGCACTAGAACAACATCGCTGCTGGACCATGTTTTTAGCGTCGGGAGCTGCGTTTTCCCACGCTGATACGGCTTCCTGTCACGTGGTTGTAGCCTCTCCTCACGTGCAACGTACCCCTCATCCTCCGGCGGTTCCCAAACTAGGTTTGGGTCAGGCTCAAATGGTAAGCCCCCCAACGCCTCATCCTCCGAGAGGTCCTCCTCGTCCTCCCCACCACCGTCCTCCTCATCCTCCTCGTCCTCCCCACCACCGTGCTCCTCATCCTCCCCACCACCGTGCTCCTCGTCCTCCCCACCACCGTGCTCCTCATCCTCCTCCTCGGCTGCGGGAGGGCTAGGAGGAGGGGGGTTAGCTTCCCACGTCGCATTCTTCCTATGTGCTCCACGACGCTCGGGAGGGGGGCTAGGAGGTGCCCGCCTCGAAGAACTCAAAGGCCTCGAAGACCTCGAAGGCCTCACAGCGTCAGCCAAGTCCTGGAGCTTCTTTACAAAACCGCCCTTTTTTTGGCATGTTTCAATCACCTGCAAACACAATGAAGAGAGTGGTTTATTAGTACGCAATATAAAAAGATGAATATTACTGAAAGCAAAATAGATTATAAGTAGATGAATATTACTGAAAGCATGGAGGACAAGATACATTAGTAAAAGCAACAAATAGCATATAGAGTTCTCACAAACATAGCACGGAGTTCATACAAATAAACTAGCTCGAAAATCACTATTACACAGAGTTATTACAAATAGTCTAGCCTCACAATTACTACTACATAGATCAGTAGCCATCAGGCTCGACATCCATAATTGGACCACATGTTTCATCATCGCCATCAGGCTCAGCGAACCAATAATCATCAATGAAACCTGGAGGTGGTCCATTTGCACCGAGGTCAAGGCCTGCTTTGAACGCCTCGAGCAAACTCAAGTCTTCGGGGGCACAAACATCCTCAGCTTCATCTTCTGCATTGTCTTCCTCCATGCCCGCATCTTCTTGTTCATCGTCTACGACCATGTCATCAACAGCCGGCAAGCCGATAGTGAAATGACCGGGGAGCCCTTCTTCCTGATAAAATTCGACATTCGATGTTGAGGGGTCTACGCGGCGGTAATCGTCCTTGTTTGGCGGGGGTGGCCTATTGCGTGAAGGTACCGTCAACAGAACATCCCATCTTTGTAGACGTTTCGCCAGGTTTTTGCACGCGTACGGGAGATAGAATACTTGAAAGGCCTGGGTAGCCAAAATATACACATCCTCTCCCTTATAAACAGAGCTTCTTTCAACCTCGACCAATCCAATTTCAGGATCCCGTCTCACCCGACGTGGGTTGAACCAATGGCATTTGAATACGACGGGATTTAGCCCTTTGTCAAACCCGTAATTCAGCTCGTATATACCCTCGACTCTTCCATAGTAATGGAGTCCATCATCACCTTGACATACCACCCCGCTATTTATTGTCTTCGCGTTGGGCCGGCTTGTTGTGTATTTATGGGTCTGAAAGCGATACCCGTTCACGTCATAAGAGTTGAACGTGTAGACGGAATGGTTAAAGCCCCTAGCAATTTTTCTTAGCTCTGGCTTCATCTCTTTGTCAGTTCTTGCCTACAAGTTTAGCACGAGAAGTTTAGAACGAGAAATGCCCGATAAATGTCGGCGGCGCAAGGAAATTAGGATAGAATAGTACCAAAGCACAGAACCAGCTACTGAAACCGAAACCGCCGCCCTTATCGAAAATATGCTTGGATTCTTCCGGGGTAGGCTCCCTGTGGGTATACCTCCAATGGATATCCGTGAATTGTCTATACCGATGAAAAGAGGAAGAGTTAGCAACAAACATACGAGTGCATGTTCAAGGCCATGCATGTTTGCGAATAACTAAATGGTTAGCACTTACTTGATGTACGGCTTCACTTCCACCATGGTGTTCAAGACATACGAGTGGATCAAGGCCCGCTCATGTTGGTTCGTTTGGTACGGCTTCGTGCCACTTGACTTGCCACCAAGCCCTATGAAGATGCTAAGCTTGGGTACATCTTCATTGCTGGCGGCATTGTAACGGAGGATCGGGTTGTGCTTTGTGGGAATGTTGGGATCATAGTGCTTAGTGGTGAAGTTTGCACCTCCACGTTAAGGACTGCCGCGGATATGGATGCTTCGATCTTGCATTTATTGCCTGTCATTTGACGAAGCTTTTGTGTTTCCCTCTCGGGCGGATACTGCCAACGGGCCCAATTCGGCCCACCCTTTAAACATTCGGCCGCGAGGTGCAAGATCATATGTTGCATCGGATTAAAGAACCCTGGAGGAAAGATCTTCTCTAGATCACAAAGCAAAATGGGTGCCTCTTTATCCAGCTTCTCAATCACTTTAGTGTCTAACTCCCTAGCACAAATCTGGCGGAAGAAAAAGCTCAACCTCGACAGCACTCGCCAAGTCTGCTCAGGGACAAAGCCTCGAATCATCACCGGCATTATCTGCTCAAGCCATATGTGGTAGTCATGACTCTTGAGTCCTTGTACTCGCAATGTTTCCATGTTCACACCCCTCATCCAGTTGGCTGCGAACCCATCAGGGAAAAACAAAGAGTCCTTCATCCACATGAATACCTCTCTTCTTTGGGCCTTTGTAAGGCAGAACAGAGCTTGTCGCTTAGTCCAAGTTTTTTTAGCACCATGAGGTGGCTGCATGTTCAAATTTGACCTATCGCACCATTTCTCTTGATCAATTCGAGCCTTTCTGTTATCCTTCGTCTTCTCAGTGTCCATCATGGTGCTCCAAATGGCATCGCTGATATTCTTCTCGGTGTGCATTGTATCAATGTTATGCGGGAGCTCGAGATCCTCAAAGTAAGGGAGCTTCCATAAGCACGGCTTGTGAGTCCATTGGTGTGTCTCCCCATATCCCAAGAAACCATTCCCATCAGGCCTAGGCTGAAGAGCATCTAACTCGGCCTTGATTTCCGTTCTGGACTTCATAATTGGCTTCGGGTCATGCACAACACGGCCTTTCTTGAAACTCTTTACATCACTCCTGTATTCATGACTCTGCTCAAGGAACTGTCGAGCTTCATCAAAACAGGAATACTTGCCTCCCTTGTCGAGCCAGAAGAAAGTCACAGCCTGCCTGCACTCTGGGCAAGGCCACTTCCCATGTGTACACCACCCACAGAACAAAGCACGTGCTGGCAGGTCATGCATGGACGTGTGGTACCAGACATACATATCGAAGTACTCCTTCTTTGATGCGTCATATGTTTGGATCCCGCGACCTTCCCAGCCACGAAGCAAGTCATCCACCAGCGGTTCCAGGTACACATTCATGTTCTTACCCGGGTATTTCGGCCCTGGGATTATCATCGACACAAACATGTTCTCTGATCTCATGCAGACACCAGGGGGGGAGGTTCAGGGGAATAACAAACACTGGCCAACAACTGTATACTGCAGCCGACATGCCATATGGATTGAACCCATCGGTTGATATCACAACTGCTACGCTCCTCGGGTCACCGGCTTTTAGCGGATATTTCGTGACAAAGTTCTTCCATGCACTACCATCCGACGGATGTATCATCTTGTCGGTGTATCTGTTTCCTTCTACGGCCCACCTCATCTGCTGGGCAGTATCCTCGGTCATGAAGAGTCGCTGGATCCTCGGTAGAACTGGAAGATAGCGGAGGATATTCTTGGCAATCGTGGTCTGCCTCTTCTGACCATCACCATTGGGGTCAACCTCAAAGTACCTAGAGGATTTGCATTTGATGCAATAATTTGTGTCAGCATGCTCCCCTCTGAATAGCATGCATCCCTTTGGACAAGCGTGTATCTGCTGACATGACATCTTAAGGTCACTGAGCAATTTGGTCGAATAGTAGAAGTTTTTTGGCAAGAGGTGCCCTTTCGGCAGAATGCTGCCAATGACGACCAGAAGTTCATCGAACCCATCTCTGCACAAGTTCCTATGGCACTTAAGGCCATAAGGCGAGCGATGGCATCTAGTTGGGTAACCTCTGTATTTTCATGCAGGGGTTTCTGCGAAGCAAACAGAGCCTCATAATACTGCTTTGTATTTTCCTCTGGCTCCTCAGCTGTCTCCGCATCCTGAGGTGTCTCCGCCTCTACATGAGGGCTTTCAGGCACATTACCATTAGCCAAGTTTTCTAAGCACCGATCAAACCCAGTATCATATTCTCCCCTGGGTTGAATCTGCCGCACCTCCTTCCTAGCACGTTTCTTTGCCTTTTCTCCATGGAAAGTCCAAGTCTTGTAGGATGATGTGAACCCAAACTTGAGCAGGTGAGTACTCATAGTTTCCTTGTCCTGTGACTTTCCGTTAGCGCACTTACTACAAGGGCACCAAACTGTTCTAGGTCTGCTAGGAATGTCAAACACCCTGTCGACAAACTGCTCGGTCTTTTGTCCCCATTCCTCAGTATAATCCCACTGACTGATTCTGCCATCGTATATCCAGTCACGATTATCCATCCTCTAATCAGCACCAAAACAGACGAAACATAGCATTTATATCAAATCGGAATTAAATGCATCATATTTTTATTTTTTTACGCATGCATCAACCTGAATCTCTACTAGGTGGGCTCCTAGCAGCCGCCGGATCCGTAGATTGAGTACATTCTCCCTACTCTACCCCGATCCAAGACAGAATTTCGGCAGCACCTCCCCGCTGTTCTCCCGATACACGTCTCGGCAAATAGCCGAGAGGGATGTGCATCCGGAGAACAACAAGGAGCTGCTGCCAAAATCCTGACTCGCAACGGAGTAGAACAAGGAAAATGTACTCAACTACGCATCCGCCGGCTGTCCTGATAAATGCCGTAAGAGTTACGGTTCATAATATGCGAGACCACTAATGCATATTTATCCGCGTAACCCTTACAGTCGGGAATAGACGCCTAGGTAACGCGACATACTCGGTGATCTAGACATAAAAATAAAACCTATGTACATGGGAGGGAGATTTATACCCTAGACGCGTAAGAGAATCGTCGAAGAAGATCCGGGACGCCCCGTCAAACACCCCCGCGACGCCGCCCCCCGTGTCCACCTCGAAGCATCGCCTGCATAGCGACAAAACCAATTAGTCATGCAAGTGAACATAATTTTTTTACAATAGTGGTATAACAATATTACTTCACCATAAAGAACTAAAGTGCAAAAAAATAATTTATTTGACCACTTTTACTTAGAATTTCATTGTAGCACATTATCTTATTTTACTAGTGCATGCGCTTACTTTTACCATAAACATCTTTTTTTTATAACTAAATCCTATTTCTAATTTATACTACACTAAAATCCTATTTCTAAATTAATAAAACTAATATAAGTATTATCATTAACCTAATTGTACTACACTACTATTATAACTAACCTAATTGTACTACACTACACTACTATTATCCTATTTCTAAATTTATAAAACTAATACAAGTATTATCATACACTACCTAAATCCTACACTACACTACTATTATCACTAACCTACACTATACTACTACTATTACCCTACACTACTATCATCCTAGCTATAACTAACCTAACTATCATCCTAACTATAACTAACCTAACTATTATCCTAGCTATAACTAACTAAATCCTACACTACTATGCAGGGACGTGGGAGACAGCAGGGCACGGGAGGCACGTACCCTGCCGGCCGGCTCGGCCGAGGTGGTGGCGGGTGGTGCGCAGGTGCGCAGGTGGCAGGAGGCAGGGGCGGCCCAGGTGGGAGCAGGCAGGGGCGGCCCAGGTGGTGCGCAGGGCAGGAGGCAGACGGCGGCGACGCTAACCGAGCTCGGCCGCAGCGGCCATGGCATCGGTGCGGCGACGTACGGCCGGGGAGCTCGTGCGCGGGAGAAAGGAGGGCAGCCGGAGGAAGGAGGGGCTGCCGGAGGAGGGCGGGGCAGCGGAGGAGCGCGGGGCAGCGGAGGAGCAGAGCGGCGGGCAGCCGGCGGAGGAGCAAAGCGGCGCGCGGTCGGCCGGCGTGGCGGCTCGGAGCTACAGGCGCGCGTGGGTGTGTGTGTGGCTGGGAGGGAGAGAGCGAGCGAGTGAGTGGATAGGGTTATCCCCCGCGGCGGCTTTGCCGTGCGCCGGCGGCTTTGCCGTGCGGTGAACCTTTGCCGTGCGCCGTTAGTCCTTTGCCGTGCGTTTTCGCCCTTTGCCGTGCGTTGGCGCACGGCAAAGCCTGTTTGCTTATCATATTGGTAAGTTGCATAACATGTGGTATGTTTATAAGAACAATTTTGATACTAATCATCAAATAGATGGAGTAATATAGAAAACAATGAGAAAATAATTATTACGTGACAAAAAAATACACACCAAATATAGAAGCAAACAAACAAGGTTGTCTAGAATGGACATAGAACTCGATAATCAATGAGTTCGCACCTAAAAGAAGCAAACTTATAATTAGATACTATGGACATGGTCGATATCCAATTGACTTTGTGTTATAGATTGATGCATTTATCGGTAAGATCTAGTGTGGAAAATGGTATTGTCCCATAAAATTTCATATGGTTGCAGGTGCGTATGTACAATAGTACATACACATGATTTAAAAAAGCAAGCATATATATATATAAGGCTATCGACAAAAGTGGCCGATCAGAGGTTCGGCTTGCTTCTCCCCCATGCACGGCAATTCCCCTCGATCATGCATATTTATTTTCGTGACAAAGATAGCATGATAATCTAGGGTAGACCGTGACGGGCTAGGGTTTTGCCGACCGGACTTCGAGGGGTATGCATGTCAAAAAATTTGCTTTACACATACATATGACCTAACCAAAGCCAAAGGAACACACTAGCCCACCGCCTCGATACCGTCCGGAAAATTCTAGGGAGGTAGAACACGCGGGTGCACCAGGCTAGGGTTTCGCTCTATATTGGGCTTCGGGGGTAGCAATCCCCCTCCAAAGCTATCATGTGGCCATAATATATGTAGATAGGTGTGGTAGATCGCTATCAGAGGTACGATCACCCTTTTCACACACATGCGATAAGACTTTAAAAGATCTAGGGGGTAGGCCGCGAGCGGGAGTTTTCGTGCGCCGTCATTTCATGCGGGTCCCGAATCAGGCGTAACTAATTCAAAAAAAATCGAAAAAATGCAAAACCTTCGCATGACATCATTTTATGTGACCTACAAGCGGGAAAAAAATTCAAACCTAGAGAAAAATTGTTTACCAAAAAGTCCCTTCACAAAAATGACCTATCACGTTCGAGGTTGCACGACTTCTAGGTTAAATGAGCTAGATTCGGCCATGAGCATGGCATAGTTTGTCGAAACGAGGCCATATCGGACACATGTGTGTCCCTTGGGATGTAAAGGAACGCCACAGAGGCCGATTTTATTTTCGTCCCACAAAAAGTGCTTTTTCCATTTTCAGAGTGCCAAAATAGGGTTTTTTTGTGAACCAGCTACTGAAACGCGATATCGAAAGCTGGGAAAAACACCCCACATAAATAGTAGACACCATGGGGATACACATATCAGCTCTTGTTTTGTTGTGCAGCCTTCGGAGGTGTTTTTTCAATTTTGTGCAAGTTCCTGCCGATTTCGCTGGAACCGGGGTGGTTTTGCACTTTAGCGCAAAAAAGTAAACCTCCTGATTTTTTGTAAAAATAATTTTTGAATCCGCAACATATCATTTCTTCACTAAACATCAGGGAAAAAAGGGGGACTCCACACCGCTTGTCCGCGAGCGGAAGTTTTCGTGCGCCGTCATTTCATGCGGGTCCCGAATCGGGCATAACTAATTCAAAAAAAATCGAGAAAATGCAAAACCTTTACGTGACATCATTTTATGCGACCTAAAAGCGGGAAAAAAATTCAAACCTAGAGAAAAATTGTTTACCAGAAAGTCTCTTCACAGAAATGACCTATCACGTTCGAGGTTGCATGAATTCTAGGTTAAATGAGCTAGATTCAGCCATGAACATGGCATAGTTTGTCGAAACGAGGCCATATCGGACACATGCGTGTCCCTTGGGATGTAAAGGACCGCCATAGAGGCCGATTTTCTTTTCGTCCCACAAAAAGTGCTTTTTCCATTTTCAGAGTGCCAAAATAGGGTTTTTTTGTGAACCAGCTACTGAAACGCGATATCGAAAGCTGGGAAAAACACCCCACATAAATAGTAGACACCATGGGGATACACATATCAGCTCTCGTTTTGTTGCGCAGTATTTGGAGGTGTTTTTTGAATTTTGCGCAAGTTCCTGCCGATTTCGCTGGAACCGGGGTGGTTTTGCACTTTAGCGCAAAAAAGTAAACCTCCTGATTTTTTGTAAAAATCATTTTTGAATCCGCAACATATCATTTCTTCACTAAACATCAGGGGAAAAAGTGGGACTCCGCACCGCCTGGCCGCGAGCGGGAGTTTTTGTGCGCCGTCATTTCATGCGGGTCCCAAATCGGGCGCAACTAATTCAAAAAAAATCGAAAAAATGCAAAACCTTCGCGTGACGTCATTTTATGTGACCTACAAGTGGGAAAAAAATTCAAACCTAGAGAAAAATCTAGGGGGGTAGACTGCGATGTCGTCCGGAATAATCTAGGGGGTAGACTGCGCGGGTGCAGCGGGCTAGGGTTTCGCCGTACATCGCGCTTTGGGGGTAGCAACCCCCTCCAAAGCAATCATGTGGGCATAATATATGGAGATAGGTGTGGCGGAGCTATCTGAGGGGGGTAGACCGCGACGGGCTAGGGTTTCTCTGTACATCGCGCTTCGGGGGCTATGCATATCAAAACCTTTGCTTTACACATACATATGACCTAACCAAAGCCAAAGGAACACACTAGCCCACCGATGCGATGTCGTCCGGAATAATCTAGGGGGGTAGACCGCGCGGGTGCAGCGGGCTAGGGTTTTGCCGTATATCGCGCTTCGGGGGTAGCAACCCCCTCCAAAGCTATCATGTGGGCATAATATATGGAGATAGGTGTGGTAGAGCTATCTGAGAGGTGTGACCACCCCGTTGGCACACATGCAATAACACTTTGAAAATCGAGGGGGGTAGACCACGACGGGCTAGGGTTTCTCTGTACATCGCGCTTCGGGGGCTATGCATATCAAAACCTTTGCTTTACACATACATATGACCTAACTAAAGCCAAAGGAACACACTAGCCCACCGACGCGATGTCGTCCGGAATAATCTAGGGGGTAGACCGCGCGGGTGCAGCGGGCTAGGGTTTCGCCGTACATCGCGCTTCGGGGGTAGCAACCCCCTCCAAAGCTATCATGTGGGCATAATATATGGAGATAGGTGTGGTAGAGCTATGTGAGAGGCGTGACCACCCTGTTGGCACACATGCGATAACACTTTAAAAAATCGAGGGGGTAGACCGCGACGGGCTAGGGTTTCTCTGTACATCACGCTTCGGGGGCTATGCATGTCAAAACCTTTGCTTTACACATACATATGACCTAACCAAAGCCAAAGGAACACACTAGCCCACCGACGCGATGTCGTCCGGAATAATCTAGGGGGGTAGACCGCGCGGGTGCAGTGGGCTAGGGTTTTGCCGTACATCGCGCTTCGGGGGTAACAACCCCCTCCAAAGCTATCATGTGGGCATAATATATGAAGATAGGTGTGGTAGAGCTATCTGAGAGGTGTGACCACCCCGTTGGCACACATGCAATAACACTTTGAAAATCGAGGGGGGTAGACCACGACGGGCTAGGGTTTCTCTGTACATCGCGCTTTGGGGGCTATGCATATCAAAACCTTAGCTTTACACATACATATGACCTAACCAAAGCCAAAGGAACACACTAGCCCACCGACGCGATGTCGTCCGGAATAATCTAGGGGGGGTAGACCGCGCAGGTGCAGCGGGCTAGGGTTTTGCCGTACATCGCGCTTCGGGGGTAGCAACCCCCTCCAAAGCTATCATGTGGGCATAATATATGGAGATAGGTGTGGTAGAGCTATCTGAGAGGCGTGACCACCCTGTTGGCACACATGCGATAACACTTTAAAAAATCGAGGGGGTAGACCGCGACGGGCTTGGGTTTCTCTGTACATCGCGCTTCGGGGGCTATGCATGTCAAAACCTTTGCTTTACACATACATATGACCTAACCAAAGCCAAAGGAACACACTAGCCCACCGACGCGATGTCATCCGGAATAATCTAGGGGGGTAGACCGCGCGGGTGCAGCGGGCTAGGGTTTTGCCGTACATCGTGCTTCGGGCGTAGCAACCCCCTCCAAAGCTATCTTGTGGGCATAATATATGAAGATAGGTGTGGTAGAGCTATCTGAGAGGTGTGACCACCCCATTGGCACACATGCAATAACTCTTTGAAAATCGAGGGGGGTAGACCGCGACGGGCTAGGGTTTCTCTGTACATCGCGCTTCGGGGGCTATGCATATCAAAACCTTTGCTTTACACATACATATGACTTAACCAAAGCCAAAGGAACACACTAGCCCACCGACGCAATGTCGTCCGGAATAATCTAGGGGGGTAGACCGCGCGGGTGCAGCGGGCTGGGGTTTTGCCGTACATCGCGCTTCGAGGGTAGCAACCCCCTCCAAAGCTATCATGTGGGCATAATATATGGAGATAGGTGTGGTAGAGCTATCTGAGAGGTGTGACCACCCCGTTGGCACACATGCAATAACACTTTGAAAATCGAGGGGGGTAGACCGCGACGGGCTAGGGTTTCTCTGTACATCGCGCTTCGGGGGCTATGCATATCAAAACCTTTGCTTTACACATACATATGACCTAACCAAAGCCAAAGGAACACACTAGCCCACCGACGCGATGTCGTCCGGAATAATCTAGGGGGGTAGACCGCGCGGGTGCAGCGGGCTAGGGTTTTGCCGTACATCGCGCTTCGGGGGTAACAACCCCCTCCGAAGCTATCATGTGGGCATAATATATGAAGATAGGTGTGGTAGAGCTATCTGAGAGGTGTGACCACCCCGTTGGCACACATGCAATAACACTTTGAAAATCGAGGGGGGTAGACCACGACGGGCTAGGGTTTCTCTGTACATCGCGCTTTGGGGGCTATGCATATCAAAACCTTTGCTTTACACATACATATGACCTAACCAAAGCCTAAGGAACACACTAGCCCACCGACGCGATGTCGTCCGGAATAATCTTGGGGGGTAGACCACGCGGGTGCAGCGGGCTAGGGTTTTGCCGTACATCGCGCTTCAGGGGTAGCAACCCCCTCCAAAGCTATCATGTGGGCATAATATATGGAGATAGGTGTGGTAGAGCTATCTGAGAGGCGTGACCACCCTGTTGGCACACATGCGATAACACTTTAAAAAATCGAGGGGGTAGACCGCGACGGGCTTGGGTTTCTCTGTACATCGCGCTTCGGGGGCTATGCATGTCAAAACCTTTGCTTTACACATACATATGACCTAACCAAAGCCAAAGGAACACACTAGCCCACCGACGCGATGTCGTCCGGAATAATCTAGGGGGGTAGACCGCGCGGGTGCAGCGGGCTAGGGTTTTGCCGTACATCGTGCTTCGGGCGTAGCAACCCCCTCCAAAGCTATCATGTGGGCATAATATATGAAGATAGGTGTGGTAGAGCTATCTGAGAGGTGTGACCACCCCGTTGGCACACATGCAATAACACTTTGAAAATCGAGGGGGGTAGACCACGACGGGCTAGGGTTTCTCTGTACATCGCGCTTCGGGGGCTATGCATATCAAAACCTTTGCTTTACACATACATATGACCTAACTAAAGCCAAAGGAACACACTAGCCCACCGACGCGATGTCGTCCGGAATAATCTAGGGGGTAGACCGCGCGGGTGCAGCGGGCTAGGGTTTCGCCGTACATCGCGCTTCGGGGGTAGCAACCCCCTCCAAAGCTATCATGTGGGCATAATATATGGAGATAGGTGTGGTAGAGCTATGTGAGAGGCGTGACCACCCTGTTGGCACACATGCGATAACACTTTAAAAAATCGAGGGGGTAGACCGCGACGGGCTAGGGTTTCTCTGTACATCACGCTTCGGGGGCTATGCATGTCAAAACCTTTGCTTTACACATACATATGACCTAACCAAAGCCAAAGGAACACACTAGCCCACCGACGCGATGTCGTCCGGAATAATCTAGGGGGGTAGACCGCGCGGGTGCAGCGGGCTAGGGTTTTGCCGTACATCGCGCTTCGGGGGTAACAACCCCCTCCAAAGCTATCATGTGGGCATAATATATGAAGATAGGTGTGGTAGAGCTATCTGAGAGGTGTGACCACCCCGTTGGCACACATGCAATAACACTTTGAAAATCGAGGGGCGTAGACCACGACGGGCTAGGGTTTCTCTGTACATCGCGCTTTGGGGGCTATGCATATCAAAACCTTAGCTTTACACATACATATGACCTAACCAAAGCCAAAGGAACACACTAGCCCACCGACGCGATGTCGTCCGGAATAATCTAGGGGGGTAGACCGCGCAGGTGCAGCGGGCTAGGGTTTTGCCGTACATCGCGCTTCGGGGGTAGCAACCCCCTCCAAAGCTATCATGTGGGCATAATATATGGAGATAGGTGTGGTAGAGCTATCTGAGAGGCGTGACCACCCTGTTGGCACACATGCGATAACACTTTAAAAAATCGAGGGGGTAGACCGCGACGGGCTTGGGTTTCTCTGTACATCGCGCTTCGAGGGCTATGCATGTCAAAACCTTTGCTTTACACATACATATGACCTAACCAAAGCCAAAGGAACACACTAGCCCACCGACGCGATGTCATCCGGAATAATCTAGGGGGGTAGACCGCGCGGGTGCAGCGGGCTAGGGTTTTGCCGTACATCGTGCTTCGGGCGTAGCAACCCCCTCCAAAGCTATCTTGTGGGCATAATATATGAAGATAGGTGTGGTAGAGCTATCTGAGAGGTGTGACCACCCCATTGGCACACATGCAATAACTCTTTGAAAATCGAGGGGGGTAGACCGCGACGGGCTAGGGTTTCTCTGTACATCGCGCTTCGGGGGCTATGCATATCAAAACCTTTGCTTTACACATACATATGACCTAACCAAAGCCAAAGGAACACACTAGCCCACCGACGCAATGTCGTCCGGAATAATCTAGGGGGGTAGACCGCGCGGGTGCAGCGGGCTAGGGTTTTGCCGTACATCGCGCTTCGAGGGTAGCAACCCCCTCCAAAGCTATCATGTGGGCATAATATATGGAGATAGGTGTGGTAGAGCTATCTGAGAGGTGTGACCACCCCGTTGGCACACATGCAATAACACTTTGAAAATCGAGGGGGGTAGACCGCGACGGGCTAGGGTTTCTCTGTACATCGCGCTTCGGGGGCTATGCATATCAAAACCTTTGCTTTACACATACATATGACCTAACCAAAGCCAAAGGAACACACTAGCCCACCGACGCGATGTCGTCCGGAATAATCTAGGGGGGTAGACCGCGCGGGTGCAGCGGGCTAGGGTTTTGCCGTACATCACGCTTCGGGGGTAACAACCCCCTCCAAAGCTATCATGTGGGCATAATATATGAAGATAGGTGTGGTAGAGCTATCTGAGAGGTGTGACCACCCCGTTGGCACACATGCAATAACACTTTGAAAATCGAGGGGGGTAGACCACGACGGGCTAGGGTTTCTCTGTACATCGCGCTTTGGGGGCTATGCATATCAAAACCTTTGCTTTACACATACATATGACCTAACCAAAGCCAAAGGAACACACTAGCCCACCGACGCGATGTCGTCCGGAATAATCTAGGGGGGTAGACCGCGCGGGTGCAGCGGGCTAGGGTTTTGCCGTACATCGCGCTTCGGGGGTAGCAACCCCCTCCAAAGCTATCATGTGGGCATAATATATGGAGATATGTGTGGTAGAGCTATCTGAGAGGCGTGACCACCCTGTTGGCACACATGCGATAACACTTTAAAAAATCGAGGGGGTAGACCGCGACGGGCTTGGGTTTCTCTGTACATCGCGCTTCGGGGGCTATGCATGTCAAAACCTTTGCTTTACACATACATATGACCTAACCAAAGCCAAAGGAACACACTAGCCCACCGACGCGATGTCGTCCGGAATAATCTAGGGGGGTAGACCGCGCGGGTGCAGCGGGCTAGGGTTTTGCCGTACATCGTGCTTCGGGCGTAGCAACCCCCTCCAAAGCTATCATGTGGGCATAATATATGAAGATAGGTGTGGTAGAGCTATCTGAGAGGTGTGACCACCCCATTGGCACACATGCAATAACACTTTGAAAATCGAGGGGGGTAGACCGCGACGGGCTAGGGTTTCTCTGTACATCGCGCTTTGGGGGCTATGCATATCAAAACCTTTGCTTTACACATACATATGACCTAACCAAAGCCAAAGGAACACACTAGCCCACCGACGCGATGTCGTCCGGAATAATCTAGGGGGGTAGACCGCGCGGGTGCAGCGGGCTAGGGTTTTGCCGTACATCGCGCTTCGAGGGTAGCAACCCCCTCCAAAGCTATCATGTGGGCAAATATATGGAGATAGGTGTGGTAGAGCTATCTGAGAGGTGTGACCACCCCGTTGGCACACATGCAATAACACTTTGAAAATCGAGGGGGGTAGACCGCGACGGGCTAGGGTTTCTCTGTACATCGCGCTTCGGGGGCTATGCATATCAAAACCTTTGCTTTACACATACATATGACCTAACCAAAGCCAAAGGAACACACTAGCCCACCGACGCGATGTCGTCCGGAATAATCTAGGGGGGTAGACCGCGCGGGTGCAGCGGGCTAGGGTTTTGCCGTACATCGCGCTTCGGGGGTAGCAACCCCCTCCAAAGCTATCATGTGGGCATAATATATGGAGATAGGTGTGGTAGAGCTATCTGAGAGGCGTGACCACCCCGTTGGCACACATGCGATAACACTTTAAAAAATCAGGGGGTAGACCACGACGGGCTAGGGTTTCTCTGTACATCGCGCTACGGAAGCTATGCATGTCAAAACCTTTGCTTTACACATACATATGAGCTAACCAAAGCCAAAGGAACACACTAGCCCACCGACGCGATGTCGTCCGGAATAATCTAGGGGGTAGACCGCGCGGGTGCAGCTGGCTAGGGTTTCGCCGTACATCGCGCTTCGGGGGTAGCAACCCCCTCCAAAGCTATCATGTGGGCATAATATATGGAGATAGGTGTGGTAGAGCTATCTGAGAGGCGTGACCACCCTGTTGGCACACATGCGGGACACTTTAAAAAATCGAGGGGGTAGACCGCGATGGGCTAGGGTTTCTCCGTAGACAGGGCTTCGAGGGCTATGCATGTCAAAACCTTTGCTTTACACATACATATGACCTAACCAATGCCAAAGGAACACACTAGCCGACCGACGCGATGTCGTCCGGAATAATCTAGGGGGGTAGACCGCGCGGGTGAAGCGGGCTAGGGTTTTGCCGTACATCGCGCTTCCGGGGTAGCAACCCCCTCCAAAGCTATCATGTGGGCATAATATATGGAGATAGGTGTGGTAAAGCTAGCTGAGAGGCGTGACCACCCTGTTGGCACACATGCGATAACACTTTAAAAAATCGAGGGGGTAGACCACGACGGGCTAGGGTTTCTCTATACATCGCGCTTCGGGGGCTATGCATGTCAAAACCTTTGCTTTACGCATACATATGACCTAACCAAAGCCAAAGGAACACACTAGCCCACCGACGCGATGTCGTCCGGAATAATCTAGGGGGGTAGACCGCGCGGGTGCAGCGGGCTAGGGTTTTGCCGTACATCGCGCTTCGGGGGTAGCAACCCCCTCCAAAGCTATCATGTGGGCATAATATATGAAGATAGGTGTGGTAGAGCTATCTGAGAGGCGTGACCACCCTGTTGGCACACATGCGATAACACTTTAAAAAATCGAGGGGGTAGACCGCGACGGGCTTGGGTTTCTCTGTACATCGCGCTTCGGGGGCTATGCATGTCAAAACCTTTGCTTTACACATACATATGACCTAACCAAAGCCAAAGGAACACACTAGCCCACCGACGCGATGTCGTCCGGAATAATCTAGGGGGGTAGACCGCGCGGGTGCAGCGGGCTAGGGTTTTGCCGTACATCGTGCTTCGGGCGTAGCAACCCCCTCCAAAGCTATCATGTGGGCATAATATATGAAGATAGGTGTGGTAGAGCTATCTGAGAGGTGTGACCACCCCATTGGCACACATGCAATAACACTTTGAAAATCGAGGGGGGTAGACCGCGACGGGCTAGGGTTTCTCTGTACATCGCGCTTTGGGGGCTATGCATATCAAAACCTTTGCTTTACACATACATATGACCTAACCAAAGCCAAAGGAACACACTAGCCCACCGACGCGATGTCGTCCGGAATAATCTAGGGGGGTAGACCGCGCGGGTGCAGCGGGCTAGGGTTTTGCCGTACATCGCGCTTCGAGGGTAGCAACCCCCTCCAAAGCTATCATGTGGGCAAATATATGGAGATAGGTGTGGTAGAGCTATCTGAGAGGTGTGACCACCCCGTTGGCACACATGCAATAACACTTTGAAAATCGAGGGGGGTAGACCGCGACGGGCTAGGGTTTCTCTGTACATCGCGCTTCGGGGGCTATGCATATCAAAACCTTTGCTTTACACATACATATGACCTAACCAAAGCCAAAGGAACACACTAGCCCACCGACGCGATGTCGTCCGGAATAATCTAGGGGGGTAGACCGCGCGGGTGCAGCGGGCTAGGGTTTTGCCGTACATCGCGCTTCGGGGGTAGCAACCCCCTCCAAAGCTATCATGTGGGCATAATATATGGAGATAGGTGTGGTAGAGCTATCTGAGAGGCGTGACCACCCCGTTGGCACACATGCGATAACACTTTAAAAAATCAGGGGGTAGACCACGACGGGCTAGGGTTTCTCTGTACATCGCGCTACGGAAGCTATGCATGTCAAAACCTTTGCTTTACACATACATATGAGCTAACCAAAGCCAAAGGAACACACTAGCCCACCGACACGATGTCGTCCGGAATAATCTAGGGGGTAGACCGCGCGGGTGCAGCTGGCTAGGGTTTCGCCGTACATCGCGCTTCGGGGGTAGCAACCCCCTCCAAAGCTATCATGTGGGCATAATATATGGAGATAGGTGTGGTAGAGCTATCTGAGAGGCGTGACCACCCTGTTGGCACACATGCGGTAACACTTTAAAAAATCGAGGGGGTAGACCGCGATGGGCTAGGGTTTCTCCGTAGACAGGGCTTCGAGGGCTATGCATGTCAAAACCTTTGCTTTACACATACATATGACCTAACCAATGCCAAAGGAACACACTAGCCGACCGACGCGATGTCGTCCGGAATAATCTAGGGGGGTAGACCGCGCGGGTGAAGCGGGCTAGGGTTTTGCCGTACATCGCGCTTCCGGGGTAGCAACCCCCTCCAAAGCTATCATGTGGGCATAATATATGGAGATAGGTGTGGTAAAGCTAGCTGAGAGGCGTGACCACCCTGTTGGCACACATGCGATAACACTTTAAAAAATCGAGGGGGTAGACCACGACGGGCTAGGGTTTCTCTATACATCGCGCTTCGGGGGCTATGCATGTCAAAACCTTTGCTTTACGCATACATATGACCTAACCAAAGCCAAAGGAACACACTAGCCCACCGACGCGATGTCGTCCGGAATAATCTAGGGAGGTAGACCGCGCGGGTGCAGCGGGCTAGGGTTTTGCCGTACATCGCGCTTCGGGGGTAGCAACCCCCTCCAAAGCTATCATGTGGGCATAATATATGAAGATAGGTGTGGTAGAGCTATCTAAGAGGTGTGACCACCCCGTTGGCACACATGCAATAACACTTTGAAAATCGAGGGGGGTAGACCACGACGGGCTAGGGTTTCTCTGTACATCGCGCTTCGGGGGCTATGCATATCAAAACCTTTGCTTTACACATACATATGACCTAACCAAAGCCAAAGGAACACACTAGCCCACCGACACGATGTCGTCCGGAATAATCTAGGGGGGTAGACCGCGCGGGTGCAGCGGGCTAGGGTTTTGCCGTACATCGCGCTTCGGGGGTAGCAACCCCCTCCAAAGCTATCATGTGGGCATAATATATGGAGATAGCTGTGGTAGAGCTATCTGAGAGGTGTGACCACCCCGTTGGCACACATGCAATAACACTTTGAAAATCGAGGGGGGTAGACCGCGACGGGCTAGGGTTTCTCTGTACATCGCGCTTCGGGGGCTATGCATATCAAAACCTTTGCTTTACACATACATATGACCTAACCAAAGCCAAAGGAACACACTAGCCCACCGACGCGATGTCGTCCGGAATAATCTAGGGGGGTAGACCGCGCGGGTGCAGCGGGCTAGGGTTTTGCCGTACATCGCGCTTCGGGGGTAGCAACCCCCTCCAAAGCTATTATGTGGGCATAATATATGGAGACAGGTGTGGTAGAGCTATCTGAGAGGCGTGACCACCCCGTTGGCACACATGCGATAACACTTTAAAAAATCAGGGGGTAGACCACGACGGGCTAGGGTTTCTCTGTACATCGCGCTTCGGGGGCTATGCATGTCAAAACCTTTGCTTTACACATACATATGACCTAACCAAAGCCAAAGGAACACACTAGCCCACCGACACGATGTCGTCCGGAATAATCTAGGGGGGTTGACCGCGCGGGTGCAGCTGGCTAGGGTTTTGCCGTACATCGCGCTTTGGGGGTAGCAACCCCCTCCAAAGCTATCATGTGGGCATAATATATGGAGATAGGTGTGGTAGAGCTATCTAAGAGGCGTGACCACCCTGTTGGCACACATGCGATAACACTTTAAAAAATCGAGGGGGTAGACCGCGACGGGCTAGGGTTTCTCCGTAGACAGGGCTTCGAGGGCTATGCATGTCAAAACCTTTCCTTCAGAGGTATGACCACCCCGTTGGCACACATGCGATAACACTTAGCACATTAATTCCCCGAAGCGTGGTTTGCTCCGAAACCCTAATATATGTGGAGGGGATGACGATGTAGAGTATGTTTGTATTGCAAAAAGCATGGATATATACACATTGTCTTAAGTAATACTAATAAATAGTCAACAAAATATAAAACTAATTGAAAAATAAACATAAGTATTAAAAAGAATAAAATGGAAATAAAAAAAAATGAAAAAATTATATTGCGCACGGCAACGTAATGAGCGCACGGCAAAGGGCCCCTTTGCAGTGCACAACGTCACGACGCACGGCAAAGGCTCATTTGCCGTGCGCTGTGCGAGGACGCAAGGCAAAGAACGTATGCACGGCAAGGCTGGGCACCTTTGCCGTGCTTCTTTTCTTTGCAGTGGGCTGGTTTCCCTTGTTTCCGTGCGTTGGTACTTTGCCGTGCGTTTTGTGAGGTCTTTGCCGTGCGTGCTTCGTTGACGTGCGTTTTTCTTCGATTTTGCCGTGCGTGCATTCTTTGCCATGCGTTTGCGCTTGACAACACGGCAAACCTATCTTTGCCGTGCGTTAACGCACGGCATAGACAGGATGCACGGCAGCCCATCATTTTGCGGTAGTGATACTAGATCGTTGTTTTAGTAAGATTTTCTAGTTTCTTTGATGTATATAGTTCTACATATGTGAACTATACATAGGTAATCAAGTGTTTTTCAGAAATAATGGGTGTACATTTGTACACCCATGTCTCCATGTAGCTCTGCCCATGAGGATTGTGCTCGCTTCGCTTGCTTGCCGCATGTCTACGCCATCAGTTTATTAGTCAAGGTAGATCTAATCCACCTTTTGCTTCAACTTATCCATACTACCCCGTAGGTTCAAGATTAAAGGGGAAGAATATTACTTTGCACGCCAATTTCTTCGATCCCAAATCAGGCTTTGTGTTTGAAATTTGGATTTTTATGTTGAAAATTATACATCTATTTACTGAAGTGGTACATGAATTTTACCAAAATGGGTATCAAAATTTTTATTCGGCATACCCTATGGTAAAATCCTAGGTCCGCCACTGATTGCAGGATAGATGGGTCACTGACCTAGGAAGTTGTTGAAGCCTGAACAAACCGCAAACGTTATCAAAATGTTTCACATACGTCAATGAATATTCTGTATAAGCAGTGGCACATAGAGGAAATGTACCTTCCACAACAATGATCATGTGAAAAGATGGATCTAGGACATCATAACACAAGCATCACATAGAGAAAATGTACCTTCCACTACAATATTCATGTAAAAGATCAAGGACATCATAACACAAGCATCACATGAAGAAAATGTGCCTTCAGAACAATATCATAACACATGCAAATATTCATAGGTGCTCCCAAGGGCACTTCCGTCAAGTCATCGAGCAGCAACTCGGGGACCTCCAACCTGATGTTGGCCCACGCAGGTATGCTGCAAGCACGGGCGGACGCAGCATCCCTGTTGTCCGGCGCTTGCCCGGGATTGGATGCAGTGTCCCTGCTGCCCGGCACTTGCCTGGGCTTGGATGATGCGTGCCTCGAGCCTTGACCCATACACTTTGGTAACATATGATTTTACTTTTTTGAATTCCAAAGAATTCACAAAATAAGCAACAATGATTAAGTAATAATAAGCATCAATGAATTCTAAATAATCTTTATGCATAATTTAATTATTAATTTTCAAACTCAAAATATTCAAAAAAAATTAAAAAACTTAAAAAATTCCAAAATTCTAAAATTAATAAAAAACTTTAAAATGACCAAAAAGTAAAAGAAACAACAAAAGAAATGAAAAAATCCAAAAAAATCATTTTTTTCTCATTTTTTTTGACAAAATCTAAAATCTTCCTGCTTTCATATTTCCCTTTGGAATTTTGAGAAACAAGAAATTGTGCAAATGGTCGTAGGCTGTTGAAATCGGATGTAAAATTTTGTGTAGATAGTTTTTCATATATTATACATTTTTTTAGTCCATACGCAAAAGTTATAACCGTTTTAATTTGGAACAACCTTTTTTTACAAAAAAATATCAAAATTCAAATTTTCAAATTTCCCTTAAAAGTTGGTTGCGTGAGGTACATGCATGTCAAAGGATTTTGAAATTTGAAGTTTTTTTTATCATTTTCGTTAATTTGTTTTAGATGTTTTTTCTGCGCGGGGGGGGTGTAGGCATGAGAGGAAAAATGGGCGCCGAACCTTTAGTCCCAGTTTAAGCCACAAACTGGGACTAAAGGGTAGGCTTTAGTCCCGGTTTGAGCCACCAACCGGGACTAAAGGTCTACCCTTTAGTCCCGGTTGGTGGCTCAAACCGGGACTAAAGCCTCCATTTGAACCGGGATTAATGCTTCTTGGCCCACATTTTCATTTGAACCGGGACTAATGCTCATATTAGTCACGGACCAAATTGTTTGGGGACTAAAGGGGGCGAACGGAAGCCCTTTTTTCTACTAGTACTTATGGTTTTGGCTCTGAAAAAATAACAGCATCTGCAAATTTGGGATTTGAAATTTTATACCATTCATATTGTATATGTCATATTTTTGCAACCAATAATATAAGGTATTTGGAGTTAATATTTTGCATGTTGATAAACTGGGACTAAAGGGTAGGCTTTAGTCCCGGTTTGAGCCACCAACCGGGACTAAAGCCTCCATTTGAACCGGGATTAATGTTTCCTGATCCACATTTTCATTTGAATCGGGACTAATGCTCATATTAGTCGCGGACCAAATTGTTTGGGGACTAAAGGGGGCGAACGGATGCCCTTTTTTCTACTAGTGATTATGGTTTTGGCTCTGAAAAAATAACAGCATCTGCAAATTTGGGATTTGAAATTTTATACCATTCAAATTGTATATGTCATATTTTTGCAACCAATAATATAAGGTATTTGGAGTTAATATTTTGCATGTTGATAGACCACTCATTATCTACAAACCTGGACGATGTATACCCCAATTTCCGGTGTGAAGTGAGGTTAGGTGCGCGATGATTTGAATGAAAACCGTCCAAGTCCCGCCACCTACTCACTGACTTCTCTTAGGTAGTCAAGGGTGGATGGTGCATTGGCTAGGGAAGTTTACTTGGAGTTGTAGATATTTGGAGGTGATAGGTGATGCTCCTAGTTGATGTGGGAGCTTGACAGTCCTTGTGCGTGGTGAATGACCAGCCCGTTGGGAACCCCAAGAGGAAGGTGTGATGAGTATAGCAGCTGGTTTTCCCTCAGTTAAGAAACCAAGGTTTATTGTTCTTGGAGAGGAGAGACAAACGACTGAAGGTGATGCTTGCTAGCTTGCGACAGCTTCGGACAATTTATATATGGCGCCTCGTCCAAGCTTTGCTTGTTAACTGCAACGCGGAACCTGCACACAACACAACCAAGTACTTCGTTCCCAACTTGCGATGAGGTTGTCAATCTCACCGGTTTGCTTGAAACAAAGGTTATGAGCGTATCGAGTGGAAAACAATAGAAGTATGCGAGTAAAGTAAACAGTGCGAGTAAAGTAAACAGGTGATAGCAATATGATGGAAATAGGACCGGGATCGACAGTTCACTAGTGGTGTCTCTCCATAAGATAAATAACACATGCTGGGTAAACAAATTACAGTTGGGCAATTGATAGAATAAAGATAAACGTGATATGTCAAGAAGATCACTATGAGATTTACTCTGGGCATTACAACAAAATACATAGACCGCCATCCAACTGCATCTATGACTAATAATCCACTTGTGGCGAATCAATCTGAGAACTCCACAAGTATTAAGTTGCGAACAACAGATAATTGCATTAAGCAAAGTGTGTAATGTAAACAAAGCATATGCCCTTGAGCATATGAATGTTGTTTTCTCCCTAGTAGCAACAGCACATCTACAACCTTAGAGGTTTCTGTCACTCCCTCAGGTTAAATAGAGGCATGAACCCACTATCGAGCATAAATACCCCCTCTTGGAGTCACTAGCAACTACTCGGCCAAGATAGCTACTAACAACAGAGAGCATGCAAGATCATAAACAACATAGAGATAACAAAAGATAATATTCAGTATAGCAACTTAATCATAAACACCAATATTCATCAGATCCCAACAAACCAAACATGTAGAATTACATAACGGTGATCTCAATCATGTAGGGCAGCTCATGAGAACTAAACATGAAGCATATGGTGGAGGAGACAACCATCTAGCTACTGCTATGGACCCATAGTCCAAGGTAGACTACTCACTCATCGCTCCGGAGGCAAGCATGGCGATGAAGAAGACCTCCGGTGGCGATTCCCCTCTCTGGCAGGATGCCGGGAAGAGCTTCTGGACCCTCCCGATCTTCGGGTCGACGGCGGCGGCGGATCGCGATGTGTTCTAGAAAATTGATCGGGTACTTAGGTTTTTTCTGTCGGGGGGTCTTTATAGGCGAAGGGGCGATGTCAGAGGAGGGGCCAGGTGGCCTCACACCATGGTGGCGCGGGCCAGGGGCTGGCCGCGCCACCCCTGCGTGTGGGCCCCTGGTGGACCACCTCCTACTCTCCTTCGGATATCTGGAAGCTTCCGGGTAAAATAAGACTTCAGGAACTTGTTTCGTCCAATTCCGAGAATATTTCCTGTGTATCACTTCTGAAACACAAAAACAGCAAAAAACAGGGAACTAGCACTGTGGCAACTTGTTAATAGGTTAGTTCCGGAAAATGCATAAAAGTGCCACGAAGTGTAACGAAACAGTAGGCAAATGGTGTGAAAGCAAGCATGGAGCATCAAAAATTATAGATACGTTGGAGACGTATCAAGCATCCCCAAGCTTAACTCCTGCTCGTCCTCGAGTTGGTAAGTGATAACAAAAGAATAATTTTTGAGGTGACATGCACCTACACAATCTTGATCATATATATAAGCATTTGTGAGCTGGGATCATAAGAACTTAAAACATGGGCATGAAAGATATAATCTTGACAATAAGAACTTAGCAACCATGTTGTAAACATGCAAATGAACACAAACAAAAGATCATGAAAATGAAACAATAAAAGTCAAACGTGTGTTCAAATCATAAGGAAAAACATACAAATGGTTTTCAGCTTGTCCTTCAAAGAGAGCAAAACATAAATGCATAGGACACCTTCAAGTTTAAGAGGGCGACTAGATACAAATAATTTAAGAACAAGTGAAACCAACAATATGAATCAATCAATGAACTTTGGGACAATGCATATTATACTAAGAATGACAACTATGCTCTCTTAATGGTGCATAAAGAAAGAAGGTGGCGACTCAACATAAAAGTAGAAGAAAGGCCCTTCGCAGAGGGAAGCAGTGATTGCAAGTTTTATAACCTTCAAAAATTATGGTACTTACCGGCTTTGAGCTCTCATTGCCCCCATCATAAGCATCTTGAATGGTTAAAGTTAATGCGAGAACAATTATGATGCATATGCTTGACAAATCATAAGTTGAAAACCTCGTGCCCCGTGAATACGAGTATCCAAACCTCATGCTACTTTACTTAGAGTCCCAAGCAAGGCTCTTGTCATTGTAAGTATATGCATATCATTGAGAACCACCAATGGGGTACCTCTGTGCCCGATGACATGGAACAAGCCCACACCAAAATGACAGGACAAGTAGACAATGAACACCTCGACATCTCTTTTATTTGCCATTTGTTTCGCTTTTTATTGTGAGATGCGTCGTCGAATATTCACCATGGGTATGCTGCAAATTTCCACCATGAATTATGCATGGCTTAGATTAGCGGCCGGGCGTTTCCCTAACACATATACAAACTCCATGATCCCCACAAGATTCCCAATTCATTTCACACCGCGGGCATCCATAAACAAAAGATCACGATATCAACTCAAATAAGAAGTGCAATGTTGAAAGCTTGCCCATGACTGCATGGCTGGGCTAGTCTCCAACTTACAACTTGTAAGCATAACAACTCAACATAAGAGACCACAATGTCAAATTTTTAAGAACAGGAAAAAGTAAAGTGTGCCTTCCGATTCGTGAGAGCTTTACAGACCGAATTTCGCATAACACTGGTAAGAGTTTAATTTGAAGAGAAAATAAAAGCAAGTCAAATTTACTTGGAATAGCAAATTGCTAGTAGGTATGTATGGTGGACACTTTGGAAAACTTTGGCTTTTAGGAGTTGGATGCATGAGTAGAGCTCATACTCAGTACAAGGCGAGGGCTGGCAAAAGACTAGGAGCGACCAACTAAGAGAGCAATAATGGCCATAATCATGCAAAGCGACAAAGCGACATTAAAAGAAGCATAAGATGGCATCAAAAGTCAAAAACTAAATGATCATAGAGGCTATTGGCGACTTTGTAAGAGTCTAACATGTGTGAGCATGCGCCAAGTCAACCCAAATAAAGCATCAAGGAGAAAACCAAAATAATGCTTCCATACAATAAAAACAATGCATGATTTTTTCAAAGGCTCATTAAGCAATCTCAGTTATTTGAGACAAGTCATGCTACAGCAAAACCACTAAGCATACTATCAAAAAGACATCAAGCATGACATGAAAAAGCCTAAGCCGCAGTCTACACAAGCTCCTTCTTGTACCACTTTTTTGCATAAAGCTTTTTCTCTTTTCCAACACCATTTGAAATTTTTATAAACACCTCTTTTGATGAAAACCAATAAATATCAGAGGCAAAAATACACCTTGATGAAAAGATATGACAAGGTCTGAATGCAAATCAAGGCAAAAACGAAAACCAAAAGCAGTAGCAGAAAAAGAAGAACACTCGATTTTTAATAAGAGTGAAAACTAGAGCGTTCTTGCAAATGAAAATGAGTACATCTCCTCCAAAGGAAATTTGTTGGGGTCCAACCATTTATTGCAGAAAACAAACAAACTAAACCAACTAAGAAAACTAAAACAACTGACGCTCCAAGAAAAACACATAGTGCATGAAGCAATAAAAATATAGTGTTTTGAAAGGTGACCTGATTTTTGCCGATGAAGAAGGGGTGCCTCGGGGGCATCCCCAAGCTTTAATGCTTGTACTTCTTGGATATTTCTTGGGGTGATGCATGGGAATCCCCAAGCTTGAGCTTTTGTCCATTCTTCAACTCATCTCATCATTCTCCAATCCCTACACTTGAAAACTTCCTTCATACAAAACTAAACACAATTCTATTAGCAACATTAGTGCAAGCATAACATATAATCAACCTCTTTTTGCTTCAGGTTTCAACTCAAAACCACCATATATATAGCAAATACTACTGTAGCAACTTCTCTAAAAGTTCCATGATCAAAAGAACTCACAAGAAAGCGATAAAGTGGCAAACACAAATATTGGCAGAAATCTGTCAAAACTGAACAGCTGACGAAGGTCGAATTTTTGAGGGGTTTTCTGTTGCTCAAATAAAAAAGTGTTCAACTAACAAAAGTTTGGATATAACCTGGGGCATATGCACAAGAAATCGCAGGTCCAAAAGATATACAGAGAATTTATACGAATTTTTACGGTGCAGCACCGAAAACAGTTTCAGGACAGCAACATCCCCAAATCTTTACCTCACTCGAATTAGAGGCTTCTCTTGGCACAAAAACAAAATAAACAAGATAAGGAGCAGTCATTATAGTAGTAATGACTTCCAAGACTCAAATAAAAGAAAAAAGTACTGAAAATAAAAATATTGGGTTATCTCCCAAGAGTGCTTTTCTTTAACGCCTTTGAGCTAGGCGCAGAAAATTGCGAATCAAGTAATATCAAGTGATGAAGCATCAAGCTCATAATTTGCTCTAAGAATAGAGTCAAAAAGTAATTTCTTTCTTTTCCTAGGGAAGTGTTCCATACCTTTCTTTAGTGGGAATTGATATTTGATAGTGCCTTCCCTCATATCAATGATGGCACCTACAGTTCGAAGAAAGAGTCTTCCCAAAATAATAGGACATGAAGCATGGCATTCAACGTCCATAACAAGAAAATCAACGGGCACAAGGTTATTGTTAACCAGAATAAGAACATCATTAATCCTTCCCAAAGGTTTCTTTTTAGCAACATCAGCAATAGGAACATCAAAGTAACATTTTTCAAGCGGTGGTAAATCAAGCATGTCATAAATTTTTCTAGGCATGATAGAAATACTAGCACCTAGATCACATAAAGCATGGCAATCATAACCATTAACATGCATATCAATGATGGGTTCCCAACCATCTTTTAACTTCTTGGGAACAGAAGCTTTTTGCTTCAACTTTTCATCCCTAATTTTCATGAGAGCATTGGTAATATGCTTAGTAAAAGCAATATTTAAAGAACTAGCATTGGGAGTCAAAGCAAGTTTTTGCAAGAACAAAATAACTTCAGATATATTGCAGCCATCAACATCAAAATCATAAAAAGAAGTACAGCTATCATCTCCCACACTCCGAAAAATTTCAGCACTCTTTTGAGAAAAAGTTTTGGCAGTTTTAGGCTTTTTAACACAAGGAGTGGGAGTTTTCTCTACACCAATCAAAGTAAGAGGATTGCTAGAATTAGGAGCAACATCATTAGAGGTAGTAATGGTATATACCTTCATCTCTATTGCCATCTCATCTTCTCTTTCCCACCTGGCATGCAATTCCGCTAACAATCTAATATTTTCATCAATTCCAACTTGAATAGCATTAGCAGTAGCAAAAGGATCAGGCTTAGCGGACATTCTGTTAACCAAAGAAGATTGCACATTAGACAATAATGAAATATCGGTTTTAGCTTTGGAAACCTTAGCTTGCAATTCAGGAATAGCCTTGTTTAAATTTTCAAGTTGATGACTAATAGTCCTCAACAGAGCTGATTGCTCCTCCATAGTCTTGGTGAAAGCCCTGTTCTGCTCATATTGCACCTGCATAAAATTCTTGGTAGCCTTTTCAAGTTCAAAAATTCTTTCTTCACTAGGCATTTTAGGTCTACCAAGATAGCTATTATCACCATTAGAAGGAAACGGCCTATAATTGTTACTAGCAAAATTGTTCCTATAAGTATTGTTGTTAAAATTATTGTTTCTAATGAAATTCACATCAGCATGCTCTTCTTGAGCAACCAGAGAGGCCAAAGGAACATTATTAGGATCAACATGAGTCCTATCATTAGCAAGCATGGCCATAATGGTATCAATCTTATCATTCAAGGAAGAGGTTTCCTCAACAGAATTTACCTTCTTACCTTGTGGAGCTCTCTCGGTGTGCCATTCAGAATAATTTACCATCATGTTGTCGAGTAGCTTTGTTGCGGCGCCCAAGGTAAGGGACATAAAAGTGCCTCCAGCAGCTGAATCCAATAGGTTTCTCGAAGAAAAATTCAGTCCTGCATAAAAAGTTTGGACAATCATCCAAATAGTCAGTCCATGAGTGGGGCAGTTCTTTATCATAGATTTCATTCTTTCCCAAGCTTGAGCAACATGTTCATTATCAAACTGAGTAAATTTCATAATATTGCTGCGCAGAGATATAATCTTAGCAGGAGGATAGTATCTACCAATAAAAGCATCCTTACACTTAGCCCATGAATCAATACTATTCTTAGTCAAAGACAGCAACCAATCTTTAGCTTTTCCTCTCAAAGAAAAAGGAAACAACTTGAGCTTAATAATATCACTTTCTACATCCTTATATTTCTTCATCTCACATAGCTCAACAAAATTGTTGAGATGAGCTGCAGCATCTTCAGTACTAGCACCAGAGAATTGCTCTTTCATAACAAGGTTCAACAATGCAGGCTTAATCTCATAAAAGTTTGCAGCAGGAGCAGGTGGTGCAATAGGAGTGCAGATAAAATCACTATTGTTTGTGCTAGTAAAGTCACACAACTTGGTGTTTTCAGGATTGGCCATTTCAGCAAAACGAAAGTAAACAAGTAAAAACAACTACCAAGGATTCTAATTTTTTTGGGTTTTTGATATAAAACGATGCAGGTAAAATAAATAAAGTAAAGCAAAACAATAACAAAGTAAAGGATGTGCGTGCGAAAACTCCCCTCGCAGAAGTCTTCTACTTCCTCCCCGGCAACGGCGCCAGAAAAACATCTGATGCTCCTAGTTGATGTGGGAGCTTGATAGTCCTTGTGCGTGGTGAATGACCAGCCCGTTGGAAACCCCAAGAGGAAGGTGTGATGAGTATAGCAGCTGGTTTTCCCTCAGTTAAGAAACCAAGGTTTATCGTTCTTGGAGAGGAGAGACAAACGACTGAAGGTGATGCTTGCTAGCTTGCGACAGCTTCGGACAATTTATATATGGCGCCTCGTCCAAGCTTTGCTTGCTAACTGCAACACGGAACCTGCACACAACACAACCAAGTACTTCGTTCCCAACTTGCGATGAGGTTGTCAATCTCACCGGTTTGCTTGAAACAAAGGTTATGAGCGTATCGAGTGGAAAACAATAGAAGTATGCGAGTAAAGTAAACAGTGCGAGTAAAGTAAACAGGTGATAGCAATATGATGGAAATAGGACCAGGATCCACAGTTCACTAGTGGTGTCTCTCCATAAGATAAATAACACATGCTGGGTAAGCAAATTACAGTTGGGCAATTGATAGAATAAAGATAAACGTGATATGTCAAGAAGATCACTATGAGATTTACTCTGGGCATTACAACAAAATACATAGACCGCCATCCAACTGCATCTATGACTAATAATCCACTTGTGGCGAATCAATCCGAGAACTCCACAAGTATTAAGTTGCGAACAACAGATAATTGCATTAAGCAAAGTGTGTAATGTAAACAAAGCATATGACCTTGAGCATATGAATGTTGTTTTCTCCCTAGTAGCAACAGCACATCTACAACCTTAGCGGTTTCTGTCACTCCCCCAGGTTAAATAGAGGCATGAACCCACTATCGAGCATAAATACCCCCTCTTGGAGTCACTAGCAACTACTCAGCCAAGATAGCTACTAACAATGGAGAGCATGCAAGATCATAAACAACATAGAGATAACAAAAGATAATATTCAGTACAGCAACTTAATCATAAACACCAATATTCATCGGATCCCAACAAACCAAACATGTAGAATTACATAACGGTGATCTCAATCATGTAGGGCAGCTCATGAGATCTAAACATGAAGCACATGGTGGAGGAGACAACCATCTAGCTACTGCTATGGACCCATAGTCCAAGGTAGACTACTCACTCATCACTCCGGAGGCAAGCATGGTGATGAAGAAGACCTTCCGTGGCGATTCCCCTCTCCGGCAGGGTGCCGGGAAGAGCTTCTGGACCCTCCCGATCTTCGGGTCGACGGCGGCGGCGGATCGCGATGTGTTCTGGAAAATTGATCGGGTACTTAGGTTTTTTCCGTCGGGGGGTCTTTATAGGCGAAGGGGCGATGTCAGAGGAGGGGCCAGGTGGCCTCACACCATGGTGGCGCGGGCTAGGGGCTGGCCGCGCCACCCCTGCGTGTGGGCCCCTGGTGGCCCGCCTCCTACTCTCCTTCGGATCTCTGGAAGCTTCCGGGTAAAATAAGACTTCGGGAATTTGTTTCGTCCAATTCCGAGAATATTTCCTGTGTATCACTTCTGAAACACAAAAACAGCAGAAAACAGGGAACTGGCACTGTGGCAACTTGTTAATAGGTTAGTTCCGGAAAATGCATAAAAGTGCCACGAAGTGTAACGAAACAGTAGGCAAATGGTGTAAAAGCAAGTATGGAGCATCAAAAATTATAGATATGTTGGAGACGTATCAATAGGTCTTGGTCGAGACGCGAGTTTGTCTTTAAATTTGGGGTAGGCCCCTATGTGTTGCAGTTATAATGTTGTGGTGGCATGTCATCGGATTAGCCTCAGTGTGGATTTCAAGATACGTGTGTTCTTCACAGCAGGGTAGTCGTACTGTAATTGAATTACATATTTTATAAAAATATGGTAAGCCTTCACGTACTCCCGAAAAAAGATATCCAAAATTTGTTTGACATGTCCCCCCCCCGGGCAATGTGTGGGGTTTTCATCTAGTTAGATATTAATGTGTATGAACATTTGAATTATTAACTTGTGAACATTTGAATGTGTTGTGAACTTGAGAATAATCGAATGTGTTTGTGCACCTTTAATGCATTGTACTTGTGTTTCTGCATTAGAACTATTATTAAAAAAATATTTCCTCCATGTGATGCTTATATTCATTCAAGATTTTTTTTACGACATGCCCAGGTTTCGACAAATTCTTGGGTCTGCCTCTGGCCGCATGGAAGGACAAGGCAACGACTCTCACGTGGTGGTGACATGTGAATGGCCTCTTAGACATGCGACACTCTGGTAAGGTGATGAACCGTGTTGTGTTGTGTGCAATATGAATTTTTCTGCATAAAATGCTTGTTTCCATGGATTTGAGGCACCAACAGACGCAAAATCTCGCCCTATGAGTACGTTTTCTGGATGAAGGGAATATATTAATATCAATAAAGAGAGTACCTATAGGCAGTCTAGTCTCATGCATGTTTGGCAACTCGGGTTAACTTAAGTAGTAATTCTATAAGAGCCTCAAACAAAAGTGTGTTGTTTTAGAGCACTGACTTTATTAGGCCTTTTTCCAAACTTCACATTCTATAATTCAAAGTTTCAATAAATTTCAAAAAAAAAACTAGATATAGTCAATGTTGTATTCTACCCGTGTAAGTTTTCAATATGAAATACCTTCCATTCTAACCTCAACAAAAATGATAAATGTGCTGTTTTGAGCATGGTGAGTAGTCACTAGTGGAAAAACGGGCTTCCATTCGTCCCATTTGTCCCGAATGAAATTCGATCCGCGGCTAAAGGGTCCATCAGTCCCGGTTCATTTGAAAATGTGGGCCAGGGGGCATTAGTCCCGGTTCAAAAGGGACCTTCAGTCCCGGTTTCATCTAACAGCCGGGACTAATGCTTCGTAGTCGCGTGCGTGATCGGGAACCGGCGCCGGCGCACCTTGAAACTCGCCTGCATTCACATCTCATCGCCGGTGTGCTCATCTTCCCTCTCTCTCACTATATAAAGCACTCATATTTGATCATCTAAAGCACACCATTAGCCTTCTTCTTCCCCAAAACATCTCTCCCATATCACCACCATACCGCCGGCGCCCGCGAGCTCTCTCTCCCTCGACAATGGAGGAGCAACTTTGGCCCCGGTCTCGGATCTACTACGTGGTCATCGAAGGGATGAACTTCACCATCATGGAGACTCTCCGTGCTTCGAGGGTGGAGAAGTGGATCCGCTTGGTCAAGCGCCGGTTCCTCGACGACGCACCGGTCAAGTGCGTGGGCTTGGATTGTGAGTTCACCACTCACGTGCACCCGCAGCGTGCCGCCGTCCTTCAACTCTCGGTGGCGTCCGAGATATTGGTCTTTCAAATTTGTAAGGCCAATGGCGTGCCGCAACTACTCAAGGACTTCTTGAAGGACACCACCATCAAGTTTTGTGGTGCGGCTATCAACAATGATCTGCGCAAGCTAAGGCCATACGGAATTGTTATTCTGTCCGCATATGATCTTCAACAAGTTGTCCCAAACCCCACTAGCAAGCTAACGCCGAGTCTCTATGATTTGGCCGATGCTACTATTGGGACACATCTTGAAAAGAAGAAGAGGGACAACAACAAGAAGGACAAGAAGAAGAAGGAGAAGAAGTACAAGAAGAAGGGAGAAGAAGAAGAAGAAGACGAAGAAGAAGAAGAAGAAGAAGAAGATGATGATGAAGAAGATGAACTAATTTTTGGTTGGGAAAAAGTTCCATTGAGCTTCAACCAACTATTATATGCCGCTTTAGACGCTCGCCTAGGCTTTGAGATAGCTAGGAGATTCTGGAAGCTAAAGGGCTACAATAGCCATGTTGATCGTCTTAACCTTAATAATTAGGTGGATGATTATGTATGGAAAAATGTTGGATGAGCTTGCTTGGAAAATGTACTTCATTTGAGCCATGTTGGATGCGTATGTTTGGAAAAATGTACTCCCTTTGTTTCGGTTAACAAAGTCTACTAATTTTCGAATTTGTGATTTTTCAAGTATTTTGGCTTTTTTGAATATTTTAATCATCTAAAAATTAATAATTAAATTATACATAAAGATTATTTGAAATTCATTGGTGCTTATTATTCTTAATCATTGTTTCTTATTTTGTGAATTTATTTGGAATTTAAAAAGTAATATTATATATTACCAAAGTGTATAGGTTAATAGAATTGGTAGCATACAACTATCAAGAAATCGCGAGCGCAGTCTTGGAAGCTAGTAGAGAAGGAATGGAGAAGTTAAGCGTGCTAAGGGTGGAGCAGTGTGAGGATGGGTGACCGACCGGGAAGTGAGGACCACAAGTACTTGTAATTGATTTGAGATATAGAGTGGGAGCTATAAGTATCTAATTTGATATGAGATATGAGAATAGAGATGATTAGATAATAGAGAAATAGAGAAATAAAGAAATATATCTAAAAAGAAAATCAGGTTCCGTCGTCCTCAATACGTCGAGCGTTTCGTCAAACTTTCGTCACCTCATCACAGCGCTACATTAACCGAATGGGCCAGGCCCATTTAATCTCCAGATGCACGCCAATAAACACAATGACCAGACGCACCCAAACATATCGCTCCTATCACGGGACAGTTCCCAAAATTCACGCTTTCAATTATACGACCCTTTTACAATCACCATTACACATAATTCCTAAAATCAAGCTACGTTTACTGCCTTCAATCGCCCAACCTAAAATCACGTCTACACCTACTATATAAAACACGTCTTCTACCTTTTTAGCCTAAACACATACCACTACTGATCCATCATCAAAAAGTATACCCCTGCCGATCATCTTCCCTATACCTCAATGGCGACTCGATACTTTCTCCGTAGTCGTCGCAACTCGAAGAGGGTCATGGCGCCGAGGTTGATTACACTGCCATCTGTTCCGGCTCCCGTCGCTGTGCCTCCTCCAACACCTACTCCAATCACCAGGCAACAAACCATATCCTTCTCTTATATTGACCGCTTAATATTTTTTCTCACAATTTCTATTTTCTTATCACAGAGATGTTCAATTCAACAATATTGAAGACTTACATACGTACAGTACATGCTGGGAAGCAACGGCGCAAATCATTTCTTGCCGAATGAAGTACACCCGGGGCGGGGGCGTATTCTACGTAGCCATCCTTGCCGACCAAACTGTAAGTACTGTTCCTGAAATAGACAGAGATCAACTAATAGTAGATGGACAGAGATCGAGTTGCATAATTGTGGCTTGCAGTGTTGACTAAGAGTATGATATCTATGCATTTTGTCGGGTAAGGGCTATGTTGGGGCAGGAGAATGTATAGTCAGTGCATAATTTTGGTATTCTAAGTTCTAACCAGTGCATAATTTCAATGATTTATTTTGGTAGGGTGCTAAAATGGAAGCCGTAGCTAATGGACAGCAGGCTGATCGTTTTAGTAGTGAGTTGCACGCAGGCGAAGTTTATGCATTCACAGGTCTTGGGTTCCAGACGGCTGAAGTACCACCCCAATTTGGCCAAACAATACCTACAAACTACTACATTGTTTTCCACTATAGGACCCAGATTAACCGTGTTGGGCCGAATGTTTCCATCCCTAAACTGCCGTCACGGTTCATGGATTTTCGTGACGTTGCAAGACTAAAGAACAACATGCTCACAGGTGCATATAAAATTGTTTTTAACTCGTTCACACTTGCTCTTAATTTAAACTATGCAATTTCAATCTTTAATCAAAATGCAGATGTCATTGGGATAGTCGTCGATGTAAGTCCCATCAGATTCCACAAATCATTTGAACGTAACACGCCATGTCGGGATGTCGTGCTCATGAACATTAGGTATGATATGATATAAACTCATATGTCTTGCTACCTTGATTGACTATTGGCTAAATGAGTGTTACTTCATAAGGGAGAAGTTCATTTGTCTGCGGATATGGGACCGACATGTGTCACGCCACATGACAAAGTGGCGACGTGCCGAAAATGATATGTGTATCATAGCTGCCACCCTCCTTGAGGTCAGCGAGGCGCAAGGTGTGTCAAAATATAGTGTTGATTTTACTAATCCATAGAATATTCATACAAATTCTTACTGTTATATTGATTTTTCTAAATTTGCTAGGGGCGTTGAGAACCAGATACGAGAGCCACATTGCCTTCGAGCCAGACATTCTATCAGCTTGTGATCTAGCAGCTTATCGGCAATCACTTGGGCTAACTTTGTACGACATATTGAGGCGGGTCAGGGCCTTTAATCGGCATAGGCTGGTAATGGGATACTACACCAACCTTCGTCTCGGGAGGCTATAAGCGCGCTCGGATTACTCTGGTGGTCTCGAACATAGCCTTCTATGTTCACTTTTAGTCTGAGGCTAATAAATTTATTGTAGTTCTTTCATGATTATGCACAAATTATGTACCACAAATTTTTTATCGACTCCTCTAATAAAATTTATGTTGTACGCCTTTTAACTGTCACAATATAATCTATAAGCTAGCAATGAAATAAATAACAAATGTTACTGAGCAATATGTAAGTAAAGAAAAAAACCAAGCAAGCACCTTATGTTGCGAGCACATGTTCTTTCTTGGAATTCATTTAACCTAATGGTGCGAGCACATGTTCTTTCTTGGAATGAAAAATCCACATGTATTTCTTAAGAGATAAATCAACAGAGAAAGAATATATCAGAATGGGTTGATTTGATATCTACAGTTTCTGAAATGAAATTACAATGGTTGTCCTATCGAGTTGAGACTCTTATCTCCAGCTTTTGAAATGAAATTTACAGTAAAAATATGCACATATAGAAATTTCTATGAATTCCTTGCTAAACAATCATTCAGTATCATGGTCTGTCTGTAGGTATGCTTTAGAAGCATATAGCTTGGTTGAAGAATACTCAGGTTGTACTCTCCCTACACTACCACTGGACGATTGCACTGTCTTTTCCGACACTAAGAGAACATATATTATTGACTCTGTTACTCTTTTATTTTCAAGCACTACAAATGTACAGCATGAATGGCAATGATGCACGGTCATGGACTAATCTGAATATTCATTGTCCAGAACATTTATTTGGACAATCACCAAAAAAGAAAAAAACCAATCAATCACCTTGATTTATGTCCCGTTATTCACCTGCCACTAATCATAGCGTGATTTGCGTCCCATTCATTGTCCGGAACATTTATTTGGACAATCACCGGAAAAGAAAAAAAACCAATCAATACCTTGATTTATGTCCCGTTATTCATCCTGCCCACTAATCATAGCGTGATTTGCGTCCCTGTTAAAAAACGGTCAATGACCCTTATTTTACGCACCAGATTTCACCTTCATAGCGTGATTTATGTCGAGACCACTTTTCAGGCTATAACTACTGCCTATAATAACGCTTCTATGCAAAATCAATCACCTTGAATTATACTCCCTTCATTCCGCTAAAATTGCGAGATCATCACGCCAAAATCAATCGTAGCTTGATTTATGTCCCATTATTCACCCTACATTAACCAACGCGTGATTTGCGTCCCGGTCAATAAACAATCAATATATCTTGATTTACGCCCCAGACTTTACCCTGCCATTAATCATATCGTGGTTTACGTCCATCCCTCTTTTCAGCTATCACTACTGCGTATTATAACGCTTCTAAGGTTAAACCAACAAAAGGATATCGCATTTCATCTCCAGGCCGCCTCGACATCACGCTCTTCCTCGCCAGCCACCTCCACGACTTGGAAAACAATAACAAGTTTCTTCACAAGTGGAGGAGCATCACCAGGTTTAGCCTTCAGGTATGTAATCATCAAAGCTTGCAAAGGCACTATGCTTATTTGTAAATGATTACTCATCTCGACTCATCGACCATCTCTGTAAAATATTCGTAGTGCCCCCACGTCCATAAAAATATACCATTTACTATCTCTGCCCCGAGGTTTTCCACTAACCACATCTTGAAAAAATCATAACAATGCACAAGATATGTGATTACATACCTGAATAGATCGATAAGTAAGAAGTTTCACCTAACATTTCTACTCACCAGCAAAGACTTCATAGTGCCAAGCATTTCTACTCGCCAGTAAAAAGTTTCTCCAAAATGCTGCATAAGATACAAAATGCTGCATAAGATACATTATTGTTCAAGTGATAGTGTGCCTGGTTTCTGACATTGACGGCAATGATCATAATATTCCAAAGATTCCAAAAATTCATGATGTCAACAGTTCATATATTGTCCTGCTTGTATAACTACAACTTTTGAAGATGTTGATGCAGGTGGGCTCAACTGAAGTTCCCATGGAAGAAATGACGGATAAACAAATTACTTTTACTGAAATTAAAGACTACATCATGTCCTTCCCTCCAAAAACCAAATTGGTGCGGATCTATGACGCATGCTTGTCACGTGGGGATTTGGAGTGTTTATTCCACGACAAAGGATGGCTATGCGGTGACGTAAGACAATAAATCCTCGATTCCAATAAAGTAATTATGCATGTCCAATTTGTCATTTTAGTTGGTGTAACGTTTGCTTTAAACTACAGGTGATAAATGCATATATCTACTGCCTACGGACCCAAACACATGCAACTAATAGAGAAGGTGGAAATGTATGGATGGATAGCACACATGTTGTTGGATTACTAAAGTGAGATGCTGAAGTTCCAATAAGTCCAGGGGAACATGCTAACATTGTGGAACGATCGCTTATCTACCTACAACATGATATGGTAAGGCTACATACATAACTTCATGAGTTTTACTTAATGTGAATATATTATTATTTTATTTACTAAATGTGTCTAACCCATACATTTTTTGCAAGCTCCTTCTTCCAATTAACGTGACTAAAGCCCATTGATTTCTATGTAACGTTGATGCAAAAAATCGACACATACAAGTACTTGATTCGTTCGGTTCTCAAATGAGCAGGTCTGACCTACACCTAACGGTAAGATTTTACTTCTCCAATATTCAACTTTCAGCATTGTCGAATAACATTTACTTTACATGCATTTGTATTGTCATATCATGCTCTTCTCTATTTAACAGATGCGCGGTCTTGAGAATCATCTCATGATTGCTTCTCAGAGTATTGACTTCAACATAGGTGCTAAGTGGCCGGACCTTGAAGTAACTAACTGGCCAGTAGTGGAATGTATTCATGAGCCAATGCAATCAGATGGGTATGATAGAAGCTTACCACACTTTTTGACTAATTTGATAAATCCTTATATTTGCACATTCATATATATTAACCAAAAAAATATTACATCTTGCAGCTCATCGTGCGGCTTGTTCATGCTAAAATTCATGGAATACTTTACAGGCCAGAAGCTAGCACGTGCTATAACACAGGTGCTTTCACATGATTGTCAATTTATAATCTATAAAATAAAGTGGTACCTACAACTAATTAATTCAAATAAATATTTTGCAGAAGTATATCAATCTCTTTAGGAGGCAATTGCCTATCATTTTGCACGAGTCTGTTTTGAACGAGATAAAAGGAAGACCAGAGTATCCACAACCAGAGACCACCGAATATAGAAACGAAGTTGTAATGTGGGACAA
This sequence comes from Dactylis glomerata, assembly GCA_007115705.1. NCBI lineage: Eukaryota > Viridiplantae > Streptophyta > Magnoliopsida > Poales > Poaceae > Dactylis > Dactylis glomerata. Next base: position 1,154,636 of record QXEO01000132.1, read on the forward strand.
GAATGGTCCCTTGCCTACTGAATTATCACAAGCATCCGAGGTTGCCAACGATTCGCCACCTTCTTTGAAGGTGCCGAATATGCCAGTTAACAAAGATGAAATAGTTTCTAAACTTCGGAGCTACATAATGTCCATTCGCGACAACAATTTGAAGAAGTAAGTCCAATTTGTCCAAAATGTTTCCATATATGATGCGCCAGTTTACGCTATTGTTTTTTATTACTGTTAACTCCATGCCTCCATGGTTTGCTTCATAGACAAATATGGGTTCACAGCTCAAGACCATATCCAATAAATGATTGCGTGGTTTGCAGAGTACCTATTGCGCATCGGTGATGGTAAGGAGGAGACCAATGGTGATGGTGACATTCGCCTTCCAGACGAGATATGTGTGCCATATACTGGGAAGAAGGACGCTGACCTTGATACACTAATAGACAACGTTTTTCCCAGTCTTGGTGCTAACATGCCAGACCCAAACTACATCACTTCCAGAGCAATCTTGTCCACAAGAAATGATTGCGTGGATAGGATTAATTTGAAGATGATCAACCGATTCCAGGGAGATGCAATGGTGTACCATAGCTTTGATTCCGCGGTGGACGACCCTCATAACTACTACCCATCCGACTTCCTTAACACGTTGACCCCTAATGGGCTGCCGCCACATTTGTTGAAGCTCAAGATAAACTGCCCTATCATATTGCTTAGAAACATTGACCCTGCGAATGGGCTTTGCAATGGCACGAGGTTGGTGGTTCGAGGGTTCCAAAGGAATGTCATCGATGCAGAAATTGTGTTGGGACAACATGCTGGAAAGAGGATTTTCTTGCCAAGGATCCCGCTTTGCCCCTCTGATGATGAGATGTTCCCTTTTCAGTTCAAGAGGAAGCAGTTTCCTATTAGGCTCTGCTTTGCCATGACGGTTAATAAGGCACAAGGGCAGACTATTCCAAATGCCGGTAATTACTTGCCCGAGCCAGTGTTTTCTCACGGTCAGTTGTATGTAGCGCTATCTAGGTCCACAGCTAGGAAGAATGTCAAGATTCTTGTCGTCCCGAATGCTGGTAACAAGAAAAAGAACCAAGATGATAACAAAAATAAGAGTTCAGATAACAGCAAAGCCAAGAGCTCTCGTTGTCCTATTGGTACATACACAAAGAACATGGTGTATAAAGAGATCCTTACATCATAGGTGAGATATGTGGCACTTATAATTTACATAACCATACTTTATCACTTTTATTATGCATGCTTATATTTATAATGTATGTTATTTTGCCATGCAGAAAAACTAAAATATCCAATATTTTCATGGTTACATAGGTGTGTTTATCAACAAAGTTTCTTTCGAGAAGGACGGAGGAAGCCGCTTGATCTGCAGACATGCCATATCTGTTTTGCAAAGATTCATGACCGCCTTGTGCATGCTTGATTTCACGACTCATGAGCTGGTGTTTGCAGTAGTGAATGACAATAAGATGATTACTTTGTTCTGGTGTATCATGGGATTTGAAAACCAATTAATATTACACACTTTATGTGGATATTATATATTGAAGAAATTTGCCTCCTATATTTGAAATTATGTTTGTACCCCATGTGTTTTATTTTAATTATTGAAGATGGTTCTTTTAGGATTCAATCATGTGCGCAAATTAGTTCATTTATGATTCATTTTTAATTTAAAAAAATTGATTAAAATGTAAGTTTTATGATATTATATTTACTTAAATATATTATCGCCCGTAGCAACGCACGGGCATTTTACTAGTAAAGAAATAAAGATAATACAAAAATTCTGAAACAGAAAATACAATTTTATTCCGAATGGACCTTTAGTCCCGGTCCCTGTTACGAACCGGGACCAAAGGTCCTCCAGCCGCTGCACATGCCCCGGGCCACGTGGAGGACCATTGGTCCCGGCTCGTAAGTAACCGGGACTAAAGGCTGGAGCCTTTAGTCCCGCATGGTTAGTCCCGGTTGCAGAAACTGGGATTAATGGGCTTTACAAACCGGGATTGAAGGCCTTTTTTCCACCAGTGAGTCAAAATTTGAACATTATAATATGGGGCTTTTATGGTACATTGTACCACATAATTTAAGTGTAGTATTAAGTTTATATGATGGTCAATATGGTTTGGGCCAGACTTTGGTCCTAGGACAGCTTGGTAATTTCTTATAAGGTTATAGATGTCCTTCCGTATAATTAACCGCCATGACTGAAAGTGAGCCGGTCGTTCAACCACCATGGTGTCCGGGCATCAATCATACCGGACGGGGCTGCAAAATTCAAACATTATAATGTTTGTCCGATTTGTCTTTTTTTGCTGAGCCCAATATATGAGGTGTTTCACATTGAAATTTGCATAATCATAGTCTACATAGTTGATCACATCCAGGTGTTTTTTCTATTAAAACTTTGAAAACAAGTTTCTTAATTTTGAAAAAAATGGGCCACTCGAAAAGCGAATTTCTGCCTCAAAGAGTCTTTATTATTCGTGCAAGTAGATATATATATATGTCATGTTGAGCATCCGAAACCTGAAACTACTGTATACTACATGTCCCTGCATGGAGCATCCAGCAGGTAGACTCATCACTGAACATCCACAGAGAGCTTCAAGCCATCGTTGCAGTCGTCCCCGACGCCGCTGGAGAAGTACCAGGTTCCGGACTGCCTGAGCACCACCGTGTCGTCCCCGGAGTTCAGCATCGGCAGGTTGCTCAGGGAGGAGCAGTCGTTGTAGTCCCTCTCGTCCATCACCACCACGTTGTGGGCGTCATCACCGCTCACGTCGTACACGAACTCTGCACGTACGCACGTTCTGTACTCAATCAACTCCTCGATCATCAACCATGCCAGCGCGGAAGAATACTACATACCGAGAGTGTCGCCGAGTACGAACTCCTTGCCTTCCAACCAAGCATCGTAGTCGACCCCGGTGTCCCATCCGTCGTCGTCGCCGACAACGTAGGCCGTCGCGGCGGAGGTAGTCGCCGGGAGCAAAGCGGCCACGGCGGCGACCATGGCCATGGCAGCGAGAGTTATCCTTCGAGGAGCCATGCAGAGGTTCTCCTATATAGCTTTGTGATTTATTAGCATACGTGATTATGATGTATTGAGTTCCCTCGCGTACGTACGTACAGTATATATCGAGTGGCGGGCCGCATGTTGGATACAAGCCGTTATTGCGCGATAACGCCTTGTAAACTGACTTTTTGTGTTAGATATGCCTGTATCCAACCAGTTTGATTTTGGCTCGTTTGGAACAAGACGCGCAGCTTACGGTTTCTTCTATGTCACCATTTTTGTTTGACAAGCTCACCTGGGTTCTCGATGCAAACGTGCAAACGCTTTCATATGTACATCTAGGCTGTAAACCTATCGAAAAAACAGAGGAAACCATGATTAAAGATGAATCTATCTATGATTAAAAAACATTGATGTCATCAGCCTCATCATCACATAGAAGCGTGATATGCATATAGCCGGTCCATTTGCGGTGACACCAATATAGAATTTGCCACGTGGTGCATGATATCAGGGACACGAAAATCTGGCCGCATGTTCCAAGATCGCACGGTTGCCAGCTTATCATGCCATGTGGCAAAAATCACCACGTTTGAGCGACATAAAACTTTTTTTTATCAACTGCAGTGCTATGGGAGTTTTTAATTCTAACTTTACCACAAGTGTGTTGTCCTCCAATGGCCGGGGAGTTTCTTACACCAGCTTTTGGCATTCCTAGTTGCCCCTGATCCCAATCTTAATCAGCTGTTCTTCATCGACAATGTTTCTCTATCTCTATGTCTATCTTCTCACTAGTCTCAAGGTTGGGGACTAAACGATCTGGTAAGTTATAAAATTTGTAGGTGAGATCCAACAACTCGAATTAAATACAGGCAGAGCAATCTCCACCACATATTTATCAGGAGCAAGCCAGCTCAGGCTGACTTAGGAGTTTACGCTTTGCCAATTTGCTATTGTAGAGGCGTCCTTGTAGATGTCAGTTTAGGTTCATAAATTGATTCCTCATCCAATTTCTATCATTCACGTGCTAGATTTGGTAGCAAGATAGTGGACATTGAGTTCTTTGAATATTTTTCTTCCAAAAACAGTATTCCCTCCGATCGAAAAAGGTTGTCGGATGATTTAGTACAACTTAGTGGTTTACCGACAAACTTTTCTAATCGGAGGGAGTACCTATCTGATGCTCTGCAATGAATATTCTTTGGCCTGAAATATTAGAGGAGAAGAAATTACGGCCCAAAAGGCTACTCAAATGGACTCATAAAATCCCCACTCCAACCCATACAAGGTATGCACAAAGAGCAATATGAATTTATCTAGCAGGTCAGAACTAATCCAAAAAAAGATAAGAACTAGCAGAATCTAATTGAAACTGTGGCAGGAGAAATTTGATTTCATATATTTTTTGGTTGAGCAATCCAATGCTAATTTATTAAATGACTTTGCAGCAGCAGAAGTCTACAAATCATCAAATCATATTTCTTTAATGTTGGTGTCTATGAAAATAGTTGTTCGGGTTCTTGACAAGATTAAGAAAACCATTAGGTCCAAGTTTCCATCCATTTAAACACGGTATAGTTCATATTTGTCATATGAATCCTCATGACGTTTGGAAATTAACTAGCACTATTGGTTATTTTATGATTTTACCTGATTAACGATAGTTCCATATCATTGCAAGGAAATGTTACCCTAAAGGTTAAAATCTGCCTAGGTACAGAAAATCCTAAACCATGGGGCTACTTATCTTGCAATGATCGTCATCTAGAAAAAAACCCAGCACATATTCCATCAATCCATTTTACCCATCTACCTAGGATTATGCATTCTACAACTTGTATTATTGGAAGACGGGGTCTTTGGGATTAGCTAGGAGTGACCGCGAGTAACTTGCAATCTGATATGTTTTGGCACAACCAAAAATTACCAATCACAAAAATATGCTTATTTTGGTGATGTTTTCACATTTTATACAATTAGTATTTTACATGTGTTGATTGATGGAATACTAATTTGTGTTGTATCTTGTACATATTCCATCATAAACCCTAAAATTTTCTATCACAATTAACAAAATTAAACAAATAATATTAGTGTTAAAATTCAAGATACAATATCATGTGACGCACGACGTCAATGCTTATCATTGCAAACATATTTTCATTGAAGTTTAAAAATATCTTGCACGCAAAGTATATTAGTTGGTTTCCCGTTAATACATTGCCTCTTAAAATATTCACTAAATTGAATAAAATTAGATTTGGAAAATATAAAATCATATCTGCATATGCTAATTGTGGCACTCTTGTGAATTATAGTGTATATGACCTAGTGTATGTGTCCGTCGTCTTATACGTATCTTAATTCTAGGTTCTAGAAATTATAGTTTCCTATTCGAGGTAAGTAGAACATTAAAGGATTTATATATGATTCTTTGTTGAGGACTAAGTAAATATGATGTTCTAGAGGGTACGGAATGTCCACATTGATTTTTTTCTCGAAAGTTAATTTGGCAAGTCATTTATCAGCTCTTTTGTGGTCTAATGGTTCCTAATTTCTCGTGAGTTCTAGAATCAGTTGCAACACATTTGTGCTAATAAAATCCAATTTGCTCCAAAAACAATTAGCAAATCGAATGTGATATACACACATTATAAATTATAGAAAAAACTAGGATTACATTATTATGTATTTATTTTCCCTTAGTTTGAGACGACAGTCCAAATAATTTGTGCAACTGAACACATGATATAATAGTTACTTGCACCACTCCTAACCGGCTCAAAAGGAAACCAGTTCAAAAAAAACTTATGTATTCATATTTCGATACAAAAATGCAGGTGTCCCATTAGAAGTTGCTGATGCGCAAGGCACTTGAACATGTAAAAACATTATGAACTTTTTTTCAACCTATCTACGTACCATACTAGGTTAAAATTATATTTTTTTAAATGAGCACAATTACCAAGAAAATGAAACAAATATTTGAAGAACAATACAAGTATATCCAAGCCATACTCAATTAGGATTAGTACTGCACTAAAAACGTTTTATTCTTACTGCTGCACACAGATTGACTTATCTAGGAAGATCGTGAAAAACAAAAAGATGGAGATGCGGGGTATCGATCCCCGTACCTCTCGCATGCTAAGCGAGCGCTCTACCATCTGAGCTACATCCCCATGTTGAAAAACAGTCATATTCACTTCCTATATTACGTCACCTTCAGAGCTGCCGATTAACAATCCGCAGTCTATTACTCAGCGCCTCCAAATGGACTCTGCTTCCGCTTCGGCGTCCTCGCCGGAGACGGACGGGGAGGAGCCCGGCAGCCCTCCACCGGCACGTATGACCACTGTATCGCACCACTACTTCGGCGGGGCCTCGTCCGAGCGCGACCACGCCCTACGCGTCGACATCGTCGAGGTCCGTCTCCTTTCACCTCCCTCTCTCACACCCGCTTCACCGGTGGTGCTCGTTGACTCCACAGCCAAGATCGCCGCTCCCGGCTGGCGTTCCGTCACGAGACTCTCTGTAGCGCTCGCTCCTGTTCGTGCGAGTGCCGGCCTGCCACAGCTGCAGAGACGGGCGGAGTGCGTGGGTGCATCCCAGCCGTTCGGCGAAATGCTGCTTCCACCATCAGTCCAGGACTAGTGTCCTCGGCTGTCTCGTCTTCCTGTGCTAATGCTTTGTATGTTAACATTGAGTTGCCCTGACAAGCTTATGCTGCATGACTTTTTGGTGCACAGAATATAGAAGAGGATTACGGGATGTTCGTCTGGCCGTGCAGCGTCATCCTAGCGGAATACGTGTGGCAGCAGAGGCCAAGATTCTCCTGCTCGAAGGTTGTCGAGGTACTTGATTACAATCGCCATCTTCATGCTCCTTGTCCTGAATGCCCATGCAAAATGTATGGCCTCCTTCATTACTCTGATGCAGCGTGGTAGGTCTTAACTCTTAAGCCCCAGTACTTAGCATAGGGTACTTCTCTGTGCTTGTTTCACGTTTCCTTTCTGAGATTGTTTGCAACATTATTTTGTTCTAAAAATAAAAATAAAGGTTTCTGGGATGCATTTTTCTGATTCACGTCTGTGACTTGCAGCTTGGTGCAGGAACCTCACTACCGGGTTTAGTAGCTGCAAAAGTTGGAGCAGATGTCACGCTAACAGACATTTCACATAATACAGAAGTTAGTTATCTCAAACCCAGCCCGGCAACACCTTAAATGCAATCGATGCCACCTTATTAAGTTTTCAGTGTTAGTTGTCAATGGTTCAGTATTTATTGGCTTTCTGCTTTTGTTTGAGTAGGTACTCAACAACATCAGACAAATATGCAGTCTCAATAATGCCCAATGTAAGGTATGCTCCGATTTGAATGTTTAGTGTATACAGGTTGCGTCCTTTGAGAAACAGCTTTATAACTAGGTCATATGTACCTAACCATGCAGGTATTAGGACTCACTTGGGGAGACTGGGATGAACCTGTATTTGATTTGCACCCTGATATTATTCTTGGAGCAGATGTGCTTTATGATTCAGCGAGTGAGCTACTTACCTAGTCCGTTTTATTTGCATTCTTGTCACTTTGGCTGACCTACATTAAGTAACATATGCTGCATTTATTTTCGTAAGAATTTGATGATCTCTTTGCGACGGTTACCTTTCTCCTGGAAAATTCTCCTGGGGCAGTCTTCATTACCACATACCACAATCGAAGGTTCGAAAAATCGTTATTAACTTGATATAGCTTCTTGATTCCGTTGAAACAAATTGCTGGGAGTGTTCCCTACTATATCAGTATTATTATTCTTATGTGCAGTGGTCATCATTTGATTGAATTCTTGATGGTGAAGTGGGGTTTGAAATGTTTGAAACTCCTGGATGGCTTCTCTTTCCTTCCCTCGTGCAAGGCCGATTCACTACAGGGAAACATTCAGCTTGTTGAGATTGCACTTGAGAAGGCAAAACCTAAATGATCTTCATGTAATTGGAGTACATTAGCTTTATGTCACCGACAACATAAAAAAATTGCATGCATTATTCAGAACGGTTCATATGTTCCAGTTTTACAGGAATTGGCTGACAGAACCAACAAGGACATGACAATGGAATGTTTGGCAATCACGACTTGCAACTATGTACATTAGGTAACTCCAGAAGCTCGCAAAATCATCCACAAGAACTTTTCCTGAAGGTTTTGTTTTTGGAAGCATTCTTGTTTTTCGGATTTCGTCCTGAATTGAACCATGCAATCGCTTAGGCAAGTAACTATACAATCTTTTGTGTAAACCCTGATCCAGTTGGTCATAATGACAATTGTACATGGCTTGTTGTTTAATTGATTGGACCATTTCCTTTTTGAAATTTCAAGCACTTATCAGTGTCATCTTCATCTTTTTGTTTCTAGAATCGGTCCCACAGTAATCTGATGTGAACCTTGTATGTTCATATTCTGGAGAAGCTTGTTGCTTTGGTAGACCATAGAAATTGTGCTAGTAGTTGTCTCCCGAAGTATTGTGATGTCATAGCCTGTATAAAGAGAAATAGAGGAGTTTGACACCAAGAAACCTACTCCCTCTGATCCATAATAAGTGTGTACTATTTTGGGAAGAAGGGATGGAAGCGCATGTTTCTCTAGTGCACCGGGGAAAAAAGATGTGTGGGCCAGTGTATCGTGATACACAAAAGAAACAAAAGAAACAAAAAGTATGATCCTATGTGGAAGGTGTCAAGCTTCATGCACTAGCCAACGCAACCAAAAGTCCGAACTGATGGAAAGAGCTAAGCAATTCACTTATACACTTCAACACCCCCACTCACGTGTGACGGGAGAAGAAAAAGTCAACACGTGGACACAAAGGGGGGGCAATAGCAATTTTTACAATAAATTGCGAAAACCAGGACTCAAACTCGAGACCCTGGGTTCTGATACTATGTTAAGCTTCATGCACTGGCCAACGCAACCAAAAGTCCAAACTGATGAAAAAAGTTAAGCAATTCACTTATACACTTCAACAAAAGGTACGTTATTCATCTTATGGATTAAAAAAAATCCCGATGTTTTGTGCTCTGTGCCGTGCTAACAGGATTCCTGAGTAGGGATGAAAGTGGAGCGGAAACTTTCCGACTTTTCTGCGAAGAAATGAAAACAGAATGAAAATATGAAAATGGAAACGGAATTTTGCGGAACGGAAACAGAAATTCTTTGGCGGAAGTAGAAACGGAAATGGAACAACGTTTTCCGGTGGAACAGATGCGGAAACGGAAGTTTCCGTTTCCGACTAATATGGAATTTCCGTTTATGGTTGTTTTGATGGACAATTTAGCAGGCCCAATATGTGACCTTGTCATATTGAATCGTCAAAGCAACCCATCCCCTACTCCCCCATTACACCGAGTAATCGTGACAGGTTTAGGGCACACGTTTTTTTTATTTGCTTGACTTTCTTGAGTTTTTCTACATGATTCAGGTGGTCTCTTGGTTTCGACAATCATCTGCTTTTCGTCCGCGTCCGCACCGTATTCGTTCCATATCTGTTTCCGGAAGTATCTGTTTTTATATTTGCTTCCGGTGTTTCCGTATTTGTTTATACTTCCGCATAAAAATATGAAAACAAATGTAGCAGCACTTAGTTCCGTCCGTTTCCGCTCCGTTTTCATCCCTATTCCTGAGCCTCGAAACGCTCCTAGTTAATTACTCATGTGGATTACACCATGAGGCACCTTTGGTTAAGCTGCAGTACAAAGGTGAAGATATTTCATAACGGGAAAAATCGTTGCAATAAGGAACATATCGTTGCAAAATGTAGTTTCTGCAACGAACTGAATGGTGGCAAATTTCAGCAAAAAATGATGCAATAAGTTGCGTAATAAGGTGTTGCAACATTCATGGCAAGACACCACTCTACTGTAACCTTTTTTGGACATCTTCCAACGGGCAAAGTCGATGCAAAATGTATTTGCCTCCATGGATTTTTTTTTTGTGGTTTGATATTGCAACCAGAGGGGAAAATCGTTGCACTAGTTTTTTTTTGCAAGTCAGCTGAGTTGTGGCAAAATCCTAACGCAATTCTAGGCCTTTTTGTGGCGGTAGGGTGTTGCAACGGTCTTCTTTTCGTGGTGGTAGGGTATTGCAACGGCTACTACCAAGTCTACCATGGCGCAATTTTGATTTGCAACAACCCTTTTTTGGTAAACACAAAACATAATATGTTGTGTAAATTCATACCAAATTATTCATAATGACAGATTAGTTTGATTAACTGGTTGCAGCATTGCCTTGTTCTAGTTTCAATTATGAAACAACTTCTCTCGGTACACCAACCTAATGTGAAATCTGGATGTTGCTTTATTAGATAATAGGGAGGGAAATTAATAGTTATCTCTGGAAGTATTGTGATATCCTAGCATGTATAGAGAGAAAAAAAGGAGTTGTGAAGTAACTAACAATGAACTGTTAAGCCTCCAAATTCCGCACACAAATTAAGTGAACATTTTTCATTATTTGTATCAAACTAACATTCATTTCTCAAGCATTGCCTGTGGGGAGACAGATAAGGTTGTACAGTAAGGAGTCAAGAACATAAGCTTTATGAGCTTCAAATGATCTCAATCTCAAAGCTTGCTTTGCACTTCAATGAACTATGAAGTGTTTGTGAGTATTAGCAACTGATTAAGCTACTTTCAAATAATCTAAGAAAAGACCACAGGCTCCCTTCCCGGCCACTATAAGAGGCTTCAGTTGCACTTGAATATCATCTTGCACTCACTATCATCGTCTGTAGATGCAGTTGTCTGAAGAAAATAAATGGTGTCATGAGGATCAGACCAGGCAATTGTCCATGAGACCTGAGCACCAGCTACGAATTGGAAAAAAAAACAATGCGCAATCAGCCAGGTGCTCTGCACGGATAAAATGGAAATCAGATGTGCATGTGTGGGTGAGAGAAAATGATGTAAGAAAACGTTGTTCAGAAGTCTAGATACGCGTACGTCCAAGGTCATTGTGCCGCTTTCCAGGAAAACAAAGGGGTTAAAGTTGCACAAATACCTTTTGGTGTCAGCAGATTCCTCTCAAGTTCTTGTAATCCTCGAAACTAAGAAATTTATCCTTAATTTTGAGCCAGTCAGCTGGTTTTGGCATGAAAATTGCTATGTATCCTTCTCTGTCAGCCTACAAGTGAAAAGGAAAAAAGTGATGATCAAAATATGGTAAAAGTCAAAAAGTCAAGGATGAAACTGGAAATTAGGAAATGTGTGGGCAAAAGCATTTCAGTAAATCAAAGTGGCGTGTGAGCAGGCGTTTGTATCTTATGTTGGCATTTGGATGTAGCGTGCATGGGCTGTGGCCTCGGCATTCTAAACTGTATCCTTGCCTAATGAACAAACCATGTCTTTTGCCTCGTTTTAGACAAAAGATACAGTAAAGAAAGCAAACTAATGTGCACAATCAGAATGTTATATGAATAAAGGAAAATATCAAATGATCCACAAACTACTATTCACAGGGTTTCGTGCGCACTTCTGGACAATACATGAGATGCTTCAACATAAGTAATGGAATATAAGTAATACATATATGCAAAAGTGCAAGCTCATCCTTGTTAAACTGAACTTCTCAAGTCTGAACTCATTTTTCAGTGCTACTCACCTGGCAACGGCACCAACATTGAGTTTAAAAAAAAAACTAGCTTAAACATCTCAGGGGTGCATGGACAAGAAGGTTGTACCAGATAACTATCTTCAGTAAGAGACAATCGGTACCAATGGTAAAAAATATAGGTGGTTCGATTTGTGTATGTAGGCCAGCCCATTGTTATGATATTGCTACAGACAAGCTACACCAACAGCAAAGCAGCAAAATTATCCTTCTCATTCAGTTACTTACAGAGCTATTAAGCAGATTGGGTTGTTTGATCAATCTGTCATTGACCTCCAAAAGTGAACCTTTCACACAACACCTGTGAATGTTTAATGTCAACAACACTTCAGTGTAGAAATACATTTACATCGGGCATAATAAATTGTGGCATCTAGCGACCAACCTCACCACAAAGGATTTATCATTTGCAGAGACTTTACATAACACTGAATTTTCTTGCAAATGTTGTGCGTTCTGTAATAGGAGAGAGATATCATATTATTCTGCCAATTAATTAATCAAACAGAGAACATGTGTCAATTAGTCCAATTACCCTTTTGCGCTTCCCTGTGACTTTTATCTCACTGCGATCTGTCTTCCCAACATTAAAATCAATAGCAGTTACTCCCCCTTCTTTCAGTGCAACATGGGCCGGAGCTAAACCAACCACACACAACCTAATTTTTTTAGGAAAAAAACAGAGTAAAGACCCAGGCAGGAGTTACATTACAAATAAGTGACACTACAGCAACATAATCTGTCAAAGATAAAGATCGCTACAGTGATATGTTTTATACATACATTGAATAAATTTTTTCTATGACAGTACGACCTAGAAATAATCACCAGTTTCAGATCCAACTAGTGAATACACAAGATTCAACAAAAGACTATCTATTGGAGTTAATTTGATCAGTTGAAATCCTACCCGTTTGGATGGCGGTACACATACTGATCATGCCCTGGGTTGAGATAATCTGCCAAGAAAATTACAAGAGATGAATCGGACAGCTGAAAGTAGTATTCTTGCATTCAGCTAAAACATTTTGGTTCCATAAGTTTGTTCCAATAATTTGTTAACTAAATTTATAGCACCAGAGTGCAGAGTGCACACACACAGACAAAATTCAAATGAAGAGCATAAATCTGGATTTTCTTTAAATCCTTTTTAAGAAAGAAAGCATGAATAAATCCCTTAATTAGAGTTTTTGTAGCAGATACTCTCACAGCAACTGTGTAAACCATGCTACTTGTCCACACCCAATATAGTTCAACATATGCACAAACAATTACTGGAAAACAAACACTACAGACAGATCAAATGCACCGCGAGTCTAATAGCAGTGTTGTTCTACTTCCTGAGATCAAATGATATCTAGAAGACTACAAGTACAGAGCGCTGAGCTCGAAATCTAATGTCTACAACAATTACAGGCGCAGTGAAGTTGGGAGCCATTCTCTTACCGGCGACGAAGTAGCGCGCGAAGTTGGCCTCGACGGCGGAGGGCGGGGTCGCCGGGAGGCTCCCTGCGTCGGGCGCGATGAGGGCCCGCGTCTCCTCGTCGAACGAGGCTGCCTGCCGCTGCGCCTGCTCGTTGGACGGGGGCGCGCATCCCTCCGCGCCTTCTCCCGTAACTCCAGCTGCTAGCTCCATCGTCCGGCGGCCGAGGGTGGAGGCGGAGGAGATGAAGTCCGGTGGCGGGCGGCGGCGCGGTTTGTGCGCGCGTGGGTGGCAGCTGGAGGAGTCGAAGTGGTCTGGTGGGCTTGGGTTTGTAGGCCGAGCGTTCGTGTCAGAAACTTGTAAGGCTTGGCTGGGCCGATCGCATGGACTGGGCCGGATGCCACATTGAAAAGTTGCAGTGCATAGGGGTTCCTCCAGTAATGGATGAAAAAGATTCAGTGGTTCTTTTCAAACAGAAAAACTAGATTCAGTGGCTCCATCCATGATTTATTTGTTTATTTGTTCCCCTGGTAACCTGTGAAAGAAAGGATCCTCTGATTTTTTTCTGTAAAGAAAGTGTTACACTTACGTGACGCGTAAAATAAATAAACAGAATCTCTGTGAATACAGCACACATACACAAGACCAAACTTCTTTGAGCGATGACAACAAATTGCATGCTTGCTATGTTTTACCTGTACTACATATAGTTTGTTTTTGAGATCCTTTTGGTTGGTTACTGGTGACTGGACAAGCTTGCCCGCTCCTCCTCCGTCAGCACCGACGGGGCGACTTCAATCAGCTCCACGACGAAGCCAGCCTCCCGGCACGCTGTTTTTAGGAGCTCCGCCTGCGCGTTACCATCCGGGCACAACGCAACCACCGCGCCCCCGCTGCCCGTGAACTTTGACGCGGCGCCAACACTCCTTGCTATATCAACCATCTTTATGTTCACCGCCCCGAGCACGTCGTCTCCAAACATTTGCCTACAACCATTTGCGTTCAGCTAGTTAACTCACTAGTAGTGCTGCGGCGATAAATTACATACATACATGATCTAGGCTAACAAGATTGTTAAGTTTTAAGCCTCGTCGTCGTTAGTCTCACCTCCGCAAATCAAAGTTTCTGTTCATAAGCCTCGCAAGTTCGGTATAATTCTTCTGCAACAACACATTGTGACCATCATATGCTAGCTGTGCAACTTCTTTCATGGATGATATTATGAAGTCGTCGCCATCAAGCCATCTTTGCCTGACACTACTGTGGACCTAATTTGTTACACAAGATGGAAGGCACATATTAGTTGGGCGAATGAGTATGCCAAGATTGTCAGAAGCAAGAAAAAAAAATGGAACAAACCTTGCCCGAGTCACTTGGGTTCTCAGCATAGATGAGATACAAAGGGGGTAGTAGGGTGATGTCTAGCGGCGTGTATATGCCATGACCTAGCTTATCCATATGCTCCTGGCTAAAATCCTGGGAAGTAAAACCAAACTGAAAGATTACCACAAGAATCATATCATGACTAAACATCGGGAAGGTGATCGAGGCGGAGGTGTTCTATAATATAGCTGTCATGCATCACCGAAGGCTGGAATCAAAACCCCATAGCTTACCATGTAAACAAGGCCACCGTAGACCTGTGCGACACGGTCCTGAAGTCCGGCGACAATCCCAAGCTCTTTCTCGGCGTCAAGGATGAGGTTAGGCCTTACCTCAACCCTGATCTTGTCCCTGACACCGTAGAAATCAAGGAGGCAGCTCAGTGCCGCGCAGATGATGGCACTCGAGCCGGACAGCCCCGCCTGCAGAAATGCAGAGACAGAACCGTCAGTCACAACCAGGACAGCATGACAAAAACATGAGCCTTGAGGAATCTAAGGGAGGACAGAGTGGGCACCTGGCGGGGAATGTTGGTGTCATAGGACAGGGTGAAGTTCTTTTCATCCAGGGCGATGCTATTATGCTTACAGTGGTTGTGAAAGATTTTGCAGATGGCCAGCAGCAGCCGGACGCCGCCGTAGTACCCTCCCCCCTCCAAACGCTCCACCTAAGGATCGATAGAACAGAACAGAGAAATTGGTCGACAGAACAGTGATCAAAGAGTTGATTTGACTAGCTCACCAAATCGGTGCTGATTAATCTGCTGGAAGAAAAGATTGCTGCTACTATATCTCTAACTATCGTCATCGTCGACACGGCGTAATATATTTCCGTTGATAGATCTGTCCATGATCAGATTGAGCTAGCTAGGTACTTTATCTCCGTTGACGCGGGAATTAAGGGAGGGATGAAGAGTTTGGATTTGGGGTAGGGCGATCTTACGAGGGCGGGGAGGGAGGGGAAGGCGACGAGGTCGTGGCGCGGGTGGGGCTGGACGAGGAGCTCGCCGGAGGGGTGGAGGCGGACGGTGGCCCAGAGGCCGGCCACGGCGAAGGAGACGGCGCGGCCGCCGTAGACGTCGCTGGGATTGCCGAGGAGGCCCACCCGCGCGTATGCCCTGCGCTCCAGCTCCATCGCCGCCGCTGATCTGGCTGGGAGTGACGAACAGAGGTTGGTGGACCGGATAACGACGTCAGCGAAGCAAAAAGCCCAGGTAGGTGAGTTCGTCACCACCGCTTTTCAGAAGCTACTGCGGCAGTACTCTTTGCACTGGATTTGTTGGCAGACTGTATATCCGGAGAGAAGCCTCGATTCCCGGAAATCCACTTTGGCTCACGGGTATAAATACACCCATTATCAAAAAAAAAAATTTAAATGCCTAAAAATTTTGAAAAAATATATTTTAACATGTATCTGGATATTTTATGTTTATTTATGAAGTTTCATGAGAGAAGGACATTTTTTATGGCCTCTATAAAAACAAATTTCGGTACTCCAATATTGTTATCTACGTGACCATTTTTGTGTTTTTACATATGTCACAAAAAATGTCTTTTCACCGCAAAACTTTGTGGGTGAACATAAATTGTTCGGATGTACACTGAGAATTTTTTTATAATTTTTAAAAAATTTGAAATGTATTTAAAATGTATTTTCTATAATAGGTGCATCTAGTCCTACGAGCCAAAATACCTCCTCCATCGATTCCACCCAACATTACTTCATTTTCACCGCCCATGGAAGCAAAATCTCATCGGGCCATCGGGCTAGGCCTTCCCTAAAATTCCAAAATCTCTCGCCCAAGCCCAGCCCGGTCTGACCGTCGGGCATAAAACTGCAGCTCGACCTGATCTATCGGGCCTAAATAAGTGGTCGGTCGAGCCATTTTTAGTCTGATTCGGGCTGACCTGGTCGGGCTGCTCATGCTTAGGTGTAGCCTCAAACCATCTATAGAGGCTATTATTCAATAATGAAACAAGGGTTGCCTATGCTAATATTAGGTTGCCATCCCACATTCTCCTCCAAGGTTCCATCCCTTATTCTCGTCCAATCTTGCCGTTGTCGTCGGTGTCGCGGGCGTCGATGACCAACAGTTGGAACCACGTCATCCCTGACAAGCCGTGATCTCAATCTCTCTGACAAAGACGAGGCGGGCGGCAGTAGCGGGCACCTTCTGCATAAGCTTCTTGGGAGCACCTCTTTGGCGTCAGCGAGGCATGGACTTGTCCAAATGCATCATGGTAGAGCCGGTGCAAGGGCCTGGGCACGGCCACGGGAGGCGAGGAGGATGGCATGGCTCTAGAGTGGTCGCACGTAGCACCTGAAACGACACAGATGTCGCCTAGAGGGGGGTGAATAGGCGATATCAAATTTTACGAATGGCTTGAACAAAAGCGGAATTAAACTAGCGTTTATTTTGTCAAGCACACAAAACCTAAATAAACTAGGCTCACCTATGTGCACCAACAACTTATGCTAAACAATACAAGTAACAAGGTGATAGCAAGATATATGACTTCAAGCACGAAGGCTATCACAATGTAAAGTGCATAAGTAAAGAGCTCGGGTATAGAAATAACCGAGGCACGCGGAGACGATGATGTATTCCCGAGTTCCTCCCTTGAAAGGGAATACGTCTCGTTGGAGGGGTGTGGTATCGCCACAAAGGCCTAACCAACGCCACAAAGGCCTCACCCTATTCTCCGGTGTGAGCTTTTGCCACAAAGGCCTAGCTCACTCTTCCACTAAGGGGTTCCTCAAGGCGGAACCGGGCCTTTACACAAAGCTTGGGGCACGCATCCACAACTTAATTGGAGGCTCCCAAGAATAGCCACAAAGGCACCACAAAGCCACAAAGCCGTCTAGGGTTCCAAGAACCCAAGAGTAATAAGCTCACAAACTTTCACTTACTCGAATCTCCGGGGAGAACTCAAACCGATGCAACTTATGCAATGGCAAGAGCACACAAAGTGCTCAAATCCTTCTCACTCAAATCCTACCAAAGCAACTAATGCTATGGAGAGATATGAGAGGAAGAATAAAGGAAATCCACAAAGAACTCCAAGATCTAGATCCAATAGGTTCCCCTCACTTAGAGGAGATTTTGATTGGTGGAAAGATAGATCTAGATCTCCTTTCTCTTTTCCCTCAAGAAGATGCAAGAATCATTGGAGGGATTGAGAGATAGCAAGCTTGAGAAGGTCAACAATGGAGGAGAGAACTTGCAAGGATGGTTGGGGATCCATTGGGGAAGAAGACCCCCTTAAATAGGTCCCCCAAAATCCAACCGTTATGTCCAGAAATCGTCCGGGCCGGAGTCTCCGCCCCTGGGCCGGAGTCTCCGGTGCCCCGGGGTCATTCGGGGGCCTCAGGACGGACGATTCAGGTGCCAGGCCGGAGTTGGGCCGGAGACTTTGCGTCTCGGGCCGGAGACTCCGGCCACCCAAAAACTGGCAGCAACATCAACACGAAAACGACCATAACTTGAGCATCCGGACTCTGTTTTTGATGATCTTGGGCTCATTGGAATCACAACAACGAGCTCTACAAGTATATGCATAGAAACATCATAGTCCAACAAGTGAGGATAAAACCAAATGATGAAAGGTTTGACCTATCTATAAGAGATGAACCGGCAAAACCATCAACATCAAAAACTCAATAAGAATTTCATCCAAAATCCATTTTTGATGAGTTAGAGCTTGTCATGGAAATAACCACAAGCTCTAAAACCTCACATGGATAAAAGCCAAATAAGAACCAAGAAAGATGATGCCAAATATGCAAAGGTTTGAGCTCTCTTCGAACGATGCGATTAAGTTACTCACTCGAGAGCCCCTCTTGATAGTACGGCTACCAATCCTATAACCCGATCTCTAAACTAACATCATGAGACTGATAAGAAAGAAACCATATCAAGATCATATCTTTGCCTTGAGCAAAATCCACTTGATCTAGATGATGACCGTCTTGTCTTCCTCAAGTTGGAACACCTTTCTTGATCTTGCTTGCTTGGTGAAGTCTTGCGAATTGCTCCCCCATACACCACTATGAGAAAGACACTCGTTAAGCATATCTTCACTTATCCATGATCACAATATATATGGCAAGCTTCAAGCATATGATCTCTTCTAGATTCCATTTTAAACTTGCGCTTCGGCTTGATCAATTCTTGAATCAACTCTTCTTTCTCCACAATGATGGTGTCTTGAAGATTCACATGAGAGCTCACTCAATCTTATTCTTCAAGACACACTTGATATAGACTCAGCTAGCTTATGATCAATCTTTGGATAACTACTTGAATAACACCTTAGCCATCACAAAATCTTCTTCATTGTCTTCTTCATACAACCTTGAAACCAACAAATGGTTCAAGCATTGTCTATGGACAAGTCCTACAAATATAACTCAATGCAAACATTAGTCCATAGGGATTGTCATTAATTACCAAAACCACACATGGGGGCTCCATGCTCTTTCAATCTCCCCCATTTTGGTAATTGATGACAATCTCTTTGAGAGGGTTTATATAATGAATTTAAAGAACCAAAATAGTTGCACTAACATCAAATACTACAAAAGTATGTGATGTTAGTAGAACCACCATATATAGAGCAAACTCCCCCACAATCTATGCACGTGTGAATGATCTTGATTTCATTGCATATATTGCCAACCAAGGTTGATGGTGGAGTTTCCTGTATATACTCAACCATGCAAAGCATGAAAGGCAAATGCTTAAGAATAAAACCAAAGCATAAAACCCAGTTCCCTTTAAACCCTCGAAACTTCTCCCCCATTGGCACCAATTGCCGAAATGGGCGGAAAACTTAGAAGGCCAATATAGAGAGAGTTCCTCCATAATGTGTGCATAAACCAAAAGTATAATTGAAAACATATGCACATATCCAAATATGAAAACTCGGAGAAAATCAAACTATATTGAGGATCAAAGATTGTAAATAAAATAAGATCACATGGTGAAGAAACTTCCAACGAATGAAGAAAGCAATCAAATAATCCGAAGAATAAATTAAATAAAGATATTATGATAAGACTAAAATAATGCTCTAAATAATATGAGGAAGCTCCCCAAGGTTTGTGTACAAAATATACTATTTGAATTGAAGTATAGGGTGCACAAACATGGAATCATCACTCCCTCAATATTATTCAAAACAAAATGATACAAGGTGAAGTCAAATACTATGATAACCGCAAAATGGTGCTTTAAATGAAATGAGGAAGCTCCCCAAGGTACGTGCAAAAAAATGGAATGTTTGCATTTGAATACAATTTGCACAACATGGAATCCTCACTCCCTCAATAACATTTAAAACGCAACCATTTGCAAGAGATCATAGAGGAGAAATTAAGCTTAACACTTGCATCAAACAAATGGTTGAGCAACAAGCAAGGGACAACATATTAAAAGGCTCAACCAAAGGAATGTGTGATAAGAATGACAAAGCATATTATAAGACTAATACAAGGATAAGCATAGAGCATCCACATAGTCTTCAATGAATGATATTGCTTAGCATTCCATCCCAACACATAAGGTTCAAATAAGATATCAAATAATGAGATATCATCTCTCATGTGTATAAGTTTCTAAGTAGACAATATCACAAAGATAATTATCACAAAGAAACATGTACACACAAAATAGATACTAAGAATAGAACATGATATCCAAAATGAAGTCATGCAATATACCAATGAGATTTTTACTTTTAAAGCATGGCCAAAGGCTCAATTTATCTTATTGTATATTGATGAACTTCAACCACAAACATGTCAAAGACATCGCAAATATCAACAAGGGAAAGAAGATAGTTGGGATGCTTTGATAAAAACAACAAGTATCAAAACAAAGGATACCAAACGGAAGAAATAAATTTGCAATTTCATCAATATTGCACATGTGAGCTTATTGAGGAATTGATATGCAAAAAGATTGCTAAGTTGACATATATGGGATAGGAGAATCATGAGCATGATTTTTATATGTTCTCAATAATATGTCCTCATCTCAACTTGCTCACATTTGCAATAAAGAGGTTTCATTAGAATCCTTGCAAGAACCACATGATTATCAAATAAAGAAATCCATGCCAAGAAACAACCTACACAAGGTTGGACGCTAGAAAAGTATGCATAAAAAGATACTTGTTACCGAGATATTAAAGGTAGGATGTAGTAGATAGGAGTTCTTCAATAATCCTAGCTTACCACAAATTATCATTTAGTCACCACTTCATCCTTATTATTGAGACAAGTGATTGCCTAGTTGACGAGGAAGATTATTCTTCTTTGTTCCCCGGCAATGCTCCTTGTGCGTGGTGAATGACCAGCCCGTTGGGAACCTCAAGAGGAAGGTATGATGAGTATAGCAGCTGGTTTTCCCTCAGTTAAGGAACCAAGGTTTAATCGTTCTTGGAGAGGAGAGACAAACGACTGAAGGTGATGCGGACTGGCTTAATAACACTCCAACAAGGGCGCCGTTTAACGATACTTGTTGACTCGTCTTCGGCCAGTAGCAACGCGGAACCTGCACACACACAAACAAATACTTTATTCCCAACTTACGATGAGGTTGTCAATCTCACCGGTTTGCTTGAAACAAAGGTTATGAGTGTATCGAGTGGAAAACAGTGAAAGTATGCGAGTAAAGTAAACAGTGCGAGTAAAGTAAATAGGTGATAGCAATATGATGGAAATAGGACCGGGGTCCACAGTTCACTAGTGGTGTCTCTCCATAAGATAAATAACACATGCTGGGTAAACAAATTACAGTTGGGCAATTGATAGAATAAAGATAAACATGATATGTCAAGAAGATCACTATGAGATTTACTCTGGGCATTACAACAAAATACATAGACCGCCATCCAACTGCATCTATGACTAATAATCCACTCCTGGGGATATCAATCCGAACACCCCATGAGTATTAAGTTGCGAACAACAGATAATTGCATTAAGCAAAGTGTGTAATGTAAACAAAACATATGCCCTTGAGCATATGAATGTTGTTTTCTCCCTAGTAGCAACAGCACATCTACAACCTTAGAGGTTTCTGTCACTCCCCAGGTTAAATAGAGGCATGAACCCACTATCGAGCATAAATACCCCCTCTTGGAGTCACTAGCAACTACTCGGCCAAGATAGCTACTAACAACGGAGAGCATGCAAGATCATAAACAACATAGAGATAACAAAAGATAATATTCAGTACAGCAACTCAATCATAAACACCAATATTCATCGGATCCCAACAAACCAAACATGTAGAATTACATAACGGTGATCTCAATCATGTAGGGCAGCTCATGAGATCTAAATATGAAGCACATGGTGGAGAAGACAACCATCTAGCTACTGCTATGGACCTATAGTCCAAGGTAGACTACTCACTTATCGCTCCGGAGGCAAGCATGGCGATGAAGAAGACCTTCGGTGGCGATTCCCCTCTCCGGCAGGGTGCCGGAAAGAGCTTCTGGACCCTCCCGATCTTCGGGTCGACGGCAGCGGCGGATCGCGATGTGTTCTGGAAAAGTGATCGGGTCCTTAGGTTTTTTTCCGTTGGGGGGTCTTTATAGGCGAAGGGGCGATGTCAGAGGAGGAGCCAGGCGCCCTCACGCTAGGGTGGCGCGGCCCAGGCCCTGGCCGCGCCAGCCCTGCGTGTGGGGCCTTGGTGGCCCCTCTCCTTCTCTCCTTCGGATCTCTGGAAGCTTCCGGGTAAAATAAGACTTCAGGAACTTGTTTCGTCCAATTCTGAGAATATTTCCTGTGTATCACTTCTGAAACACAAAAACAGCAGAAAACAGGGAACTGGCACTGTGGCAACTTGTTAGTAGGTTAGTTCCGGAAAATGCATAAAAGTGCCACGAAGTGTAACAAAACATTGGGCAAATGGTGTAAAAACAAGCATGGAGCATCAAAAATTATAGATACGTTGGAGACGTATCAAGCATCCCCAAGCTTAACTCCTGCTCGTCCTCGAGTAGGTAAGTGATATCAAAAGAATAATTTTTGAGGTGACATGCACCTACACAATCTTGATCATATATGTAAAGCATTTGTGAGCTGAGATCATAAGAACTTAAAACATGGGCATGAAAGATATAATCTTAACAATAAGAACTTAGCAACCATGTTGTAAACATGCAAATGAACACAAACAAAAGATCATGAAAATGAAACAATGAAAGTCAAACGTGTGTTCAAATCATAAGGAAAAACATACAAATGGTTTTCAGCTTGTCCTTCAAAGAGAGCAAAACATAAATGCATAGGACACCTTCAAGTTTAAGAGGGCGACTAGATACAAATAATTTAAGAACAAGTGAAACCAACAATATGAATCAATCAATGAAAACTTTGGGACAATGCACATTATACTAAGAATGACAACTATGCTCTCTTAATGGTGCATAAAGATAGAAGGTGGTGACTCAACATAAAAGTAGAAGAAAGGCCCTTCGCAGAGGGAAGCAGTGATTGCAAGTTTTATAACCTTCAAAAATTATGGTACTTACCGGCTTTGAGCTCTCATTGCCCCCATCATAAGCATCTTGAATGGTTAAAGTTAATGCGAGAACAATTATGATGCATATGCTTGACAAATCATAAGTTAAAAACCTCGTGTCCCGTGAATACGAGTACCCAAACCTCATGCTACTTTACTTAGAGTCCCAAGCAAGGCTCTTGTCATTGTAAATATATGCATATCATTGAGAACCGCCAATGGGGTACCTCCGTGCCCGATGACATGGAACAAGCCCACACCAAAATGACAGGACAAGCAGACAATGAACACCTCGACATCTCTTTTATTTGCCATTTGTTTAGCTTTTTATTGTGAGATGCGTCGTCGAATGTTCACCATGGGTATGCTACAAATTTCCACCATGAATTATGCATGGCTTAGATTGGCGGCCCGGCGTTTCCCTAACACATATAAAAACTCCATGATCCCCACAAGATTCCCAATTCATTTCACACCGCGGGCATCCATAAACAAAAGATCACGATATCAACTCAAATAACAAGTGCAATGTTGAAAGCTTGCCCATGACTGCATGGCTGGGCTAGAATCCAACTTACAACTTGCAAGCATAACAACTCAACATAAGAGACCACAATGTCAATTTTTTAAGAACAGGAAAAAGTAAAGTGTGCCTTCCAGTTCATGAGAGCTTTACTGACCGAATTTCGCATAACACTGGTAAGAGTTTAATTTGAAGAGAAAATAAAAGCAAGTCAAATTTACTTGGAATAGCAAATTGCTAGTAGGTATGTATGGTGGACACTTTGGAAAACTTTGGCTTTTAGGAGTTGGATGCACGAGTAGAGCTCATACTCAGTATAAGGCGAGGGCTAGCAAAAGACTGGGAGCGACCAACTAAGAGAGCAATAATAGCCATAATCATGCAAAGCGACATTAAAAGAAGCATAAGATGGCATCAAAAGTCAAAAACTAAATGATCATAAAGGCTATTGGCGACTTTGTAAGAGTCTAACATGTGTGAGCATGCGC
This sequence comes from Dactylis glomerata, assembly GCA_007115705.1. NCBI lineage: Eukaryota > Viridiplantae > Streptophyta > Magnoliopsida > Poales > Poaceae > Dactylis > Dactylis glomerata. The sequence continues at coordinate 1,178,684 of QXEO01000132.1, forward strand.
CAAGTCAACCCAAATAAAGCATCAAGGAGAAAACCAAAATAATGCTTCCATACAATAAAAACAACGCATGATTTTTTCAAAGGCTCATTAAGCAATCTCAGTTATTTGAGACAAGTCATGCTACAGCAAAACCACTAAGCATACTATCAAAAAGACATCAAGCATGACATGAAAAAGCCTAAGCCGCAGTCTACACAAGCTCCTTCTTGTACCACTATTTTGCACAAAGCTTTTTCTCTTTTCCAACACCATTTGAAAAAAAATTATAAACACCTCTTTTGATGAATACCAATAAAGATCAGAGGAAAAAATACACCTTGATTAAAAGATATGACAAGGTCTGAACGCAAATCAAGGTGAAAACGAAAACCAAAAGCAGTAGCGGAAAAAGAAGAACACCCGGTGAAATTGTAAGAATGAAAAAACGGAGTGTTCTTGGCAAATGAAAACGAGTACATCTCCTCCAAAATAAATTTGTTGGGGTCCAACCATTTATTGCAGCAAACAAAACAAACCTAACTAATAAAACTAAAACAACTGACGCTCCAAGAAAAACACATAGTGCATGAAGCAATAAAAATATAGTGTCTTGAAAGGTGACCTGATTTTTGCCGATGAAGAAGGGGTGCATCGGGGGCATCCCCAAGCTTTGACGCTTGTACTTCTTGGATATTTCTTGGGGTGATGCATGGGCATCCCCAAGCTTGAGCTTTTGTCCATTCTTCAACTCATCTCATCATTCTCCAATCCCTACACTTGAAAACTTCCTTCATACAAAACTAAACACAAATCTATTAGCAACATTAGTGTAAGCATAACATATAATCAACCTCTTTTTGCTTCAGGTTTCAACTCAAAACCACCACATATAAAGTAAATACTACTGTAGCAACTTCCACAAGAGTTCCATGATCAAAAGAACTCAAAACAAAGCGATAAAGTGGCAAAAACAAATATTGGCAGAAATCTGTCAAAACAGAACAGCTGACAAAGGCCGAATTTGTAAGGGGTTTTCCGTTGCTCAAATCAAAAAGTGTTCAACTAACGAAAGTTTGGATATAACCTGGGGCATATGCACAAGAAATCGCAGGTCCAAAAGATATACAGAGAATTTATACGAATTTTTACGGTGCAGCACCGAAAACAGTTTCAGGACAGCAACATCCCCAAATCTTTACCTCACTCAAATTAGAGGCTTCTCTTGGCACAAAAACTAAATAAAAAGGATAAGGAGTGTTCATTACCGTAGTAATTACTTCCAAGACTCAAATAAAAGAAAAATTACTGAAAATAAAACATTGGGTTATCTCCCAAGAGTGCTTTTCTTTAACGCCTTTGAGCTAGGCGCAGAAAATTGCGAATCAAGTATTTTCAGAAGAAGCATTAAGATCAACTACAGAGGTCTTGTCAATAAGGCATTGTATTTCATCCACATAGGTTTTATAAGACCCTTTGTGATCACGCTTTGGTTCACTCAAATCACAAAAAAGATTTTTGGGACAGATCTAGTCAAAATTATTTTCGAAAGCTTCACACAATCCCAAGAGCTTGCTAGGTATAGGTATTTCGGCTCCTTCATCATTTGTACTAATAACCTTTATAGGTGAACCGAGTTTATTAAAACGTTTAACAACTTTCCTAGCTTCAATAACGACATCCTTAAATTCTAAGCGCAAAGTTTCCAAAATAAAAGCTTTCTTTTCGGGATCCTCAATTTCGTGAAGCTTAAGGAACATGTATTGCATAAAAGGATTAAGACTAGCAAACCTAGTTTCCAACATATGAATTAAATAAGCAGAAGCAACTTCAATACTAGGAGCTAGCTCAACCAAAGACTTTTCCTCAACTTCCTCATGCATACTAATATGATTAAAGAACTCCTCAATGTTACTTTTTCCAATAATAGAACCACTACCTACTGAGAGGTCCTCCAGAACGAACTTAGGGAACAGCATGATGAACTAAAAGTAAAGAAATAACAACTACCAAGGATTCTAATTTTTTTGGGTTTTTGATATAAAACGATGCAGGTAAAATAAATAAAGTAAAGCAAAACAATAGCAAAGTAAAGGATGTGCGTGCGAAAAACTCCCCTTAGAGCATTGTTTTGGTCTTATCATAATATCTTTATTTGATTCGCTTTTGGATCTTTTGATTGCTACCTTCATTTGTTGGAAGTTTTACCATTATGTCATCCTTTTTGTTTGCAATCTTTGATCCTTAATATAGGTTGATTTTCTCCAAATTTTTGTCCTTGGATTTGTGCATGTGTTTTCACTCTTTTGGGGCCATGCACACCTTGAGGAGGAACTCTCACTATATTGGCCTTCTAAGCCTTTCCGCCCATTTTGGCAATGGATGCCAATGGGGGAGAAGTTTCGAGGGTTTGAAGGGAATTGGGTTTCATGCTTTTGTTTTGTTCTTAAGCATTTACCTTGCATGGTTGAGTATATATAGTGGAAACTCCACCACCAACATTGGTTGGCAATATATGCAATGAAATTCAAGTTCATTCACACGTGCATAGATTGTGGGGGAGTTTGCTCTATATATGATGGTTCTACTAACATCACATACTTTTGTAGTATTTTGATGTTAGTGTAATCATCTTAGTCCTTTAAATTCATTATATAAACCCTCTCAAAGAGATTGTCATCAATTACCAAAATGGGGGAGATTGAAAGGGCATGTGCCCCCATGTGTGGTTTTGGTAATTAATGACAATCCCTATGGACTAATGTTTGCATTGAGTTATATTTGTAGGACTTGTCCGTAGACAACGCTTGATCCATATGTTGGGTTCAAGGTTGTAAGAAGTTAAATATAAAGAAGATTATGTGATGACCAAGGTGTTATTCAAGGAGTGATCCGAAGATTGGTCATAAGGGAGTTGAGCCTATAGAGTGTGTCTTGAGGAATAAGATGGAGTGAACTCTCATGTGCATTCTCAAGACATCATCATTATGAAAGAAGAAGATGAAGTGCAATGTTGATCAAGTCGAAGCGCAAGTTCAAGATAGGATTCTAGAAGATATCATTTGCTTGAAGCTCAGTGTCCATTTGGTGGTAATGGACATGTGAAGATATTTCTACTAGTGTCTCTCCCATAGTGAAGTATGGGGGAACAATCCGCAAGACTTCACCGAGCAAGCGCAATCAAGAAAGGTAGTCCAACTTGAGAAGATCAAGATCGTCACCATCTAGCTCAAGTGGAATGCGCAAGGCAAAGGTATGTTCTTGATAGGGTTTCTTTCTTACCGGTCTCATGGTGTGGGAGACCGGGTTTAGGATCGATAGCCGTACTATCAAGAGGGGCTCTCGAGTGAGTAACTTATTCGTATCGTTCGGAGAGAGCTCAAACCTTTGCATACTTGGCATTATCCTTCTTGGTTCTTATTTGGATTTTATCCATGTGAGTTTCTAGAGCTTGTGGTTATTTCCATGACAAGCTCTAGCTCATCAAAAACGGATTTCGTATGGAACTCTTATTGCGTTTTTGGTGTTTGGAGAATTTACCGGTTCCTCATATAGAGACACTTATGTCCTCTAATTTTTGTGAGGTTCTCCTTGTTGTTAGCTTTCCAACAAAATTGGTTTCATCTCATTCGGAGTTTCCTTGCAAAAGTTATTTGGTTTTTGGGCTGTCCAGTTCGGCCCCTGGTCCGGCCAGGCCGGGCTCCAGGCCGGACCTTCCGGCGGCAGACCGGGCCAGTCCGGCGGAGCCGCCGGACTGCTATTCTGAACCGCCTTTCGGCGGGGCGCTGGATCCGTCCGGCGGGCCGCCGGACCGTCCGGCCCAGAGGCCGGCGCCGCCGGACTTACGGCCGAACTGGCCGGCGGGCTGCTTCCAACGGCCAGATTTTCCCCATCTATAAATACCCCTTCTTCCTCCTTAAGCTGATAACATTTTTGGGCTTCTCTCTCCTCCATTGTTGACCTTCAAAGCTTGCCCTCCCTCCTCACTTCCCTCCATGTTTCTTGCATCTTTCTAAGGGAAAAGAGAGAGGAGATCTAGATCTACATTTCCACCAATCACTTTCTCCTCTAAGTGAGGGGAACCTATTGGATCTAGATCTTGGAGTTCTTTGTGGATTTCCTCTTTGTTCTTCCTCTCATATCCTCCATAGCATTTGTTGCTTTGGTAGGATTTGGGAGAGAAGGATTTGAGCACTTCGTGTGTTCTTGCCATTGCATTTGGTGCATCGGTTTGAGTTCTCCTCGGAGATTCGGTGGTGAAAGCAAGAAGCTTATTTCCTCTTGGGTTCTTGGAACCCTAGACGGCTCAGTGGATTTCTTGGGGACCTCCAATTAAGTTGTGGAGATCTTCCCAAGCTTTGTGGTGCCTCCGTGGCGATTATTGGGAGCCTCCAATTGAGTTGTGGAGTGTGCCCCAATCTTAGTGGCTTTGTGGATTTGGGAGCCTCCAATTAAGTTGTGGAGTAGCCCCAAGCTTTGTGCGGGATCGGTGACCGCCCTCAAGGGTCCCATAGTGGATCGGGTCTTCCATCTTGGTGGGAGGGCTCGAGGAGATTACGGTGAGCCTCCGTGGCGTTTGGGGAGCCTTGTGCCTTCACACCGCTCCAATGGAGATTAGCACCCGCAAGGGTGTGAACTTCGGGATACATCGTTGTCTCCGCGTGCCTCGGTTATTTCTATACCCGAGCTCCTTTACTTATGCAATTTACTTTGTGATAGCCTTCGTGATTGAAGTTATATATATCTTGCTATCACATAGTTGCTCATCTTGTTTAGCATAAGTTGTTGGTGCACATAGGTGAACCTAGTTTATTTAGGTTTTGTTTGCTTGGCAAATTAAACGTTAGTTTTATTCCGCATTTGTCAAGCCGTTCGTAAAAGTTTTAAATCGCCTATTCACCCCCCCCTCTAGGCGACATCCGTGTCCTTTCAATTGGTATCAGAGCAAGGTCTCTCATTTTTAGGCTTCACCGCCTTGAGAGCAAAGATGTCGGCTAGGGGATTAGTGCACAATAACACCTTTATATTTGATGGCACTAATTATGATATATGGAAAATTTGCATGCTTAATCATTTTCATGATATGGACCCAAATATAGAGAGAATTTTAGATATGGGTTTCTCTGCTCCTAAGGATTCCCAAAGTCTATCTCTAGAGGAGAAGAGAAACTCTTATCTTAATTCTCGAGCTTCTAATGTGCTTGTTGATTTTGTAAGCAATGCAGTTATTCTTGCAATCATGCCTTTCCGTAACGCTCATGAGTTTTGGACAAAGATTCAAGAAAAATATGATGTGTCCAACACTTTTGAGGTTGATTGTATTCCCTCCACTTCCGGCCGTGATGAACTCTCATCCACTTCACCAATGTGTGGTAAGACACAAGGTAACTCTATGGTGAGTGGTGATGGAAATTGCAATGTTGATAGTGAGCTTATTTGTGATGATCATTCATCTCTATCTCATTGCCATGCTTCATCTTTGGACTTAAACACTTCTAGCACCATAAATGCTTTACATGCTTGTGTTAATAGTCCTTGCATATCATGTGCAAGTTGCATGAATAAATCTCATGATGATATGCTTGATTTGTCTTGTTTCCATGATACAATTATATCTACTTCCTCTAGTTGTTGTGTGTCTAACAATGTAGAGGAAAACAATTATTCCATGGGCCAAGACAAGATTTTAATTAGAGCTTCAAGTGATTCTTCTTCATCATCTCTTGGTTCCCACATGTGCCTTATGGCTAGGTCTTCAAAGGTAACTCCTACTTTGGAACCCAATATATCTAGTGATGATGATGAGGATAATGAAGAAGAGGATGATGACTTTGCCTCTTTATTTGAGAAGAGTGAAATGTTTTTTCATGCTATTCGTAAGAATGAAATTGCTTGCTCTTACTTCTATAAGATTTTGGCTATTGCCACCGAGAGCAATAAAATTATTGAGGAGCATGAGAATACCATTTCTAAAATGCAAGGTCATGCCCGTGATTACGCGGATGAGATCGCGGATCTAAAAGAAGCTCTAGAAGAAGAACAAACCACCAAGGAATCTCTTGAGGAGACCTTTACTTTAGAGTTATCTAAAATAAAGAAATCCTATGATAGAACTCTTGTGGTGGCAAATGATTTTGAAACTAAATATGAAGAGCTTGTAGTTACTTATGCTAAACTCCTTGAGAATGTTGTGCTTCTTAAAAATGACTCTAGGGTCATTTTGTGTGAGCCCATCATTCTCACCGAGTCGCATGAGCAACTTAAAGCTTCTAATTCAAATGAGTTTACTAAATTGCCTTCTCCGCTTTCCAATAGTGATGATGCTTGTGCTACTAACTCTACTTCTTGTGAAGCATCCATCTTGAAGGAGAATGTTGAGCTAAGGGCTCAACTTGATTTGCTAACTAGCAATTATGGGAAATTAGAAGAAAAACATGGAAAGCTCTCTAGCTCCCATGAGGATCTTCTAGCTTCCCATGATAGGCTAAAATTAGCTCATGAGGCTATTATGTCAAAGGTAACATCTAGTGAGCCTCATGTGGACATTTGCACTACTTCTCAAAATGTCATATTGCCTTGTGCTAGTCCTAGTAATTCATCCACTCATAACATTGCTACATCTTGTGATGAATTACTTTCCTTTCCTTGTTGCTCTAACAATGAAGCTTCTACTTCCTCTAGTACTTGTGTTGTTACTAACCATGTAGAGGAAATCGAAGAGCTCAAGGCCCAAGTCTCTTCTTTGAAGAAAGACTTGGTAAAGAGTCATGAAGGGAAATCCAAACTCGACAATATGTTGAGTGTGCAAAAATCCCCCAATGACAAGAGTGGACTTGGGTTTATCTCTAACAACAACAAGAAGAAGTCCAAGGTTAACAAGAATAAGAAGGGCCAAGGACAAGTCAAAGATTCGGCCAAGATTGTTTGCTTCAAGTGCAAAATTGAAGGGCACCATGTTAGATCTTGCCCTTTGAAGATAAAGGCACTAGTTGAGAAGCAACAAGGGAAGCGGCCTCAAGTTCAAGGCCATGCTCAACCTCGTGTTGAAGAAAGGTCGCTTCCCAAGAAGAATCAAGCTAATTCTCCCATTGTGGAGAAATCAAGTGAGAAGAAGGTGAAGAGAAGAACTTGCTACATATGTCGTGAGAAGGGTCACCTTTCTTCTTCATGCACTATGGGTAACTCATCCAACCCTATCATAATTGATGATGCTTATTCCCTTTGCAAGGATAAGGTTGGCAATGTGTTTGCCAAATTTGTTGGCACTCAATGTGGTGTCAAGAAAAGAACCATTTGGGTGGCCAAGCCTATTGTGACTAACCTCTTAGGACCCAACTTGGTTGGGGACCATCACACCAAAACTTGATCAATAGGTGTTTAATGGAGGGCATTGGAGACTTGGCTATATCATGAAGAATTAGGGGATCTTCATCAATATATTGTCTCAAGTCAAGCCAATTGGATTATCTTGTTTATATCATATATCTAATGTTCTTCTTTGCGGTAACATGTACTCAGCTTATCTACATTGAAAGTTACTCGCCCCTTTTGCATGTGTTGGTTGTGTTCCATTACATGTGTTGGTATATGTTGTGCTACCTACTTATTTTATTTTGATTAATCAAGTATGTACTTGTGGGTTTGCACACCATGTATGTGTGTTTGTGTTTGAGCCTATATTGCATCTTCTTTTATACTATTTGGCTCTTTTGAGAGACTAATGGACTAGCCCATTTTGGGGGAGTGATATGCTTTGGCACTTCACAATCCCAAAAATGTGTGTATATGAGGAATACCACTTAGTGTTTATATTTTAAATTATCTAGTCTCTATGTGGTATGTCATGCTCATGAGAAATTCAAATTCTAATGTCCATTAATCATCTCATGTTGGATTCTATTTGCCTCTTTTGGAATTAAATGTTTTATCACATTATGGGGGAGTAATATGCTTTGTGCATACTACAAACCAATAAAATGTGTATATTTGAGGTTGTGTCACATAGTGTTGATATTGCAAATTATCTTTCTTCTATGTGACATGTTTGCTCAAACAAGTTTCGATTTGCCAAATTGTTTTATTGCTCTTGTTTTAGATCTTGTTTGTGAGATACATTCTTGGTAGGGTTTTCCTAAAATGTGAAATTCTACATCAAAGTTGGAAAACCATTTGCTTCAAGTTATCCTAATAATTGCTTTGAGTGATTGTTTAACTATTTGAGTCTATCAAGAATATCTTCTTTAGCATGGTGTTTAATTCTTATCCTTTTCATATGCCTCTTGTTGTGAAGATGATCTTGGATTTATGTGTAAAATACCACCGGGAAATTAATAACTCCAAATACCTCTTGCCCTTGGACAATTGGTACTTTATCATGTGGTATATATATTGATCATCTTTATTGGCTATTGCTTTTATTTACCTTATCTCTTGCCAAGAAATGTATTTGTTTTATTTCCCATCGTCTTCCTTGACTCTTGTGAGTCCATTTGTTTTTGTTGAACTTGTTTTGTGTTATTCTTAATGTAGGTAGAGATGATGATCCCATTTGTGTGCATTTTGTATTCAAATGCAAAATCATAAATAATGCACTAATCTTGTGGGAGCTCTCCTATATTTGCTATAACATACTCTTATGGCTTATTTCAATTGGTATTGGTTATTGTTGGAAGACAAATCTTTTTGTTTTTGGTACTTAGTGTGCCATCATAAAAGAGTGGAGAGTTTGGTTTATTTGCTGGAACCTTGCTCTCTTTGGGAGAATGGCTATCTCTTTTCTTGATTTTGCTTTATATTCTTAAAATGAGATAAGTCATTGGGCATGTGTGTTTTAGTGTTCCTTTATGCTCATTGGTATCTGCTTTGTTCACTTGGTGGACTTTGGAGTCAATCTTGTGTTGAATTGATTCTTTGATATAATTTGGACAACTTTTGGGTTTTTCACACCTTCGTGTGACTCTTTGGTCTTCTTGGTGTTTTGTCCAAATTGTATCTCTTTTGGCTCTTGAAAGTCTTGTGCATGCATATTTACTAAATGTATACTCTATGGCAGGCTTTGCTTTCTTTGATCCAATATATAGGGTAAACTCCAATAAATCCTAAATCGGCTAAGATGTGCATGAAATTCAAGTTCATAACTATATGCACATATTTATGTGGAGCTTGTCCTATATATTGTAGTGTCTCTAACTACTTCGGACCCAATGAGTTTGGGGACCATATTGTACTTGAATATGTTTTAGGTACATGGGAGATATGTTGGTGCTTGTCTCAATAATAAGGATGAAGCGGTGACTAATTGATATTTTGTGGCAAGCTAAGATTATTGAAGAACTCCTATCTACTACATCCTTCCAATAATATCTCGGTAACAAGTATCTTATTCATGCATACTTTTATAGCATCTAACCTTGTGTGGGTCATTTGATGGCATGAAAATCTTTATTTGCAATGATCTTAATGAAACCTCTTTATTTGTAAATGTGAGTAATTTGAGATGAGTGCATTTTTTTTGGGGGAACTCTTCCCAAATATGTCTATCTAGCAATTTTATTGCATATCATTTCCTCAAGTTCCTCACATGTGCAATATTGATGAAAGTGCAAATTTAGTTCTTTCTTTTGGTATACTTATTCGTGATACTTGTTGCTTTTCTCAAAACATCCCAACTATCTTGTTTCCCTTGTTGATATTTGTGATGTCTTTGACATGTTTGTGGTTGATGTTCTTCAATATGCACTAAGATAATTTGAGCCTTTGGCCATGCTTTAAAAGCAAAATTCTCATTGGTATATTGCATGAACTTGTTTAGATATCATGTTCTATTCTTTGTATCTATTTTATGTGTACATGTTTCTTTGTGATAATTATCTTTGTGATGTTGTCTACTTAGAAACTTATACACATGAGAGATGATATCTCCTTATTTGATATCTTTTCAAACCTTGTGTGTTGGGATGGAATGCTAAGCAATATCATTCATTGAGGATTATGTGGATGCTCTATGTACATCTTTGTACTAGTCTTATAATATGCTTTGTCATTCCTATCACACATTCCTTTGGTTGAGCCGTTTAATATGTCGGTTCCTTATTTGTTGCTCAACCATTTCTGTGATGCAAGTGTTAAGCTTGATTTCTTCTCTATGATCTGTTGCTAATGGTTCCTTTTAAATGGTTTTGAGGGAGTGAGGATTCCATGTTGTGCAAATTGTATTCAAATCCAAACATTCTATCTTGTGCATGTACCTTGGGGAGCTTCCTCATTCCATTTTAAAGCACCATTTTGTGGTTACCATAGTATTTTGATGTCACTTGGTATCATTTTGTTTTGAATAATATCGAGGTAGTGATGATTCCATGTTTGTGCACCTTATACTTCAATTCAAATGGAATATGTTGTGCACAAACCTTGGGGAGCTTCTTCATGTTATTTAGAGCATTGTTTTGGTCTTATCATAATATCTTTATTTGATTCGCTTTTGGATCTTTTGATTGCTACCTTCATTTGTTGGAAGTTTTACCATCATGTCATCCTTTTTATTTGCAATCTTTGATCCTTAATATAGGTTGATTTTCTCCAAATTTTTGTCCTTGGATTTGTGCATATGTTTTCACTCTTTTGGGGCCATGCACACCTTGAGGAGGAACTCTCACTATATTGGCCTTCTAAGCCTTTCCGCCCATTTTGGCAATGGATGCCAATGGGGGAGAAGTTTCGAGGGTTTGAAGGGAATTGGGTTTCATGCTTTTGTTTTGTTCTTAAGCATTTACCTTGCATGGTTGAGTATATATAGTGGAAACTCCACCACCAACATTGGTTGGCAATATATGCAATGAAATTCAAGTTCATTCACACGTGCATAGATTGTGGGGGAGTTTGCTCTATATATGATGGTTCTACTAACATCACATACTTTTGTAGTATTTTGATGTTAGTGTAATCATCTTAGTCCTTTAAATTCATTATATAAACCCTCTCAAAGAGATTGTCATCAATTACCAAAATGGGGGAGATTGAAAGGGCATGTGCCCCCATGTGTGGTTTTGGTAATTAATGACAATCCCTATGGACTAATGTTTGCATTGAGTTATATTTGTAGGACTTGTCCGTAGACAACGCTTGATCCATATGTTGGGTTCAAGGTTGTAAGAAGTTGAATATAAAGAAGATTATGTGATGACCAAGGTGTTATTCAAGGAGTGATCCGAAGATTGGTCATAAGGGAGTTGAGCCTATAGAGTGTGTCTTGAGGAATAAGATGGAGTGAACTCTCATGTGCATTCTCAAGACATCATCATTATGAAAGAAGAAGATGAAGTGCAATGTTTATCAAGTCGAAGCGCAAGTTCAAGATAGGCTTCTAGAAGATATCATTTGCTTGAAGCTCAGTGTCCATTTGGTGGTAATGGACATGTGAAGATATTTCTACTAGTGTCTCTCCCATAGTGAAGTATGGGGGAACAATCCGCAAGACTTCACCGAGCAAGCGCAATCAAGAAAGGTAGTCCAACTTGAGAAGATCAAGATCGTCACCATCTAGCTCAAGTGGAATGCGCAAGGCAAAGGTATGTTCTTGATAGGGTTTCTTTCTTACTGGTCTCATGGTGTGGGAGACCGGGTTTAGGATCGATAGCCGTACTATCAAGAGGGGCTCTCGAGTGAGTAACTTATTCGTATTGTTCGGAGAGAGCTCAAACCTTTGCATACTTGGCATTATCCTTCTTGGTTCTTATTTGGATTTTATCCATGTGAGTTTCTAGAGCTTGTGGTTATTTCCATGACAAGCTCTAGCTCATCAAAAACGGATTTCGTATGGAACTCTTATTGCGTTTTTGGTGTTTGGAGAATTTACCGGTTCCTCATATAGAGACACTTATGTCCTCTAATTTTTGTGAGGTTCTCCTTGTTGTTAGCTTTCCAACAAAATTGGTTTCATCTCATTCGGAGTTTCCTTGCAAAAGTTATTTGGTTTTTGGGCTGTCCAGTTCGGCCCCTGGTCCGGCCAGGCCGGGCTCCAGGCCGGACCTTCCGGCGGCAGACCGGGCCAGTCCGGCGGAGCCGCCGGACTGCTATTCTGAACCGCCTTTCGGCGGGGCGCCGGATCCGTCCGGCGGGCCGCCGGACCGTCCGGCCCAGAGGCCGGCGCCGCCGGACTTACGGCCGAACTGGCCGGCGGGCTGCTTCCAACGGCCAGATTTTCCCCATCTATAAATACCCCTTCTTCCTCCTTAAGCTGATAACGTTTTTGGGCTTCTCTCTCCTCCATTGTTGACCTTCAAAGCTTGCCCTCCCTCCTCACTTCCCTCCATGTTTCTTGCATCTTTCTAAGGGAAAAGAGAGAGGAGATCTAGATCTACATTTCCACCAATCACTTTCTCCTCTAAGTGAGGGGAACCTATTGGATCTAGATCTTGGAGTTCTTTGTGGATTTCCTCTTTGTTCTTCCTCTCATATCCTCCATAGCATTTGTTGCTTTGGTAGGATTTGGGAGAGAAGGATTTGAGCACTTCGTGTGTTCTTGCCATTGCATTTGGTGCATCGGTTTGAGTTCTCCTCGGAGATTCGGTGGTGAAAGCAAGAAGCTTATTTCCTCTTGGGTTCTTGGAACCCTAGACGGCTCAGTGGATTTCTTGGGGACCTCCAATTAAGTTGTGGAGATCTTCCCAAGCTTTGTGGTGCCTCCGTGGTGATTATTGGGAGCCTCCAATTGAGTTGTGGAGTGTGCCCCAATCTTATTGGCTTTGCGGATTTGGGAGCCTCCAATTAAGTTGTGGAGTAGCCCCAAGCTTTGTGCAGGATTGGTGACCGCCCTCAAGGGTCCCATAGTGGATCGGGTCTTCCATCTTGGTGGGAGGGCTCGAGGAGATTACGGTGAGCCTCCGTGGCGTTTGGGGAGCCTTGTGCCTCCACACCGCTCCAACGGAGATTAGCACCCGCAAGGGTGTGAACTTCGGGATACATCGTTGTCTCCGCGTGCCTCGGTTATTTCTATACCCGAGCTCCTTTACTTATGCAATTTACTTTGTGATAGCCTTCGTGATTGAAGTTATATATATCTTGCTATCACATAGTTGCTCATCTTGTTTAGCATAAGTTGTTGGTGCACATAGGTGAACCTAGTTTATTTAGGTTTTGTTTGCTTGGCAAATTAAACGTTAGTTTTATTCCGCATTTGTCAAGCCGTTCGTAAAAGTTTTAAATCGCCTATTCACCCCCACCCCTCTAGGCGACATCCGTGTCCTTTCAGAGTGTATCGAGTGGAAAACAGTGAAAGTATGCGAGTAAAGTAAACAGTGCGAGTAAAGTAAACAGGTGATAGCAATATGATGGAAATAGGACCGGGGTCCATAGTTCACTAGTGGTGTCTCTCCATAAGATAAATAACAGATGCTGCGTAAACAAATTACAGTTGGGCAATTGATAGAATAAAGATAAACGTGATATGTCAAGAAGATCACTATGAGATTTACTCTGGGCATTACAACAAAATACATAGACCGCCATCCAACTGCTTCTATGACTAATAATCCACTTGTAGCGAATCAATCCGAGAACTCCACAAGTATTAAGTTGCGAACAACAGATAATTGCATTAAGCAAAGTGTGTAATGTAAACAAAGCATATGCCCTTGAGCATATGAATGTTGTTTTCTCCCTAGTAGCAACAGCACATCTACAACCTTAGAGGTTTCTGTCACTCCCCCAGGTTAAATAGAGGCATGAACCCACTATCGAGCATAAATACCCCCTCTTGGAGTCACTAGCAACTACTCGGCCAAGATAGCTACTAACAACGGAGAGCATGCAAGATCATAAACAACATAGAGATAACAAAAGATAATATTCAGTACAGCAACTCAATCATAAACACCAATATTCATCGGATCCCAACAAACCAAACATGTAGAATTACATAACGGTGATCTCAATCATGTAGGGCAGCTCATGAGATCTAAACATGAAGCACATGGTGGAGAAGACAACCATCTAGCTACTGCTATGGACCTATAGTCCAAGGTAGACTACTCACTTATCGCTCCGGAGGCAAGCATGGCGATGAAAAAGACCTCCGGTGGCGATTCCCCTCTCCAGCAGGGTGCCGGGAAGAGCTTCTGTACCCTCCCGATCCTCGGGTCGACGGCGGCGGCGGATCGCGATGTGTTCTGGAAAAGTGATCGGGTCCTTAGGTTTTTTCCGTCGGGGGGTCTTTATAGGCGAAGGGGCGATGTCAGAGGAGGAGCCAGGCGCCCTCACGCCAGGGTGGCGCGGCCCAGGCCCTGGCCGCGCCAGCCCTGCGTGTGGGGCCCTGGTGGCCCCTCTCCTACTCTCCTTCGGATCTCTGGAAGCTTCCGGGTAAAATAAGACTTCAGTAACTTGTTTCGTCCAATTCCGAGAATATTTCATGTGTATCATTTCTGAAACACAAAAACAGCAGAAAACAGGGAACTGGCACTGTGGCAACTTGTTAGTAGGTTAGTTCCGGAAAATGCATAAAAGTGCCACGAAGTGTAACGAAACATTGGGCAAATGGTGTAAAAACAAGCATGGAGCATCAGAAATTATAGATACGTTGGAGACGTATCAACAAGCACCAATATATCTCCATGTACCTAAAACAAAGTTCAAGTACAAGATGGTCCCCAAACTCATTGGGTCCAAAGTAGTTAGAAACTACAACATATAGGACAAACTCCACATAAATATGTGCATATATATATGAAATTGAATTTCACGCACATCTTAGCCGATTTAGGATTTGATGGAGCTTCTCCTATATATTTGATCAAAGAAAGCAAAAGCATGCCATACAATATACATTTACTAAATATGCATGCACAAGACTTTCAAGAGCCAAAGGAGATACAATTTGGACAAAACACCAAGAAGGACAAGCGAGCACACAAAATTGTGAAGCTACAAAAGGTTGTCCAAATTATATCAAAGAATCAAATCAACACAAGATTGACTCCAAAGTTCAACTAGTGAACCAAGCAAAAGCCAATGAGCATAAAGCATAACTAAAGCACACATGCTCAAAGACATATCTCATTTTAAGAGTAAGAAATAAATAATAAGGAATGAGATCACCAACTCCCAAAGAGAGCAAAGTTCAAACAAACAAACCAAACTCTCCACACTTTTTATGATGGCACACTAAGTACCAAAAAGAAAAGATTTGTCTTCCAACAAAAACCAATACCAAATGAAATAAGCACAAAGAGTGTGTTATAACAAATATAGGAGAGCTCCCCCAAGATTAGTGCATTATTTATGATTTTGCATTTGAATACAAAATGCACACAAGTGGGATCATCACATCTACCTACACAGAAATAACACAAGACAAGTTCAACGAAATCAAATGGAATAATAAAAGTCATGAAAGACAATGAGAGTTAAAGCAAATACATTTATTGGCGATATATAAGGCAATTAAAAGCAATAGCCAAAGTAAAGATGATCAATATAAATATACCACATGATAGAGTACCAATTGTCCAAGGAGAAGAGGTATTTGGAGTTATTTCCGGTGGTAGTTTACACATAAACCCAAGATCATCTTCACAACAAAAGAGCATATGAAAAGGATAAGAATTAAGCACCATGCCAAACAAAGATATTCTTGATAGACTCAAATAGTTAAACAATCACACAAACCAATGATTAGGATAACTTGAAGCAAATGGTTTTCCAACTTTGATGTAGTATTCCACATTTTAGGAAAACCCTATCAAGAAAGTATCTCACAAACAAGATCCAAAACAAGAGCAATAAAACAATTTGGCAAATTGGAACTTGTTCGAGAATACATGCCACATAGAAGCAAGATAATTTACAATATCAACACTATGTGACACAACCTCAAAGATACACATTTCATGGATTTGTAATATGCACAAAGCATAATGCTCCCCCATAATGTGATAAAACAAATTTTCAAATAAGTTGTTAAAGTCAATTTCCATAGGGCCCGGAAATTTCGAGGGGGACCGGAGTCTCCGGGGTTGAACCACCGGAGTCTCCGGGGTTGAACCAACGGAATCTCCAAACCTAGAAAACTAAACTTTAGCAACAAGAGGCAAATAGAATCCAACAAGATGATTAATGGACATTATAGAATTTGAATTTCTCATGAGAATGGCATACCACATAGAGACTAGATAATCTTTAAATATCAACACTAAGTGGTATTCCTCATGTACACACATTTTTAGGATTATGAAGTGCCAAAGCATATCACTCCCCCAAAGTGGGATGGTCCATTAATCTCTCACAAGAGCCAAGTAAGATAGATCAAGATGCAATAGGCTCAACAATAACAACCGTACATGGTGTGCAACCAACATGCACATACTTGATTACTCAAAATAAAGCAAGTAGGGAGCACAACATATACAAACACATGCAAGATACAAAACCACACACATGCGAAGGGGCGAGTAACTTTCAATGTAGATAAGTTGAATACATGTTACCGCAAGGAGGAACAATGAATATATGATAGAAATAAGATAATCCAATTGACTTGACTTGAGACAATATAATTAATGAAGATCCCTTAATTCTTCATGATATAGCCAAGTCTCCAATGCCCTCCAACAACACCTATTGTTCAAGTAATGGCTTGTTGGTCCCCAACCAAGTTGGGTCCTAAGAAGTTAGAAACAATAGGTTTGGCAACCCAAATGGTTCTTTTCTTGACACCACTTTGAGCGCCAACAAATTTGGCAAACACATTGCCAACCTTATCCTTGCAAAGCGAATAAACATCTTTAATTATGATAGGGTTCGATGAGTTACCACTAGTGCATGTAGAAGATAGGTGACCCTTCTCATGGCATATGTAGCAAGTTCTTTTCTTCACCTTCTTCTCACTTGATTTCTCCACAAGGGGAGCATTAGCTTGATTTTTCTTGCGAAGAGACCTTTCTTCAACTTGAGGTTGAGCAAGGGCTTGAACTTGAGGCCGCTTCCCTTGTTGCTTCTCACTAAGTGCCTTTTTCTTCAAAGGGCAAGATCTAACATGGTGCCCTTCAATTTTGCACTTGAAGCAAACAATCTTGGCCAAATTCTTGACTTGTTCTTGGCCCTTCTTCTTCTTGTATATTTTGGACTTCTTCTTGTTGTTAGAGATAAATCCAAGTCCACTCTTGTCATTGGGAGATTTTTGCACACTCAAGATCTTATTGAGTGTGGACTTCCCTTCATGACGTTTTTCCAAGTCTTTCTTCAACGAAGTAACTTGGGCCTTGAGCTCTTTGATTTCCTCTACATGGTTAGTGACAACACAAGTACTAGTGGACGTAGAGGCTACATTGTTAGAGCAACAATGCAAGGAGGGTAATTCATCACTAGATGTAGCAATAGTATGAGTGGATGAATTACTAGGACTAGCACATGTCAATATAGCATTTTAAGAAATAGTGCTAGTGACCACATGAGGCTCACAAGATGTTACCTTTATAGATATAGCCTCATGAGCTAACTTTAGGCGAGCATGGGACACTAGAAGATCCTCATTAGAGATAGATAGCTTTTCATGACTTTCTTCCAATTTCCCATACTTGCTAGTTAGCAACTCAAGTTGAGCCCTTAGATCAACATTCTCCTTCAAAATAGATGCTTCACAAGAAGTAGAGTTAGTAGCACATGCATCATTATCATTACCAATATGATAAGACAACTTGGCAAGAGCGAGGTCACGTTCTTTAGTGAGTTTAGAAATAATTTCATTACATGACTCCTCAATGGATTCAAGCTTCTCCTCAAGAGAAACCCGAAGCTCTTGCTCTTCTTCAAGAGAATTTTCTAAGGAGCCAATATCATTAGCATACTCTCTTTCGAGCCTACATTTTTCTTCAATGATTTTTGGCTCTCAATAGCACTAGACACAAGTTTAACAAGAAGGGAGCGAACCTTCATATCATTGGGAAGAGCATTATAGATAATCTCACCTTCCCTTCTTATGCTATCCTCCTCTTCATATATATTTTCATCCTCTTGATCATCATTATCCTCATCCACATCAACACAAGAGGAATTGGGTTCCAAAGTAGGGGATACCTTTGAACCCCTAGCCATAAGGCATAGGTGGGTGACATGAGATGATAATGATGAATTACTTAAAGCTCCATTCAAGATCTTGTCTTGACCCATAGAATCTTTGGTTTCCTCTACATTGTTAGACACATAACAACTAGAGGAAATAGAAGCATTTATATTATGGCAACTAGACAAAGCAAGAATATCATCATGAGATTTATTCAAGAAACATAAACAAGATATGCAAGGACTATCAACACAAGCATGTAAAACATTTATGGGGCTACAAGTGTTTAAGTCCAAAGATGAAGCATTGCAATGAGATAGAGATGAAGGATCATCAAAAGTAAGTATACTATCACCATTGCAAGTTTCATCACCACTCACCATATCATTACCTTGTGTCTTGCCACACTTTGGTGAAGTGGATGAAAGTTCATCACGGCCGGAAGTGGAAGGAATACAATCATCCCCAATAATCTTGGACACACCATATTTTTCTTGAAGCTTTGTCCATATCTCATGAGCGCTCCGAAAAGGCGTGATGGAGAAGGTAACTACATCGCTCAAAGCATTAACAATCACATGAGTAGCTTGAGCATTGAGATACAAGTTTTTCTCATCCTCTAAAGATAGATTTTGAGTATCCTTTGGAGGAGAAAAACCCGCATCTACAATTCGCTCCATAGATGGGTCCATGACCCGAAAATAATTAAGCATGTGAATTTTCCAAGTATCATAATTTGTGCCATCAAATATAGAAGTGTTATTGTGCACTAATCCCCTAGCCGACATCTTTGCTCTCAAGGCGGTGAAGCCTAAAATGAGAGACCGGGCTCTGATACCAATTGAAAGGACACAGATGTCGCCTAGAGGGGGGTGAATAGGCGATATCAAATTTTACGAATGGCTTGAACAAAATCGGAATTAAACTAGCGTTTATTTTGTCAAGCACACAAAACCTAAATAAACTAGGCTCACCTATGTGCACCAACAACTTATGCTAAACAATACAAGTAACAAGGTGATAGCAAGATATATGACTTCAAGCACGAAGGCTATCACAATGTAAAGTGCATAAGTAAAGAGCTCGGGTATAGAAATAACCGAGGCACGCGGAGACGATGATGTATTCCCGAGTTCCTCCCTTGAAAGGGAGTACGTCTCGTTGGAGGGGTGTGGTATCGCCACAAAGGCCTAACCAACGCCACAAAGGCCTCACCCTATTCTCCGGTGTGAGCTTGCGCCACAAAGGCCTAGTTCACTCTTCCACTAAGGGGTTCCTCAAGGCGGAACCGGGCCTTTACACAAAGCTTGGGGCACGCATCCACAACTTAATTGGAGGATCCCAAGAATAGCCACAAAGGCACCACAAAGCCACAAAGCCGTCTAGGGTTCCAAGAACCCAAGAGTAATAAGCTCACAAACTTTCACTTACTCGAATCTCCGGGGAGAACTCAAACCGATGCAACTTATGCAATGGCAAGAGCACACAAAGTGCTCAAATCCTTCTCACTCAAATCCTACCAAAGCAACTAATGTTATGGAGAGATATGAGAGGAAGAACAAAGGAAATCCACAAAGAACTCTAAGATCTAGATCCAATAGGTTCCCCTCACTTAGAGGAGATTTTGATTGGTGGAAAGATAGATCTAGATCTCCTCTCTCTTTTCCCTCAAGAAGATGCAAGAACTATTGGCGGGATTGAGAGATAGCAAGCTTGAGAAGGTCAACAATGGAGGAGAGAACTTGCAAGGATGGTTGGGGATCCATTGGGGAAGAAGACCCCCTTAAATAGGTCCCCCAAAATCCAACCGTTATGTCCAGAAATCGTCCGGGCTGGAGTCTCCGCCCCTGGGCCAGAGTCTCCGGTGCCCCGGGTTCATTTGGGGGCCTCAGGATGGACGATTCAGGTGCCAGGCCGGAGTTGGGCCGGAGACTTTGCATCTCGGGCCGGAGACTCCGGCCACCCAAAAACTGGCAGCAACATCAACACGAAAACGACCATAACTTGAGCATCCGGACATCGTTTTTGATGATCTTGGGCTCGTTGGAATCACAACAACGAGCTCTACAAGTATATGTATAGAAACATCATAGTCCAACAAGTGTTGATAAAACCAAATGATGAAAGGTTTGACCTATCTATAAGAGATGAACCGGCAAAACCATCAACATAAAAAACTCAATAAGAATTTCATCCAAAATCCATTTTTGATGAGTTAGAGCTTGTCATGGAAATAACCACAAGCTCTAAAACCTCACATGGATAAAAGCCAAATAAGAACCAAGAAAGATGATGCCAAATATGCAAATGTTTGAGCTCTCTTCGAACGATGCGATTAAGTTACTCACTCGAGAGCCCCTCTTGATAGTGCGGCTACCAATCCTATAACCCGGTCTCTCAACTAACATCATGAGACTGATAAGAAAGAAACCCTATCAAGATCATACCTTTGCCTTGAGCAAAATCCACTTGATCTAGATGATGACCGTCTTGTCTTCCTCAAGTTGGAACACCTTTCTTGATCTTGCTTGCTTGGTGAAGTCTTGCGAATTGCTCCCCCATACACCACTATGGGAAAGACACTCGTTAAGCATATCTTCACTTATCCATGATCACAATATATATGGAAAGCTTCAAGCATATGATCTCTTCTAGATTCCATTTTGAACTTGCACTTCGGCTTGATCAATTCTTGAATCAACTCTTCTTTCTCCACAATGATGGTGTCTTGAAGATTCACATGAGAGCTCACTCAATCTTATTATTCAAGACACACTTGATATAGACTCAACTAGCTTATGATCAATCTTTGGATAACTACTTGAATAACACCTTAGCCATCACAAAATCTTCTTCATTGTCTTCTTCATACAACCTTGAAACCAACAAATGGTTCAAGCATTGTCTATGGACAAGTCCTACAAATATAACTCAATGCAAACATTAGTCCATAGGGATTGTCATTAATTACCAAAACCACACATGGGGGCTCCATGCTCTTTCAGCACCACGGTCCCGCATTGGGCACGGATTGCGCCATGTTCCTCCCCATCGTTGAGCTCGACCACGCCGCTCTGGATCCCCTGCACCTTGTTGGCCATGGCGGACACGACGATATACGAGTTTGCATGTGAAGACGATGGAGAAACATGGTTTGATAGTGAGGTGTTGGCCGTTAAATGGCTCAGGCTTGTGCTGCGTCGATCCAATCCTCGCCCCCTGCTTCGGCCCCATCATCGCACGACGGTGGGTGATGCAAACAAGATGGCGACGCACTCAGGCTCAATGGACAGAGAGTGCATGCTACACAACAATGATGAGGTTGAGGAGAACAGCGACCAAGCAGCCATACTCCTTGCTGTATGCTGCATCGGTTGGAGGCTAGCGCGGCGCTCCCCCTCCCTCGTCCATGCATCTTGGTGTCGTGCTTGGCTCCTCCTTGACCTACTCCACATGTAAGGGTATATTGCCCCTCGATGTGTTTTTTGGTAACAAATTAATGAAAATCCTTATGGACTAATGCTTTCATTGAGTTTTAAATGAAGGAATATTCCATATGTATTTCTTGAAAATCATGTGTGGATTCCAATATGTCTGCATGAAGATAAAGATATGTATATCTTGAGTATTGGCATCAAGATCATAGATTTGACGAGATGAATGTGATATGATCAAGAAGAAGAAATGAATATGGAGTTCTTGTGTGGACATCCAAGTAATTCATGCGCTAGATTATGTTTTAAGCCAAGGAGATTCAAGATTTTGAGAGTTTGATTACAAGAGAAGAATGCAAGATATGGCTCTATTTCAAGGTCATGTTGGACTCCTTAGTTGAGCTATAGTTTACCAAGATTTAGATCATGCAATCAAATGAATACCTCTTTATGTACCTCAAGATATTGTGATAGAGCACGAGAAGATTCTCGGTTGACCAAGACGAAGAGTGAAGATTGGATTCAAGGTTATCAACGCACAAAGCATAAATAACATTCCACGTGGGGTGAAGTGATCTCGTGGTACAGTAAGTTTCGTCAACTATGCTTTGTGAACGAACCCATGATCTATGTGTCTTGCTTTGCTATGTGGATTTAGGTATATTTCCATGGGCTTGCATACAAATAAGGATTTCATATTACCCATGAGTTAATAACATCAAGTGGCGAACGTCATCAAGTTTGAGAAGTGCAATTTTAATATAAGTATCTCGAGAAGATCACATGCTTGAAGCTTTCCATCCATTTGGTGATAACGTACATGATAAGATGTGCTTTAATTATGCTATCCTATAGTTGTTTATGGGGGAGCAAATTGTAAGTCTTTATGTAGCAACAATGATCAAGTGAAGCATTTTGGATTAAAGGAAGCATGAAACGCCATCATCAAGATCAAGTAGGATGTACAACTCAAAGGTATTGTCTTACTAGGTTTTCATTTTACCGGTCTCAAGGTGTCTGTTGGTAAACTAGTTTATAGGATAAATAGCCGCACTATCAACAGGGGCTTTTGGTTTAGAAACTTGATCACATCGTTATATGGAGCTCAATCCTTTGAAAAACTTTGCATCTCCCTATTTTTCTTCTTCTTAGTGTTTCTCTATGTGAGGATCTTGAGCATGTTGCTAGCTTTCTAACAAGTCAAAGTTCATCGAAGATGAAATTCGTATACATCTTCTGTTGCATTTTCAAGTTGGGAGGTTTTACCGGTTATTCATCTTGGAAAGTTTCACACATTTCCACATTTGGTAGTTTATGTGTTGATATTTCTTGGTGTTGAGCTTGTTTTAAGCTTTAAAACAAGCCCAATCTCATCAAATAATAGAGTTTGGATGCAAAAGGAATTGCACCATATGAGAAATGTTGCGGTTGGCGAGGGGATCCAAAAAACTTCTCGGTCTATCTACGAGCTGAGAAGTACTACTTGTTCCAACTCGTGCCCACTCCGGAAGTCATTCTAGAATGCACACTGGAATTCATTCTAGAATGTACTCTGGAATTCATTCCGAACTATACTCTGGATGACCCGAAAACTATGCAACGGGAATATTTCTTGGCCTATAAAAGGGTTCATCTTCCCCAATGTGTTTGAAAGCTTTTGAGCACGAAATTGGCCTCCACTATTGTCCTTCTTGAGCTTTCTTCCTCCCCTTACCTCCTATTATTTTTATATCTTTTTGAGGGCTTTGGAAGATGAGATCTCGATCTATCATTTCACCAATCCATTCCTCCTCTAAGTGCGGGGAACTCTTTAGATCGAGATCTTGGAGTCATTTCTTAACTTTCTCCTTTATACTATCTCTTTAATTCCTCCCTAGCATTTGTTGCTTTGGTGGAATTTGAGAGTGGAGGATTTGAGCACTCTTGGTATTTTTGCTTTGCATTCTTGCATAATTGTTGAGCTCTCAATTACAATTAGTTCGAGTGAGATATGCTTGTCACTCTTGCAGGGTGACCTCCTAGTTGGCTTGGTCGTTGTGCCACGAAGACCTCTATAGAAGTTTGTGAAGAGGCTCGTCCTTCTCCTTTGTGGAGGTTATGAAGTGGTTTTGGAGCTTGCCATCTCCGAAGTGGACAAAAAGCTAACTATAAGAAGGATTCCTAACTTTGTGGAGGGGTTCAGAGAAGAAGATGAGTTTTTGTTGCGTTCGAGGGTCCTTCGTGGTAATCCGCACCTCTCCAACAGTGATTAGCTTACTTATGAGTAAGTGAAATTGGGATACATCTTCTTCTCCACGTGCCTAGGTTATCTCTATACGCGAGTTTATTTCCTTGTGATAGCCATCAATCTTGAAGTTATTTACATCACTTGTGAAATATATCTTGTGCTATCTTTCTTAGCTTTCTTGTTGTTGGTACACTTAGTAGAGCCTAACTTATTTAGATTTTGTGCTTGAAAATTAAAGTTAGTTAAATTCCACATTATTTCAAGCCAAATCGGTAATTGTTTATAAAACGCCTATTCACCCCCACCCTCTAGGCGACATCTTGATCTTTCACCATAGCCTATCCGTCAACATTGTGTGCTCCCAACGAAGAGAGGTCACCACAGTTTGGAGGGGTTCACCGCATCGCTTCTACGATAACCCAGGCGCTAGGACCACCTCTACCGAGCGTGGAACACCAGGAGGTGACGGATCCCCATGGTGGCCGCCCTGCGTAGGCGCGTGCCTCACCAAGACAATGCGGCGGCGACGGTTGTTTGATGGGCCTATTTAATTTTTTGGTGATTTTTTTTAGGTCAGTGCTGACTGGGTGAGATTTAGCATGTGGCCAGACTTGTCATGGATAGTGGCTAGCTGTTCTTGTATGGATAAACGGTTGCTACTAATTTTTGTGATCTATTTGCAAAAATAAAATCTTACAGTGGGTCTTGCAGCTGACCATATAGGAAAATACGAGACATCATCTCGACCAGAAACCATCTATGAAGTCTAGGTTGCATCTCGACCAGCAAACGAAGATGGAATTGATTTTGGTCGACAAGTTCAAGTATGAACAATGGATTTTACTTTAAAACAAAAAATGAATATTCTGGAAGTATACGTGGAGTTAGAGTTTGCCTCCATAACTTCGTTTTAACCCTCCTCAAACCTCTTTGACCTTTCTCTCTAAAAAAATCTCCCTCCCTCACACCTTTTGTCGCTACTCTCTTCTTACTTTGACAAGCTTGGGAGATGTACTATTGGCCTCCGGGAAGGCCTAGAGTGCTTACGTAACATTTGTGTCCGTATGGTCATTTAGGAGTTGGCAATGTCCTCCTCACGCCATGATCCTTTCAGTCCAGGTGTGATCTTTCTATGGTATATGTCTCCTTTGTCTGCTCTTTGCACCTTGGGGACTGCAACATTTGTCTTCTTGACAACCATCTTATGTGTTGGGCCTCCCCAAGGGGAGAGGGTCGCTTGCAGGTGCTTCTCCACTTTTTGCAATAGGACTAAGCCCTTGGCGGCATGTTTGGAAAGCAGGTGTGTGTTGAACGTTAGTGTTGCTCCTTGCATTAGACCGGGTCCTCTTTAACACGGCGTGGTCAGTGCAGAGTTGATCGAGAAGGCATATTATTGGTTGAGCATGCGAGGATCAATGACCCAAACAAGTGATAGAGGCATGATGGAAGTCTTGATCCCGCCTTCTATGCTTTGGTTTGTTATGAGCAAGGTACCCATGTAGGCAAAGTTGTAGTTATTAGCACCGGTGAGGTTCCTTAAGGTTGTGGTGAGATCATCGAGCCGTAAGGAGGTTTTATAACCTCTTTGGGATGCCAAGTTACTCACTGGGTTGAAGGACCCGATGAGACCTACGTCACCAACATAATAGGAAGGTAGCCCGAAAAAGGCTTTAGTACTACCCAGAAACAATGCCCGTGGTAGTCAAGGTGCTTAAGCTATAAAACCGGAGGATAATATTATACTGGAGCGGCTCGGTAAAGGGCACTCAAGTCGCAAAATTGTTGGCAATTGATTAAATCCTGAAAGGAATCTACTGGGATTTTCAGTTGTAAGAAGGGTCAATTTTCTATTTGCTGCCTAGGTATTCCAATAAATTACCGAAAGCTTTGTGATGTAAAGATTAGAGAGAAAGACTATCTAGTTGGATAGGAAAGCATTTTTCGTCTAGAGGTAGGCTAATCATGCATATGAATCTAGGGTTTAATAATATGGATGATATATTTTCTTCAATTGAAATTTCTTCCAGCTAAGTGAAGGTCAGAAAAGCAAATATCGATTGGCCAAATGGAGCGTTATTACTTGCCCAAACTTATCAATTAAGTTTCGATTATTTTGACAGATAAATTACTTGATGTTGGGTGGTCACAATGAGTGAGAGCTGAACCTTAGCCTATGCATGCTACTGCCGCTAGGCTCCCCACCGCTGCCTCCCCTAACCCTCCCTCTTCCTCGCCATTCATCCCCTCCCTAGCATCCCCTGACCCCATGTCATCTGATGGGAATATAAGCCGACCAGGATGTCCCATGAAGAGGATAGCCCATACATGGCGACTGACTTGGGAGTCACAACGACTGAATGTCCCACAATATGAGGCCTGGCGAGTGGAACATGAAGCCCGAAAGCGTAGCAAGGCCCGATCGATTAGGTAAAGGACCGACTCACCAACTCACTCGGCCTTATTCTCTGTAAACCCTAGCCTGGCGACTGTTATATAAGCCAGGGTAGAGGTACTTAGAAAGGAATTCACTCCATCATACACTTCTTAGAGGCAGTCTTACGCCCAGGGCTTGGACTCATCGCCATTATAATCAACACCTGATATGTCTCAAACGTATCTATAATTTTTGATGCTCCATGCTTGTTTTTACACCATTTGCTTAGTGTTTCGTCACACTTCATGGCGTTTTTATGCATTTTCCGGAACTAACCTATTAACAAGATGCCACAGTGCCAGTACCCTGTTTTCTGCTATTTTTGTGTTTCAGAAAAGTTATACAGGAAATATTCTCGGAATTGGACGAAACAAAAGCCGAACATCCAGAAATTTACCGAAGCTTCCAGAAGTCCGAAGAGGAGACGGAGAGGGGCCACGGGCCGGCCACACAGTAGGGCGGCGCGGCCCAGCCCCTGGCCGCGCCCCCTACGTGTGTGACCGCCCTGATCCACTTCTGATGCCGCCCCTTTACCTATAAAGACCCCCCGACGGGAAAAACCTAAATACCTAATCAATTTTCCAGAAACACATCGCGATCCGCCGCCGTCGTCGACCCGAGATCGGGAGGGTCCAGAAGCTCTTCCCGGCACCCTGCCGGAGAGGGGAATCGCCACCGGAGGTCTTCTTCATCACCATGCTTGCCTCCGGCGCGATGAGTGAGTAGTCTACCTTGGACTATGGGTCCATAGCAGTAGCTAGATGGTTGTCTTCTCCACCATGTGCTTCATGTTTAGATCTCGTGAGCTGACTTACATGATCCGGATCACCGTTATGTAATTCTACATGTTGTATTTGTTGGGATCCGATGAATATTGGTGTTATGATTGAGTTGATGTGCTGAATATTATCTTATGTTATCTCTATGTTGTTTATGATCTTGCATGCTCTCCGTTGTTAGTAGCTATCTTGGCCAAGTAGATACTAGTGACTCCAAGAGGGGGTATTTATGCTCGATAGTTGGGTTCATGCCTCTATTTAATCTGGGGAAGTGACAGAAACCTCTAAGGTTGTAGATGTGCTGTTGCCACTTGGGAGAAAACAATATTCTTATGTCCACGGGCATATGCTTTGTTTACATTACACACTTTGCTTAATGCAGTTATCTGTTGTTCACAACTTAATATTCACGGGGTCCTCGGATGATTCCCCGTGGGTGGATTATTACTCATAGATGCCGTTGGATGGCGGTCTATGTATTTTGTTGTAATGCCCAGAGTAAATCTCATAGTGACCCTCTCGACATATGCACGTTATCTTTATTCTATCAATTGCCCAACTATAATTTATTTACCCAGCATGTTGTTATTTATCTTATGGAGAGACACCACTAGTGAACTGTGGACCCTGGTCCACGTTGTTGCTGGTGCAAAGCAAAACACTGGACGAGGCGCCTTATAAATTGTCCGGAGCTATCGCGAAGCTAGCATACATCACCTTCAGACGTTTGGCTTTTTCCTACTGGACTGATAAACCTTGGTTTCTTACTGAGGGAAAATTTGCTGCTGTACTCATCATACCTTCCTCTTGGGGTTCCCAACTGGACGGTGATTTACATCAACACAGTGCCGCATCAAGCAATAATTTTCTAGCGCCGTTGCCGGGGAAAAAGAAGACTTCTGCAAGGGGAGTTTCGCACGCACATCCTTTACTTTGTTTTAAGTTTTGCTTAATTTATTTTTGCTTGCATCGTTTTATCAAAAACACAAAAAAATTAGTTTCCTTTATAGTTGTTTATTATGTCTAGTTTAGTTGCTATTACTATGTCGCCCGAGGATATGATTTTCACTTTCAAACAAAAGGGTGAGGAAAGTTTCAAAGAAGCTTGGTCTAGAATTTATGATTGGCATGGAATAACTGAACCAAAAATGACTTTGAGTTTGCTTCTTAGTTGCTTTTACTTTGGACTTGCTCTTCATTATTGATATGCTTTGGATGCTACTGCAGAAGGAGATTTCCTTCATTGTGATGGAGATCAAGCTTTCAATATTATAAAAAAGTTGATTACAATTTATAGCATGCCAACTGATTTTGATTCCTCTCTTGTGAGCATTTTTAATAGACTTAATACTCTTGAGACTCACACTGCTAGTTTGAATACTTGCTATAGTACTTTGCGTCAGCATTTTGATTATGTGCCAACAAATTTTGAACCTTCGAGTTGGTACCCTATGGTAAAAATCACCATTAATCGTGAAACTTTTCATGCTCGTTGTGATATTATGTCTGAATTTTGTCTTATGCCAAAGGATGTTTATGAATCTTTGAGTCTTTGGAAACTTTCTGAGGGGGGGGGGGAAGAAATTTCTCTTACTAATAACGCCACTATATTTCCTGTTGGAATAGCTGAAGGAGTTTATACAAAATTCCTAGGAAGAATGGTATCTACTGATTATCTTGTTATTGAATGTGTAGGAAAATGACAAATCACACTTGGAAGGTCTCTACTGAAGCTCCTGGGCGCCGTTATAGATATGGGAAAAGGCAATATAAGATTCATCTCTCCACCTTGCAATAGTCACGTCTTTCCTAGAGTTAAGAGCAAAGGTAAGAAAGGAATACGTAAGGCACCTCGTTGACCCTAATGCTTCATCATTTGATGTTACTTGATTCGCGCTTTCTGCGCCTAGCTCAAAGGCGTTAAAGAAAAGCACTCTTGGGAGATAACTCATTGTTTTATTTTCAGTTCTTTTTCTTTTATTTGAGTCTTGGAAGTTATTACTACTGTAATAACCTCTTCTTATCATTTTTATTTCGTTGTTGTGCCAAGAGAAGACTCTAATTTGAGTGAGGTAAGATTTGGGGATGTTGCTGTCCTGAAACAGATTTCGGTGCTGTATCGTAAAAATTCGTGAAAATTCTCATAATATCTTTTGGACCTGCGATTTCTTGTGTATATGCCCCAGGTTATATCCAAACTTTCATTAGTTATACACTTTTTGATTTGAGCAACAGAAACCCTCTAAAAAATCGACCTTTGTCAGCTGTTCTATTTTGACAGATTTCTGCTACTATTTGTGTTTGTCTCTCGATCGCTTTCATTTTGAGTTCTTTTGATCACAGAACTTTTGGGGACGTTGCTAAAGTAGTATATGCTTTATATATGGTGGTTTTGAGTTGAAATCTGAAGCAAAAAAGGGTTGATTCATTGCTATGCTTACACTAATGTTGCTAATAGAATTATGTTCAGTTTTGTATGAATGAAGTTTTCAAGTGTAGGGATTGGAGAATGATGAGATGAGTTGAAGAATGGACAAAAGCTCAAGCTTGGGGATGCCCACACACCCCAAGAAATATCCAAGAGGTACAAGGGTCAAAGCTTGGGGATGCCCCCGAGGTACCCCTTCTTCATCGGCAAAAATCATGTCACCTTTCAACACACTATATTTTTATTGCTTCATGCACTATGCGTTTTTCTTGGAGGGTCAGTTGTTTTAGTTTTTAGTTTTGTTTAGTTTTGTTTGCTGCAATAAATGGTTGGACCCCAACAAATTTATTTTGGAGAAGTTGCCTTGCTTTTCATTTGCCAAGAACACTCCGTTTTTCACTCCTACCGTTCAACGTGTGTTCTCTTTTTCTGCTACTGCATTTAGCTTTCGTTTTTCACCTTGATTTGTGTTCAGATCTTGTTATATCTTTGCATCAAGGTGTATTTTGACCTCTGGTCCATGTTGGTTTTCATCAAAAGAGTTATTTCAAAAAGGTTTGAATGGTGTTGGAAAAGAGAAAAAATTTCATGCAAAAAAGTGGTACAAAAAGGAGCTTGTTTAGACTGCGGCCTAGGCTTTTGCATGTCGTGCTTGATGTCTTTTTGATAGTATGCTTAGTGGTTTTGATGTAGCATTACTTGTCTCAAATGACTGAGATTGCTTAATGAGCCTTTGAAAAAATCATGCGTTGTTTTTATTATTTGGAAGCATTATTTTGGTTTTCTCCTTGATGCTTTATTTGGATTGACTTGGCGCATGCTCACACATGTTAGACTCATACAAAGTCGCCATAAGCCTCTATGATCATTTAGTTTTTGACTTTTGATGCCATCTTATGCTTCTTTTAATGTTGCTTTGTTGCTTTGCATGATTATGGCCGTTATTGCTCTCTTAGTTGGTCGCTCCCAGTCTTTTGCTAGCCCTCATTTTGTACTGAGTATGAGCTCTACTCGTGCATCCAACTCCTAAAAACCAAGTTGTTCCAATGTGTCCACCATACATACCTATTAGCAATTTGCTATTCCAAAGTACATTTGACTTGCTTTTATCTATCCTTCAAATTAAACTCTTTTTGGTGTTATGCAAAAATTAGTCAGTAAAGCTCTCACGAACCTGATGGCACACTTTATTTTTCTCGTTCTTAAAATTTTGACATTGTGGCTCTCTTATGTTGAGTTGTTATGCTTGCAAGTTGTAAGTTGGAAATTAGCCAAACCATGCCGTCATGGGGTAAGCTTTCAACATTGCACTTCTTATTTGAGTTGATATCGTGATCTTTTGTTTATGGATACTCGCGATGTGAAACAAGTTGGGAATCTTGCGGGATCATGGAGTTCTTATATGTGTTAGGGAAACGCCTGGCCCGCTAATCTAAGCCATGCATAATTCATGGTGGAAATTTACAGCATGCCTATAGTGGACATTCGACGACGCATCTCAAAATAAAAAGCTATACCAATGGTAAATAAAAGAGATGCCGAGGTGTTCATTATCTGTTTGTCCTGTCATTTTAATATGGGCTTGTTCCATGTCATCGGGCAGGAGGTACCCCGTTGGTGGTTCTCGATGATACACATATATTTACAATGACAAGAGCTTGCTTGGGACTCTAAGTCGAGTAGCATGAAGTTTGGGTATTCGTACTTCACGGGACACGAGGTTTTCAACTTATGATTTGTCAAGCATATACATCATAATTGTACTTGCATTAATTTTAACCATTCAAGATGCCTATGATGGGGGCAATGAGAGCTCAAAGCTAGTAAGTACCATAATTTTTGAAGGTTTATAAAACTTGCAATCACTGCTTCCCTCTGCGAAGGGCTTTTCTTTTACTTTTATGTTGAGTCACCACCTTCTACCTTTATGCACCGTCTAAGAGAGCATAGTTGTCATTCTGGGTATAATGTGCATAGTCCCAAAGTTTTCATTGATTGATTCATGATGGTGGTTTCACTTGTTCTTAAATTATTTGTATCTAGTCGCCCTCTTAAACTTGAAGGTGTCCTATGCATTTATGTTTTGCTCTCTCATGAAGGACAAGCTGAAAACCATTTGCTATGTTTTTCCTTATGATTTGAACACACGTTTGACTTTTATTGTTTCATTTTTATGATCTTTCAGTTGTGTTCTTTTTCATGTTATAACATGGTTGCTAAGTTTCTTCTATCAAGATTATATCTTTCATGCCCATGTTTTAAATTTTTTTGATCCTAGCACTCAATGCTTTACATAGATGATCAAGATTGTGTAGGTGCATGTCACCTCAAAAATTATTCTTTTGTTATCACTTACCTACTCGAGGACGAGCAGGAGTTAAGCTTGGGGATGTTGATACGTCTCAAACGTATCTATAATTTTTGATGCTCCATGCTTGTTTTTACACCATTTGCTTAGTGTTTCGTTACACTTCATGGCGTTTTTATGCATTTTCCGGAACTAACCTATTAACAAGATGTCACAGTGCCAGTTCCCAGTTTTTTGCTGTTTTTGTGTTTCAGAAAAGTTACACAGGAAATATTCTCGGAATTGGACGAAACAAAAGCCGAACATCCAAAAATTTACCGAAGCTTCCAGAAGTCCAAAGAGGAGACGGAGAGGGGCCACGGGCCGGCCATACAGTAGGGCGGCGCGGCCCAGCCCCTGGTCGCGCCCCCTTACGTGTGTGACCGCCCTGGTCCACTTCTGACGCCGCCCCTTCACCTATAAAGACCCCCCGACGGGAAAAATCTAAATACCCGATCAATTTTCCAGAAACACATCGCGATCCACCGCCGTCGTCGACCCGAGATCGGGAGGGTCCAGAAGCTCTTCCCGGCACCCTGCCGGAGAGGGGAATCGCCACCGGAGGTCTTCTTCATCGCCATGCTTGCCTCCGGCGCGATGAGTGAGTATTCTACCTTGGACTATGGGTCCATAGCAGTAGCTAGATGGTTGTCTTCTCCACCATGTGCTTCATGTTTAGATCTCGTGAGCTGCCTTACATGATCGAGATCACCGTTATGTAATTCTACATGTTGTGTTTGTTGGGATCCGATGAATATTGGTGTTATGATTGAGTTAATGTGCTGAATATTATCTTATGTTATCTCTATGTTGTTTATGATCTTGCATGATCTCCGTTGTTAGTAGCTATCTTGGCCAAGTAGATACTAGTGACTCTAAGAGGGGGTATTTATGCTCGATAGTTGGGTTCATGCCTCTATTTAATCTGGGGGAGTAACAGAAACCTCTAAGGTTGTAGATGTGTTGTTGCCACTAGGGAGAAAACAACATTCTTATGTCCACGGGCATATACTTTGTTTACATTACACACTTTGCTTAATGCAGTTATCTGTTGTTCGCAACTTAATATTCACGGGGTCCTCGGATGATTCCCCGTGGGTGGATTATTAGTCATAGATGCAGTTGGATGGCGGTTTATGTATTTTGTTGTAATGCCCAGAGTAAATCTCATAGTGATCCTCATGATATATGCACGTTATCTTTATTCTATCAATTGCCCAACTGTAATTTGTTTACCCCGCATGTTGTTATTTATCTTATGGAGAGACACCACTAGTGAACTGTGGACCCCGGTCCAATTTCCTTTACATTGTTACACCATTTTACTATTACTCGCACTGTTTACTTTCTCGCATACTACTATTGCTTTCCACTCGATACGCTCATTCCTTTGTTTACAGCAAACCGGTGAGATTGACAACCTCATCGTAAGTTGGGAGCAAAGTTCTTGGTTGTGTTGTGTGCAGGTTCTACGTTGTTGCTGGTGCAAAGCAAAGCACTGGACGAGGCGCCTTATAAGTTGTTCGGAGCTGTCGCGAAGCCAGCAGACATCACCTTCTGACATTTGGCTTTTTCCTACTGGTTCGATAAACCTCGGTTTCTTACTAAGGGAAAACTTGCTACTGTGCTCATCATACCTTCCTCTTGGGGTTCCCAACTGGGTGGTTATCTGCCCACATCAAGCATTATGCAAAGGTCGGTTTTGAAATATATTTGCTTGTATCGCTTAATATGACGTTGGAGTCGATAAAATTGTCGTATAGAAGAGGAAGGAAAAAAAATGCCACGACCTAAGAAAAATAGAAACCTTAGCCGTCGCTCGTCTCCGTCCGACATTGATGGGTCTCCGCCTCTTCTGCTTGCCGCACCGGCAGTGGGAGGGGGTGAGGACCTCTGATTTATGCTCGATGCTGTAGTTGGGTCTCTAAAGTTAAAATTTGGTCAATCGACAGGTGAAATTATGTTGGCTATTGCCATGCTGCATGAAGTAAGAATAATTTTTCTCCATCTCTACGTCCAGCTCGCGGCGGTGATCTTGCCGGTGACGTTGAGGAGGGGGGGATCGTATGGTTGCTTATCTCTTGGAGTGGTGGATGTCCTTTTGTCTCCATGTGTTGTTGGTTTGTGCGAGGACATTCAGATCGATTCAAGGGTTTAATGGCAACGACTTCGGCTCAGGAGCTTTCTCATTAGGGTCATGTGCACGAAGACTTTTCAGCTATCATCGACAATGTCAAACCCTCCCCCGTGGGTGTGCTCCAACAACGGTGCGTCACTAACAGTGGTCGTCAGATGGTCCAAGAACCTCGATGTAATTTTATTACGTCTGGGATATTTTGTACTTCTGCTGAAGCTTTATAATAGATGGACACGACTACATCCAGGTCGACCTGGATTTAGCATACGTCCAGGTCAGTTTCCGACATCTCCTAATATTTCTATTTTTAGAATAGAAAAAGCAAATGAGTTTTAGATTTATTCCAAAAAGGGAATATACTACTCAGCTGTACTTCACGCACTCCATCCCACGTATTTAATTACGAAATCACAAAATTCAAAATATTTTGTAGTTCAAACTGTTTATCCGATTCAAGATCCGTTTTCACCGTTGGGCTAGTCGTGACGAGATCTTCGAAACAAGATCCCATGTCGATATGTTTCGATAATTTTTTTGGAGGATGTAACTTTATGAAAATTACACCCAGTCAAAAGTTACGTCCAGCTTACAGAAAAGTTATATCCAAGTTATAAAAAAATTATATCTAGCAAAAAAAAATACATCCAAGTTACCTGCGAAAATTACATTATTCAGCAAATATGTTACATTACATCCCAGATAGCATAGAGAGTTACATCCAGCAAAAAGTTACATCCTCAAAAAAGTAACATCATATAAATAGTTAGTTACATCCAGCAAAAAGTTACATCCTCAAAAAAAAGTTGTCAAAATATATTGACATGTGATCTAGTTTTGAAGATCTCGTCATTTCTAGTCCAACAGTGAAAACGAAATCTAATTTAGATAAACGGTTTGAAGTAAAAATCATTTCAAATGTTCGGAATTAGGGATGGATGCGGTCACAAAATTTGGGAATGACAGACTTTTCCTAGGAGCACCCAGGAAGCATACAAAAACTAGGCTACGGTCAATGCGAACGCCGAATGGGTCCAAAATTTGAAAAGGACAAGTTTTTTTCTACGCGAAACCAAAAAAATTACACAGAATGTAGGCTGCGGGCTGTGCGCGTGCTACACGGCGTTGTCGCGACATATGATCTGACTAGACGGTACGTTCAGGTTAGTCGGAAGTTAGATTTCTCGATAATAGATTGCCTTATAGAAAAAACATATCCACGATAACAACCTACCAATGCAGTGGCGGAGACAGGGGGGACCAGCAGGGGCCTGGCCCCCCTAACTTGGAAAATTTCTGTATATACCCCTGGTTTTTTATGCTAAAGTCCCTTCAAACTAGGCAAATTTACTTATTAGGCCCCCTCTAACTGATTTGGTGCTCTATTTTCTTGCATTGGCCCCCCTCAAACTATTTTCCTGCCTCCGCCCCTGTACCAATGTGCTACAAAAGTATACTGTCGACGAATTCAACCAAACAATTTAAGATCCTGTTCTGTTCTCCGATTAATCAGGAGCAAACGAAGTGGTAAAAAAATAGTAAGTCCGGGAATTACAGTACGTATCAACTCATCCATCGATCGAGCTAGTGACAAGTAATCAATCGAGCAATCAATCCATCGCGAGGTACTGCAAATGCTGGTGGTGATATCCTCCCAGCACTTGGTGCTGCAGTTGGTAGTGATCGCCCGGCCCCGCCGGCATCGCCTGCCCGTCAATGCCGTCGATCTTCGCGTCCATTGGCGTCATCGCCGCCGCCGGCGGAGGCATCGGGGACGACCACGCGCCGCCCCCGGCGCCGTACATCTCCCGCGTCACCTCCAGCAGCGAGTCCCTCACCCTGTCCGCCGGCACCGCCACCTCGTTGTCCCTCATCTGCAGGCAGACAAAAACCATGCCCAAATTAACGTTAAGGACGATCGACATGTAAAAAGAATGGCGATCGCCGGCGAGAGAGCAGAACATACGACGGCGCGGAAGACGTTGAGGACGAGCTTGTTGTAGGAGGTGACGTTGACGTTGGTGACCTGGAGGCCCAGGGCGGCGATCTCATCCATGATGCGGACGAAGCGGCCGGACTTGTGGGAGCACAGCACCTGCAGGAAGAACTCGTTCCCGTCCACTTGCCGCACCTCCACCTGCGGCTCCATGTCGTGGTCCTCCGCCTCCTCATCCTTCTCCTCCGGCTCCTCCTTCTCTCGGGGACGCTTCCCGCCGGTTCCGGTGGGGAACAAGTGCTGCTGCGGCGGCGAGTCGTCGTCATTGTCGAGGCCGGGCGGCGGGTGGTCGTCAAGGAGCACGTCGGGGGCCTTGCTGTCGCTGTGGCCGGGAGGCGGGTTTGGGTCCTCCAGCTCGTCCTGTAGGTCCTTCACCTGCTTCTGCAGCCCCACGATGTAGTCGATCGCGTCCCCGAGGATCGACGCCCGGTCCATCTAGCGTCGCCATGGAATTTAATTTGACCTCTGGGGCAGCCGAGAATGGCGGCCATGAACAATGGTGGTGGACTAGTGGTTACCTTGGTGATGTTGGGGACGAGTGAGCGGAGCTTGTAGAGGCGGTCGTTGAGCTTCTTGCGCCGCTTCCGCTCCGCCATTAGGTTCTTGCACTGCTGCTTCTTGCCGCCCCTCTGCGGCTCACCGTCGTCGACGCCGTCGTCGTCTTGGTCTCCTAGCTGCATCTCGCTCCCCTCCGACCCCGAGTCCGCCGCCGCCCTTCCCACACCGCCGTGCATCTGCGGATGATGCTCCTGACCCGCCATCGACGGCGGCTCGCTGCTCCCCGCCGCCGCGTACTGCCACCCCGCACCCGTCGCTCCGTCGTCCTGCACAGCTCCCAGGAACGGCTCGCCGCTCCCGCCGGCGCCGCCCCCGTCGAACAGGTTGAGAGACCCCGCCGCGTACAGCCTTCCAGAGTCTGCTGCCGCCACCCCCGCCGCGTCCCACGCGAACCCCGGCGCCTCTGCCGCCTCCTGCCACCCCTGCCCGCCGCCGCACTGCGCCATGACCAGCTCCGCCATCTGCTGCTCCTCCGCCATCTGCATCATCCACCGCAAGTCAGGCGTGTATATATACGCGTCATCCAAACGCAAAGGCTGTTGCGTGCGG
Source organism: Dactylis glomerata (assembly GCA_007115705.1). Taxonomy (NCBI): domain Eukaryota; kingdom Viridiplantae; phylum Streptophyta; class Magnoliopsida; order Poales; family Poaceae; genus Dactylis; species Dactylis glomerata. The sequence continues at coordinate 1,215,598 of QXEO01000132.1, forward strand.
TGCACCGCGAGGCCGGCGCCGCCGCCACCGCGGCGTCGGCTCACGCGAACGGCGTGCTTCCTAACTACTTCTATAAGAAACTAAGTGACATGACAATATCCCATCACCGACAACGCACGTACGTATCTCGAGGCGAAGAGCTCGACGATCCCACCGGCGACAGGGACGAGGAGCCGCGTCCTCTCGCCGCCGGCAGCCTCGTAACCCGGACCCAACGCCGCGCCGCTGCTCTGCCAGATCGGCTGGTTCGACAGCAACGCCTGCGCGTGCATCCTGACAATCATCCGAACAATTTTAACAGTCAGAGCTCCGGCAAGAATCAACGGCAACCGACATGGCTGGCGCCGAGGAAGAAGAAGCAGAAGCAATTACCCGATGGATGAGGAGTCGAGAGGGATGGAGGAAGGCAGTTCGCCGAGCGCGGCAACATGGGCCTCGAACTCCACGCTGCAGCAGAACCCCGTCATCTCCAAGAACCTGCCATGGATATCCATCATCATCAAGCTCTGGCTGCAAGAATCCTACGAACAAGTGAACACATACAAGTGCATACCGCTGGTCAAAGGAGAGCCTCCAGTAGATGCAGTAGTCCCAGCCATGGGCGCCGCCGACAAGCGGCCTCAGCGCCGCCTCTACCGTGGCGCCTCCATGGCCATGAACAGCTGCATCAATGCCGATGCTCTGATGGTGATGATCTCCTCCTCCTCCTTTCATGGCAGCTCAGCACAAGTGACGATCTTCTTGTCCTAAGATCGAGTGAGTGAGCTGGTGTGTGACACAATCAAATGCAGTATGCAGCAGCAGTTCTGCTGTCAGGAATCAGGGATAGGATTTGTCGATGTCACCACTGTCACAGGGCTGTAAGAAACTTCAGGCTACGGCGCTACGCACGATTGCACACGCCCAATTTATAGTACTATTTACTACACTAGTAGGAGTGATATGCATGTATCATGATCATCATCATCAAGCAGATGATTAAGGCCAAGTGTGCCTAGCTAACAGAATTCAGTAGCCGAGACTACCGGCTGGCATGGCTGTGATTGAATGGGATCAAAAGGAAAGCTACCTTTCAGCAGGCCTGCCGGAGATGGACCGATCGGTCGATCCGAACCGCCGCGACGAAAGCAATTGCTAACTGAAGAATCATCCCAACTGCAGGCTGCAAGGAGGCTGCTGCATCATCAGTATATACAGCAGTATCTTCAGAAATGCAATTGCTCACCGGTGAAAACTCACAATTAACATGGACATTTCCTCTCTTTTATCGATCGCCCTGCACCGGTATCATCGCCGCCACTGAGTCTGTTACTAGTAGGTAGGATGCAACAAAGGTGTGGGAGATTTCAAAATTTACCCCTCCGGTTAAATAACTTAAGTCAAGTTAACTAATACTGATGGCCACATACATAACCCAAAATTACACAGTGGAAATGCTGTCGCTAAAAAAATTGATGAGCTGAGGCCACTTTTGTTATGAAAGGTGTGTCATGGGGATGCAATGTGTGCAGTGCCACTTTCTCATGATCCAGTCCGGGAAATGACACTAATGGCATGTGTTTTAGTGAGGAGGCAGGCAGGCAGCTAAGAACTGTCTGATTTGGATGGGGTATTCAAGTAATTTTACTCAGATACAAGAGCTGGACGGGGGTGACATAGGAGGTTGTTTGCATCGGCAAGAGGCTTAGCTGGTGAAGATATCTACTGACGAAATGTGTTACTGTACCGTCCTTCTCTCTCGCAGTTCATCATGATCATGATGTAAAAGGACAGACACAAGAAAAAGGCAGAAAGGAAAGGCGAATGGATGGATGGATTTCTCGGAGCAGAATTATTTGCAATTTCAGGCATGGAATCAATCGACAACGTTCTCATTAGAACCATCTTTTGCTTGCCATTTTTTTGGCAATGCAAAAACACCCTGATTTCCATCTACTATATACTAAAAGCACAATACGGGGTTTTAAAATAGAGGCACCACGTTAATCCACATATACTACAAATATATGCTTCGTTGATCTTATTTTTAACGGTTCAGATCAAAGCAAAAATAAGTTACGTAAACGTACAACCTGTCACGTAGTGCAAAAAAATACCATTAGAAAAAGAGATGGGACACGTACATGTTTTTCTTTTATGCCCATATTTTAAAACTGTTTCCAGATCTAATGAAGTTTGTGTCTAATACTCTTGCCTTAAAGAATAAAACAGTTTTTTACGCCAGAATTTAAAACTGTTTCCAAATCTGGCAGAGTTTGTGTCTAATATGTATCTTAAAAAAACAAAATTTTATTTTTTGATCAACCGAGTCGTTCAGGTTCTCTTCCGATATGAACCAAAAAAATCCTTATCCACTTTGTCCACGTCCACTGCCATCCCAGGGATAAATGTGACATAAGAGGAGTCGCTGATTTTATTGAGTTAATATAGCCTCTTGAGATGCTGATAAGTTCCATACTTTTTTTACATAAAGCACAAACATCCTTTCTTCACCTCTCTTGATTGCTGATCAGCTACGTGCTTTGTGCATGGAAAGTATGGCATATTGGCTCAAGTTTCTTAATTATGCAATGAAGGCCATGTCAAGCACTTCATAACATACATGCGGCCTTGCAGATTGCGAATAGGGTTTTGGATAGTTACTATTGTTCCAAATTAGTTATCTTGACTTCTTGAGATGCATACATATCAACATAAAATATATGTCTAGATACATGCGTATTTAAATAAAGTTGAGACAACTATTTTATGACCGGCAGAGTATGATATTTGTCTATAGAAATGTTCCACTAATATCATCAAATAGTACTGACATCAGGCTATATATCATGATCTAAGGATAATTTCCTAACTATTGTGTCAATAAGCGTCTCGAGTGTCAATATTGCACCCCAACACTATATGAGTGTGGTACTGGGTCATATTCGATATGTATACTTATTTCTAATATACACTTCATGCCTTCATGGATACTGTAAGAGTTAGTATTAAAAACATTACCTGAACAATATTCGAGGTCTCAATAAAATTAATACTCCACGACAGAGAGCAACCTACTAGCATAGATGGTGTAAATCTAAAAAGAGATATCAAGCATAGAATGTATATAGAGGTGGAGGTTCATTCACACACCATTACGGAGAACAATAGTATTCGTAGAAGTACTGATATCAATATGTGGTGACGTAACGAGAATATCCACTAACAAGAATTTTTTATCACACTAAATTTGAAAGGATAACTATATATCTTTGATCATGAGTTTATATGTTGTTTCCATATTGTAATCAAATACAATTTTGTGTCGGACTTTATTTTATAATACTTAAAGATAGTGTCCATAGTGCACCCCACTACTTTCTGAGTGGAACTTGGTCATATTCGATATTATTTATTATTTTTAATATATATTTTATGGATACCATAATAGTTAGTTTCAAACACATTACCTGAACAATATTGGAGTTCTCAATTAAATTAATACTCCATGGCAGAGTAGCAACCTACTAGCATAGTTTGTGTCAACCGAAAAAAGAGAGATCAAGATGTACGTAGAAGTGCATGTTCATTGACCCGCGTAGAAGTACCGATACCAATATGGGGGATGTAACAAGAATAATCCGCTACCAATGATTTTTTATCACACCAGCTAAATTTTAAAGGATAACTTTGGGACTAAAAATTTAGATAATAATCTGTGATCACGAGTTCATATATTGTTTCCATAATGTAATCAAATACACTTTTGTGCCTCTCTTTATTTTATAATACTTAAAAATTTCAGTTTATGTTTCATAGCAGTCATATTTGGTCAATTTGTACTACAATGTGTTTTGCAATGTAAATTAAAAAAACATGTTCTGAAGTAATGGGCAATATGAAGATACTACCAAGGAGTGTTAGTAACCAACGGGAAAAAATTGGTGGCGCAATGGGATTATAATGATCATTGGTGACTAACATGTTTCAGATTGATAATTGACTAAAATGTTGAAACAATGTGTCATCCGTGTCTTTTTTTCAGATTTAGTAAGTTAGATAAAACTATTGGGCATCCAAATTAGTGTATTCTTTGTTACATGACACAAAAAATACGTGTCAGCGAGAGAGTAGAGACTGACGCGCAGGGACAACAAGAAGAGAGTAAAATTCTATCAAATTACACTACTTGTGTCTTGAAATAAAAATATATTCAATAATGTGTGCATGGCATCTTTCAAATTTCATAACATACCACAAATTAAATCAATGCAAAATAGATTTCAAATTCCACATAACCTTAGATTTCCATGTTTTCAAAATCTTTGAAACCCTAAACTTCTTTCATAAACATATTCAAGATGACACGGGAGATTCCTCACACTTTCGAGGGCCACCTTGCTAGTTACTAGAAAAATCCACACGTCCTTGCAAAGTAGTGACAGATAGCTTGCTTGAAACATGTATTCTCCCTGTGCCAAAATAAGTCCACACGTCCAGTCACTTATTTTTGGACGGGGGTAGTATGAAATAACTTGTGCGGACGGTTTAGATCTCGGGCTGCATGGAGCCCACAAATATTCGAAAATAAAGTCATATTTTGCTGCTTCATATTTTTTTTTGGAAAATACATATATATGTCAAGATGTGTTCCGCATATATGTAAATTTAGTTAATAAACATTACTATTTGAAATATCTGGCATGAAACATACAACCAGCAGTATGATTAGGATCGGGAACATTTTGTTTGTTTAGCAATGCAAAAAAGCCCCCGTTTTCCATCACCGGAAATCGACTGGTTCTTACAAGCCCTGTTTTCCATCACTGGAAATCGACTTGTTCTTACAAGAAGTAATAGGAAGCTTAATTCAACATGTATGAAAATGACATCCTTTACGTTGATTAAAGAGTTTTGCTTTGGTACACCTCCTCTAGTAACTCACATTTTAAAAGGGTGCTTTTGTGCTTGAATCTAGGTTTTTTTTATAAGGAGCATATATTAATATATATCAAATACACCTAGCCTCCGCAACAACGTAGTGCCCTAGCAGCAATACGGATGCACACAACCAGAAAAAAGAAGAAAAAGAAATATAAAAAAGAAAAGTCCCTCTACAGTGATCAATTTCTTGTAGCAACAGTACAAACACCACCAAAACAACACCAGAAGTCCAGCTTCTCTAAAAGCGACGCCTCCAATAAGGAAATAATGCACAAGCGCCGTCATCGCCCGATCATAGACCTTAGGTTTCACCTCGGAGAAAGTCCTTGCTCACAAAACAATGCCTTCAACAAGGCCATTGCCAGACACAACCAAGGTAGAACTTTGAACTCCTCCTGTACCGTTGCCCCCACTTGCCGATGCCGCTGCTACGAGTCACGAATCCCGAAGCAAGTTCCTATCGCCACAAAGACTTGAACCACCTCTACTGGTCATCAGAAACCTTAGCTTTCATGTCATTCTCTGTCTCTGACTTCACCATGGACCATAAGACAGGTCCCATAATGGCAACCGTTAACATAGCTCCACCATGCTTCCTCTAAAACCAAACGGTCATAAAAAATATGGGTGCACACGACCGAATCCCATCCGATCCAGCAATCTCGAGACTTATGTTGCCCAGTGGAGTTTGCTGGCGGAGCCTTCTAGAACTGGACACTCCGGCCAGATCAATGAGAACATGCATCAAGCAGATCTTCGTCTTAACGCGCGAGGAACCCTAGGACCACCACCTTTATTCGACCGGCCGACCAACTCTGGCGGAGGAGCAAGCCACCACCACCAAGCTCGGGACCGCAATTCTAGCTGACCTCATGCTGCCAGACAAGTCCAGAATGGATGTCATCGCCGCCGCACTAGGTCGCCAATGAGACGAGGCATCACCGGCCCAACTTCCTCCATCCCGCAAGGCTGAGAGCAGGAGCGGTAACCAGCACTGCCTCCAGACCGCATGGCACACGCGAGAGCCCGAACCCCAGCACCAGGATGGCGTAGCTGCAAGCCAAGGACTCGTTGCCCTCATGGCCCAGATATGGGCCCAGATCGAACCCGCGCGCCGCCGCCTAACCGAGCACCAGCGCTACCATCGCCGCCACAAGACTCACGGCCACACCAGCTATCTCCGCTGCCCACGAGCCTGGCAGTCGCCGCTTCTCCGCCCCGAATCGTGGTTGCAGCTCATCTCCGTCGTTCACCCTCCGCCATTTGATGGGCTAGGTACCGCCACCGCCGCCTGCGATGGCGGCGGCAGCGGTCAAGGAGGCTCGCTAGGGTTCGGCTCCTCCGGAGCCACTCGAGTGGGAGCGGCCCAGGAGGTCGGGAGTTGGTCGCATTGACTGAACCTAGATTTTTTTTTCTTGAATCTGGTTATCCTGTTTGTTTTGTCTAGTGTCCAATAGAGTGCCCAAAATCATAGATAAACACCTCAGTATCCTACCGGTGGGAGTTTGTTAAATGATCTTATCAGTTGAGAGTTTTATAAGGAATAATGTGGATCGACAAAGTCGATTCATAATTGAAAGAGCATGGAGCCCCCATGTGTGGTTTTGGTAATTAATGACAATCTCTATGGACTAATGTTTGCATTGAGTTATATTTGTAGGACATGTCCATAGACAATGCTTGAACCATATGTTGGCTTCAAGGTTGTAAGAAGGATCAAATGAAGAACTTTAAGTGATGACCAATGTGTTATTCAAGGAAATATCGAAAGAATGGTCATATGAGAATTGAGCTTATTGCAACTATGTCTTGAAGAATATAATTGAGTGGACATTTGTGTTTACCTTCAAGACATCATCATCATGAAGGAAGAAGGAAGGATACAAGGTTGATCAAGTCAAAGTGCAAATATGGGATTCAAGTTGATCAACTCTCAAAGCATACATAATGTATCGAGTGGGATCTTGTGATCTCGGGCTAGGATATTATTAAGTGGTGATCGTCTTCATGGATGTGAAGTCAAGTTCAAGATGTGCCATCTCAAGGATATTATATGCTTGATGCATGTATTCTATTTGGTGGTAATGTCTATGTGAAGATATTCCTAAGAGAGTCTTTCCCATATTGATTTATGGGGGAGCAATTCGCAAGACTTCACCAAGCAATCAAGATCAAGAAAGGTGTTCCAACTTGAGGAAGACAAGACGGTCATAATCTAGCTCAAGTTGAATGCACAAGGAAAAGGTATGTTCTTGATAGGGTTTCTTTCTTACCGGTCTCTTGTGTTAGTTTGGAGACCGGGTTATAGGATTGGTAGCCGTACTATCAAGAGGGGCTCTCGAGTGAGTAACTTAACCGCATCGTTCGAAGAGAGCTCAAACCTTTGCATATTTGCCATCATCTTTCTTGGTTCTTATTTGGCTTTTATCCATGTGAGGTTTTAGAGCTTGTGGTTAATTCCATGACAAGCTCTAACTCATCAAAAAGGGATTTTGCATGAAACACTCATTGTGTTTTTGGTGTTTGGAGGTTTTACCGGTTCGACTTTGAAGAGAGGTCAAACCTCTCATCATTTGGTTTTATCCTCCCTTGTTGGACTATGATGTTTCTATGCATATACTTGTAGAGCTCGTTGTTGTGATTCCAACGAGCCCAAGATCATCAAAAACGGAGTCCGGATGCTCAAGTTATGGTTATTTTCGTGTTGGTGTTTCTGCCAGTTTTTGGTGGCCGGAGTCTCCGGCCCGAGACGCAAAGTCTCCGGCCCAACTCCGGCCTGGCACCTGCTTAGTCCGTCCTGAGGCCCCCGAATGACCCCGGGGCACCGGAGACTCCGGCCCAGGGGTGGAGACTCCGGCCCTGGAGTCACTTAGGGCGGAGACTCCGGTCCTCTAGGCCGGAGACTCCGGCCCTAGTGCCCAGCAACGGCTAGTTTTCGTGGGGGACCTATAAAAGGCCCCCTTCTTCCTCCTTGGGCAGGTTGGCTTCCTATTCTATCTCTCCTCCATTGTTGACCTTGAAGCTTTGCTCTATCTCTCAATCCCTCCAATGATTCTTGCATCTTCTTGAGGGAAAAGAGAGAGGAGATCTAGATCTATCTTTCCACCAATCAAAATCTCCTCTAAGTGAGGGGAACCATTTGGATCTAGATCTTGGAGTTCATTTGTTGATTTCCTTTGTTCTTCCTCTCATATTCCTCCATAGCATTTGTTGCTTTGGTAGAATTTGGGAGAGAAGGATTTGAGCACTTTATGTGCTCTTGCCATTGCATTTGGTGCATCGGTTTGAGTTCTCCTCGGAGATTCGGTAAGTGAAAGTTCGTGAGCTTGTTACTCTTGGGTTCTTGGAACCCTAGACGGCTTAGTGGCCTTTGTGGCATATACTTGGGGCCTCCAATTAAGTTGTGGAGATTCCCCAACCTTTGTGGTGCCTTTGTGGCGATTCTTGGGAGCCTCCAATTAAGTTGTGGAGATTGCCCCAAGCTTGTACGGGTTCGGTGACCGCCCTCAAGTGTTCCATAGTGGATCGTGGCATCTTGCTTTGTGCGAGGGCGCGAGGAGAATAAGGTGAGCCTTTGTGGCGTTTGGTGTGTAGCGTGCCTCCGCATCTTGAGGTGAGCCTTTGTGGCATTTGGTGAGCATTGTGCTACCACATCTCAAGGTGAGGCCTTTGTGGCGTTCGGAGTGCATTAAGCCGCCACACCTCTCCAACGGAGACTAGCTTCCTTTGGAAGTGAACTTCGGGATACATCTTCGTCTCCTTCGTGCCTCGGTAACTCTTATCCGAGCTCCACTACTTATGCACTTTACATTTGTGATAGCCATCGTGCTTGAAGTTATATATATCTTGCTATCACCTTGCTACTTGTCTTGCTTAGCATAAGCTGTTGGTACACATAGGTGAGCCTAGTTTATTAGGTTTTGTAAGCTTGTCAAATTAAACGTTAGTTTATTTCCGCATTTGTACAAGCCTTTCGTAAAAGTTTTAATCGCCTATTCACCCCCCCCCCCTCTAGGCGACATCTGTGTCCTTTCAATAATTTTTTATTCGAGCGCTACTGGATCAGAACTCTTGATCAAGTGTAACACAAGCAATGTTATGACGCGAAGGCCGGGGATATGATCTTTCTGTCATGAAAACAAGCAATGTTAGCAGATTCCATAGCACCTTCCGACACAGGAACACTGGACAGAGTTGAGAGCTCTGCCGGAACTGCATTCTGACGCATGACTGAATTAGGGTGCTTTCCTCCATTGCAATCAATAATGCATGACTGTTCAACAATTTTGCTCCTTCTCTCTTTTGCATTCAACGCTATATGTTTGTGCCAGACTGTTCTACAGTTTTGTGCTTATTTGCTGATAGTTAAGGAAGATGCCAAAAGAACATCATAAGAATACAATTCACTGTTTTTCTCTTTCGGAAATCATAGTACTCATTGTCTCATTTGCGAAAGAATATTAATGTGTACAAATGATACTGTTGTATAAGATGGAGGGTGTTGCATGTTGATGGGGCATGCCGCAAGAAAGAGTATTGCAACAATTGGTCAGTTTCTAATTCAAACACCGATGGCTTTGGTACATCACATTCAGATTTTGAACTGATCAAGGGGCTCAAACTTATGTTCTTTTTTTTTGGAAGATCAACTTTCACCCTTCTTTCTATCACACACAACGCGGTCAAAGCCATCATCGGCTATGTAGGTTTAGCTATTTTTTTCTTCTAAATGGGAGCATACCCATCCAATGGATACATACGGCATTCTTATTTCCTTATTGCAAAGTATAATCACAAGTGTTGGTGCTTATGTACGTTCTGCTATATCATTTTGGTGGGAAATGTGTGGACACGATGTAAAATACCATGTGACGTAAATAGGCATGCAAGCGATGGTATTCACCACCTTAGTCGGACTAAACCGCATGAATCTTTGTGTTAAGGATGTTCCACATGAGTTTGGAAGATATAGAAAATACCTTCAACATCAGATTTATTTTTAAGCAAATAGATCCAATAATAGTGACTACAATCATCAATGAAACTACATAGCACTTAAACCCCCTAGAAGAGGATAAAGCATGCCCTAAACATTAATGAGAAACACGAAGAAACACTTAGATCCAATAATAGTGACTACAATCATTAATGAAACTATATAGGCTCAAGTGGTGCATGAGAAACACGAAGAATTAATGTTTTGGGGGAACACATAATATTATTGGATATAACAATAGATTGAACTATATTATTGGATGGATGACCAGGACGTTGATGCCACTACTGGGATGAAGACTTGACACTAGAGAACCATGTTGCATCGACGATGATACCCGCTCAATGGGGAATTGGGTAGAGACCGCCGTGACTTCTACCTTGAAGATTGGTTTTTCTTGTGACCTTGTCCATAACATAGATAAAATAGGATGAAGCTTGACAAAAATATTATTGTCACACAATCTTGTGAACTGAAAACAAATTTTTGCTAGTATCAAGAACATAATGAATTTTTTTCAAAGCAAGAGAATGCCTAAGACCAACCTGCCATGTCGGCTACTTGACTTGGTTGCCATTGTAGCGTTGGTGAATGCTAAGACGATCCATGTCATTAGTGAGATGGGTGGTGGCATCGGTATAGTGGTTGGAGGTGGCGGAGTTGCCGGAGTAGTAGTCATCGGCCTGCTGGTACGTCTTGTTGAAGCGGTTATGGCATGTCAGCGCCTCATGTCCCCAATGTCGGCATATCTGACAGCGCGGATGAACTCGAACATTTGGTGGGTACTCCAGCTCTTCCTGCAGGTCCTTCACCTGCTTCCGCAGCCCCACGATGTGGTCGATCGCCTCCCCGAGGATCGACGACTTGTCCATCTGGCGCCGCCATGGAATTCAGTTTGACCTCTGGGACAGCCAAGAATGGTGGCAATGGACCATGGTGGTGGTGGACTGGTGGTTACCTTGTTGATGTTGGGGACGAGGGAGCCGAGTTTGAAGATGCGGTCGTGGATCATCTTGCGCCGCTGCCGCTCCGCCGCAAAGTTCTTGCTTTGGTACCCCAGCTGCATCTTGCTCCCTTCCGACCCTGAGTCCGCCGCCCTCCCCACGCCACCGTGCAGCTGCTGATGGTGCTCCTGCGCCGCTATCGACGGCGGCTCGCCGCTCTGCCACCCTACACCCGCCGCTCGGTCGTCCTGCACAGCTCCCAGAAACGGCTCGCCGCTCCCGCCGGACCGGTTGAGCGACGCTGCCGCGTACAGCCTCCCCGATTATGCCGCCGCGTCCCACGAGAACCCCGGCGCCTTTGCCGCCTCCTGCCACTCCTGCAGTCCTGCCTGCAGCCGCACTGCGCGATGATCAACTGGCTCCGCCTCTGCTGCTGCTCGGTCATCTGCATTAATTACACCGGTGATCGTCCACCTTAAGTCAGGCGTGTATACATACGCGTCATCCAAACGAAAAGGCTGTTGCGTGCGGTGCACCGCGAGAGGCCGGCGCCGCCGCCACCGCGGCGTCGGCTCACGCGAACGGCGTGCTCCCTAACTACTTCTATCAAAAACTAAGTGACAGTATCCCATCACCGACCACGCACGTACGTATCTCGAGGAGAAGAGCTCGGCGATCCCGCCGGCGACCGGGACGAGAAGCCGAGTCCTCTCGCCGCCGCCGCCGCCGGCAGTATCGTAACCCGGACCCGACGCCGCGCCGCTGCTCTGCGAGATCGGCTGGTTCGACAGCAACGCCTGCGCGTGCATCCTGATCACATCCGAACAATTTAAACCGTCAGAGCCTCTTGCAGTCCGGCCAGAATCAACGGCAACCGACATGGCCGGCCGCGGGCGCCGAGGAAGAAGAAAAGCAATTACCCGATGGATGAGGAGTCCAGGGGGGTGGTGGAAGGTAGATCGCCGAGCGCGGAGACATGTGCCTCGAAGCAGAACCCCGTCATCTCCAAGAACCTGCCATGGATCCATCACCATGATCCATCATCATTAAGCTCTGGCTGCAAGAATCATACGAACAACTGAACACATACAAGTGCATACCTCTGGTCAAGGGAGAGCCGCCAGTAGATGCAGTAGTCCCAGCCGAGGGCGGCGCCGACAAGCCGCTTCAGAGCCTTCACCGAGGCGCCTCCATGGCCATTGACAGCTGCGGCAATGCTGATGCTCTGATGGTGATGATCTCCTCCTCCTCCTCCCATGGCAGCTCAGCACAAGTGACGGTCTTCTTGTCCTAAGATCGAGTGAGTGAGCTGGTGTGTGACACAATGAAATGCAGTGTGCAGCAACAGTTCTGCTGTCAGGAATCAGTGAAGAGGATTTGTCGATGTCACCACAATCACATGGTTGTAAGAAACTTCAGGCTACGCCAATTTTTTTTTTTTTGGCATTAAAAGAAACAACGCATGCACCATGATCATCGTCATCAAGCAGAGGATTAAGGCCATGTGTGCCTAGCTAACAGAATTGCAGTAACCTATACTGGATGTCATGGTTGTTCTTGGATGGGATCAAAAGAAATGCTACCTTTCAGCAGGCCTCCAATCGGTCGATCCTACGAAAGCAATTGCTAACTGAAGAATCATCTCAACTGCAGGCTGCAAGGGGGCTGTTGCATCATCAGTATATACACCATCTTCAGAAATGGGACTGCTAAATTACTGGTGAAAACGTGAGAGTTAACATGAACGTTCCCTTGCTCTCTTTTATCGCCTGCATCGGTATCATAGCCGCGGAGGCTGTTACGGGTAGGTGGGATGCCACAAAGGTGTGTGGGAATTTCAAAATTTATCCCTCCGGTTAAATAAGTTGATTCAAGTTAACTCAACTGATACTGGTGGCCACAGACATAACCCAAAATATACACATTGCAAACGCCGTTGCTTTTTTTGACTGTAACTACGGCGGGCTTGCGCCAGCCTGAACTTGTATAACAATCAGTGGCAAATTACACAGGGCACATTACAAAAGGAGAGCAGGTGAAAAGGAGAAGAAAAGGAGTCAGGAGGGGGGCCTAAGGCGGATCAAAGTTGTTACACCAATAAAGAAGATAATCTCTAGTCTGGGCCTTGGAACACCTGTGCGCCCAAAGGCGAACATCCTCCAAGCATCGGCGGGCAATGACGGGAAGGGGTTCATCAACCCCGTCGAAGATCTTCACGTTGCGACGCTTCCAGATGTTCCACGCAACGGCAGTGGAGATCGTTGCTTCCTCATGCGAGCGGAAGCGGGAATCCAGCAGGTCGTCAAGTTGGCGCGAGGCGGCGCTGGGGGAGATGGAGAAGAATTCCCATATCTCCCGAGCCTTGGCGCATCCGAGCAGGAGGTGATCCGTGCATTCGTCCATAGGACACGACGGGCACGTAGGAGTCTGAGAGAGCAGGTGTCGAAATCGTCGTTCATTAGTGGGCAACCGTTTCTTGTGGGCGAGCCACAGGAAAATCTTGCACTTGAGGGGGGCAGCACCTTTCCAAATCTTCAGCACCCTGTTATCCTGCGGCAAATGCTTAAAACATAAGGCATAGACATCCCGGTTCGTTAGAGCCTTGTTAGTGGAGCGACAGAGCCGCACGTCTCCGGCGGTGGTACTTAAGAAACGCCGTTGCTCAATTAGTACTTAAGGAACTTGAAATTTGATGAGCTAAGGACAGTTCTGTTATGAAAGGTTTGTCATGGGAATGCAGTGTGCACACTGCCACTTTCTCATGATGCCGTCAGAGAGATGATATTAATGGCATGTGTTTTAGTGAGGAGGCAACTAAGAGCCCTATGACCTGTTAGGGGCAAGCATGTAATTTCCTTCAGAGATAAGAGCTGGACAGGGGTGACATAGGAGGTTGTTTGCATCGGCAAGGGGCTTCGTTGGTGAAGATATCTGCTGATGAAATGTGTTACGGTACCGTCCTTCTCTCTCTCAGGTCATCATGATCATGATGTAGAAGGACACACAACAGAAAGGCAGAAAGAAAAGGGAATGGATGGATTTCTCCGAAAGAATTATTTGCAATTTCAGGCATGGAATGTACCGACAGCAGTGTGATTAGAACCATGATCTTTGCTTGCTTGTTTTCTTTTGGCAATGCAGAAACACCCGATTTCCATTACCTGAAACTGAAAGGTTCTTACAAGTAGTCACAGAAAGCTTGCTTGATACATGTACGAAACAATAGGTATGGCAAATTAGATCCCGGGCTCTTGGAGCCCGTAATTTTAAAAAATGAAACATTATTTTGAAATTTTAGATATTTTTTGAGAAATAAATCATATATACATCAACTGTGTTCCATACCTGTAAAATTTAAATAATATATCCATTTGAAAATTCAGGCATGAAACATAAAGAAAGCAGGATTATTAGGACCAGGATCTTGGCTTGCTTGTTTCGTTTAGCAAGGCGAAAACGCCCGATTTCCACTACCGGAACCGACAGGCTCTTTCAAGAAGTGACAAAAAGCTTAATCGCTACACGTACGAACTGACATTCTTTTGTCGATGAAAGGGTATTACTTTCGTACACCCTCCCCTGGTAAGCTGGTCTTTGAAAGGGCGCGTTTGTACTTCAATTTAGTAATTCTGTTTGTGTCATCCAACAGAGTGCCAGAACCTTCGATACACATTCAATTATCCTTTCAGTTGGAAGTATTTTTAGGAATAATGCGATTTACAAAATCCAATTGTGTTATTTCCACTGAAAGGTACCGGAGCAAAACTCTTGATCAACTGTAACATATTTATGGGTGCATTGCATGATGCAGCCAGAAATATGATCTTTGTCCTATGAAAACAAGAAAAGGTACTGTAACAGATTCCATAGCACCTTCCAACGCAGGAACACTGGACAGAGTTGAGAGCTCGTCAGGAGCTGCACTCTGATGCATGGCTTGATTGGGTGCCATCGCAATCAGTTCTACTGATAGTGCCAGATTGTCCAACAATTCTGTCCTTCTCTCCATTGCATTCAGTGCTATATGCTAGTGCCAGACTGTTCAACAGTTTTCTGCTTGTCTGCTGATAGCTGGGAAGATGTCAAAGAACATCATAAGAATACAATTCACTGGATGTTGTTTCAGTTTCACAAATCAGAGTTGCTCATCTTCCCACATGCGCAAGAAGTTCACTATTTACACATGGTAGCCAACACTATAAGATGGTAGAATGTTGATGGATATGCTTAGCTGCAAGAAAGAGTACGGCAACAGTAGTACCTGAAACCAAACCACTGCTGGCTTTGGTCCAGGGACTCGAGCTTTTTTTTTTGGAAGAACATTTGGTATCCTTTTGCATCCTTCTTTTTTTGCATCACACTCAGGGAGGTCTAAGCCAGTATCAGTTGTGGCGGTTATGTAGCTTTAACACTGTATGGCAATCTTCTAGAACGAGGGACACATTTTGGCGCGTATTCAAGGGAAAAAACTGTAAAAGTAAAGCCGTGTGAGTGGCCTGATGTTCTTGCAGCAAAGCACGTAAGAAGCAGCAAGTGCTAATATTTGATTTTGCTTTCAACAACTTCAGTGACAAACCTGAATATCTCTTCTTTTGACAGCAATATCCTAACTCGTATTTCTTCAGTTTTAAGTCTTATTTGGACTTTCACTTCTGTCACCACTTGGCCTTGTCTTTCTTAGTAATTTTGTGGCTGTGTGCATCCATAGCATGTGCAGGGACGAACGGTAACAAATATCACATCTAGCTGTCTGTTATATAAAAAACAAAATGCGGAGAAAAAAAAGATATATGTCTCCATCATCTTAGGCGATCCACAGTTTCTTCATAATTACTTATATTTTGCTTTTTTTATTTTTATTTTAGTGGACTTGTTCTGGCTGTGTGCATCTTAGATATGTTGAAATTTGAACTTGGCTAGGCTTATAGCACAATTCAAATTCTGAAATTTCCAGACCCATTTATACATAACAAGTGGTGCGACTAAAGTTTAGTTTCATATTAATAGTTTAGAGGGGCTTGGACTTGCATATATAGTAGACTATTTCACTACTCTCTAAGGTGTGCGAAGATAAGTGACTTACACACGCTCCTCCACTGCCCGCCTCGACACACATGCGCTGCGGGTTGTGGGAATGAGCCGAGCCCAATCTGGAGGGTAGCGGCGGCGATACCTACGTGTAGCAGCGTGGCGGCGGGGACTTTACGGGCCCAATTTGGGCCTGGTCGGGCCTGTTGAGCCTGGTGTGTCCCTGCTGCCACGTCCGGTCGGCACCCGCTGACGGCGGTGGAGGAAGTCCTCCAGGTAATTGTGCTGCTATCGCCCTCCAGTTTGAACCTTTCTACCTCTTTCGACTCACAGGTCACGTGATGTACCTGGCTACACGGGTGCGAGTTCACGGATGCCGGGGCGGCGGCCCTGGAAGGTGGACTGCACGGATGGCTCGACGGCAGGTGACGAGGGGTTAACTCGACAAATGTCCTAGATGAAGGACTTAGGATTGGGGAGACAGGGCGTCGGATGAACTCGAAGGTAAAATTAGTCGAAATAGGTATGCGTCGAAAGTAAACTTGGGTGTTCAACCTGGCTTGCTTTCAATCTGCCCTACACCGTCCCCTCCTGGCCCCTATATATAGGTGGCCAGGTCTCGAGGATCGGGTAGGGTCCGATACAGATTACAATATCGACATACGGTAAAGACGCGTATTCGACTATCATTACAATTGGGCCTAGCTTAACGGGCCTCAGGGGTACTCAACTAACGGGCTCTATTAACTATACCCTTGTCAGTAGCCCCTGAGATTCTACCAGAATTGTAGATTCAGGTTGAATCTCTAATCTTCAAATCTTCGACTTGATCAATTCTTCGACTTCTTCTTATCTTCAAATCTTCGACTTAGTCTTTTCGACTTATTCTCATGATATTCTTTCGCAAGGGGTTTTGATGAACAAGCCTGACAACTCTGACGGATCAAGAGGTCAGTTAACTGCCGGAACAGATACTTGTCACCTACTTCAAATTCAATCCCCTTGGACTTGAATTCGGGATACCGGTCAAATCCATTCTTTTGCCGCATTTAGGACTTATAAAGAATGAATCCCAGTGGTTCTCAGGGTACCCAGTGCGTCCACCAGGATTTTCTTCGCGTCGTAGACACGGATACATACCAGCAGAGCGCATCCATGTGCGTATACCAGGCCACACAGGACGGATCCCGGGGTCTTACCTTCGTGACAAGTCACGGCATTCGAGTCGTGTTGCGATAACACAACTCGAGAATCTTATGTCGCAGTCAAATTTTGCTTGAAAATATTCGGGTTTCTACAACCATAAAACTCGCTCCCGATGGGAGTAACATTCCTACACTTTTCCAATTTCTAATGCTTTACCAATAAATATCGTCGGGTGCGCGCTCAGCGCTCCCGATGGGAGTAGCCCCCGAGGCTATAGTCGAAAAAATAGTTTTTCGAGTATAGGCTCAAGAGATAATGTAGCTCTTCATACTTCAACTCGAAACACTTCAACTTCGAGGTTCTTCAACTCGGGATACTTTAACTTCAAAAGTAACAGCCTCCAAGGCTATAATCAAAAAATTCTTCACATATGATCCTTTTTATCAATTCTGCATTTGTCATCGACATCCTATTTCTTTTATGACGTCAATGAAGACGTAGCTCCTCATCAGTGCGAACCGTTTTATGGGTAACACTGTAACTTGCACAATTTTTTGACCGTTTAGTGGGCTGCACGATTTTTGACCGTTGGTGGGCTGCCGTTTCCGATCTTTGCGCCACGTCTCAGCCCACGATCCTTCTCACAGAAGATATATAAATGGCATAGTGGGGAATCGTACTGTTTACCAGCTCGTTCCATCCGCCGCCTCCATTGCTAATCTCCTCTGCCTCTTCCTCTCTTGCGGAGCCCCCAAGCGCGCTTTGTGCTGGATGCGCGTGAAACATCTGGCCACTAAGAGCACCATGGCCAAAACTTCTGCCACCAACTGGGTGCGGTCCACCATCACCAAGAAAGAGGTGGAGAAGGCCACGGCGGACGGCCTCATCACCGCCTAGGATTCCATCCAATTTCCCAGTACTGAACGGATCTCGAAGCCCCCGAGCGGTTACCGGGTAATGTTTCTTGCTTTCCTTCTCCGCGGCTTGTCCCTTCCTGCCCACGAGTTTCTCCGTGGGCTGCTATTTGTCTACGGTGTGCAGCTCCATCAGCTCACACCAAATTCCCTTCTTCACATTGCTTGCTTCGTGACTCTCTGCGAGTCATTCTTGGGCATTGAGCCCCACTTTCTTCTTTGGAGATCAATCTTTCGACTCCGCCCCAATGTTTCTTTGGCTAGGAAACCCGAACTGGGCGGAGCCGTCGTTTCTGTGCGCCCTGAGGCGCAATACTTTGAATTTTCCATGGCCGCGTCTGTCCAAGGATGGAGGACAAAGTGGTTCTATATCAAGGACCGCAAATCCTCTCCTGAAGATGAATTCGGCCTGCCTCCTTTTGATGCTTCCCAGGAGGTTAAGAAATTGGCATCATGGGATACACTCCCCTCTGATGCAGAAGCACAAGAAATTCTTCCTCTTCTTTCCCGCATCAAGGCTTTGAAAGGAGGTCAAGGAGGTGCTCTGTCGGGTATGCAACTCATGGCATTTTTCATTCAACGTCGAGTTCAACCCCTTCAACACCACCTTACCAGACTTTGGAATTACTCTGGTTTGGAAGATCCTACTCGCATATCTGAAGATCTGATATCGAAAGAAGAGGTCGACAAGCGAGTCAGGAATCTTACCAAACTCACCAAGGAACACGCAGTTGCGGATTTAACCGCTGACTTTTTCGACTCCGTGCACCCTCTACCTGAGGTATGTATCTTCGCGTTTACTTATTGTCGAACTTTGCTTGGTTCGATTTGTGTTTACTCTGTGCCATTGCACTCTGCTAATTTATTCATATGCAGGGTCATCAATTCCTTGTCTCTCGTCCTCCTCTTCCAGAGGCAGGGCCCCTACCAGCTGATCTTGCCTCTACTGCATCTGAAGCCCCCGAGGCTGACGAAAGCCAGGATGTAGATGATGTCGAAGAATCAGAAGAGGAAACTAGCTCGTTGACATCGCCTCCTCCTGTACTAGCTGAAGATGTTGGTGTCGACAAGAAAAGGAAGCGTGTCGACGAAATTGCTTCATCGAGTTCTGCAGCGGCTGGTAAAGCCACCGCTCTTGCAGAAGATATGGAGTACTTCGACATGCTTGCATCGTAAGTATTGTAGTCGAGTTCTTCAATTGCATTGTTCTTGCCTTGTTGTCATAACTTATACTTTTCATGCAGTGATGATGAAGAACAACCAACATATGCGATAGCTGCTCCACCACCTTCTCCTATGGCGGTTGATGAGCCTACCGAACCAGATGTTGCACCGAGGGCTACCAGGTCCGGTGTGAAGAAGGTTCCTCAAGCCCGATACCCTAAACGCTCAAAGAGGGCCAAAGAAGTTGAAGTTTCTCTGGAAGCCCATGCACCTACGGTTTCCTCTAATGACGTGAGCAATTCTTCTTTACTTTCTTTCCTTTCATGCACTTCTACTCTTACACACTTCTTTTCTCAGGCTTTAGTGAAGAGATTTATTGCCTTGGGCACGGAGTGTGCAGGGTACCTAAAGGTTGCGAAAGCTTCCGAAGGTACAATCTTGATGTCCAGTCATTACTTTTCTTCCGTGCTTTTTCTTTTCCCACTTATCTGACTCCCTTTCGTCTTCTTTTGTAGCTGCCTTAGCAACAGTCAATGCTCGAATCGCGTCGCTGGAAGCGGAGCTCAACGCTTCGCGAAAAGCTTATGATGTGGCGGCCGCTGCTAAAGCGGATGCTGAGAAGTCGCAGAAGGCTGCGCTTGGCAAGGCAAAGAAAGCTGAAAAAGCTTTAGCTGAAGCCAACAAGGAGCATGCTCAACGAGAGCAAGCCGTGGCGGAGCGTCTTCACACCATGTCTACTGCCGCTGAAAGTAAGTGCTTCGCCTTGTCTTCTGTTTTCGTCTTCTGTTGCACTGGTGTATTTGTTGACACTTGTTTCTTCTTTTCTTTTCTATTGCTTAGAATTCACCGGGGTATCTCCGTCGTCCTTGCAAACGGACGATGATCCTCTTATGGATGTAGTTAACCTACTCGAAGAAAACTGGATATCTATCCAGGAGACTTTTGAGTTGGTTAGCCGCGTTCTATCACGGCTATTTGCCGGGTTGTGGCCGAAGAAAAGGGCGGCAATCCCGAAGGACAACCTGACTGGACTTGCCAAGTCCTTCGATACCACTGAAGACCCCACTCTCCAGCTGAAAGGGCTGTCCATTAAGCGCGGCGCCGAGGGTGCTATTGCACTTTCTCTTGCGCATGGTACAGACTTCGATTGGGAGAGGGTTAGCTCCCCCCATGGTCACACCCATGACGAGATGAAGGTGTTTTTCGAGAGGGCGAAGAAGTTGGCACCTGCATTGTTGACAACAATTTCTCCTTCGGCAGCCTCTGCTGTGCCTGCTGCGCCACCTCCAGCGGCGAAAGATCCAGTGCCACCGTCGACTTCTAGCGAGGAACTGGCCGCGCCCCCTTCTTCCACGGAACACAATGCTGAGGTGGCGTAGATTCAGCTTCTTTGTAGCTTTTTTAGTTTTCTCCTTTTGAATGTAAAGACTTCAATTAAGTGCAACCCGAGAACCTTAGCCATAGGGTTGTGCTCTTATGTAAATATATCCTCTTCGTATGAAGTTTTATGCTGCCTCTCTGAAATTGTTTCTCCTTTCTTTTCCTTTTGGCTTGCAGTCGACGCGCGTCAATGATCCTTTGGCTCATGCTACTGCTCCTTCCTCTGCCCGTGGATTTGATCCTCAGATTTCGTCGACTCCTAGTCGATGCTGTCAATGCGCAGAGTACTTTTCCAGGATATCTGACCTTGAGGCTCGCCTAACTTTGGCCAAATGTCAGGCACAGATGGCTATTAAAAAGGCTAGCCAAGCCGGTAGCTATATGAAGAAAATCTCTTCCCTTGATGAAAAGGTCTCCAGTCTGATGGCGAAGGTTATTCATAATGAAGAATGCGAGTCTTTCATCCTTGGCATTGTCGAGTCTGCCTGCGAGATGTTGCGATGTGATTTTTCTTTCAACTCTTCCTTTCCTTGCTTGTGCACTGCTGTTTTTGTGACATCTTTTGCCATTTGTAGGTACTTGTTTAGATTTTGCTGCTGAAGAACGTCGAGTTGCTGAGCAGAATGCGGCTTTGGAGAAAATGTCGACTGGCTGTGAGACTTTGTGGTCTGATCCTCGACGCCGAAGCGCCATTGTATTGCTTCAAGACTGTGCCCAGCATATTGGCGAATCAGTTGATGGTTGTCGGCGAGCTCTCACAACTATGCACTCCATTATGCTTCCCCGTAATCCTTTGCCTACAACTTTCCCACTTCTTCTTGATACTTTCAGATCTAGCCATCGTATTCATAGGTTGATAGAACTGAACTTAGTGGCTGGTGCCAATTTTGCTCTCGGGTGGATACGCAAGTGGCACCCCAGATTGAATTATAGCACGATGTCCCTGAGTTTAGCTCCAGGTGGAGCTAGCCTTCGGGTTCATATGGAGAACACGCTGCAACCTGCTCGAAGACTCGTAGCTAGGCTTCTAGAGGCGGATGCTGCGTTTTTTCGCGAGTATCATTATCTAGATCCTTTAGGCGTAGATGATTCTAACAACCCGATGTTGTAAGGTGTATGTGGAACGCGAGAGTTTATTTATTTCGCGACTATACGTCTGAAATTTATTCTCAAGGCGTATTTGTATGGTTCGTGCGTTTGCCGCATCTTCTCTTTGAAAGACTCGTAAACTCGAATATGAGGAACGCTTTGTCTTTATTTATACTTGTAATGTAAGATACATGGGGTAACCCAAGAGATCCGGCATGTGACCTGTGTTCTGGATCTAGAGGGCATTGCCCCTGGTATAACTCGTGGCTTTTACAGCCTTTATTGTTCTACTCTATTGTCTTATGATGCTTATGTCGTTGTGGCTTTCCCTTTTTCCTCTGCGCCTGTGTCTTCTCCTGATGCTCCTACTCGTGGTTTCTTCGTTTCGGGCTCCGCGACGCATCCTTCGAGTAGCTTGACGCCTTCTGTAGTCGCGTTTTTTGCCTTTTCTGCATGGTTGGCTATTACGCCAAAATTTTGCGCCATCTTGTGGAATTCCCTGTCGCAGAGATCTGAAACTTCAAAACTTCCTTTCACTGTAATTATTCCTCTTGGTCCTGGCATTTTAAGTACCAAATATGTGTAGTGAGGCACTGCCATGAATCGCGAAAACGCGGGTCGTCCGAGGATCGTGTGATATTGCGATGGCCAGTCCATGACTTCGAAGTCTAGCTTTTCTCTTCTATAGTTTTGTCGGTTGCCGAAGCAAACATTGAGTGCTATTCGACCCAGCGGGTAATTGGCACTTCCTGGTACGATTCCATGGAAGGAACAATCTGTTGGCTTCAGGAACTCTAGTGATATATGCATTGCTCGGAGTGTTTTCGCGTATATCAAGTTAATTCCACTCCCTGCATCCATGAATATTCTGTCGACATCATACGCGCCGATTTGAGCTTTGAGTACCAAAGGCGCGTTTCCCGGCCGAGGTACTGTTATAGGGTGATCTTCTCTGTTGAACTCTATTGGTTGCTCTGACCAGTGCAGATACTCCGTTGCAGCTGGAGGTGATATGACTGCTAAGTTGACTTGTCGAGTTATGCTCTTCTCTTCTTTGTTCGACTTGGGTACAGGTTGTATCATTGATATGATGTGTCCTTTTGATGGTACATACCCTTCGTCGTCGTCATGTCCCTGGTTTTGCTGGTCTTGTCCTTGAGGCGCTCCATTGTTTCCTTGCTGCTTTGTCGGAGGATTGTTACTTCCTTCGAATCCTTGTCGCCTTGCTTCGGTTTGCTTATTTATTGCTGCTTCTTGCAGTTTTAAGAATGTTGTGCAGTCTTTCATTGCGTGCCTTGATACTCGTTTCCCGTGGACGAACGCTGAGTGTATATGACAAGGCCCGTTGAGCATATCTTCTGGTGATGGGTTGTACTCTCTGGATTCCCTTATAGGGAACCTCTTATAGTCCTCCTTTCCGTAGCTTCTGTATCCCGAACTTCTGCGATCATTTCCTTGATAGCTGTTGTCTTTATATCCTGCGGCGACTTGGCTATGCGAGCCGTAGGTGTCGTAGTTTCGGGATCGTCTCCTTGGACTTCCATATCTGTTTCTTCTGTCGTCCTCTGGAGATCGCGTCCGCTTGTTGTTGCACGCATCTTCTCCGTCTGCGAACCTGTTTGTTGTGTCCATGAGGTCTGACACTGTTTTCGGCTTGATTCTGCCCATCTCTTCGACTAGGTCTCTTCGCCTTAATCCGATGATGAACGCGTCTATTGCTCTTTCGTCCGAAACTTCGACTGCTGAGTTTTTGATGAGGCTCCATCTTTGGATGTATGCCCGTAGTGTTTCGTCGCGTTGCTGTACGCACGCTTTGACTTCTTCTATTGATGCTGGTCGTTTGTATGTCGACCTGAAGTTGCTTGTAAATTGCTTTGTGAGGTCTTCCCAGCTTCCAACAGATTCTTTCTCTAGTTTGCTCAACCATGACCTTGCTGCACCGGTGAGGTGTAGTTGCAAACTTTGCATTGCTGTTTCCTTGGTTCCTCCTAATATTTGAACTGCTTGCAAGTAATCTGCAAGCCATGATTGTGGTTCCTGTGATCCATCGTATTTTTGCTGATCATGAGGTAGCTTGAATCCCTTGGGAACTGGAGTGGTGCGAACCCTGCGGGTAAAGCATGATGCCCCCATCTCTTTTTCGTCGTCTTCATAGTCGCGCTTTTCATTTGGGGATCGTGATCTTCGGGTTCCACCGTGCTGCTTTGGTGATGGCGATCGAGATCGGTGTTTGCTGCTTCTGCGCCGAGGACTATTGTGGCGGCGAGGTGACCTTGCTTTGTGCACTTCCTTGTGGTGATATGCTTCTTCTCCTTTTGTTGATAGCTTGTGGCCCACCATGTTGAGTCCGTTCAGTGCTGCTCTATGCATATGTTCTCTAGGATCTCCTGGACTTGGTCGAGTTGTAAGTAGATATGCTTGTGCTGCCACTAGTGCTGCTTCAGGAGTTTTTGGTAGGATGTTTCCCTGCTCGTCGACCGATAGGAAGGACGAGTCGAGGTTTTTGGAAATACTTTGCCTGTCAGAATACTCGAGGTTATCGTACCTTGAACCGTGTCGACGATTTTTCCTTGCGTTGTTGTATGATGCGTCGCTCCGTGCTTTTCGAGCAGCCTCGCTAGCTGCAATGGCTGAATCTTTTCTTCTTTGTATCTCTGTTTTCTCCTTTGCTAATTGCTTGGCCTGCTGCCTTAGGGCGTAGTGATACCCCAAAAGCATGTCTTTGCTAGAATTTGATGGTATTGGCGTGCCGTGTTCTACGGCTTCTCTTATTATCCTCCATTCGTCGACTGATAGTCGAATTTTTTCCCTGCTTGCGAGGGATTCTGGTGTTTGCCCTTCTGCTAGGTGATTTGCTCCTCTGTCGATATTTGCTGGGTTTAATACTGGATTGTCGTTTTCGTCGAATTCTTCTGAATTATCTCCTATAATGGCGAGCACCTGGCATTGTTTGCCGATGTTACCCTTAAAGCTTGAGAAGATCGAGTTACTATCCTCAGAAAGCTCTAATCCTGTCTTCCATGTATCTGTTGACTTGTCTGCCGTATCGTCGAGGCAGATCGTGAGATCTTCGAGTTGGACTTCCACGTCAAAATTTTCCTTTTCTTCGTTATCTTCTGCGATCTTTTCTTTTTGCACTTCCTCTGGGCTGACCGGCGAGTTTACCTCGCTGGAAGAGCCTTCAGAATATTCCATCATTGCTGTTGTTCCGGGCTCCCTTGCCGACGGATCTTGTTTCGTCGGATCTGAAAGGCGAGATGAACCCGACGGTTCGATGAGGATGTTTAAGCTTCCGATTGTCAACTCCATCTCTTGATTTTTGTCGACTTCTGTACTGCTATTGGCTAAAAGCGAAAAAGCCGTCGAATTCATGATTCCAACGCCCAAGATCCCCACGGTCGGCGCCAATTGACGAGGGGTTAACTCGACAAATGTCCTAGATGAAGGACTTAGGATCGGGGAGACAGGGCGTCGGATGAACTCGAAGGTAAAATTAGTCGAAATAGGTATGCGTCGAAAGTAAACTTGGGTGTTCAACCTGGCTTGCTTTCAATCTGCCCTACACCGTCCCCTCCTGGCCCCTATATATAGGTGGCCAGGTCTCGAGGATCGGGTAGGGTCCGATACAGATTATAATATCGACATACGGTAAAGACTCGTATTCGACTAACATTACAATTGGGCCTAGCTTAATGGGCCTCAGGGGTACTCAACTAACGGGCTCTATTAACTATACCCTTGTCAGGAGGCGAGGTGGCGGTGGTGATGGCCGTCTCTTGGGGCCATGAGAGTGGCGAGGAGTGGGCGTCGGGGGGCTCCTGGTGTTGGCGGCGCCTCGGCGTGGTCAGTGCCCAGATCGCGTGGTGGAAGCTCGGCTCGGGGTTGGCTTGTATTCTGAGGTACCAGGTGTGGCGAGGGTGTCCGGATGAAATCCCAACGCTTCGGCGCCAACGATGGTAACGCATGCGGGTGTCGTGACCCTCTTGAGGGCATCGTTGTGGCTACCCTCTCTGCAATAGGGCTCCGGGTGAAAACCCTAGACCTATGTGGTCTTGGCAACAACGACGCTTGTAGCGTCGTTTCCTTCTTGGGGGTGTTGTCGTGGAGCTCAGGTCTTCTTAGTCTCATGGCGGCTTCGGTGGCAAGCTCGACGCTTCTTAGTTTTTATTGTTTATCTCCCATCTGCTTGTAAGAGGAACTCCTCATCACTATGTATCGGTTCGGCCGTATGACTTTATTTATAAAACGGGGCGAAAGCCTGTTTTGAGGAGGAATGAGCCGAGCCGCACTTATATTTTTGTTGTTTAAGAAATTAATTACGCGTGTTATTTTTCTATTAGCCGTTATCAGTTTTTCTGGATCATGGGTTGTGTTGACTCAGGATGTGAGATGCTGCGTTGGAAGTCTTACCCGACCCCGCTATTTATAATCGTCGCATGCATGAACCCTAAACCACTAAGCAACACATCAGCTCTTTGTCTCCCGAACCGCGCGCCGTCGCTCAAGTCTTCCCCATCTTTTATAGGTGAGGGGTGGTCGGGTTTTTGGGAAGAGCTTTGACGCAACTACGGCATCACGTCGTTCGAGGACTTCTTCCTTGATATCAGTAGCCTCTACATCAATGATATGGGTGACAACGCCAACGCGAAGCTGTAGCGTATGCGATCTTGTCATCTCTCTTTTGTATCTTGTCAATGCCAACGCAAACATTCAGGCTGCACCGCTGTAGTCGATGCCGCCTCACCGCCCAAGGCCACTGCCTTGGCATCCAAAACGGCCCCACCCAGAGCAGCAGAGAGACGACGCCCTGCCGCCATCTTCACCGGAGGTGACCAGGGCTTGCCCGGTGGCCTCCTCGGGAAACCGCGAGGGGAGGGCTGGGAGGGGGGCGGCAGCAGAAACCCTATATTGCCCGCGAGTCGACTAGAGAGGACGAGGCGAGGGCCGAACCGTTTTTTCTCTGGCGGTCTGGTGGCTACAGATGATCGTTTTCAGGCTTTGCAGCAGAGCACACATAAGAACCAGAAATGTAACAACTAAGAAGTACTAGTAATATGATTTGGCTTTGAACAGCACATGGTTCTTGTAGCCCGAATATCTCTTCTTCTGAGAGAACATACACACGCGTAATTCTTCAGTTCAAACTCTTATGTGGATTGTCCCTTTTCTTCTGATCACTTCCGTGTTAGCTTTCGTTGATGCAGAGATTGTGGTCTTAGTTGATGCAGAGATATCGGTAGTAAGAAAGCTCTCGTTGTTGCAAAAAATAAATCCACTCATGCTCTGGAGGAAGCTCGGCCGGCGGCCGCCACCTTCCTCCGAGCCGTCGGTTGTCGATGTGAGAATTCTTTTTTCTTCTAGCATTTGAAATGGACGTGGAGGGATCAAGTTCCATGAAGAGGAGCCATCAGAAATGAAAAGGTTTGGCACTTCTCCCACTTGCCCTTTCGGTCAGAATCGTTGCCCCTTTGAGGAAATTCTACTTGGCAACCACTCGTTCAGACTTTGAGAGGAATATTTGGTGTGATATGTTCCTGCAAAAAAATAGAAACAAGAATCACGCTACAATTCCTTTTCTACGTCTCGTTCAAGAATCCAATACCTCCTAGGGATGGCACCCGCAGGGTATGGGTGCGGGTGGAACCATCTCATACCCGTACCCATCTCCCTTGATCTTACCCATCACCCGTACCCATACCCGCCAACGGGTACAAAATTTTCTCATACCCGTCCCCCGTCAGGGTAAATGGGTACCCGCGGGTAAAAATACCCGCATTTACAACACATCAATTTGAGCAAAAAAATAGTCATAAACAACATATAACCATAATTTAATAACAACATATTATAAGCAACAACACATACTTGTGAACAACAACACATTCTCATAAATAACCACACTTGCGCATAATAGCACCATATTAATTTAGTACGCTGATACTCCGGAGGCCCACATGTCAGACTATTAGATGGGTATCTGGGTATACGGGTATGGGTTTTAGGATCCCATACCCATACCCGCTCTACCCGATGGGCATAGATTTTTCTCATTTATATACCCATGGGTATTTTTTTGTCCCATACCCGTATGTCTAATGGGTATTTACCCGGCGGGTACGCGGGTGACGGGTACCCATTGCCATCCCTAATACCTCCTGCTGCCTGTATATATAACCCCTGCGCTCATCGGTAACGGGGTCATCAAACACAAGCAGTTCACTAAGTTCAGCTTGATATCAGGATTCAATTTTTCCATCCACCTCCCAAAACCGAAGAACAGGTTGAGAAAGAAACTAGCCGTCAGAGAAGAGGATCCAGCATGGCGCTGAGGAGGATCGTGAAGGAGCTCAGGGACCTGCAGAGGGACCCACCAGCCTCCTGCAGCGCAGGTGACCACCATCATCATCTCTAACCTTCATTTTTACATACTCTAGTGTCAGCTGGATACATAAAACGAGTTCAGAGAAGAGATCAAAACCAGTTTCAGGTCTGAACCATCACTGAATTTTCTGCATGATTTGGTGCGTGCGTGCAGGTCCGGTGTCGTCGGGCGACATGTTCCACTGGCAGGCGACGATCATTGGGCCGGGGGACAGCCCCTACTCGGGCGGCGTGTTCGTGGTGAGCATCCACTTCCCGCCGGACTACCCGTTCAAGCCGCCCAAGGTGGCGTTCAAGACCAAGGTGTTCCACCCAAACATCAACAGCAACGGCAACATCTGCCTCGACATCCTCAAGGACCAGTGGAGCCCCGCCCTCACCATCGCCAAGGTGCTGCTCTCCATCTGCTCGCTGCTCACGGACCCCAACCCAGACGACCCGCTGGTGCCGGAGATCGCGCACATGTGCAAGGCCGACAGGGCCAGGTACGAATCCACGGCAAGAATGTGGACGCACAAGTACGCCATGGGGTAGATCCAGGATGGAGAGCTCGAGCTCCAGCCTGACCATGTCAACGAAGATGATAGTAGATGTGGTACACCGTGGATTAGTGGTGATATATGTAATAATCAGTACTATTTGCTTCGATGTGGTCATGAGTTTTGTTCGTCGCGAAAAATTGATGTCGAGGATGAACTTTATCAGTCCTGTTCTACTAGCAAAGGAGATATAAGACAGAGTAAGCTACTGGACACAACCGACGCTTTGGCCGAGTGGTTAAGGCGTGTGCCTGCTAAGTACATGGGGTTTCCCCGCGAGAGTTCGAATCTCTCAGGCGTCGTATACTTTTTGGTAAATTCTTTCTTTTTAAAAGAGAACACTATAAACGCTGCTATTTTTTTGGAAACCTACGTACAAATAACCATTTTTATTGTATTTTTTAGACTGCTCACATGCGTGCCATGTGTTCACCCAGTTCACTATTTTTCTTTAAGAAAAATCAGCTGGCCCAAATCAACTGGGGCCCGGTTTGTGATTATTAATTTTTTTATATTGTTCTTATGTTAACCTTAACTTAGGAATTAGACATGATTTTTTATAAAAGGGGGGCAAACAAACGTAGCCTTTTTTGTTTGTTTTTGCATAGTTTACCTATACTCCTTCCATTCTATATTATCTGCCATTGATTTAGTACAAAAGTTATACTAAATCAATGGAGGGAGCAGTAATTTTAGAAAATTTTGAGGACATGGACTATGACATCATTAAAGATCAGTAAAATACAATTCAATGGTTGACAAGGGTATAGATAATAGAGCTCGTTAGTTGAGTACCCCTGGGGCCCGTTAAGCTAGGCCCAGTTGTAATACTAGTCGAAATACGAGTTCATGTCGTATGACGATATTGTAATCTGTATCGGATCCCACCCGATCCTTGAGACCTGGCCACCTATATAAAGGGGCCAGGAGGGGACGGTGTGGGATAGATTGAAAGCAAGCCAGGTTCTACACTCACGTTTACTTTCATAGCCACCTTGTTTGACTGAGTTTACCTTCGAGTTCATCCGACGCCCTGTCTCCCCGATCCTAAGTCCTTCATCTGGGACATTTGTCGAGTTTAACCCTCGTCAATTGGCGCCGACCGTGGGGACTATGGGCGTTGGCATCATGAACTAGACGGCTTTTTCGCTTTTAGCCAGCAACAACTCGCAAGCCGATGAAATTCAGATACCCTTCGGAATCGTCGATTTTCAACCTCACCAGTCAAGTTTCACGCAAGTATTCGAGAGCATGGATCAAGATATGGATTTGACGATCGGAAGTCTAAACTTTCGCGTTGGATCACTAGGTTCGATTCGCCTTTCAGATCCGATGAAAATGGGTCCGTCGGCAAGTGAACCCGAGACAATAGCAATGTCGGAATCATCAGAAGGCTCTTCCAGCGAGGTAAACTCGCCGGTCAGCTTAGCAGAAGCAAAAGCAGGAAAAATCGTAGGAGGCGACAAAACCATGGAGAATTTTGACTTAGAAGTGCAACTCAAAGATCTCACAATCTACCACGATGGCAACTCAGATCAATCAACAGACTCCTGGAAAACGGGACTAGAACTTTCTGAAGACGACAATTCGATCTTCTCAAGTCACAACAACAAATTCGACAATCGGTATCAGATACTCACCATCGCATGAGATAACTCAGAAGAACTCGACGACAACAACAACCCAGTGCTTAATCCAGCAAATCTAAACAGAGGGGCGAATCACTTAGCAGAAGGAGAAACCGCTGACTCCCTCGCAACAAGGGCAAAAGTTTGACTATCAGAAGAAGAGTGAAGAACAATCAATACAGCCGTGGAGCATGGCACACCAATACCAACAAATTCTAGCCAAAATATGCTTTTGGGATACCATTACGCCCTAAGACAACAGGCGAAGCAATTAGCAAAGGAGAGGATTGAAATACAGAAGAGGAAGGACTCAGCCATTGCAGCAAGCGATGCTGCTCATAGAGCACGTAGTGATGCATCATACACAAACAGAAGGCATCATCGATATGGATCAAGGTATGAGAATCTAGAGTACTCAGAAAGGCAAAGCATCTCGAAAAACCTCGACTCTTCCTTCCTATCGGTCGACGAGCAAGGAAATATTATCCCAAAAACTCCGGAAGCAGCATTGGTGGCAACTCAAGCGTACCTGCATACGACACGACCAAATCCAGGAGACCCGAGGGAACATATGCACTGAGCAGCACTAAATAGATTGAAGATGGTAGGCAACAAATTATCAGCAAAAGAGGAGGAGGCATATCGCAACAAAGGAACTCACAAGCCAAGATCACCACGCCGTCACAGCAGTCCTCGGCACAGAAGTGGAAGTCGCCGATCTAGGACGCCATCACCTGGACGATACAATAGTCCAAAGAACAAAGGAACCCGACGATCCAGAACTCCCAACAGTTAATATGACTACGAAGATGATGAAAAGGAGATGGGGGCGCCATGCTTTACCCGTAGGGTTCGCATCACGCCAGTACCCAAAGGTTTCAAACTACCCCATGATCAACAAAAGTATGACGGATCTCAGGAGCCACAGTCATGGCTTTCAGATTATCTACAAGCAGTAAAACTATTAGGAGGAACCAAGAAAACAGCAATGCAGAGTTTGCAATTACACCTCACCGGAGCAGCAAGGTCATGGCTAAGCAAATTAGAAAAGGAAACAATTGGAAGCTGGGAGGAGCTAACAAAACAATTTACAAGTAACTTCAAGTCGACATATAAGCGGCCAGCATCCATAGAAGAAGTCAAAGCCTGCGTACAGCAACACGGGGAGACGTTAAGAACATATATCCAAAGGTGGAGTCTTATCAAAAATTCGGCAATCGAAGTCTCGGATGAAAGAGCAATAGATGCATTCATAATCGGGTTACAACGAGGAGATCTAGTTGAAGAGATGGGCAGAATCAAGCCAAAAAACAGTATCAGATTTAATGGATGTGGCAAATAGATTCGCAGATGGAGAAGATGCGTACAACAATAAACGAACGCGATCACCAGAAAATGATAGAGGAAACAGATATGGAGGTCAAAGGAGAAGGTTCCGTAATTATGACAATTATGGCTCCCACAGCCAAGTAGCCGCAGGATATAAAGATAACAGCTACCAAGGCAACGATCGCAAAAGTTCGGGATACCGTAACTATGGCAGAGAAGAGTATAAAAAGTTTCCGCCAAGGGAATCCAGAGAGTACAACCCATCACCAGAAGATATGCTCAATGGACCGTGTCATATCCATTCTGCGTTCGTCGATGGGAAACGAGTATCCAGACACGTAATGAAAGATTGCACTACGTTCTTGAAACTACAAGAAGCAGCACTTAACAAGCAAGCCGAGGCAAAATGCCAGGGATACGAGGGAAACACAAGCAACACGCCTGCAAACCTACAAGGAAACAGTGGAGCTCCCAAGGCTCAAGATCAATCAAACCAGGGACGTGACGATGAGGAAGGATATGTTCCATCTAAAGGGCACATCACAGCAATGATACAGCCAGTGCCCAAGTCGAACAAAGAGGAGAAAAGCATAACTCGACAAGTTAACCTCGCAATAACTTCACCTCCAGCAACAACGGAATATCTACATTGGTCAGAGCAACCCATAGAATTCAGCAGAGACGATCACCCAATAACAGTACCTCGGCCAGGAAACGCGCCCTTGGTACTCAAAGCCCAAATAGGGACGTACGATGTCGACAGAATATTCATGGACACAGGAAGTGGAATAAACCTGATCTATGCAAAAACCCTATGGGCAATGCACATTTCACTAGAGTTCCTAAAGCCAACTGACTGCTCCTTTCACGGAATAGTCCCAAGGAGTGCTAACTATCCACTTGGTCGAATAGCACTCAATGTCTGCTTTGGAAATCGGCAAAATTACAGAAGGAAGAAACTCGACTTCGAAGTCATGGACTGGCCATCACAATATCACGCGATCCTCGGGCGACCCGCGTTTTCGCGATTCATGGCAGTGCCTCATTACACTTATCTGGTACTAAAAATGCCAGGACCCAAAGGAATTATTATAGTCAATGGAAGCTTCGAGTTATCGGACCTGTGCGACAACGAATTTCACAAGATGGCCCAAAACTTCGGCATGATGGCAAGCTACGGGGAACCCAAAACAAAAAGCACGACTACAGGAGTCACGCAGCAACTCGAAGGAAATCCCAAAGAACCAGAAGTAAAGAAACCTCGAGTAGAGCCGCCAGAGCAAGAGAAGTCCACAGGAGAAGAAGAGAAGACTCAAGCAATATAGGAGACAAGACATACAAATTAGCCAAGTAGGAAAATAAGGCTGTAAAAGCCACGAGTTATTCCAGGGCAACGCCCTCTAGATCCAGAACACAGGTCACCGGTCGGATCTCTTGGGTCACCCCATGTATCTTATATTACAAATATAATAAAGGCAAGTTCCTCATATTCGAGTTTACATGCCTAAACGCGACAAACGCCAACACCCACAAAACGCCTTGAGTAATAAAAATTCCCTCGGGAATCAGCTCAGGGAAAAACGCTCTCGCGGACTATAAAGTATATACATTAAAATTACAACGCAGGCGGATCTGAGTCATCCACATTAAAAGGATTCAAATAATGGTACTCGCAGAAAAACCTTGCATCCTCTTGCAGTAACCTTGAGGTGATCCTTTTCGCTGGCTCTAGCGTCGCATCCATATGAACTCCAACCGTAGCTCGTTCTGAAGGCAAATTCTGGGACATGCGGTCATAATCAAGTCTCGGATGCCACTTTCGCATCCATCCAAGAGCAAAATTAGCACCAGCAATTAGGTTCAGTTTTATAAGGAGATGAACCCGCTGGCTCGTCCGGAAAGTTTCGAGTAGTTGCCTAAAATCCCTCGGCATAGCATTATGAGGCAACATAACAGAGTACATGGTTGTCAGGGACATGCGACAACCATCAACAGCTTCGCCAATATGCTGTGCGCGATCCTGAAGAGGCATGATGGCGCGACAGTGACGGAGGTTCGACCATAAGCTCTCAGTTCCCTGAGCAGCTTTCTAAAGAGCAGTGATCCGCTCAGAAACCCGGCGTGATTCGCCGGCAAGATCAAGGCAAGTACCTACGGTGCAAGTAAAAATTAGCACACAGCAAGCCAGAGCAAAAACAAAAGAGAAAAAGGATCCCCGAAGACTTACACAGCAACATCTCGCAAACAGATTCGATGATACCAATCAGAAAAGATTCGCATTCCTCAAAATGTGCGATCCTCGCTACTAGACTCGAAACTTCATCTTCAAGATTGGACACTTGCTTCATCAGATCATGGGACTTACCGGCCTTGTCTAAAGCAATTTGCGCCTGGCGCTTTATCAAGGATAGACGGCTCTCAAGATCCAAAATCCTCGATGAATATTCCTCACATCAGCAGAAAGAAGGAGGAGGCGAAGAAGTTTCGAAGTCGAACATACTAACAGGAGATAACGCCCGGGTACGACCCGACGATTCACCAGCAGGTGCAAGCTGGAAGTCAAGGAAAGAAAAAGAGAGAGAAGACATACATCTCAGAAAACCTCATTCAAGCCAAACACTTCATAAACAGGAAGATATTTACAACAAGTGCAAAAGCCCCTTAACTAGCTCTCGGGCAAACTACAATTAGAAGTGCACCATAGCAAATGAAGCAAAGATTACAAAGAAAGATTAAAACTATGCCACCTCAGCATCATGCTCTGTGGCAGGCGACGCAGGTGTAGCAGTAGCTCCTGGAGGAGGCATTGTTGCACCAGAGGAAGGAGTCAAAGAAATAGGTGCAGAAGTCGAAGCAGCCGCCGAAGGGGAAATAATCGACACAATTCCTGGCGCGTACTTCTTTGCCCTTTCAAGGAAACCTCATAATTCAGGTAGAGTCCAACCGTGGAAGGAGCTTACCCTCTCCCAGTCAATCTCTTCACCATGAGCATAAGCAAGAACGATGGCCCCCTCTGCACCCCGCTTCACGGAACGACCCTTCAACAGGAGAATAGGGTCCTCAGGGGTGTCAAAGGCCTTGACGAGCTTCTTCAAATCAGCATTTTCAACGACAACCTTTTGCTTTGGCCACAACCCGATGAAAATTCGTGTAAGAACACGGCTAGACAATCCAAAGATCTCTTGGTTGGAATTCCAGTTCGACTCTAGCAGACTAACCGTAGCCATAAGAGAGTCGTCGCCTGGTTGCGCAGAAGTCGAAGGAATCCCGGTATGTTCTATATAGTTGAGGAAACAAAGATACATCAGTAGAGTATAAGAATAAGCAACTCAAGCAAAGTAGAGGAAAAAGGTATTTACCTCCAGCAAGAGCCGACATCTTATTTAGGCGTAAAGCCATGGCTTGATCTCGCTGAATCCGCTCTTTCTTCAAATCAGCCAAGGATTTCTCCATTTTCATAACCTTATCCAGTGCTGACTTAGAGGACTTCTCAGCACTGGTCTTGGCAGCAGTGGCAGCATCAAAAGCCTTCCCGGAGGCCTCAAGTTCAGCCTCCAGGGAAGAGATACGAGCATTAGCTGTCGCCAAGGCATCTATAGTGAAAAACAGGGAAAGATGAGTATGATAAAGAAGCAAATAAAGGCGCTTGGGATAAGCAAAGTCAAGGAAAAAAGACTACCTTCGGAAGCTTTAGCAGATTTCATATACTCGGCACATTCAGTGCCCAAAGTGATAAATTTCTTCATCAAGATGTGCAAAGGGAAAAAGAACGTAAGCATAAGGATCACGCAAGGAACAAAAGGTAAAAAGAGAAAAAAACAACCACGCACATCATCAGGGGAGCTCCTGGAATCATGGGGTTCAAGGGAAATGTCGGTTTCCTTCGACTTCTTCGAACGTTTGGCGCCTCGAGCCACAGGAACTTTTTTGACAGAAGTTCTGGGAGCCTTTGGGGACTTCGCGGCAGGCTCCACTTCCTGCGGAGGGGATCCATCAGCATTTGTATTTTCGGCAGAAGGAGCAACGGCAGCATCCCTTTTCGGGTCCTCGTCATCACTGCAAAGAAAGCCAAAGGAAAGAGATTTTACACAACTCGAAAGGAGGAAAGCAAGTAAAAAAAGAATAGAGTTGGCAAAATACTTACGAGTCCAAGAGGTCGAAAAGTTCTACTCCCCCTTCTAGACCAGGGGCTTCTTTGACCACAATTCTCTGAGCAGAGGTACTCGAAGAAGCAAGCTCCTCGACGCGCTTCCTCTTCTTATCCACGCCAAGATCTTCAGAAAGCGCATGAGGAGGCGACGTCGTCGAACTGGTCTCTTCTTGTGATTCTTCAGCATCATCTCCGTCCTGAATCTCCTCAGCCTCGGGGGCTTCGGATGAGGCAGCAACTAGATCCGCCGGAATAGGTCCTTCCTCGAGGAGAGGCGGACGTGAAACAAGGAATTTATGGGTCTGTACATAAATAAGTCAATAAAACTATCAAGACAAGTAAACTAACAATAGCAAGAAAGTGAAAAGGCAAAAGTTGATATACAAAGAGAACATACCGCAGGCAAGGGATGCTCGGAGTCAAAATGATTAGCGGCCAATTCCACAATCTCGTGATCCCTAGTAAGAGTTGTAAGAGCTCTGACC
Source organism: Dactylis glomerata (assembly GCA_007115705.1). NCBI lineage: Eukaryota > Viridiplantae > Streptophyta > Magnoliopsida > Poales > Poaceae > Dactylis > Dactylis glomerata. The sequence goes on from QXEO01000132.1 coordinate 1,251,694, forward strand.
CGCCTGTCGACATCTTTCTTTTCCATCAGATCTTCACATACTCGAGAAGAATCTCCTAAACCAGAAAAGGTCCACAGCTTGGAAAGATGGTGTTGCAGGGGTTGAACTCGACGTTGTACGAAGAACACCATGAGTTGGGTACCCGATAGAGCGCCTCCTCTACCTTCTTTCAGAACTTGGATGCGGGTCAGGAGTGGTGCAATTTCCTCCATCTCAACATCTGAAGGAGGCGAATCCCACGATAACAATTTCTTCAACTCCTGAGAGGCATCAAAGGGGGCAAGGCCATACTCGTCGGTGGAAGAGACCTTACGATCTTTGATGTAAAACCATTTGGTCCTCCAACCTTGTACTGATACAGCCATGGAAAAGTCCAGGTATTGAGACTCAGCACGAACAGAGATGACAGCTCCGCCCAGCTCAGGTTTTTCCGATAAGGAGACGCTGGGGCGAAGCCGAAAGAGGGACCTCCAGAGAGTAAAATGGGGTTCGATCCCCAAAAACGACTCGCAAAGAGTTATAAAGCAGGCAATATGAAGAAGGGAATTTGGTGTGAGCTGATGAAGCTGCACACCATACACATAAAGAAGCCCACGAAGGAACTCGTGGGCAGGAAGAGAAATACCGTGAAGAAGAAAAGCAAGAAACATCACCCGGAAGCCGCTTTGGGGCTTGGGGATCCGCTCGGTGCTGGGGAAGATGACTGAGTCACTATCGGAGATGAGCCCATCCGCCTTGGCCTTGTCTAGATCCTTCTGCGTGAAAGCAGAAGGTACCCCGCTCGTAGCGGCATTCACATCCTTCCCCTTGACCATCTTGTTTTTCTCCGCCAAATGCTTCACACGCATCCACAAATTGCGCACGGGGCCTATGCAGAAGGTCGGAAGTGCGCAAAGATTGTAGCAATGGCGGCGACGGCGGAAGCTATGAGTTGGTAAACAATATGATTCCCCACTCTCCCCTTATATACCTTCACAGTGAAGGAACGTGGGCTGAGACGTGGCGTAAGGAGAGGAAGCGGCAGCCCACTAACGGGCGGGGGAAATATAAAATTACCGCGCTGCCCATGAAACGGTCAGCGCTCAGTCAAAATGACGTATAATGAGATTTCGCTACTGACGTCATAAAGTAGCTATAAGGCTAACAAGGCAGATGTGTATACTCAATGAATATTGGATATAATAGTTTGCGAAGGGTATACAACAAAAGTTAGTAAAGGGGTTAGTATTGGAGTCTATACCCGAAAATATTCGACTATAGCCTCGGGGGCTACTACCATCGGGAGCGCTGAGCGCGCACCCGACGATATTATCATTACAAAATTCTAAACTAAAGGTTACAGGTGGGTACAATATACTTGAGCCTATACTCGAAAAAAAGAGAGAATTTTTTTGACTATAGCCTCGGGGGCTACTACCATCGGGAGCACTGGTCGCGCACCCAACGATGTTTATTCATGAGTACTGGAGCAAGGAAGGCAAAGAAAGAAATGATGAATGTCATTACTACCATCGGGAGTGAGTTTTTTTAAATCATGGTTATATAACCCGAATATTTTATATGCTGGAACAGTCAAACAAGGCTGCGACATATGATTCTCGGGTTGCGTCATCGCGACAAAACTCGAATGCCGTGACTGAAATATGTCATGAAGGTAAGACCCCAGGATCCATCCTGTGTGGCCCGGTATACGCACATGGATGTGCTCTGCTGGTATGTATCCGTGTCTACGACGCGAAGAAAAATCCTGGTGGACGCACTGGGTACCCTGAGAACCACTGGGATTCATTCTTTGTAAGTCCTAAATGCGGCAAAAGAGTGGGTTTGACCGGTTTCCTGAATTCTAATCCAAGGGGATTGAATTTGAAGTAGGTGGCAAGTGTCTGTTCCGACAGTTAACTGACATCTTGATCCGTCAGAGTTGTCAGGCTTGTTCATCAAAAGCCCCTTGCGAGATACTATAGAAAAAGATAAGTCGAAAGACCAAGTCGAAGATTTAAAAATATGAAGAAGTCGAAGAATTGATCAAGTCGAAAAATTGAAGATCTGAGATTCGACCTGAATCTGCAATTCTGGTAGAATCTCGGGGGCTACTGACAAGGGTATAGATAATAGAGCCCGTTAGTTGAGTACCCCTGATGCCCGTTAAGCTAGGCCAATTGTAACACTAGTCGAAATACGAGTTCATGTCGTATGACGATATTGTAATCTGTATCGGATCACACCCGATCCTTGAGACCTGGCCACCTATATAAAGGGGCCAGGAGGGGATGGTGTGGGACAGATTGAAAGCAATTCAGGTTCTACACCCACATTTACTTTCATAGCCACCTTGTTTGACTGAGTTTACCTTCGAGTTCATCCGACACCCTGTCTCCCCGATCCTAAATCCTTCATCTGGGACATTTGTTGAGTTTAACCCTCGTCAATGGTACTAGGAGTAGCGGCCCACTTGTATTTACCATTGTTGTACTATTTAACAAGAGATGACCTAATATATATCTCATCAGCAACATACTGCAGCACGCACATATTTTTTCGAGAACTACAAGAATGAGATCCTTGTAGCAATGCATGATATATATATGTGTACGTATATGCATGAGAGCTATCAGGACATCTAGATTCTGAGAGATGATGATTACTCCTTCCATTCCATACTAGTTGTAGCTGACTTAGTACAACTTTATACTAAATTAATGACGAATAATATAAAAATTAGGGAGTAGTAATTTAGAAAAGTTTGATGGCACCAACTATGACATGCATTAAAGATCAGTAAGTCACAAGGTGGTAGGAGTAACGGCCCACTTGTATTTACTATTATTGTACTAGTTGACAAAAGATGGTCTAATATATATCTCTTTTAGAGGGTACTTTTTTTAGAGGGTACACCTGATATATATCTCATTGGCAACATACTGCAGCACACACACATTTTCTGAGAAATGCAAGAATGAGATATGAAACCCTCGTAGCAATGCATGTTATATGTGCGTATCTATATGGGAGGTATCGGGATATTTAGATTCCGAGGGTTGATGAAGGAATACCAACATGCCGATAAGACGAGCTGAGGATGCAGCATCAGTTGATCTCTCACGCGTCATTTCCTTTTTTGTAATTTTTTATCTCTTTAAAAGAGAGTATTATAAACGCTGGTCTATTTGGAGATCTATGTCCAAAACCACCATTTTTAATTGTATTTTTCAGATTGCTCACATACGTGGCATGTATTCACCCAGTTATTGTTCTTAAGAAAAATCCGCTGGCCTAAGTCAAGTACATCTCGGTCTGTGATTGTTAAATTGTGTTTATACTGTTCTTATTTTTTAGCTTTCTACTAGGAATTAGCCACGAAAATTATACAAAAGTGGGTCAAGCAAACGCAGTTTTAATTTGCTACATTATTCTAAGAAAAAGTTTATGATCCAGGATTATGCAATTTAATTGACGATTCATTGTCCTAAGACATAGATTAAACCACATGGCATCCAACTGAGCCCGATTATATTGACTTGGTTGAACCAAACTACAATTTTTTATCTCACTGAACTATCTCTCCTCCTTCAGACTTGCATCACTACTTCCTCTAGCAAATGCCTAGGCCACAAGGCGGCAGACGGTGCAATGTTAGGCCCTCGACAATGGTGTTCGGAGGTGCTTGTGAGGCATGGCGGTGATGGCTTCATTGGGTGCTGGTGGCGTAGAATTGTGGAAGACGAGGAGGCTTCATGTTCGAGTCCCTCTCCATCCACGAGTTCATAAGTTCTCTCTTGGCGTATCTATAGATAAGAACAAATCTCCCCAACTCGACAGATATGATAGATGGAATGGGTAGAAGGTTTAGGTTACTGTGTGTTGATTTAGTTAGGACTTTGTGTCCCTTTTGTTATCTTCCGCCCCGGGTGGATGATCTGTGGGAGCTAAGTTGAAGATCTTGGTGTCTTCATGAGTGGTAGCAGCAATTCAGCTTAGCAGACAAACAAAGAAAATGATAGAGACTTCTGGAGGGTGACGACCTTAATGAATCAAGTATTCAGGTGGCAGAGTTATTAGCAACAGCTCCAATTCTTGAATACTTATTGCCCTTGCTTCTATGATCCTGGCACATTTAGGTTTTGATCTGAGGCTATCTGGGTCTACAACCTTTTGAACTGTGTGTTGAATCCATGAGCAGGAGCATGAGTAGGATCAGCAGGAGAGGTGCCTCTATAAGTGGCTTCAATCTTACTATCAGCCAATTAATACAACCATAAAATACGCCTCAGATAATCTTGATGCAACTTTTAGTTTTATCAAGAAAATATCTTCTCTTTTTGTTTCTGCATAGTCTATATCAGTGAAGTCGGATATACTCCCTCTGTTCCATATTAGTTGTCACTGATTTAATACAACTTTATACTAAATCAGCGATAAATAACATAGACTGGAGGGACGCATTAAAGAGAAGTATGTCACAACTCGGTGGTAGGAGTAGCGACCCACTTGTATTTACCAGTGTTGTACTATTTTACAAGAGATGGCCTAATATATATCTCTTCAGCAACATACTGCAGCATGTACATATTTTTTTAAGAACTACAAGCATGAGAATATGAGATATTTATGGCAATGCATGTTATATGTTGTACTTCTATGCATGGGAGGTATCGGGATATCTAGATTCTGAGGGTCTATGAAGAAATGCCAATATGCGGATGAGACTAGCTGAGGATGCATCATCGTATGTTGTTGCAGCCATGGGCTGACGGCTAGGCCAGTTCTTCGGCCAAGCATATTGAAATCTCGTCCTGGAGCACCATGCTGGCATGCAAACCCCGGCATCCATCATATACTGAGATAGTAGAAGCTCATGATTCCATTTTAATAATTTTGTGAAGAATTATTCTACCTCTTGGTTTGAAATATTGCTAATTAGCGTGAAGAATGTTGTTGTGCATAAATAGGAAAAAACTAATCAGAGAACCTAACATGCAACATAGATTGTGTTGTTACATATTAGTAACATTTGCGGTAATTTTATACCAACTTTGGTGGCAAATATGCCCACCATTTCAATGGTTTACGAGAGTATCACTTGTAGATTTAACGGATCGCATTAGAAAAATGTTAGAAGTTGCGGACCGCTGCCACCAATGGACACATTTATGGGAGCAATGATAAGGGTGATTGAACCAATGTAGAGAATATCTTAGCTTATCCAACCAAGTGTCTCCATCTAATGAGAGGTTAACATTACCAAATTTCCTTGAATCCCTAGAAGAGCGTTTGATATTAAAAATATTGGATGATCCCTGGCAAACAATTTATGGGTAACCTGAAAGGATATTGGTTTTTATCATTCCTGCCACTATGACCGACCCAAATCTCACTTTTGTCATTTGACCGATTAAATTCTGAATCATCAACACTCCTTGAGTTTACCATTCCGTCATCTCACTATTAGTCTATAATCATTTTTACTATTTGGAGAAACACATTTCATATGTCAAAGGTGCAGAATGTTCAACATAGACTAACGACTGACAAAAATAAGATTGAATTTTCAATTGGTCAAATGGCAAACTCTTTTGGACTTTTCGAAGTGATAACATGTAGGTCAATCCACCGTTGAGAAATAAAATGAATACAAAAAGAAGGGAGAACTTGTAGTGGTAAAACTGATTATAGACTCATGGTAGAGAGTTAACGGAATGGCAAAACTAAGGTGTGTTCTAACGGAGTAGTGGCAAGATTGAGTTCCAATTGGTCAAAATGTCAAAATTGAGATTTGCATTAGTCATAGTGATAGGAATGATAAAACCCAAAATATTCCGTGATTAAAACAAATTTCAGAAACTTACTTAGGAAAGTAGGACTACACAAGGATTAGGATTTTAGAAATTTATGCGTTGTATATTCCTCTGGAAGTAATTTCACCACATTGCTTTTGGTTAATCACTTCATCTAGGATTACCAGGAATCATAAAATACCCATAAATATAATGTTCTGATCTACCAAATATAGCCTACATGCACGAGTAGTGCAACACCCTACACCCAAGCTTTTTTTTTTTTTTTTGAAAAATGGTAGGAGCGCTGCCATATTCATTGTTCAAGAAAATGAAAGGAGGTTACAAGTGGAGAAAGATCAATAAAAATGATCTTTCCATAATAAGATGTTATTACAAACAATATATGAGTTAACAGGTTGTATTAACATCTTATATTTAGATATTTATGTATTTATAATACTCCCTCCTATAATATATGATGTTATTACAAATAATATATGAGTTAACAGGTTGTACTAACATCTTATATTTCGGAACGAGAGGGAGTATTATACTCGGGAGTAGTTCTTTGGTGCTCATCAGACAACAGGTGTTAGAAAATATTTGAAACATAAAGATTTTCTAACACTAATTTGAGAGACAACCATGCTGCTCCTATCTGAGGAACTACAAGGTTGGTCTCCACCCGTGTCACGGTGTCACGATGCGTCCCGGTCTCTCCAGCTATCTCATGCGAGCTGACTATGCATGGTCACACAAGCTCGGCTAGGATGTCTAGAACGGAAGATCCAAAATGATGTAGAGACCAACGATGTTTTTCTAGGACATTTAACTGGGCTGTTGAGCATGAGACTATGAGAGGACATTAGTTCAGAAGTGGGAGGGCAAACTATATTTTTCTCCATATATAAGGGGCAGAGTCGCATCTCTCTGTATTAATGAGGTACGTTTATTTACATATATCCCACCTATTAACCTATAGATCCACGGTCATAATTCATATGACGGGAACACATACTCATTACAGGAAGGATGGCTGGTCAAGTATTGAATTCTTATTGACTTGGTTGTAATGGAGTATTGATCAAAGACAGACACGTGTAGTCCACCACGGCACCACCGGTTATATATTCAGCAGGACTTCTATGCATCTCACGCGCTCATTAGGAGGACAACTTGAGAGACCTGAGTGTCAAAAAGAAAAGTGAATAGATGTAGGGAAAAATATACTCGGGAATGGCTTGAGACCATGAAAAATCTTGGCCCTGGATAGGCATTCTCTCGTCTCCTAATACTTAACTTTATTTCGAAGGTGCATCACAAAGGTACATTGGGCATAGAAATGGGAGGCATCATGAGATGTTTGAGTCAACGAACTACACATGTGGTGTCAGGTATCGAAGCCCATGGAACTAGTTTCCTTAGATCATTTCCAATAGATGATGTATATTTGAGGAGGTGATGTAAAACTTAACTTATACATCATATTAGATCAAAACCAAAAATTAAGTGAACGCCCAAAATTGTAGTCATTTTATTTCTATTTTTTCATACATAACCAAAAAAAAAACAAAAAGATTCCTCAAGAGGGCCCAGAAGCTGTGATAAATGCCACCGAAGCCTAAAACTTCGGAGGAAATTAGGTGAAGTACTCTAGATGCAAAGTACGGAAAAGTATCTAGAACTTCGCCCATGGTCCTACTCCCCAACCTATAGTAGCTAAGTGTGCAAGTAAAATTAATGTCTCCAATAGGTGATATAAAGATTCTTGGTAATGCAAAATTTTTAAGGCAGCACTAAATTTTGGCCCGAGTAATGCAATGCTTCCCGCCCGCCCCCGCCTCCCCGTGGGCAAGAAATCAACCGGCGCCGCCTCAAATTGCCGCCGGCCCATCCACCAGTCTTTCGCCGCTTTGTCGCTACCTCCGCTACGGTCAGGCCATCGCCGATCTGAATCGGCGAATGCCGGAGCTCGATTTCAATGACACGTGGTGTATGGCCATCATGTAGGTCATCGATCGAATGTATCATACTCATCTGGCGGGCAATCAGTGCTTACTGCTATCAGACAGAGAATAAGCTTCTTGGCATAGATCCATGGTTTGAGAGCAATTAATCACAGGAAACCATATATATTTCGTCATGTATCTGCCGGTAGCTGCTATTTTTTCTTTTCCTTTGCTGACGCCGAGCGATCCCCCAATTTCTACCTAGCGGATTTCGTCACGCAGTTGATCCCGATAGTGGAGTAGGAAAGCCCGTCGGACCCAATCCACCTATCAACACCACTTTTGTTACAAATATGAAAAGGTAAGGATGCACGACTGGGCCACCTTCGCGATGCGTTGTGCTCGTGTTGCGCTTCTATTACAACCCCACCCGCGTGTAAGAAAAACTTAGGGTTTGTGGTCTATCCCCTATTCATCTGCGCTTATCCGTGGTGCCGCTCACAAATCGCATATATGAGGCTAGGGGATAGGGACCTTCTTATAATGTCTTTCCAAAGAGTCCACCTCTTATACAGATATAAGATTTCTAGTCTCTTAAAATAGTTTCTGGGATACAGTTCAGAACAAACTACCAACCACGATATAATTTGTCTATTAACGAACGTTACCCGTTGGTCCCTGGAACCCGCACTTGTCAGCAATGCGCCATAAAAATGTCTAAATTCCATTAATCATGCAGGTCGCTATTAGGACTGTAACCTAATTCATGACCTAGTTCCTTCCAATTATCAATGTACCCAGGTAGTCTTTCCAGTATAAACACAAAGTATAATATATTCCATTGATAATCCACCAACTTCCTTAAGATCTTAACACTTAAGTATATTCCAACAAGTAATAATTCCATAGTAAATATGTAGACTAATTCCATGTACAAATACATGTATATTTCCATAATGAGGTATTCCAAATATTAAACAATCCTAAATAATTTTTAATATAGTTGCAGGACACATATAATTCCAACATCTCCCACTTGTCCAAAATGATCATTCAGACATTCATAAACCCATAGTGTTAACATGCTTACCAAATACCTCCCAACTAAGAAGCTTAGTCAAGGGATCATCAATCATATTAATATTTGGTAGAGAAAATCGGAAGAACCATATGGCGATTTGTTCCCTCAATATGTTTGCTTATAGTACCTTAATTTACGCCATAACATTCCAGCGCAGCCATCCTAGGCAACTCAAGTCTTAATTCCTCGAGTAAAATTCCACCTTTATTGGCACCTTGAGTATTACTTCCTCGAGTGAAATTCCGCATCAATTATTCTTCAATTCATAGCATCAGCATTATGAATAATTCCACATTGAGTTAAGTAGATGATAACCATGATGAATAAAGATTGAAAGTCACTTAAATATCCAATATAAACAATAACTGAAGTTCCACATGTAACCTTACTTTAAAATAATTCCTGAATTTCATCAGTGTACCTGCATCATGTTAGTACTTTAAAAAAATATGTACTGGCATTATTTCACGCCTCATGGATACAACCATAATTTCCTCGGTGTGTTTATCTTCACTATAAATTATAGGACAAGTAACAGGTTGTGATGCACTTTCCAAGATTTTGATGATGCATGAGATTCCAATGAGAATGCCTTTTTTTGAATGCAGCAATAAATTCTGAAAGCTAAGGTATTGTTATATAATTATACATAAAAGTTCCAATACCATTTATTTTTCCTCATTTTTCTGAGTTAAACACAAGTACTCACTGAGTATAATTCCCTTTCATATGAAAGGTAGAAGATAACCAAGCTTTCACTTCCATCAGTGTGACTTTATTATTTTAAACAACAATAAATATCATTAACACATATAATATAATGAAAAATAGTTTACACGTACCTTGGTAGACGATCGCTTTCCTTCATATAGAAAACCATATGTCCTGCTATTCCATTGATGTGAAGCTTGTTGTAAGATAATAAATTAATCCATTCAATTAGCAAACCATGTCTTTATTTTTCTCTTTTCCTAAATTCCAGAAGAAAGAGTTTCCACAAAGTATATTTCCCCTTGTGTAAATAGTTAAATAACATGAGTGACATTAAAAAATATTCCACTAGGCCAAAATTTCCTTTTAAAATAAAATAAATCTACACACAAACAATGGGCTTGCGGTTGTTTGGTAAGATATGAAGTTCCCAAACTTTCCTCTTCCTCAAAGAGTTTATTATCCCTGCATTGCTTCCACCCATAGTTGACATAATAACAATTTAAAGTCATTCGTTTCATGTTAATATTCCTCTAAATATTGAGTGACTTCCACAAGAAAAGATAACAATAACATTCAATATTTTAGTTCACGATGATTCCTCCCACTATTCCTAAGCATGTTAGTGTTGGGAGTTAGACTTGTGTCTTCCTTTAGGGTATGGTAGTATTCCACATGAGATTCCGGTGCGGTATGATTTCTAGTAATTCCAACCTTCATAAAAGATAGTGTATTCCTATTTCCACCATGTTTCCTTTCTAGACCAAAAGCGATACAATTGCATCCACTAGATTCCCCAAAAATAATAATAGGTGTGATTTGTAAATATAGCACATGATACCAATATTGTCAAAATATAAAGAGAAAAAACCTTCTAGTACACTAAACATTACTAGTGACCGTGAGAGATAATGAATTGCTGAACAAAGTAGTAGTATTTTATTCCATTTATTCCAAATAATCAAGGGAAGAACAAACTATTATATTCCTCCATTCAACCTAGAGTATACACCATATTACAATGGTGAATAATTCCATGGTCTTATATAAATTTCCATTAAGATTCCTGAAGTTCTTTAAATTAATATTCCTAAAGTGTACTTCCCCACCAATCGGTTCACAAACTTATAAATCCTTTAGTGAACTAATTTTCCACTTCAGTAAGATACAAATAACCATATCAAGTCAAATTATGAAGTAAGGAAATAAAATAAACATCTTGACCTCTAGTGGGAGTATGCAACAATGCTATTAAAAATTTGTTGATGAAGTACCATAATCCTCTCACTAAAGTTTAAAATTCTAGAATTAATGAGCCACTTGATTCATTTCCTTGATATGTGCCCTAGTCATAAATGAGATAATATAATTGAACCTCCATTGGGAGTGTAAGAACACACATAGCACAAATACCAAAAAAAAATCCAAAGCTAGTAGTCCTCCCATCAAGTATGAGTATTTCAATAATAAGCCACTTAATTTTCTTCCTTGGTATATGCTGAAAGTACAAGGATGTCGCCTAGAGGGGGGGTGAATAGGCGATTTAAAACTTTTACGAGTGGCTTGACAAATGCGGAATAAAACTAACGTTTAATTTGCCAAGCATACAAAACCTAAACAAACTAGGTTCACCTATGTGCACCAACAACTTATGCTAGACAAGATAAGCAACTATGAGATAGCAAGATATATATAACTTCAAGCACGAAGGCTATCACAAAGTAAATTGCATAAGTAAAGGAGCTCGGGTATAGAAATAACCGAGGGACACGGAGACAATGATGTATCCCGAAGTTCACACCCTTGCGAGTGCTAATCTCCGTTGGAGCGGTGTGGAGGCACAAGGCTCCCCAAACGCCACGGAGGCTCACCGTAATCTCCTCGAGCCCTCCCACCAAGATGGAAGACCCGACCACTATGGGACACTTGAGGGCGGTCACCAAACCCGTACAAGCTTGGGGCAATCTCCACAACTCAATTGGAGGCTCCCAAGAATCGCCACTGAGGCACCACAAAGCTTGGGAAGATCTCCACAACTTAATTGGAGGTCCCCAAGTAATTGCCACGGAGGCACCACAAAGCTTGGGAAGATCTCCACAACTTAATTGGAGGTCCCCAAGTAATTGCCACGGAGGCACCACAAAGCTTGGGAAGATCTCCACAACTCAATTGGAGGTCCCCAAGTAACCACTAAGCCACTAAGCCGTCTAGGGTTCCAAGAACCCAAGAGTAAAAAAGCTCAACGAGCTTTCACTACCGAATCTCCGAGGAGAACTCAAACCGATGCACGAAATGCAATGGCAAGAACACACGAAGTGCTCAAATCCTTCTCTCCCAAATCCTACCAAAGCAACAAATGCTATGGAGGGATATGAGAGGAAGAACAAAGGAAGAAATCCACAAAGAACTCCAAGATCTAGATCCAATGGGTTTCCCTCACAAAGAGGAGGAAGTGATTGGTGGAAATATAGATCTAGATCTCCTCTCTCTTTTCCCTCAAAGATATGCAAGAATCATGGGAGGAATTGAGAGATGGGCAAGCTTTCCAAGGTCAACAATGGAGGGAGAGAGAGGGGAAAAATGAGCTAACCCAAGCTTGAAGAAGAGGAGGGGTATTTATACCCCTCCCGGGATTGTAGCCGGTGCAGTACTGCAGGGGCCGGATATTCCGGTCCAAGTTTGGACCGGATATTCCGCCCCCCTCAAAAAACTGCTAAGGACTTCGCGCGCGTCGTTCAGATTTGGGGCCGGATATTTCGGCCGGATATTTCCAAAACTGGGCCGGATATTCCGGCCACCCCTAAAAATGGCTAAGGACCAGAAAAAGGCGAGGCGTGCGTCACTCAGATTTGAGGCCGGATATTTCGGCCAGATATTTCCAAAACTGGGCCGGATATTCCGCCCAGGAAAAGTGAGCAACACGAAAACAACGATAACTTTTGCATCCGGACTCCGTTTTCGATGATCTTGGGCTCGTTGGAATCACCACGATGAGCTCTACACCATCATCCATAGAAACATCATAGTCCAACAAAGGAGGATGAAACCAAATGATAAAAGGTTTGACTTAGCTATAAAGATGAACCGATAAAACCTCCAAACACTAAAAACGCAATTAGAGTTCCATACGAAATCCGTTTTTGATGAGCTAGAGCTTGTCATGGAAATAACCACAAGCTCTAGAACCTCACATGGATAAAAGCCAAATAATAACCAAGAAAGATAATGCCAAGTATGCAAAGGTTTGAGCTCTCTCCGAACAATACGAATAAGTTACTCACTCGAGAGCCCCTCTTGATAGTACGGCTATCGATCCTAAAACCCGGTCTCCCAAACACTATGAGACCGGTAAGAAAGAAACCCTATCAAGATCATACCTTTGCCTTGCGCCTTCCACTTGAGCTAGATAGTGACGATCTTGATCTTCTCAAGTTGGACTACCTTTCTTGATTGCGCTTGCTCGGTGAAGTCTTGCGGATTGCTCCCCCATACTTCACTATGGGAGAGACACTAGTAGAAATATCTTCACATGTCCATTAACACCAAATGGACACCGAGCTTCAAGCAAATGATATCTTCTATATGCCTATCTTGAACTTGCACTTCGACTTGATCAACATTGGACTTCATCTTCTTCCTTCATAATGATGATGTCTTCTATAGGCTCAACTCCCTTGATCATCACATAAACTTCTTTATTTGCATCTTCTTACAACCTTGAAACCAACATATGGCTCAAGCGTTGTCTACGGACAAGTCCTACAAATATAACTCGATGCAAACATTAGTCCATAGGGATTGTCATTAATTACCAAAACCACACATGGGGCAAATGCTCTTTCAATCTCCCCCATTTTGGTAATTGATGACAATCTCTTTGAGAGGGTTTATATAATGAATTTAAAGGACTAAGATGGTTACACTAACATCAAATACTACAAAAGTATGTGATGTTAGTAGAACCATCATATATAGAGCAAACTCCCCCACAATCTATGCACGTGTGAATGAACTTGAATTTCATTGCATATATTGCCAACCAATGTTGTTGGTGGAGTTTCCACTATATATACTCAACCATGCAAAGCATGCAAGGCAAATGCTTAAGAACAAAACAAAAGCGTGAAACCCAATTCCTTTCAAACCCTCGAAACTTCTCCCCCATTGGCATCCATTGCCAAGATGGGAGGAAAGGCTTAGAAGGCCAATATAGTGAGAGTTCCTCCTCAAGGTGTGCATGACACAAAAAAGGTAAAAACACATGCACAAATTCAAGGACAAGAATTTGGAGGAAATCAAACTATATTGAGGATCAAAGATTGCAAACAAAATAGGATGACATGATGGTTAAACTTCCAACAAATGAAGATAGCAATCAAAAGATCCAAATAGCGAATCAAATAAAGATATTATGAGAAGACCAAAACTATGCTCTAAATAATATGAAGAAGCTCCCCAAGGTTTGTGCACAACATATTCTATCTGAATTAAAGTATAAGGTGCACAAACATGGAATCATCACTCCCTCGATATTATTCAAAAAATAATGATACCAAGTGACATCGAATACTATGATAACCACAAAATGGTGCTTTAAAATGAAATGAGGAAGCTCCCCAAGGTACATGCACAAGATAGAATGTTTGCATTTGAATACAATTTGCACAACATGGAATCCTTACTCCCTCAATACCATTTAAAAGGAACCATTAGCAAGAGACCATAGAAAAGAAATCAAGCTTAACACTTGCATCAGGAAAATGGTTGAGCAACAAATAAGAAACCAACATATTAAACGGCTCAACCAAAGGAATGTGTGATAGGAATGACAAAGCATATTATAAGACTAGTACAAAGATATACATAGAGCATCCACATAGTCCTCAATGAATGATATTGCTTAGCATTCCATCCCAACACACAAGGTTTAAAAAGATATCAAATAAGGAGATATCATCTCTCATGTGTATAAGTTTCTAAGTAGACAATATCACAAAGATAATTATCACAAAGAAACATGTACACATAAAATAGATACAAAGAATAGAACATGATATCCAAACAAGTTCATGCAATATACCAATGAGATTTTTACTTTTAAAGTATGGCCAAAGGTTCAATTTATCTTATTGCATATTGAAGAACTTCAACCACAAACATGTCAAAGACATCACAAATATCAACAAGGAAAAGAAGATAGTTGGGATGTTTTGAGAAAAGCAACAAGTATCACGAATAAGTATACCAAAAGAAAGAACTAAATTTACACTTTCATCAATATTGCACATGTGAGGAACTTGAGGAATTGATATGCAATAAAATTGCTAGATAGACATATTTGGGAAGGGTGAATCATGAGCATGATTTTATATATTCCCCAAAATATGCACTCATCTCAAATTACTCATATTTTCAATAGAGAGGTTTCATTAAGATCTTTGCAAATAAAGATTTGCATGCCATGAAATGACCCACACAAGGTTAGATGCTAGAAAAGTATGCATGAATAAGATACTTGTTACCGAGATACCATTGGAAGGATGTAGTAGATAGGAGTTCTTCAATAATCCTAGCTTGCCACAAATTATCAACTAGTCACCGCTTCATGCTTATTATTGAGACAAGCACCAATATATCTCCCATGTACCTAAAACAAATTCAAGTACAATATGGTCCCCAAACTCATTGGGTCCGAAGTAGTTAGACACTACAATATATAGGACAAGCTCCACATAAATATGTGCATATAGATATGAACTTGAATTTCATGCACATCTTAGCCGATTTAGGATTTATTGGAGTTTACCCTATATATTAGATCAAAGAAAGCAAAGCATGCCATAAAGTATACATTTAGTAAATATGCATGTGCAAGACTTTCAAGATCCAAAAGAGATGCAATTTGGACAAAACACCAAGAAGACCAAGAAGTCACACAAAGGTGTGAAGAACTAAAGGTTGTCCAAAATTTTATCAAAGAATCAACTCAACACAAAAAAATGACTCCAAAGTCCACCAAGTGAACAAAGCACACGCCAATGAGCATAAAGGATCACTAAAACACACATGCCCAATGACTTATCTCATTTTAAGAATATAGAGCAAAAACAAGAGAAGAGATAACCATTCTCCCAAAGAGAGCAAGGTTCCAACAAACAAACCAAACTCTCCACTCTTTTATGATGGCACACTAAGTACCAAAAACAAAAAGATTTGTCTTCCAACAAAAACCAATACCAATTGAAATAAGCCGCAAGAGTATGTTATAGAAAATATAGGAGAGCTCCCCCAAGATTAGTGCATTATTTATGATTTTGCATTTAAATACAAAATGCACACAAATGGGATCATCATCTCAACCTACATTAAGAATAACACAAAACAAGTTCAACAAAATCAAATGGAATCACAAGAGTTAAGAAAGACAATGGGAATTTAAAACAAATACATTCCTTGGCAAGAGATAAGGTAATTAAAAGCAATAGCCAATAAAAAGATGATCAATATGTATATACCACATGATAGAGTACCAATTGTCCAAGGACAAGAGGTATTTGGAGTTATTAATTTCCCGGTGGTATTTTACACATAAATCCAAGATCATCTTCACAACAAGAAGCATATGAAAAGGATAAGAATTAAACACCATGCTAAAGAAGATATTCTTGATAGACTCAAATAGTTAAACAATCACGCAAAGCAATGATTAGGATAACTTGAAGTAAATGGTTTTCCAACTTTGATATAGAATTCCACATTTTAGGAAAACCCTACCAAGAATGAATCTCACAAACAAGATCCAAAACAAGAGCAATAAAACAATTTGGCAAATTGAAACTTGTTTGAGCAAACATGTCACATAGAAGAAAGATAATTTGCAATATCAACACTATGTGACACAACCTCAAATATACACATTTTATTGGTTTGTAGTATGCACAAAGCATATTTCTCCCCCATAATGTGATAAAGCATTTATTTTCACAAGAGGCAAATAAAATCCAACATGAGATGATTAATGGACATTATAGAATTTGAATTTCTCATGAGCATGACATACCACATAGAGACTAGATAATTTAAAATATAAACACTAAGTGGTATTCCTCATGTGCACACATATTTAGGATTGTGAAGTGCCAAAGCATATCACTCCCCCAAAATGGATAGTCCATTAGTCTCTCAAAAAAGCCAAATAATATAAACGAAGATGCAATAAGGCTCAAACACAAACACACATACATGGTATGCAAACCCACAAGTACATACTTGATTAATCAAAATAAAACAAGTAGGTAGCACAACATATACCAACACATATAATGGAACACAACCAACACATGCAAAAGGGGCGAGTAACTTTCAATGTAGATAAGTTGAGTACATGTTACCGTAAGGAGGAACATTGGATATATGATATAAACAAGATAATCCAATTGACTTGACTTGAGACAATATATTGATGAAGATCCCTTAATTCTTCATGATATAGCCAAGTCTCCAATGCCCTCCAACAAACACCTATTGATCAAGTTTTGGTGTGATGGTCCCCAACTAAGTTGGGTCCTAAGAGGTTAGTCACAATAGGCTTGGCCACCCAAATGGTTCTTTTCTTGACACCACATGGAGTACCAACAAATTTGGCAAACACATTGCCAACCTTATCCTTGCAAAGGGAATAAGCATCATCAATTATGATAGGGTTGGATGAGTTACCCATAGTGCATGAAGAAGAAAGGTGACCCTTCTCACGGCATATGTAGCAAGTTCTTTTCTTCGCCTTCTTCTCACTTGATTTCTCCGCAATGGGAGCATTATCTTGATTCTTCTTGGGAAGTGGAATTTCTTCAACTCGAGGTTAAGCGTGCCCTTGAACTTGAGGCCGCTTCCCTTGTTGCTTCTCAACTAATGCCTTCTTCTTCAAAGGGCAAGATCTAACATGGTGCCCTTCAATTTTGCACTTGAAGCAAACAATCTTGGCCGGATCTTTGACTTGTCCTTGGCCCTTCTTCTTCTTATTAATCGTGGACTTCTTGTTGTTTTTGGAGATAAACCCAAGTCCACTCTTGTCATTGGGGGATTTTTGCACACTCAACATATTGTCAAGTTTGGATTTCCCTTCATGACTCTTTACCAAGTCTTTCTTCAAAGAAGAGACTTGGGCCTTAAGCTCTTCGATTTCATCTACATGGTTAGTAACAGCACAAGTACTAGAGGAAGTAGAAGCTTCATTGTTAGAGCAACAAGGAAAGGAAAGTAATTCATCACAAGATGTAGCAATGTTATGAGTGGATGAATTACTAGGACTAGCACAAGGCAATATGGCATTTTGAGAAGTAGTGCAAATGTCCACATGAGGCTCACTAGATGTTACCTTTGATATAATAGCCTCATGAGCTAATTTTAGCCTATCATGGGAAGCTAGAAGATCCTCATGGGAGCTACAGAGCTTTCCATGATTTTCTTCCAATTTCCCATATTTGCTAGTTAGCAAATCAAGTTGAGCCCTTAGCTCAACATTCTCCTTCAAGATGGATGCTTCACAAGAAGTAGAGTTAGTAGCAAAAGCATCATCACTAATGGAAAGCGGAGAAGACAATTTAGTAAGCTCATTTGAATTTGAAGCTTTAAGTTGCTCATGCGACTCGGTGAGAATGATGGGCTCACACGAAATGACCCTAGAGTCATTTTTAAGAAGCACAACATTCTCAAGGAGTTTAGCATAAGTAACTACAAGCTCTTCATATTTAGTTTCAAAATCATTTGCCACCACAAGAGTTCTATCATAGGATTTCTTTATTTTAGATAATTCTAAAGTAAAGGTCTCCTCAAGAGATTCCTTGGTGGTTTGTTCTTCTTCTAGAGCTTCTTTTAGATCCGCAATCTCATCCGCGTAATCACGGGCATGACCTTGCATTTTAAAAATGGTATTCTCATGCTCCTCAATAATTTTATTGCTCTCGGTGGTAATAGCCAAAATCTTATAGAAGTAAGAGCAAGCAATTTTATTCTTACGAATAGCATGAAAAAACATTTCACTCTTCTCAAATAAAGAAGCAAGATCATCATATTCTTCTTCATTATCCTCATTCTCATCATCACTAGATATATTGGGTTCCAAAGAAGGAGTTACCTTTGAAGCCCTAGCCATAAGGCAAATGTGGGAAGCAATTGATGATGATGAATAAATACTTGAAGCACCAAGCGAGATCATGTCTTGCCCAATAGAATTTCCGGTTTCCTCTACATTGTTAGACACACAACAACTAGAGGAACTATAGGAATTTATATCATGGCAACAAGACGAAGTAAGCATATCATTATGAGATGTGTTCAAGGAGCATACAGATGATATGCAAGGACTATCAACACAAGCATGTAAAGCATTTATGGTGTTAGAAGTGTTTAAGTCCAAAGATGAAGCATGGCAATGAGATAGAGATGAATGATCATCACAAGTAAGCTTACTATCAACATTGCAATTTCCATCACCATTCACCATAGAGTTACCATGTGTCTTGCTACACTTTGGTGAAGTGGAAGAGAGTTCATCACGACCGGAAGTGGAGGGAATACAATCATCCTCAATCTTGTTGGACATGTCATATTTGTCTTGAATCTTTGTCCAAAACTCATGAGCGCTACGGAAAGGCATGATTGCAAGAATAACTGCATTGCTCACAAAATCAACAAGCACATTAGTGGCTCGAGAATTAAGATAAGAGTTTCTCTTCTCCTCTAAAGATAGACTTTGGGAATCCTTAGGAGGAGAGAAACTCATATCTAGAATTCTCTCTATATTTGGGTCCATATCACGAAAAAGATTAAGCATGCAAATTTTCCATATATCATAATTAGTGCCATCAAATATAAAGGTGTCATTGTGCACTAATCCCCTAGCCGACATCTTTGCTCTCAAGGCGGTGAAGCCCTAAAATGAGAGACCTTGCTCTGATACCAAATGAAAGTACAAGGATGTCGCCTAGAGGGGGGGTGAATAGGCGATTTAAAACTTTTACGAGTGGCTTGACAAATGCGGAATAAAACTAACGTTTAATTTGCCAAGCATACAAAACCTAAACAAACTAGGTTCACCTATGTGCACCAACAACTTATGCTAGACAAGATAAGCAACTATGAGATAGCAAGATATATATAACTTCAAGCACGAAGGCTATCACAAAGTAAATTGCATAAGTAAAGGAGCTCGGGTATAGAAATAACCGAGGGACGCGGAGACAATGATGTATCCCGAAGTTCACACCCTTGCGAGTGCTAATCTCCGTTGGAGCGGTGTGGAGGCACAAGGCTCCCCAAACGCCACGGAGGCTCACCGTAATCTCCTCGAGCCCTCCCACCAAGATGGAAGACCCGACCACTATGGGACACTTGAGGGCGGTCACCGAACCCGTACAAGCTTGGGGCAATCTCCACAACTCAATTGGAGGCTCCCAAGAATCGCCACTGAGGCACCACAAAGCTTGGGAAGATCTCCACAACTTAATTAGAGGTCCCCAAGTAATTGCCACGGAGGCACCACAAAGCTTGGGAAGATCTCCACAACTTAATTGGAGGTCCCCAAGTAATTGCCACGGAGGCACCACAAAGCTTGGGAAGATCTCCACAACTCAATTGGAGGTCCCCAAGTAACCACTAAGCCACTAAGCCGTCTAGGGTTCCAAGAACCCAAGAGTAAAAAGCTCAACGAGCTTTCACTACCGAATCTCCGAGGAGAACTCAAACCGATGCACGAAATGCAATGGCAAGAACACACGAAGTGCTCAAATCCTTCTCTCCCAAATCCTACCAAAGCAACAAATGCTATGGAGGGATATGAGAGGAAGAACAAAGGAAGAAATCCACAAAGAACTCCAAGATCTAGATCCAATGGGTTCCCCTCACAAAGAGGAGGAAGTGATTGGTGGAAATATAGATCTAGATCTCCTCTCTCTTTTCCCTCAAAGATATGCAAGAATCATGGGAGGAATTGAGAGATGGGCAAGCTTTCCAAGGTCAACAATGGAGGGAGAGAGAGGGGAAAAACGAGCTAACCCAAGCTTGAAGAAGGGGAGGGGTATTTATACCCCTCCCGGGATTGTAGTCGTTGCAGTACTGCAGGGGCTGGATATTCCGGTCCAAGTTTGGACCGGATATTCCGCCCCCCTCAAAAAACTGCTAAGGACTTCGCGCGCGTCGTTCAGATTTGGGGCCGGATATTTCGGCCGGATATTTCCAAAACTGGGCCGGATATTCCGGCCACCCCTAAAAATGGCTAAGGACCAGAAAAAGGCGAGGCGCGCGTCACTCAGATTTGAGGCCGGATATTTCGGCCAGATATTTCCAAAACTGGGCCGGATATTCCGCCCAGGAAAAGCGAGCAACACGAAAACAGCGATAACTTTTGCATCCGGACTCCGTTTTCGATGATCTTGGGCTCGTTGGAATCACCACGATGAGCTCTACACCATCATCCATAGAAACATCATAGTCCAACAAAGTAGGATGAAACCAAATGATAAAAGGTTTGACTTAGCTATAAAGATGAACCGATAAAACCTCCAAACACTAAAAACGCAATTAGAGTTCCATACGAAATCCGTTTTTGATGAGCTAGAGCTTGTCATGGAAATAACCACAAGCTCTAGAACCTCACATGGATAAAAGCCAAATAATAACCAAGAAAGATAATGCCAAGTATGCAAAGGTTTGAGCTCTCTCCGAACAATACGAATAAGTTACTCACTCGAGAGCCCCTCTTGATAGTACGGCTATCGATCCTAAAACCCGGTCTCCCAAACACTATGAGACCGGTAAGAAAGAAACCCTATCAAGATCATACCTTTGCCTTGCGCCTTCCACTTGAGCTAGATAGTGACGATCTTGATCTTCTCAAGTTGGACTACCTTTCTTGATTGCGCTTGCTCGGTGAAGTCTTGCGGATTGCTCCCCCATACTTCACTATGGGAGAGACACTAGTAGAAATATCTTCACATGTCCATTAACACCAAATGGACACCGAGCTTCAAGCAAATGATATCTTCTATATGCCTATCTTGAACTTGCACTTCGACTTGATCAACATTGGACTTCATCTTCTTCCTTCATAATGATGATGTCTTCTATAGGCTCAACTCCCTTGATCATCACATAAACTTCTTTATTTGCATCTTCTTACAACCTTGAAACCAACATATGGCTCAAGCGTTGTCTACGGACAAGTCCTACAAATATAACTCGATGCAAACATTAGTCCATAGGGATTGTCATTAATTACCAAAACCACACATGGGGGCAAATGCTCTTTCATATGCGACCAAGTTGTAAATAGCAGTAATAATAAAATTCCAAGGATGTGCCCATATTATTATTGTTCCTCCGTATAGAGTTATCTTCACGAAGATAAACCGTTGTATTAAACTCCACAATACAATAATTTTCACTGAGCAATATTTCCACTCTTCCTTTCCAAATAGCATGTCATGATAAATTGAATCCGAGAAAATACTCTACCATGATGGAGAATTTTTAATCTAGTCAAAAATACACTAGTGTAGAGGAGATTGTGGGGATATCTGATGGGGCCAAGTCGATGGTGTATGAAATTAAATGACCGGCCAGTTGGAAAACCCCAAGAGAAGGTTTTGATGAATATAGCAGCAAGTTTTCCCTCAGTTAAGAACCAAGGTATGTCAATCAGGAGAAGAGCAGACAATACGACTGAAGGTGATGTGGACTGGCTTAGCGACAGCTTCAGACAATTTATATGTGGCGTCTCATCCAAGCTTTGCTTTGCGAGCAGCAACGTGGAACCTGCACACAACACAACCAAATACTTTGTTCCCAACTTGCGATGAGGTTGTCAATCTCACCGGTTTGCTTGAAACAAAGGGTATGAGCGTATCGAGTGGAAAGTGATAATAGTATGCGAGTAAAGTAAACAGTGCGAGTAAAGTAAACAGGTGATAGCAATATGATGGAAATAGGACCGGGGTCCACAGTTCACTAGTGGTGTCTCTCCATAAGATAAATAACACATGCTGGGTAAACAAATTACAGTTGGGCAATTGATAGAATAAAGATAAACGTGATATGTCAAGAAGATCACTATGCGATTTACTCTGGGCATTACAACAAAATACATAGACCGCCATCCAACTGCATCTATGACTAATAATCCACTCCCGGGGATATCATCCGAACACCCCATGAGTATTAAGTTATGAACAACAGATAATTGCATTAAGCAAAGTGTGTAATGTAAACAAAGCATATGACCTCGAGCATATGAATGTTGTTTTCTCCCTAGTAGCAACAGCACATCTACAACCTTAGAGGTTTCTGTCACTCCCCTAGATTAAATAGAGGCATGAACCCACTATCGAGCATAAATACCCCCTCTTGGAGTCACTAGCAACTTCTCGGCCAAGATAGCTACTAACAACGGAGAGCATGCAAGATCATAAACAACATAGAGATAACATAAGATATATTTCAGTATAGCAACTCAATCATAACACCAATATTCATCGGATCCCAACAAACCAAACATGTAGAATTACATAACGATGATCTCAATCATGTAGGGCAGCTCATGAGATCTAAACATGAAGCACATGGTGGAGGAGACAACCATCTAGCTACTGCTATGGACCCATAGTCCAAGGTAGACTACTCACTCATCACTCCGGAGGCAAGCATGGCGATGAAGAAGACCTCCGGTGGTGATTCCCCTCTCCGGCAGGGTGCCGGGAATAGCTTCTGGACCCTCCCGATCTTCGGGTCGACGACAGCGGCGGATCGCGATGTGTTCTGGAAAAGTGATCGGGCACTTAGGTTTTTTTCCGTCGGGGGGTCTTTATAGGCGAAGGGGCATCGTTAGAGGTGGCCCGAGGCACCCTCACACATAGGGGGCGCGGCCAGGGGCTGGGCCGCGCTGCCCTGGTCTGTGGGGCCCTCGTGGCCCCCCTCCTACTCCTCTTCGGATCTCTGGAAGCTTCCGGAAAAAATAAGACTTCAGGAACTTGTTTCGTCCAATTCCGAGAATATTTCCTGTGTAGCTTTTCTGAAACACAAAAACAGCAGAAAACAGGGAACTGGCACTGTGGCGACTTGTTAGTAGGTTAGTTCCGGAAAATGCATAAAAGTGTTGCGAAGTGTAACAAAACAGTAGGCAAATGGTGTAAAAACAAGCATGGAGCATAAAAAATTATAGATACGTTGGAGACGTATCAAGCATCCCCAAGCTTAACTCCTGCTCGTCCTCGAGTAGGTAAGTGATAACAAAAGAATAATTTTTGAGGTGACATGCACCTACATAATCTTGATCATATATGTAAGCATTTGTGAGTTGGGATCATAAGAACTTAAAACATGGGCATGAAAGATATAATCTTGACAATAAGAACTTAGCAACCATGTTATAACATGCAAATGAACACAAACAAAAGATCATGAAAATGAAATAATGAAAGTCAAACGTGTGTTCAAATCATAAGGAAAAACATACAAATGGTTTTCAGCTTGTCCTTAATAGAGAGCAAAACATAAATGCATAGGACACCTTCAAGTTTAAGAGGGCGACTAGATACAAATAATTTGAGAACAAGTGAAACCAACAATATGAATCAATCAATGAAAACTTTGGGACAATGCACATTATACTAAGAATGACAACTATGCTCTCTTAATGGTGCATAAAGATAGAAGGTGGTGACTCAACATAAAAGTAAAAGAAAGGCCCTTCGCAGAGGGAAGCAGTGTTTGCAAGTTTTATAACCTTCAAAAATTATGTTACTTACCGGCTTTGAGCTCTCATTGCCCCCATCATAAGCATCTTGAATGGTTAGGGTTAATGCGAGAACAATTATGATGCATATGCTTGACAAATCATAAGTTGAAAACCTCGTGTCCCGTGAATACGAGTACCCAAACCTCATGCTACTCAACTTAGAGTCCCAAGCAAGGCTCTTGTCATTGTAGGTATATGTGTATCATTGAGAACCGCCAACGGGGTACCTCCGTGCCCGATGACAGGGAACAAGCCCACATCAAAATGACAGGACAAGCAGACAATAAACACCTCGACATCTCTTTTATTTACCATTTGTTTAGCTTTTTATTTTGAGATGCGTCGTCGAATGTCCACTATGGGTATGCTGCAAATTTCCACTATGAATTATGCATGGCTTAGATTGGCGGCCCAGGCGTTTCCCTAACACATATACAAACTCCATGATCCCCACAAGATTCCCAATTCATTTCACACCGCGGGCATCCATAAACAAAAGATCACGATATCAACTCAAATAAGAAGTGCAATGTTGAAAGCTTGCCCCATGACGGCATGGTTGGGCTAGTATCCAACTTACAACTTGCAAGCATAACAACTCAACATAAGAGACCACAATGTCAAAAAAAATTAAGAACAAGAAAAAGTAAAGTGTGCCTTCCGGTTCGTGAGAGCTTTACTGACCAATTTTCGCATAACACTGGTAAGAGTTTAATTTGAAGAGAAAATAAAAGCAAGTCAAATTTACTTGGAATAGCAAATTGCTAGTAGGTATGTATGGTGGACACTTTGGAAAACTTAGTTTTTAGGAGTTGGATGCACGAGTAGAGCTCATACTCAGTACAAGGCGAGGGCTAGCAAAAGACTGGGAGCGACCAACTAAGAGAGCAATAACAGCCATAATCATGCAAAGCGACAAAGCGACATTAAACGAAGCATAAGATGGCATCAAAAGTCAAAAACTAAATGATCATAGAGGCTATTGGCGACTTTGTAAGAGTCTAACATGTGTGAGCATGCGCCAAGTCAACCCAAATAAAGTATCAAGGAGAAAACCAAAATAATGCTTCCAAACAATAAAAACAACACATGATTTTTTTTCAAAGGCTCATCAAGCAATCTCAGTTATTTGAGACAAGTCATGCTACAGCAAAACCACTAAGCATACTATCAAAAAGACATCAATCATGACATGAAAAAGCCTAAGTCGCAGTCTACACAAGCTCCTTCTTGTACCACTTTTTTGCATAAAGCTTTTTCTCTTTTCCAACACCATTTGAAAAAATTTCAGACACCTCTTTTGATGAAAACCAATAAAGATCAGAGGCAAAAATACACCTTGATGAAAAGATATGACAAGGTCTGAACGCAAATCAAGGCGAAAACGAAAACCAAAAGCAGTAGCAAAAAAAGAAGAACACTCGGTTTTTGATAAGAATGAAAACTAGAGCGTTCTTGGCAAATGAAAAGCAAGGCAACTTCTACAAAAGAAATTTGTTGGGGTCCAACCATTTATTGCAGCAAACAAAACTAAACTAACTAAGAAAACTAAAACAACTGATGCTCCAAGAAAAAACACATAGTGCATGAAGCAATAAAAATATAGTGTCTTGAAAGGTGACCTGATTTTTGCCGATGAAGAAGGGGTGCCTCGGGGGCATCCCCAAGCTTTGACGCTTGTACTTCTTGGATATTTCTTGGGGTGATGCATGGGCATCCCCAAGATTGAGCTTTTGTCCATTCTTCAACTCATCTCATCATTCTCCAATCCCTACACTTGAAAACTTCCTTCATACAAAACTAAACACAAATCTATTAGCAACATTAGTGTAGCATAACATATAATCAACCTCTTTTTGCTTCAGGTTTCAACCCAAAACCACCACATATAAAGTATATACTACTGTAGCAACTTCCCCAAAAGTTCCGTGATCAAAAGAACTCAAAAGAAAGCGATAAAGCGGCAAACACAAATATTGGCAGAAATCTGTCAAAACAGAACAGCTGACAAAGGCCGAATTTTTGAGGGGTTTTATGTTGCTCAAATCAAAAAGTGTCCAACTAACGAAAGTTTGGATATAACCTGGGGCATATGCACAAGAAATCGCAGGTCCAAAAGATATACAGAGAATTTTCACAAATTTTTACGGTGCAGCACCGAAAACAGTTTCAGGACAGCAACATCCCCAAATCTTTACCTCACTCGAATTAGAGGCTTCTCTTGGCACAACAACAAAATAAAAAGGATAAGGAGAGGTCATTACAGTAGTAATGACTTCCAAGACTCAAATAAAAGAAAAAGTACTGAAAATAAAACATTGGGTTATCTCCCAAGAGTGCTTTTTTTAACGCCTTTGAGCTAGGCGCAGAAAATTGCGAATCAAGTAATAATGAAAGAGGCATCCGGATACACTATAGGAATCTTTTCAACAATGAAGGAAAATGTGTCCAAATGAGTTTTTGAAGATCCTTTATGATCACTTTTTGGTACACTGCTTTCATCAAAAAAGTTTTCAGGACAAATCCAACTAAATTTTTTATCCCAAGCATCGTGAATTCCTATAAGTTTATAAGGTATTGGCACTCTAAAATCTTCATTGGGTGTGCCAACAACCGCTATAGGCGAGCCAAGCTTATTAAACTTCTTCAAAACTTTCCTAGCCTCAATTGCAACATCTCTAAATTCTATGCGCAAAGTTTCCAAGATAAAAGCTTTCTTTTCGGGATCCTCAATTTCATGAAGCTTAAGGAATATGTATTGCATAAAAGGGTTAAGGCTAGCAAACCTAGCTTCCAACATGTGAACTAAATAAGCAAAAGCAACTTCATAACTAGGAGCAAGCTCAACCAAAGACTTTTCCTCAACTTTCTTATGCATACTAATGTGATTAAAGAACTCCTCAATGTTATCTTTCCCAATAATTGAACCACTACCTACTGAGAGGTCCTCCAAAACATACTTAGGGAACATCATAATGAACTAAAATCAAGTACATAAAAGCAACTATAAAGTAAACTAATTTTTTGTGTTTTTGATATAAAACGATGCAGGTAAAAATAAAGTAAAGCAAAACTTAAAACAAAGTAAAGGATGTGTGTGCGAAAAACTCCCCTTGCAGAGGTCTTCCACTCTTCCCCGGCAACGGCGCCAGAAAACTTGATGGGGCCAAGTCGATGGTGTATGAAATTAAATGACCGGCCAGTTGGAAAACCCCAAGAGAAGGTTTTGATGAATATAGCAGCAAGTTTTCCCTCAGTTAAGAACCAAGGTATGTCGATCAGGAGAAGAGCAGACAATACGACTGAAGGTGATGCGGACTGGCTTAGCGACAGCTTTGGACAATTTATATGTGGAACCTCGTCCAAGCTTTGCTTTGCGAGTAGCAACGTGGAACCTGCACACAACACAACCAAATACTTTGTTCCCAACTTGCGATGAGGTTGTCAATCTCACCGGTTTGCTTGAAACAAAGGGTATGAGCGTATCGAGTGGAAAGTGATAATAGTATGCAAGTAAAGTAAACAGTGCGAGTAAAGTAAACAGGTGATAGCAATATGATGGAAATAGGACCGGGGTCCACAGTTCACTAGTGGTGTCTCTCCATAAGATAAATAACACATGCTGGGTAAACAAATTACAGTTGGGCAATTGATAGAATAAAGATAAACGTGATATGTCAAGAAGATCACTATGCGATTTACTCTGGGCATTACAACAAAATACATAGACCGCCATCCAACTGCATCTATGACTAATAATCCACTCCCGGGGATATCATCCGAACACCCCATGAGTATTAAGTTGCGAACAACAGATAATTGCATTAAGCAAAGTGTGTAATGTAAACAAAGCATATGCCCTCGAGCATATGAATGTTGTTTTCTCCCTAGTAGCAACAGCACATCTATAACCTTAGAGGTTTCTATCACTCCCCCAGATTAAATAGAGGCATGAACCCACTATCGAGCATAAATACCCCCTCTTGGAGTCACTAGCAACTACTCGGCCAAGATAGCTACTAACAACGGAGAGCATGCAAGATCATAAACAACATAGAGATAACATAAGATATATTTCAGTATAGAAACTCAATCATAACACCAATATTCATCGGATCCCAACAAACCAAACATGTAGAATTACATAACGGTGATCTCAATCATGTAGGGCAGCTCATGAGATCTAAACATGAAGCACATGGTGGAGGAGACAACCATCTAGCTACTGCTATGGACCCATAGTCCAAGGTAGACTACTCACTCATCGCTCCGGAGGCAAGCATGGCAATGAAGAAGACCTCCGGTGGCGATTCCCCTCTCCGACAGGGTGCCGGGAATAGCTTCTGGACCCTCCC
This sequence comes from Dactylis glomerata, assembly GCA_007115705.1. Classification (NCBI taxonomy): domain Eukaryota; kingdom Viridiplantae; phylum Streptophyta; class Magnoliopsida; order Poales; family Poaceae; genus Dactylis; species Dactylis glomerata. The sequence continues at coordinate 1,280,355 of QXEO01000132.1, forward strand.
GATCTTCGGGTCGATGGCGGCGGCGGATCGCGATGTGTTCTGGAAAAGTGATCGGGCACTTAGGTTTTTTCCGTCGGGGGGTCTTTATAGGCGAAGGGGCATCGTCAGAGGTGGCCCGAGGCACCCTCACACATAGGAGGCGCGGCCAGGGGCTGGGCCGCGCCGCCCTGGTGTGTGCGGCCCTCGTGGCCCCCCTCCTACTCCTCTTCGGATCTATGGAAGCTTCCGGGGAAAATAAGACTTCAGGAACTTGTTTCGTCCAATTCCGAGAATATTTCATGTGTAGCTTTTTTGAAACACAAAAGCAGCAGAAAACAGGGAACTGGCACTGTGGCGACTTGTTAGTAGGTTAGTTCCGGAAAATGCATAAAAGTGCCACGAAGTGTAACGAAACAGCAGGCAAATGGTGTAAAAACAAGCATGGAGCATCAAAAATTATAGATACATTGGAGACGTATCAATATCCCGGGATTATCCCCTCAAACCCGGCCTAGTAAACAGCCTACCGGGGATATTACGGGATACGGAATAATCTCCTCCAATCCCCTCAAATACCCCAGAAGTAAACAAGACATGATGGAGCAAGAAAATAGCTGTGAAAATTCCGGCACAACGCGCATAATTATTTCCTTGGCGCCTTTCCTTCCGTCAACTGAAATTTGAGTAACCTAGGAGAAACAATGAAAGAATTTCTATAAGCAACTTGCTCTGATACAAATGTAAGAAAAATTTAGGGTTTGTGGTCTATCCCCTATTCCTCTGTGCTTATCTGTGGTGCCGCTCACAAATCGCATATATGAGGCTAGGGGATAGGGACCTTCTTATACTGTCTTTCCAAAGAGTCCACCTCTTATACTGATATAAGATTCCTAGTCTCTTAAACTAGTTTCTGGGATACAGTCCAGATCAAATTACCAACCACGATATAATTTATCTATTAACGAACTTTACCCGTTGGTCCCTGGAACACGCACTTGTGATCAATGCGCCATGATAATGTCTAAATTCTATTAATCATACAGGTCGCTATTAGGACCGTAACATAATCCATGACCTAGTTCATTCCAACTATCAATGCACCCGGTAGTCTTTCCAGTATAAACACAAAGTATATTGTATTCCATTGATAATCCACTGACTTCCTTAAGCTCTTAACACTTAAGTATATTCCAACAAGCAATAATTCCATAGTAAATATGTAGACTAATTCCATGTACAAATACATGTAGATTTTCATAATGAGGTATTCCAAATATTAAACAATTCTAAATAACTTTGAATATAGTTGCAGGACACATATAATTCCAATACCGCGACCCCGGCGAGCCGCTGACCTGCTGTCTGGCCGCACCCCAACCTCCTCTCTAAATCCTACGACCGGTGGCATTCCTCCTCGGCCCAGACGACTCGCCGCGCACAAGGTGCTTGAAGTAATGCTCGAGTTGCATCTTCGTCTTCAAATTTTGTTGGAATGTAGAACTAGGTTGTTCATATGAATTATTATTTTTAGATTTATTTGAAATGATGTTTCATATATTTGTTTGCAATTGTGTATGCAAAATGAAGGGTGGCCGGCCGACGTGCACTATTGTACATCACCTAGTGTCGACGGGGTGCCCTATTATACATCATTTTGTAAAGCACCAAGTGTGTTGGTGATGTAAAACCCACTTTCTAAACAAAGAAAGGACCCGAAGCGTCCAGAGCTGCACTTAATCGGTGGGACAACATTTTACATGGAGGGCCTCAAAAGTAAAGAAGACTACAACAAAGCCCTCAACTGTTACAAAAAAAAAATCCATTTTTTGATGATGTATAATTTTTACATTACCTGTTTACATCCATTAGAGTTGCTCTTATGAGCGCGTGAGATGCATATGAGTGTCGCCATTGTTGATTGGGGTTTGTTCTAATTCCATTTGCATTTGTGATTCAGTCCACTATTACCATCGCACCAACAGTGGAGCACCGACGAGGTTTCAAGATGTAGAGACTTGCTAAGAGAAAGAGACATTCTCTTCCATTATAACATACACCCAGGGACAATGTTGTTATGTGACCATGTTTTTAGCTACTTCCTCCGTTCCATAATTCTTCACTTGGCTATATTTTAAATATATTTAAATTTGAACTGCAATTACATCAAGAATCACTGGCGATGAGGGCGTCAGGATGCAGGTACGGAACTCGGGGACGTGCCTCCCTAACCAGCCCACCGGCGGCGAGGGCATCAGAAGGATTTGGGATGTGGAGAAACTAAGAAGAAAAGCAAAGGAAAAAAGAAAAGAAAAATAAGAAAATAGAGGGAGAGAGTGACAGGTGGGCCTGCTTGTGACCGGCCCGGTGCGGACGCACGCAGTGTCTCCGGTCCCAACTAAAACCTTGACCTTTCCTCAAAAAAAAACTAAAACTATAAGGGATCTGCTAAGATTACAGATCGCCAGGGTAATCTACGACACAAGAAATCTTGCGAAGGAAGAAATGGAAGAAAAGTTAGGCAAAGCAGAGAGACGAGGAGAATTGGCTTTGGCCTTTCTATTACTTCCAAACTTGTCTCTCGACGGTTACAGCTGCTGCTTATATGACCGCAGCTCACGCACACTTGCCTTTAGGCTGACACTCCGGACCCACACTTAATTTAACACACACACCCCTTGCGCCACCGTTATTTCCCCTTTGGCTCCCTCGGTGGCGCCACCAGCATCTAAGGCGTGACAAGTTCCCCTCCACGAATGCTTGCTTGTCCCCAAGTAAGGACCTCAGGAAATCGAGCTTTGAGCGTGTCCAAATCTTCCCAGGTCGCGGCATCCTCTGGTAGGTTTTTCCACTTGATCAACATCTGTGGTAAGGCTGCATTGCCTTTCTTCACCAGTCTGCGCTGAAGTATCTGTTCTGGAGCTGTATCGGTACTGTCCAGTCTTGGCAGCTTGGGTAGTTCAGCAAAGACAGGCGAGTAATCTGGACGAAACTCTTTCAGTTGAGATACATGAAAAACGTCGTGCACCTTAGTCCCAGCAGGCAACGCCAATCTGTATGACACCTGACCCACACGGTCCAATATCTTGTAAGGACCGAAGAACTTGTACGCCAGCTTCGGGAATGGCCTGTTGATGACAGTTGTCTGGGCATAGGGTTGCAGTTTCAGTAGCACATTGTCCCCGACCTGGAATGATTTTTCAGTGCGATTCTTGTCAGCAAATCTTTTCATGCGCAACTGGGCTGCCGTCAGATGCTTCTTCAGAAGTTCGATCTGCTGCGCCCTATCACGGATCATATCACCCACATTAGGATCAGTGAAGTCAGCCATGTCCGGCATTGCTCCCATATTTGGTTCGTGCCCATAAAGAGCCTTGAAAGGGGAACAGCCCAGAGAGGTGTGGACTGCTGAATTGTACCAAAACTCAGCCATGGGAAGCCAGTTCTTCCATTGGGTAGGGTCATCCTGGATCATGCAACGAAGAAACATCTCTAAACACTGGTTCACTCGCTCGCTTTGCCCATCTGTCTGAGGATGGTACGCTGTGGTGTAGTTCAACTTGGTACCCAGTGTCTTGAACAACTGCTTCCAAAAGTTGCTTGTGAAGATACAATCTCTATCAGAAGTGATGGAATGAGGCATGCCATGGAGTTTGACGATGCCATCTACAAACACTCTGGCAACTTGCGGAGCAGTGTATGGGTGCTTTAATGGGAGGAAATGGGCATACTTGGTGAACCTGTCCACCACCATGAGAATGACATTTTTGCTGCCGGATAATGGCAGTCCTTCCACGAAGTCCATGGTAATATCTCTCCAGGCACCATCTGGAACTGGAAGTGGCTGCAGCAAGCCTTGAGGATGTGCTGTGGAGTGCTTTGCATGCTGGCAGATGTTACATTGCTGCACAAACTCCGTGACTGCTGCTTTCATCACGTGCCAAGCAAAGAGCTTCTTCATTCTCTGGTATGTTGCTTGTATGCCAGAGTGACCTCCTACTGCGCTCGAGTGCATTGCTGTGATTAACTTTGTTTGCAATGCTGAATTTGCTCCCAACCAAATCCTACCATGATATCTGATAATTCCCTGGGTCAGTTCATACCCATGTGCGTCAGGGCTGTGAATGGCCAGCTCTGTTAATTTGCGCTGAGCTTCTGGGTCTGTAGCATAGGAATTAACCACCTCCTGAAGCCATGCCGGCTGGGCTGCTGAGCATGCCTGAATAGCCAGTAAGTGCCCAACACGAGAGAGAGAGAATCTGCTGCATTGTTCTCCACGCCCTTCTTGAACTACAAGCCCATCAACCTGGCCATAGCTTTTCGTTGCAAGGGTGACTGTAAGGTCTGATCCTCCAAGAAATAGAGGCTGTGGTGGTCAGTACGAATGATGAACTCGTCCCATTGGAGATACGGACGCCATCTGTCAACTGCCATGAGTAACGCCAGAAACTCCTTCTCATATATTGACAATTGTTGATGCTGCACACTCAAGGGCTTGCTTAAGAATGCTAATGGGTGATCGTCTTGCATGAGTACCGCGCCAATGCCAGTGTCACAGGCATCGGTTTCTACTACAAACTGCTTAGAGTAATCAGGCAATTGCAGCACAGGTGTAGTTGGCATTGCTTTCTTGAGGGCTTCAAAGACTGCCATTGCTGTTGCGTCCCACGCAAACTCCTTCTTTTTCTTGAGTAGGTTTGTCAAAGGCCTTGCAATGATTCCATAATTACGCACGAATTTTCTGTAATACCCCGTTAAGCCTAGGAATCCCCTTAACTCTGTAACAGTTGTAGGCTGAGGCCAGTTCTGTATAGCTTGAGTTTTTTTAGGATCAGTTGCCACTCCATGTTCTGACACAATGTGCCCCAGATAATCCAATGTGGAACAGGCAAATGAACACTTGCTCAGCTTGACAAATAACTGTTGGTGTTGTAGGAGTGTGAGAACTTCTCTGAGATGCTCCACATGCTCTTCTAGGCTTTTGCTATACACGAGTATATCATCCATGAACACTAACACTGAGCGCCTGAGACAAGGGAGGAGGACTCTGTTCAGCACACATTGGAATGTATCAGGCGCATTACACAGGCCGAAGGGCATAACTCTGAACTGGTAATGTCCCTGGTGTGTCTTGAATGCCGTTTTTGCTTCATCAGCTGGCAGCATTCGAATCTGGTGGTATCCCGCACGCAGATCAAGCTTGGAAAACACGGATGCTCCTCCTAGCTCGTCTAAGAGCTCATCGTTTTTAATCGTCAGGTCATTTAGTCTGCGATAATCGACACAAAAATGCCACGAGCCATCCTTCTTCTGGACTAGTAACACAGGGGAGGCAAATGGAGACATGCTAGGTGTAATAATGCCTGCCTTGAGCATATTTCTCACCTGCCGCTCGATTTCATCTTTGTGCGCAGGTGAGTATCTGTACGGCCGAGTATTGAAAGGAGCAGCATCTGGTTTGAGGGAGATGGCGTGATCATACTCACGAGGAGGTGGTAAGGACACTGGCTCAGAAAAAACCACCTTGAACTCTTCAAGTAACTGTTGAACTGCTGCTGGGGTAGTATCCACTATTTGCTCTGCAGATGTGTCTCCATTTTGTACCACGGCCATTGCCCACACTTCGTTCCCTGTGATCCATTTCGACAGTTGTTCTACGGGCACCTCTCTGATCGATGTGACTAGGGAGTTCTGCAGACCCTGCAAGGTAACCTGCTTCCCTTCATGAGAGAATGATAAGGATTTGTTGTTCCAATTGGTTGTCATAGGACTATGTTTCTTGAGCCAGTCCATACCTAGTATAGCATCATATCCTCCGAGATCCAAAACTCTCATAGGAGTGACAAAAGTTGTGTTGTGTGACAGCCAAGTGAACTCTGGTACAATCTGTGTGGAATACAGGAATTCCCCATTTGCCACCTTGACAGCAGCTTTAGGAGCATCTTGAACTGTGCATGGTATTTTGTCCAGTAGCTGGGAGTGCAGAAAGGAGGTACTGCTGCCTGAGTCTACCAGGATGATCAGGGCTTGCGTTCCCACCAGAGCCCTCAACCGCAGAGTCTCTCCTCCTTCAGAACCATCCATTGCGTGCAGTGATAGGCTGAGTAGCTTGGCTTCTGCCACATCCTGCATTTCCAACATATTGAGCACCTCATCTGAGAGCAGAATTGGACACTCCTGACCATTATCAGCCTGTTCTTCTAGATTTGGTGCTGCAAGTGCATTCAGGGCTGCCGCTTGTCTCTGACCACACCTATGTGTTGGATCATATTTCTCCCCACACCGGTAACATTCTCCATTTGCTTTCCGATACTCTCAGAGCTGTCTATCTTTCCAAGCTTCTCCTGTGGCGAACTTTAATGTTGGTTTGGCTGCCTCATGCCGCCCTGGAGCTGGATCAGCACGGTTGTACGTGCGTGTGTTTCTAGTCCGGACATCCTCTTGTACCTCCTGCTGCACACGAGCAATCAAAAATGCCCTCTCTAGTGTTGTGGGTACTTGAGATTCAACAGCAACACTGAGCTCACTCTTCAAACCTTTCACAAACTGGGAGATAAAAAACTGCTCATCATAGTTAGGGTTGAACATTGACACCTGGTACATCAGTGCCTGAAATTCAGTAATATACTCGTGGACCGTCCCAGTTTGCTTCAGTTTGAGCAGTGCTTTCATGGACTTGCGTTGATCATCCACCCCGAACTCATTTTCTACCGCAGTGATCAGCTGAGGCCATCCTCTTACTGTGTGTCGCTGCTTGTATGCCTGATACCAAATTGCTGCGTTTCCATCCAAGTGCAGTGTGGCGGTGGTGTGCCACAAAGCGGGACTGATATTGAAAACACGGAAGTAGTCTAGACATTGATCACGCCAGATCCGTGGATGCTCACCAGAGAAACGGGGGAAGGACATCTTCGGCATATGTGTGCGTCCGCCGTGCTCGTGGCCGGAAGGGTGGTTTCTACCGCCGCCGGCGCCACCGCGGCCACCGCCTCCGCCGCCTTCCAGAAATCCCTCCCAGTCAGTACTGTCAGGTCTACCGCCCCCAACGCCAACCCCGCCGCCTGCATCCACCCCGCCGCCGTCGCCAGTCAGCGCCGCGCCCGCCGTGCTCGTGGACGCGCCAGGTGTGTTGCCGAGCCAGATTTGCTTGGCCTTGCCGCGGTCCGCCGGTTCGCGCTCCGGCCCATGGTCGAGCTCCTTGTCCGCCTCGTCCTCACCCGGATCTGGATCGGGGATTTTGAGGCGCACCATGAGCGCGTGAAGAATTTTCGCCGTATCTTCGTGCTTGCCGGTGCTGTCGGCGATCGCCGCCGCCTGCAGATCCAGCTGTGAGCGCATCTGTTGCGTCCTGGAATCCACACTCGCCACCGCGCCGTGAAGCAGATCCAAGCTCGCCTCCAGCTTCTTGAGCGCGGCGCTCGTCTCCGCCGCCGTCTCTGTCATCGCGGCGATGACTGCGCGCGACTGCGCTGATGCCTTGGACGGTGCCGTGGTGATCCGCGACGGGATCAGGCCTACCGAGGTGAGGAATTAGCGCAACCGAGATCTCCGATCAAAATCGAAGACACGATCGCAACCCGACCTCGGAATTACGAAGCCCAAAATCGATGGGGATTTTAACCACGCACTCAAGCCCAGAGGAATCGCCCAAATCTGATACCAAGTGTAAGGGATCTGCTAAGATTACAGATCGCCAGGGTAATCTACGACACAAGAAATCTTGCGAAGGAAGAAATGGAAGAAAAGTTAGGCAAAGCAGAGAGACGAGGAGAATTGGCTTTGGCCTTTCTATTACTTCCAAACTTGTCTCTCAACGGTTACAGCTGCTGCTTATATGACCACAGCTCACGCACACTTGCCTTCAGGCTGACACTCTGGACCCACACTTAATTTAACACACACACCCCTTGCGCCACCGTTATTTCCCCTTTGGCTCCCTCGGTGGCGCCACCAGCATCTAAGGCGTGACAAAAACCTTGACCAAATCTAAATCCGGAAGACAAACGAGTTGTGCCCGAACCCGTTAGACTGGCTTTTTTATGTTCGGCCGGCCTATCGCCTGGCAATCTTCTGAACGGATTCAGAGTGGTTGCTTCTGTCTAGTGGTAGCCAACAAACATATCACATCCAATGAAAAACGATGGCATGTATATTCTAGTTATGGATAATAATTGCCTGTCTGATGTCAAGGACACATATCTATCGCCATTTCGCAAATATTCCATTCCAGCATACCGCACCAAATTATGATATAGTTCACAAACATACCCTGTTGCAAACATGCTCTCCATGACCTTCAATTATATGCCAAGTGCTAGCTGTGATATTTGGTATCAGAATGGGCAGGTCAAAACACTGCACATGCTCAACAAAATGCTGGAAACATGACAGCACATCTCAAGGATGCTAATATCTGGGGGCAAGCATCAGAATAGACCACCATGAGAAGGGAAACATAATTTTCCATTGAAGTGAAAATAAACAACGAAAAATAAACTGAGTGCGATTACATCATGTCTCTACTTATGGAACCGAGATAACAACGAGATATTTTTTTACGGGGTCTCAAACACAGGAAAATACCATCTAAGCAAGTTACCTAATTGCCAGGACTTGTCAGTCAACACGCGATAATCACAAGGCAGGAAGAAGAAATTTGAAACAAATGGATCGCTCGATGCCTCGACAAAGAAAGACCTTGCTGCAGCTGCCGGTGGTAACCTAGGGGGTGGGGTGAGACAACCATGAGTGCTGTTCCGCTGAAGCAAGACGTAACAATAATATAGCATGGCAACTTCGCCCTTGTTCTTTGTCTACCGATTGATTAGATCACAAGATGGAGCAAGCCCCCCTCTGCGCCTTTTTCTTCTTCTTAGCCTTTGGTGGCTGCAGTACCACCTTTATTGCCGCATCAAATACACCCTTGACATTCTGCAAATCAGAAGAACCAGTAAACTATGTAAGCATCTAGTATCGCAGCATTGTACATTAAGCAAGCAAACAGAGCAGATAGCAATACTAGTTGGGTCTTCGAGCTGCATTCGATGTAGTATGGGGCGCCTATTAGCTTTTTTAGTTCCTCCCCCTACAAAAATTGGCATGTTCAGAAAGTTACCCAACATAGAAAAGGAAAAGAGCGAGAAAATTAAGACAAAGAGCAAGTCTTGATGTAATGCTTAGGAAATGAAGAATTACATCACCCCATAACAAGTCCATACCTGAGCAGTAGTGATAGGAACAGCACCAGGATGGTCCACAAAGAACTGCTTGTCATCTCGAAGATCTGCCCAGTGCAAGGTACAAGGTGAAAATGGAGGACAACTGGCAATCTAAAGCATCATGGCTCAAGGGTAAGAACACCAGCGCTGAGAACAATGCAGCAAAACTGAACGTGGTAGGACAATTGCAAACCAAAGGATAAACTAAACAGCCAAGAATTCATCTAGGTATATATCAATATTTTCTCAAGCACAGTACACAGTGGAAGTACTATGGAGGTTTGCAGATGCTTAGATTTACAACAAAATATTATTTATTATCTATGTATCTAAAACCCCATATGTTATCTCCATCGTAAATACAACAGAAGGTCAGATTTTAAAAAAGATGCAGGCATGTCGCGTTCTTACCAAGCTTTGTCCCCACAAGGATAATAGGCACACCTGGTGCATAATGCTTCAGTTCAGGTATCCACTGAAATATAAAAGGAATTCAGGTTCAGTAATTGCATAGGTTGCGTCTGCATATCACAAGTGGCATCTGAAACTGATTTGAGCATTACTGTATGACCAGAAAAATAATTAGACCAAAAATTGACGTAGGTCAAGACAGCGACCAAGGAACAGAAATCATGCAGACTATAATCCTCTAATGAACTAAAACTACTGGAAGACCCATTCAACAGTGCATTTGAACCTGTTCAAAAAAAGTTTTAAATAACATATATCCTAGCATGGAATAATTTCTAACCAAGTAAAATAAATCAATTATCGAACATGACACACATGCCAGATGCATGATAATCTTATCAGATAGCCCAATCATGAAGGTGATCGTACATACAGTCCCAAATCAAACTCGTCCAGAAAACTTCTGGAACCAGCAATGTGTGGAGCAGATTAAATTTGAATGAGATAATAAGTAACAGGCTCTTGCCTTCTTTGAAACATTCTCATAGCTGGCCTTGCTGATGAGTGAGAAGGCCAGAAGGAAGACATCGGCTCCACGGTAACTCAGCGGTCTCAGTCTGTTGTAATCCTCCTGACCTGTTGCAGCCCCAAAGAACTTATACAACTTGATACCAGAAACACGTGTAACCCTTAGCAAAGCAAGACAGTTAGTTACCTGCAGTATCCCATAGCCCGAGGTTGACAGTGTTGCCATCAACCACGACATTAGCACTGAAGTTGTCAAACACCGTCGGAACATAGTCCTGCCAAGAGAAGTAAGCAGTGAGACAACAAGGTGTGTGCATCCAAATCCTTTCTTCCAAGTTCATAAAACCAGCCACATGGCCATCCGAGGGGAATTAAATTCATACAGCAAATGTGCGAGCCACTCCTGTAGGCGTGCCTGAAGACAAGCACACCAGGATGGCACAGCACCAGACCCTATGTATTATAGGTGGTCCAATGGATATTCTACTGCTACATGGCTTCCATGACTCAGGGCTCCAAGCTAATCTATCTATGTATCCCAAACAAGCAACTCGTGAGTGGAATCTTTACTCTTCTTTTGAAGATAATTTCTTGAAGAAAGAAGTCTTTTAATTTGAAAACGAAGCATGCGTGAAAAGGTAGGTACTGCTGCAATTGGTGTGGATTTGCGTGAAAGGAACAACGAATGGGACTGACCCACCAACCATACGGACGGCGTGAGTGGTTCCGTGGAGGAGGGGAGGGTACTGCTAAAAAGAAAGGCTGGAAAGCGATCTCCGCCTGTTTGAAACGGATCCGCAGCCCCCCACATTGCCGCGGGTGGAGCCAAATCGGTACGAAAATCAAGCAGATTTTTCCGCAAGGTTGCCGTTCCTAAAAGATGCTACCGTAATAATTTCCCCTAGAAATATCGGTAGTACTATCTCCTAATTTTAGGCTGGTTTGGGCGTACCAATAAAAAAAGATCCCCCATTTTGCCGACAAAAATTGGCAACCCTAGAGGAGAGGGGATCGAAATTCGCGAGACCAATGCCCGAATTCGGGTGCCGCCAGGGGCAAATCGAGGGGAGAAACTCCCCTAAGTTACAGATCAAGAAGCAGGCTACGTATTACCCCGCCCCAAATTGGGAGTACCCCAAAAGAACCAATCAATCCGGTTGAAAGGCGCAACATTTGTTGTCCGCCTCTACCACCACCACAAGATTGACATTACCCAAGAAGAAGCAAGCAAGAAAGGAAGACAGAAAGAAACAAGTAGAGGTGAGAAGGGGTACTCACGGTGGGGAAGGTGTTGGAGGTGTAGGAGATGAGCATGCAGGTCTTGCCGACGGCGCCGTCCCCCACAGTGACGCACTTTATGAACCTGGAGGCGCTCATCCTCCCTTGTTTCCTTGTCGAGAAGACAGAACCCTCTGTTCTCTCCCCTCCCTTCCTTTCTCGTGGAGAAGAGGAGGAAGCTGGTTAAGATTTGGGGCCAGAGGAGCGAGGCCGGGCCGGGGTATGGAGGTTAAGATCGGGAGCGCGGGGGGAGGGGACAAATGGAGGGGAGCGCGGGGGAGGAGGAGGAGAGGGTTGCGGGGGTGCAGCGGGGGAAGCGGTCTCCGCTCGCCCAAATGGTGGTGGTGCCTCCTCCGCTTAGCCTGGTCGCTGGCTCGCGGGGGGGAAGGGAGAAGAAGAGGGGAGGGGAGGGGAGGGGGGCTAGGTGGGTGGGGTGGGGTGGGTAAGGTGGAGGTGGGCACGGTGTGCGCGCGCATCATTTCCTTCTTTATTACCGCCCCCGGCTGCCTGGCCCTGGGCCCGGATACTATCATTACGCCCGTGATTTATTTCCTGCTAATCCAAGTTAATTTTCTCCTGTAAAAATCATGTTAACATGATTCGTTTTTTAATAAGGGATAGGGTTTTAGTCGGTGCATTCATTATCAGCCGCGTGATAGTATATTTTACAGAGAGGCCTCTACTACAACTACCTATAAAAGAATAGCCCTCTCCTCTAATACAAAACACCTTGGACACAAGATTAAAAAAGAAAGGCAACCGAGTCTAGCACAGTCGTCGCCATTCATAGGAAACCAACGCCGGTCATCTTCCGCGTCGGCCGGGACGACACCACTTGCGAAACATGTGAAACTTCGAAAAACTCCAAATCCCAAAACGGACCTAGAAGGACATGCCGATGTCTTGTAGGCTTATAACCCAAGACGATACGTAAGAACCCACGATATGCTCTGTCGGGCGGTGTATCGCTATAAATGTAGGGGTTGTGCAATCCTCGCATTAATGTCTGCTTGATTTAGTGAAGATCTCGTATTTTATATAAGAATAGATAAACCACACAAATGGTAAATCCGCTCAACACCTCTACATTTTTTTGTGTTATTGTTGCCTTCTTTCTCCTTGATCGTTCCAACATTTTGGTTGTTAAACAGCTTTCCGGGTATGCTTGACGTCCTAAGTTATATTACAAGATGAGCCAAATAGAGCAGTAGAAATTGTAGATAAATTTCTTATAATTTACAATATTATCCTCCAAAATACATCTAGTAGTACCTTCCAAGATGGTTGGGTCAAGATATGCCTCCCATCTAATTTTGGTGGCTTGTCTTTGGAGTCCCATGAATGCATAAATTCATATGAAATGCATAAACTACCGCAAATGTTTTTAGAGTTCAAAAATGAGTAGGAGGCTGTAATGAGGTGTTTTTGTTCCACAACCTTTGCCGGCGAGTCCGGTCCAAGGGCGCGGAGCGAGATCGTAGTCGAAGTAGTCGCAGACACGGAGCAATCACAGATGCGAAAAGTAAAAGTAGACACAAAGAAAATATGGGGATTGATCTTTATTATCAATTGGTGCCTCTCTCCATACAATACATGGGGTATATATAGGGGTAGAGGGGTAGGTGGATGTGGGCCAACTAGAGGAAAAACCCCAACCCCAAGAAAGGACTGGGTCCACGCGCCGTGCGCGCCGGTGGTTTCCCAACAGTTTTAAGCTTGCAATCCAAGTCAAACCATAAAACTACCATTTCCTAAAAAGGGATATCTCCATAAATGTAAGGACGGTGCTATGCTACTTATTTCATATAAGATCTTTGGTAAGAAAATATAAGGATCTCACGTTTCATTTCGAAAAAAGGTAATGGTAGTTAGAATAACTGCAATATCTTTGACAGTGCATTATCTCTTAAATGTTGTGGCTAAGACTACTCATAGTAGGAGTAATATAGCTAGTAACATCACACACTCCAATGCATTTTGATGACATGGCATGCTATTAAGTAAGGAAAGAGAATGTCGTGGTAACATATTATGTTACTGTAACATCACACACCCCAAAAGAAGTGAGCCTAGCTCAACTGGCTATGGGAGTGGATGTACAACCCAGGCACCCAGGTTTAAATCCCCGCGGATGCGAATTTGGGTTCTTATTATTTATTTAAAAAACATTGCTGTGGGGGTCTCCCCCACCGCTTTCCTTTCAAAAAAAAACATCACACACCCCAATGCATAATAAGGCTATAACCTAATAAATAAGGTCTTGCATGACACCACATATACGTTATTCCCCATTATGAAGGTAGTAACATATGCATGACACTAGTCTATGTTACTCCCCACTATGAGCAGCCTAAGTCACTCTTAAAAAAGTGGTGTGACTAAGAAAGCTTGCATTTAATAACTTTGGTTTGTACTTGCATTTGATTGGTAAAGTACTCCTCATTAACTACAATATCACATCAGCATTTTGTCTATGTTAACGTGCTAACAAACTTACATTGTAAGGAAACTTCTACATATTGGTATCATTGTTCATCTTACATTTGTGTGCCACAGTTTCTCTTTTCTTTTGACTCTATTCATTTTTGTGAGAAATCCGAGTACAATATAGATCCCCTCCCCCCCCCCGACACTCTCTCTCCTTCTACAGCGCCTCCGTGAGCTCCAGGCCGATCTGAAGCCAAACTCGCCGGCGATGTCAGTCAAGGGAGGTGGAAGAGAGGCGCCAGCGTCCTTGTACCTAGTAGTAGTAGTTCTCGGCCTCGGGGCCGTAGTTCAGGCGTTTTGGTGGTGAGGGGAAGCAGGAGTGGGTGGGGATGCGAGAAGCCAGCCCCCTCTTCTTCGTCAAGCGCGGCTTCCTCTGCATCATCCTCCCGAAGGTTTCTCTTCTCCACCTGGTCGGCCTTGGCGGGGAGGAGGTGGGCAAGTCCGGCCTCTCGGTGGGTTGGCGCAGTACAAGCCCTCGTCTGGAAATTCTAGAGATTTGGCTCTCCGCGGCGCTCCTCCGTATCGGCGACTAGCTGCCGGCGCGATTCGAGGCCATAGGGATGGCCACGCCGTGCTCGACGCTGCGATTTGCGCGAGCTCTTTCCTCTGTGAGAGGATCTTCTACAGATCTGGGGCGGCACCTAAGCCCCCCGTCCAGCCAAGTGGTTTCGTCCCCGGCTAGGATTGGGGTGGCGCCACCGCGGTCCTGCGAGCCATCAGCGGGATGCAAGCCGATTGCAAGGTTGCAATCTTAGATAGGGTGTTTGTTGTAAATTGCAGGGGGTATGTTGTAATTTCTGGTTTTTATGGGCCTCCATGTAAAGCACTCACCGCTGAATGAATTTCGAGGTCCTTCTGGCCCTTACCCGTTCAAAAAAAAAAGTACAATATAGATGCACGCATAATCTTCAACTGCTGTTGGGCTGCGCTTGACAGCGTGATTTGTTTATCCTATCAAATGTCTCAACAAATCTAGAAGTAAACTTCCAAGAGGATTAGATGAAGACATGCGTCGTTAAAAACCTTTATGACTTGTTTCCACCACATATAGTTCACCATAGTTTTGCAGCAATTTTCGTAGGATACAATGCAAGTAATTAAAAATTCACAAGCGGCTATCTTAAGCAACAATCCACCAGGGTGGTTGCGCAACTGCTCTGTCCTCTTTTCTAATCATTTCCCACTTTCTCATATTATTTTGTTGTTTTCTTATTCATGTCTACCAACATCACACCACCAATTTTTTGGTGTGTCGCTTTCTTTTTAGGGTGTCATCTAGGCACTATGCATTCTTGCCAGAAAAAAGATAAAAGAAAGTAACATTTGCTGGATGAAAAAGAAGCCATCAAGATCCTGACATCTCATATGATGGGCTATATTGATTACTGAACCATATTTCAGATGTTCATATACATTTTTTTTAGGAAACTTATTCATTTCTGATTCAATTCCAGGTCATAGTTATAGTTTGGAAATATCAGTGACTCTTTGTTTTGCAAGATTTCACAACATAAAAAAAGTTCATTTCGTGCAGAAATCAATAACATTTCCAGCAAATCGAAGAGGCCCTCGTTCATTTGATTGTTCCACTGATTTGCATGTCAAGCATTCCTGCATTTGCATGCAAGCAATATCATGACTACATATGTGGTCTACAAACTGTACTGATTACTTGTCTAAACAGAAACGGTTCACGAGCTAACTTCCCATACAGCTGTGAGTGGGAGCAGTTAGGAGCAACCACAAACCACCATATATTCATATATGATTTCAGTGTACCATACTACCATGCATAGAATAGTTGAGACAGCTAATAAAATCCAGGAATCCAACTGGATAGATTAGCTTGGAGCTATTGTTTCCTTCCCTGTCCTGTCCTGCCACATCATCAGGAGGATCCACTACTCATATACTCAAATCAAATTGTACAACAGACTGAACTGGGATTTCATGGAACATTAGCAATCACGGGTACAGTTTGAAGCCAGGATAAATTTTACGCCCCCGTCAAAAATTTATTCTACGACTCTTGTTGACCTTTGCTGGTACAACAAAGGCACATAGCCGGGTAGACAAAACCAAAGGTTAAGCACGCACTCCAAAGTTCTGGTAGGTTAAACCAAAGGTTAAGCACTCTCCCAGGTTCTCTAACTTTAGCTTCACGCAGTTATTTGAAATTGTGGATCCTCTTAGCTGACTCAAGTGTGTTCGACAGAAGCATCGCAATTGTCATTGGCCCAACACCGCCTGGAACTGGTGTGATTGCTCCTGCAACCTTGGAGGCCTCCTCATAGCAGACATCTCCAACGAGCCGATAACCTCGAGGGCTTGATGGATCCTGGTGCATTCCAAACAATGGAAAGTATGTCATAAAAGAAAAGCAATATATGTGCTGCAAGAGGCACACCAGTAGTAAATGAAGAAATATACACTGGAAGACAAGAGTCAAATCGAACACCTTCCTGGTATTGATAGAGTTTTGAATTGATTAATCATTACATGCTGCTAAAAACTTATATAAAAAGTCAACAAATTCACCAGCAGTAGTCAAACAAGGGGTTCATAAAAACTTAATAAGCTACTCCCTCTGTCCCACAATATAAGACGTTTTGGCAAGCTCTCGCCAAAATGTCTTATTTTGTTGGACGGAGGGAGTTGTTGCAATGCAGCTTCGATAAACATCTCCCCAATGGTGAGAGCACAGGACTGTGTATCTCCATCATAGTATTTTATATAAGAGAGAAACCGGAAGAGAAACACTTGTTCCACAAAAATACCATGTAGAATTCTCCATGTTCTGAGATTTTCAAAATTTTGCATATCTAAACCAAAATAGTATAAAAAGGTGTGCAGATTTATAAATTTTAAACAAACATCATCAAGCATTTCTGTTTGGAAACAGTCATATGTTAAAAAGAAAACAGATCACCTTAACACTAAAAAGAAAGGACAGGAAAAGAAGATGAGAAGATTCTAGCTAAAGAGAGAGTAGGTGCCTTACATCAACCGGATTGATGCCCACATCAATTATAGCAGCGCCAGGTTTTATCCAGCTCCCTCTGACCAGGTTAGCAACTCCAACAGCCGCGATGATAATATCTGCTTGTCTTGTTATTTCCTCAGGGTCCTTGGTTTGTGAATGTACAATGCTCACAGTTGCATTTGCTTTCTAATAATCATGAAAAAATGTATTACACACTGGAATAAAGCAGCTCAAGCTGTTTGAAATGAAAAACTAGTTCATACTTGCAAGAGCAAAGCAGCAGGCATCCCAACAATATTGCTTCGTCCGATTACAACGGCCCTCTTCCCTTTTATTTCAACTCCAGATCTGTGTAGCAGCTCCATGCATCCTTTAGGAGTGCATGGAACAAAGAATGGATCCCGACCTTGCATCGCAAGTCGTCCAATGTTCAGTGGATGAAAGCCATCAACGTCCTTTTCGATAGTAACAGCATTCAATATGTTCTCGTCGTTCATATGCTGCAAATGAATTACAACGTATGGGTGAACAATGAAGCTCAAGAATCAGCGTAGACAATCCCATTTGAAAAGAATGCTGCCAACAAACACAAGACAACAATTCGCATATTACGGTTAGCCAGAACACACACACAAAATATGTGTTTTTCTGTACTATCCATGAGTTCAGAAGAGTGTAACCAAATGGCTTCTCTAACCATTATGCAACGCCAATGCAGTTATTTGAGTTTATAAATGAAAATGATAGGTGTAGGATAGAACTCTTCCAATTATTGACACCTTAACAAACCTACCAGTCACTACACATAATAAACGAAATAAGAATTAAATAGACCAGTCAGCTGGACCAATAGGCTCATACTAGCCATAGAGTAATGTATCTTGAGAACTCACACGAGGTAAGGGCAACTGAACCAAGATGCCATGAACCGACGGATCATCGTTGAAGGTTGCGATGTGCTTGATAACTTCATACTCCGAACAGTCCTCTGGCAGATTGACCTCGTACGACTTGATACCTACCGCCTCGCATGCCTTCTTCTTGTTCCGCACGTAGGTCTGGGAATCCTTCCTCGATCCGACCAGGATGACCGCCAGCCCAGGCACCACCCCAGTGGCATCCTTCATCCTGGTGATCTTGGCGCCGACCTCCTCTCTAATTTGCTTCGCCACCAATTTGCCGTCGATGATCTTGGCAGAAGCATCGGCCAAAACAGTCGCTGCACAAGCAAATTCATCCGTTGGCAAAATAATAACAACAGGGTGACATGAGGTAGAACAAGATTTACAGATGTACACAAGTACCAAGTCTCTTCGCACAATCCATTAGTTGCTACAATTAACTAATGCAATAAGAAAAAAAATGCCACTAAGGTTATGCTTCTGCTTACGGAGAGCTCTCCGAGAGAGACAGTCCGATACAAATGAATAGTTAAAGACTGCTCACGAAGTGAAGTGAGGAGGGGAAGTGAGCAGCGCACCTGGGTCGGCGGAAGGTGCGGCGGAGAGCGCGGCCATGCGGCGCGTGCGCGGGAGGAGCGGGAGCGGGGCGGCGGCGAAGAGAGGCCTCGTCGGCGACGGCGCGGGGGAGGGGGATGGGCGGAAGCGGGGCGGCGGCGGGTGGAGGGCGCGGCGGAGGGGAAGGAGGCGGGAGGTGGCGCAGGAGGAGCAGTCGGACAGTAAGGAGGACGCCATCGCCGCTAGGGTTTTAGGGGCCACGGAGCTGCGGAAGGAGCGGTAGCGGCGGCGAGCTTTCCGCGGGCTGTAAACTGTAAAGATGCGGCGGCGGCGATGGCGGCGCAAAAGGAGAGGATGAGCGAGAAAGTAGTGGCACGAGTCTTGGAGCAGAGACCTAAACCCCAAAGTACACCCCACGTTTAGAGAGAGTAATCGCATTTTTGGTAATTAGTATTAATTAAGAACAAAAACATATATACTAAACTACCCTAGCTCAGTGTCGTTCTCTGATAACATAGCACAAGGGATCAAATCGAATTTTATCTATAATTTGATAATCAGAAGAAAGATCGAAGGATGTCTTAAAATTAATGTTAACGTTAATACGAGGAATGATTTTAAAGATCCGGTGACTCGTGCTAAGAAAGTGTACAATGGCCTACTTGTATGGAATATAATTTGTGTTTAAAGGTTGTATCTTGAAGATGGTGTTCGTGTCTAAGTTTTGAACATTTTAGCAGGAGCTAAGCATTTTTTTGATGTGTCTACATGTTAGAACACGCCACTTGGCTCTCCGCTAATGAATCCATTGTCTCTTTCGTGATAGGTTAGGATTAGGTTTTCTCTGGTGCTTCCTTTTCTTTGCGGCGACGGCATTCCACCGTGACATAAGTTCGCTCCCCTTGGACATATTTAGTTCCCAGGTTTCCAAAAACACATTGTTTTTTCTCAAGAAAGAAAGGAAATTCTTCATGAGGTTGTGCCTAAGGAAAATTTAGATATAAAATAGCATGCAAAGTAGACCACATAAAAATTAAGTATATGGTTTCAAATACTACAAAATACATACAGCTAAAAAAATCTTGCAAAATAAACAAGCTCTATAGGAAAATGGAAAATACCCGATGAATGGCCTCCAAAGCTCCTATGAAATTGCTTTCAACTAAACATGCCCTAGAAGTGTTAAGCTTATATCTTTTGTTAACTAATGAAATACGCCAATACTTCATAAAAAATAGAAACCAAAACTCAGGATGTAAATTACATATTTTTTGAAATGTAAAAGATTCTTCTCATTTTAGATGAACATGAACATGGCATACAAATCTTAGAACATCAAATTTGGCAGTTGCAGCAAAAGTCTGTGATGTGATAAAGAAAACCTACTTTATTAAGCCTTGAACTGTTACTACTTACTAGCCAGAAATATCTTTCATATCCATTACATACGCAAAACGAATAAAAAGGAAGTAAGAAACCAATATCCATCAACACACGCAAAATGGTAACAAGAAATCGTTACTATCTCATACAAAATTCTACGAAGCCACTGGAATGGCGGATTCAGCAGGGGACTCCTGCTCCTTCTGCAACGACTCCCAGTCAACCTCTTTCAGGATCTTGAACCTTTCGTCGAGATTCACAAGACCGGACTGAGGACCTACTACTCCAGAGGTGCCTGCTTTGTGCACGAGGAGTATGGCGCTACCCATGGCAGGCCCGTGAAGCTTTCCGGTCAGCAGCACCCTGAGCGGCATAAATAGTGATTTTCCCTGATCACAGATTGATAAAACACAAAAATGCATGTTAGTTGTTTCTTTATCAGTTGTATATGACTTGAGGAAATCAGTATTTATGGAGCTGAACGAGGAGCTTTGCTACCAGCCAGGATTGTCAAGATTTGCATCAAACTCATTACTATCAGTTAGCTGCACTTTCATCATCTCTAGCTATCATGGCTTAGGTGATAGAGGTAGGTTAATTCTAGAAGAAGTTGTGGATTCTGGTAAAAGCTCTGACCTTCCTTTTGTGAGTCTTGCCAAAAGATTTCACCCACTTCTTCCAACCATCATCGCCTTCAGCTAGTGCTTGACCAAGCTCGCCGCTATCGTAAGCAGAAATGAGAGCCGATGCAACCTCAGAAAGTTTGTCCTCCACCACAGGTTTAGCTTCATCACTGGAGATTAAAAGCATGTGAATACAAAGTTTAGTGACTAGAACAGGCCTACCACAACAAACAACCCGGTCCAAGCAATTTATAAGGCTACACTTTTGGCAGCAATTGGAGATTGTTTCAGGGAAATGGTAAATAAAGAGTTAATGAGGCACAAAATTTGATATACTGCACTGTTTTGCAGACCTGCTTAAAGTGTCATGAAGAGGATAC